>OW121815.1:65633284-66883284 GCA_933228935.1 Pemphredon lugubris
TTGAAAATAAAACTTGTAATTGTTCCAGGCAAATTATGGGGAGACAAGAACGAACAACCATTGCTAGCTTTGCATGGCTGGCAGGATAACGCTGGATCGTTTGATCTTTTAGCCCCGCATCTATTAAAAAATGCACCTGTCCTAGCGATTGATTTGCCTGGCCACGGTTTATCCAGTTGGTTACCACCAGGTAACATGTATCACGAACTAACTTATTTGTTGATTATTCAAAGATTGAAAAGATACTTTGGTTGGGACAGAGTGAAAATTTTAGCTCATTCCTTGAGCGTTCAAATAAGTTTTTGGCACGCAGCTGTATTTCCAAACGATACGGCATTTATAGTTGGATTGGACCAACTAAAGTTCCCTTCCAAACAAGTGGCAGAACACTGTAATTTACTTGCCAAATCAGTATATGCATTTTACAAACTAGAAGCGCTCGATACCCCACCTGTTGGGCATACGGAAGAGGAAGCATTGAGAAGGTATATCTCCGCTACAAACAACAGCTTAGACGAAAAATGCTGTAGAATATTAATGAAACGGGGTGCCATACAAATGGACAATGGAAAATATAATTTCACAAGAGACCCTGTGCTAAAAGCTCTACCAATCGTATGCGGTCGTTCTCACGAGCGTCTACTACAAATGGCTGAGCTTGTGAGGTGCCCGTTCCTGGTAATCAAGGCTGAAAATTCACCTTACTTTGAAGATAAAAACAATTTTCTGGCTACCGTGGATGTTATGAAGAAAACAAATAAGGATTTTCAATATGTAACGATACCAGGAAAGCACCATGTTCACATGACACATGCTGAAACTGTGGCGGCAATAGTAAATCCATTTTTGGAAAACTATAATAGATAGATAGTTTACGAAATTAGTGCAATGTTTTACACACAATGTGTGTCTTTAAAGAATTTCATGTCTAATAGCTCAATGATTTTTATAATAAAATTAACGTTCGAAAGTGTTTCTTTTTTATTGTACGACTACAATCTCTACATTATGTTCTTCCGAACTTTATTAAAATAAAACTCCACTGACAACCCGAACACGAACACTTACTTTAGTACTGAATGATCAATAGATGATATGTATCTTATGGATTTCATTTTCTCTGTCCCAATTAGTTTGAATTAACGAGGTTCTGCTCTATATCAAAGTTCCCGCCAAAGTTATGTCTCCTTCCTTTTCCGCGAAGGGTCGATTATTCGAAAAAGATTGTTGATGCCAAGAAAAGTCGCGTGATTCGCCTCGGGAATTTCTTATGGCAGTGCTGTCCCAGGCTTCTTAACGAGAATGGACAAAGTACGAGGATTTTTAAGGTTATGTGCCAGAATTTCATTAGGGGTATCTGGCAACACTGTCTGGCCGTATACTCAGTTAGCAAACACTGTTCCGCGCACTATATTCTCTGTCTCGGTACGGGCCTCGCGAGCGATTCCTCGACGGATGAGACGACATTCCGTAAATGAAATGAATCATAGAATAGAACCGCTGTGACAGAGGAATATCATCGCACAGGTTATCACGCGCTATCGACCGGTGACACGTATTATTCGTGCGTATATTAACGTGGTGTGACACTGAAATCACGAGTGTTACTTCGCGGAAGAAACGACCACAACGTGAAACCGATAGGATCCCCAGGCCTAGATCAACCGAGGAACACTATTCTACTTTACTCTGGGAATCGTAGGATGACCGATCCGAAAATCAAGATGCATTACACGCCGCCGACCTCCGATACCATTCAAACGAAACCTTTTCCGATTCGTGGTAAGAGTGAATTTCTTTAACAAGAAATACTCGGGGACTGCTTTACGTATGTACGATCAAAATCATCGATGAACACGTGAATTTTACTTTACTGACGACGGATTTCACCAACGACAGTCAAATGCTATTCATCGACTGAGTCTTCGACTCGAAATCGAAGCTTCGATTCGACCTATCAAAAATAGAAAACTTGTACTTTAACAGAGGAATCATATGTATTCGATTTGCAGTGTTTAACAGTCGTTGGTAATGACGGCCCTGAGCTGAAAATATAGTATAAATCTACGCAGAAGTTTCTGCGGTTTTATTAGTAAAGATACGCTGTCAAAGAAACTTATAAGTTGATTTAATGCAAACATAAGAATGATTTGCAAGTTTAAATTATCTTTAATTGAATTTGAATGGCCCAAGGTAATTGGGTTCCTAACATTCCTGATGTTGTAAAATACTCCTAACCATTACCTTATTGACCACGTTCGAATATTTTAATCTTGAAACCAGATTTTTTGATAATAATGTTATCACCATGATAATTTTATTTTCACGATGGATCATTTATACTTCGTTACGATATTGCAAGAACATAACCTGAAAAGATAAAATCGCGTGCACGTGACGAGGGTGGAATAAACCCTTTGACGGTGCTGCGTCGAGGTAGACCTGAAATACAACTCCATGCTTTTTCTATCTCTCTGTAAAATAATATTTAATGACGATACTACGAGGAAAATAGTCTTTGCGAATAAGAAATATTTCCTACTTCAAATAGTCCTTTACCCAACTGTGATCTCAATTCGTAATAATCACGTCGATTTACTCCAATTCGGATTTTACAATTTCGGTCAATTTTAACCGGAACGAGTTGAAGTTAACAGTTGATAAATTAATCTCGAGGACACGGACGTGGCGCGAGCGTGAAAAAGAATGTTGACACATTGACGGACGGTTTATAAAACAACCAAGAGAGATATCGAAGTGTTTATAATATCGAGGTTCTACCAATAAAATGGAAATACGTTATTGCGACGCGCGAAAGTATTATCTGCGACAGAATGTGTAGTAATTATGCACAATTCAGATCTTGATTCACATCCTTCGCCCGCAAAATCCATTCGATTATTTTCGCGATATCTAACTTAAGTTAAAATAGGCAAGCGGTCATTAATAGCATTGACCCGGAATTGCGTAAATTACCTTGGACAGGGAATCCATTCTGATCTAGCATAAATCTAACGATCGTTTGAGTAATAAATTGTAAGCTTTACCAAGAATAACACGCAGATCGCTTCGGAGCAATAACACTAATCCTGAGTCTATAAAGCTTATGCGAAGATAAAGATTAGAGCAAATCCATGAGTTTTATTAATCTTTTCACAATCACTTATTATTATATTGCCCGTGGAAAATTTATTTCTTACTTTTTCGTTCCGCGAAAAGAAAGATTATACTTTTTACTTACTATAATTCTATGTAACAAGTTGTATTAATAGCAGAAATACTAGTTAGAACCAGAACTGGGTAGTACATTGCAATAAAAACCATTTAAATCAAATATGAACGAAAGATAGTACTTTCTGTAGTTGTTAAATTTGTCTCGATAATTATTAAAACACTGCTAAAAAAGATCATAGATTAATTTAAAAGAATTGAAGGTGACCTTCACTTTTAATGGAAAATTTTGTATTCGAAATTTGTATCACTGTTATTTCGGGGCCGTTCGAACCAGATAAATGTTCGTTAAAAAATCGTGTACAGTCGCATTATCGAAAATGTCTAAAAAAAAAAATTATGTACGCTTTGTATACGGGACAAAACACTATTTTTTGTATAGAAAATGCAACTGTAAAACCAATTAATGCACGTATAATTATTGTTTTCGCGAAGACCAGCGTTATCGAAATGCCGTCATAACAGTAGAGATAAATAAAATACGTGAAGATAAATAAAAACCTCGTTATACGCTCGCGGCGAGTGAGATAATAAAATTTATACTAGTAAAAACTGGTTGGTATCACGTGCACCGCGAAGAAAAGAAAATCGAATGCATTGGGCATCAACTATATTCACAACGACAACGTACTTTTTAAGCAAATAAATGGCAATATGAAATAGTTTCGTAAGAGAACAAAAAATCTGTCGATTCGAAGGCATTAACTAAAAGCAAAAAGTTTAAAAAAAATCCAATAGGATTGCAAGGATTATTATATAAGTCTGATAGACTGCGCAGTGCCTTGGTTGTTATTTATTAACAATTTTAGTGGTTTTATTGTGAGTGTCAATTATCGCCGAGAAAAAGAGTACTCGTCAGCAAGCGTTAACGTCTAGTTAGATCTGGTTTCATAACGAGGTTGGAGACATCTTTTCAACCGAGAACAGCGAAAATTGAAAGGAGATCCTTACTGTTGCAAACAGCTCTTGGAACGACAGTAAAATAAGATAATGAGAAATAGTATCTTTTCGAAAATTCAGTCTCAAACCAATTACCCGTTTTTCACGTAGTCATCTGGGAACGGTGAAAAATTCGTTACTCACGAACCACCCTAAAGATTAAATAAATCTGCCCACTAAAGAACCATCCCATCGATTTCCATTGACCGTCAAGCAACTATCGTGAAGCATGGGTTACAGCGTGCTTTCTTGTTACAGGTGAACGGGCTAACTTCGTTAACAAGCCCCACGTGATAGCGATGGTAGGTCTGCCCGCTCGCGGCAAGACTTACATATCAAAGAAGCTCTGCAGATACCTCAATTGGATCGGTATAAGTACCAAGGTCTTCAACCTCGGGGAGTACAGGCGTCACGCGACAACCGCGTACCAGTGCCACGAGTTTTTCCGTGCAGATAATATAGAAGCTATGGCAATACGCACCCAGTGCGCGATGGACGCTCTGAAGGACGTTTGTCAATGGTTGGAGAGCGGCGACGGGGAGGTAGCCGTCTTCGATGCGACAAATTCCACCGTCGAGAGACGGCAGCTGATAAAGGACATCGTCGTCGGCAAAATGGGCTTCAAATTGTTCTTCGTCGAGTCGGTGTGCAACGATCCGGAGATCGTCGAGCAGAATATCATGGAAGTACGCGATGTATTGTTTTACCATACCTGAAACGAGACATACAGGTTTTCTCCAAGAAATGGCCAGCAATATTCATTACGTTGCCGAAGTTCAAGGTCTTGTTTAATTTTCATGGAAATTGTTAATTCTGTCTGAGGTCAAAGTCAGCAGTCCGGATTACGCCGACATGAACAAAGAAGAGGTACTGGCAGACTTCATGCAACGAATCCAGCATTATCACGCGAAGTATCAGGCCTTGGACGAGAACCAGGAGAGCGATCTGTCCTTCATGCAGATCTACAACACCGGAGAGAAGGTGCTGGTACACAAGCACGAGGGTCACATAGAAAGTAGGATAGTCTATTATCTTATGAACATCCATATAGTGCCTCGTACGATCTACTTGACTAGACACGGGGAAAGCCTGATGAACCTCGATGGTAGAATAGGCGGGGATTCGGATTTGAGCGACCGAGGACGGGAATACGGCAGAGCTTTGGCCAGTTACATCACTGGGCAGGATATACAGGTACGCGGGAAGTCTTTCGCGAGAGGAAGGAATAGCGAAGTCCGTGGGAGTGAAAAATTATCGTGATTACAGGGACTGAGAGTGTGGACTAGTTGGTTGAAGAGGACCATACAGACGGCGACCGATGTGAAGGCGCCCCAAGAAAGGTGGAAAGCACTTAACGAGATCGATGCTGTAAGATTCAATTTAGTGTATAGACATGTTACGAGCCCATTTGAAGCAGAAGTTATTGAATTTTTCAAGAAATAATTTACGTCGATTCCTAGTAACTGTTGCATGATGAATCGAGCAAAATGTAATTAATGAAAAAAAGAGTTAATTGAGAAACAGAATGATACGTAACATCGATGTTAACAGGGCATTTGCGAGGAGATGACTTACGAGGAGATTGCGGAGAAGTATCCGACAGATTTCGCAGCGAGGGATCAAAACAAATTCTCGTATCGCTATCCGCGAGGGGAAAGTTACGAGGATCTGGTGGCGCGGCTGGAGCCGGTGATAATGGAGCTCGAACGACAGGGTAACGTCCTGGTAGTCACTCACCAGGCAGTTCTACGATGTCTTCTCGCTTATTTCTTAGACAAAAATGCGGGTAAGCGATCATCCTTCTTTCTTGATAATCGTTCAGAGTTTTAATACGTGATCGCAGTAAGCAATTTCTAGTACTCTTAAAGCGTATGTGTACCGCATAAGTATGCTTTAAACTCTCTTTACCGTGATTCATTTCTGTCGCGACGTTAAGTATTGATCAAGACGGAATGAATGACATTTTTACGAATTTGATTTATGTCGAACTTTGAACACATCTCGAGTACTGCTTACTAAATGGAAGATTTTAAACATGAATTCATGTAAATGACTATACGTTACTCTTTCTTTGTCTCGCTTTACAGATGAATTGCCATATTTGCAAGTGCCGCTACACACTATCATTAAGTTAACGCCGGTTGCCTACGGCTGTAAGGTGGAACATATTCGACTGCCGATAGACGCGGTGAACACTCATCGGCCGAAACCAAAGGTAGAAACGATCACAATTCAATCGTAACGATTGTTGGCTACTTTTTTCTTCTTCCGCCGCGAGCACTCCACGCGCTCGTGCGTGCTTTTCTCACCGGAAGAAACAAAAAGAAAGAAATGAAAATCACAAAAAAAAAGAAAGGAGGAAGGTCGAACACGTGTTCCTATTTGCTCGCTATTTTCATATATTGCGTCAATAAAAAAAGAAGGAGACTACCTTTAACCCTTTACGTTTGCTTATGTTTTAATGTTCCCAGACTGCCTGACTGTTATTGGAACGGGACCATTTTCCTTCACCTAATCGATACCCTAATCCTAGAGTCGTCTGCTCTCTTCAATTTCGAGCTTGCAAACTAAACTTATGCCGCATGCATTTCTCCATTAGTTACGGATACGTATCTCTGACCGACGTACCGTTCACGTACTTATCGTCGTATTTTACTAATGTAAAATTTATAATGCCTCCTTTGCCTTTGTAAATATATCCGGACCTGCTAAAAGTCGCGTAATCCGAGGTTTAATTTCTCTTCTTCTTTTTTCCTCCGACGATTATGAATCCTCGACTCTGGCGTTGCGCGACTTTTAGGGCAGCCCACGATAATCGTAAGAACCGTGTGTCTATTGTAATCGGATCCTTGTCTTAATCCTATGGGGACTTCCGCTGAATTTTACTTCCGGGGTCACTTGAGATCTCTTTTACGAGTTTATATTTTATTAGGTTGTATTGTGTGATTTTGTAACGCCCGTAGAGCAACAAAGGAGGACAAATAATGTTGTTTGCAAAAAGTGCATTTACATTTTATCGTTCTCAGTAAAGAAACAAATATTTTAACTTAATTTAATATTATACGGCGGTAGTAACCAATTGCGGTGTCACAATAGTAGTCATTCGAGAGCTCGGAAGTCCTCGAAGGGTTAAAATTAGTACTACTACATGACATCTTTACTAAGAAACGTTTAGAAATCGAACGTATCGGTCCGCGTGCATCTGTCGAATGATTAGTGAATGTGTATGCTTTACGATTGACTACCTTTGTGCGAGTATACTTATGTTTGTGTGAATTAAAGAAACTGAAAGAGAGAGAGAGAGAGAGGAAATATTTGAAACGATGAGAAAGAATGCTGGCACGGTTGCATGTTACTACTATAATACGTTATTATCGACAGTAATTAAATAAGTAGCAACAACGACGCTAGTAATTAATAATATCCGTGATAGAAAATCACCCGCTAATGAGCTTCACCCGTTAACGATGTACGATGTGACTATGAAACCTAGTTCATTAACCCTTTGCACTCCTACGCAGAGCCGTAACTAGGTCTATTCGGACCCGCGACAAAATATTTATTAACAAGTGATATTTCTACTGTTGGTTAAAGATTTTCGTAATTGATAACTATTTCTATGCAACCGTTCTTTAGATCATGTTTGTTCAACTTTGCGCGTCAGTTACGGCTCTGATTCTACGTCATGCTATAATCAATATTACATTTTCTCATATTCATTCGCAAAAGTTTCTTGCCACAAAAAAAAATTGCAACGTTAGGCATAGTTTTATATTGGCAACGTAGAAAAAACATTTTATGCTGTTAATGGGAAAACTTGATTGCAACGCTAGCCATTAAGACTGCATCCCCCCGGTAGCACAAAATATTGAACAAATATTTTGTCGAGCCACACTTTTTCAATAACAAGCAAATCTTTCCTGTAAGAATTTTAGAGATGTGAAATAAATATTTGTACAATGTTTTGTTATTAGGATTCGCTTAAAATCATCTTTCTTTTCAATGTCTAGGCCAGATTTTTTCGCAGACACGTGTGTAGCTGTTAATCCTAGCCGGACCATGAGAAAGGCAAAATAAAAAGCAAAAATAAAACAATCGAATAATAATAGAGAAGGAAACGCTATAACGGCCCTTGTGAAACTCTTTTCAGATCCCAGGCTATCTAGAGGAGCGATTCCGTGGCAAACAGAAACTGCTTCGCACGTGATAACGACGACGTTATAATAGCACGGCAGAGCTAATTCCTACAATCGTTATGAGGCGCTGAAGAGAAAAGAGATGCATTCTTTTGGCAGCTGGCTGCCTTCGCGTGCGCTATGCAACGCGCACCCGTTTCACTTCTTAGTTTGAGCAACTTGCAACGGAGAGGCCACGCAATTGGACTCCGGGAATGTAGTGAAAATAAAAGTCCAAGTTATATGTAAGAGACCTTTAGGTATAGCGTCAATCTTAATTTATTCTTAATTGGATATATTATATATTGATCGCGGCATAGGGAAAATTTTTTAAGACACTACTCCAATACCAATTTTAACTTCAAATGTATTATTATACATATATATATATATATGTATATTATAATTAAATGTTATTAAATATTAATATTTCTTTTTTTAAACCAACATTCAGATAAATATTTTGGCAGTTTAGCTTGTAAAGGTCTCACGTACAACGATGGTTTCTGTTTACCGTTAACACAAAAATGTCGGCGTTAAATTGGGTGGCCTCCGCTTGTTAGAGGAAATATAATTCAAGGGCTTCGTGAAATTTTTGTCTTCCTGTGTTTGACGTACAAATCGAAAGTGTTAATTATTACTGCGACAAATACATCACCGAACACATGTCGATTAAATTATACAAAAGTAGATTTCATGACAATATGCACGATTTTCTAGCATAATCCAAGAGGACCAATATTCTTGTACTGCACGAAGCCCTTTGATCGAAGATATCTGTGGATAATAGTGTTCTTTAACACCTTTACATCTCAACCGTATGAACAAATAAACATATTTAAATTCTTGTAAAATGTACTTCAGGTTATTTCTTTCTTATTTCAATGACACGCTTATCCACGTGTATCTATAATTACAATCCGACGATGTATCTTACACGAAAGTATACGTAGTCCTAGAAATTTCATCCATTTCTTTTTCTTTTCACATCTTTTCGTTCTTCGTAGCAATTACGTACTATCGAACTTTTGTATCATTGAATTAATCTCTGGAATAATCGACAGGGAAAAAACGTAATGTGATACCTCGACGATTTATATTCGAATTAGTGAAACTGAATTGATTAGAGAAGAGTCGGCAGCGATTATTCCCCGCAAAAGAGAAGCAAGAGTGTTTAATGTGTTTCTCTACTTATTTGTAAATTTATCCATGGATAGGAAAATGATTCCCGACCCCGCTTTCGAACATCCCCGAATATGTAACGGTAAGGTTTCATATGTTACAAATAAATCGTACACGTTTTACGGATATCGAGCCATTTTCTGGCAATTATCAATTTATCGTGTTACTGGTCCCCACGTAGCACCAAATGTTGCAGAAATATTTCTAAAGTGTCCAAAAATACCGATGACAATTTAAATAATTGCAAAAGATTCCTGAAATAAGCAAAAGTAAATATGTCAGAAATATTTTAAGTATAAGAAAACGGCGGACGACTAAACAATTCTGAAATATTTCTGAAACATTTTCGATACATTTTGTGATATTCGGGAACCGACTATTAGCAGGATCAGGAAATAATTAAGAGTAATTAATATATTGTACAACTATTGTCTTAAACATATACATGTATTTTAAAAGAAATCTATTCGCCTTACGTAACGATCTAGACGCGCCGATACGGCGTAGTAGATTTCGGAATATTTCCGATCAGACATCAGCAATTGGCGAGAGTGCCAATTGGAAACTTTTTCGAGAAAGAAGTGTACATATTTTTTTAATACCCTTCGCGACGAAAGAAATACATTTACTTCGAAATTGAATGTTGCCGTGTCTTTTAATTTTCATTGTCTTACCTAAACGCACCAATATTTTACCATAACATTAATGCTGTTAGCGTTGAAACCATTATTTTCAAATGTAGTTTTACCAACATTGCCGTACCTAACTGATTACGTGCCCGAGGAAAAGTTGATCGTTGGGACAAAGTATTATTTTTACGAATAATATGAGTAGAGAAATTATAAAACTTCTTTCTCTCAAGATATCGATTTCGCTCCTCACAAACGTATGTTCCGCCGGCACAAAATTTTAATAAACAGAGAAACGTGCGTACTCTTACTGTTTCTTCATATAAAACTTTGCTACACTGTGAATTATTATTTTTTCAAGCAATGGTAGTACCAAGAGACGATGTCTTTTCTGGGGCCAAGTTGGACCAAGTACAAGCACGCGAGAACTAGACACTGCATCTTTTCAAGAAAGAAAGAAAGGGGATTGTTGTCCTCTTAATGAAGATATATCCGTATCTGTACAAGTGTCGTATATTCTAAGTATGATGCAGGAATCAATATCGTTATTTTCGCTAACCGCGGGCTTGGTCAGCTTGAGTTTGAGTTGACAGGGCGCTGCTGTAGAGGCATGTAGAGCAATGTAGAGGTGTCAAAACGCCACAACAATGCTTTTTGTATCTGTCTTTCGCGCTCAATTTCAGATATATTAATTGCCCGTAATGTGAGTGAAAGAAATTCTTTAATGACGATGATGGCGACTACCAATGAATTCGGCCCTGATTCCGGTGGCAGAGTGAAGGTAAATAAGTCAAACTATGAATTCTAGTTTCCTAACCTATAAGCGGCGTCAAAATCTTGAGTAATCTATTAATTTTTTAATTTTTTAATTTAAATTTCGATCAAGTCACACTATTTTTATGAAATGTCGATCCCAATAGGTTGATTTGATTAAATTTATTCGCAGGGCATCACGATTGTAAAACCTATTATTTATGGTAATGTTGCACGTTATTTCGGCAAAAAACGCGAAGAAGACGGGCATACTCATCAATGGACTGTTTATGTCAAACCGTACCTCAACGAGGATATGTCCACGTACGTTAAGAAGGTTCACTTTAAGCTGCACGAGAGTTACAACAATCCTAATCGTATAATGACCAAGCCGCCATACGAACTTACAGAGACTGGTTGGGGAGAATTTGAAATTGTCATCAAAATTTACTTTCACGATCCAAATGAACGTCCTGTGAGTATTGAAGTATTTCACTGGGTTATAAAATAAGGGTACTAAGCATGAAATTGTCTAACCCGATCTTGATTAAGTAATCATCGAATGTTTGTTTAATAGGTAACTATATATCACATACTGAAACTATTTCAAACTACTCCAGAGATACAATTGGGAAAAAAGAGTTTAGTGTCAGAGTTTTATGAGGAAATAGTTTTTCAGGATCCAACCGCTTTGATGCAGCACTTATTAAATTCTAGTAGACCTATCACTCTCGGTGCTTGGAGACATAACACCGATTGTAAGTTCATTGCTACAACAAAATTCTTGATTATTTTTAGACACAATTTATTACCAGCCATTGTACTCGTCAATGTAGTTTTAATTAAATAACAAAGGATTTTTTTCTGCAGTCGAGGCTAAGAAGGAATCCACCATGAAAGCGATAATGGAAGCGAGAAACAAAATAAGAGTGGAGGTCATAGATCTCAAGGAAAAGTTAACGCTAGCTAAAGAAACAATAGCTAAGTTTAAAGATGAGATCGCTAAGATTTCTAAAGCAGGTGGAAGCCTGTCTGTTGCATGAGCAACCAGATCAGACTTCCTTAAAAAATGTAAAATATTCTTGATTTTAAGAACTGTACAAGACTGTTTTTTGTGCTTTCGACTATAATGTACATAATTTTCATACTAAACAATAATAAATTTAACGATAGTAGTATAGAAGTATTTCTTATTAAATAAACTCTGTCTCATTATGAAAACGGGTGCACTTTTTCTTTACAAATCACACGAAAATCGCCTATAAGTATTGATCTATATTACCGCACTGTCCTACCTATTCTCCAATCAGTGAAATGTCTATCATCAATCATACATATCTTCAACTAGCTCCATTTATCAAGAGACAAGGTCTTGTCTCGGGCCAAGTACAAGTACGCGAGGCCAGACCTTGTATCTTTACCTCGTATATTTTAAAAAGTGTCTTAGCTCAGTGGGGAGCTATAAAACTCTAATCACGAGACTGCTCGCGATAAACGCATGCGCGCATACTTAGTTGCCACTGTACATTCGTCAAGCTTCCAAAAACGAACACGGACGTCCGGCTATTTGTTCGCGAGTCATTTACTTTTAAATAAAGTCTTCCCCCACCGAATCCTCAGTAGATCATTAACCGTTTCATTATCGACTTTTAAATCATCGTAATCGCGAACTTGAATATGTTGCTGCCTCCTCCACCAGTAAGTACTTATCGTGTGTAAACATAGGGAATGATGTAAATATCCACGGAACTTTCGGGGAAAGATCAGTAATGCTAAAAGCAGAAACCGTGCCGGCGCTACGTAAGACGTCGCATTCGCCTCCCTGTTCCAAATATCGTTCATTTCTTTCGAGTAATCGCGCCCAACCACGTTCCCGTCCCCTTCATCTGTGTGAGAAATGACAGCAGCGCCGAGCACGATCACCGCCAAACCGTGAGCGTTTTCATACTTGATTATGCGTTTATAACCGAATAAGCTGAACTTTGAGTTATCAGAGAGTCTTGCATATGTATGTCGGCTTCCGTGTCTTTGCGCCCTCCGTGACTAATGATTATGCAATAGTTGTGATGTCAGGAACGAGTGGTACTAGTAAATGATTTGCACAATGTTCGTTTTCCGAGATACTCATATATGTTCGCTTCACTTTAAATAACATGATGCAATGATTATGCTATTCCAGTCTGTTTTTGATATACATTATGCTAGCACAATGTGCGGCAATATTTTTTTATATTTTCGTTCTAAATTTTCTTCCCAAGTCGTAATTGTTTATGTGTACCAAAAACTGTGTAGAGTTCTGGAATATACTTGATAGATAAAGAAATTCTTTAAGAGATTATTTTTTTTAAGTGGCTTAAAATGTTTGACTGCGAGTGTATTATGCCGTGCCAGTGGGTCACATTTTGATCGCGGGTCATGGAATATCGATCATGACTGCTAACATAATAATTTTGATACTATGATAATTCTATTATTTGAATAAATTCTATGGACGCGTGTGATGCAGGGCTGTACAAATACAGGTGGCCCGCTGGCGTAATTCATATCCATACTTTAGTTCCTTTTAAGTTTTCTGTCCCACTGATCTCTTTCCTATAGTACATAGGTCTTATACTACGATTGCATCACGGAAAAAGTAAAAATTAACGGAGATTAAAAAAAAAAAAAAAAAAACTGACGGCGCGCTTTTGCTCTTTCCGTCACTAATTCAAACTGATCACGGAGAACCATTTATTTTTCAATGTTTCCCGTTTCTTTTTTTTTCATTAGTCCCGGCGTAGAATTTGCACTAGGAGCGTTGGCCGCTGTGGGTGCTGGCTTTTTCACGAATCCAGTGGACGTAGTAAAAGTGCGTTTGCAATTACAAGGAGAACTGGAAGCGAGAGGATCTTACAAAAGGATATACAAGAACACAGTCCATACCGCTTATTTAATAGCGAAGCACGAAGGCGTTTTAGCCCTTCAAGCCGGCATCGCGCCGGCGCTTTACTTTCAAGTTGTACTCAATGGAATACGATTAGGGATCTACAATACGGCGAAAAACTATGAGCTGATCCTCAACAATAAAGGAAACACTGACGTTCTAAAAACCGCTGTATTAACTGGAGTAGCAGGATGTCTAGGAGGTGTCCTCGGTAGTCCTTTGTATATGGTAGGAATTATTCTATACCATCTTTAGAGTGGTCCACTTAATATTATCACTTGGAATATTTTCTCTGCAATCTCGGAAAGAAACTTTTGTATACCTCATTTTCCTTGTGAAGTTATTAAAGTGACCTTCATTTCTTACACATAATATTCCAGGTGGTAACATTATGTGGGCCGCGCTACATAGCAGAGGAGTTCTTTCAAACTTGGATAGCAACTTTGGGTGAGCCAAATAAGAGTTTAAGGTGGGTAGGATTTAGAAGGCGAACCGTATTCTACACACCTCTGACATAATTATTTATAATTACAATGCTAACGTCATCGTTGTCGGTTTGGCAATAGATAAAGACTCAGTTACAAGCGCAATCGGCGGCGCAAACTATTGCCGTTGGTCATCAACACAACCTCTTGGGCACCTGGTCAGCCTTCAAGTCTTTATGGAAGGAGGGTGGATTAGTCGCATTATATCGCGGCTGGTACGCTAATATACCCCGTCTCTTTATCGGATCCGCGACGCAATTGACTACCTTCGGTATAGCCGCTGATTGGTTACGCTCGCTTCAAGTGAGTATTCTAATATTCTTTAGTTTTCAGTGCTATCCCAAGTTGGAGAATGAAACATTTAAATAATTTTACGTTGATCTTTCATCGGTTCAAGTCCCCCTCAAATATTCACGCCTGTAAACCGTTCATTTCTTTTTGACCGATTAGTATTGAATTTAGTCAGAGATCGAGAACCTGTATTATTCAATTTTCCCAGGTTTTTCCAGATCAGCCTATACTACTGACCTTCGTTGCTTCCGTGATAGGAGGAAGTTGCGTGGCGGTCACTATGCAACCGTTCGACGTTCTAGCAACGAGATTGTACAATCAACGTAAGTGTGGAATTTCGATAAGAAATTTTTCTTCCCCGTAAAGTCGTTAGGGACAATTCTTAAGCATTATCTTTCCATTTCGTTATCGTATTGGTAATTGAGATTAAATTGAAACGTAGGAACGGACGTAGCTGGTAAAGGCTCGTTATATAACGGGCTCTGGGACGCGAGCGTGAAAATATTACGAACGGAAGGATTGACTGGTCTGTACAAAGGAATATTCCCAACGTGGATGAGATTAGCACCCCACACCGTCTTGTGCTTAGTATTTTATGAAAAGATGGACGAGTTCTATAGTACACTTTGAACTTAATTTAGCTCGTTATTAATTGTACAGCTTTTGCATACATTGTACGCAATTCTGCTCTAGACACGTGGGAACAAATACTTTATAATTTTACGGACTGCTGTATACAAAATCGTACAGTAAAAAGAATAAATTAATTTCTTACATGGGCAGTGAAAGCATTTCACAATTTTCGCGATAAATGTTACGATGAATTTATAAAAATGTAGGTTCGCTTGATTATAAATTCACTCGGTAACGGCACGTCGGAAGACTAGAAAAAATTCATTTTCAGTTCCAAATTTTCCGGACGTTGATTATTAAAATCACTATGACATTTATAATCATTCAAACCTAATAGAAAAAGTGTAATTGTATTTGCATTGCATTTTCGTTGGCATGTCGCGTCATCTTACGATTTTACAATATTTTAAGAAAAAGATACATATTTACAAACCAGATCCATAGTGAGTGTTACTCATTGGAGTATGCATCGCGATAAGCTCGCAGCTATTTTAAGGGTGTGTAGAAAGTCATTAGTTTATATAATATGCGCTGCAATAAGTAACACCCGTGCTTAACGGAAATAAACGAATCCCACTAAATATCTACACGCTATTCTACATTCAAAATAAAATTTGTTAATCTACCTGTGTATCTAATAGAAAATCCTGTAGAAAAAGTATTTCAAATTCACTTTGCGGAATAACCGTCAGTCTAAACAGTAGGAATAGCGTTTGGTCTAGATTTGAATCCGTGGCTCACGGTTGCCGCCACATCCATGGTATTCCTTCCTCTAGTTTCAGGTAAGTACACCCTATATAAATAATTATAATTCATAAACCTCTAATCGTCGTCGTCAATTAATTTCGGAATGGATGTTAGAACCAGGAGGTCTTGGAATTTGGAAAGATTTACACTCATAATTTTTCTCGTTCATACGTACGTAACAATTCGTGCCAAGAGTACAAGAAAACTGGTGAATATCAAGAAAGTGTATGCACCAAGGACGCCTTCCAAGATTGGGAACATCATCCCCACTATAAAATTTCCACCCCAATTGAACACACTACCGAGTGCCATGGCAATTGGTCTGGGGCCAACGTCAAACAGCTCGGACCCAATGAAATACGGTATCGGTCCCAGCCCGATACCATAAAATATCACATAAGCTAATACGGCTACGGTACAAATCCATGGCATACAAGATGCTACATGCTGCAAACAAAAATAGAATGCATTCTCTTAAATGTATCGTTCCTAAACGCCAATGCTAAGTTGACCTTTAAATAGAGAAGATCATTTGTTTGAACAAAACACTACTTACGATCAGTAGGATGGAAATACATAAAATTAAGAGACAACCCGAGCATAAATAAATACTGGTAAGTAGTACACCTCTCCTATTGAAAGACGACATCACTGGCACAGAGATGAGAGCCATAGCTATGTTGGCTACACCCGTGCCAAGTGTAGCGTATTGTGATCCCTTGTCACTGAGACCAGCATTATGAAATATCGAGCTTGAGTAGTAAAAGACAACGTTTATGCCACTCAACTGCTGACCGAATTGTATCAGGCACACCAGAAACACTGGCAGCGTTAAAGTTGGGTCTTTCAATATGCGTCTAATCGTCCAAGGATCCACAGTGGTTTTCAACTCGATCTCCTGCTGTAAATTCGATATCTCCGATTGCAGAAGCATTATGTCCATATTACGTATTCTACTAAGCTCTGAAACGATTTAAACTCATTTTCACTGTACAAACTATAACTAAACTGTTTGCCTCGAGTGATATACCCACCTGCCACAGCCTTTTGCTTTTGCTCCCGAATTATATACAAATACTTTGGACTCTCTGGTAATACTATCGCCGTAAATAATCCGCCGTACACGCATAAAGGTAGAAATAATCCTAACATATATTGCCAATGATCCACTCGCCCTAGGACTGTGTCAAGCCCTGCGATTTGGCCTAGAAACACGCCACAGGTGATACCTAATTGACACAAAACACCCACAGCACCCCTTAATCTTAGCGGTGCTATTTCTGCCATGTACATTGGTACCAACGAAGTAGCGAAACCCGCTGAAAGGCCTAAGAAAAAATAACAGCTTCAGCACGTTATTAAATTTAGCAGCAAAGAATTATTTCATTGGTAGTGGGACTCCAAATCCAAAGCCATAATTAAAAGAATTGACATCTGAGTGTTATCTGTTACTTACCTACGAGTAATCGACCAAGTAAAAGAAGTTCAACCGAATTTAACTGGCGTACAAGGAAGAACGATATACCCCCTAGGATGCCAAATATATTTCCAACGCATAGTGCACCCTTTCTTCCAAGTTTATCAGCCAGCCAACTTGCAATGAATGAACCAGTCACACCACCGATAAGAAATATTGATACCACAGTGGACCAAACTACTTTCAAGTTACCCTCTGACAAATCGACATTGTACCTTTCTCTAAAGCTATCATTGCAGAAACTTTGCATCAGCTAAAATTTGTATGGGCTGATTAAACCGAATGTTGAAAACTGTGAAGCTTAAGAATAATAATGGATACTAACGTGGGCTGCGTTATTGACTACACCTATGTTAAATCCAGCTGGCACAGCTGATCCTAAACAACTCGTGACACCTGCCAGGACTAACACAAAAGTCCACCCACCCGGTGCCTAAGAAAAATGTTTTATTTTGTACAGGGTGCCCAAAGTAAAAGGACACTATATAGCTTGAGGTCCATAGGAAATTCAATTCTTAATAAAAAAGACCTACAACAAATGTACGCTCAGAAATGCTTGGTTAAATAAAACATTATAATAACTTGGACTTTAATAGATAAATTATGCTTGTCATATTTTTTTACATAAAGATGTGTAAAACAGATTGTACGGCAAAAAAAAAATATTGGAAATAATCTGTTTTAATGTGCATTTGTCATTGATTTTTCTTTGATGAGATATGATAAATGAAACCAGAGGAACCATACCAGAGGATTAATTAAACATCACAAGCAATATGTAACGTGTTGCACCCTTGGACACCAATCGGTGATAAAACAGGAAAGCCTGGGTGGAATAATGGAATAAAACTCTATAAAAACCACACATTAAGGACATACCTGGAAACTATTTAGGTAGCGAAACATGCATATCGCAACAATCTACTACAACTTTTTTACATGCTGGTATACTACTGACATGTATGCTACTTATTAACACGTAACAATGGTTTTTGAAAGAATAAAGTAATATTGTATTATATAACTATTAGAAGTTGAATAATTAATTATTCACATTTCTGGCTTTTCACACTGATTTACTAATGTCATCTTTCTTTTGTACTGAAAATCAGCAATCTGTATCAGCAATTCTGTATCAGTACAAATGAGCAATTTGTACTGAAAATCAGTTTTTTATCTGGTCGGAAAATCTTATTGATCACTGTTATCACTATCGGATCAACATTCTTGAATAATATTACTTTGCCAGCACTAACGAACTTTCACATTTTCTCAAGTAAGTAGGATGCTTATCGACTTACTGCAAATTCTGTTTACATTTATGTCATTCATGCCAAGTGAAATATTACAACAGAACAGATAAACCAGGCAATAAGATATCAGATAATGGAAAATAACTTGGCTTCTCATAGAAGTTACATACGCATTTCCCCAATTATTTTACCCAGAAACACATATGCAGTCCCTTTCTCTGATTGCGGGGAAAAAGAGATACTATGCATGTAATATGATAAATTGATGATAAGTAGGGCAGCGTTTGACATAACTGTCACATATAGATACACATGTGTTGTGCAATTTCTTTTTGTTTAACTAATCTCTATCCTATCATTGTATTATATAACGAGTTTATATATTGTAATAAAACGCTGAGATGCAGGTAAGTGCAGATAGTTATATTACCTCCAAATAAAAATGCAGCAGTGTTTTGAAAATATAGCGATGGGTTTAAATGATAAAAATTTCTCTAAGTACATAGTTATAATTTTTAATCAATGTGATTACAAGGACTATGTATGATATAGTTTTACCAAATACATTGATAGCAGATTTTAATCATAAAGCGACAGTGAAATCGAATCCCTATAACTATGTGGTAGATGTAACATCAATCGCAAAATTTGTGAATGGAACTTGTTGATTCCTATTACAAATATACAATTTATAAGCTTTGCATGCCATTGCCACAGATATCAAAGAAAGACAATAACACTCACCGATTTTTCATTTTGACTATCCAAGGTTGATTGTTGTGAACTTTCGCCATCGGTTAACACGGCTACCCGACTATCTACAATTATAACGAATAATTTGATTTAATAATCTGTATTTACATTGCAGCTATTTTTCAATTATCTATAAACTTGCTAACAACCTATTCACTACTGGTAATTGACAACGACAATTAATAAACTATTTGTAGTAATTAACAATTGCTAAAACGAAATACTATATAGTACATAGTATCGTAAGAGAATGTTTTCCCTTTGTAGAATTTTCAAACGAGCGATTTCGAGGTTAATTTAGTTTTCTGTACGAAGATATTACTTGAAACAACATAAACAGACCGATAGAAATATAAACAGAACGAAAACTTTCACAATGATAGAAGAGAAAAAAACAGCAAAAGGTACACAGGAAAACATTAAAAAGTTGAAGGAACCTTTATCTAATGTCATTGTACGCAGCACGTGTTATCGATACAATCACGAAGTAAATAATATCAGGAAACAGCGCTACTCGTAAAATGTCAGGGTCAGGGTCAGTCAGCGTCAATTGTTATTCACGATCAAGGTGCGACGAAAGGTGTTTATTTCTGTAAATAGAGCAAAAAAAAATGGAATTTGGAAAAAAGTATTTAATAATCCTTTACATGTGCCATTGCAAAACTGTGATATGTGGAAATATTATGTTAAATAACGAAATGAACATGTTCATCTGGTTCGCTATCGTTGCGAACGTACTAATTTTGTATTGTTAATATATAGATCTGTACATACCCGATTCGCATTTCTATTCGCCTAAAATTCACGTTATAAAGTATAGGTTGGATGGTGATTTAGTGTCTAACGATTGTTTTCAGTTTGAATAAAACGAGCGTTAGAAAACACGTTGCGACTGTAATACCAGAAAGATTATTTTTCGATAGCAGTAATGAGATATGTACGTATGTAGTACATAGAAGGCAAACCGGTTAATGGACGACGCACTTGTATTTACAAAATGCTGTTGCGGAATGATGATACCCCACGTTTGCGAATTCAAAAGTCAACTATTTGCTACGATAAATAAACACGCGAATTATTTGCACATACCTTCGCACTGAATCATCCTGGTGCTCGTTCAGTTTTCTGTGTCCACGACCAGCGTAAAAAGAAACAATACCTCATTAGTAAAAAGTAAAAATTCATTATAATTGTGTTAGAGCTTAGCTAAATCGTCATAGTTATTATAAACTCAATGTCATCTGTTAGAATTGTTAAGCAAATACTGGTCGTTTTGAAAAATATAATATTTTAGAAATGAGCGCATTGGGACATTGGCACCGCGAAGATGACATTAACCCAACAGCACGAAGTAATCCGTGAAATTCGTTAATCGATTCAAAGCTCGATATTTCGCGGGTTTGAAGATTATTTGAATTCATGAACCAGCCGTGGTCTCGTTGAATGCTTCATTAATTGTATGGCATTTCGCAATAATAGATTATTAAAGTTACATTAAATACTGTATTATAATAAATAACACAACCCTCAATCACACGATTGAAGTTTGCATACCGAAATTTTAAACTTACTGTTACGTTGGGTCTCTCTGATCAGAACTGCCAGCTAACTTAAAAACAACCTTAACACTACACTGTTCACGGGTGTTCGCGGGGGACTAATGATCGAGGCGTGTGGGATTTCAGGAGACGGATCCCCACTTCCTCACAGTCAACCTTCCCCCACCACCTTTCCTAATACCATGAGTGTATCTTATTCATCATTAATTAACGCTGACCTCGAGTGACGATCTATCTTTGCAGTAATTTGGGGCGAAAAAAAAATATATTTCACACAACACGGTTCCACGTATAGCTTTTAGCCCGTCAAATTTAGGTAATAATTATGCTTTCACGTAGATGTGGGCAATCATTCATCGTACGCAGCTGGTTCGTACAAAGGTCTATCTATTTAAATTTTTTAATTGACGCCAATATTTCGCGAACAGCATCTGGCTGTCCTCAAATAAAAGTTAATGACCATATACTTGGACAGAGATGGATTGAATTGCCCCGATTTTTTAAACCGATCATATGGAATATTTCTCACCCGCATCTCACACCGAGCTTATTTTTGCGTAAAGTTAACTTTTGCCAACGAATACGCATATAATTAAATTTTTCGATCAATAATTATGTAAGACGCGATTAATCGCAGGGGGTAATTAATACAACTTTTGGTTTGTTCTTTTAATGTTACACTATATTCATAAGAGCCTTGCAAAGGTAATTTTTACAAATCAGATGTCGTCTTTTTCCTACTACTCTTTTTCTTCAAAAGGAAAAAGCACAATTACGAGATCGATGAAATGTCTTCTCAGGCGACATGACAGTGCTTCGCTCTTTTCTTCTCGCTCGAAGAAGAATTTATTCACGTCACCCGGAAAAGTTTTACGATATTTGTCTTCCCTCCACTCTGTGAAAGCTATTTCGTCCGTAAATTCTTGTATATGTATACTTAATGCGTAATACTTTATCTGTTTCTTAAACGCATTTTTTTCATATGCGCTTGACGCACCGCATAATGCTTGCATAATCAAACATTCTAGCGGAATAAACTAAACTGTCGTACAGTTGTTGTCTCTCCGTTTTTCACATACGAACGTCCGGTTACGTTAGAAACGAATAAAAATGAGCTTATTTACAAAAACCTCTTAAATTCGACGAAAGTTGAAAAAACCCCGCGTATCGTATACTGTTTTGAAACTTGTATCGTGGCTCTAAAATGTTTTGAAAAGTAACAATAACTTTGGGTTTGAGACGATTTAAAAGCGAGTTCTTGAATTATTCGCCGAATAGCGTTCGGTTCGGAAACCAGCGAAGTTTTCTTAAGACACAGTTGTTTCAGGTGCACTCCGTCCGGCGATTTGGTTCCCCGTTAATTCCTTGATTTAGCGCTGTTAATAACGGATACTTGCCACAACCACAATGATTATTAAAATCGTCCAAATCCAAAGACCATATCATTCCGCCCCCGAGGTTTAGGTCTCTTATAAGATCCGCCTGAATAAATGTACGCAAATGCCCCAGTTATATAAACGAGATTTACATAATAATTGATTGTACGAAGTCATTGCAGAAAAAATGATACGCACCTTTTTCAGAGTATTCAGAACGTCGTCGTAGCTGACCCACTGATCGTCTTTTGATGCGTAAGGCCCAACTCGCCCTTCTACGTCTTTCGTGGCGGACCATCCCTTATTTTTTACGTTCTCGCATATCTAATAACAATATTATTAATTAATATTAATAATATTAATATTACTTAATATTAATAATATTAGATATCATTATGTAATACAAATATTTTAACGTCCACATTAGGAATATTAAATATCGTATATGTTGATTCTATACAGGTAACGATTATGTGCGTCGATTAGTAATAAAACGGATAAAGATACCATGAAAAAAATACACGCTCATACCTCGTAATAGGCAAGCAAACCGGCCGATCCCGTAGATTCACCCGGATTTCCTGGACCCTGTACCTCAGCGTTAAAACCAAAGCTCTCGTTCATTCCCGGTTTCCTCGATAAAGTGAAGCTTTGTCCGTAAGCTGGTACACCCATCACCAGTTTCCTGGACGGTACGCCTTTCTCAATCCAATACGTTATCGAAGTATTCACGTTCAAAGAATTACTCCTGTCGCCCGGATAATTGTACAGCGGTGCAACGGGACCGGTCGTACCTTCCCAGAATCCATGGTAATCGTAACTCATCACGCCGATCCAATCGAGGTACTTTGATAACGATGGCACGTCGTATGCTACGTCGATTACCTCTTTACTCGCTGACACTGCGGCCGAAAGAAGCAAACCTTTTGGAACAAACGCGCTATTGAGATCTTTTAACAAAAGCGCAAAGGCATCTTTGTCGCTGGATGGACCGCGAGTGCAGTCGGCCTGTAAGTGATAAACAGAATCTTTTTTTTAGTAGTTGAGAGGAAAGGGAGAATTAATAAATTTAATGGGGCGGCTGAACTATAGATCGGTCTTCGACAGTTGGGTGTCCGAAATTTGTTAGCCACTATTTCTTTCTTCATAGTTTTTGTAATCATATTTACCTGCCAACATACTGGGCTTTCCCAAATAAGATCGAGACCGTCAAAGCCGCGTTTCTCGATATATTCAGCGGCATGTGCTGCGAATTTCTGTCTTTTCAAAGAGCTGTGCGCCAAATCGCTGTACTTATTATCTTTTGATTCTTCCCATCCACCCAGACCTAGTAAAACTTTGATATCAGTTCTACTCCTGATATCCCATATCTCGTCGAGAAATTCCTGCTCTTTCTCGCTCGTTGAATTCTGTATCGTCAGCCTTTCGGGATGTAGCGTTGCGAGACCGTAAACAATGTGAGTACAAAGTTCAGGATCGATGTCCTGGGGTGAAAATCTCCCGACACCGGATCGTTTTCGTGACCATTGAGTTAAATAACAAACCACCTTCCTCTTTTCTTCTTCCGCGATTATAGTTCTTTTCTTCTTTCGCGACACTGGGAGAAACTCGTTCGCCTGTAGACCCAAGCATATTATTACTTTTAGTAATGCGTAATATAATACTGTTCGAACCGTTCCGACGTATATTCTGTGCAATAATCCTTACCTGTCGTTGGGTATCCTTGCACTTCGTATTCTCCGGCCAATCGCATCTATTTTCATTCCAGTAAAGACCAACGGGGCAAGACTGCTCCGTGAGCTTGCCGAAATTGCACAGGAAATATTTTGAGCAGTCTTCTTTGTGCGAAATAAATAAGCGGCCGTTACAATCAGCAGGAAGTCCCGCTGATGGTGGACCGGCTTCTATCTCAATCGTATCATCGATATCCGTTGTTGTTGTCGTTGTCGGAGTCGTGGGTTCGTACATCGGTCGTTGAGCGGTCGTCGATTCAGTGGTAGGTTGACTCGCGTCGATAGTCGTAAATTCTGCGGTGAGAAATTGAAAACAAAATAAACTGGTCCTACAATTATGGAGATGTTAGACTATCATATTTGTAGGTGACACTTACGATTAGTGACTGGACATAATGGACCTTTGGGGTAATTTCTCAGCACTCTGTTCATGGTCCTCAGAAGAGGACTGGGCTCGCATCCACATCTATTTTTGAAATCGTCAAGATCCAAAGCCCATACCATACCACCTCCCAGTCCGAGATCCCTTATGAGTTCTGCTTTGAGTTTCATTTGTCTTGTGTCATCGAAGCTAACCCATTGGTCGCCTTTATAAGCGTAGGGTCCAATACGCCTCTCTTTGTCTTGTATAACCGTCCACCCTTTCTTCAAAGTTCTCTCGCAGATCTGAGTTGACGGAAAAGGAACAGTTACGTCTTTTGATCTCTCTACCTTATGTACTCTCGAGTCTCGCACGAATTCAGCCGAACACTCCGAATCAAGAGACAAGATCTTGTCTCGGGCCAAGCGCACGTGTGCGAGAACTAGACCCTTAATATTATACGAAGAAAAAATATATTTACCTCATAGTACGACAAGAAACCTCTGGCCCTCGTCGCTTCTCCAGCTTCACCGCCACCGTACGTTGGCGCATTTAACCCACTTTGACCCCTCTCGGCCAGAGAGAATGATTGTCCGTACAATGGTGCACCCATAACGAGCTTTTTCGCCGGCGCACCTTGATCCATCCAATAGTGTATCGTGAAATTCTGCATCAAATACCAAAGATGAGTTAGTCGAATAAAAGTGCCGAAAGCTTAGTTGGTAGGAAAAGAAGGGTAAGTTTATTCTGCGACGCGTACCGCATTGAACGTTGGTTCCCAATCTCCAGGGAGATGATAGAGCGGTGCTACGTGGCCAGTCTTTTTATCCCACTGCCCGTGATAATCGTAGGC
This sequence comes from Pemphredon lugubris, assembly GCA_933228935.1. Taxonomy (NCBI): domain Eukaryota; kingdom Metazoa; phylum Arthropoda; class Insecta; order Hymenoptera; family Crabronidae; genus Pemphredon; species Pemphredon lugubris. The sequence goes on from OW121815.1 coordinate 65,658,638, forward strand.
CATGACGGATATCCAGTCGAAATACTTGGCCAATGTTGGCACATCGTATCCAGCATCGATGACACGTTTGCTTGGCGAAACTGCTGTTGATAATAATAAACCTTTCGGCTTAAATACCTCGCTCAATTCACGCACTAAATCAGCAAAGCTTTGTTTGTCCGAGGAGGGACCTTTCTCGCAGTCGACCTGAAGATTGAAAAGATTTTATCGTATCGCCGGTCATCAGGATATTGTTAATGGACTTAATTTTAAGTTGATTTTGCAGCTTTTCGTGTTCTTGATTCGAAAACAGTTTTTCATTCTCCCGTTTCCATACAATTTTTAAAATATTTTTGACTAGAAAAAACATAATTTTTTATACCAGTGTATTTAAGAATAAATTTATTTCAGTTACCTGCCAACAGACTGGATATTCCCAATCCAAGTCCAAGCCTTGAAATTCGTACTTTTCGATGAATTGTATGACGGTCTCGATGAACCTGCGTCTCGCGGATGGAGAGTTAACCAAGCGACTATATTTATCACCCGCGGAATCATTCCATCCGCCGATTGCCATTAGTACTTTTATTCCTTTTGATTTTAATGCGGCTACTCTTTCGTAGAATTCTGCGAATAACGTGATACTTGTTAGCGTCCCTTTTCAAGGAAAGGAGGGTAAACTGCGCGTAGAGTGAGCAAAACAGTTATTCGTACACTATACATTTTTTATAAGTAATCTGCTGGTAAGTTGAAACTTACTGTTATCAATGTCGGCCCATGGATCGTGACTCTTGATCGTCAAGGATGACCCATCCAATACAGCGAAACCGTAAAGAACGTGGGTACACAAGTCAGGGTCCACGTCTTCCGGTAAGTATTTCCCTCCATCCTGTCGATACCAGGCCCAATTAGTGAAATAACAAATAACTTTGAACTCTTCCTCGCCTTTCAAGCGATCTATTGCTGTCGTCGAATATATCGGCGCCGCGGTGGTGGACGTTATCGTTGACGGTTTATCCAAATCATCTTCGCAAGACGGTGGCGTCAAGGCTGTAGAAAGTTTAATTCAATACGTTAATCATTTATTGACGTACCCGATACATCGAAGATCTTCAGCCACATTAAATATTGTCATGATGTTTACGTTTATCGAGATTGTTGGGAGGATCTGCAAGCACCTTCTGCAGAGTGTGCATCAGCGGATGCGGACCATTGCCGCATCGTCCGCGGAAATCATCGAGATCCAAAGCCCACACCATTCCTCCACCTAATCCCATGTCTCGGACATACTGCGCTTTCCGCCGAATCATTTCCGCATCGTCGAAACTGACCCACTGGCTACCCTTGTAAGCGTAAGGGCCCATTCTCTTTTCTTTGTCCTGAACGACCGTCCATCCACGATTACGTATTCTATCACAGATTTCGTAGTAAGACAAGAATCCTGCGGCCTTTGTAAATTCACCCGCGTGCCCTGCACTAGCGGGTGCATTTAATCCCGTTCCCGCCGTGGGATCGTTTATTGAAAATGATTGCCCGTACAGTGGCATCCCTAGTTTTTTTTTGAGAAAGAAATAAATTCGTTATCATGCATATCGTAACGTACCGTAATAAAATGTTCGGGTATTTTCTATTGTAGTTAATTAATATTCAAGATAATAATTACCCATTACGATACTTCTCGGTGGCGCGCCTTTCGCTATCCAATAGTTTATCGAATAATTTGCGTTGAAGTAAGAAAACTCGTCGTCCTCATGATAATAAAGCGGAGCCACGTGGCCGGTCCTCTTATCCCACTGACCGTGGAAATCGTAAGTCATTACCGCGATCCAATCTAAGTACTTAGCTAGAGCGGGAACGTCGTAGCCCTTATCGATAACCGTTTTACTCGGCGAGACAGCCGCAGTGAGTAACAAATTTTTCGGTCTCAATCTATTACTCAATTCCTGGAGTAAACTTGCGAAGCTCTGTTTGTCCGATTCCGGACCTTTTTTGCAATCGACCTACGACAATACTTGTTGTTTTTTTATCGATATTTAAAAAAGACCTGTGAGTTTTAATCTGAAAACAAAGGACTCACTTGCCAACAGACAGGATACTCCCAGTCCATGTCTAGGCCGTCGAAACCATACTTTTCTATAAATTGTATGGCATGATCGATAAATTTGGTCCTCGCGGAAGGATTGTTCACCAATCGGCTGTACTTATCTCCAGCAGAGTCGTTCCATCCTCCCAACGCTAAGAGAACTTTGAGCCCCCGCTTCTTGTAAGCTACTACTCGCTCGTAAAAACCTGATATTCATAGAATTAAATTTCTTGATAATTGTGTTTTTCACTACAGTCTAGCAAAAGGCGAAATTTTTCATTTATCATTCAACTTATCACTGAGAACGCAAGTACTTACGATTATCGAAATCAGCCCAAGAATCGTGCGCCTTAATGGTAAGTTCCGAATAATCCAGAACTGCGAATCCGTATACTATGTGCGTGCATAAAGTATGATCAATGTGTTCCGGAAGATACCGTCCGACACCTCTTCGATACCACGCCCAATTCGTAAAATAACAGACCACCTGTCGTTAGAAGTTCAAGTTAGAAGAATTGACGCTTTGCCGATCAGTGTACTGTGCCCTAATAATGTGTTTATTTACTTTGTAATGTCCTGACAGAGGCGACACTTTCTCCGGATCTACTTCAGCAGACGGCAAAAGAGTCGTGGCTTGTGTGGTGCTAGGGGTCCAGGATATTTCCTGAATAGTACTTGTGGAAATTGGAGTCTGAGTCGGTCTACTGGGCTTACCAGTCGATGATGCCTGATCTGAATAATCAGGCTCACAATTAGCACGTGCTGGCCAATCGCATATATGCGTTTCTTTGTTGAAATGTAATCCTGGGGCACATTGAAATATTTCCTGTCGGCCCCACAAGCATGCTTGGTAACTACTGCAGTCACCGTCCACACTAGTGTAACTTCCGGAAGTGCACGGCTGGGATAGATAAATAACAAATTGAAATCGCGATGAGCGCACCACTTGCCGTGATATCGATAACATTGGGTTTACGGGACACTTCATTTTGACGCATCCAAATTTCATGAGAAAAATTACAGAAACCGTTTACATTTTTTCTACTAATTTTACAGACTTGTATCCATTTCAAGCGGCTGATATATATCAAAATTCATTTTCTCCGAAGCTTTCTAATTTTGAAGTTCTCCATGTGGTTAAATTGACGCGTATTCGTAGAGATAGAAATGTCAAAAATGTCCGTAAACCTGGTGTTAAATAAGCATCTTTACTCACGCCAACTGTGCCTTCTTTCGTGACCAGCAATGCATTTCTCACAGGCTTCACGACGCAAGGATTCTTGAAAGCCCAGTCGCACATGCTTTTCTTTTCATTCCAATTTAAACCAGGTCCACATTGTTGAGACACAAGCTCCCCATTCACGCAAATTAAGAAGTTCGTGCAGGTGCCAGGATGGGCATAATATTGACCGTGGTGACAATCCTTAACGGGTATCTGAATGATGTTCACGTCTTCGGTTGGGTTTGAAGTCGTGGATCTAGTTGGTCGATTCGAACTTGCCCAAACAAATGTAGCTTCTGGTTTTGAGGTCGTGAACGTTGATGGTCTCCTGGTAGTAGCCCGGGATGGTCTGTGAGTTGTTGAACCTGTGCAAATGAATGAACGAGTGATTACTCCAAATCAAAATTTTCCTTTTGATCAAGATCCGCTTGAACAAGTTCCATATCAGCTTCAACGATCCTTACCAGTTTCCACCTGACATTTCGCCGCCGACGGCCAGTCGCAAATGCCTCGTTTCGAGTCCCAATGTAATCCCGGTGCGCATTGTTCCCGTTTCAATTCACCCAGGACGCATCGGAAGTAACCACCGCAGTTCTGAGGATCGGGCAGATACTGCCCAATTGGACACGGTGTTCCTGGTTTTGCAGTACTTGCCTCGGATGTTGCTTCTTCAGTGGTTGATGCAGTGGATGTCTCAGATGGTCTAGAATCGGAAATTAAAAACAAGAGTTTAGGAATTCGAATTAGAGTTATTTTCATTTCCGAGATATCAATTTTCAATTATTTTATGAAAAGTTATATAGACGACAGAGTTATTATTACTTGGTCCATGTCCAGGAATTGCTGCTCGACGTGCTGGGCTTCTCAGTCCACCAAACGGTACTATTTTTCGTCGTTGTGTCCTGTTGCGTACTCGTTGTTACCGGAGTACTACTTGGCTTGGAAGTCCACGTCCAACTGGGCCACGTGGTTCTCGTTGTCCGCTGTGTCGTCGTAGTAGGTCTCTCTGTCCAGACGGGGTAAGTCGTTGCTTTCGTGGTTCTTATGGTCGTCATGGGAGTCGTGGGCCGTGGACCGCCTTCAACGGCGTCGCTATGGGTAGTTAGAGTTGGTGCTTGCGGGGTTATCGGTTCCGGCGGACGTCGACAATCCTCCAACTCGGGAGCTTTGGTTTTTATGCGTTCTGAATAGTCGGTGTTAAAGAAATATTTAATTACATCTTACCAAATGTAGGGTATGTCAAAATAAATCAATTAAATAGCTGACCCAAAGCGCGATTCACGCTCTTCAACAATGGAAACGGTTCCACGCAGCAGTGATTTAAAAAGTCGTCTAAATCGACGGTCCAAATCGCCGCCCCTCCGTAGCCGTTTTGCAAAATGTATCGGCCCTTCGCGTAAACGCTTTCTCTATCATCATAGCCCACCCACTGATCTTTGTTGTAAGCGCTTGGACCTGACAAGCATTAAGTTTTTGCATTTGAACGAACATTCATTTCAGGGAGTTTTCGGGATCTTTGAACTCGAAATTGACTCTTATTGAAATCTTACCTAATCCACTTTTCCATCCCTGCCTTTTAATTCTCTCGCAGATTTCGTAGTACGCCAACATACCCGGCTGTCTCGTGTATTCTCCTGGCACCCCAGGTCCCGTCGTGGGATCACCAAGTTTGTTTTGATCTTCATGGGAAAGTCGATACGCTTGCCCGTAGAAAGGCATACCTACCAACAGTTTCGACTTTTCTGCTCCAAGTCTTTCCAGATAATTCATCGTGAAATTCTGCGTTAATTAATAATTTGTATAATAATTATAATTTGAGTAAATAATTTCTCCATTTTTTCAACGGAATTATAATAAAAATAGTTCAACCGTAAACTTACGACATTGTAAAATGGATTACTATCACCGGGAGCCGCGAACAGTGGTGACAAGTGTCCCGATTTCGATTCCCAAGCGCCATGATAATCGTACGTCATTACAGAAATGAAATCAACGGATCGAGAGATCTCTTCGAGCTCATAAGCTTGATCGATCACTTCCTTGTATCCTGATAATGTGACTGCCAGCTTAAGCTTCGGTTCTTGTTGATCGAACTCCCTTCGTAATTCTTGCAAGAGTTTCGTGAAATTCGGCTTGTCCGAACTCGGACCTTTTCTACAATTGCTCTGCCAGCACTTCGGATAATTCCATTCTAGTGACAGTCCGTTGAAGTTATGCTTCTTTAAAAAGTTTGTCGTCGCTGCTACGAACTTCCGACGCGACGCGCCGCTGCTCACAAGTCGAGAATACTTGTCGCCCGAACTGTCCGTCCATCCTCCAAGGGCCAACAATACTCGCGGCCCTTTAATCGACGTTACGCGTTGATACAAATCTGAGAAAATCAGAATTTCATCCGTTATAATAATTTCATATTAATGCCTATACATTTCTTTCTTTTAACACTAGGTTTACGGGACCCGTCAATTTGAAGAATTTCAAATTTTGAAATGAAATATCCTAAAAACCTTAGCGTTAATTTGAATCATTTCGCATCGTAAATTAATTCAGACTTAAGTTGAATAAATCGATTCTGTAAAGAAAATACATTTTTTCCTTTACCCGTCAATTTGACGGGTGCTCGTAGAAATGCTCATAAAAACGCCCGTAAACCTCGTGTAAAGAAATCGAACGGAGAAGAGAATGTAAAATTATTACTGTTTTCTATATCCGCCCATGGATCAAACGGTTGCACCAATAATGTGTCCGGATTCAATCCAGCAAACGCGTAAATCACGTCGGTGCACAATTGCGAGTCTAATTGTTCGGGTACGAAGTTTCTACCCCCTTTGCGATACAGAGCCCACGAGGTAACGTAACAAACCACTCGTGGGCCACAATCCGGATTAATTTCCAAGTTCTGCGACTGTTGCGTTTCGCGCAAGTCTGTTTGAGAATCATTTTCATTAGTTTGGTCCGCCTTCTTAGGTCTACAGACATCTGGTGTTGCTTTTACGCAACGCCCGTCGACCGAATTGAAAAATCTTCCGAAACCGCAATGACCATGATGTAACAAGCCTAATGAAAATAATAAAGTATACAAAATAAGGGTAAAAAACACTTACAACTACTACATTGTACTGCGCACAAGTTTTAACATTTAAAAAATGGAAAAGTTGCTTATGTTTCCTTGTGAACAGTTTTAATTACGCGTGCCCAAAAGTCTTCTAACGATAATTACCTTTGAAACAAGAATAAAATCTGGAGCAATTATCTGGATCGCTAAAAAGACCGTCCGTGGAGCATTTCGTAATTGTTCCTTCGTTATAAAATCCGATTGCTTTCGTTGCGGCGTCCAGCATCGGCCAAGGATTGCCGCAAATACCCTAGAAATACATTAAAATCCCTTTTTTGATAACTCATTACATAAATGTTACTAAGAAACAACTGATAACTCATGTTGAACAGATACAGTACAACGAAACGGTAAACTTTGATGATACATCATTCGCCATTCGCATAAAATCAATTTCTTGAGGAAATGGTTTAACTACCGGTAAGCATAATCTTCTACGATTCGCAAATAATAGTACTACTGTTCGACGTCACACGAGACCCTGTTATATCGGATTACGCAAACTCAGAACAGTGGAATAAGAATTATTTACTTGAAAATCATCCCAGTCAACGGACCACAGGGAAACACCACCGAGTCCGATGGATCGAACGTACGCCGTTTTGATCTTCACGGATAACGGATCCTCGTAACCGATCCATTGATCACCACGTTTTAAATATGGACCCTCCTCGTCTCTACCGGAGATCCATAATCCATCCTCTAATTTCTCGCAGACCTTTGGATGAAGTAAAACCGTTTAACCAATGAGTTTTTACTTTATTCAATTATTTCTGAGCTATTCTTGAAACAAATATCGATTTTAAGGCAAAAACAGTCGTATCATTGATATGAAGATTGTTAGTTACTTCGTAATAAGCGAGTCTTCCATCATGTTGATTAGTGTAAGGACCTTCCAATCCTGGACCGCTAACAGGTGCTCCAGCATCAGTGAAATTGCCCGATTTCAAGCTATACCCTTGGCCAAAGATCGGTATGCCCAGAATGATCTTCGATCTATACTCAATCGGAACTCTGTCGATCCATTTATTCGTCATCCTTGCCACGAATCTCAAGGGGGCGGGGTGTAGCGCTAATCTCTCTCTTCTAAAACCAGGACTCTCTCGCCAGGCTCGTAATAGAATCAAATCAGCGATCGCGACGATCTCTCGATCCACTGGATCCTCCGATCTCTGTGCCACAGCCAGAATATATCCGTTCTCGCTCAGAGGCTTCTTAATTGCCTTTAGTAAGAGTTTCAATTCGCTCGAATGTTCCGCCGAGCTCTCCCAGTCGATCTCGACACCGTCGAAATCATGTTTCTTTAAGAAATTTAAAATCGATACGGCAAATTTCTGGCAATGTAAAGTGCACTGTTCTCTGGTTATCTCGCGAAAGAGTTTTCCTCGATTGGAAGGTGAGATCGATATAAGCACGCGTAACGCTGGATCCCTGGATCGTAGTCCCGTCGCTGCCTTGTAACCACCTGAATTCAATTTTTAATTATACACCTTCAGCCGGGTGTCTTTTTTTACTAGGTGAAAGTTGAATCGTACCTTTAACTTCGTCGTATTCTGGATCCCGCGAAGCGATGACCAACTCTTGGGGATCTGAGCGTGTAATTATAATTTAACAAAGATATGGTGAATCGAAACGCATTCTTCTCGTTAATTTGAAACATAATTAAATATATATTAAGTTACCCAAAGTGGCTGCGGTGTAGACTAAATGTGAACACTTATGATCGGGGAGTGCACGCGGTTCCAACGAAAACGGCTCCGTTCTGTAAATCGCTCCGGAATCCAAATGACAGACCACTTTCGGATCAGGGATTTGTAGCGATCTTTTGAGAGTTGGCGGAGCTAAGGGCTCGATCCAGATGGATTCGTGATCGATACTACCAAAGAATGGTGCCTCCCGATGCTCTACGGCATCTCTTAACGGCACCCTTTCGTCGTCCCTGCACGAAATTTATTTCTTTAATAATTAATAATTACCAGAGTACAGATTTCATGCAACTACATTTTTGAAGTCCTTTAATGACGAAACAGATTCTTGTTTCCGCCACGAATTTAAACTTCCCCTCTACGGGAATGTATATCTACATAAAATCTACAGTGTCGTAAATACTAATACATACTAACGATTAGCGAATGAACGCTAATATTATTAGCAAAAGAAATAACATTGAGGAAACACTGACTGTTCAAACTCGCGCAGAGGCAGATTGGGGGTGTTTGAATCGACAGCGTTTGCTGGTAATGCTTCCACTGCATCTCGCAAAGGATATCTGTGTGATCCGTATTCCTCGTGCGTGATAACGTTCGGTAGATTATCGTTGATGTAGTTCGGTGGGCTTTCTACGGCTCCTCTTTGAAAGGCGGGGATGTTAATGATTTCTACGTCGATCTCTCTCTGATTATCCCAAGGAGGAGGTGGTAAAATTTCCCGAATTGGTATACGATAAGAAGGCCCAGCGGCTGATAAGGCCGCGAAGGATAATATGATCCAAGGATTCATCCCTGCAAAGAATCGTTATAATATGATTATTATTGTTGCTGTTGTTATTATTATTACTGTACGCTACAAGACTGAAAGCGTTAAAATGTTTATCAGCTTACAAAGATTGAATATACAATTTATATTCACCCTGTGCAGGATGTAGAAACCAGAAAAAAACAGCGGTCAAACAAATCGTGATCTTCTGAAATTCGTATTTATCGAATTCAAGATTTTTCAGAAATTGTCACCGAATAAATAACAGAAGCCTTTCTGTACGCAAGCTGATAGACCTTCATTAATTACAAACAATGTCCACTGATAATTGGTTCAATTAAAATCTAGGCGTGAATATTGTATGTCCGTGACAAGTGTAAATTCGGCGCGTCAATGAAACTGAATGAAATCGAATGATTAATTTCACACCGTGCTGCAACTCCTTCGCGAAGTGCACCTTGCATTACCCGTTCGCATGTGCGAGCATGTTGTGTATACGGCCCACCAAACCTGTCCTGCACTCGAGACACGCGTGCACGAAGATCGAAAAAAAGGAAATAGAAAACGAGGTGTGCTCGGCATAACAAGCACCATGGCCTTCGATAATTGAACTTCGCCAAGTTCAATCGCAATGACGATCAACGCTGAAATTATCGGAAAAATGATCGATTCCATTCTGATACAACGTCAAGCACGACGTCAATGGATGCCTCATTGTTAGCAGTTACATTGTTTATTATGTTATTCAAAATAATTAACGGAAATGAAAAATTATTGTGAAATTATTTATTTGGATAACTTTTAAAGAATTTTAAATATGAAGTGGACTCAATTGCACCAAGTAATATATTTTACAATTATTTAAACATTATATACCCATGCTAAACATAGAAAAGAATTTTGAAACTTGCGAAAAAGGTTTGTTTTGATAAGTTTTGTCTCGATTGCCGTGACTTTGGCATCGTCCGTGTATAATTCGTTCAAAACATTCTTTCCACTAATTTTATTCTTTGGCCCACTCTTATTTTCGAACGATAAAAGGACGGACGAAAACAGTAAATACTATTGTAGTTTCAACACGATTGTCAACCTTTGTGTTCACCAATTTTTCCGCGCGCCATTCTGCTGCATTTGAACACTCAATCGTTCAGTGATTCATCAGGCGCGAAATCAAACTTTATGCTGCCTCTGTGTGCTGAATCATTCGAGGACAAAAACACTTCGGTGTACTTCTGTATTAGCGGTAGCATTTCCACATTAAAAATGCAAAAGTCGTAGGTGGAAGTGACCGCGCGGCGGTAGCATTGGCCGCGGCGCGTTATAAATTATTCCAATTGACGAGCTTATTTCCGAAAATTCTAAAACCCGACGAACGCGAATTCGAGGAAATGACGATCTTAGTAAATAATAAACAACTGAACTATATTAACAATACGTCCCGAGAATTGTGATATTAAATAAAAATACATTAAAATTGAAAATTGGAATTTATGAATTCAAACTTAAAGCATTGTAGAATATCAAGTGCAGTTGAGTATTTTTTTTAATAACGTTCGGATCCAGATAATTCAGGTGATTGATCCTATCGTGAGGAGCATAATCTTCGTAATACCATATTCACAAGACACTAAACATTGTCTTCAGGTTTGTGCCCCATTCATACTGCCACCATTGAAGCACCCTTACTCATACATAGTACAGCTGTTTCGCCGCTACTGATTGACATTTGAATTTTATGCTATTTCCGTGGTGAAAGTGTTACGAAACATTCGTATTTCGGAATAATATCCTAAATGATTCGAAGCAACTGGCGTCTTCGCTACTCACAGCTAAACTACATTAATCCAATTAATCCAATCCAAATATCGATATTTTAATTCCTACAAAATTACATTTACCAACGACAGTACTTTAATAATCATTATAACAATATTAAACGCATGGTAAAACGAACCTGGCATCGGGTAAAAAGAAGCGAAATCTCGACCCCTGCTCTTTCCACTTCAACAGACACGTTGGATCCAAAACGATAACTGGCGATGGCAACCGATCGTACTACACTGACCGATGATCGAGAGAATCCTCGATCGCAACTGAGGTACTTCTATCAGACAGGTCGTGATGAATTTTTCAAAGAGCACCACCCGCCTCGCGGGGAGAGCTAAGTTGCACGAATCTGGTATTCCGAACGCGCGAGGACGGCCATATATACCTTCTCCATCTCCGCGGGGACCCCTCAGTCCGCATCCTACAGACCCTGTCCCCAACGGCCTTGACCACGAGAACACGACGACGATGTACAATATCCAACGAAAATGCAGGACCAAAATTTTTACTACTACGTGTACGTTTGCCTGTCAGTGGGTTTACTGCTCTCTCTCTCTTTTTTTCCTCTCCATTCTCCCTTACAATCAGCCACGACGCCGCACGTTAACAACGTCGCGGCATACATCCCTAGCGGTGTGCACGATTGTAATAAAACTTTTTCATTGCGTGATATAATATTTGTATTACAAATGTCGGTTGGCGATAACTGACGTTGGCGAATAGTTTATAAAAATATATATATATATACATGAATAAAAAAAATATATATGGGTATATAATACGTATTGTAATCATTCGACGATTCTGCAGAGAACCGATTTCTCGCGGAAGGGGGGTTGATCCATTGCATTCGAGACGTTTGCAAATTTGTTATTCGGCACACCGACAGGCGAACGTACCGGTAGTAGTAGAAATGTCGGAACTGCATTTTCGTTTGGTCATTGTACCCACTTGCCCGACAATCCTCTCGTCAACGACACCGCGGTCATGTGTGCGTGACCCTGTCGTCCACCTTTCGCCACCTTCCGACGGTCTGATCCTGATTACTTTCGACGAAAGTCCTGTGCGATTTGTTTTTATTCCATCGATTCCTTGTTTTTTTCTTTCCTTTTACCTGGAGCTTGGAATGCTAGCCATTGCCGGGGATGGTTTCGTTGTGTTGCCGGTATCGAGACCGCGGAACATCCCCGATGAGAAAAAAATGTGTATACGTACAGATGGAAATTAAACGAAGGACTCATCGGAATAATGTATTCGCAGATTGCCAAGATAACGCAAGCATTGTTCCCTTTGTATGCTTCCCGCGTCGCCAGATGGAATCCTTGATTTTCAATCATGGCGGAAAGTCCCTGAAGGATGAGAAAATGAAAGCGGTAGAATAAACGATTATTTAAATCACGAAAACTGTCGAGCAAAGCGAAACGATCGTAAAACGCCGATAGAAATAGAAAACACTTAGAATCTTATGTTTGTAATTAGGTACAGTGGCCCTAAAGTATTAACCCATTAAATTGATCCTGAAAATCCAATCAGCGTTCATTTGAAATTAACGCGATGTTTTTAAGGGCCAAAGCATCGGGTGGTCCCAAAACACGTTTCGCGATTTTACAACCCGCCAAATAAAAAACAAAATGGGGGCCCAAGAGCCTCAGAGGTAATCGCGATGCAGGTACCGATGAACCTGCTCAATCCTAAAAATAAGGCACTTTAGGGAATGGTAAACATTTGCCTTGAACTGCAGAACGATCGATTTATCGATATCTTTTACGTGCCGTGCGAAATTTTGAAATCGAAAACATTCGCTCGCGATTTACCGTGGATACGAAAATCGTGAGGAAGTGAGTTTATTTCGATCGACAAAAACCTTTTTTTTTTTAAATAAACTGGAATGTGGCGCTCTATCCTCGTTCTTCGTATTCTGAAACATAACAATACCTTATTATTCCGGGGTACAGTAGAAAAAAGAGAGCAACGAACGAGGAGGTCGGCAGATTATTAGATAAAGCGTAGAAAAAGAAAGAAGGTCAGACGAAGGCGTCTCTTCGTGATAAAACAAAGAGAGCGACCAAGGGCGTATTGATGGGGAGAACTTTTCAGCCCCACCTCCTTCTCGAAATTTGAAAAACTGGAAAAAGATTACCGGAATGTTTAATAATAAGAAAAGTCATTATTACATAATCATTATTAATTAGACACAAATATTTATGAAAAGCAAGAATAAATTATAATATTAGGGGATTTATTTTCGGTGTGTTAAAAATTGAATGAAAGAGAGACTTAAGTTTAAGAAAAAGTACGATTAATCGATCTACAATCGATTAGTGTACACACGATCGACGATAAATTTTGTCAATAGACTTGACCGACTACGATCTTCCTTACGATTATTTTTTTCTATCATAATTATCAATCAGTCTCATTAAAAATTTCCATCGATCAATGCCCAACACCGGCTACGCCCTTGGCGACGACAGAAGTTGGCCGGAACAGACGAGTATTCAAATTAAAAAAGTACGACCGCACGATTAATTGTTCTTCCCTCTTCGGATTGCCTCGACGACAGATCCAGTTTTGCTTAAACAGGCCCCGCTTCGATGAACCGGATTATCCGTGGAGCGATTTATGAGTTCACTGGCATCAAATAGGCAAATCTATCAAGCGATACGCGCTTTTACGAAGTTACTCGCACGAGGAGAACCCGTTAAGCTGGGAACTCAGCGTTGAGGTGAGTAGACCGAATGTATAATTGAGTTTATAAATGGGTGTCGCAAGCGTAACAAGTGAGAGACGAGTGTCAGATTCGAAATGCAAATTGACTCTATTGATTTCCACTCCTCTTAGTTTTATTTCTAAATAGAATTATGGAATTCAAATCGGTCCCGTCATTAATATTAAAATCGGTGTTACATCGACGAACGAAGTTCCGTGTTTTAGCGTCGTGTTATTATAACGTTAATGGCACGTCTCCACTGTCTTCTGCAAAGAAAAAGTGTGATTTACTGCGCTTCTTTTTCACATTTCTACCATTTTATGTATTTGTACGAATACGTTGAATGAATTACGCGATGTTGTAATTTTATTGCGAAATTGAAAACTAAAAAATCGATAGGGCGTATGTTGGGAAAATATGGCAGGGAGTGATACTAATTTCTATTATACAGAAAAAACATTTTTTTTTTTTAACTTGAGTTACGTGTCAATCCAGTCGTCGAGTGATTAATTATGATGCAATTAAAAACGTTTCGGGCGCTTCGTCCGCGTATCACGGTGATCTCCGTTGATGGACGACTTCGGTGGTTTTTTCTTTCAGGGACAATCCTAACTTCACCAGACTCCCGGCGTTTAGTCGATACTAAAGTGCTCTTGAAATTATCTATCGCTTTCGCGTTAATAGCTTTCTCTTGTATCTATCCATTGCAAAATATTATATAATGATTTACGGATTTGTTTAAAATTCTTTTTTCGAAAAGATGCACTAATGGCCAGACTAGAGATGCGCAACAATGTGCCGCGATTATGTCATGGCTTCCGGGCTATCTCTGAAAAATTTTATAAAATTGTAATACCTACAGGCTATCCCATTAATATTCGGGCGCGAGCAAATTTTAAATTCGCTCATAGCGCCCGAGTATTTATGGGAATCACTGTATGTACAAACATATACATACACGATGTTACTCTTCACTGGAAACGCAAAAATGTCTCGTAGACCGTTAAAGATATGAAAATATTGTCGCTATGAGACGCTGTTCGGCGTGGAAGGGAACATTGAATGGCGTACACAGTTCCTTGCTAAACAACTGTTACACCAAGCTATTTCGACGATTCCCAGTTAAAAAAAACACACTTTACATACACATACATAAATATATATATATTAATTATATTATATGCAGAAGGGAGAGGAAAGGTATAAGTTATCTAAGTCCGATACCTTTTTTTGCACAAAGCATGACCCGAACGAATAATCATAATAATACTGATAACAAAGCCTAAACATCACGGTCACTTACATCACATCGCAAGTAACGCGATGCAATGACACGATTGGAAGCAAAATATTTGGAAAGTGGTGGGACCGATCGTGGAGTTGATCGACACTCCCCGACCCGTCTTCCAGTTCGAAGGGTCTTAAGACCGAATCAAGGCCACGGCGGCAGTATCATGCTACCTTACAGGTTGCTGGTTAGTGACCCGAGCCCATCCCAGGGCACCAAGATTTCGATTATCGTGCACGGACACCGGAGGACTCTAAGCTCCCACCTTCCTCTTCATCTTTCTTTCATTCTTTCTGGCCTTCTTCGTGATCTTTTTAATTTGCTCTTCCCCTTTACCCTTATCCTTCGTTGATTCGTCGCACGAAGGACGACGACAGAAGGACCTATCCTCGCTATTTGTCGTTCTCGACCGTTAAGGGGATGTCCCATGAATAAATATTCCATTAATTATTGGTCGTGTCTTCCTAGTAATCGGTGCGTTGGTTGTTTTGTTGTTATTGACGGTAGTGTCGACTTGAGATATTTGGAGATCGCAGGCGCAAACTTATTTCGTGGCACCCGATAAAAAACTATTTTGCACTTGGCGTGATTTTGTTGTAAAATACGGAGTGCCTTAGCCATTAACGATTATGTAAGGAACTTTGTTGTTTCCGAGAAGAAAGACTTTCCTTACGCTGAAGATTTTTTCAAGTAAAAACTTCCGGCAAAGCCGATTTTCCGAAACTACTGTCACTTCATAACTAATCGAGTATTTTAACGGTGTCGTTATCTCCTTGTCCGACGGCGATCAGCGAGGTAATTCGCATAAATATTAATAAGTATCCTCGTTTGATAAGCCGCTTTCGAGGTTTAACTTTGAACGAACGCACGTTGAACAAACGAAAACGGAATAAGAAGGGAAGAAGTATCTCGCGGCCGGTCGTCCGACCAGAAAAACACGAGGAATTTCGTGAGACATCGTTAACAGGCTCGGGGCAGAAGGTGAGAAACATTGTAAACAATCGTAAACCTTTTACGCCGAAGAAGGAAAGTGTGCTCTCCCCGTTAATGCGTACGTAAATTTCGTATATCCGGTTTATCGTGTCGTTAAGCTCGACTAGCGGTACGTCGTAAATGTAGATAGTGCACTTGCACTCCATGAACGAGAATTATTTATCGAGCATTGACGCCAAGCTTGAATTTCTAATAGACTGTAAAACTTTAAGTTCGTGCAATCTAGGTATAATTTGGATTTACGAATCAACGAAAGTTTATAAGCAATAAGCGGGCAATCAAAATTAGGACTGTTCTATTAGAAGTGATTAACCTTCCGCTAGTAAGCCCAATCGAAAAATTGTTTTCTGTTATCATCGAAAGGAGGTATCTGCCAACTGTTTCAATAACTTATTTTTCTTCCCATTTTCAGTTTGTCAGTTTTCATCTATATCCAAAAATAGTTCAATACCAATAAAAATGTTGAAATAATATTACCAACTGTTCCTGTCACTATTGTGTTACTAATGAAAGGCTAAAAACTTGCTGACAATCGGCTATATATGTACATGTAAGAACTACGAAAGTTGGTCGCAATTTATGGTGTGTGTGCGTGTGTGAGTATGGAGCCGGCCGGAATGCCACTGTTTCGTTTTTTCGAGAATAACGGCTGGCGGGCGACGCAATGTGACGAAAGGGGAGTGGAGTCAAGATGTTCACGGAGTCAGGGGTCGCGAGCATACTTTCAAATAAATACTACATATATATAAAGTATAAAGATTGTAAACATATCATTGAGAGAAAAAAGGAATCGTCTGTTTCCATAATGCCTACGACGGTAAAGCTATTTCTAAGATGGAGCAACCAGTATAGATCCTCGATACAGTTTATACTATGTTGCGCAACAGTTTCCTGTCGTCCACACGATCCGCATTTATGTAATTTCGAAATAAAAATGAGTAAATTTCTTCGAGATGTCCTCCAGGGGATGCCTGTCGTTCGCAGATCTTCCTGCCGCGGCCAGATCTTAACGCAACCCCCACGTGTTTAAATGGTATAAAAGTATGGTGTCTTGGAGCTCTCAGTGCATATCTCAATTTCCCGAGAATCGCGAACATCGCTGCAGTCGCTAATACACAGGTAATATGATTATTTTTCGGTGTAAATAAAAATAGCTTTCGGTAAACAGAGTACTCAGATCGAGATCGCAAGGTTTCACAAAAATATGTTCAAGTAAACTGTAAGTGAGTTTCAAACTGTAAGTCAGTTTGTTTCGTTGTTTTCCTAGTCAGAGATCCATTAGTATATTCCCCGGGCGCAAAGATACGGAATTATTAGACTCAGACTTAATCCTTGCTCGTCCAACCGACTATCCGTGTAAAATGTTTTTCTTTTTATATCCCATATTAGATTTCGAAGAATATGGCCAACTTTGCGAGGTACGTAGTCATCATGATTCTCATGATTTTTGGAATCGCGAGCGAGGCATTAGGAGCAATCGAGGATTCTGAAAGGAATATTGTAGGATTGAATTTCCCATACGGTCGTGGACTGGTAAGATTTTTTCGGATAAATACGAGTGATAAACATTTCAGCAATAATCATTGTATCCCAGATTCAAAACGACTTGGTCCCGACTCTGTACGCATATGCAATTCTTTTTTCAGGATAGCGAAATCCAACTTGCTAGACTCTTGATGCTACCGAATCACCTCTGTCACCAGAAGCGCAATTCCGAGCTGATAAACTCGCTGCTGGAACTACCGAAAAATGTGAACAATGCTGGAAAGTAACTTTACAAACGACCTGCTGCAAAAGAAACAGTACAACGGAGATTTAATTACTGTCGACGTTACCAATCCGATGCTTTATTTATCGCATACATTTTAAAAACTGCATTCACGCCTGTAATGTATCGAACATGATAAACGTGAAAACATACCTTTGTGTCGATGTACTTTTCATTTACCAATTCTATATCGTCGATTTATAACGAGGAAGCAAACGGAAGTGTCTCCCTCGGATTTTTAATTCTGTATACAAAAATAAGGAATGCGTGTGCTTTTATCGAGTAAAGTGGTTGTTTACTCAAAAAGAGAAAAAACACTTCCATGCGTTCCACTATTAGCGCACATAGTGATAACCGAACAATATCTTCTAGGATTAAGAAAGAATAAGTTTCAGGGATTCTTGACTATATTACTGGAACCATAACAATTTTCCGAGCACACGGACGTATGTTATAGACTGATAAAAAGCACATTTTACAAATGCCTTAGTTAAACCTGCGCCGCTCTTCAATGTACACATTCAAAGTTTTGCTTTCACTTCAATTCGAGCGCGAAGTATGGAGTGGTTCAAAACGTATGTACAAAATCTCGTTCGTAGAGCAACATTCGCATTCACTTCGATTCACGCGATTGTTGTCGTCGCGGCTGCTAGAACTTCAGATGGAATCCGCCCCCGACCGGAGGTTGCCTTCCACCTTCCGTGAGTCCCATGTGAAATCCGGAATTACTCAAGTCAGCGTCATCGCCATCTCCTAATTGCTTGTACTCCTTCCCACCGCTCGGCGGTTTCGGAGAAGCGTTAGCTGTTCTGACGCCCAGCTCGGATTTAGCTGGCCACGTAGGAAACATTTGCGGATCAATAGGTAAAGGCGCTTCCGTAAAGTAGCCATGCTTCAAAGCATCTTCCGCCGTTATCCGTTGCTGGGGATCGTAAGTCAGGAACCTACAAGATTCAAGGGAGACATTCTAAATCAGAGAACTGTATGCTAGTAAGGCATTCAAGATAATTTTAAAGCATTTGTTTTACAAGGAAAAGTTTGATACACGGATTTTTAATTAATCCTTCAGACGTACTTATTGAGGAGTTCGATACCCAAGTCTGACAAAGACAAGCTGAAACGTTGTCTCAGATTATTCACCGGATAATGCGCGAATGGTATTTTCTGAACCATCGGCAATTTACTGTATCCAGGCCAAATTCGATCACTCGGTGTACCTAATTCTTTGAATATTCTATTTAACTGATCGATCTCGGATTTGCCGGGGAATAGTGCCTCCATTCGTAACAATTCTGCGAAGATACATCTGCGGGGAATGATATCATCGTATCAGAGAAAAATAAGGTGTGTTGCAGGTTAAATTTGTAAATTTTTTCATGAATTGATTGAACTTTTAATTTTTCAATCATTCTTTTTTGTTTCGATTTTATTGCACTTTATTCGATTAACAAACGTTTCAAAAGAACTTCTGTTCCATTTGGTTTATTTTAAATAAAAAATACTGAAACCTTGATATTTCCTTTAACTCACCCAACAGACCACATATCTACTGGTGTGCTATACTCCTTCCCGCTCAAAAGTAGTTCCGGTGCTCTATACCAAAGGGTTACAACTATCGGCGTGTACTGCCTCAGCGGAGAACCGTACTCTCGCGCTAAACCAAAATCGCCAACTTTGAGTATGCCCCGATGGCTCAGCAGTAGATTCGACGTTTTTAAATCCCGGTGGAGTATCCAGTTATCGTGCAAATGGGTGACTGCTCGTAATAACTGTTGCATAAGGCACTTCACCTCTCCTAAGAATAGTAACATTTTTTATGACAACTTTACAAGGTATCGTGTGAAAACGCGAATTATAACTAGAGATTAAGAGATTCTGATAATTTAAGAATAGAATTTAGAGACGAAGAGCAATTACCCGGTATGAAAACCTGCTTCTTCTGTTTCATCGTTTCCATCAGCGACTTAAGATCGTGTTCCACATAATCCATCACTATAAATATTTTGTCCATATTACTCCCAACAACGATTTCTCGCACAGTCACAATATTGGGGTGTTGCGCTTTCAACAGAGTATTTATTTCTCTGAGACTCGTTATGGGAAATCCCTCCTTCTCCTTCTCCATTTTCAATCGTTTCAGGGCGACTATCTCGTCGGTTCGTTTATCCCTCGCTCTGTACACTACTCCATACGTACCCTCCTCGATGCGATTCAAACACTGAAATTCCTCGACGCTTCTGCACCCTGGAAATCAATGAATTTTCTTTCCGTAACATAACGATACCGCACGATACTTATTTTATTTTGAAAAGAAGTCGCGTGTTTCTAAAATAATTAATATAAAAATAAAAATAAATGGTAATTTCTTTAAAACAAATATTTGATTAATCAATGAACATGGTATCGACTTGTTGACATCTATATAGCGTATATCAATAATTGCCATCTAAAATTGCATTTCTATTCACCTTGAATGGCTGGCAAGTACGGGGGCAAAGATGGCTCCTCCTCTTTCTTTACGACTTCCTCCTCCCCCACATTTTTAGGCGCGCCGTTTGAGTCGACGTGTCCCGGCGAATCTCCGTCCGAATGATCAGACTTCGCTAATCGATCAACGGACAGCGGACTCGGATTATTGTAATCCGAACCGTCATTCGAGTCGACATTGGAGCCTTTGTTGGAATCGTTTGACTCATCATCGTCCTCGCTACTGGATTCGGTGGAGTCGGTGGATCGCCTATCGGAAGATCTTTCGCGCATACTCGTTTGCCCGTCCGATGAGTGTCTAGATCTGTTGAGAAGTATCATATAATGTTTGACTCGCTTAGCGTAATCATTAACTCGCTTGTGCCACGAAAAATCGCAAATAGCGGTTCGTTTCCATTATTTTCGCTAATAATTTGTTTAGCAGCAACTCATTCGAGGAAACTTACTCAACAGACTTGGAACGAACTTCGTCGGACTGAGCCGGACTCGGACTCTCGTCCGACAATTCGACGATCGACGGATCCTGATTATTGTCAGGACTGTGGGGCCGCTTATCCCCTCTCTTCATCCTCCTTGCTTCCAGTTCTAATCTGGATACTTCTTTCCTTCTAGCCATCTCTCTATCAGCCTCCAGTAATCTGAGAATTTTTAAAAATTGTAAAAATCACAAAGGAGAATGGATTGCTAGGTTACGTTTTGTTATCTGTGTTGGGATAGCCGACTTCTAGGATGTAAGTAAAATATAATAGTTTTGTGATTTCCATATAGATCGACGCAGACTTCCTGAGAAATCTGGTCCGAACCACATGACTAAAAGCTTCAGTAGTCAATTTTAAGTTCACCTTTCTTTTCTGAGCTCCTGTTCCGTCATTTCTTTAGGATCTTTCGTTTGTATAGGCAATTCGTTGATCTCCAGTTCCTCAATCTCCTCCGTACCAACAATTTCCATTGCTTCTCGCAACTGCTTCTCCCTGTGCTCTTTTTCGCGTTCCACCTTCTCTCTATCACGATCGCGAATTCTATCGTGTTTGTGAGACCTCTTGTGCCGCTTTTCACTTCTCTCAGTCCTTTCCATTAGCTCTGTTTCCGAATACTGTTCCTCCATTACACGCATGTGCCGATGATCTTCCATACGAATTTCACGACGTTCCCGAACGTCCTCTGGGACAGCGCGAATCTCCCGACGCTCACGGATTTCTTCCATTCGTACTTCTCGACGGTCGCGCGGTTCTCGCAATTCCCGAGAATCATCTATGCGAATTTCTCGGCGCACTTCTGCTTTATAATCACGAACATCTCTCGGGTCCTCTCTTCTCTCTCTTCTCTTATCCAGCAATCTGTAAGTCGCATACATTAGTAGTACCACTATAAATGTAAAGAAATTTATAGGTACAACAATGGTCGCTATTTAGATAAAACACAATTATTAGTAATATTGCGTACACATTGCATCACAAAGTATATAACGGTGTAAATTATATTATAGTCGAGACATTTAAAGCATTGTAGAAGTGAAGATGAAGTAGAATAATTAAATACGATGATCTTCTTATACCTCTCCCTCAAGTCTTCCAATACTCGATCTCCCGTGCTTCTTTCTTTACGATCGTGTCTAGCTTCTCTGTCTCTGGAGTGAGTTTCTATTCTCTCTACACGCTCCATTCGTTCTCTATCTCTCTTGGAGCCATCGGAGCGATCTGATCTTTCTAACAGATCTACGCCGTGTCTACGATGTCTGTGTTTATCTCTATGTCTGTCTTCCCCACGATCGTGATGTCGAGACTTGCGTTCCTTATCTTCCCTGCGATCTCTCCTATCGCCATGTTTCTCTCTTCTTCTTGAAGAGCTAGACTTGTGATGCCGGACAACAGCCTGTGGTGGTTTAATATCCAACGAATCTGCGGTATCTCCGCCATCTTCCTCTGAAAAGCTTAAAGTACAAATTCCTCAAAACAATTCAATGCGTAAAGCGTGAGGCGCATTAAAAGCATTTGTACTTTGCAAACTGAGTTAGACGCATAAAAAACAACACTGCTTCCAATATTAATAATTAACATCTTAATACATCAGACATGTAATAATATCTTCTTCCCACTGAAAAGGTTTATTAACGTACAAGCAACGATAAACATAGCCGGGACATTGTTTAACCCAATCAGAAAGGAGGTTAAGCGGGATAGAGATTCGAAATTACGGCGTCATAAAGATCGATACCTAAAATCGTCCATGTCCTTTGAAGGGCTTTTCTTTATTTCTCCATCTTCGCTTTGATTATCCATATCCATGACAAGCCTATCTTCTGACATTTAACCCACGCGGAGGCAAACAACTAACACTATTGAATTTACCATTGCTGACCCCTATCGTAAGTATTTATGTTTGCCCTTGAATGGTTCTGAAGTTGTTCAATAATTGAAAAAGCATGTTGGTAAAAGTGAAAAACTTCCAGCTTCCGTGAAGTTGGCCATGACTTACAACGCCGGGTCCATACACTGGAGCCAACGTTGGCGTCAACAGTGTTCGTCCAATTTTCTGGAAGACAAAATAGCAGTCTAACTAACATTTGCCCCAATATTGGAAGTTATCACTCGCTTGTCGGTTCTTCGCCGAAACAACAAAGGCGTTGGGGCTATCATCGATTCGCCAGCCAAACATTGGTCAACGTTTGGCGCCAACCAGCGCCAACGTTGGCACCAATGTGTGGACCCGGCGCAACTCGGCGTAACGTTCGCATGCTCTGAATTTTCCGCCAATGAGGTTCTCTCTGTTCTTCCTTTGGTGCGTCACTCTTGCACCTGCTCGCACCTACTTGAACCTACAAGCACTCACAGTAGCTGAGAGGGAAACGAGAGGAAAGAAAGAGAAAGTAGAGCAAACACACCGACAAGCGTACGTACTGAGTGTAGTGCAAGTTTCAGACCAGCATTTCAGTCGATTTCGGTAAATATTGTGCGAAGAGAACGTGTTGTAATTAACCTATAATGAGCGCCGAAGACTGGGATGTTGAAGCGCACAAAACGGAGCATGAATGCGACGAACATTGGGAATTAAGGCGCAAGTTTCTCTTGACTCATAAGGATAAGTTTCCAGAAGACGAACTTGTTTGTTTAGCTCAGGTGTTCACGAACATTGAATTGTTAGGCTGCAGGTACAATTCACCATATCGGAGAAAAATAGTATTTCTCAAATTCAAACCACGACTGATTCTTTTTCAAAACACAAATTTGGAACACAGAACAATTTACTAATAATATTTGTTTTAGATACCCCAGCGAAACTATGCAATTGGTTGCAGAGTTAGCAAAAGACATTGTTGGTGATTACAGAGAAAAGCAAAAAACTAAATTGCAAAGAACTTTTGTAAAGGCATCAGATGCCGCTAGTTCAAAGGTTAAAGGTATAGCTAAGAACTGTGAGTTCTCCTTTTTGGTTAAATATTTTTTTATATGTAAGGCCTACGAGCAAGTAACAGTAAAGCCACGATAATCCAATCTATGATTCTCCAAGATTTATTCAAAACTCGAATTATAAGAATATGTAGAGACTTCTCCATACAACGAAAAGTCAGGCATATACGTGTTAAAATTATAATATTTTGTATTCCTCTTTGCTTTTGTTTATCGTTTATCGAGTCTCTACTGTACATCAGAAAATTATCGTCTTTTTCCGTTTCATTGAAATATACATTTAATGTTGCAGGACTCACAGCTCCCAAGTCCACAGATACAGCAAATACAACGACACAATCACACAGTACAAAATCATTCAGAGAATCCCATTCTAACGAAATACCTTCCAAAAGAGTAAAGTTAGAGGAACCACCTTTTGGAAATATCGTATTAGTACAAAGGCCAGGTGACATACCACAAAATATACTCGCCTGCGCAGTTAGTGTATCCAGTGGCAATTTGGAGTGGAAATTTGAAAGGATTAATGACTCTTGGTATATACCGTCATATCCGATAAAGTCCACGACATAATAGTGTCTTATTTCGACGTTTTATGCAGAATTCTATTCCCTTGCAGCAAATGCATTATTCTTATTAACTCGAAACACTTAGCAGAGGGTATTTCTACCAACCAAAAAATGGCAAAAAGAGAAGCGTCAATTGTTGGATTAGAGGAGTTACAAAAATATTATTACACGATTAAGGTTTGAATGGAAATTCTTCTGCAGTCTTCATTACGATTAGTGTTTTAAATCAACTTCAAACTGGAATTGCTCGTGCAAAAATTATACAAACAAATTCCTTTATCTTGTTAAACAGATTAAGCACAATATAAATGGGGATGCTAATGTGACCACGTCGACAATGTTAAAAAGCACATCGACACAGGAATCTATTTCTGACGATAATATTGGAAAGAAATTAATGAAATTAATGGGCTGGACAGGTGGTGGTCTTGGCAAATCACAGCAGGGCATAGTAGAACCCGTTACGTAAGTATATCTTTTTAATGACAATAATATTTATTGCTGTGTGAGGTATAAGCAATATACATATTACTCGATAGAACGTCCTTACAAACTTTCGAAAAAGAGCTGGCATATAATTATTTAGAAATGACTAGTGCTGAAATGAAGTAGAAAATGATCCGAACAATCATTTCAAAATAATTTCATTCGAATTAGTATCTAAGTTTTGTTAAGCGGTTTAGTAATTTAAATCTTGACTACAGCCTCAAGCAACAAATTAGCCGGCAAGGCTTAGGTTTAAAATCGAATTCGTGTACCGCTAATGACTTGAAAATGAAATCCAAGGACATGATGAGAAAGTATATAGCGGGTGACATGAGAAATGACTTAATATTCTCTGCAGACTTTACAACCGAAGAGAGAGCAATAATTCATCAGTAAGTCCAACGACTTTGAATTGTCCCTGCATGTCATGGAAAAATCTCGCAATCTTTCGTAATGAATAACGAACGTTCGTTGATGCTCGCGCGTTTCAGAGTTGCAAGGCAAATGGGATTGAAGTCCCACAGCTACGGATCGAAGACTCAACGAACATTGGTAATATCTCGTAAAATAGACGTACGAGACTTGGTTGAGGAGCTGAAAAGTCTGGGTGGAATGACCGATAAATACGAACTTATAGAACCGACCAAACCGGAAATGAAATAATACAACTATTTTTTTTATTCTCGCTTACGAGGAATAACCGCGATTTGCGCGCATCGATTTCTATGAAACTATGATGACGAATGTCAATTGTATAGATGTACAAATTACCGTGGAAATAAACTGAAATTGTTCATATTGTTGTTGTTATTCCTATTCCATCTGCTATTATTTATATTTCCCTGTGTTCTTACCGATTTTATGGAATTCGAAGAAAACAATGTCCCGGTGACTGAAATATTACCCGTTGTTGCGCAATCCCGTGAAATGGTTTATC
Source organism: Pemphredon lugubris (assembly GCA_933228935.1). NCBI lineage: Eukaryota > Metazoa > Arthropoda > Insecta > Hymenoptera > Crabronidae > Pemphredon > Pemphredon lugubris. Next base: position 65,683,981 of record OW121815.1, read on the forward strand.
CAGATTCCAGACTGTATGGCTTGAGATCTCCAAAATCAGGAGTTGAAATGAAAAGAATTACTATTATTTCATGGTTAATTCAAAATTTTAACAGTTTCTTGATCGTTGTACAAAATAATCTTTCTACAACTATTAAATTCACTCCGCGTAGAAAGAACAAAGACAGATAATCTGTTCATGATTGCAAAAAGTAACTCTTATTAAAAATTTAACTATAAACATACAAGCAAAATATAATTAATTATAAAGATACAAAATCTTTCCTGTTTCAACAGTCTTCTTCGATAAAATCAAAATCAACATTCTCTGCAATCAATTAATTTTTATAACGTAACAAAAGTTTGTCTGCGTATAGTTTCGTGCTCCAAAAAACATGCACTTCCATCGATGTACACTCAATTTTTGGAATTAGTGTATATGGTCAGGTACAACTTCAATATTCTGCCAAATAAAACTGAAGAAACGTTCACTTTATTCAATGATTATCGCGCGCTAAAATTATTTCCAAGAACATTGTATTTTAATTAATAGAAGTACAAAAACTTTAAGAAGCAAGATCACTTATAGTGTACGGTACGTCGCAGTTGCCGTATAATAAGAATGCTTTGGCAGTAGAACAATTAGAAGTCGAAAGTAACAGAGATACGACGGCCTGTGATTTTGATACATTATCACATTGTTAAATCTTGATAACTAATAGTAAGATGGTCGATGTATCTATACGTACATATGCGTTGCAGATTCCATCGGCAATTAATAAGATCGACGCTTCTACACGCTGCCTATCTCTGCAATTTAACTATTATTTGTTTATCTTCAATATTCCCGAAAAATTCGATTAACAAACCGCTCTTCGACACAGGGAACAAAACTGTTTTTAATTCTTCACGATCGTTCAATTTAGTGTCGATTGTTACTTTTTTTTCTCGTTTTTTAATCGGATATTATGGACGGATCGCATTGTTATACTCTACAGGATTCATCCTACAGGGTGTTACGATGAAAATCGAAGATTCTTTAATAGTAAAGTATGCTCGAATAGAATAGTTTTACCGAGATAAAGAGCGTGTAGAAGCAGAATCAGGGGCGAATATATAAAAAAAATGTATACAGCAATTTGGGTGAATATAAAATAGGAAATCGGATGATAAATGTATTTTTCAGGATTTTTTGTTCATTGGGTAAAGTTAAAGATTAATAAAACCTTTCACATCCAGAATCATTTCCTGCAGAAAATAATTTTTTTTCGTATATATTCTTAATAGTAGCTTCTATTGACGTGCTTTCAATAATTTTCAATAAAATTGTCACCCCTTGACGTTAACGGACTGAACAGGGATTCGGACAGCTTTTTACCCTCCAAATGGTAAATACCGACCTGGACAGACTTGATTCAACGAAATCTCGAAAACGGACTTTAGAACTCAAACAAAACAAAGATCATGAATCCGCCCCGGAAATCAAGATGATCTCCTCTTTTCAAAACGATGGCAGAGGTAGCCGCGACACAACGTACGTTTGGGATTGAGATTAATCCAATTACCATCGGGAATAAACGGTTTTTTCTTTCTCTTTACCTTAAAAATTAACGTCGAAATTGGTAAGACGAAGGATCGAGGCGCTCGTGAGCGGAGATTCGGAGCGTCCCGATCCTCTCCAAGTTTTTCACTAAAACTCACAACTTCCCTCATATTCTGCCCTTCGGTCCAGGCCCTACTTTGGACCGTAATTGACATCTGGAGGGAATGTTACATCTTTTTTTTCTTGTTTTATATACCAAAATATTATCTACCATCTGATAAAAGTGATTCTCTGTTGATATGTAATCATGTATGTATATATATATATATTATTTATATTAATTAAAAGGATATGTCATTGTTCGACTAGAAGATTATGCTTAATAGGTAGATACGTTATCATTGAAGGAATTCTCTCGTGGGTATCGATCATTGCCCCGGTTCGCTAACTTAATCCGAACCTAAGCAACATCTTGGGAAAAATTTAATTGGATTAGCGATTAACGATATTAGTCATCGATTAGTAATAAACGACAGTAATGATTAACCGCTGTCATGTTAATTATTAAGGAAATATTCTAAATTGGCATAAATACAGATCGTTCGAGAAATATTTGTTTGGAATTGTCTGCACTTACGCCGATCTTGAACATTTTGCACCGATCAATATTCGATCGGGAATAGCAATTAAACCTTGTATTATCAATTTTAATAATTAACCCTATAATTTGTATGAAATTAACGTAAGCTCGGCCGATTCAAGTTTTATCTTCATCATCGGATACTCTTTCGAACGCGGGGATACGGCTCCCCGAAAGAATTCGTCACTCAATCCCCGTTAAATTAGTGATATGTATGTATATTGATATGTACTGCGTTATCGTAATGAAAATATTAGTACGCTATAGCATTATTTATCTGCCTCTCTTCTTAAATAAAGTGCGCGTTATACCCTGGAGGAACGCGATACGATGCTCGATTTGTACCCGCTTCGCTTCTCATCCTTAAAATAGATATATGTATATATATATTTCTTGTATTTATATATTTAAGCTACTTCGTGTATTTAAATTGGACTAAAAAGATCGGTCGGTTGCACCAGCGAAAAATCAAAGACTCGTGCGACGCGATTCTGCTACAACGCGATTCGAATCGCCGGATAATGCGGCGTGTTGATGAGCATGAAAGTCGATTAGATAGATATCGATCGCGCCTTCGCCAATGATAGAAAGAAATCTGATTTCTTCTTCTGTTCATCTTTTCCTTTTGCAAAGACTGTTTCCTTTTAACGTGGAATTTGTACGTGATAGCATTACAGCAGAAGGAACGCGTATAACCGAAGACTTACATAGGGCAGTAAACCTCGGTAATCCAGACATGAATAATCCGGATGTCGATTAATCGTTATGCGTAGGTATTTGATTAGAAAAAATCAGCGCTAACCGTATCATTACATTTACTATTCGCTCGTGGTTTAAACCTTTTGTTCCTCAGGGTTATTGTTTTTTTTTTTTTCAATAATCCGGATGAATTAGTCCGAATTAACGAGGTTTTACTGTATCGCACAATTAAATCAAACTCCAGGTTTGGTGGGCCAGCTCTACGCATTTCCGTTTGTATCGTTGAAAAACAGGTGAATATTTTATTTTAAATCCGACGAATGGTACGGTTCGCGGACAGAAATGTGTAAGTCACAGTTTTAAATGATTCGTGGAATTTCGCCTCGTTCAATAATATGAATAAAGGAGAAGTTAATTCACAGATCACTATATTTGACTTGTTTACTTGAATGGGCAGGCTCTTTCGCTAAGCGTCAGAAATTTTTATAAAAATCGAAACCACCGAGTTTTCGTCTCCCTCAAATAATTGTCTCGCGGTCTGTATATTTTTTTTGACGGTACGAATCGATTGCCGTATGAAACTGGAAATGAGTAGCGCGACCTTTATGCGGTACTGTACCAGCAGTAATCGGTTTCGAAAGCATTGAAACATGCACATATAACGTATATTACACGCGATACTCTGTAACGTAACGAGAATGATTTGCAGCGCCGGGTTTTCGTCGAAATCGCAAACAGGGTGCAATCGTTTCATCGAGGATGGATTGATTCACGCGTGTAGGATTAACAACGCGTTGCTCTCTTCATGTATCAGGAACGAACGAAGCACAGCTCCAACAGCACGATGGGAAGAGCGCATGGGAGTTTGATCGCCGAAATTTTAACTTAGGAACATTGCTTGTAACGCGCGAGCCAAGGCGTCATCGTATAACGAGACGCACGTTTGCTATTCGCAAAAAATAAATGAGATGCAAGAGTAATGGCATTGCACCTATTGCTGCTGCGAGTGGTCGCATAAATAAAAAGAGAATCGATCGATAAATTCAGATGACTCGTTTCGAAAGCTGAAAGCTATTAAGGTAGCTATACATTATTCTCGTTTCAATTTTCGTCGTTTTCCACGACTTTGCCGCGTTTCGAAGATCTTTACGAAGGCATGTGTACACAGTTTACGTTTCCCTGTTCTTTTAATCTCGGCGATCTTTTTTACGTGCTAATTGTTTCCAACTGACGTGGCTTTCCCGTGTCCCAGACGACAGTCGCATGCAGACCACGGAAATGACCGTCGTCAATTACTATCGATCCTCCGTAGCGTGACGCTTAATAGACCTCCCTACGGAGAAATAATGAATTGACCAGGTACATAATTGCAATGCTCTTAATGTCACCCCTGCCCGATATCGAATGGGTCATCGCGACGATGTCGGTATCACGAATCGAGGTGTTTTGCTATCGCGAGGAAATAAAGTGAAACGAGCAAAGGCCTTTAACGATCTCCGACGCTTCCGTTTCGCGCGGAGAATGAAAAAGGGGCGTCGATTAAACTGTAAAGGAGAGAGAAAACAAGACAGAGACAGAGAGGCGACCCCTGACATTTTAGGTAAGTTTAAACGTTCGATACTCCCATGCCCCTCGATAACAATATAGGAATCTCTCGACTTATCTCGGTGCTTGCGATGTGCATTGCAAAGAGCAATGGGAACGTACATCGATAGAAGTGAAAGGAAATGGGGAAGGAGGAAGAAGTGATGGTAAAACTCAAAGATTGGCGAAAACTGTTCAAATTATAATGCAGCTATGAAATGCACAGTAATTCCATAACTCTGATTGAAATTGATTAGAATAAAAAATTAAACGGGAATTTTTATCTACTTCCGAAGAAGCGAAAGTGATAATGAGTTAATTTTCATACTTTGTTTGATAGAACAAATACTAACTGTTAAAAATGAACTTTTATATAAAAAGTTCAAGCCTTCGCGCAGGATTAATTACCTCGAAACAGGGGAAAAAACAAATTGAAAGTTACAAAGCCCGCAAATAACTTTCAGTTCTGAAAGTTAAGAGTTAGATTCAACCTCTGCGATAAAAGAATAAAGAGAAAGAGGAGGAGGGGGGGGGGAAGGGGAAGGAAGAGAGATTTCCTGAGGAGAAATTGCAGCAAGACGAGACTTAGGCTTCAAGCATAAGGATAGTGCGATTGTGATACGATACAGCCGATGTGATAGTGCCTCCGCATTGTCGATTCGAAAGAATATCGTCTATTCAGTCGAGGAAACCAGTTTTAACGAGTTTCTCCAGGAAGAACTTGACGTCTCCCAGCTCGGAGTCCTTGATGCCGATTGACTTCAGCATCCCAAGATCGCCGTTCTCCACTGCCATGAAGACCGAGCGTAGATGCTCCAAGTCGGAGCGCATCAAGTGCAATGCTGCGCCGAAGTCCTCGATTGTCTGAGACTCTGGGGACGCGGATTTATATTTTATGCCTGTCTCCCTGTCTAACGGATCCTTCTACCTAAAACTGGATTCGTCCAGCCATCGGCGGGATCGATGTCCTTTAACTTACCGGAGAGAGCTATGGCCACTGCGTCTACACCGCCGAGAGGCTTCAACGTGTCCCTCGCCTTGGTTCCAAACAGTTTCTCAAGATAATTAGGACCGTGACTCGCCAGAAGTGATTGCAGGAAACTAGCTGTTTCCTCTACTGGTGGTCTCTTAGCTAGAACGATGAATACGATACTCGAGCTAAGTCTCCGAAAAACGTGAGAACAGCAATGTAACATCAAAATTTATTTACTATAATGATACGAAGTTTTCATTGGAAAGCAGGATTCCGTCTAGTTATTTGTGGTTCGAATATAATGTAATAATCTCATCCTTAACTGAAAAATTATTATTGATCGGCAAGACAGGATGGATAAAAGTTCCGACGATAAAATGATAATCGAACATCAAACTACAAAACATAATATATTTTTTAGTGGAAATTCGTTTAAGAGGTATTTCAGTATTCTCGACCAACTCCATTGACGACCATGAAAATACCAGTTTTCTGCTGCACACCACTTGACAACTTTACTTAGAATTCTACTCGCGTCTGACCGCTGCAGTCCAATACTACCGCGTTACGATATCCTCTCCCCGAATTATCGTCAAGCTTAGCTTGCAAGGACCACAACCAAAGACATCGATGCAAAAATGGGATAGTTCAGTTTTTATCAATTTCAGAGTTAAAACTAATTTGTTGGATATCAAATTGGAATTATGAAAACACGGAATATCCTGCGACCCGTTAATACATTCATGCGTATACGTAGATTCGTATTGTAAAATTCAAAGCTTGGAATAACCCGTGCACGGTGTAGAATAACCTTCCGTATATCTGAGACTAACTTTACAGCCCTCGACTTCGAAATCAATGCAGTAACTTCTAAACGCAACCAGGGATTCCACTTTCGTGGGAAAGGGGATGGGTAGTAGTAACAGTCGAGCATAAATCGGGCGCTAACGGAACTTCGGCGCTATACGTTTATGACGTAACTTTGTGCCTATTCCCTGTTACCATATTACTTCAATTGATACGTTAGCTTGGCAACACGATTATCGCGCTGAGCCCCGTTAGATTCGTTACGAATTTATGGACATATGTTACATTATTTGTTAATCAAATATGTACTAAATATGTAATCGAATTAAACAAGCAACTCACCAGCCGTGCATAATCGTGAATCTTCATCGTAACCGTTCTGACAGTCGGGAGCACCGTCGCAGAGGTATTGTATTGAGATACATGTGCCGTCTCCTGGACACTTGAACGGCTCGTAGGGGTGACAAGCAGTTCCCGCAGTATCTACGTGAAGAGAAATTCTATTTAACGCAACTGTGAAGAAAAAGAATTCGACGAATCGGATAAACGTTTTGTTTGAAAGTTCGCCGCGGTGTCGCTACGTAAATTCGGAGAAAGGGAGAAGGGTGGCGAAAGCGAAGAGGCGTGGGCCTGCCGGGATGAAAAATTAATTTTGGTAAGTGGCAATGGCCAAGTTAATGTACAGAGCTGGCAATTAATTGGTGGCCGGCGGCCCGGCTGATATTGACCGAGCAACATTTACGCGTGCATTAAAAAGGGAGAATGCGATCTCACACGCGACATCAATGTCAGGCAGATACGCCATAAGGGTAGGGAGACGCGTGTAATACGCCACGTGTTAACACGGGTTCACACGGCAGCGGCGTAACGCGTTTAATACGTATAACATTTGCGCAATGATGATTACAATTTTTTTTTACCTAGCAGAGCGCTGCTTGGCACGCATTTTCAAGCAACACGATTTTGAGCAAAATTTTGAATTTTGTGTAACGCGACAATGGGGTGTGACGTCTTTCTGACCATCTTCGAGCTTTCGTGTTCGAAACAATACCACGATCGCCGGTCAGACGTCTCCTAGTCAAGCGTGACGCAATAAGCGTATTGCAAATTGTGATATCATACCTGTCAACCCGTTGCGTGTAACAGGTGTGTTCCTAGCGCAAAACTACTAACGCACAAGTCATTCCAGCAACGTTCGCATTATCTGGTGTTTGTACGATTAATTTGTTAACATAATTGCACGATATTACGTTGCATATTGACCCGATACATTTTCTTTTCTAAATAAAAGTTTCATCTTAACAAGATGTTTCGTTAAAACCTTTACTATATCATTACTAAAGCTAATAATTTTGTAGATTTCTAGCATAAAACAAGCCACAAGCTAAATCTTTTAAATATTTCGAATAGTTTCAAGAAATCTATCGGAAATGTTTCAAGCTTACAAATGGGAGAACATTTAGATAATAAAATGGAAACATTTCTCGTAGCATATGTTACATCCCCGCAACGACCTTCAAATATTTAATACCGATACGAACCATCAGAATTCAAGTAATACTTAAATACATATTTCAATCCGAATATTGCCAAAATCCATTAGAACAGTTTCAAGTTTACCCGAAGGAGCTTATAAGTTCGACATTCCTGAAATTATCCCCGGACACCTTCGCGAAACATTTAACGCCGGAAACGCAATAGTTCCGAAGCGTTTCCGGGAAATCTCGCGTTACATGGGGAGTGACGACTTACCGGAGCGCTTCGAATTAAAGTGACCGTAAAATCGACTTAAGTCGATCGCCATGACGGCACGCGGAAATATAACGCAGGCAGTCAGGGCGAGGCCAAGTGCAGCCACGCTGGTGAAGAACCCCCGGACCATTCTCTCAGGTGGTGAAAGGTTAAACTACTGTCTTGGAACAAGTTCACGGTGCACCACTCGTCTCCTGCCTCGCTGAACACGATCACCCTCTCCTCGTCCGCCGTTCTTCGAGCTCGTGACCAGAAATACGTTCCCGGTATCACCACGGCCGATTCTCCCGCTCCGTCGCAACCACCTTCGGAATCTATAATCCGAGAGGATCTCACGGGGGTTGTCTTTTCGTTCTCCTCGCTTTCACGGGAATCCTTATGTCCGTTCCTCTCTTCTTCTGACTCTCGTCTCACCGCCACCCACGTTCTCTCTTGGACTCCGAGTGACTTGGCGCGTGTCACACGGGGTGCACAGGCACTGTGAACACACCTGCGTACATACGTACCGTACGTACGTGTCAAGTACATATTATAATCTCTCAGCCCTCCCCCCTCCCCACCCAACCCCACCCCACCACACCCCTCCCTCCCTATCCCTTCCCAACGGCGATCGTGAAAGTGGGGGGGCACGCAGGGGTGCGTTCGGCCAATCGGGGCGTAGGTTACGCGGGGTACGACCAATCAGGACCATCGAGATCGAACGTCTACCCTGGAACACCCACGCGAGCCTCCTGCGCCTAGTCGCATCGATCTCAACCCCCTTGACCAGCGCGTAACTTTTGTTTATCCTTTACAATGCTGGTGGTTCACGCAGACGGGAATACGCGGAGCACCTACCCCGCCTACATCGGGGACGAACTTCCAGGGAAATTGGGAAGGGATGGCCGGAATTTTATGGAATTATACCCTTAATTACCATTCGCCTCTGGATACCGTTTCGATCAAACTGTTTTCTGCTTCGATCGTTCCCAAATCCCCTGCTGGCAGAATATGTTGCACAAACGTAACGAATGTTTTTTTAATGTTTCGCTAGGGAGATAGATACGATAGAAATATTTCGAAATTAATATTTCTTGATGACGTTTGACAAATAGTTTCTTGCAATTGGTAAAATTTGTTAAGTATACCTTGTAAGAAAGAACGGAATCGTAAATACCTTTCGTCGATAAGAAAACAGATTGTAAAAAAGGAAGTAAATAAATTCATTTTGCGAATATTATAAAGAAACTCGCGTTTGATTTTTTAAATCTTACTTTGTCTCCTATTAAAACGAATAATGTTGAGAATCTAAATCTTTGATGAAATTGCAATGAAAATTTCGATTTGCAGTGATAAATTATTAACGTGAAAGTATTATTTAATAATACCTATAATATAAAAAGACTTGTTTTAGATTGTTCTCACAATCGGAATAAAAATGACAAAACAATTCGAGTAATGCACTTGAAATTTTATTTTTCGTCTGATAATTCAAGTAATACATAAATAATATAGGGATCCATGAATTTTCCACGCACGCACACGTATTTGTCTTCTTTGAAACATTGGATGAAATACTGCGATACGCCCAGCGCTTATCGCGCAGTTACGTGGGCGATTATTATACATAATTGAGCACCCTCCTTTGTGTGCGAATGTTTCACGAATTCGTAGTAAATTACAATTGCGCGTTTTGTTCGCGCACCTTTTCGTGAGCTTCAAAAATTGAGCGAGACTGTTACAATCTCGAATTAATAGCGAATCAACGTGAATATTTTTTTAACTGAGATTATCATTTCAAGGAAACTCGTGAAAATGTAATTTAACAAACGGGAAACTTTAATTTTCTGGATATAGAAAGGAATTTCTAGTAAAGCTGGAACTTAGTTGTAATGGATATAATCCTGTTTTTGTATAGAAGAATCCAGCTTGTATACCTTCATACAGTCATACAAATAATGAATTATGGACGAAAATTAAAAAAAAGTATTAACCTTTAAAGGTTAAAATACAAATTTACGTTTTACGTTAACTTTATCAAACCTAGAAACATTTCTCAAGAAGAAAAACGCTCGAATACGTCCCTCCATTAAGAAAATGATATATTCATTTTAATAATATATTTTATTAAAATATCTTATGAAACCAGCAGTGAATAGGAAAATATCAGTGTAACCAACTGCTCTCTTCAAATGTAAACCAGTGTTAACTTCGCGTCGATGTAACTCAAGAAAGCTAACTTCGCGTTTGTGTATGTGTACTCTGGTACACTTCAGTCATTATTATATATGTGCTCGAAATAAGTATCGTTTTAAACAATACTTAATTAGATCACGGTTGCTCGCACCGTACGACGCCAGAAATGGGATTGAAGAATGTGATCTATGCGGAGCGATGTCGACATTAATTGTTATGACAATCACGTTGGCGGAAGCACTTAGGGATCAAGTAAATAGATGAAAATGTATTGGGCAGTACTTTGAAGAAATCATCGCTATGGAGGATCTGAAATTTAAGTTTTTCGGTCTCATTAATAAGCAGGTGAATCGTTGCATCTTAATATCGATATGTTCGCACGTTGCCCAATATTAAAATAAGTATGTTACAAATACTTCGTTTCCCACCCCCTCGCCCCTTTTTCCCGTTACAGCTCAGGTTATGTCCTTATGTTTATGTTTCACATATAATATACAATAATGTATCAATAATTTATCGTACAACTAATTAAGGAAAAGTTTTTCTCTGTATGACACGTTTATTTTTACTTGCGAAGGAAATAGTGTGACGCATTAATTTTTTTGTGTTGTCATACAGAATGCTACCAAGGTTCCACTTATGGGCTTGAATCCTGATCTGTTAAATCCACCTGAATCTCAGAAATTGGAGGACATACAATCCGAGGCTGATCAATCAACGGAGAGCGAGCCAGTCCCAGATCAAGATATATTAGAGTCAATAGAAGGCATCTATTTTAGCGCAGATCGCAACTTTGATCCTTCTAGACACGAACTGGAGAAATTACCAAAAGTGTTGCAATCTAAAGAAATAGAGAAATGTTATAAGAAACTCAAGCAACAACATCAAGTAGTCTCAAAGAAAGTCTTGCAACTTATTTTGCAGAAGCAGAATGCTTGTAAGAAAGAATTTGAAAACATCTTAACCATACAGGGGCAGTTACAAGATGTACTGGAAATATGTAGATTGGGAAGGGCTGATCTAAAATTAGCTGAGAGGCAATTCACAACTGCCAGTCTGGGGATATTAGCGAATTATCAGAAACGACAAGTCGTAGAGGAATTGTTAAATAATTTGAATACTATAAAGACGTTGGTAAGTTATATGATTTAAAGAAATTATTATCTCGCGTACTTGTACTTGGCCAGAGACAAGACCTTGTCTCTTGATTCACTGCTGCACAAATGGTCCAATCGTCAAATTACACAGCTGATTGTTTTGTTTACTTTTCAGCAACGCACGGGGGATCGATTGCAAGAACTTTTAAACGAGAAAAATTATCCTGGAGCAATATCGCTCCTCTTAGAATGTCAAAGCGCAGCACAAACTTACAAACATTTTCACTGTATTGCCGCATTAAATGGGAAATTACAAGATATTTTGGAACAGGCCGAGGAGGCACTGGACGTTACACTTTCAAAAATGTGTACGGAATTCGATGTGGCGATGTACACCTCTATACAAGACGCGTACTCTTTATTAGGAAAAACTCAATCGGCAATGGATCAATTGCACATGCATTTCACAGCTGCCATTCATAATACTGCTTTTGCAGCGGTTCATTCGTATGCGGGAGGGGACACAAAGAGACAGTACAAACAGCTTTGCCAATCGGTGCCTCGAGAACATTGTATTGCCTGCTTGACAGACCTCTGCAAATCTCTTTGGAATATATTGAGTTCTTACTATTTGGTCGTGAATTGGCACAATGCCAAAGAAAACAGTGCAAAATATGAACCAAATTATAAAGATCTGGAGGAAAATTTTAGCAAACAGTATGTGAAACATAAATTGGAGAACAGTACGATTCGTATATGGCACGACGTAGAAATGAAGATATCCATATTCTTAATAAATGCTGACTTAACTTACATCAAGTTCGAACAATTTGTTCAGGTTTTGGGTATTGTTAATAGGTAAAACACGTTAATAACGAAGCTTCACTGTTCCACACATTTCTTTGGTGTATAATTTAAATTCAAGGTCAACTGATCAACATAGAAATTATTATTTTATAGACTGATGGAAATTGGAGAAGAACTGTGCGGCTTTAAATCAGAAAACTTACAAGAATCCATAAGGAAACAATCGTTGTCGTATTTTTCTCATTATCACGCGTCGCGGCTGGATGAACTAAGAATATTTTTGGAGAACGACGGTTGGGAATTGTGCCCCGTAAAACCTAATTTCGTAGCAACGCAATTGCAAGAATTCAAAAGCTTAAAGCCGTCGTTGAACAATTGTAAAGCGTGGAACAGTTTGGATAGCTCAAACGTCAGCGAAAATGATAGTCCTGTGGGAGTGGAGTGGATGCAAAAGTATTTGGAGGCAGGTGCGTCACCGTTTTCCATCGGCCTGGATGATACGATGGACGAAGATATTTTGGTAGATAGCGAGGTACCAGAAAATATTTTTCAAAAAAATATATAGATGAAGTAAACAATCCCAACGTGAGTTCATTGAACTCATGTAATCGGTGCAGCGACAAACGTTGCTTATATAAATAAACATCGTGAATTATTCAGGACGATCCGCCGGGGTACTTCTCCGACGAATCTGACGACGACATCCCGGACGAGCTGAAGCACGATTACGTCGATGAATCGGGTCACGACAGGGTTCACAAGAAAAAAAGCAAAAGCAAAGAATCCGGACCGATGGTAACGAACACAACGTTGACTATACTACGAGTATGCGGGAAGTACCTTCAAATGTCAAGGTTGTTGCGTTCGATCGCCATCACAGTCATCCAGAGCATGATACAATTTTTCGAATTATGCTTCTACACGGTACACTTGTTCTTCACCTCCGATCTTGTAAGTCGGTCACTGTATGCGCGTGTTATCTGTCGCTCGATCAAGCGTAATTAATCGAGCGACGATAAACGCCACCGTTTCTTCCTTTCAGCAAATAAATAGCGATTCGTTGTACAGTCCGAAGTTAAAATTATCGTTGGCGCGAATCAAGGAGACTCTGATTATTTGCGAGAACGATGGAGAGGATAACGTTAACACGAGCTGCGATAAAGTGAGGCAACCGCAACTCTCTTCCATCGTGAACCTCTCTCAGCCGGAGAAGCTCCACGGTTTAACCGAGCGCATCGTCGCCGTCGAGTCCTTGATATTTTTAGGACAACAGTACGAAGGCTTGAAGCCTTATCTGGAACATCTTATCGCAGCCAGCCCACAGCGCGGATTCCTTCATCAGTTTTACATGCAGACGATAGCGTCCACGACGGACTTGCGGAAACCAGTGTACATGGCGGTGGCTTCGCAAGCCTTCGACGTCGCGAACATTTTGAATTTGATGAACAGAGTCAATTGGGAAGTCACGGACGTTATGTCTCAGCACAGTGGATATATCGATGCGTTGCTACAGGTACTTATCCCTTGCACCGTGGAAAGAGTCGTCTGTATTTTTCCATTGAAAACTGATTATTCGCGCAGGAAATCTGCGTGTTGAATGAGAGACTGAAAAACATCGGGAGTTGTCTACCGTTGGCGCATGATGTCTACAATTCGGTTTGGGAGAATGTCGCGCACTTGATAACCCATACTTTGGTAGAGGGGTGTGTAGTCTACCGATGCAGATCTAAACATTTTATTCGATCATATTATCAATTTTATCAAAGTAAAGCCTAACTGTGTTTTTATTCGCGCAATTCGATTGCAGTTTTTGTACCGCTAAGAAGTGCTCGAACGGTGGGAGAGCATTGATGCAACTCGATTTCACGCAATTAAAATCCAAGTTCGAGACGATAACTTCACTGAGGCCGATGCCGCACCGTGAATACGTGGAATTGTATATTAAGGCGTATTATCTTCCGGAGAGTAGTTTGGAGGAGTGGATTAAGGAACACAAGGTACGTGAAGTGAAGGAGTTTAAGACAGTGAGGCATTTTAGTGCTTCAGAGATATCACTATAACCTCGTGAATCTGAATTAATAACGATAGTAAAGTTTCATTATGGTAATGTGGTAAATTGTAGGAATATTCCGTGAAGCATTTGGTCGGCTTGATTTCATCGACATGTCAAAACAACAAGAAAAGTCGACAACGATTAATAGCACTTATAGAAGAACAACGACCCGGTAGATAGCATCGGGCAATACATTATAGTGCGTCCCAAAATTCGGTTGAAATTGGAATTGCTTGAAAAGAATTGTTCTCGTGTAAATAGCTGAAAAGATCTGATTTTATTCCTAAAATAAGTCGACGATTAATTTCCATTCTCTTTTACTTTCATAACACTGTTTTTTTTATTTTTTTTTATTAACACGAATCTCAACCACAAGAATGCTCTCGATGCGTTAACAGTTCTTGTCGCGGATGTTCTCGATAATAACATTTAACTATAGATGTTTTACAGATCAAGATTTTACGCGAAAAATCCGGGAAAAAAATATGTGATAATTAGACTGCGGACGTTTACGCAAATATGTGTTTCTAGAAGCGCCAGATAAAAAACAAAACATTTGTTTTCTAATTTGCACAAACAGCCGCGGTCTAGTGATAATATCTTGAAATGCTTATTATATGTAATATCGCACCATTAGATGAATCTCATATCGAAATTTGTAAGTAGTATGACTAAAACACTAAACGGAATTTAACGTATTATATTTACCTACGGAAGTTACTTTACGCTTTGGCGCGTGTTTTTTTACCTTACAATTAGTCTATTATACTAGAAACCATTGTGTAATGATTTACGTCCCTCACATTTCTTTTATTTTTTTTATAGAATTTTTCGTATGTAGAATATATTGTTGGCAAATCGCTGTAACAAGTATGACTTTTTTACGGGGCACCTTAAGCTTTATAAAATAAGCTGAATAAAAATAATTGAAACACGTCAGTTATACGAATCTCGTTTGGTAGATTTCTGGTTGAAATATTTAAGAGATACGAAATGTACTTTTTCGATGTCATAAGAATTTAATTTGGGCAGTTGCAATTGTGTTTCTGCTGCATTTTATAAAATGATCTCTCCGTGAATCGCTGCATGCGATTGCTGTCGATCAGTTTATTGTTTGCCCAGGCATGCCGATGCTTGAGTAATTTAAAGAGGTCTTTATTATACAAATAATAATATACAAGTACATATATTCTTCGCTAGGTTCATTGATTTCCAATTTTGTAAAAATTACCGTCATTTGAATATGTATATACACATAGTTATATTTATATCTATATACAAATATAACTACGTATATCTATCGTAGTATTATATTTATTGTGTATTTATAATGTATCTTTTCTGCATGCTAGAAACCAAAAAATTCTACTGCACCTATAATCTCAAATCATAAAAAACATTCTCAAGTCTCGACTCGTCCTTGTGAATGCGTTATTTTATAATCAACGTGTTTTTACATCCGATAAATTTATATGAAATCGTAACGAACATGTATTAAATAAACGACTGTAATTTATCGTGCACTTGCTAATTAGAAAGATATTTTTAACCATGCTTCGCGCAACTTTTGTAAAACGAACGAGATTCATCCTTGAAGGTGGATTCTATTTTACGTGTAAATCACTTTTCTAACTAAAATTCATCGTTATCGGTGCATTGAGAATTCTCTGGCTAATAGTATAAATCAGAGTTTTCCAATCTTGAACTCTGCGGCCCGCCAGTGTATCCAAAATAAAATGTTTTCACTAAAAAAGAAACAAACCTGCTTGTTTAATTTAGTTAATTACAAGACGTATTTCTTTTCTGTCTGACTTCTAAATTATCCTTTACGAAAAATTAACCAAATTAAAGGACGGTCCACGGAGTTATTGTTAGAAAACGCTGATGGATTGATGAAAGTAACTGATGTGCTTCCTTACTCCAAAGCGTCTTATATTGGGCCCTGCTTTTTGAATGGCCCCGGATAACAGAAAGTAGTTTGAAAATATACGGGATATAAGTTGTAGGGCAACATTTAATGACATTAATGATTGATTAATGGTTGAATTAATGGTTGATGTTTACGATTAATAATAATAGTCACAGTTATTTCACTAAATTGATTTTATAATCTGAACTGCTGTAAACTTGCCGATCATCTTTCGAACGATCAACTTTTTTTATTCATAATGGGCACGACAATACCGAATACCCCGATTTTTTTGTTTTGCCCAGTAAAATCAATATGAAGTCCACAAACGCTTGTTTATTTCACACTGAATAGAGATAGAGTTTCCAGGTGGAGTGCACCACAAAACCAAACATTTTTATTGCCGTCAATTGGGGAGTTCGAAAATACAAGAATTTCTTCTCATTTGTATCTCACGTTACCACTAAATGTTTGAGAAATATTCAAATTGTATTGCTTTTGTTCTACTTATTCCAGAGATATTTCTGAAATATCTTTCAGGAATATTTCCGAAACATTTGGTGCTATGCTGAGAAATTTTTCAACAGAGCTATCCCGATTTTAAAATTACCTGAAACTACCGTGTCTCGCATGTAATCGAAACGAGGGAAGATAGAAACGATACAGGTGTTATTATAAAACTTTTATATGAACACAAAACTGATGGTAATGACGTGTGGTATGAACATATATAGCCATAGAGCACTGTTTAGTACTAGCGGACACACCTAGAAAAGGTATTTTATTAATCAATAATTATTATTATTCCTTCCAAAGCCTGTCCATGGCTTTTAAATATGACCTAATTAATTTTGCACGTTATTTCTCTTCCAAGTGCGAGGCTTATTATTAATGGTACGGATGCCGAGGAAAACAATCTTACGAACTTACATTGGATACTGTATAATCATTACTGATATTTACGTAAACTAAATACAATCCGTTAAAAAAGACCTAACGCCCTAAACATAATGTTGGAATGCAAAATAAAAATGTTAACGTAGCAATGCATCTCGGGATTGATAACGTTACATCTATTACCATTCGTTTCACTCGTAGTATGCACTCTGACACGTAAAACGTCGAAAAAGAAATAGGAAGATCAAATTTTTTTGTGGCAATTTCTTCGGTGAATTGATTAGAGATGGTTGAATATCGATTAATGTTTCTATTATTCCTTAGTCTCTACGGGTTATTATTAAAAGAATGAAACTATACTCCGAAAGAACGTTTCCGTTGAAACGGGTATCACGTTCTTTGTTCTCCTTCCTAGCTCCTGTTTCCCTTTCTCTGTTCGCTCGCGATCTAATTCTAACTTTGCATTATTCAATCGCTTAAACCGGTAAAAAATGTTGGCAGATTTGATGCTGTTACGTTACAAGTAACATTGTACCTCCCCTCCCCTTCTCTCCTTCTCCACAGTTTCTTTTTTTTCGTTTGAGCTCGTAATAGTAACAAAACCAATAACACTGTTATTGTATTAAACTCCGTGGCTCGCCGTTTGTGCGTACAAAACAACCCCATCGGTGTGTATGCGCGTTTGGAAATATGTGTAATGTTTTTACGTGTATCTGTAAATATATGTTTATACGTCCAACGCGCTCCGACGAAAGTGAGGCATAAAAAGTGTGCCAAGATGGATCGTACGATTTGAAAGAAAGTAGTCAAAAAGTCGGGTGGTACACATTTTTATACTTCACTAGACCGAAAAACGATTACGAATAAACGGGCGAATCGTAGATATCTCCATCGCAGAACGAGGTAAATAGCAAGAATCGATCAATGAATAATATCTTGGTGCTATATAAAGCCATCAATAAGTAAGTGCTTCGAATTTACTCTCACGTAGTATATTAATGGGACTATACGTATGAATATTATATGATACATATTATCGTAGTACCGACAACAACATAATGACGAATCCGTTTTTCATTCGTATTATCGTGCCGTCGTTACGGTTCTTTATCGTGATCGTGTATCCTGTTCCTTGGCCGTGACGTTCCAAATTATTATGAAAGAAAAGGATCGTATTGAACATTTTCTAAGAGGCATAATAAAACCATCGTGATAATGAACTTTCTGAGAGTACGATTAATTTTCAAATATGATGACTGACTCGTTTTTGTTATTATGTTCGTCTCATATCTCGTATCCTGTTGGAACCGATACGCTCGTATACAGATTGCGGTGAGATGTTGAACGTGTAAATTCTAGTGGATAATATTGTAGTAATCACGTTTTCTCCACGTTAGTAGTAAAGTCTAGAGTCCTTTTGGTACCTCATTTATGATAAATTACTATTTTAATGTGGTGGTATCTGTATTACCAAAACACGCCATCATATATTATCAGCTATTTTACATTTTCGACAATATGCTGGAAATTGTTCATTTCCTATTTTTGTTATTTCTGTTTTTCCCTTTTTCCCTTTTTCCCTTCAAGACATCGTTAAAACGATCATTGTCAGTTGCGTTACAGAGCCTCTACGTGATAAATAAAAAATAAAAATACAAAGCAAACGTATATTCTCGGTATGCGGGCTAATCGACGAAAAATAAATATTTGCTCATAATTTATGATT
The DNA here is from genome assembly GCA_933228935.1 of Pemphredon lugubris. Taxonomy (NCBI): domain Eukaryota; kingdom Metazoa; phylum Arthropoda; class Insecta; order Hymenoptera; family Crabronidae; genus Pemphredon; species Pemphredon lugubris. Next base: position 65,702,621 of record OW121815.1, read on the forward strand.
ACTGGTCAACCACGTAAGACCTTCGTAAAGCCCATCCCCAGTTGTGGCACACGACGGCTGAACGTACCAATTTCTGTCTCGTATCCTAGTTAAACCCAACTTTTCTTGTATCTCGTGTGGCTTCATTGCTAGAAAAATCAGACTGTTCAATGTATGTAAAGCACAGAAGAGAATTCCCATACTATGAGAGTCGATCAACAATTATCTGTAATGTGTTCATAAAATTTGTTACAACAACAAATAATTATTGACTCATCCTCTTAAAATGTTTGAAACAGATGTGTTTCTGAAAAAGTAACGAATAAATTCTCACCATCGGGAAGATCTTGCTTATTAGCAAAAATTAAAATAATAGCGTCTCGCATTTCTCTATCATTTATAATTCGATGAAGCTCTTGACGAGCCTCGTCGATTCTATCCCTGTCTGCACAGTCTACTACAAAAATAAGTCCTTGCGTTCCGGTATAGTAGTGACGCCATAGAGGACGTATTTTATCTTGCCCACCTACATCCTAAAAAGGGTAGGTCTCTTGTATAGAAATGCAGTCGATCTAGTAATCTATTATCTGACAGTAATGCTGCTTACCCAAACATTGAATTTAACGTTCTTATAGGTAACTGTTTCTACATTGAATCCTACAGTTGGTATAGTTGTCACAGACTGTCCTACTTTAAGACCATACAGTATGGCTGAGATTTCATTAAGGAAATGAAACAGATAATGAGATATATCTAAATCTTAATCTTAATTTAAATCAACGATAGTTAGGTACTTGCATAGTACACATAGCATTGAATACTTTATTCTTAGCTGTGAACTGTTATATTTCTTCGAAGATGCGATATAACCTTAGTAATCCAAAGTAATGAAGGCCAAAGCTCGTTCTCATCAGCAAAAGTTTCAACATGACTCAATGTCCACCGATATGTAGATGTGTTACATTATTTGAACAAATTGACCGTCCAATCTATTCTTTGACACGATTAGATCAGACAATCAATGTTCTATTGAACGATATATATAAAACGTATGTAGAAATTTAAAGGATACTAGTTTTTCCAGCAGCATCCAATCCTAACATAAGAATTCGCATCTCCTTGTTGCCGAAGATCTTTGACAACAACTTGCCCATCTTGCCAGCTGCTTTCTAGGCACCCGGCACCTGTGTGTTGAAAAACGACAAACGCTGTTAGAAAATAAACACTCCGCCCTCAAAGAATTTATGTTACCCCTACGATATCTGTACAGAAAACGCAAAAATTCTCATAGGTCTTAATTGAACATTACTGGGAATTATCGTCCGATCTCGTCGAAAGAATTTCTGGCAACACGAGGCTATCTAATGGGCGCAATTTAACGTAATTGGTAAATTACATGAATCTCTAACCTCAGCCGCAATTTTGTCATTCCGCGATAGGCGTGGAAGTTCAATCGTAAACGAGTGTTAGCGATATCGCGGGTTTGAGGAACGTCTGTGATATTTCTCCTAACCTATCGGTGCCAGCGAATATCATGTGATTAACGGGGGAACATTGATAACATGCACAAAAATCCAAGTGCGATCGGCGATACGCTCCGAAATCAGTCCACAATTTGAAATTTCGTAGTTTTGCACGCAGCAACGTAGCGCGCGCAATACCGTACAATTGTCACGTTAAATATACCGTTCGTTTATTATACTTGCATGACAATTGATGACGACAATTAGCGGAAACAAAATTCCTCGGCGGTCAGAGATATCGGAGGAAGGAAACTTGAAGCAAGCGTAAAAAATGTGAGACTCACCGAAATACATTTACAAGGGGCGTCGAGTACTTTATAATTAACGCGCAGACATATCACATCACTACACATAACTTAGTTTTACAGCTGTAATGTTGCTGCAGCATTACCAGAAACGTTATTTAGGCAGGTACAGCATGATGTCCATTCGTAAGTCACAAGCACACACGCATGCAACTTGAACGAAATATTGAGATCACTCCCCGTGTGCATTGAATTCTGACAGAGAATTTGAAGCGCCACCACATGTTGCGGTCTATTACTAGTTTGAAATTGGCGATATATTTAAAAATTCGTTATTATATATCGCGTGTGTACCGGGATATACTTACTTACTGCCTTTGGATTGGTACGAGTCTGCATTAAAAATAATTGCATCTACTCGTTGCCACGTGATTTACGATATGCTCGAGGTTAGTTATAATTAATGACTGGTTTGGTGAAGTTGCGCAAAATTAATTAACAATGGTCCAACCGCAGCCTTCAAGAAAAAGTTTAAATACATCAAAAAGCCGATATTCAGTACTCAATAATAAATACTGCTTGAGGGAAATTAATAATAAACAAAAAAGTCTCGATTTAATTAAATTTAAAATATTTTAATGAAAAGAAAGAACACTCATACGCATGCGTATTGGTGTTCATCGATTACGGATTGATCGACCATTTAAAAAAAATCAGTGAGCTCGAATCTTTTTGACGAGTATCCACCGGATTTTTAGTATCTAACGAACATTCCGCGACTTCGGCTCGTGTTTGTGCGTGACTCAAAGATAACATTATCAGTCTCTACATTCTCCACGCAGTGATATATGTACATATATTAATGTCCATTGCAGAACAATTCTGGTTATTCGAAACTTAGTCTGATGCGTAGGGACAGTTAAAAATACGGATATTCTCGAAACATAAATTACAACGAATTATCATCGTAATCGGGTGCGGTAACTCCTACCGAAATATGTTGAAAGTTTAACAAACTCGTGGAATGCAAGGTCGCATTCCACTCAGTCTCTGAATCTTTTCACCTTTCACTTTCGTCTCTTAAGCCGAGGTGGGAAAAATCACTATGTTGATCTCCGCGAGATCCTCGAAAATGTTTCTTCCGTTCTGTCTCCTTTTATTTACACCTCAGTTATCGACGACCGCCAAAGTTTTGGCAGTCGACCCGAAACGAAAGGTCATCCAAATTTTTCCTGCCTGTCCTAAAGGTAACTACACTATTCGCTTTTCGAAAGAAAAGCATTCGAGAAATGCTCCATTTCCTATTTAGTTTGACTACAATGATACAAACAGATCAACGCTAAACAGAACAGAACTGATCTAAAAGCATCTAAAAGCGAAACACGAATCGGAAAAATGCAAATAGTGTGTACGGCTTTTTCACGAGGACCACTCAAATCGGCAGGAAAAAGAGGGGCGGGCAGTGTGTAGCTACCCGTGGGAGCAAGCAAGACGAAAGGTGGAGAAGAAGAAAAAAGAAGATGGCCTTTCGACGTGCATCCGCGAAAGACTGGTATGTTGGAAAGGAAAAGGAGAATCGCTGGAGTGACTGGAAGGGCGGGAGGGGCCGATAAGAGAAATCGAATCAAACTTGCTACGTGGAGTCGTGAAAGTGAAGGTACCGGCCCCGCTTCACCCACGACTTGGGTTAGGTTACGAGTTGCCGAGGGAATACCTGTTGCTCGGTTGGTTTCACGATCATTCCCACTCATGCCTCGGTGGAAACCAGTGTGACGTAGAAGCAGCGTGCCGAGAAAAAGTTTATTGCTCTCTCTCTTCCTCTCTTCGTTCAGAATTAACGATAACTGCACGGTGATAACGGGATACCTTGGCTCCAAGCACCGAGTGCGTCTGTGATTGTCAATAGAGAAACGTCAGAAGGAATTATGGAATCCCTTGAGAGAAAACTCAGATCTTACGATCAGGAACATCTGTTGAGATTCTGGGACCAGCTGTCAAGTGAAGAGAGAGGGATGCTCGGCAAGGATATAGACGAGTTGAATCTGTCAGAAGTGACGTTGTATTATCAAAGGGCGGTGAACACTACTTCCTGTACGCATAGAAGTACTCTGGACGATATGGTTTCTCCGATTCCCAAGGAGAACATAGCATCCGCAAAAATATCCAGCGAAGCTGAGCTTGAGAATTATAAGAAATTGGGATTGAAAGAGATAGCAGATGGTCGTGTGGCTGTGTTGTTGATGGCTGGTGGACAGGGGACCCGTTTAGGAGTGTCTTATCCCAAGGGAATGTACAACGTCGGTTTGCCTTCGAATAAATCTCTTTTCCAGTTACAGGCAGAGAGAATATTGCGCTTACAAAATATTGCGAAGCAAGAATATGAAAAGCAGGGAGAAATAACTTGGTATATATGCTTTTTATCTGTAGTAAATTAATCACTTGAGTGTGAAGGGATTCCGATGTGTGTAGTGCTGATCGCAAAATGTGAATCAAATATTTTTCCTGATTAGAAGACAAAAAGATACTGAAAAAATCTCAGAAACAATCTAATGTGCAAACAGTTTAACAAAAGCATGGCACTCTTTACACTCCAATGATTAACTGTTGGAAAAAAAAAGATAAGATAGCGCAAAGAAGATAACGTTTATTATTTCATCAGGTATATACTGACCAGTGAAGCTACTCACGACGCGACGCTTGCCTACTTAGATGAAAACGATTACTTTGGTCTAAAAAAGAACAACGTTAAGGCCTTTAAGCAAGGGATGCTGCCATGTTTTACGTTGGATGGTAAAATCATTTTAGACGAGAAACACAGAATCTCGAGAGCACCTGATGGAAATGGGGGATTATATCGTGCCCTCAAAGTGCAGGGAATATTGGAAGATATGGTTGAACGTCGTATTCATAGTGTTCACGCTCATTCCGTCGACAATATCTTAATAAAAGTAGCGGACCCTATTTTCTTAGGATACTGCTTATCCTCCTTGACTGATTGTGGAGTTAAAGTAATAGAAAAATCGTCTCCATCCGAGCCGGTAGGAGTCGTATGTAAGGTGCGTTTATTTGCGAGTGTTGAATCAGTAGTAAAACAATTCAAATGGATTAAAGAAATTTTGATTACGTTTTGCGTTTCCACTCTGGCGTTCTTTATCCATCATCGTTCCCATTCCAGGTGGGCGATACGTATCAAGTGGTAGAATACAGCGAGATCTCGAAAGAAACCGCGGAACTACGCCGCGATGATGGGCGATTGGTGTACAACGCGGGAAACGTGTGTAATCATTACTTTACCGTAGACTTCTTATCCGATGTTGCAAACGTTCACGAGAATGAGATGGAGTTGCACATGGCAAAAAAGAAAATCCCATACGTCGACGAAGATGGCATTAGGTGTATCCCCAAAACCCCAAATGGTATTAAAATTGAAAAGTTCGTATTCGATGTATTCAAGTTTGCCAAGAGTTTGGCAGTCTGGGAAGGCGTCCGCGACGAGGATTTCAGTCCCTTGAAAAACGCTGATTCCGCTGGTCAAGATTGCCCTAGTACCGCTCGTTCGGATGTACTCAATCTTCATAAAAAGTGGCTGCTACAAGCTGGAGCGAAAACCGTTACAAACGGCGTGGAGATCTCCCCTTTTCTCTCGTACGCAGGAGAAAATTTGAGCCACACGGAGGGACAATCGTACGAGGGGCCATGTGTACTGGAGTGACGCGGCGTGCTGATATTGTCGCTTGTTATTACAATAGGAAAGCGATTATACTGTACATACCAGAAGCTAATCATTTTTATGAGCGGTATTAGAGAATACTTGATCGTTTTCCCGCTGTCCTAATTTATTTCCTTCGCTATGAGGTCATGGATATATAGCTATGTTTGGTAGAAGAATCAAGGGGATAGGTATTTTACTTTTCTGTGATGTAAAGATAAAAAGTAGACTAAGAATTTCTTACAAATGCGTACTTTTGTATCAATGGCAACAGAAAGTAAAACGCTTTTATATTTGCTACCGTTTGAAACCCGTTCCCGTGAACATTTGTCCAACTCTCACGCGCGAGAATGAATCTCTGCGAAAAATTAGGAAACAAATTTAGTGTAAAAAATTGAACAAATCACTCTGTACACGTAAAAAAAAGACGTGTCCATCTATTCTCGTGGATAGAATTTGGAAGATGACACGTGGAATAAGACAAAAAAAATAGACGAATATGTCTCTGCCATTTTGTTAATGGACCGTCAGACTGACTATGATGACAAGCGTGTTTCGATTGTTTCTTTGATTATAGTTGAGCAATAACGTATCAACGTTATTACTATTTTTAAGTATTATACACATTACAAATCATATTATTTTTAATCGTACTATGAACATCGAAAATCGATATACAGCGTAATGGCGATAATATTCTTTAACGCTGTATGTACGCTGATATAAGTTTTTTATAATGTAATGCAATAAAACGGGGGAAGGGTGTGGGACCTAATAATAGAATAAGAGTACATATTTGTTCGTTACACATTGTTTTCCTTTATAAACAATCCCTTCGATTGATAATCGCATCAATAAATTGAACACTCGTTTCTCTCAATTTGTACAATCGTTCTCGATTAATGCGACCTTGAAAAGCATTTTATGGTCTCGTAGGCGAGACTATGAATGTAATTCTTTGATTATCTCAAAGGACATCGCATTTCGTGCCATTTGTTGTTTCGCGCCAATGTACATTTCGAATTTCATTACTTATGTATGACTAATGCATTTTTGGTGGACAATTGTTGCTTTTTTTGTAGTATTTTCCCGTACCAGCTCCAATTTTGATTATACTTTCGTTGGCACTACTGTCGCGAGTGCATTAGTCATTTAAATTCAAATCTTGGTAGGATGACCGTTATTGCGGGTATTTGCGTGTGTGGGGAAATGTTCATCGGAGTTTTAAAGTGAAAAATATATTTAACGATGTCAGATATTACCGAGGATATTTTTCGTATTATACGGAAATGTTACACCGACGGGGTAACCCATAAAACGCGTACGAGTGTCATTGAGGATTCTACTTTGGAAGGTTTGAAAACAGAAACGGAGGAATTACTCGCGAATGGAAATGGCTACATGAGTAGGGTCGAGTACGCGTCCCTAAATAAAATGTTAGCTGTTTGTTACTTAAAGGTATCTCATCGATATTTCGCCGAAACGCATATTCTTTTAACCTTCTCACGGTGAAATATAATAACCGGGAGGAGTTATGGAACGTGTATTTTTAATACGCTTTCTTACAGATGGGTAAAGAACTCGAAGCTATATGTCGCTTAATCGAATCGCATGCTGTAATACTTCACCAACAAGTTCTTCACAGATCTGCGAAAACAGAGTTTAGGGAAAATATGGAAGGCACCGAACAGGCGCACGGATTGAACTTTTCAAACATTAACTTTGGTTTGAACCAGGGGAATAAAGTTGACGCACTGAGGTCAAATCTTTTAGAACTTCCGGAAGGTAAGGAAAATGTGTTTAATGGGTTTACTCCCACATTGAAAATACATTGGATGGACGATCTAGGTAGTAAAACGCTGTGTATAAATATCATGAAATTAATGGTTCCGATGGTACAGTTTCGCTCATATCGAATGCATTAATGCGGTGCTCAGGACAATTAGAGGATTACTTCTTCAAATACATGAAAGAAAAGTGTCAACCTGATCAATCATTTCAAGATTCTTTTTCTGTGTCTTGTATATAGAGTGGTATGTAATTCAGATAACTGCACAATACAATTCTCCGGATATTTCAAAGTGCGTCGACAGTGTATCGACTACGATGCACGCTGTGCATCTCACGGTACTACCTACAGGGAACGATCAAGTAGAACCATTATGTATAACGCTACCAAAGCCAGAATTGAAATCTTCGTACGATGTTTGTTCTGAGATTCAAAAGTTATTGTGTACCAATAGGTCGGATCTACTGGCAACATATTTGGACAACGCATTATACTGGAAGATGCGTGAAAGGCAAAATACTACCATGAAGGTATTTAAAAAGATTGGCGTACGATAAATTAATGAACTATTTATTGTTTATAAATGGAAATCATTTTATGATGGAAAGAAAATGATTTAAGGCAGCCGTGCAAGCGTTGGAATACAAGTGGTTAAGAGAATGGAGAATTTTATTTATGGCAGATCCATTAGATAACCATGAAATAGTAGCTGATCTTCTGCAAATGATCGATAAGCTAATATCAGACTCCAAAACATCGTAAGCAATACTCTTGTAGCATAAAATATGTTTGAATAATTTAGCGTAAATATCTGCAATGCGTAAACAATATTTGCTTAATATTAATAGCTAGATATTAGTTTTGAAATACTTGAAAAACATCTTAACATGTTTTTTTATATGAAGTTTTTGAAAACGCACAGTGCCCTTGCAATATAAAATAAATATTTATATAATGTTTTGTGCTATTAGGTTTGTCAAAATATTTCCACTTTTATGTCCAATGTATTCAATTATTTTCTTTTTATACATTGCAGTCACAGTATATCTAATAGAACCAAATGGTTGTTAAAACGAATAGCTCTAGGTGCGTGTTTCCTCACGCGTGCGGAGATAGCTCGGGCAGTAAATTACGTGCTCCCCGATCACGATAAACTCGCGGGGAATATAATATTGTCTATACACGGTAAACTGACCCATATAGAAGGATTGAAGAGCGCAATCAGAAAGACGCTAGTTTTAATCATCGATGAAGTAAGTTCGTAATACTTTCCCGCGCATTAAGGGGTATATGGGAACATAAAACTTTAAAAAAATCGAACATCTTATTTCTCAATCGTAAAAATTCGCAATCTCATCCATGTCCTCGATCCCCTGATTTTTTAGCCTATGGACTTTTTACCCTTCGAATCCATGGAAATTTTAAAAAATCATCCCGTTACGCGTTTCCCATCGCTACACATCGCCTACGGATTATTCAAAGAGCACGAGAGTACGATTCAAGATGGTTGTAAGATAATTAAAGTTACAAAAAACATGGGCACTTGTATAGTCAATCCTTGCGGTGATTTAATTAAGATGGAAGAACGTCTGAAACTCTTCTTCGATTATTGGTTACCGGATTGGAAAAGTTTGTACGGCGTTGTACCAACGAGAGAAAATTTTCAGGATGCATTGGTCAATCATGATATATTATCGTACGCTTGGACTTTACTTGTTATCTCCTCGATTTTCATTGTTAGCGGTAATTCTGAAACTGGTTTAATTGCTCGCAGGTATAACGGTCATGGTAGTGGGATACAGTACTTAGAAGGGGAACAAATTGAGAAGCTCAAAGTCAAATCTATCGTATTGCTGTTTGGTTGTAGTAGCGTTAAGTTACTCTCACCAGGCGGACGTTTTCCACCTTTCGGCATTTCGAATCAGTATTTAATAGCTAGCAGGTAGTAGATCCAACATGAACTCAAAAGGTATATTTATATTGTAGCGAGCAAGAAGTGAACTAACGACTTCGTTGTAGCGCATATAGTCGAATATATATAATAGCGAATTATGAAAGGAAATTTGCTGTCATTGGCGTTACAGCGTAAACTAGGACTCTAACGTGATTTCAAATCTTTTAAGGTTCGGGTATTCCAGTATCCATGATAGTCTTTGGTTTCTAGTCTCAGATTCGAATCTAGGAGTGAATTAACGTTGAATTGCTCGCTTTAATATGAACATACCTTAAAAATTTATAGCACCGGTGGTATCATCTCTTTCATTTTTAGTCCTTGCATTCTGGGTATGTTATGGGAAGTCACGGACAAAGAAATCGATCGAATGGCCGCAGAATTTATTAGCAATTGGATTCCATCACTGGCCAAGAGACCATGGACCGACGTCGATATTGATGCATGGTGCTCGGGTACTTTAAGTTAGTACAATGAATTAAACACGTATTGGTGACCAGATATATGTACTATATACTCGTAACGTTTTCGTGAGCAGTCTTTTTCATTTCGAAGCATCGAGATTCTCTGAAGACTCTAATCGTTTTCCATTTATTGTTTTCATCATCGCAACGTATTCCAACGAAATTGTCTATTATTAGAATTCCGGAAAGCTTCGGCGAATCGAACCCAGAGCAAGGCAATGGAACCGGAAATGTTGAGAGCAGTAGCAAAATCCAAAGCCGTTTGTACGCAGTATATGACCACGGCGGCAATAGTGGTACGGGGGCTTCCGGTGAAGGTCATTTAAATGTAATGTAAGAAACGATGTACTAAAATAAATATCAAAACACCCTTTTTGTATATTGTTAGAAAAGCTTGTAAAAACTTTTATTCGTAGAGTGTCTTATATTCGGTTTCTTGCTCTATTCGGCGCTTTGAATTTAACACGATTGTCTTTGGTCACATTATGATCTGCGGTTCTGGCACAGAACTGGAAATGTTTTTATGGGGTAGAACTTGTCCACCGTTAATGTAGAGCTCATCCTTGACAATTACGTCTTCTCCTAGAACTGTTGTACCTTCCATCCGCACCCACCGTCCGACGACGCTTCTCCATCCAACGATACACCTGTTTCGGATCATACACTTTATCATGCTTCCCGTATGATGAAATTGCGTGATTCGATTGATTAATCGCTACTATTATAACTAACGTAAAAAAACTGTCCTTTAAAATAAAGGACGTAATTTTGATATTTACCCATCGAGCCATGCATGTTCTTTTATTACGGCTGCTTTGAGAACTGTGCTGCGTTTGATACAGCATCCATCCGATAGCACAACGTCAGGGCCGATTGTGACGTTTGGTCCTATCCTGCAATCCTTCCCAATCTGTGCTGTCGCATCTATTAAGACATTGCCTACTACGCCTGGACCAGAGTATAACTTTTCCGGAGACTTTTGCCTTAACCACGACAGATACATGCACATACCTGCACAGAAGAATTACAGAGTGTAAGGCTCATATATCCACACGTATCTTTAGCGAAAAATAATTTAACCCTTCGTTAGATACCTGGGGAAAATTAGACTTCAATAAGGTAACTAGGCGTTGAAGATAAATTCGAATTTATTTCTTCTAATGACAAAATATTCTCTGAGGTAATTAAATAATGAACGGTTAAATGAAATTGTCACCAAAGAAATACCTGTAAGAAAATCTTTCGGTTGACCCACGTCCATCCAAAATCCTGTTAATTCCATTGCAAATAATTCTCCCTCTCGTGCCATATCTGGAAAGACTTCTTTCTCTATACTAGTAGGTTTTAACTCTATTCTCTTTAAAACACTCGGGTTAAGAATGTACATTCCTGGAAGAAAAAAACATTTTAAACAGGTACCACAAAACTTCTGAGAATTATTTCGTCTTTTGGTGAAAAATTTTAGATACCTGCATTTATTTTATTGGAAATAAATTCTTGAGGTTTCTCGACGAAACTTTCTATTTTACCATCGTCCTCGTAAACAACGACGCCATACTTGGAAGGCTCGTCGACTTTAGTAACAACAATAGTACCTTCTTTACCATGATTCTTGTGAAATTCGAGAAGTTGTTTAAAAGGAAAGTCACAAATAATATCCGAATTTAAGACAAAGAACGGTTCATCCCCTAAACTCAAAATATCACGAACTAGAGCGAGTGGTCCTGCGGTACCAAGTGGTTCTGATTCGTGTGAGAAAATTAAGCGTACGCCAAGTTTCCGGGCCTCTTCGCCCAACTCTCTTTCCATTTCCTCTGCACGATAAGACACTGCTAATATCACCTCTGTTATATTTGTCTCCACCTAAAAGAAAATACACATTGTTTACTAGCAAACCACAACTTAATTGTAGATACTAAATAATCGAGCTTGCCCATCACAAAGCCAGAATCCACTACGAGAAAAGGTTTTATTATAGATCTAACGTACAAGTGCTTCTATTTGATGCAGTAGCATCGGCTTATTAGCAAACTCCACCAATGGTTTAGGCCGGCTTAACGTGAGAGGCCTCAATCTGGTTCCGTATCCTCCAACAAGAATTAAGGCTCGCATGGTTCCTAATTTCTTTCTTTTCTGGTGCATCACTGTGTTAGCAGACAGAGTAAATTGTGCTTACAGCGACATAAATAGAATATCCCATTTAATTTTTCAGGTCCCCTGAAAGAATCGTTAGATCCTATAGATTGAATTCTAAATGTCTTTCTTTGTTCGTAAATTATTACAAGAAATTTGTTAGTGTTACCACTGTATGTTTTCTCGGTAAGAGAACAACAGGGAATATATAACTACTAATTCCTTACTACAAATGGCAGTTATTTAGAATGTAAAATAACACAACTTTTCTTCCCTCTCCTGATCATTTTATCAAAATATAGAATCCGGTTTCGTCAACAATTAAACATTATTTACCGAACAAATCTCAGCTGTCTGTGAAGAACAGGCTTTTCAGTTTTGTTTTGGTCAAGACTTCTATTTTGTTAGACGAACGAGATTTATTCAACAAACAGTATTTCAGAGACGTTTTGCGAGGCCCGCCCTTAAAGGGTTAAACAACATTCAAAGTTCATACCTGATAACTATATACAACGCCCAAATGAGCGGCACAACAAAATAAGCTTTACTGATAATTATTGCCACGTAAGACTGAACTATCGTGAGTGCGTGTGCACATAATGATGCAAGTGTGGATGATAACAATGCACTTGTAGTAGTTTACGACTGATACAGCCGTACAATATTAATCATTGTATTTTGTAACTACGTTACACCCTTGTCAGAATTACTAACTATCACCGTCGAATATAATCTATAATCGCAATTAACGTTACACCGCGTATCGTACATCAGCGGCAATGAGATGCAATGAGCGCCATACTGTCACGCGGCTGTCATTCGCCTTCATCCATGCATACATATATTGCATGTATGTAGTACTCTTTATCAGCAAATAATTGTACATGTAAAATCTCGACCGCGGAAAAATATATTTAAAAACATTTTTTTTAAAGATCGGTTGTTACAAAGTGTTTATATGATTTTCATTTCTTCGCTTTTTTCTTTATAACCTTCTCTCAATTGTGTTGCTATTTTGTGTTTATCATGTTTATATAGCAATGTATATATTTGTTGTACGATGCATTGATGTGCACTTTTATAGCACACGACACATACAACTATTTTGATTTTGATTATCTAGCCATCAATCATTAGAAAGCCTGGTTATTCATGCCAGAGTTTTCGGATATTTGAAATAATAATTATTATTTACAACACAAACATGAAGATGTTCGCATTGCGAAGCACGAGAATTCTCTACAAAACTTAAATATTTACTCGATGGCAATCGTGACCCGGATAATTCGGTGTTCGAGTAATCGGTGTCTCAGTAATCCAGACCCTGAGATTCAATGAAAATAATGAATGTCGATTGTTTATTAACAACGCGTTATCTTGATTACGAATCAAATCGGTTCCGTGTATTCTCGAGCCTAGTGATCTAATCTGCTGGATCGGTGGCTGTCTAGGAATATTGCAATCGTGGTCTACTTTTTTTTCCTTCAACGAGACTTTTATTTTTCGTCCTTGCGGCTAAAGGTCAGGATTGGTCAGAATTCGATCGAGAAGTGTCGTAGCTATTTAGGCAGCAACGTATGTACGAGCAGAGAAATAAATTATTTCACTGGGGTTAATGCGGAAATTAATCAGTATGTCGCTGAAAACAAGAGAAATGTTTCTGCATCGAAATTGCTATCTCCACCTCTGTTTCTCTCTTTCTCGAGCGTAGCGAATTATTCCGTATGCATGCGCGCGAGTGAATGGTTTATGCATGAAATCAAAGAACAGAAGGAGATAGAAGTATAGCAGTGTGCACGTGTCTCCTGGTGCCTCCTTGTCTATTCCTCTGCGTGCGGTTCGCGACAAATTGCGAAGAAGAGAAAAAACGATCGGTGGAGCTGACTCTGATGCAACGCAATTATTTTATCATCAACTTTGAGCGAATTCGTTGGAGTTATTCGAATCTATCAAAGCATACAAGTGCTAAATAAATTAATTTAATCGCCATACAACTAAACAAATGTGTCATATACTGTACATTTAAATGTTTTCTATTCTACGTAGATCTATCATTGATATCAATTTAGGTAAAATAGATCGGTAGCCACAGATCTTCCATTGTAATAAAGATGGAGAGTAAAGTGGAACGTCGAAAAATGATGATTTCTGAAATATCTCAGAAATGCTTAAAAAGGAATATCTTAAATTGAATATTTATAAACATGTTCTCATTGTTCGAAATATTCCTGAAACATTTTTTGCTACATGAGTTACAATTTATGAGTATCTATCCGTATCCGATGTATTATTCGATTATAATCCGTGCGTAAACAGGTCGGTGAATACTAAAAAAAAATCGAAAATGCGGTAGTAGTCGCGTTTCCATTGACAGGATTCATAGGGACTGCGAGGCATTGAAAATGGTACCCGATGGAACCGATCCTAAGAACGATCGCCGGTTGTAAATAGTAGTTTGAACGTCTAGGTGCACGGTACAACCGCAAGATGGCGTAATACGTGCGACGCTGCTTTTGACGTTCGTGTATGAGTTTTTTTTTGGTTCCTTCTACTTTGAAAACGGCAGGAAGCGAAAATTGTTAGTGGTGTGCTTAGTCCTCTCTGGCCTGACTGAGGATGTGGTGGAAAGAGTTAAATACGACGGGAGAGGTTCAACTGAAAAGGATTTCGATTTCGAGTACATAGTACGCGAGACACACGAGGTCCCGCGATTGGCCAGTTTATGAGACGACGATGGCTCCGTGAGGAGAGAGAACATGGCTGCGACGCAAGCCGAGAGCCAACAAAACGATGTGAAGCTGAACGAGTCCGTGAAATGCGCACAGAAACGTCCGCAAGTCGGTGGGAATAGTGCGAGTGTTAATACGAAGCAGCAGCTGGATCCAGAGCCGGGTGATAAAGTGTCCCGGGGCGCGGCCCAGCTGCTTAAATATGTGAATCGCGGCGGGGACACGGGTTTCGAGATGAGTCAATACCGCGAGGACATTGGTGGACACACTGCCGGTGAGGTAAAATCACCACGAGAGGCTGGTCAAGCTCCTCAGGAGTCCATCGGCAAGCAGGAGCCTCTCGATGCGCCCGGCCACCCGAACCACCCCGGACATCCGTTTACGCCGAACGTTATTCGCGATTACTCGGAGGAGTATACCAACAAATCGAATGAATTTCCCTCCAAGTCATTGACCGATTATCCGGGCAAACAGGTACCAGAGTACGTGGGAAAGCATGGAGATTTCCCAGGGAAACAGTTGGATTATCATGGTAAACACTTAATACATGAAAGTGATAGAGTTCATCGGGCCGAGATGGAAGAGCATTATGCAGCTTCCAAGATTGAATCACGATTGGCATATGTAGGTGCCACGCCGGGTGGTTTTCCGGGACAGCCAAGGTTTCTGTCAGGACAAAGTATATCGCAAGCCTCCGGCCCAACCCCCACGTTAAATCTCTTACTTCAAACGTCTACGCCTGCGCATCGGTTTCACGGTAATTACCCTGGAATGGGACCCGAGACGTATCAACAACCTTGGCCCATTCAACGGCCACCGGTTGTTCCACCCGTTTATGCGCAACCTAGCCAACGCCCTCCGCAGACGGTAAATTTCTATCAATTCTGCTCCGCAGATTTTATCAATGTATTTTGGAGAACGTAGTTTTTGACTGTAAATTCGATTGGGATCTTGTCTCGTTCGCGTTCAGAATCTTCTCCGTTTCAGTTTCATTGTTATTCGCCTCGTTTGTAATACGATAAATTAAATGTGTTGCTCAATGATCAGGGTTCGCCAAGATTACACGCAGGGCCAGGAGGACCGAGTTCTCCAACTCCTATGCCATATCAGCAATATACGCAACGGTATTCCTCTCCTACGAGACCTCATACGCCGTATAGCCACCATCAGGTAGATACGATTACCCATTTCAACTTTCTCCATTTGGAAGCGTAAAGGAAGCATAATTATTGTTTTGATTTCTGATGTACTTGATATTTCAGTCATTCCTTGTTATCGAGTTGGTATTAGTATAAGGCACACTACTTTTCTTTACAGCTAAACTCATATACCACGCAAACCAGCCACCCTTCGAGTTTATATACAGAGCAGAGAGGCTGGAACCAAGGTGGACCACCGAATCCACCACCACCTCCTAGCAATCAAGCCAATCCTTCCAGTCAGTCACCGCAACGTGCTCTTTCACAATCTCCAGCACCACCTCCATCGGCATCGCCACAACCACAACCGACTGGCCAATCTCAAGTGAGTTATAGTCTTAAAAAAATGAATACCCACTATTTCTCTATCGCTGGCAATAATAACGATAAAATGTACTTGTGTCCACCTGTTTTGATTCAAACAATATTAGGTATGTAATGTTCAAATTTATTACCATAAAGTTATGTCTGCGAGACATTATGGAAACTGCCAATTATGTGTATTGCATCTGTTCTTTTCTTACCATTTATAAGCATACAGAATAATCTGTGCATGGGAACAGAGTTTAAGTTGTGTTATAAGTTGTAAAATACATTTCTCTATGTTCAGGTGATAACTCAAGACTTACTTGGAATTGAAATTAAACAATTAAAATAGTTCTAAAGATCTTGTTACGCAATAATTTTGTGCAACATTGAAAAATCTAAACAATTATATGTCAGATATATTTATTAAGAACAAACACGATACACATCAAAATAATGAGAATATAATATTGTGGCTATAAAATTATCGTACAAAGTTGAAAGAAGTTTGTAGTTAGGCTCAGAATATGACACGTGACAATTAAAACCAGCCACTAACAAAAAGATTTGTTCTTCGCTTTCAGAGTTTCCACAATCTGCAGCAGCGATCAACGACGCCAAATACTCAAGGGATCGATTCCGGGGTGAGTGTTCTCTTGATGTGATGAAAAAATTGAGTATAAATTCAATCTCTTTTTCACGAACATTGCAGAAGTCTCGTAATCATGTAAAGTCACCCGAGCAAAAAATATCTTCGATAATCCAATTATTTTCGAGACCACTTCTGACACATAACGCCTAGTTTAAGGGCTTACATTTAATTAAAAAAATAGAAGAAAGCTTCATCCAAAGATTCGCGTTGAGCTATCGAATGGAGCGCAAAAAAGATCCCGCCTCACATTTCTAGTGACACTCGAAACTCTCGCGATCCCATCGTCCGATCGCGACTAGCTGTAATCTTAATTACAAGAGCACATGCGCGCGAACGCGCACGTGTATGCACGTGTTATAATTATTTACGTGTTTCTTCTTCCCTCCCGCGAGTGTATCGCCGATCGGTGATACGTTGGGTTATGCTTGTAACATCGAATATCGAGTTGCACTCGGACGATGACCGGCATAAAGCAATTCTAATTTCGCATTGCACAAAGTGCCATTTGATCTTGGGGTACGGCGGACAGTGCTCGCGTACTTTCCTGACGAAAAGAGCAAGCATGAGTGAGCGAAAGGGAGACCTCTCGAGCATGGGTCGCCTATGAAAGGAGGGGCACGATGTCGGGAAGTGGGGGATGGAGAATAAGCGACTTGTAGAGTTCGATTAGGGCGCGAGTTGCGCGGCCGCCGGAGCCCCAGATATTAGCGACTTCCTCCCCTCTCTCGCTCTGTCTCTCTCTACCCCCTCCCTTTTCCTGTGTCGAGCTATCTATCTCTCCGTCTCTATTTCTCTACCTCCCTCGCGGTCTCCTTCTCTGTTTCGGCCTTCTCTGTCTGTTTCTCCCTTCTACTAGTTTATCCCTTCCCGGCTCTGTGCTGGTTTCTCTCGCTGTCTCTCTCCCTCTCTTTTACATATCCCCACACACGCGCACACGGCGCGCGCGCGCAGTTCTTGCGTCCCTCTTCCTCCCACGTACGTTCTTTCGCTTACTCCAACGTACATGGGCGGATTGGCGAGAGGCCGGGGTGTAACATAGGTAACGTGGTATAGAAGCAGGCAAGAGCGAGTGTGTGATTCGCTCGAATTGATGGTAGGGAGAGAGAACGGAGTGACCGAGGCAGTTCTCCCCGCTACCTCTGACGTTTTATATCGTTCGGCTATATTCGGTTCGTTAGATCATGCAACTGTCACTCCGCGACACGCTATCGAACTTCTCGTATTCCCATGGCGCGGCTTGAAAAGTGACAAACGTTTTGAACGCTCGATGAGCGGTTTACGTACGAAATAAAGCAACCTTCGTTAATGTCGATCGTAAACGTTACTTCCATCCAGCTCGCACGACAGTCATATCTATCACGTCGCCACCCTGGGAGAAGAAAATCGGTTGTTTATTAAACAAACTCCAGAATTGTGGACAAAGATTTTTCTGTTCTTCAAAAGAAAAAACGTTTAGGCAGTCCGTTTTTGATGATAACGTTACGTAAAATCGAGGACCACCTTTTTCGTTTAAAGTTATTCCAGTACAATGAGGTGTTCGGATGCTCTTACTTGAACCATTCTGAATTTTTGTTCACCATGTAAAATGGGTTAGTCACGTGTGTTAGCTACCGAATCGATGGATCATAAGTTTATCTAGCGTTGCAAATAATAAATGGATGGCGGGCGATTCATTCTAGTCGCAATGGGAGCACATGGTAATTAGTCTCCGCTGTATCTCGTTCGACTGCCGTATACGTTTATAGTACGGCGGATCAGAGTCACGCTCCCGATATTTACGATGCATCGGAAAAGTTGAATGTACTCCGATTTAAAGTGGCTATTGTTATACCATTGAATCCGCTTTTGTCGCGATAACGATATTACGGCACTAATAGATAAAAAATATGTTATTGCATAATGATGCGCTGTATACATGCCCGTGCAGCGGCGTAAATTTACCCGCGTTTCATTATCTGCTTGCCCCGCAACGTATAATGCGTGGTTTCCTCGTCACGATAAAGAAAAACGCGCCTTCGTACCAGTGGATACTAACTCGTCGCACGTTACGCTCAGGATTGAATCGTAGTGGAGGACAGACGCAGATTCGATATAATTTTCATTACAATTTAATGAGCATAAACGTATAGTTTCAGCAACTAATACGTGACATGTTCTAAAGTCCACATAACTATTTCCAATCGTTAGAATGCACGTGTTAGAAATTGTTTAGGAGATTATTCGACAAGATATTTATTAAAATTAAGTAACCAAATAATTCGGTTATCAATTAGGCGGGAATATTATTTCAATAATTATTTATAAAAACGAGCCAATTCGAATAACGTTCTGCCTGCGATCTCTAAACAAATCTGTAGAAGGAAAGGAAATGCCTGATGACGGTGGCCGGAAAAACTGATAATTACGCAACGTTTACGAACTTGGAACTATATTCACAAGTATGCCAAACGAATCCGATCGAGATTTATGAATGAAAGTCAATTAAAAGATAATATTTCGATCTAGTTCATCTGTGGAAAAAAAGTTAACTCCGCATACCTAGCTATAGGGTAAACTCTTTCTCTCTCTCTCTCTCTCGGGGTTTTTGGAGCACACGGGTACCTCTCGCCGAACATTGGCGAACACAGCCGACAGTCGCCGAACGCTTGCCGCGCCACGAAAGAACGCCCTCCAACGAGCAGCTAGACGCGAAATCTGTAAACCGAAGTCACGGAAACACTCGATAAAAAGAAATCACGTTTTCTAGCCTGCCTTGGCCACGTACGCGTACGTAGTACGGTCGCACGGCTGTCTCGTTGTTCCTAACCTACTAAAAAAGATACGTTCGTGTGCGCGATCGAAGGTGGCTCTCGTGTATATACAGGATCGTATCATATAGAGGGTTGTCCCTCGCGATATACGGAAAGTAGCAGCAGCAGCAGCAGCAGCAGCACACACACTGTCTCTCCCTCTCTTCTCTTCTCTATCTATCTCTCTCCCTCTCGTGGGACTTATTGACACAACATGCGACGTGCGAGCGACGAGGTACACGACGGCGCGAACCACCAGGAGTTCTAGCCCCTGCCACCGCCTGACGAGAGAAAGAGAACGATTATGAACGTCCTCGACGCTAAAATGCCGTGCCCCAGGCTCTCGCGATTCTACGTGACCGTCCACGGTGCATCGTTGTCGCGCGAGAGTCCCGTAAACATGTGAAAACCATACGTTCCGTGAGATAACCAAGACGGGGGGGACTGTATACCGATTTTCCACGGTACGTGGGTTTTGTCAGTGTGGTGTGTGCGCGGGGTAACGCCTCTCCTTTCGATTCTCGCGTCATGCCAAGAGTCCTTGTGCACGACACCACGGTGTATGTTCTACGTTTCACGATACGTCCGAGGAAGTCTCTAATCGCCTTCTGTACGGATCGACTATCCGCTGCCTGGTAGGTGTAACGATGGTGCTGACTTTTCTTTTTTTCTCTCTCGCTCTCGCGCTCGCTCTCTCTCTCTCTGTCGTCGTTCTCATGTACGACCGTCTCTGTCGCTCTTTATACCTTTACCCTCTCGCTCCGTCTTTATCTAACTCGGTTTGTCTCTCCCTCCCTCTCGCTCTTTATAATGCATCACTGTTTCTCTCTCTCTCTTTCTCTCTCTCTCTCTCTCTCTCTCTCTCTCTCTCTCTCTCGTTCCCTCTCTATCTCTCTCGTTCTTCCTCGAGCGCACCCGCGCGCTCCCAATGTATCATCGTGACGACCTGTGTGAAGTGTGTTACGTGCGTACATGGACGCACATGAACACGGGAGAAACACGTCAGAGCGGTGGTTGTGTGCGTGCATGTTGTGTTGTACGTTAAACGGAGATGCTGGCCCGCGTGTAGTGCATCTCGATTTTCTCGTGGTCGAGATGTGACAGCGCGCAACGAGGAAAGCGCTGACTACGTATCGTGTAAACTTGGATTAAATCCTCGATGATCGGTTGTACCGTCGATCGATTTCTAGCAGGATACACTTTTTTCTTTTCTGTTTTTCTCCTTCTGTGAGCAGCAGCACGGCGGGAGGCGTGTGATAGAATAAATTGATCGGTCGAAAGGTGATCTAGCGAGTGATTTGTTAAGAGATCGTTCGGGAGTGGTTGTTTTTAACATGGAATATACTCCGCGGACGTTTCGCGGTTTGTGTCGGTATCGTGAAGGCTCCGGATTAATTCGATTAACGCTAGTTACTCCTTGAATAAAACTTATGCACCTGCTACAATTATTTTCCGTTTGTTATCGCCCTCGAATCTTTATTTTAACCAACGAATAATGTTTCTTCCACGAACTGTGTTTGTCATTACTCAAATCAGCTCACAAACACGAATTTTAATTGAGAAATAAGAGTTCTACGGACTGCATTGTGCATTGTAACATTGAACGTGTAAATCCACATGAAACGCCGTCATTTCTTTGTTTAAGACATTTGGTACTTACTTAGTTTTGTTTTAGTTTGATATATTTCGATGATACTATTTGTTGTTTCATTGTTTGTATTGCAGGAATTATCAGGACAAAATAGTAACGACAGTTCGAATGGACCTGCTTGTCCAGGAACACCAAATTCACAGGGGATGAGACCAACCCCTTCCCCTACAGGATCCACAGGTTCCCGCTCGATGTCCCCTGCTGTTGGTCTGTGCATTTTCCATCCTCTTTTCGTCATAAAATTTCCTGTCGATAAAAGGGCGATTCATGGAATTTTCAGACTATGTTTCCATATGATTAAATTCACATTGACAATACAGGTGATTCTCAATGTAAATTGGATCGTTCTTTCTTCGTTTTCAGGCCAACAAAACGTTCAGATGCCTCCACGCCCGTCGAGTAGCCAGTCGGATGGTAGTGGACCAGCACGCATGAGTCACTCTCCTATGACAACTCAAGGTGCATAAAACTTTTATGCCTCTATTGGCAGCAGTAGTTTACGTATTACTTTGGGACAAGTGATTATAACGAGAATCATACATATTTTTAGGAGCGTACCAGCAACCGTTGGGTCCTTCGCCACACATGCATAGCTATAAAATGAATAGCACTGGTCCTGGTGTCGTCCAGCCAGGACCAGGCTCGACTAGCCTTGGCGGGATAAACCCAATGGGTGGTGGAATGGGATACGCAGGTGGGGGAACGGCTGCCGGTCAGCCAGGGGGTTATCACGCGCAGAATACGTATCCTCCTCCACGTCCACATATGCAGTTTCCACAGGGGTATCCGTCACCAGCAAATTCGCAACCACCACCTAACAATCAATATCAGCCCCCCAATAGACCCAACAACTTGGTGCAATATCCCCCATACACGGTAAGTCCTCGCGACGATTGTAGTAATAGTATCACAGAACGATTTGGACTTTATAACAATTTCAATACCTTCGGATTTAATGTGCGTTTTCTTCTTCAGCATAAAATGGGGTTCAATAGCGTGCCACCAGGAATGCCACCCAGCCCAGGGCCGCCTCAGGTTTACGGTGGCAGTGGTACAACAGGTATGGTACCGCCGGGTACACCCGGGGTGACTGTCATCGGTAATATGGGTCCTCCTGCGAGCTCTATGGGCCCTCCACCGCCGTCTCCTAATCATGTGACCAGTCAGCCACCACCGACGAGTTCGGCCGTACCACATTTGCACACTCCCGCGGCAACCCCACCTCTCAATCACGAAGGAAGTCCGATGCCTCCACCGAGCACTACTCCAAATTCGCATCCTACTTCGACTCCGACACCTACGAGTCATAGTTCCGCGGACCTCGCCACCGAGACCTCCAATGACAGTGGCATAACTACCACCGCTTCAGGTAATTACAGTATCTCGCTCGCTCGATACAATTTCTATCATCTCTGTAATCGTGAAAAGTTTGAAAGTAGAGTAGCTACCAGTTGGCAAAATAGTGGAACAGTTTTCTATGTGAGAATCTTTTGGTGTTCCTTTGAGAAAGTCTTCAATAATTTACGAAGGGATACTCGTCACTGGAAACCGGAATTGAGAATTAATCGGTTACGTGTATGTTGAATTATCTCACCTAAAATTATTTCGAAATAACTTCAAAAACGGGTTTTCATAAGAAGGGGTAGGATGCTTGTTATTTATTATTTATCATTCGTTGATTTTTCCACTCTACTCGAAACGGGTGTGATCGCATTGCACTATAGAAACGTGTATCGCATGCCTAGGTACATCAGCTATAAATGTCACATCAACTTCGAGCGGTACTGTCACATCTGTAATAACAACAGGTCCCGATGGCACATCCTTAGATGAAGGTTCTCAGCAGTCCACGCTGTCGAATGCATCAGCCGGTTAGTATATAAGTACTATTACAAATACGTAAACTTCCACAATAAGTTCTGCTCGATCCTCATCGAACGTATCGTGGTAATATAATTGTTATTGAGGAACAATTAATCATCAATACATTTTTTCATTCGCAATCATATCGGCGGTGTTTTTTAAAAATTTAGGACAGATTCAGGCGTTTCGCCAATCGCTGAAGTTGTTAGCGAGGGCAATGTGAATCGCTGTTATACGTCCTCGCCATAAAAATTGTCACGATATTTACTACGAGAATCGAGTAGAACTTGGAACGTTATGGTCCGAGTTGTCGCAGATCGTGTGTAAATACATTCCTGTCTTTTTACGCAGCTTCTGGTGAAGATCCGGCATTCACACCAAAGGTTCGGAAAGAAATGATGGGGGGTTATCACAGCCATCCAACTACGCCGCAGAGTACAGTTCCGTCTCCTGGTGCAGCTAGTATCAATTCGATACACGAAGAATATCCCGACATGAACAGTCCTGGTTGGCCCCGTACTCCTGCTAGTCCTGTATGTATTCCCTTCTAATGCCCGAGACTTTAATTACGAATTTGGCATAACAACGTTGTTGATCGATATCTTTTTACGCATGGTTAGTGTCACCACGCGAACACTGAGAAAGTTATACGATGAGGGTTAATCTTTTTATGTACCAATCTTTTTAGATTTTTCAACGTTTTGATATTTTACAGGTGTTTAACAGTCATGTGCCTCAAGACCCATACAGATCTAAGGTTATTGTTTTTTCACTATAAGTATTTATTATACCGTTGCAAAGACATGCCACTCACACTGAATGCTTCGGGCTCTGTTTACTTCTAATTAACACATACATAGAGACCTTTTCATTTCGCTTGGCACATATCCATTTACTGTCGCATACCTTCTCGTTCGATACTTTTCATTTCGACTCTCCATACTTTCCGAAGGATTTCCCTCGCCATTTGTTGTACTCTCCATTGGGCCTTCGTGTTATCATTTAAAACTCATCAAGGCGATAATATGCGGGCGACTAAAAACAATCGAGGAACAGATGCATGAGGATTACGTATTCTTTATCCCTGCTTATGCGTATGACATCATATTCCCCGACAATAATCTTTGTCACTCCAAGAATCTCCAACTTAGTGATGTTAAAATTAATTTAGTGGTGTTGACATTAATTTAGAACAAAATGTGGGAAACTATTGACATGCTTAACATTGTTCAATTGCAGTATGTTGTTCTTGTGCCCTTGATCTATAAATTTACAACTTTGTGCAACAATTTGCTTTCCCCGGAATAGCTGCATGACTCGATACACATTTCACCCCCGACGTAACTATCGTTTATGGAAACAGAAACTCAAGGAGCAGCATACATCGTGCATGAGAATCTCGGGCTTATGGCAACATCTATTAATTCACCTCACAAAGATAATAATCGTTTTAATTTACGTTAACAACGAAACTAAGATCCTACCGTATTAATGTGTACCCTAGAAATAGTGCTGTTAAGGTTTCAGAAAAAAATACACAAAATAGAGAGAAAGGAATGAGAGAACGGAATTGTGATATTAGCCCCCTCGAAAGAACAGCGCCAAAGTTAACGTATTCGACGAATAAATCTTCCAGAAACCAGACAGTTTGGCGAAATTGTACGAGATGGACGACTCGATGGAGCGGAGAACATGGTTGGACAAATTAGTTAACTTCATGGAAGAGCGAAGAACACCAATTACCAGCTGTCCCACCATCTCCAAGAACCCCCTCGACCTATTTCGGCTATACCTCTACGTGAAAGAGAGGGGGGGCTTCATGGAGGTATGCAAGGTGCAGTGTAGTTCCATCTAGCCCTCGGTGTCTTACGTAGTTCTTATTGTCTTATGTGTTTTTCATTTTTTCTGTTGTTTTTTTTTCCATTTCACTCTGTACTTGTATCGAGGTGCCATAATAACGAGGACTCGGGCACGTTATTTGTTGAATCGCTCGGGTCCCGTGGCATTTAAAAGTAAATCGGCGATCATGTCGATTGATGTACTTTGATACACCTCAGTACACGCTTTGTTTATGTTTGCGCTGAATTGTGCATGACATACATATTTATGTACATATACGTATACGTACTTTTTGCTATTAGTGTCCCATTTCTTTTTTTTTTTTTTCTTAATCTCTCCTTGTACTACTGTGTAAAACATGACGAAAAAGAAGCTTAACACGTCTTTTCTTAAAGTAGTCATTCGACGCGTATGGAAAACGCCCTGATCTACAAACCTTGGTGCTATATGGAATTATTCTAATAGTCAGCGAAGATAAACTTTTAATATCGATATAATAACGGTAATTCGTTTCGATTGTACTCTGTATTACTTTCGTTTTTCATACTATGCATGATCAGGAATCTCAGCATATTCGTACGTAAAAAAAAAGTGCAACAGAGAAGAAGCGGCTACTTTGTCAGACTGGTCTTTCCTTTATTTATTTTTTTTCTAGATTAGTCCGCCGCAATTTTTATATTCCACGTGTCTTTTAGTTTGCGTTCCTTTCATTTCGAGATGCAGATTTTTGTCTGTTTGGATTCTGTGCTAGAGCGTTAATTCGGGGGCCTAGGAAAGGAATGACGTTGATTCTCTGATAGGTGACCAAGAACAAAACGTGGAAAGACATTGCTGGCATGCTGGGCATCGGCGCGAGCAGTAGCGCAGCATACACCTTGCGAAAGCACTACACAAAACATTTGTTGGCGTACGAGTGTCACTTCGATCGCGGTGGCGTGGATCCTCAGCCCATTATTAATCAAGTCGAGGCAGGCTCCAAGAAGAAAGGGCCGAAGGCGACAGCCTCTGTACCTTCACCGGGTAAGCTTTTAATAATACTGTATTCACAATTCATAACTGGGTAGTGCTCAACCCTTTCAAACCTCGGTGTTCACTTCAATTGAGGATGTTTCGTAACTACTACTACAGCTTTTACTACACATTAATTCAAAATATTTGAATATTCAATTTTGCTTCTTAACGTTGGTTTAACAACAAAAAAAGTGATACACTATTCATAGAATGTATATATTACCCGTTGTTAAAATCGCAGTGTCTATGAATATGAAACAGAAAAATCTGATTTTCACGGACGAACAACATTTCTACACATTTTGGTCTGAAAGGGTTAAATAAAAATTACTTAAATTACTATTTGAAGTAGCATAAACTACGAAACAAGGATTAGCAAAATTAATTCATACAATCAGTTCTAAGTGGTAGTAAAGCATAATTTTTACAGGATTATACTTTCAGCGTTCTAAATATGTTTTCTATTTCGAATAGTATTTCTCGTAGCTCCACCCAAATCGTATAGCTCGCACAAGATACCGAATAGAAATTACGAATGTCAGCTCCTGGATCTTTCTTCCAGGGTCTTCCAATTCTCAAGATTCTTTCCCTGCTGCCGGCTCGAGTAATGCTTCCATGGACGGTTATGGAAGTTATCAGAGCAGTTACGCTACCGGTACACCGGGAGGACCTTCCTCTGATTACACGCCTCCACCTCCTAGACCACCCAGTCAGAGTAGTGCTCCTTCTCCACATCAGGGTAAGTCGACCGCGTGTTTATCTTCTGAAATAAATCAATTGATATCGGCACGTATCATTCAGACTTGGGCATCATTTGAGTGAAAATACTTCAAAATAATAATCCAGATAATGTTCAGAAGTAATCGATTTGAATTTTACAGAAAACAAAGATCATTTTAAAAAACTACTTTCAAAGTGAAAATGATAAAGTCACTTTACGTATGTAACGTGTGGAATATTTTTCATTGAAAATAATAAATGCCCAGATCTAGTATCATTCTCCTCGGATGCCATCTGATAAACAGTTCTCTGTAAACGTGTTCTTCGAATCGCTCTGCGATCGAATCGGGTGAAAGGAATTGCGGTTGAGAGAGTGGTGTTCTGGCAGGTGGTTCGAACCAGGGCGGGCAGAGTAACGTGGTAAGCGTACCAAATCTGTTCGACGACGGCGTGGGACGCCTTCCTCGCAAGTCGAACGCGTCGCCCTACCCTGGTCCACTACGCGCCCCAGGTACTTCTCTCTTCCTTGTCTCCTTTCACGAAGATTGACGGAATATTTCTTTTTCCTCCCCCGTCGATTCTCGAAAGCTCTCGTCATTTCTTCTTTATTCATCATCACGATCTTTCGTTCTCATTGTCGTGCGTTTTGCGTGTGTGTGTTTCTCGACTAAGGGGGTAGGTAATCCACGAAGATTGAAAATCTCACGCTTCTGTACATATCATTTTAAAACAGTTGGCCAATTTTTGTTCAATATTTGAGCTAGACAAGCGTTCAATGAAAGCGAAGAATTGAATTTGTCAACATTCCTGGACTTACCCCCTTAAGATTCTTGTTTTTATTTCTATCCGATTGCCACTTCCGTTTCGAAACGAATCTTTCTCTTTTAAAGGCATACAGCAAGGCAGTTACCAGAACACAGGTTCCTATCAGAATTATCCACAGGATCAGTACATCCGGCCCCAGGGAAACGCCTTGTCCCAGCAAGGAGAATTTAATCAACCGTATTCACCTAGATCGCATTACCCGCCTTATGTACCGGACGTCGACAGGTCAGGAATTAAAGAAACACGCACTCATGTTCGGGAGAGGTCGAGATCAAGGCGACGATCTTTTTTGACCGAAATGCATTTTTACAGAGGATATCCTGGGGGCAATCTACCACCGAACAATTCCAGCGGACAGGATATTTACAATAGGTACAGCAGTAGTCAGCAGCCTGCGAGTTATCCAGCAGGGACACCACCAAATGCACGGAGCAACAGTTATCCATCAGCACCACAAGCACATCCAGCTACGGTGCCACAACAAACGGCAACTAGCCAGCCTTCTTCGCCTTCCCAGCCTACCGCCGCTTCGTCGTATTCTTGCCCACAAGATTACTATCGACAGGAACAGGTAGCTTATCTAATTAATTTGCAACGTTTTCTTGATTCCAACATACCAGGCTTTGTAATCGAACCGGGATCGTCATGTGGAGAAAAGTGTGTCCAAACGATTTCGGTTCGTTCAGAAAGCCTAGAATAAATCTGTCACGTATGTCACCGGGGATCGATTTAAGTATGTTGATCGATTTGAAAGGGTGGATATGGAGCTCCTGGAGGAACACAAATCTACACGGGGGGCGCGAGTGCGAATAAGAACATGCCCCCGCCACCTCCAGGCCCAACACAACCGAGGCGTCACCCTGATTTTGCCAAAGACCAACAGTATCCTCAGTATAATCAGCAACGACCGGCGTATCCAGGTAAATCAAAAAAAGTTTCTATTTCACTGTCGATAGTTTGACAGTATACTTCCTTTCCTTGATGTACGCATTACTGGTATCTAATTGACTACTTTTTTTCGTGTCAACGCTGTAATTGCAGGATGGCCAAATGCAACCAATCAGTACAATAGTAGTAGTGGGAACAATAGGGTACAGTATCCAACTCAGCAACCACAGCCGCCACCGCAACAGCCGCCGCAACCACCGCAGCCCCAGCCGCCCCAAGTTGTTGCTGCGTCCACAACACCTACGGCAGTCGGAGTAATAGCTAGTAGTCCACAATGGGGAAGCCAGCAACCGAATAGAACAGCTCCTCAACCGACTTTGAACACTATAGCTCATGCTCCTCCACCGTGGGATCATCGTTATACGAATCAACCGTCCCCCCTTTATCCTGCACCTGGAAATCATCAGGTAGCTTTCTATTACGAATTAATCGCATGGCCATCGCGACGAATTCAAATTACTTATTGATCGGTGTAAATAATTATCGTTTCCAGACTCAGCTTGGAATGAATCCTATGATCAGCCAGCAGCCAACGTCAAAGAGAGAGATGACATTCCCTCCTGACAGCGTTGAAGCGGTCACACCGCTGCTTTATAAACGGCGGAAGCTCACGCGTGCTGACGTTGCACCCGTGGAAGCCTGGCGCATCATGATGGCGTTACGATCGGGTCTGTTAGCTGAAAGCTGTTGGGCCCTCGACGTACTGAACATTTTATTATTCGACGATTCTTCTGTAAGTTGAATAAAAAAAGCGGCTCTTGCATTCGCTGAAGTTGGTAGACACTAGACTTGGGCAATAACAATTTGATTCTACGTGTACGTTTCGTTTGCTTTTACAGGTAAGTTATTTTGGATTGACACATTTGCCCGGACTGTTGGACGTTCTTTTGGAACACTTTTCGCGTTCCTTATCCGACATGTTCGAGTCGTCGGTGAACGAGGACGATCGCTATTGGAATCAATCGGCAGATGGTCCGGAAGTTGACCTGGGCGCCGTGACGCGTCCCATAGATCCCGAGGATCGAACCAAATTCCTCTCTACTTCGAACTACACATTTCTATCGAGAAGAGGGCGTCCAGTGAAAATTCTCCCGAGGGACGACGACTTGTTCGTTCTCGACACTCGGAGGCCTTGGGATCATCAGGACTGCGACACCGACACCGAGCCTTGGCAAGTTGATACTCACACTACCAAGTACATAGTGACCTGCTTTCAATCTGAAATCGGATCAGTGCCGTTCGCGCGTTTACTGAGAGACGAGAAACCGCCTCTGCTACAGAAGGAAGTAGAGAGCACGGATTTGAAGGACGAAGCCAAAGTTGATCTCAGTGGGCTCGAGGCTTCGGATTTCTCGCACAAATCCAACGAGTCCGGCGAGAAGCCGAAGGAGATAGGTGAACGGAAACAGCTGGACAAGAAGAAGAAGACGAAGACCTTGAGCGACGTTCTGTCGAGGATCAAGAAGGAACCGGTGGAAATGAACGATCTTACGAGGGAGCTCTTCGAGAAGAAGAACGACGGTTTCAAGAAGGATTGCGAGACCGAGACGAAGGCGAACAATAATATGGGGGAGCACTTCGTGGACGTTCAGCAGAAAACCGAGGACGAGCTCGTTCCCACGCAGAACGGATTGAACGACGCGACGGGTAACAACGTCGAGCTGGAGAAGAGCGAGATCAAAGTGGAGAACGAGGATCAAGATTCAATGACGAGGGACGACAAAGAGGGACCAAGATTAAAAATAAGAGATCCAGCGGGAACCCTGAAGAGAAGGCGGATAAGCGATTACGAGGACGAGAGTTACTCGAGGGACGAGGCTAGCTTGTATCTCGTGACCGAGACCCAGGACAACCTCGCCCGTCGTTGCGTCTGCTTGTCCACGATTCTGAGGAATCTCACGTTTATCCCAGGAAACGAGGCCGAATTCGCCAAGAACGTAACGTTCCTCAGCCTCCTCGGTAAGCTCTTGCTGCTACACCACGAGCACCCAGTCAGGGCGCAAAAGACGCGAAATTATGATCGCGAGGAGGACGCAGATTTCGCCGATTCCTGTAGTAGCCTCCAAGGCGAGAGCGAATGGTGGTGGGACTTTCTCCACCACATAAGAGAAAACGTCCTCGTGATGGCAGCGAACATAGCCGGACACATGGATCTAAGTCAACATCCGGAAGAGATATCTCGACCGGTATTGGACGGCTTGTTGCACTGGGCGGTATGTCCGGCCGCTCACGGGCAAGATCCTTTCCCCACGGTCGGACCGAATTCATCTCTCTCGCCGCAGAGATTAGCACTCGAGGCACTCTGCAAGCTTTGCGTGACAGAGTGCAACGTCGACCTGGTGGTCGCGACGCCGCCGTACTCGAGACTCCAGAGACTCTGCTCCGTCTTGACCAGGCTGCTCTGTCGGAGCGAGGAACAGGTGCTACGGGAGTTCGGCGTCAATCTTCTGCACTTCCTGTCCGCGGCTGACAGCGGGGTGGCGCGTACGATCGCTCTGCAGACGCCCTGTGTCGCGCTCCTGGTGGCGTTCATCGAGCAGGCGGAATCGAGTGCACTCGGAGTCGCGAATCAACACGGGTTGGCCGCGTTGCGCGACAATCCCGAGTCGATGGGCACCAGCTTGGACATGCTACGACGTGCAGCCGGCACGCTGCTAAACCTCGCTAGGCATCCCGACAACAGAACTCTGCTCTTGCAGCACGAATCCCGACTCCTCGCCCTCGTGATGAGTCAAATCCTGGATCAGCAGGTGGCCGCGATCGTCGCGCGTGTGTTGTTCCAGTGTTCCAGGGGCACGTAACTCTGTCGGGACGGTACTCTTGTTTTTTTTTGTTGGTCCGCGGGTGTTTCTTTTAATTCGTGAAGGCTATCCTGTGAAAAGCGACCTTTCCGACGTGACAGAGAGAAAAATAGAGACACACAGCCAAACGGGGTGCTCTGCTTTAGGGAATACTAGAGACAGAAAGAAACAAAGAGAGTGTGTGCGTGTGTGTGTGTGTGAGAGCGCGTGCAAAAGAGAAAGAGAATCACAGAGGAATTATATAGAACAGTTGGAGATGGATTGCGGGGAGGAGAGAAAAAGAGAGAGCGAGCGTGAGTGTGCGTGTGTGTAGCAAGAACAAAAAAGTGTCGATATAACGCCATGGCAGCGCGGTTGTAGTTTTATATCGAGTAAAACCAGAGAAGTAAGAAAGTTAATTATTGGTGTTAGCGCGTTAGGTACGCTGCGACGTGACTACTACACGTCGGGCATACCTTTCCCCCCTTCGTGAATTGGAATAATATCGATAGTGTAAGATATTTCATAGTTAATGAAAAATGGTGGGCGATGGTGGCAGGCGATGAAGAGGGTGAGGGGAGGGAGTGTGTTACGAAGAAGAGTAAGAAACAGTGGGAGAGGGAGAGGACGAGAGATAACGGGAGAAAATGAGGAAAGACGCGTTGGGCAGGAAGGCGAAGAATGAAAAAAACGATTAGCCGCATAATAATATATAAACCGAGAGATGACGATTGAGACACGAAACGAGACAGGGACAGAAAGGGAGAGACGGATAGAGAGAGAGAGAGAGAGAGAGAAAAAGAGAGAGAGAGAAAATGAAGAAGAAAAATCTGTTTGACGACCCTAAAACGGTGCGATGTGGAACGATATATCGGGTGACGATTATATATATAAATATTAACGATAATATAATGCAAATTTTTATATTTGCATGTTTTGTGCTGTAATTAGCGAGTAATTAAGATATTTTGTAGATAACACACACTTCCATTGAATCTTATTCGATTTGCGCCGCGCCGCGAGAAATGAAATGCAACGCGGCGCGAACGCCCCACGGTGGTCCCCCTACAAAAAAAAAAGATAAAGACGGGCCGCCGAGAGTCTCGACTTTAGAAGCACAGGCAGAACTAGAACTGAAGAAAGACATTGCTAGAAGAGAGAACGAAAGAGATCGTACACGAGTGAGCGAACGAACGACCGAGAGCATCCGTGAGAGAAAGTGAGAGAACGAAAGTAAGAAATTTCGGAAAAAAACGACGGACGGGGAGGAAAAAAAGAATGTAGTAAGATTCTACCGTCGAAAAAGGAGTGAGCGGTAAATTGCTGATACATTAAGCGCGTGTACGTATGTGTGCGTGTGTGTGAGACGAGAAATAAAAATGACAAGGAAGAAGAGGCAAATAACGGGTGGACAAATAGAAATGTAGAGGGAGAGGACAAAGATACAGGATCGTATCAACTTGCACCTCTGTTTCATGAGAGGGAAGGTGAACGGAGAGAAAGAGAATCGAGAGGGGGGCGTACGATAATTTGCACGTGGCCTTCCTCTCTGTGTGCGTCCATGTATGCGCGTGTGTTGTATGTATAACAGAGGGTAAGAATGAGCGTGTGTCTCGGTTGCGTGCACGAAGGATGGGGGTGCTGGTAGAAAAAGGGGTGGGGAATAGTGTCTGTAAAATTAAACAACAAAAAAGCTTGCGGGTTTAACGAAGTAGAGAACGTAAGCGAGAGGAGAATGAATAGAATACTGTACGGAGGAAGACTCACTCACGCATATACACGCGAGCGCGATCACGCTTTTATTTTCATTTAGAGTAAAAACAAAGAAGGAAACAACAGATGGGAGGATTTTTCAAGCATTTCGGTGAATTTCGTTTTCTTTTCGGTGGCTTCCTGGGAGCGAAGGACATTTTCGAAAGTAGCGATGTCTAGCCGCAGGTTTTTTCATTTACTTTTTCTTTTTGTTTCTTGGGAATAAACGTATTTATGAACATAATTACACGCCGTTGTGATAAACTAAAACACGAAAC
Organism: Pemphredon lugubris; assembly: GCA_933228935.1. NCBI lineage: Eukaryota > Metazoa > Arthropoda > Insecta > Hymenoptera > Crabronidae > Pemphredon > Pemphredon lugubris. The sequence continues at coordinate 65,735,756 of OW121815.1, forward strand.
ACAGAGTATAATAGGGGGAAAAGAGAAACGAAGTAACACTAGTGATAATAATGATAAAAAGAACCAGAAGAAGGGAAGAATGAGAAAGAGGAGAGGGATTTAGATGATGTGCGAAAACGAACACAAGGAAGGGCAAGAGAAAAGAGATTTAAATCTAAGCTCTCGATCGTGCCATTAAGCGATTCTAATGGGAAATATATTTATAACTGAGACTTTATGCTTTTTCAAGCGCATACGTTATCGTAAAAAAAAAAACTAACAAATACTATCTCCCCCCCATTGTCAGCTTCTGCACACATATTTCGATAATTCTTACATAATACATTTACCTAATGTAAAAAAAAAAGAACGACCACCCACGTTTCTGACATCCGTGCAAAACGAAAAGTAAATTGCATTTGACTCGTCGTCGCACACCTTCCACGCCGGTACTTCCTTTTTCATTTTCGTAGAAGTGGACTTTTTCGAACGACGATGTTTCAGTTCTCACGAAAGTAGCACGTAAATAATAATAATGAAAAAAAAAGAAACTGAACAGAAACACAACCAAGAAGTAACTGATTCGATTTCATTCGAGGATAATTAGACGAAGAGGAGGAAGGAGAAGGAAAGAAAGAGAGAAAGAAAGGAGGGGAAAAAAGAACGAGGTAAATAAGTTAAACAGAACACTTTCCCTGGTCCCAGCTTCTCCCTGACCCCAAAGTATCCTACTCTATAGATATCTAAATACGTGTAGTTCTTAAATTATTTACTTTAGTTCGAGTGGAGATGCCTGTAAGTGTAATTTACTAAGACTTTTTGTAAATAAATTATGAAATAAACTAGACGTACTTTATCCAGACGACTATGATATCGCCGACAAATCTCATTCGATAACTAACGCCGAATTACGTTCGTAATTAAGTTCGTTCTTTCCGGAAAAGATACAAGGTCTAATCTCGCGTACTTGTGCTTGGCCCGAGACAATACCTTGTCTCTTGATTCCGTGGAGAAATGGAGAATGTTTAACGGATAATCAAACTTATCCGGAATCGATGTTACAACTTTTTGAAAGTGCCTGATAATCGAAATTTCCGATCAGGAAATCTCGCGAATCCCAGGAGAATCGATTTTAACGAAACTTTCTAAATATGCAATGCTTCGGCATTAGAATTTGCCAAATTATCGTTACCCATCAAGGATGCGTTGTTCCTATCGAGAAGTAAAATTTGATAAATTCATACGTCACGAAACCACCGCACATTTACAAAGTTTCCGGTTCGCGGGCTGTCCGTCCGAGATAAATAAGGAGGTGCTGCATTCATCAGAGAATTTATTGTGCCCGACTAATGCAAACATACATTGATCTTTCTTTTATAGTTCGCGCTCCAGTTAGAAATCTTGCTTCGAGCATATACTGTTCTCCATGTTCAGGATCATGGCGATATTTATTTTCTGGCACAGCCACTCCAGGATATCCCTTGCCTCGCTCTCCAAGTACCAGTCAACCACGGCTGACGAAGTTTCCTCGTTCTGAAGGTAAAACAAATTATATCCATAAATTTCGTTGAGAATCTTTTAAATGTCATGAGACGCTTTATGGATGATCCTCCTCGTTTCGATATAAATATCCATTGTTATTCGTCTCAGGGGTGACCAAATGCATCGGGGTACCCGAATACAAATCACTTTTTGTGCCCCACTCTGAATGATTTATCTAATCAGTCTGATGTAACAGTCAGAAGATTGCGTGACGATCGCACATCCTCTGTCTCACGACGTCAGACTTTCCTGTTTCCACTGAGCTTGATAACTCAGGTATAAATACAAATATTTTCGCTTTTTGTCCAAAAAAAAACCCGCGCATAATTGTTCGTAGAAAACTACGCTTTTGTATGAGATTGAATTCTCCCCCGTATCTTCCTCGGAAAAACTGTCGAACGATTTGTTTGCAACAGTTTCTACGGGGATAATGGAAATAATTCTAATCGAAGTACCTTGTTTACGTGTAGGACCAGTTTGTTGTTCACCACTGTAGGCGGTGATAACAGTTGATTTGTTTCTAGCGTCCACTTGACGTTCCACGAACCCCAAGTACAGCCCTTCTCGATGAAGTACAATCGCCTAGACGAAATATTCAAATTATCGTTTCCGTATTAAGGTAGATTCACATTTCGTCCAAAACCAACGTCATGAAAAGCGATGAATATTTTTTAATTCTTCGCATACCATTGAGAGTTAAGCTAGAAATCAATTTGTATCGCGTAATGTGTTAACGCGCTTACTTTTGTTAAAGCGCGTATTAACACGTTGCGTATTACAAGTGTGTTTCTAGCTTTATTTTGTACTTACTCCAACGAGATGAGAGCTAGATATTTTCCATCGTTCGAAAGAGCAACGTGAGCCCAATACGTGTCTGTCTCGTCGCAGTGGCTCTTACTTAAAATGCTCAGGAGATGCATTCCTTTTGCTTTATGCATTGAGAACACCTCGACACCCTAATTAAAGATGGTGAAAAGTTATTCGAACATGCCAAAATTTCGTGACAAATTTTGCAGTTCTGATTTCTCAGTTTTACTGAACTTTTTTCTCAATTGTAAATAGTGTTACGTTTCACATTTTTATTCTTATTCCATCGCTTGAATTTCGCGTTAGAGATTAGAAAATGGGAATAAAACTAAATACTTGAGTGCATCCGAGAATCAAGCATTTGAGTTTACAATCTTGAAGAATTATTTAGAGAGAAAGTACCTTGTACGGATTAACGTAGCGCGGTAAGCGTATCCGAGATATAAACTTATGTCCTATTTCTTGTGCCCTGAAACCAACGTTCATGATTATACAAAAATTCTTCTTCTTATTTTCGTACACTTTGTACCTTTTTAAGATATCCGCTATTATTCTCGAAGAGGCTCTCAGCGAGGAACTTTCTGTATTAAAAAATATCGAAGTTTTCTTGCCCAACGTTTTGAAGAAATACTTTAACTCTTCCTGGTGAACGCCTGGAATTGTGGAAAACAGTTGAATTCAATTCTCCATTGAATTTCACGCTTAAGAGACGATTTCGTTACTCACTATTTATAAATGCAACTAATAAACTCGATGTTTCCAACTCTATATCCGTGGAGAACGTGTTACGAGTTGGGAAAGTCGAGAGGGGAACGTCTCTGCTTTGGAAATACGGTTCTTTCGTCTGAAAATAATTTCTTTTCGTAGCAAAATATTGTTTCTCATCGTGGGACGACGTATCGCGACAATCCGTGCAGTTTGTTTTACCTTAATCTGCATCGCGTGCGGCTCGAAATTAAAATTAAAGATCGACCCTTGCGTGGTGTCAATAGTGGCGTATCCCAATTGGCACGCAACTTCGTGACTCAGTTTTTCCGTAATCTCATCTCCACAAAAGAGTAACTGTAATTTTAACGACAGTAATAAGTCTCTCGTTAAACCTTCGAACCTACGTTAACGGTTCACACTAATAGAATTCATAACTTATTGGGAAATTACACAAAAAAATCCATTATTATCCATAAAGATGCTGGAAAGTTGAATGCAGATATTAAACAAAGGGTAAGAAAACGTGACTTACCGTGTCGGGCTCGTAAAAGTTGTCCCCTGGTGATTTGAAGTTGTAACAGTACTCGTTACCCAAGACCGTGTTGGAACGAATCAGAACGTGAAATTGTTGTATAATCTGGGCCATGTAGGATCGCGAGAGATCCGTGAGAATTTGTTTATTGTCAGTCGTAACGAAGCTCTTCTGATAGCAGGAAAGTCTAAAAAAATAAGTAACTTGTAAACTGTTTATGTATAATTATCGTGAATTCAATAGTACGATATACATATACACAGGGTGAAGCATTTAAATCGGAGGACCGGAATACCTTCGTCATTTGTGGACGTATGATAGACTGCTCGGGACAACAAAGACAGAAATTAATTTCATATGGTCATTTTTTGTGCTGAAACATTTACCACGCCTCTCATAAACAAGACAGATAATCAAGTGCTCCGAATTAAATACTCCACCCTGCACAATTATTATGTATGGCTCCAGAATTAATAATAGATATTCTCAAACCTGAAGTCGGCATGTTTTTCCGACCCGCTCTTCTGTGCGTATTCAAAAATGAAACGAACGATGTTTCTGTAATCCGCTAGATCACTGATGTTATAAATATTAGGTCCTTCCGTGTCGTCCAACAATTTTAAGCGTATTAGAATCGGGGAAATATACATATTTTCTATCACATCCGTCCTCTTGCCAGTTGGATTCTGCAATATTTTATTCATCGTGATAACATGCGTATGTGCGTTAACGCGAGTTGTAAATTGGCAGTTATAAAACATACGCCGTTATTTTTATCGAAGAACGAGGCGTGAATACTGGAAACGTCTTTCCTAAGTTTCGCAGCGATGGAGTGTTTGGTTTCCGGGGTCTTTGGTATCAAGTCGATCAGGGAAAGAAGAAAGCTCTTTTGTAGATTTAAATCGAATTCCCTAATTATCGCACAGACGCCTCTGAAAAGCGATAATATTAATTAGGCGATGCTCGTCAGAAAATAGATATTTAATGAATGCCGCGGATTTCGATGCTAATCACGCACTTGTAAACATTGTATTTGAGTTTCCTCTGCTTCAAGCACGCGAATTCTATGCAGTGTTTCAATTTGTGGTTCCCCGCGTGATTGACGAAACATTTTTGCAAATTCGAATATAAAACAACTGGGAAAGTGGCATTGCGAATTTGATTGTCCACCTGAAATCGTAGATTTAATTTATATAACTTATAAATTATGGACTATCGTCTGAATTATGTTATGCTAAAAAAAATCGTGGGGAAAGGCATAATAATGAGAATAAAAAAGACCTTGATTGTGGTACAAGTAATTAAAAGATATCATTTCAAAATAAGTGCTATATATACCTGTATTCGATGAATATAACCCTGTAGGTGAGTTAAAGTTATAGATTCCCTGAAGTGTAACCAAATTCCTGGGGCGTAAGTTCTTCGTAGCTTTCCGAAAAATGGTTTGGTGACGTGCATTTTTACGAGGTCCACCTATATTTATGATTCAAATGTATGAATAATAAAACATCTATTATGTTCATAAATTGTTCGTATAGAAATATTCTGGAAAAGGACGCACATCGATGAAATTCTCCAACTGCGCCCTTTTACAGGAACTGGCATATTTATTTTCTATCCATGCACTCAATTCCAACGACAGGCTTTTCCATTTTCTGCCGAAATAAAGCTCCCAGTGAGCCGCCGAACTTGTCACATTCGCGTACATTAGCTCCTTCGAGACTTTGTCCGACTTGGCAACCTACGGTTACATTCGACTTGTGAAACATGAATTATTAAGTTTCTCTGCTGCATGCTGTGCTGAAATAATAGCTCGTGGTTCTTACAACGCTGACACCAATTCCCGCGAGTGAAAGAAATATTTCTCTTCTGCTTGGTTCAGGATCGATGATGCTCTTCGCTTTCAGAAACACCGTCTCGTGCTGAGAGAAAAGCAGTACCCGCTGGTTGCCCTCCATGTAACTTACCCAATACAGGACAATCGTCTTATCTTTTTGTACATGCTCTAATTTGGTTGGTTTAGCTTCGTCTTCGCAGATATTACTCTCGCTGCTACTGCTCGCAGATTTCTCTTCCGACCACGAAGACTTGACGATCGCGGTAGACTTGGACGCGGATGTCGAAGATCCTCCACCGTCGCGTCTTTCGACAATTATGAATGGTACCGTTTCCTGGCCACATCCGTCCTTAAAATCGCAAATATTGATTTTTCTAACTTTTAGGTCTCTTTGTTCGCAGGAAATTTTGTTAGATTTTGGTATGAAAATTTCCTCAGTACCTTTTCAAACTCCGCCCTGTAGCCGGGTTTCTTATTATTATAAACGTTCCAGTGAAGCTCTCTAGACTTCGTAGGATCGTCCCAAGTGTAGAGCAAACTTTGGAATGGATTGATCAGTGCCACCTGGCCCAGATTACTTTGACTGACTTTTAGAAACAGGTCCTCGCAGAGATTGTCTATCCTCACGGGTATGTCGCCTGCCGTGTACTTTTGAAACGTTATGTAGTACGGTGAATTGATACCACCTTCGATCTCCACGCAAATAGCGGACTGCAAATGAGACAATTCGCTTACTTTACTACTCGCCGTTACAAATATTGTTATTTAATTATTTCGGCTAGGTAGTCCCAAGTAGTTGTGCCCACCACTGCTAATTCATGTTTCTTACTTACACCATTGTCCATTCTCAGTACTGTCTTTCCAATCTGCGTGATGTCGAAGTGCTGCGACACCACTTGACTATTTCTCCATTTGATCCTCATCCTCATGGATTCCGTAGCCGGCCAGAACGGTATACTCTGTCCAGGTAGAAGATCGTTCCACAGGTCCGCCTGATCGTTCTCTTCCATGAATCTCAGGGTCTTCTTTGTTTTGTTGCTGATGAAGAAGTAGGGGAGGAAGGTTATGATTTTGGTGAAGTGAGGGGACAAACGTGAGTTCTCGATCTCGGTTAGGATCCTGTATTTCCTGCCGCGCTCTATGTCTTTGCAGACGATGAGAGACATAGATGTGATCCCTTCGAGGCCAAATGCCGAGGACCACTCTGATTGATGGGCCCTCAGTCTGACCTCGCCCTTCTTGTTCTTCTGCGAGAACACCATCAGCTCTTCCTCTGGTATTTCGTTCGTTATGTACGAATTGCGCTCCTTAAATGCGAAATTCGGATTATCAGAAATTTAGGCTGCCGATGAATATTAATTAATCTCTAACGTGGTGCAATGTTGATCCAAAAGAAGCACTTATTTGGTATAAGGTTTCTTCGGCATCTTTGATCCGATACAAGAAATATCGAATGAATTCAGAATTGGATCGCGTACCTGGATGTACAGTGGCAGGCCAGATTTATTAATCATCCAGTACTGAGCTTGAATAACGATATGCCAACTGGTAATTTTACACAGCTCGACGCATAATACTAAAGGCTTCGTAGAATCAGATTCGCTGTCAGCATTCATCAGAACAAATTTCTTTTCCAGGTTTGCGTTCAGCTTGACCGTACCGGTCCAATAAGTGCCCAGATAGTTCTGGATCTAGGAATCGTTGGCGATAATTATACTTCATGGCAAAACCAAGGCGTATACGAGGCCTACCTTGAAAACGAACTGCAGGTCACTGTCGCAGCTCAAGGAATGAAGATTTATTCTCTCCCCTGGCTCGATCTTCACCTCGTAATTAATAGGCGGTATTATAACGTCGATGACGAACGGCAGCTGATTGTTAAAGATTAACGGCGGAAGAATGCTTATTAAATAATTCGGCACTTGACAACTGGGTCGAGTTGTGAGAGGAATCTCGTTACAGGAGACTTTTACGCAGAACACCGATTGACTTTCCACCTCTTTCGTTTTGCAATGCACATCCTTGATCGTGTTGATCGTGGCGTTAAGCTCCTTCCAATAGATTCCTTCTTCGCTCACTCGGTACTTCCTGTAATGCGTTGCTTTAATTTCATATGGGTTTGGGATTGTCGATATTATTCTTAAACCCTGTCTACGTACTCTAGATAAGCGGGTAGTATGTGTATGGGAAAGTGATAAGCGATGTAGAGAGGAATACTGTAAATGGAGTCAGGCTCGATAATCGTCATCCTGATGTTGTCATCGAAAGGATTCGTTGGCTCCCCGATGCAAGTCAGTCCTACCTTATCTAACAAGGATTTCTTGTAATAGAGGCCCAGCGCGTAGGAAGTCTCGTTTCGAAACTGAAAGACATTACGTAGTCGACAATCTTCTCCTTTCGTTCAATTCGTTCCCACGGATAAACGCTTCGCTAAAACAACTTGTTTTTCGAACATAACTACGCGCCAACGAGACAAATGCAGTGACTGACAGGTTTGATCTCCAAAAGTTTGTTGTTTTCACTGACAAACATTCGTGGTACCGTTTTGTTCATATTTCTGTCGCAATTTTGCCAAAGACACGTTTCAGGCGTTCTGCATTTATATCGTTACGACGTGTAGGATGAAAACGGGATATTCTTACCTGTAGAGGCGATCGCACCGTAATTGTACGGCGAAGGCAATTATCTATCGTAGCTTCTATAACTAAATGATAGCGCACTTCGTGTCGAATGGGGCGTAAGGGAATTAAATTACAGCCTTGTCTTTTGGGACAATATACCAGTACATCTTCGAAGCCTGAGAATACATAAAATTAATACACTTCGGGTAGAAATAGAAGCACGGTGTACTCCCAATTTCATTCAAACATCCGTTTCCGGATAATCGGGAACACACCGTATAGACCAGGGGTCGTCAACCTTTCTGCGCTTACCGACCACTTTTACAGGTTTGTTGATGGTAAAATTTCCTTACCATCCACCAGTACCGTGGTAACTCAATTTAGCGCAGGTGCAATATAGTTATTTAGACATTTTGCGTTTGTAATAACGGACAACAACCCCCGCAGTGCCCACCATAAAAACTTGAATCGCTCACTAGTGGGCGGTAGGGACCAGATTGACTATCACTGGTATAGACTATATTTTCAAACGATTATTTGTACCTTCAAAGATGACGTGCAACAGTTCACCGGTGATCGTTTTATACACGTCAATCGGTGAATCGTGTTGAAACGTTTCTTGAAGGGGCATCGAATGATTCTGCAAGTTCGCGTGTGGATCGGCAAAATCGATTTCGTTCTCGGTCCACTGCGGACTACCGAGAACTGATTGGGTTTCTATTTCCGGGCTGCTCGGTACACTCGGCGGCGAGTTGCTGCGGTGAAAGTCTTGAGCCGCGATAATTCGGGTGACATTCTTATCGTTTACCTACGATAATGTGGTAAACAATGTTTAAATTTACATGAAATCCAACGAGTAATTGAAATCAGAGAAGCTGGGAATTGTACTGACTTGTTCCTGAACGAGCAACTCTATTCGGCTTTCGTGACCGATATCGTTGTGCAGATTTAACTTCTTCAAGTTGGAAGGTACGATCGGTATTCCACTTTTAGCTTGGAGAAATGCGTTCACTATGATATTGGCTATAGCGATTGTGTTTGGTGTAATTATCAGATTGATCTTTTCCTCTGCGGATACAGTGATGTACATCGCGAAGTCGTTTGACTTTATCGATTCACGACCGATGGGACCAACTGTAATTAAAAATTGTTTAGCGTGATAACAATAATTATATAGAAGTGCAATTTGTGTCATTGCAATCTCTCCTTTCTCTAAATTGGAATGTTAACATTTTCAAATCGGAAAGATTATCGACAGAAAATGCGTTGAATACGTACAAGAGTCCGCGTTGCACTCTGGCGTCAATTCTAAACCTTCGTCTTCATTTGTACTAGAATCGTCACTATCGCTCTCTTCATCTCCACTACTGTTACTGTTGAATAAATAATTGGAGGTTCTCCCCAGTTTTTTGTGATTCTCATCCTCGTCCGTGTCAGAATCTTCCTCGTACAATTCCGTTTCTAAAACAAATGTTGTGTTTTCTTATGTGTCTTTTATCGAAATTCAGATGCATTTCCATCGATAGTTAGTTAAAGTCAGAGTGCTCCGTTTATTATTAACGTCAACTTTGATTTCAACAGCTGAATAGTATGTATTCAGCGTCTAATGCTTAATTGCCGTTGATGTTCTAAGTACCGGTAGCTTTCGGTACTAGCAGGTGATCCGGAGCAATAAAAACCATATCCGTTAAGTCTTGCTCGTTACTCCTTATGCTTCTCTTCTTAGTTCTCATTGGGTCTTGCTTTATTTGTTGTAACGGGTCGGTCCAATTGGAATTTATCATGAAAGCCTCTCCATGACGCATCTATACGGTACGAGGTACAAGAACTAATTACTTAATAATTACTTTTAATACTCTTGTGCAAATGATTTTTCTGAGGACTACTCACCACATTCCGTTTACAATTAGTGCAACTGTCGGAAGTTCAAAGAAGAGAGTGAAGTAAACCTACTTACTTTCACGTTTAACTCCCAAGGCCTGTAATTAGTGTCGTCCTCCGAGCAAAGGTCAATTAATGGCTCCCAGTTCTTATAATCGGCGTTGTAACAAAACGCGTGCACCTTTATGCACGATTCTAAATTAAAATCGTTGTACCAGTCGTTAATGGCCGCTGTGACGATACTCTCAACTTTAACGATTGGCAATCTTTCCATCAAGTATTCCATCTCCAGTAATAAACATATCACGACTGGCTTCAAATTAAAAGTGATCACTTTATCGCCAAACTCGTTAAATGTATTCGGATCGCCTGAAAATCGATAATCGATCAAATTATTCCGTTGTGCCTTGTTTGTATTCCGATACTCACCGTCGTGCAATTTCTTGTAGGGTACGTGGGAAAGTTTCTTCGGTGTCCAGAGATTGGTGTGTAGATTGAAGTCTTGATGAAGGGACTTCATTTCCGACTTGACGTTGATACTGTCGAGGAAGCTGGTGGCTTCGTTCAATATCTGAGATAAATGTATGTAAGAATTTATAGGAGCAAAAAGAGTTGCAGTTGCGGATAATGGATCTATCAAGGCCTGGGTTTGTTGTTTGTATACTTGTTACGAGAAAGTATATGTATTATTCGCACCCGAAAGTTCCACAATAATACATACGTCGATGAACGTGTGTAGAATCTCCGCCGAAAGATGAATATCGATCGCATTCACGGCGACGGTGAAATCGACGTTAAATCCCGGCGCTTCTTCTTTCCTGCAGATCTCGATGTCGCAGGGACACAGTAGCCAGTACGGGGGCTGACGCACATAATTTCCCTGTCTCTTCGATTTTGCACGTACGTCCGTGAGGGTGCAAACGATCGAGGAAGAACAACTGTGCCTGCTACTCTCGATCGACACTTCCGCTTGCAATAAAATCATGTGAGCGTTGCTGGCTTTCAGATCGCCGAAAAGCAGGATCTCCGGTTTGTGTATCCTCACCGACACCGAGGCATCTAGATTAGTTTACGTCAAAGTAACTTCATTTTCTCATTTACCCTGGTTTTGAATTTCACCTCGTTTCTCTTTAGGAATACAGACGTGCTTGACATTATTACTGTGTATCGGAGTTGGGCAAATTTACTAGTGCTAAATAATAAATGACTAACAAAGAGCTATTCGTGAATTATAGGTACACCTTTATTCGAATAATTAAATAATAAATTGTGTATGGAGACAAAACTTTGTTCGAGCAATCCATTCGAATGTTCACTGTATTACTCCATCGAAGTAGAAAAATTTCTCAATTCACAGATAAACCTTTATTACGCATTGCGTAACGAAGGGTATATTGAAATAAAAAATTTATTAAACTATGTAATGCGTAAACTGAACAATAATTATTCCAAATAATGCCCAACTCTACGTGTATCGCGTTTTGCAGGTTTAGTGTTCTGGCGAACCTAATGACATATGATAGACTAACGGCGGATAGAAATGACGATGCGATGGAGATGAGTTGTCCTGCGATGTTCGATAAAGCGTCAAACTTGCTACTTGAATCGGATTAACGTAAGTACGTAACTAGCACTGCCGGACTGCTTCCCAAAACGATGATTATTCGTGTCTAATGTGCGACAAAAACATGGAAGATCCCTGTATTTTTCGCGTAGCTCAGAATTAACACCATTTCTACCTCTAATCTCTTTCTGGTTGTAAGATACGTTTTGGTCAAAATAGGGTCAAAAATAGGGATACACAAAACCGTGGTAGAAATAGTGTTAACAGGGGATACGATTGATCTTTGAAACCATTACGGTCAATTTGTATGTTTTGTATTAATGTGGGGTATATAGTAAACGCGAATAGAGTTAAAGGAGTAATCTCGTTCATTCCGAGACACGCGAAAAATGTAGGAATGTCCTGTCTCTTTGACGCGGTACCGTACGTGGGGAACGATTAAGCGGTAGCACGATATGGCACGGGGTGTGACGATGACATCGATACATGCACGATTACGATCGCACCTGAAACGATTCTCCCTCGTACCGAGCATGAATGTGAGATCAATGACGATTCGTATGTTTGAAAGAGTATGTTTAAGCACGAAAGATATTCAAGAGAGGACAACAATGAAAACGACAGCGGTTAAATATGCGTAAATACCTGGCTCCTCCTTGAAATACTGTGCGTTTTTTAATTTATCTCTTTCTGCGCTCGCAATGTCCCTGCTCTTGATTTAAAGCAAACACGTTTTGATAGGGTAGTCTCTCGGCGGCAATGCACTCGAAATATAACCGACTAGTCGTAATATTTAAGTAAAGAAATGGACGAGTCGAAGTTTCGTACTCCCGGTGAATAAGAGCATTAACTTTACTTACTGCCGTTCGATTGGCGCCCTCGTATCCGTGGTTCACGATACCTTCGTCGATCTGTTCCCCCGGGAATGCGTCCATGACGTAACGAGTTAGGTGCATCACGAATGGCACGCACAGGTTCATCCTGAACTCTTGAATGAGGGCGTCGAAACACTTCTCTCCCGCGGGAGCTCGAGTGTACGCGATGTCGACGATGGGAGACATCGAAACGGATATACAGGACTCGGGATGAACCCCGATCAGCCTCGCAGGTGATTGAATTATTCTTCAATGAGAATACACTCGTTAAAGTCTTGCTTTCGATTAATTTTCAGTTGTATGTCAAGGAAACGCGAAACAATCGTATCCGAGGAAACACATACTTTCTTATAGCTTGCGAATCTTTACGCGTGTCTTGCAAGACACAGCTCTGGAGGGACAGTTTCATCTTTAGACTCCTGTCGCTGTAGAAACCAAAGGTGTTGATCATTTCGCCGAACGTTAGTCTGCATAAACCATGGTTCAGATCCCTGACTGGCGAACTTAATACCTGAAATTGGAGACACGTTAGAAACTAAAATCTTTAACCATCAACATCTTCATTATATTTGAACATAAGAAAAAATAGTGATAATGCAAACGATTTAATTCAATATTGGATAAGATGAAATGCGAAAGTGGGTGGCATGATAAGTTGAAACTGTTCGTTCACCTCTTCGGAGTCTAGAAATAGATTCAACTGCAATCCCTCCAGAGTGAACTTTGTATTCACTTCGCAAGTGGTAGTATCGTTATGGGCCAGAAAGTCTTCGAGTTTTCTGACCATCGCCTCTTCGTGATCCGATCTTGCCGTTCCACTGTCAGCCGCCGGTTGTTCGTCGCTCTCGTACGCGTCCCTAGGTAACACGAGCTTCGAGATATTGTCCTTCCACACCAGTATACTCGACTTCAGGTCACGTTGGCTCAGATTAATGTATATAAAGTCCATAGAACCTTGGACGTTGAACAATCCGTACGTTTGAAACTCCATAGCGCTACGATATTCTGTTTTTCTCTTAATATCGAAGTGAATGTGAATTGGCTCGACGATCGGCTCCTGCGAATTGAAATCGTATACGTGACGTTGCACGAATAAAATTCAAGAGAAATCTCGCGATTCTACGTGGCATCGAATTTTTACCTGAATCTCCAAATCTCGACTGAGCGTCATAATAGCGCGAGATATAGTCATGTTCTTTAGTTTCACCAGAATGTTATCGATTATAAACGAGTGTGCCTCGCTCGTCGACGAGCGTGCTGTCTGGTCAACCCTTTTGAAAAAGTTTTCGACCGATAGCAAACCTGGAATTGTTAGAGAGTTAATATTCGTAACACTGTTGAAATAATTGATCGTTCTTAACAACCTGACTTCGAATGTTTTATATCACGAATGTACTTGATTTCCCACGTTAGAATTAAAGGGCGAATACAAATATACCTGTATTCAGAACTAAGAGACAAGGAACATCTTTCCTCTGAGGTAAAAGAAATATCGGCCCTTGGATATCGATAAAAATATGCAACTTCGTTGCGCTTCTCTTGAATTCCGTGATAGCGGAAAAGAACTTGTCGATCAAATAATGCTTATATTGCACGCAATACGTCGAGATGAAGGGCGCTAAAAAGTGCTGGGAAATTGTAAAGAATTGAGTACGAGTGGAACATTAATGTCACCGTTGTTATTTATATGAATGATCCTCGCGTTGTAACTGTACCTTCAGATCTTGTAGTATTTTAGAATTAAGCACGCAATTTATTCTGCCAAAGGAAAACTTGAATGTTCCGTCCGACATCACGTCGTCTTTGCTCGTGTCAATGTCGGAACAAACGTACAATCTCGGTGTGTGTCTCACATACTTCAAGTCAAATACTTTGTCTTCGTCGGTGGTCAAAATCTTTCAATGAAATACAAACCGTTAGTCGCGTACAAAAGACATAATTATTAGAAATCGTATAGACAAATAGCGAAGACACAATGGGAAAGAATTCAGGGCAGCTCACTTTCGAGTAAAGCGTTTCTTCGTTTAGATCCTCAATGTGTAAGTTTCGAAGATGAGCACGTAAAACCATTCGCTCGTTAGCATTGTATATACAGTCGTTCTCCAGCCCCGAGACATGGATCTCGAGTAGATCTGAATCTTTGTCGCAGAATCGTAAAACCAACGAACTGAGCCTTGCAGAATAATTTAGTTTGATCGCACCTGGAAGTTGTTCAATTCAATCGCGGTCGTTCTTAGAAACTGATCGAATTTTTATTTTATAATTCGATTGCCTTATATTTACCTGGGGGTATAGGTGGATCGTTCTCTTTTGTCTTCAACTGCAGGATGCCCCGACACATTTTCTTAGCGAAATTGAACAGCGAGAGACTTTCCTGGATACTGAAAGCAACCATTCGTTATCGTAATTAATCCAATTCTTATTAAGGACATACTCCACTTATTAAGACTTATTAACTTATTAAGAGATACTCACTCCATTAATCCGTACCAATACTCTCTTATCTTCAACAACGCAGGCCTATGAAGGTTTATATTAACATTCAATATGTTTATCAGTAGCGATCGCTCGATGCTTTTGAAGTGGGACTTGAAATCGGGACAATTCGATTTCACCTAAAAATTCATCCATTCGGTATTTAATAAGAAAACATTACAAGACTCTTCAAACTTACGAATGCCGAAGCAATCGGGAGAAATAGCAGAGAAGAAAAAATCTTCTGAATACGCTTTAAAACCAAAATACCTTGCGGTAGGATACAACTAGAACTTCGTGAGGCTCCTCGGTCGATATTAATTCTAAATAGGACCCGGTGACACCCGCGTTCGTTTTGTCTACCAGGAGAATCGATCCTATGCCAAATTGAACAGCTGGCCCGTACTCCATTATCGCGGTTTCGAGGTACAAGGTGTGTAATCTCAAATTCAAGTACGGCTCCTCTCTTCCGCAATTCATGTATCCCAAGTGAACGGACAGCTGGGATCGCGCGAATATCATCGTGAAAATATAGCATTGTTAGTTTTTCTAGTAGACAGTGTTGGGCAAAATTTAATAGAATTAACGATTAATGTTTCCTTAATTTGATTAATACTATTTAATAGTTCCCAACACTGTGAGTTACTTATGAATGAAATAGAGTACCTCT
Organism: Pemphredon lugubris; assembly: GCA_933228935.1. Lineage (NCBI taxonomy): Eukaryota > Metazoa > Arthropoda > Insecta > Hymenoptera > Crabronidae > Pemphredon > Pemphredon lugubris. The sequence continues at coordinate 65,751,247 of OW121815.1, forward strand.
CCAATGGCAAATCTTAACAGTAAATTGATATGATTACAGGGGGACACATTATCGTCGAATCCGGAGAGATGGATTGTTTTTGAAAGTAACTCTAGATCCTCTTCGCTAACCTCGGAAGACACGATACTTCTGTTGGATAAAAGGAAACGTCACTCGTGGATGAGAATTCGCTGCTTCCAAAAGTTCGTTTACGTCTACGGTGACCATATGGTTTTGGTAAAACCACAGCACTATTCTAAAACGCGACAGTTGAGGTCCGATCAGGACGTTGCGATTATCGAAAACAGATGCTCGATAGCTAAACTACTGGTGAGGGACGAGAGTGTGGGTTTGAAAAATAAAGAAAATAAAAGTAAGCGACCCGAAATAATGGACATATGGTCACCGCATTTACATTCCAAGCGAGACGCAGGAACGATCTCTCTTTGCATTAGTGATTTAGTCTTATTTTACTTCGTTACCTATCAAGTTTCGGTACGTTATTCGTCAGAAGTTCCTTCGTGACGTGCGTGAATTTACTCTGTATCGTAGTGATTGACGGTAAACATATACTACGTTGCACCTTCGTGAGCTCCTTCGTGGACGTGAAAACTGTATGGCAGATTTTCTTCGTTGCGCATCGTTTCAAATCGTTCTCGTACTTCTCGATATTTCGCTGATAAGCCAGCACTAAGGCGTTCAGGAAATAAGCGATCAAGCGTATCTTACTTTCGGACAAATTAAACTTGATACTCGAGATGGATACATTCACTTTAGTTCTGAAAATTAATCCCGAATTATATTAATTAGACATGACGAAAATCGGAGTAATTAAGTATATGGGGAGAGTTTATTTGTTAGTAATGTAATACCTCGGTAATTGGTGATACTCTGGTTTTATACTATAAGAAACAGTCGCGTTCGCTTGTAATTTCGGTACGAAATGAAATTCGGAATCTTTTCGTTTCCTAGCCGACCTCCAATCGTCCCCTGCAACGTGTACGGATGAGCTCGCATAATTTCACTTTTAAACTTGCCAAAAGGACGTCGATTAGAGATTCTTTGTATAAAACGAGCCACCGAATTTGCTCACGATCAAACGAATACAATGAGAGACATACCCGAGTGACAGAATAAAACTTGTGCTCCGGAAAATACAATGTGCACTCTATCGTAAAGCAATTCTTCCAACTCCATGAGCGTAGCGTCCTCGAGCTGCACGTTCGGAGCCTGAAGTTCGTTAGACAAAGTCACGTTACCAAAATCCACGACAAGTATGTGTCCGCCTCTAAAACCACTTCGTGTTACGTCCAAACCCAACGATCGCAATGTCGATAATAAATATCTCGTGGATCAGTATTGGGCAGAATTCAGTTGAATTAAGAATGTCATTCGATCCTTGCCCAATACTGTCATAGGATACGCACTTCTGTATAGATCCATGTTCGGGGAACACGATATACGGTCCTTTGATATCAAACTTGAAACTCATTCTCAGGGTCTGCGAAACGATGTCATCTATTAGAGTCCAAAACTTCCCGTTTACGTATTCGTACAATTTGTATGCCCAGGCAATCGTGGTTTGTATATCGGCGTCGTTGAGCTTGAAGAATTTTATGATTTCTACCATGGCATGCTGAAATATGGCACAAAGTAATTTCACTGCAAACATTGCGTTTCATCGGCGACACAGGTTGCAACGAGTCAAAAGTATTCGTATCCTGATTCAAATCACTTTCGTCGCGCGAGAAAATCTATGAGTCGGCCGCATATTAGGATCTGAATCAGTATTTCTCAATTCTGTAATAATTATGAATTTTTGTCAAGTGCCATGTTATTCCGCATTAATAAAAGTTTATTTCGATGTCTTTGCTTTCAAAGTCGTGTGCGTATTTTTTTTTTAATTACCCTAATATACGCCGGGTATGTATGTATACTCCCGGTAAGTAGGTAAGTGTACGAATACTTTTGCGACCCCTCGTATCTACGTATATACACGCGTTTTATTACATGGTAGTAAGTTACTTCCACGGCCTCTAACTTAACAGACACGTCGAATATCGGATCGACGTTCTGCCCATTCTTCTCGAAATCGATCGCCAGAAAATTGGTCGACACGTTCCCTGTGGAGATCCAGTGTGATTATGTTAATTAGGCGATACCGATTCAGAGTACTTCTCCCGTTACCTGTTAACACGTTATCCACCGTGATGAGAGGGACCAGGTCACCCTCGAAGGAGACACCCTCGACGACGAAACTCTCAGCGCGCGCGGACACTTTGAAAGCGGATAACGCGGCGCGCGTCTCGACGCTCGTCAAGAATTGCGTGATAGTTATGACGAGTACTTCCTTCTCGCTGTTCAGGAGGCTCAAGCAACAATTCGCCAGGGTGAAGTTGAACTTGTAATCTGAAAATTCGTTATCGTAAATCCATTCTCGAACAAGAGTCTCTATATCCTCTTAATATATTCCCTCGTACCGATGGGCCTCAGAAGTTTCTCCAATTTTATTTTACCCCCCGATCCGTTGTTAATGACCTGATAGAAACACTTTTTATTTTCCAGTTCGTTTGACTCCGCGTTCGAATTCTGCGCCATCCCGTTCGTCGGCGACACAGTTTCCACCGAGTCCTGCTTCGAAAGACTGGTCTTAGCGCTTTGACACTCCTTCTCGATGGCTTTGCTCTGCAACTCTTGCTTAGCGTGCTCGCGAGCGATCACAATGTTCAGTATCGTCAGAGAATCCTCGTATTTCTGCAAGTCAAGCTTCAATTCCGTGTCGTTTGGCCGAAGTAAACTCTGAAGGCACGTATCCTTGTACTTTCTGTAATTCTTCCGGTGTTCGACGACGCTCTTCCAGGTGTACGGCCTGACGTTGTAGTCGAGAATGGAATTGCATGCGTACTTCCACCAGGCAGACGGATTCTCGCCCACTCGTTCCTGGGGACGATATTTGACGTACGGCCTAAAAGAATATTTAATTTTTCCTAGGTTTTAAGAAGCTGTTCCAAGGGGAATTCGATCAGTTCACGGAGAAAGAAAATCAATTTCACTCTTTCTACCTGTTGATCACAGCGCGTAGCAAAGAGTCATAGAGTAGGGAAAAGGTGATGTACTGTGCTTCGGAAATTTGCATCGCCATATCTTGAAGAACGATGTCGACCAACATCCGCGAGGTTTGCGTCTCGTTGCCTTTGTGTATGATCACTTTTATCTTCGCCGTAAACGGCTTCAAGACTAGAAAATAATATGAAATACCCTGCATACTTGTAACGATTATCAATCGTTACGAGTCATGTCATAAATGACCCCGCTGAACGAAGGTCTGACTTACGAAACTGAAACTCCTTGTTGCCCATTCCGAAAGTCTGGAGAGCTCTGTGCATCGTGTCCTTCCAGGTAAGGAAACTGGATATGTCCCAGTTACGCGTATCCTTCGTAAGAGAAGATTCGGTGTCGTGATCCATGTACATGCTCAAAGATTCTGCTCGCACGAGTTGATAAACCGTGTTCAAGTTACTCGCGCACACTCCTGGTTTCCATTTACTGCAATTTCCAGACGTTACAAGGTAAACCAATGTACGCGCGTACGCGCATTAACGAACGTTATATGAAATTGATCAAAGTTACTTGTTCGTGGTCATCACGGATATACTCTGAATGCAGACACCGCAGGCACAGAGGCTTTTATTTGGAAGCTTCTCTTCATATCTAACATGTACATTATTTATAGTAATCTGAAAGTTCTTGGTCACCGATGCCAGCAAACTGTCGAATAACTCTGGGGACAGTCCTGAATGAGAAGGATCATCGTCAATTTTTCATTTCTTCAATGCCTTTTGTAAAGGCCAGTAATTTTGAAATGTTTAATCATTTTTAGAGAGGGTTCTTGAGAAGAACTTCTAATTCTACGTAATACTTCAGAAGGCTCTTCGACGAGAACACGGGTCTGATAAATTTACCTGCCCTGTAGACTTCATCCTCCCTCAAATCTTCCAATATCTTTCTCTTCTCTGCCCTCACTAATTTCTTCTGTATTTCCGGATCGTATGGGCCATACGCCGCCGGTACAGCTACTATGTATATATCCTTAAGAAATCAAGATAACAGATTACAATCTATCGTCCCGATAAATATCGAGTAAGCAATCTATCCCTCCGTACGAAGGGACAACAGCTGGAAGTGAATCCCTTCGCCTCTTTAAGCGATCCTACCTCGATGCATAGCACAATCGGTTGCGAGAACAGTCCGGACCACGGTATTTTCAAAACGATCCTCCCAATCAATCCTACTTCTACCCTGATAGGCAATCCCAGCTGATACTGCAATAGTAAGGAACATCGATGAATTCCTAAACGGATGACCCAAATTCGGTTCTCCGTTTCCCGTGGACACGAATTTTCCACGGTGACGAAAGAGTGAGAGAGATAGAGAGAGGGGTGGTAGGAAGAAAGAGCAGAGTCTAAATTAAAGGAAAATCGCTCACCAGGGCTTCGGGTTTAAGCTTGAGATCGGTGAGACAGGTATCCCCGGAGAAGATACCGACGTTGAACTGTTCGGTGTCCAGGTCCTCCACGTACTTTCCCAGGAGCCGGTTCAGAAACGCGGCTATGGCACCCTCGAACATCGTTCCGCATTTAACGGGGTACGTTACGTTGTTTACCTAACGGTGCGGCACTGTACTCAACTCCAGATACACCTCATAACCTCAAGAAATTCGTAAAGTAAATCCCGTCATGCGCGAAACTCCAGGATTTTATTGATCTTCGAGCCTCCCTCTCTCTGTCCTATGCAACCCCCATGTCGGGGCGAAAGAAGTTCCACGCATAGTCGTATACGCCTACTCCAAAAGAATTCTATCGAGCGTCCTTTTTAATGTGCTCCTGGTGATGAGAGATTCTTGAGAAAATCTCGAGAATTCTTCGAATGTTCTTACTACGTATGATTTATCGGTTCATTGATTCGATAGATCATAAAAGGTGGTCCTGATTGGTAACGGATCAAACGCGTGGTTCAAGAGGGTGCCTTTGGTTTCGATGAAATTTCGAAGAAGCATGAAATCAGTTTGCAAGGATGAAGCGTGTGATTAAGAGAGATTGTATCTAGGCAGTCATATATGTATATTTTTCTTTCTCGTGAGATCCACGTTGCAACGCGTGTTTCAGACATATTTTAAAAGATTTCAAGTATTTCAGAAATATCTCTGAAATATGTCAGAAATGTTTTAAAATTTTTATAGATTTCAAGTATTTCAGAAATATCTCTGAAATATATCAAAGGAAATATGTCAGAAATGTTTAAAAATGTTTATAGATTTCAAGTATTTCAGAAATATCTCTGAAATATATCGAAGGAAATATGTCAGAGATGTCTGGTCCGCTAATATCCGTAATAAAACAGAAATATTACGATTCGTACAATTCTGAATTACTTCGGGCATATATAAACAGATACAGTTCTGGAACAACTCAAAAGAAATAATGCAATTTGCATACATTACTGTAGCTGGATATTTTGTACTTTTTTCTCAAATTCACATTTCTCGAATTTGAAGCGTTTTAGAAGGAAGAGCTTCGTTGTTCGGAGTGGTAAATAAATATACTTGTATAGATGTACATTACATTTATTATCGCGTCGTACATGACTGATAATTTCAAGTAGTATATACAGTGCATACGTCAGTCACGCATCCAGTTAATACTTATAGCTAATTAACAAAATATGGCATATGTCGTACATCGACATCTGAATCCACTTGGCGCTGGACTCCATCGTTCGTGATGATCACTTCGCTATTACGGTTGCGTGAGCGAAATTAGAATAACGTTAATCATTGTTCGTCGCTGATAAATTGAACATACGTTTATGTACACGTAGCGACGTTAAATACGAAATTAACTTCCATTCATGGAACCTCTACTCCGTTCTTACATTATACACGATTAAATCTTTACACTTTCCGGTAACCTAAATTAAACAACACGATTCTATTGCAAGTCCGTTGGATTCGGAAATCTAAAAAATTCATACAAATACGCCAATGCAACTATCAGATTGGAATACAAGTCCTGCAACGCAAGTACATAAGTTCGATATAATTATTGTCAGATCCAAGGAGAGATCGTAAAAAAGGTGTAACATATATTAATGATTCATTATTTGCTGATAATAATTATATTGTCACGATACGTTGAGAGTGAGAATCGAATAGAACTTAGTTACAAACTGACACTGGAGAGATCCCTGACGCAAATCGATTTGAGAGCCTGTGCGGTGCTCGATTTAATATCGATGGACGTTCGGTTCACAGCTTCTGAAGTTTTTAACACATTTATTCACAACCATCAAAGCAAAACTATCATCGCATTAGCTCATCGCTATCGATAAGCACCTTTTCGCGAACGTCCCAATCAAGCTTTCTTAGTTACTAAAAATTACCATTTTGGATAATGAATGAAATCGAAGCAATATGCAAATTTTTTACGTTTCAGGATCCCCGTGAGGCTCGAGACCCCAGGCGAACGCCTGTATGGTAATTCATTACTGCAAATACGAACAGCATGACTTCCACTACCATGTACACGAAAATTAGAGTTGGGTCAAAAATCCGAATCCTTTTTCAGATTTCATTTCAGAATCTGATATTTTTCAAAAAATATCTTACATCTAGATATTTAGATAATTATCCAAATATTAGGATTTCGACGAAGAATCTCGATTTCAAACGTCCTCATTCAAAATTGTCTGGACTCACCCAGGCCTAACGGAAGTAGTATAATACACTACAGTTCGCCGGCGTCAACTTAAACAGTGAGATGATGCTTCGTTTCCCCCGTGTTAGGATCTACTATGACCTTCTCTTTGCAAGCGTTCACGGCAGACGAACCACTCGAAGTTAAAGAATTTGCGTCCGCGAACGGGAAGAACCTCCCGTCCGCGTATTCTTGGAAAAGCAAGTCCGCAGCTTTCTGCTTCTCGTCCTTTCCACTCGCGTTGATCTTCTTCATCGTCAAAGTCAGAAGTTCTATAATGAGATAAGACTCCGGCTTGTACAATCTGGTGAAATGTAGTCGGACATGATCACCGACGTTCTCGTCCTTTCTTGGAATGTAATCGCAGTGCGGGCAAGATGGTGTCATTCTCTCGATGCCGTGACGACGCTTGTGAGCGTCCATCATTTCCTTGTCACACGTGGAGAACGGACAACTCTGGCAACGCAAACTCTCCGGCTCGTCGCTCGAGGACACCAATATTCCCTTCTTCTGAAGTAACATCAATGACTGTTTATCCTGATTGGAAGCTTGCACTACGCCGTAATTTAACATCGCGTTCCCATTGTTGGCGGAAGGGCCAGCTCGCGAGGCGCTGGGGGACTTCAATGTCTTCCCGGAACGCGACACAGAGCCCAAAAAGCCGTCAGTAACGCCGTCGCTGTCGATGGTAATCGTTTCGTCCTCGAATTGCCTACGGGAGGCCTGTGCCTCCGCGTTCGCTTGGTGCTTCTTCAAGTGCTGGATGTAATTCGCGTAATACTTGACGGAGTAGTCACAGGTATCGCAGCGATACCTCTGCTTCGCCCCGTGTAGCGTTAAATGAACTCTGTACTGTTCGCGCTTCTCGAAGGCGGATGGACACTTGTGACACTTGTACCGTTTCTCTTTCAATCGACCGTTCCTCAAGTAACCCGGGTAAACGAAGTTAGGATTACCGCGCATAAAGACCCCGAATTGAGGATCGGGCGGTGGTGACAGGCTGGAAGTTATCTCGTTCATTTCGTTTTCACGTCGATGAACGACCTGGTGTTTGAACAGGTTCTGCGAAGTTTTAGACGAGTAATCGCATTCGGTACACCTAAACCTATTGTTCGATCCGTGAAGCGTCATGTGATATTCCAGCGCGTCGAGCTTGAAGTACCGCGCCGGACATTTGGCACAGGTAAACACTTGATTATTCCCAGCCCTTTGATTGTCGTCGTTTGGGCTATTATCGTAGCTGTTGTTCGAGCTTTCCGTGATCTCCACCACGATCCACGCGACGTTCGGCGAGGCGTCAATCGAATCTGGGTTATCAGCTTCGACACACGCTGTAGTGGGCGGTGGGTATCGTTGCGAATTACCATACACAGATAACAAATATTTCGTACGATCTTGGTACTCCATAGAGTGCGCTTTCTGATGAGCGAGAAGGTGAGCCGGTTGGCGGGCCGCGTAGGAACACCATTGACAGGAGTACGCCAATTCAGTAGAGTGATATCTTAAATGGATTCGAAGCTCTTTCTCGCAAAGGAAGCGCGCTGGGCATTTGCTGCAGCAATGAACCAACTTCGAGTCTCGAAGATCGGGCTCCGATCCTAACACCGGAGACTGCGTCAGACCCAGAAGCGCAGCCAAATCGCCGAGCTGTTGGGAATCCGGCCTGGTATCGTCCACCAGACAATGAACCGTGCCCAGAGATCCTGAATGCATATCCGTATGAGCGACCATCACTTCCCGGCGGGAGCAAGTGAAGCTGCAGTCCGTGCAGGCGATTATCGGTCCCTGAGTAGGCGTGTCCAGATGCATGCCCTCGTGGTCCCGAACCTCGGCCCGTCGCGAGGACACGTAGGGGCAGTGGCGACATTTTAACATCTTGGCGAGGGTGCCGTCCGGCCGGGAAACCCAGACTAACGGGGCCTCCGGTAAAGCCCGAGTGTCTAAGAGTAATGGCGGCGGAGCTGCGGCATCTTTGGACGTGTTGGAGATACAAGTAACGTTGTTCTGTGTAGTTATGTGAATCACTTGTTCCATTGACTTCTCTTGCTTCGTGCGGTTAGGGCCTGAAACGATCGGGCGTGTCGTTCGATTAATCTCGCAGTCATAGGCGTAGCATGAATACCGAATAGATATTGAAGAGTTGCCAATTGTAGTGTGCTACAAAATTGGAGGACGTTTTTAACGTTACGAGCGGGAGTAAAAGGGGCTGAGAATGCAAGTATTCTTCTTAACCATGACCATTTGTACAGGACGTATCAGCACAAACAAGAAACCTAAATATCTTATTTGCATTTAAGAATGTGGGCAACAGTAATCGAAATAGTTCTTAAAAATAACTTACTGTTATCACTACCGGAAACTCGGGGTTTGCATTTCGTAGGCGAGAATTGGTAATCCAAGTTTTGTTGATGTACCACCGCGAGTTCTTCGCCATGGAGTCTAACATGATCGAGGAGCTCCCTGAAATATGAATGAAATGTCAATGAAAAATACTCGTAGGAAAAATGGATGTAAATTATCGACCAACAGGAAATACGTACGCTTTTGTACTAACGTAAAAAGGACACAGGTAACACTTAAAAATAGCGTCGAGATTTGGACGATGGTGCACCCTGTGCACGGATAGGGATGCAGCATCGGATGCAGTAAACGGACAGTCGTCACAGCCAAACGTATTCTGTTAATAAAATCAAATGAGATCGGTGTGAAAGAAAAAGATTTAAAAATTCCACACTTTTTAATTGCCCCGTAGACATTTCATGATCATTAAGGCCAACTTTAAGTACTCGTACCTTATCCTCCCCGGAATGTTGTTCCGTTTCGGTATGAGATCTAACGTGCTGCGACACAGTCTCCTTGTTCGAATGCCGAAAATTGCAGCGTTTGCATTTCCACATAGTGCGTTTAGATTCGTCTATAGTTGCGGCGGAAGAAGTACCGCGTTGCGCCTGCGTGGTAATTAAATTGTTTTTAAGCAACGACTGCCCCCGATTTCTGGACGCAGCTTTAAGCGGTGGCGGCGGTCGCAAGCCAATAGTTATGGCATCGACATTATTATTTCCTTCGGCCGCCGATAGGATCGGACCGGGCGCAGCCGTAAGTTCTGGCGCTTCCAAATATTCGTTGTTGCTGTTCATTATTAACAATTTAGTGGGCGGTTCGTCGGAATTAATCTCACCCACGCTACGCTCCTCCATATTTTGATCGTCCCATGATTCTTGTTCCACCTGAGGTAAAAGAGAAAGAGTGCATTCAACTTTTTCCAACGAAAGAAAGGAACCGCGTGAGAACGTCGACTCGGCACACTGAGAATTTTCTTGCAATGATCATTAAGTCGATCATAATTACTAAGAATATGCTTATAATTGAAATCAAATTGACATCATAACACCAATCAAGTGTCCAAGCGCTCTGACACGGGAAATACGGCTCTGAATCTTTTTGCAGTGTTCAATTTTCTTTTCAGCTCGATAATTGATTGAACAGGATCATCACTCGTGCTTAGCGTGAAAAAAAATAACAAAATTGAAATACAAGTGCGTCCACAAAAATCAGCAAGCATTACAATGTTGGGCATGAATCGATTAAAGATTACGATTAACAAAATTAATCGGCAAAGAAGTTGATTGATGTAATAGATTAACGAAGTGTATTATTCGTTACTTAGTCGTCAATCGGTTATTGAATTTAACCTATTTAAATTTTTATTTCTTTTCATCTACAATGTACCGAAGACGGACATTATAAAGTATTAGATTGTAACTACCTTGAACAATGAATTTACAAAAATATATATATTATTAATTTCGTTAAACATCCGAGCAATTCAAAATGAAGAGAATATATATTTAATAAAATTTATCGATTGCAAAACTAACGATTAATATTCTTAATCGTAATCATCGTTAATCCGATAAAACTTTGCTCAACACTGAAGCGTTGGTCTCCGACGCGTCACCACCAAAAGGAATAAACTATTTTAATGTAAGTGAAATTTATGCTTTCACCTGTGCAAGGTACTTGTTATACTTGGAATAATTCCGTCGACCCGTTTCATCCGTCATAAGTACCCTGGCAGTCATATGAACTGGATCTTTAGCTGCTTTAAGTTTAATATGTTTTGTGATGTCCCATCGCCAGTTAGAGCGATACGCGCATAGGGAACACTCGAATGGCTTCCGATTTAAATGACCGACAATATGAACATGAAAGCGACTTGCGGTGGAAGCCCAAAATGGACAATGCGGGCATTTGAATACCCGTCGGCCACTCGGATGCGTCGAAGCACCTTCAACCTAGCAAAAGATTTCAACTACCTTTTATCACAATTAAGTTATTAACACGCTCGATAACAATACGATACTATCGGAGAGAAACGATATGCTCGACTTTCCGTAACATTTAAAGCACATTCTTAATAATAAAAAAGAAACATAAATACTAAAGTTACGCATCCTCAACGTAAATCTAACATCTACGATTTAACAGATCACAGCATATCATCGCATTTCTTTGCAACGTGAGAAGCGACTCGATTTACGATAAAAATTAAAATATTCGTGGCTTCATGCTCGAGCAAGACGTACTTTAAATAACGTGTGGCATTAAAGGGGTTACGCCGAATTTGTACACAAAAAAGTGTGGTTCCATTGCTACGAATTTATGTACTTGAGAATTTTATTGCGAACATGGAAAGAAAACATTAATGCTTATCACATTCATTGACGTAAAATGGATCACAAAAGTATTTCTACTCTCGTCTACAGGGAATATATATATTTTTTTCATTCGATCAAAATCTATGATTTGCGAAAACTGACGAAATGTGCTTCACACCGAGGCTTTAATCTTGGCGTAATCCCTTAACAACTGTACGGTGCTTGGAACTGAGACAGATATAGTCGCGAAATCGCGTTACTAAGAACAGTCAGATCTGTTGACTCTCGTATGGCAATTATCCGATTCTACCACGTACACGTGTCGATTTTTCTGTCGGTATTTATACACTGCTCAAAACAATTAGACGGTCGCTTCTTCAAATGTCTATGTTACGTAGTAAGGTAGCAAATACTTCGCTTTTTAAAGATTAAAATAACTTGAAATTTTTAGAATTTGCCCGGCTTCTTTTGACAAACTAAAGAAATTCTACCTTCCCCGATTTCAGTTATTTTGAATACCAAATTAACGATAATAAGCTTTCGCTTGCGCAAATTTCACAACGAAACCTACAAGTAATTTAAATTTACGTTTATCGTACATATACCGGAGTGTAAATACTTTCATGACACACTAGACGTAATATCAGGGCAATAGAATGAAACAAAAAAAAACACAAATCCTTATTTTTCGTACCACTGTGATCTCCGCACCTATCGTGTGTCGTTTCATTTTCCTTATAAATCGCAAAACAATATTTTGAAAAGTACATGTTCCTTTAGAGAATACGGAAAATTTTTGTCGGTCATTCGTACTTCCTTCATTCTACAGAATCATCGGAGGAAGTAGCGGTTGATTGTATTGAGCAGTGTATACGTATGTATACGCGCGCGAAATAGTGTACGAAGTATAAATTATTATTTTTTATGAAACACCATACCGATGATCCAGAAGAATTCAGCCCACTGAGATTAACGTCCCAATCCATTTGCGCTGGAAATGCATATTCACCGCGATACGAGGTCACGCGGAATTCTGAACAATTCGATAATTTGTCTAAGCTACTGTCTGCGGGGATGTCGTTGCCTGTCGTGTGACAACACTGCATATGTACTTGTAGATCAGTCGAGCTTTTGCAACGTCTTCTGCACTTAGGGCAACGCGTCGTACCCACAGATACACTGAGAGCAGTGTGGTGTGTTTGTTTGTGAAAAGCCAGCTCTTCCATGCTACTAGCTTTAAAAGTACACCAGCATTTCAAATCGTTCGCACTACTTACAGCTACCTCCGGCACTCCGTTATTAATCGACGACGACGTCGTGAGCTTTTCCTTAAGTTTATCAAAGAAGGAAGCGTTTTTTTTCTCAAACAAATCTGCCGCGTTATTGGCATCCTTCTTGAAGCCGCTAGCCTGCACAGAGTTTCCACTGTCATTAACGAAGCCGTAAAACTTGAACGGTGTTACTTCAAGAACAACAGAATCTCGTTAGAAAATATTAATTGGTCGGCTTAATATGTTCCGCGGCCGGCGCTAATCGTAGGTTAACGAGGTTCTACTGTAATCGGCAAAGAGAGGAATATTTAGAACTAACTTCCTTATTTCCGTATAATTTCGCCAACTCCGTGTCTCTAGCGATTTGCGCTAGCTCCGGCCTTACCCTGACGCGCGGTACTTTTAGTAACGTCGTGGTAGGACCGCTGGGAGTGGTATTATTAGGCTTTACGCTGGCAGGACTCAGAGGAATTAGCATTGGCAGTGGCTTCCTGGATTTGTTTGGTGTGGCAGGCGCGTGACACTCGGCCAAGTGTCTTTGCATCTCTGAATCCCAGGCAGTAATAAATTGACAGCCCTTCTCTTCGCACTTTAGTGCTATACACTCTGCATTTGCTATTGCACTTCTTTTATCCTCTATCGAACTTATCGATTGATCTGAGATAAATGAATCCGTTGCCACTGTGCCACCAGATATATTCAGCGAATCCCGAAAATCGCTTGCACCCACCTAATGAAAATACAATGCCTCCATATAATTACATGACAAGAAACGAAAGAATACTTATAGAATGGAAGTTAACACGTTACCTGGTTGTAACGCTTAGGACTATTTCTTGGCTTACGCTCGAAGGGTGTACTACTCTTCCGATTCGCTTGACCCACAGGTGGTTCGTGATGATTGGTTTCGTGCACTGTCAAACTCTGTCGGATGTCTGCGGTAAAATTGCAAGCTCTACACTGAAAAGCTCCTCCACCTCCATGGTTACGGGTATGTCTATCCAAATTCCACTACAGCAATATTATGTTATTATTAGATAAAGTAATTACCGTAGTAACTGTGACTTTGCTCTACAAACCTTATAGGGTGTACGAAAATCACAGGCATCACATTTAATCATTGGCATGGAATGATATTTCACATGTTTCGTGTAACGCGCACGCACGTGAGTAACGTAAGAACATTTTGCGCATCGAAAGAATCTTCGTTTTAAATGATGCACTCTTTGGTGAGTCTCAAAGTCCCTTGAATTTAATGCGACGTATGAACACACTGGGCACCGACTTCCAGCATCGCGTGCAAATTTCCCCTATAAAACACTGCTTATTAATCCACAAAATTTTTTGTTACCTCAAATAATATTTTTATTAACAAGAAATAATATCCTGTCATTAACATTGCTCTATATTTCTTACACATGAAAAATTGTTTAGTTCCCACATTCACACCAATCTCTGTTTCAGTAATATAAGTAAAAATAACATTCACCATTATATTCTGCACTAACTTTAAATTAAGCAACAAATACATTTTGTAATTTCACAATTCTTAAAAATAAAAAGACATTAAATTTCCATCCCCAAGCAGATCTCAGAATAAAAGAAAAACAATCATTTGAAACTCCGAACGAAAAAAGAGCGTATCGAGCTGCGATCGAATTCCTGAATTCGAGTTCTTACCTTGTGCTTATGTTCCTTTTTCAGATGCTCCAGGTAAGCCTTCAGGCTGGCCAGCGGCTTCGACGGCTTGCACGTTTTACATTCGTAGTTCTGCGAGGACTCCATCATCTCGTGCTCGTCGCTCTCCTCCCGTTTCAGTTCCCTCTTCTCATCCTCGTCGACTCTCACTTCGTAAATGACTTCGGTGCTCTCGTTTGTCGGGCCCTGCACCTTCATCTCAACTTCCTGTCGGTCACCTTTAAGGTTACTTTCCTCGCGCAGCTCGGACCTGAGAGGCGGTTGAGGTCGCGGACGTAGTGCACGCAAACGGGGCAGCCTTCCTGACATCTTGGACCGGACGAGTTCTCTCCCACGTACTATTCCCTCCTCTGGCCTTCCTGTCGCGCATCGAGATTATACCCTTTTATTTCCCCCCGTCGTGAATTCTCCTCGTGACCCGGGTAAAGAGAAAAATGGGGAGTGAAAGAGGAGAACAACATTCACTTCGCCGTCGCTACGCGCACCACCTTTCCTCTTCCTCGTCGATGACATTAAAATGTGCCACTTGCCTCCGCGTACGACAATACTCTTATTTTTTTTGGTTGCATCTCTCTTATTGTATCTTTAACACGGTCGTAGGAATCAGCGAAATGAATCCCGCATTGTTGGGTCTTAACGACGGGGTTGGTCGCGTGTTTATTTCGATCGGTATGGCGAACGTTTTTCGGTGTTTGATAAAGCTTATCGAACCGGGAGCAGGAGAGCTTGGTGCACGTTACGGAAGTACGGGTAGAACGTACTCGGTGGTCGCGCGATCTAGAGGCCTACGATCCGCCATCTTTTTTTTCCTCCTACTAGGTGAAAACTGCTGACGATGAAGGCGTGGAAGCGCTCCTCTCCTCGCTAAGGAAACTCTTTTCCCGTGGAGTATTCTTCTGCGTAAATAGCGGATTCATCGCCGTATTACAAAATTATGGTTTTGCTTTCCTCTTTACGCTCGCTTAGATAGTTGCGCGACGAGTACGATGGAATCAGAGATAATTAATCGGTAGGAGTCAACCACTGGAGGCCGTGTAATTTATGTATCGCCGGGAGAGGAGCGGAAATCGAAGTATCGCGGAAGTTTGACTTGCCCACAATTTTTATTCGCATCCGTTCGATGCAAATCGTAACAGGAATGCTACATAATTGAGTTCAACTGCATTGAGTATTACTAGTTTGAATCTACGTGAATCCAAGTGTTTCATAAATATTTAAAACCTTTGGAAATACATCGGGAATGTTTAAAAAGAGATGTTGCGATACAAATAATTCGGAAATATCGTAAGACTATTTCGGAAAAAACATTTCAATGTGAATGTCCCAAAAACGTTTTTAAACAATATTACTATTTCAATTCTAGTACTTATAGTTCTCGCAGGTGATACAGTAATTACGCGCGCCGCCATAGAAGATCTAAGAACGACGCAGCGCCGATCAATAATCGCCCTTCGAAATTTCCATCGCTCAGCTATCTAGATCTTCTTTCCACCTCGCGGCAGTCCTCGACATAAATAAGTCGCGAGCATAATTATTTTCAATCGCTCGACTTTCCTACTCCCGGCATCCGGTTTACGCGATAACAGCCAAGTCACAGCGTCTACGTGTCTCCCCGTCATTATTATTTCCCTCTACGTTTATTCTACGGATATCGCGTTTCGTTGCGAAACTGATCTAAACCGTTAAATGTCTTGACGAATAAGCAGTAATTTCCAATGGCTCCGGAAGGGTCATTTGGAGCAACTAGGAGCGATTCACGACCAAAAACAACTTTGTAAACCAATACGTTCGCTCCGATAGCATTGCTAACCAATCCCAACGTAGCGTTACGTTGCTTCCAGTTACTTCCGGTTTCGAATCATTGCTGATCACTACACAGGCGCCTGTATTTATATTGTACTTGTTTGGCTACTGTACAGTGGCCAGCAATCAGCAACTGCTCGCCACCGGAAATAACGTAACACTATGATGGGATCGGTTTGCAACGGAATTGGAATTAAGGGATTGGGTTTGCAACGTTACTTCCGGTTGCGAATTGTTGCCCACCGCTGACGCATGCTGACGAAACCCCGAGTAATCCGTATCTCGTGCGAAGCGCAGGAGAAGAAGAGAGGATTCATTGTTTTCCGCCATTGCTGCGTGATTTCCGGTTTCGGAAGCGGAACGATGGTGCAACGAAACACTCTTTTTACAACCTTTGACGCGCGCGTATGCGTGTGTCACGCGACGGTCGCGAGCCAAGAGAAACGACGAGTCAGGAGTAATCTCGATTCGTTGATTTAAAAACAAACCTCCGGCAGCTAAATCGCCTCGAGTAGGTTGTCTTCCAATCGCGCGACCGTCGGAATGGCTGCCTCGATAAATCCACGATATCTTCTCGTGCCCGAGCTACTCGGCCAACCAGAGGGATAAGCACCGAATTACCGTCCGAACGACGTACGATTTTCGACGCCCGGAAGAATCGGGTACGCTCGTAGTCCCTCTCTCCCTCTCCCTCTCTCTCTAGCTTTCCCTCTCTTCCTATTTTTCTCTTTTTCCCTATTCGCACGGTTCGACCGTCTTATCCCGTATACTGATTTATCTTGGAATACCTCGTCATCGGCGCTAACGGTAGCCGACGGACCGGAGGATGAATCGTAGAAAGACTACGAACGAGCGAACAGCCCCTCCTTCCTCCTGGCTGGCTCGGGCAGAACGATGGCGATGCTGAAGTGGCGCTGGTCGGGCGCCATCTGTAATTCCAATTCCGATTCTGGTATCCACATGCTCCTTCCCACACGCCCCCACTTCTTACGTGTCTCTCCTGCAGCCCTCGAGAAACAGGAGATGAGCGAAGAGGATTGGAGAAGGAGGAGGAGGGTCGACCGCGATGATGGCAATAATGACGATTACGGTCATGATTACCATCAACTAATTCGACCCTTATCGAACTCTGCCCTCTATTCGTTCCAAGTCCTTGCTATATCCACAAGTTTCAGGCACCGGTACTTTTGGTTAACCCGCCAAGGATCTCATCGTCCTTAATCGAAGACAATATAGAATTATTTTTTTAAACGTCACCAGCCACCCGTGGCCTAATAGGCAACAGTCCCTAAACATTTTACTTGAAAACCAACTCGCCCTACCCTTCGTTCCCAGATTTTAAATGGCCTCGTTAAAAAATTATTGCTTACTACATTTAACAAGTTACTATATCGATTTCGACTACTAATTCTGATCTTTGCTCGTATAAAACAGTTATACTAATTTTTGAAGGTTAAGTAGGCCATACTGACTTCTGGTTATGGGCATTGGAACATTCCTGTGTCCATACCTTCAAGTACTATCTTTTTTAAATTGGAATTCCGTTATTCAATTATCCTTTTATTAGTTTGTTGTTTTGTTATTGAAGAACAGTGAAATTATAATGTTGTTATTGTTGACGTCAAGGTCGAAAATAATACAAATAAAAAGTGATGATAGTTTGGAGTTTCATTTATTTATTATAAAGAGGAAAGGATCTTCAAGATGAACGCGTAGGTGAAAGTTACCTGACTGTTTCTGTTACAGTGGCCACGCGGACCGTCTTTTTTTGTGGGCAAACAAAGGTTTAGTTTTCTTCTATTTGCAAGTAAAAATCGAATATTTATCGAGACAGCAATATAAAATATCGAACTCATTCCATTATTAACGAATCTATCCGACAACGCGAATTCTCCTCATAAATTATCACTTTCTCCACCTCGCATACTGAAAGCTTATTCGTTACTAATGTAGACACCGTCTATATCCCCTCTTTCTCGGCGTTCTCGAGGTCTTGTACTTCCGTTCGATAGTTCCTCTTGGTTCGTAGAACACGTTCTATTATTATTGTATCGGATTATTTATACTTTATACTTTGCATTTATATTGATTTCTAACACTCCTTCAAAGAAATCAAAGGGCTATGGTGGCGTAATATACTTGATCTCAACGTCTGAAATTGATACGTAGCAGAGTGATCACCAAATGATACCAATATTATGGCAATTGAGGAGGTATTGATGCTATCAAAAGTAAGATCGAATAATTCAAGTACTTCACGCGTATTCCGTACACGCAAAATAAATATTAGAGAATAAACGTGTGCTGTAATATCATCATACTGATGCTACGAACAAATGACCTTCGCTGATAGTTGACAATACATCATGTACATATGTTACTGCGAATCTGAAATTCTAAGACACTAGAACGAAGTGGGCTGTGTGGAATTGTGGTCCCGTCTATGCTAATCAGAAGGTAATCGTATACATAGATGAAAAATTTTCGATCGTGTAGTATTTACGCATCAATACCATTTACCGCTTCAGTATTTATGTGAGATTTCAGACAATTATGCTTCACAGTTAGGAATCGATAGTAACCGCGAAGTATTGTTCCCGTCACTATCTACTGCAGAATTTTCAGAGAGAGAAAGGGGGGGATAGAAACCCTAGCACCAACTCTGTTCTGTAGTTTTCGCTAAAATATTGGCGCGATACAGCGCGATGGACGGTGCTATATCATTGCATTGCCCTCTTTCTTCTTTCGCAAAATAAATGTTTGGTGGACGTTGCGTTTTCCATTGCGTCGCGTATTTTTGGCAGATTAATCCCTGACAATTTTCATCTTGATTTCGATCATTGTGCCAGACACGTTTCTACAGATATCGCATGCAAACGTAAAGCGTTACGTAATGCACTCGATAAATTTCCCGTGTTACTCCAGTTACACGGTTGAAGAGTACAACGCCGCTGCATGTAACGTTGCATAAGGTACACCGCCGTATCGGCATGAATATTCGATAGTCTGGAAAAAAGTGACACGATCCAGAAATAGTATTTCCATATAATAGTACAACGTATATTTGTTCAGGAGAGAACATACGAAATTTCGTTTCTGTAAATTTAAAATGGTCGAGATTGCATTTCGTCAAGATGATCTCGGGGCAAAGATTGAGCACCCCTGCTTCAGAAGAAACTTGGATACAGCTTTCAAAGACGGAAAAAGATTGAACTTCCGATAATGTACGCAATTATAAACAAATAGATATGTTAAACGGCTTTGTTTGCACAACTTCCACCTTGCGTTTTATCTGTTTTTGTATCTTACACGAGAATGTATTAAAGTAGAATCGCCATAACTGCAACAATTACGAAATTGTGGCGAATCTCCCGTCAATAATAGATCACGTTACGAAATTTCGTCACTACTGTTTCGTAAGAAGTAACGATTCGCGTATTTTACGATAACCAAATCGATAAGATTAAACACTATGGAGCAACACGCGGGCAAAGTATTATTGATCGGTAAACAGTTACCAACGTGTTGAATTTCGTTCAACCAAATCGTAAAATTGAATATTACCTTGATCGATTTATGCATTGGCATTATACTCCAACTAAAAATTCCGCTACTCTTACCCTACATGCGCGTGCCACCTTACTAAAGATTTTAACTTGTCATGACGATTAATCGAAAATCCAAAATTACGTAATTCCTGTGTTTGCTAGGCTGCTGGACAATATAGCGATAGAATGAAATTAATTTCGACGTGAAGAGAGCTGCGATACTCTAATTAATCGTGACATTTTTATTTATCGGCGACCTTGCCGACGCTACATTTCTCGTTGATTAAAACGGAGGGGATAAGTGAAAGGCGAACGTTCAATCGATTCAGTTTTATTTAAAATTAACAAAGGTGTACAATTTTCTGTAAAAGAGAACGCGTAGAGACGTTCGATATAAAAATCGAGCTTCGTATTATGGCGGCTGCAGCCGTACACAGCTCTGATTACAATACATAATGTTAATCTCCATGCGTGCAGGATCCTCTTTTTGCGCACACATATCGTGGAGAGGCACACTATCGTACATTAGTTACGAAATATATTCTTATTTTCCCGCAACCACAAATATACATTGTTCACGGACTATAACAAATGCATCGAGTACAATAATAAGCATTAATTGAAGCGATTTTTCCAAATAATTAAACACTTGATTATACACTGATTCGGAAACATCCCTCCTATTAATTAACTTCGGCCGAGTAACTGAACGTACGGTGCTTCGATTATAATTTCAATACTTCGATCGCACGACGGTGTTGTAAATTAGTCAACGGTTGAGCTGTTTCTTCAAGTTCTCACCCAATTTATCCATAAATTCGAACGTTTCTAAGTAATCAGATCTGGTAACATTGTTCATCCCTTTTATGCAAATCGCGAGATCCTTCGTCATGAAACCTGATTCGATTGTGTTGACACAGACCGTCTCCAAACTCTCAGCGAATCTTTTAAGCTCCTGATTATTATCAAGTTTCGCGCGATGAAGGAGGCCTTTTGTCCAAGCAAAAATCGAGGCAATCGGATTCGTCGAAGTCTCCTTTCCCTGCTGATACTGACGATAGTGCCGCGTTACCGTTCCGTGGGCAGCTTCGGCTTCTACGGTGCGTCCGTCAGGGCAAATTAAAACGGAGGTCATGAGACCCAGGGATCCATATCCCTGCGCCACGGAATCAGACTGAACGTCTCCGTCGTAATTCTTGCAAGACCAAACGAAACCACCTTCCGACTTCATCGCGTAAGCTACCATGTCGTCGATTAAACGGTGCTCGTACCAAACCTTCTTAGCTTCGAACTGAGACTTGTACTCCTTGTCGTAGATCTCTTGGAAGATGTCTTTAAATCTACCATCGTACTTTTTGAGAATGGTGTTCTTCGTCGACAAATACAGAGGGTAGTTCCTGGAAAGGGCGTACTTGAACGAACTGTGGGCAAAATCACGAATACTTTCATCGGTGTTATATTGCGCTTGAGCGATTCCAGGCCCTTTGAAACTATGAACTGTGTGCTGGATCTTCTTTCCATCATCTCCAGTCCAGCTAATTTCTAGTTTTCCTGGTCCAGGTACTATAAAGTCCGTAGCCTTGTACTGATCGGCGTGCGCGTGCCTTCCAATAATGATGGGCTGGGACCAACCAGTTACCAGGCGGGGAATGTTCTTACAAATGATGGCTTCTCGGAACACCGTACCTCCCAGAATGTTTCTAATCGTGCCATTCGGACTTTTCCACATTTCCTTCAGCTTGAATTCCTCCACTCTCTTTTCGTCAGGAGTAATAGTGGCACATTTTATGCCAACGTTGTATTTTTTAATAGCTTCTGCGCAATCTACAGTAACCTTATCTTCCGTGGCGTCTCGGTTTTCAATTCCCAAATCATAGGTGTGCAGTTCAATGTCCAAGTAAGGTAAAATGAGTTTTTCTTTAATGGAGTCCCATATTATACGGGTCATTTCATCTCCCAGGATGTCGACCACCGGTCCAGCCTAGATATATTACAATGAAAAAAGTTTGAATGAATTAAATCAGTCGGAAAACACGCAGAGTTAACCAATAATTATTAATATTTATTATTAGTATTATTAGTATTAATATTTCAATCTTGGGACGCATAATAAAAGCCTCCAAAGCCCAGACGACAGTCCGATTTTCTTAAACTTCTGTATATAAAATCAGCTATTTATTTTAACTCATGTAACTGGATTAATCTCATTCAAGACCTTACCGTCTCATGTAATAACAAAGAAAACCATTTTTCATACATCCCAAGATCAAATATCTTTGAAACTAGAGGAGTCGGAGAAAAAGTTGTCTAACGGAGATTCCATTATATGGAAGGGACCATCGTATGGCGATAACGATCAAAATTACTGAAAGACACCTAACGAGAGGCCAAACCCTTCCATGGAAACATTCGCTTATTCTCACTCTATACATATTCTTCATCAATTGCATAACGAAAGAAAGAAATATCCCTTCCATAAAATGGTAGACATCTTCATCAATTTTCCCGTGTAATGCTGACACGAACACACACTTACGCGGAGAAAGGTGACGTATTTCACGCACGTATATAAGTATGTTCAACGTATATGACAGATGTCAGTGATAATAACGGTGGTTTGCCACTTACCTTTATTTTTGCCATAGTCACTGTCGAAACACTGAAAGCTCGTGCAAACGAATTCAACGATTGACTGTGCGCGGAACGAAGTTTTGACGGCGGTATCGACGTCGGCGTAACGCTGTTACTAACCGATTGGATATGAGATACACTCCTTATGAAATGCAGGTTCGCTCTGATGACACGGTGGGGCGAGAACATGGCAGCCTTACCCACTTTTTCTTATCCTCTTACTCCTCTCTCGGACTCTTTCCTACCCGAAGAATCAGTCTATTCACGGCCAAATCAACGGTTTCGTAGGGTATACTGATGTATCAGGCGATTCTTTATTCGTTGAAGAGATTTACTTTCAAGTACATAATACGTGTTAAATAGGAGCCGTATTTTTGTTCTCGTTTTTTTTCTGTGCGTAACACGTCGTTTTCACACGTATCAGTTAGATTGATTAGGTTACACGACACTTCTCGAGAAGATTACTGATACTCGTACGACGATGATTTAATCGGTGAAACGTTACGTTGATGATGAAACCATTTTGTAGATTCATGTGCCGTTATCTTTTGAAAAATGAGATCGCAGACTTTGGAATTTGCACTACGCGACGAGTAAATATTGTTTGCGTACGAAACTTTAAATGCCAGGGCCACGTGTTTGAGGGAAACATTCCAACAAAATAGGATTTGTATTTATGGTTTGGGTCATTATGATTACCGTTGAAATTATTGAGTCAACCCTCGAGTGTACCTGAGTGTATGTACCTGTATGTACCTGCGGATTTCATTCTATTTTTCGAAGATATTCGAATTCTGATATTTCTATTCAGACATTTTCGAAATATTGAAAGAGAAATGTTTCAGAAATATTCGATGCTATGTATTTAGATAGCGAGAAGTGGCTTTTTTATTTCGCAGGATCTCGAATTTGCATCTCTCGAGTATTAAACTTAATTAATGCGAGGTCAACGCAAGTAAACCGCACGGACTTCGTAATTCTATTCTGAAGGTCCGCACACACGCACAAAAAAGTCACACTATCATCCTTCCCATTAGCCGGAACGGAATCAACAATTTTCTAAATAATTAACATAATTTAAATGTGGCACCTACTACGGAAAGGATTTTCGTGTTACCGGTAACTTTTCTTCGTTCGTCTTCGGCATGTTCAACAAATTCCAGCACCATCCACTCTTCGTAGAATCATGTTTTACGACCCACAAAGTTACGAAGTATTTTGTAACTATTCATACCGCCGATTCTCCATTTCAATATTTATGGCGGGAAACTAAATTTTGATTTACAATGGAGAGTTTCCAACGTAGTGAAAACAACACTATTATGCGACAGGTCAGACTTTAAGAGGATAAGTGTTTATGTATCTGGTTACCTAAATCTAATTTAATACGTTATTCGTATTATTATTCGTCATCTACATTATTCCTTATTATTTGACTTGATAGCTGACAATCCGTCAATTAGAAAGTGGTGCGAGAGCACTGTATGTTTCAATAAACAATTATGTAAATAAATGTTCAACCGAATAAACATGTACCAGTTAGATATAAACAAGTTACTATACGTCTGATTTTATTTATAATTTTATAAATATAGTTCTGTTCATCTTTATTGCGTGTCAGCCCGAAAGACTCAAATCGTAAAGATATCTGATTGGCCGTCCGCGCTTAGGGGCATTCATAGTGAGTACGTAATAGCGAATACATTTGCCGACAAGCGATCCGATTGGCTGCCCATAACAAAGTGTCACATGAAAATCGTAGAATCCAGCGATTCGAGATCCTCCGCCTCCAATCCAATGCTCTCTCTCCGTCGGGCTGCAGTCTCCGTCGAAAGTGTGCGTTTTTAAATCGATAGTTGCAAATCCTCAAGTTAAAGCGACATGTAAACGTCGCTGGTAACGGGAGAAAAAAGAAAACGGTAAAAAAAAAGCGGCAAGAGGGAGAGAGAGCGGAGAAGGAAGAAGTACTTTCCCAAGGCTTTCGCGAAACAGTGAGAAATTTGCCATGGCAAGCTTATGCCAGCAGTGCTCGTGATTCATCCCCGTTCCCCGGGGTTGCGCATCGTAGAATGAAAACTCAGGTTTTCGGGTTCGTGTTTCCCACTATGCTACGAAGGACGCTGATGGCCTCTACGAGATCTCGCTAAAAAAAAGTCCAGGTGTGCTAGCGAAGAGTAGTCATTTCGCTGCCCGTCGTCGTAAAAGCGGAGTCTGGTGAAGTTTGCCGAGGCTTGATGACAGAAGCAGGATCGTTCTTTTTTTTTACCCCTTCCCCCGTCATTTGAGTACTCCGGCACTCTCGCACCATCTTTCTTTCTGGCGTTCGTCATCCTCTGGCCCTTCAACCCTTGCGAGAGTTACCTTTTATCCCCCTATTTCTCGTGTCTACCGGACAGAAAAGGGAGCTCGTTACCCTCTTTGATTGTTTGTCTCGCTCTATCTATCCGTTTCTCTCGATCTTTTTTCTCTCTCTCACTCCCTCTCTTTCTCTCTCTCCCCTCTCCCCCAATTCTGTCTCTCCCCTCCCCACTCGAGTACTGCTTCGTCTTCCTCCTCCTCCACCCCTCGGAGACGTCGCGTATTTTTCTTTCTTGCGCTAAATGTGCACGATAACAAGACAATTGTTGGTTTTCCCGTGCGTCGCGAGTCTGGATGCGTGACTGTATTTCTCGCGCACCGATTATCGGCTGTTCTTTTCGGCCGAAAGCGAGTGTGCTCGCGCCCTACGTTTACTGGTGTCAACGTACACACACTGTGTGTAACGTTTAACGTAGCATCGGCCCAGGAAGCATTTTCCGAAAGGAATATATCCCATCATCACTCCCCCGTCAGACGTGAAATTCGACATGATGAAGAGCACTGTTATGCTGAAGAAAGAGAGCAAAATGCGCATACGTGCTTTTCCGGTAAGTACGACCTCATTTTTCACGACCCTTTTTTCGTTATTCCTTCCTTAGTCTCTCAGGCTTTTTCCCTTTTCTCTGTGCTTTCTCTAATTTAGCCTCTTATTACATTAGGGTTTATTTATTTACATAAACTCGATCTTTATCGCGCGGGTACGATGAGCAAAGATAAATGCTTTGTCCCACACATCGTTGGGTTTTCAAAATACGTGTTTTTTTATCTTATAACCTGCCTAGGGTTTTATGCACGTCAGGCAGGAAAACGGGCCTGTTATTGTGAAGAAATGTTCTTTTAATTCAATCCTTTAACTGTGTAATGTAATGAGGAAGAGCTAAACAACGTATATTCTTTTTTATATCCTATACTACTTCCATTCACGGGGAAGAATTAATAGACTCATATTTCACACGTACTTGTTTATTATTTTCATGTGAGGGCTTTATAAAAATGACTGATAATGCCCATAGCAGTAGTAAAGATATATGTTGGCAGGGTCAGTTTGGAACCATTTCCATATCGATTTTAACTAGACGTTAAATATGTAAACCAGACGTTGTAGTATTGGGCAGACGAAGATACAATATAGGAGCTTACGACTTTAATGAAAGCACAATTTATAGTCAATCAAACTAATTGACATTAATATTTCTCATTCACACAGACGGCGATGGATGAGAAGTACGTCGAGAACATTTGGTCGTTACTGAAAAATGCCATCGAAGAAATTCAGAAAAAGAATAATTCTGGACTCAGCTTTGAGGAACTTTATCGCAATGCTTATACTATGGTCCTTCACAAGTATGGAGACCGTCTATATACAGGTCTCAAGGAAGTTGTAACACATCATCTCGAGAATAAAGTGAGAGAGGATGTCTTGAGATCCCTCCACAATAACTTTCTACAGATTTTAAATCAAGCTTGGAATGATCATCAGACTTCTATGGTGATGATCAGAGACATCTTGATGTATATGGACCGGGTGTATGTGCAGCAACACGATGTAGACAATGTGTATAACTTGGGACTTATACTGTTTAGGGATCAGGTAAATATTAATAATTTGCTGATTATCATTACAGTAAAAGGGACCCGAGTATTTATTACTTGAAATATAAATTCAAAATATAAAGGGATAACTGCGTTTTTCATTTTTCAGGTGGTTAGATATGGTTGCGTTAGAGACCATTTACGAGAAACCTTGTTAACTATGGTGGCAAGAGAAAGAAGGGGTGAAGTCGTAGATCGTATAGCAATAAAGAATGCCTGCCACATGTTAATGTTACTTGGCATTAATAGCCGTCAAGTTTACGAGGAGGATTTCGAAAGACCTTTTTTACAACAGAGTGCCGAATTTTATAAAGTATAACGATCTTGTGTCTTTTCATATATATTTATCTTCTAACAAGCTATCCACGACATTAGTGCAATTTTCATTGTAGAGAACAATTAGGATTAATGATATTTGTCTCTAATCGAGAAGATCAAAAACTCTATTTGACTGATGTACTACACTGATCGAATTGTACTATGTTTCAGATGGAATCTCAAAAGTTCTTGGCGGAGAATAGTGCGTCGGTATATATTAAAAAAGTTGAGGCCCGAATCTGCGAGGAATCCGAAAGAGCAAAGCATTATTTAGATGAATCCACAGAGCCACGAATAGTGGAAGTCCTAGAGGAAGAATTGATTAAAATTCACATGAAAACCATTGTCGAAGTACGCGAGTTTCATTCCCTTCGAAATATCGGGCTTTTGAGTATTATCCGCCTATAGTACTCCATCCTAATCTGTGCGATTTAATTTGCAGATGGAAAACAGCGGTGTAGTACACATGCTCAAAAATCAGAAAACGGAAGATCTGGGTTGTATGTATAAGTTATTTTCAAGAGTTTCGGATGGGATTCGCACGGTATGCGACTGCGTCTCGCAATTTCTTAAAGAACAGGGTCGCGCCATGGTTCAGGAAGAGCACGAGTCAACGACAAATCCCGTTCTATTCATTCAGAATTTGTTGGACTTGAAAGACCGCTTTGATCATTTTCTTCACTATTCTTTCAATAATGATAAGAACTACAAGCAAATGATCGCATCAGATTTTGAATATTTCCTGAACTTGAACACCAAGAGCCCGGAATATCTTTCGCTCTTCATCGACGACAAGCTGAAGAAGGGCGTTAAAGGGGTTAGTATTTGACACGGCGTTAAAAAATGTAGCGGGAGATTTTATTTTTAATAAGTTCCAGATGACTGAGCAAGAAATTGAGGGCATCCTGGATAAAACCATGGTGTTGTTCCGGTTTTTGCAAGAGAAAGACGTGTTTGAACGGTACTACAAGCAGCACTTAGCCAAACGTCTTCTCCTAAATAAATCCGTGTCTGATGATAGTGAAAAAAATATGATATCCAAACTTAAGGTAATCCATGTTATTTAATTGTTATCATTTCCAATTAGTTTCGAGAACAGTAATTTAGCTCTTCATTAAATAGCCATGATTTATTGATTCGTAAAAACTTTTGCAACTGATCTAGACTGAATGCGGTTGTCAATTCACGTCGAAGCTGGAGGGTATGTTTAAGGATATTACAGTCAGTAATACAATCATGGATGAGTTTAAGGATCACGTTCTAACGTCCGACGTACGTAATTAAATGTCATTATTGTTCGTCCTGCCCTGGCGTACTGTTTCCCTAATTTTCTTTCGTAATACAGACAAATCTACACGGCGTGGACATAAGCGTCAGGGTCCTGACGACCGGCTTCTGGCCCACGCAATCTGCCACTCCAAAATGTAGCATGCCAGCTGCTCCACGAGACACCTTCGATGCCTTCCGACGCTTTTATCTCGCTAAACACAGTGGCCGTCAATTAACGTTACAGCCACAATTAGGTCAGCAAAACATTGCTATTCGAATGACCTATCTTTTACTTCCGTTAAATCTTTCGAATTTTTCACCATTACTAACCCCCGAATTTAACATTTCTTTTTAGGTTCCGCGGACTTAAACGCCGTGTTCCACGGCCCACGGAGAGAAGAAAGTAGTTGCGGCGGTTTGGATACACCTTCGTCTTCTAGTTCCATTGATAACGGAAGCGTAAGCGCCAACGGCAGTTTGCTGAGCCAACGTAACAGCGGGTGCGGTAACACGAGGAAGCACATAATCCAAGTATCGACTTATCAAATGTGCGTCCTGATGCTCTTCAATAAACGAGAGAAATTAACGTACGAGGTCAGTCACGAAATAACAATTGATTTACACTGGTCTACAAAATTAGAAAATCAGCTTAATGTTGTATCTGATTAAAACCTCTTGTTAACCAGTGTTAAGTTTTTTTTCTTATAGATTCTTATATGTACATGTGTATGCATACATTGTGTAGGAAATACAAGGTGAAACCGATATTCCAGAGAGGGACTTGGTAAGGGCATTGCAATCTCTCGCAATGGGAAAAGCCACACAGAGAGTGTTACTGAAACATCCTCGTACCAAGGAAATAGAACCCTCCCATTGTTTTTGCGTTAACGACAGCTTCACCAGCAAGTTACACAGGTACTATGCACGCATTATTACGTGACTACGCCAAATTTTCCAACACATTCATAACATGCATCCATACCTGAGTTAAGACATGTTATAAAAGTCGAGAAAGGATCCTAGAATGTTTATTTCGCGGTCTAATGCGTCACACGAAATTCAAAATTTGTTGAATTATGCCCTGTGTGGAGATCTATTTTAATTGTGGTGTTAGTGAGCGCATTATTTATTAATCACTTATTTCTTTGCGAAGAGTGAAGATCCAGACGGTAGCGGCGAAAGGTGAATCAGAACCCGAAAGAAGAGAGACGCGTAACAAGGTCGACGAAGACCGGAAACACGAGATAGAAGCAGCCATTGTGCGCATCATGAAAGCACGGAAACGCATGCCTGTATGTAACATCAATGTATGCATTCTCGTGACAGTTGTCGCAGGCTTTTTAATTAATGTTTCTTCCAGCACAACATACTGGTAACAGAAGTGACGGAGCAATTGAGAGGACGATTCTTGCCTTCACCTGTAATAATTAAAAAACGTATCGAAGGTTTAATTGAACGCGAATACTTGGCCCGCACGCCGGAAGATAGGTACGTTCACGCGAAAAAATTCTTGCCGGTATCCCATTAATAATAATTTCATTTTACTTTCGATTACAGGAAGGTGTATACGTACGTTGCTTAATGCTCGAATTCAAGAGTTGGATCTGTACAAAACATGTAAGTAATTTGTAATAATATATATTCCCTTCCTTTATCGTATTAACGAGTCATTATACTTTGTGGAATTTGTATCGTTATTACCGAACTCTCATTATAATATTAATTGTTATCGTTTTCACTTGGCGTTCTACGCGACACAAATTATTACCGCGACAAGAGAAGTACCCCGCGTTCATCGGCAGCTGTATCCTCCGATAAGTCATTGATTACAACATTCCACTAATTATTAATAGCTTTTTGTGATAACACACGTTTCCTCCTTACATTTTAGGCTTTGATATGTTGTCATATTTTATAGTGCTTATTTCCAAAACTTATCGAATCCAATAAACATGAATTCGAGAAAATCATGGTATGAAATAAAAGTATATTGAAATGGAAATATAAGAATTCGAACTAAAATTGGAAATAATCACATTGACTATAAATGATTTCTTTATGAAACATCTTCAATATTATGCAAGTTTGGATTCAGGAATATTGTGAATATCTCATTGTAACACATAATATCAATGTTTAAGCACGTATGCCAGGCGATTGGAAAATAAATTCTCCAATTCTTTTTGAACAAAACGATATTTTGTTGAAATGAAGCCTAAAATTTGACGTGGAAAAATCGGCATGCTGTTACCAGAAATCACTCCGAAAAGAAAGATCATTGACTTTGGAAAAGACGCGATGCTTATTGATGCGCGGTACTTCACTAATTACGGAGGATTGTTAAGCGTATTCCATAATTGAACAGTTCGGTGGAAAAGGTTCAATTACAATTGAAAGAATCGAGCATTTACTGGAATTTAGGACTGAGGCTTATCTATAAAACATTCTCGTAAACATCGATTCTAGTAATTCTTAATTTTTCGTTTCATTTTTCCTTCCACCTACGTATACTGTATTTCAGTCGCAAGAATTCAACGGGAAAGACAACCCTTGGACCAGAAAAGATCGATCTTTCGTTAAATTTAAATATCTTCGAATTGAATAAGGCTGGTTATTCGAAATTTTTATTTATGGCCCCTAATTCTTTTGGAAATATTTTATAGAAAGTGCCATCAAAAACATTTGTAGAAGAATACAGGCTCTACTATCGAAATTTCAAATAACTGGCCCAATTTATGTTCTAAATATTTAAGTTCAAGAAAGGTGGTTTTTTCGCGTTGAGGGTTATTTTTACCCTTATAAGCCGATTTCATCAATGAGAGTGACACGCTGTTTATCGTTAAATCTGATTCGTCTGTTAAAACGAAATTTTTGACCAGTAAGAAACGGGAAACGCAGATTTTAACAGCAGATAAAAGATCTATCCGATTCATTATGAGTAACTGACAATGGTGAAAGGTGAAATCGAGCTAAATTAATTAATAAAACGCGTGAACGCTGGCTATAATAGAATACCGTAATCGAAAATTAGGTAGCGTTTAGTTGACGTACGTTTCCCGAATAAAGAATGAAGTGGTAGTTAAGTTTACTCGATTAATGAAATGATTTCTGTCGGTCGTATTATGATTAGGAACTTTTCTACACTTGTAAGACTGTGATTTGTCTCCGATAATGTGCAAGCTACCTGGATATATATGTCATAGATTTCGCTAAAACAGTGATTATAGTATGATTTCGTTTACATTTGCGGCTATCTACTATGTGTGTACATAAGCTATGTGAATGTATATCTAACAATATATTTGCCTCATTTTCAACGCTTGCCCGATTTTATTTTAAACATTCTCCAATATCCTTTCGCGTAATTCATGTGATGGACTTCATAATTCTTTTTTTTGCAATTATTTCTATTGTATCGTAAATTCGCTAAAACGTATAAGCAGAAGTATTATTTATTACTTTCCTTATTGAAAACAAGTAACAGAAATAATCTATTTGGATCTTATATCAAGTTTTCCTAAACTACTTCCAGAAAAAAATATTGTGAAGTTATTCGAGTGATGCACTAGTTGAAACGTTATTTTTTATTTCAAATAAATGCCCAGGTCAGCTTCATAAGATTCCTAATTTTTTTCGAGCGAAAAAGAAAGGGAAGTCTGATAGAGACGTCCGGAATGACTCGCGGACATTTCGATATATTCTTCGCGGTTCTTCTGCCTCTTCCACCTAACTTATCAATTATTTCATTGCGATCTAATTAAACGTCTTCTTTCATAAAGCACAGAATGTTTATTGTAGTATGCCAAAAGCGGAACCTACGAGTCTGAAACAAACGTGGAGTCTGTCGATGGACTAATAAAAGAGAAAAAAGAGCTCGCGTGAGCTTTATATAAAGACGAAGAACCTAGTAAAAAGACGAAAGATTTAAGATTTAAAAAGAAAAAGCATATTATAAGCGAACGTGTGTTGCGGAGATGACAAACTCGCAAATAGGCATCATATTTTTATTTTCATTTGTATCTTTATTTATTATTATAGAGTTTTAATATTTAAACAAGGGTTTTACCCTTTCTTACGCAAACTGAATAAAAATAAAATCCTGCGAAAGGCAGTTCTTAGTTTGAACACGTTCCAAATACCGACGCAATAGTTTCCAAACCGTCCAATCCTCTCCCGATATTGGTTTTCAAAATATATATCTTGTATGGTGTGAAATTTGAGACAATAATCGACCATTAATTTAAACCTTAAATATTTAATGTATTAACGTTACATCGAAAAACAGAGAATTACAATTTATACGTCATACTAGTATTATTCATCGTATTAATACAGGGAGCGAAATAGTTACAAATTAATATTATCCTATACTAGAGGATGAAGAGAAGCTTTTTTTAAGATATCATTTACCCATAAATCAAAAGTATTATCAAAATTAGCATGAAAGTTCAATTACAGGTATCGATACAATATTTCACTATCTGAATATCCATTTCCTTTCTTTTCTTTCAACGGATTACGTATATTCAATGATGATCGACTGACCTCGCGATCAGTCACGACTGATATGCATGAAACTTTATTTCTAGACGGCAAGGGTCGAAATTACGAATATTGCGTTCCCCGCTTCGATGGCAAATAACTCGTTTCTTGCGTCAGATCTTCGAAATTACCAGAGACATTTCTTTCACCGGTCTATGTTTAAAATAATTCTTAAAAAACAATGAAACAAGAGAGAAAAAAAAACAGGAAAAGAGCGAAAACCCATCGTGTCGAGGCAGTTTTTCTTGCGCGAGAAGCTCCCGCGCGAACAATCTCAAATATAAATTGTGTACAATATCATACAGTTAGTTTATTATAATTTACTTTACTCTGAAAAGTTCATTCCACCTTTATAAACATTACAATTTGCGTATATTCATATCATCGGTAGTCAACCAATACTGTACACGTGGTATCTCAAGCTTGTTTCCATGTAACAGCAAGCTCATATTGGCTTGAATTAAATTAGCTGACGGGCGGCAGGCATCGTGGTGAGTAGAGCTGGTCACTCGTGGTTATTCGTTAGAGGACGACGACTCCCGCCTCTTCTCCGCGTGCTTCTTTGTGAATTCTTCAGCGTTCTTTAGAAACTTTTTTCTATCCTTCAGATACTCCTCAGCAATCTCTGGCCTCAACGGATGTTCCGGTTCTGGATCGTTCACTAACGCTATTAGAGTCTGGACCACTGCGAACAAATTAAACGTTTATCGTTGCGTTTTCTTCTTTGTCCACCTGTCCATTTACAGTGGCCCACATAGTAGATCCTTGAGTCCACAACATTTGAAAACTGTTCCGCAACAATACTGTAACTAGCACACCTTCCAACCAAAGGTGTGCACAAGGAATGAACAAAGGCAGCAAAAATAAAGATTGAAAAGATTGGTGTGAATGACTTAAAACTCGTCTTTTTTATACTACATAGCAAGTATAAAGTAACGTGTTGCAGTGGAAATTTTGGAGGAGAATACGTGCGTCACTAGTTACACTATTGTTTTTCTATTTACCAATGTAAAAAAAATACCCAATCAGATATATTTCAGGGTTACAATACATAATGAAATTAACAGCAAGATTTGGAATAATTATAGTGAACTTTGCATTTATGTCTGTAGTAGATCTCATCCCAAACCTATTAAAACTTTCAGAAATTTATGTCCTAACTTCTAACATGGAGTATACAAGATTATTTTTCTCTTTACAACTTTTTGTTTTATTCCCGAGGTATGTAAGGAAATTTTTACCTTGGCTTATCTGTGTAGCTGGTTTCCAGATGTCCGCAATTATTATTGGTAAGCACACCTGTCCCTTTTCATCTACGTTTGGGTGGTAGATTTTTGTTTTGAAGTATATCTTAGGTGGTTTAAAAGGGTATTCTGCGGGGAAGTTTATTTCGATGCGAAACGCACCTTTATTATACGGTGGGTTATCCTGTAAAAGGTCAAACTTTAGATGGGACACTTAATCCAGTTGAAAAACATTGTGCTTCTTACATGATAATTACAATGGAACTAAGCCTCATTCCACTGTATACTGCGAAGCAGCATATACAAGATGAGCCGTAAGTTGTTTCGCCAAGAAATAATTTATAGTAATTGGTTACATTTCTCTAAAGTATAATTTAAATCACATATATTTTGAAAGACATTATTCGAAACACAATTTATCCAGTGATCAAAAATGTTTCAGAAATCTGGTTCGGATTATCTGGAACTTCAGACCACCGGGGTTTTATTGCCGTTATCGACCTCGTATAAATGAAATACATTTGTATATTTTATCTATTTCGTTTTCTTAGGATCTCATTTGGATATCTGAAGTTTAGACCCATCGAGGTTTTATTACTCTATTATTAACCGTGCATCAATAACATTTCGGTCAAACGACCTACGACCCATTCTGTATAGCCGTTGACCTGGTATGCGAGATTAGGTTAGGGCACAGTCCCGAAATGAAAAAAAATAGTCTGAGACGTACCGGTAATATGAGGCCTTGCCAAGTAAGAATATTCGATTCGTCCACTTGGATATTTGTGAAGTTTTTCGTTGGCGAGGCTCTTAAATCACGGAGTTCCTAGAAAAAAGGAGATAGTCATCATAGGAGAGTAGCAGTCCGATTTACACCATCAATCAAGGTGGATCGATGTGCGGTTAAAATTGCGTGTCGGGCGTGAAAGTGAAATGAAACGTAAGTCGCTGCGGTCAAAGTGAAAATCAACGATTACGCTTGAGTAATAACAGAGATATTAACGCTCGAAATCACGATAGGAAGCCTCTCGGTGTCAGCGGAAAAAGATATGTCATGGGTATTCGTTTCGACGATCGCCCGCGCATGAAACGCGTTGGGATCGTTAGCACGTTTCTTCCCATTGTTTTTCTGTACATCGTGCTGGATGCGTGAGCCTCGCGATTGACAGGAACTTCGAATTACCTTTTGCAATCTTCTCGTAGCTGCCATTTTGAAAATAAATTCCACTAAACTAGCAATACTTGTCAAGTGCCGAAATGATAGCTAAGCGGCGATTCTCGCCCCGAAAATACCCTAGTACTCGCAGCTGCAAACCTTGTGGAAACAAAACTCTACGGGTAGTTTAACAAACTGTTGCGAGTCGTTGATTTGTAGACTTTCGACAGGGTTTAGATTAACGTTGCGGGATACGATTGGTGCTTAGAGTAGCGTTTCAAGGTGATAATCGGTGGGATTAACGTAGGCGGTATTATTTAAGTTTAATCCAAATCCATGGGATTCGGTGAGACGAGTTTATGAAATACAGGGAGTCTTTGACTTATGCGATTAATTCGTTTCAGCGTTTCCGATTGTCTTTGATTACAGCGCCCGCATTTTCATCAGATTAAATATGAATTAAGCAGTCAGCGCGGTATTATTCAAACTCGTGGAAACCGAATATCGTAGTAATAGGACAATAAATTAGACTACGCAAAGTAACTTGTACGCCTAAATAAAACTTTCACTGTACACAAATAAAGTTTTCTGGATTATATTTGATAAATTACAACTTGTTCATTCATTTAATGTCAAAATAAAATTCTTTGGGTTCTCTAAAATCTTATAGAATTAATTCTTTGTAGTATTGTGTTATAATACAAATGTAGGCCTTTGACGAGATTGATAAAAACACACGAAGTCACGTATAAGCAAAAATTAGTGACATTAATTATTAATTTATTGAAGTCCTAGAAAAATTAATAATCAATAAAATGTAGGAAATAAAAGATCAAGAACTTGTATTTTAAGGTACCTGTGGTCCTCGAGGATTGTACATACGATGATCCGTCACCGTTAATTTCATTTTGAAATATCGTGTCGATTTACGTATTTACCTAAATCGGATGATATTTAATTGTCGGTTGACGGATATAAAATAAAAGCCACGTGCAATCGTGGGTTTGATACGAGAAATTATACGCACTAAAATCAAATACAAAATACATTTTTCTTATATTATAGTCTTTTTCCGATACGGTAGACTTTTAGACGATAACAACGATGCAGCGTGTCACACTAGAAAATCGTTTCGATGCCGTGGTATTTGAACGCATGTTAACACGCTATCTGTTACAACTTTGTAATTAATTATGCTTAATGCGCCCTATAAATTGTTTCTACGTATATTTAAGAATCGATCGCGACATCCGCGCGCGTGACATAAAATATTACGATGCCTACGACAATTATTAAAATCGCTAGAATTGACAATAATTGATAATTGTTCCGCTCTT
Organism: Pemphredon lugubris; assembly: GCA_933228935.1. Classification (NCBI taxonomy): domain Eukaryota; kingdom Metazoa; phylum Arthropoda; class Insecta; order Hymenoptera; family Crabronidae; genus Pemphredon; species Pemphredon lugubris. Next base: position 65,787,404 of record OW121815.1, read on the forward strand.
CTTTGTCCGATAATTTGTTGCTATCATGTTTATCCTTTCCTTTACGCCTGGGTTTGAATTTACGCTTGAACTTCGCAATTTCCTCTTGATTTCGCAATTCTTCCGCCTGCCTCTTTTGTTCCAGAATCGCTGCTTGCACCTGATTTTTCTCGTCCCTCAATTTCAGACAAATTTCGTCGCATTCTATTACAATCCGTTCGTCTTGCACCGCGGAACAAATGAAGTCCTTCTTTATCCTCTTACACTTGCAGAACAGTTTTACTTTTTTGTTGCATTCCTTTTCCTTTGTGCATGGACCCGGGTGGCAATCGTTCATACATCGATGTCCGCAGGGATACTGTGAAAAAGATTAAATACTCGATAACAAAAACTCGACATGATTGTTTAACATAGTCACGCCGTACACACTGTACAACATAAATTTTGTTTTCTCTCTTCGAAGTTGAAGTGAAGGCTACTCACATTTTTCGGACATTGATTCCCACATCTCAATAATTCGTTTCGTTCAACAGCTGTGGCCGAAGTTAATTTAACGCATCGCTTGAAAACAACCAGAATTCCGCAGTGACATGGAATACGAACCAAATGCTGACAGGGAGGACAAGGCGCCGGATGGCAAGGCTGCGGGCAAGCATGCGTGCACCTTTCCGGACGCGGGAACAAACACGGTTCCTCGCACTCCATGCAGGGAACACCAGCCGCGTTCTCGGACTTGACCTTATGACAGAGATATTCGCAAATATGATTTGTACAAGGCAATGTTCTCCCGCAAACTCGTCCGCAGGAACTGGGTATAGCTGCATGACAGGGATACGGTCCAGTCTCGTGTCCTCCCAGACAAGTCACTTGAACGGAAACCTCGCAGGGTGGGCAGGGCAGAGTTTTCAATTGCATCGTCTCCTTCTGTTTCTCCCATGGACCTGCAGGTTGGGATTTTATCACATTCAAGTTCACCTTCATCCAGACTTTTGTATGGCAAACCGCGACACAGGAATGCCCGCACCTTTTGTAAACTAGACCACAGATTTTCTTGCAGGGGGGACAATGACCTTGGTGACACTTGTGGGTCTCCCGTTTCGGATGATGACAGATGGGTGGTATCTTGCACGACTTGTTACAGGGAGGTGGTTTGATGTTCTTCACAGTACCGCAGGGTACTAAGATCTTGTTGTATCCGCATCTGCAGTGTATTACATCCATCCTCGAGCAAGGGTAACAGGGACCACTATGGCAGGGAGCCAAGCATTTGTGCTTGCGGCAGTTCAATGTATTATCACAAATCTTCTCGCATATGTTTGATGTATTTTTGATCAGACAGTCACAGCACTTTTTATTACAAGAGTGTTTACCACATAAGCGTACCTGCGTGCACTTCTTGTTGCAATGAAAGTCTTTACCACAAGCGATCTCTTTCTGATAGCTGCCACAGCGACACCACTTCATGACCACTTCTAAACACTGTCCGCAACGATCGGTGTGGCATCGCATGCTGCAGAGATGGGAGCCACAGTCAAGCAGCTTGGCACACGTATCTCCACACGTAGGTACTTGCTCTTGCCTGCATGATACCGCATAACGCTTTTTCCCGCAAGGACAGGTGCGATTCTGTTCGAGCGGACAAATCCCGCAGTCGCCAGGTAAATGGCAAGTATCTTGACAAACGTGAACATTGCAGGATAATAATTTACCACAAGGTTTATCGCAATTCCAGACAGACTCATAACATTGACGTATCTCTGAACTGCCTTTGCAATGGCATTCAGTTAGTAATGTCTCTGTGCACGGTGGACACTCGCCTTCGTGACAGACCTGCTTACATGTGTGCGCACAAAATTCGTATTTGGCATTACACTCAGTGCCGCAACTCCATTCCTTTGCGTTGCAACGCCGAGGTTTCGGTGATTGCTTTTTGCAGTAGCATTTGATGGAAACCATTTTCGCGCACGGTGGACACGGACCTGGGTGACACAGTAAAACGCACTTGTGACCACAAACAGGTTGTAGGGGCTTTGAACAGGTGTCCCCACAAGAGTGTGGAATGTTCCATGGTTGAAAAGATGGGTCAATGGTCTTCTTGCAAAAGCATTTGTAGGATGTAGGAATTTCGTCTTTTCCATATTCCATACGACACTTTGGACTAAAATCAGATCGTTGATTTAGCGAGGAGAGAATTATATTCCATTTCTTATCACAGTATATGGCATCTCAAAATTCTTTGCATCTAAACGAATTATATCCACATCTAAGTTATTGAATCGCTTACCATGCCCATACCGCTGGAATACCCCTCTCTTGCTTGTAACTTAATGTATCTTGTATCCAATGTAAAATGCATGACATGTGCAGGAAAGCGAAACATTTACTGCAATTCCAGATCTAAAACATATATGTACATGTTTGGAATGAAAATTGATATGTCAACTAATACGCTACATGAATTACTTTATCATTTTTATTCGAAGAGATAAGTGTTGCCCGTAGAAGATGAAAAATTCTTAGAATAGTTATAACAAAATAACTACCTGCATAATACCCAAGATTTTTAGATATAAAACAACGAATTTTGAAGCCAAATAATTTACTTTACCGGATCTGCTTTTTTCACGGTGGAAATGCATATCAGACAGACTGCACCACCAGACTGAAAGAGATTAATCAAATAGGACAGGATCTTTTCTGTCTCGTTTTCTCCTCCTTTGTAGGCAGACAAAACTTTGCCAAGTACATTCTGTATATCCTCCTCGTTCCTTTCATCTTCATCTTCGCTAGAAGATTCTAGCAACGCATTTGCCCCCAAATGCTTATTGATGGCAATTTTATTCTGTGCCTGGGCTCTCCTGAATTTCTGCATTTTCTTCCTGTACCATTGCATTGAGATTAAATGTAATTGAGAATTAAAAACAAATTATTCCGTTATGCATGTTTCTTGAAATATTTAAGATATAATTTACATTTCCTCAAAAGGTGCAGATACCGAAACGATAGAAGTTATTTATATGTTCCGAAATATTGTAAATTCACTTGAAACTTTTGTATGAAAGAAATGAAAATGAAAGACAACATTAGAAATAATATTAAGAATTTGTATATTACTCACCTGTATGCAAGAATATTCCTCGCAATTACTTAATTGTTTTTGTCCCCGAGGATATTAGATTTATGTACGTCATTCCAAATCACAACCTGTTTCCAGAACACTTACTCTCGTTGATTAACGATAAAACGCACAGTATGGCAAAATATTTGTGGTTATTTGGCGATTAGGAAATGAACAACTGTAGAAAGAGTGGGAAATAGCTAATCGTTTGAAGAGCATTCGGTAATTATTGCGTCACCTTCGCAATAACAATTCGATCGATTAATTATTACAATTAAGCTCCAACGTTTCTATTTGGTACAATGTTCTGATGCCACCTATACAAATCTCGTATATATACATAAGCATGATAAGCAGTGCTTATCAACCACCAGCACTTCAATTCTATTAATTGGAACCAATCAATTCACAAATTATCAAAGAAAATTTGTTAATGCCAATGATTTTCGACTGTCATTTCATGCATCATGCGGCTGGCTAAGGAAAATGAATTGATACGTTTGTAATTCTTACAGTTTTTCAGTAATATTACTGATAAATAGTTAATATTATTTATTATTCATAATAAACTGTGTATTATGAACAGTTGAAATATTCAAAAGATCGCATGATTCGATGACGCATACTCACTTGAAATAATAAAGTTCAAATCGGTAAAAATTCATGAAGAACGTACACATAACCTAACAGATACAGGTAAAATATCTTTCCCTTCGGGTGTGACAATATTTAAATGATTTTCATATTACTTATGCTACAGAAAATTTTGTAGCTTTTATTTCTACTAATTATATTTTTAAAAGAAACTGTGGAAATTATTATACCCACGTTCAATTTATAACCACTGTAGGTAGTCATCGGAAAAAATGAAATACCAATTCTATGCTCTGCATGCCGGAATGTTTACTACAACAAGAAGAATATTATTCGCACTCCATTCAAAATAAATGAGCCACAGAGAAGACCATGAAGGCTGCAATTCAGTGGCAGAAGAATCTCTACGAAAACTACGACCTACCGGACAACTATACTGACTGCTCATTTTTGAAGCAGTTACGTAAAAATATAAAGCCGAACAATGTGACTCTGATGGAAGCAATAACTTTAAGCGCCAGTGTATCTATTCAATTGAATATCGTCATTCTCTTTGTGATAATATTTATCTGGTTGAACAAGGAGTGGACCACACCCAATGTAATATTCACTTCTGGCGTGATACTAACCATATTGGGATATGTCCTGTATAGCATAAAAGTGCCCAACATCTTGACCAGACTAACGAAAGATCTTAGAACTGTTGTCGTTTTCTTGACGTTTGGTTATATTTTATCCCCAGTTTTGAAAACTTTGACCGAAACTATTAGCACGGATACAATCTACGCCATGACTATAATTATGTTTTTTACACATTTGATATTCAGCAAATATGGTTCGTCGCAGATCTCCTTGTCAGACTCATTGTCCATAACGTCATCAATTTTTGGCTCGTTAATGCTGACCTCTAGATTGGCATCACCTTTGCACGCTTTCTCCCTTCTCACTGTCTCCGTACAGTGTTTCGTTTTATTGCCCTATTTATTGTCCACGATAAGTCACAAGATTATCGTTTCGACGGTTTTAACGTGCGGCACGTTGTATTTCCTTTTATCCGTGTCGAATACTCTTTCTTACGTTTTCGTCGTCGCCACAGGTTTCATACATTTTCTCTGCCCGTTTTGGTATGTACGATGTCAGAGATACAAAGACAATATTTACGGACCCTGGGATGAGGCCGTGATCATTTCATAGATACTGTGGATCGGAAATAACTATTCCTGCTATCGTCTACTGTTGTAAATGTAAATGCGAAAGGATGCACATATGATTTATTAGAAATAATGAAATGCACTTCAGTGCAATATTCTTATATCGCTGAATATAAGAATCGTAGTTTGTATGAATAATAAACTGAAAACTTTGATTTTAACAGAAAAATAAGATTTATTCAATGAATAATGTTTAAATGACATTGAAGAAACCAGCCTTGAGACGAAACATACTGGGTATGGTACAAAAGCGAATTATTCAAAATTATTTTATTAATAAATACTATTCACTTGTTTTTCAGCAATCGATCGCGAATCGTGTACACGATTATTTTTAAAAAATATATGTTTCGACTTGGGTCTAGTGTTGAATTATTTTACAATAATGAACTGTAATAGTCTTTTAATTCTCCTGATGAGGGCTTCGATGAAGCTTTGATCAACTGTTCTATATTCGCTATGCGTCTCCAACAGTTGCGCGATAAAGCTGTCTGTAAAGACCGAGACAAGACCTTTCTTCAAATCCATTAACGTTTCCGACGACACTTTCCACATGTCTTCGTCTAGACCTCCAGAGGATACTGCGGAAATAAAGATTCAGTTAATTAAGCAAAAAGTTCTATTTAATGTCTTAGGCTATGAAGAATAAGGAAACTTGCGTATGTAACTGACCGTGCATTTGACTGTGCCGTGACATCATTTGCATCGTAAAAAAGTCCAAGTGGCTCCACAGAATGTACAGAGCGTGTTCGATTATCAGAGAGCAGTACTTGATGCTCTGACGCTTCCCCCTTACCCAACGATTTAGCCGTTGCTCAAGTATTATTCGCTGTTTCTGTACATCCAGCTCACCTTCTTCCTCTGACATGTATTCCTTCAATTCCACCGTACTCATTTCCGGTACCATAGCCGCTTTCTTAATCAGGGCATCGATATGGGGTAATTCCGTGTGCAACAAATTGGTCACTGTCACGAGCTGATCGACTATAATTCCTAAGTGTACACCGCCGGAGTGGTCTTTCATCCTATCCTCTCTTCCCAGTGGCTTCGATGTTAAATGCGGATCGAAAAGTACATTTCGTATCTTCTGATCCATCCTACTGTGCTGCATCTGATTGCGTGTGTACAGCATTATATTCGCGACTATCTGCACGCAAGCGATATGCTGCTGATTAGCTTCCGCTTGGTGATTCCTCAGATGCACTGGGCTACTCTGCAACTGGAACTTGTGCAACAGCGCGAGCATCAATCGTTGCAAGCGATACAGATGGGCCCGCAATTCTCTCATCCCCGTCATGTCCTCTAATTTACGATCATCTACACCCACCTTCTCCAATTCCTCGTCCACTAATCTATACATATCTATGTTCGCGGATCTCGATATTACGCCGGTGAGACAAGCGATCTCCTTCAAAAAGAGTGCTTTGGGGAATGCGTTTCGGAGTACCATTTCAATTACATCGCGATGACTCTGGAGAAAACCGCAGACTTGAATCGCGCACGATTGATTCTCTGTGCCCAGGGTCGTGAGCAGAGCATCGCACAGATACAAGGCGGGTAAAAGTATCTGTTGATATCGCTGCCCGATCGAAGGTATGAACGAATAATCGCCACCCTCGAAGCCTATGTGAACGTCAGGATGGTGATCGAACACGATCATGCTGGACAGGCAAGATAAAATCTTGTTCACCAACAGACTCTCCGCTCCCAATCTCGTGGATGCCATTCTACAAAATGTAGCCATCTTCGCCTCGTACAGATACAGTGGCCGTAAAGTTTGCGGCTCCGGTTGCAACATACATCGCAACATATTGTCGGATTCTAAGAGACTGTCTATCATGTGCTTCAAATATCCTCTGCTCGCCAAATAATGCACCCACGCGTTGTCGTAGTCTAATTCTAAAATCTTATCTAAGCACGAGAGCGCCAGCATTTTGCACACGTCGTGGCCACCGGAGCAATTGTGGCACAAAATGTCCATTAATTGAGTGCCAAAGCTGTTGATGACTTGTATCGTGGCGTACCGATGAGAACGCTCCTGCTTCAGCATCACTCTGTTCACCGAGCTGTCAAGTTGGCTGACATACATCGAATCCATGATGTTCGACGTTTCCGATTTTTCTAAACCAACCACGCAAAGGAAATTTAACAGCGCGGCGTATAAATGCGTGAGTACTTTTTGGGATGAAGCGCCTGCATTTAAAATCCATTGTAAAATGTGACTTAGAATAATTTTCATCATCGTGGTGTTAGAGGGCGACGATGGGAGGGACTCGTCATCCGATTCCGTACTGAAACTGTTTCTCAGGTTTACGAGTAACATCAATACCGTTCCGGATACAAGTGTTTTAATTTCGTTCAGGGCCTCGCAAGACGTCATCTTCTGCAGCAAATCGTGGGATAAGTTCAACAGTAGATGTTGTCTCTGCGACTTGGGAAGTTGCTGATTCGTAGCCACGCAAAAGAGTATCTCCGTAGTCTGGCACCAGCCTTCCACAAACTTGACCGTGGCATATGACAGCAGCTTCGTTTGATTACGTTTCAAAGCGTGGGCCAGAATGGACTGCACTTCTTGCTGCACCAGTTTCCGTTGCGTAGCGGTAGCGCTGCTCTGTGTTACCGTCAATTCCTCGGTGATGAGGGAATGTAATTTCCTGATGTCTATCAATCGAGGTCCGCCCATTAATGCGACCGGGACGCTGCAGCGTCCCAGAACCATCTCGATCTGCGAGGGATCGAAGAACTCCCAGGATTTCGGTGGCTCCAATTGCAAGTGGAAGTCAATGTAATGCAGAAGATCCATCAGAAGCTTCTGCGAGGGCACCATTTCGTCATCCTCTTGGCCAAAGCTTCCTACCAGCCGTTGAACCAGAGAACTTTGCAAACTTCCGCCGGCAACTCTCAGTTCAATCGCCGCTATCTTTAACAGCCACGACATGCAACCGAGTTCCGTAGCTCGATTCGAACCCTCAAACGGTAATTTTGAAAGGTGTCTCTGCACGAAATCCTGATTCGCGGTAGTACGCAGAAATCTTAATACCGATGCGGACGCTTTGTTGTTCGCCGCCAACGTATGGAGGAAACAGTAACATGCTTCCGTGATTTTGTCGCGACCGCGCTCCAGGGATTGTTCCAGATTTCCTAGAATCGAGTGGAGACATGTGCGTGGGAAGCCGAGGATTCCCGGTTGTTGTATAACGGTCTTCCTGATATCCTTGGTAATCTCGAAACCGAGGAGGTAGTGAGAAACATTCGGCGCGGGTCGTGTAATACTGTGCATCATCAGGAGTAAGATACGTTCCTTGCAATTTCCGGTATGTTGTTTCTCGCCCATCTCGAGATCCTCATCCAAGGTAGTATCGGCATCCAAGCACTCCACGAAACCGTGTCTGATGTTTGTTGATAACGTAGGGGTCGCGGTGAAAGTCGAGAGTAACTCGGAGTCCGCTCCTGGCTCGTTCGCCACTTCGTCGATAATGCCCACGGCGATAAATGCGTGTCGCGGTAGCCAGGAACTGTAGGAAACATACTTTGCTATGTTTATCATGTAATCCGGCCTTTTCGATTGTGGGTCGACGTCTAACATCAGGCGCGACAATCCAGTTAGAATCTTACTGATCGACTTCGCCGATGCTAGCTGCGCCATGTAACTGTGCTGTGTCTTCAAACCTCTTTCTAAAATTTCCAGGCAATAAAGAGTAGCGTTCTCGAGATTCGCCTTACCGAGGCAGGTCTCGTAGGTGTCGAAAATACCACAACCCTTGTCGAGGACGTACAATATCACATGCAGAAGCTCGGTCTTGGAATGCAACTGCGTCATTAAATGATATCCGGGCGCGGAATTGACCACGGTTGTCTCGCCACCTTGCAGCTCGATTTTGCAACCGACGAAATCTTCGACCGAGGGCTCGTATTGCCGCACCAATTTTGAGAATATCTTCAAGCAAGCTTCCGCGACCTCCCACTTCTCCGCCAGATTCTTGTATGAGCGTGAATGAAACTTCAGAAAGACTGAATTCATAATAAAGTGCAAGTAGGGGTCGAAGCCGGGATTACGCTGACCCATTCCGAGTAACCGCGGTATAGGGAAATCGGTGAGAACGTCCAGCAATTCGAGCATGGCACGTGTTAACGGGTACTCGTCATTTTTCGCTTCTATCTCCTCCAATTCGGTTTGAACACCCCTCGGTTGGTAGCTGCTCGTTGTCGGTATCGTTGATAGTATCTGGGCAACTTCTAAACTGTGCCAAACGGTCGACGAACTCTCTGGTGATCTCGCCAATGCGGCCAATGTTCGTACTAAGACACCTTTCAATGGGATCGGCATCGCACAGCTCACCAAACCAATTAAAGACGGCAGTACTTTCCATCCTGGATGATCGCAGATCGCGACTCTCGACATCTCGTCGTATTTTGCGATCACTTGGACAACTAGAAGAACCGCCTCGAGCCCCTTAACTTCGTGCGGCGTGATGCCCTTCGGGTGGCTTCTTTGGCGGTACACCGTGTCCTGAGTAGGGGGCAATTCCTGCCTTAGATTGTAGTAATAACGGCTCAAGGAATTGAAAAAGTGATCCCAGGAAATCGTCGTTGAACCCGAAGAGCCTGTAAATATGCATTTTTATTTTATTAGTTTTCGTACTGTCAAAATTTGGATTACTGTGCTATTTCCTTCAAAAACGGAAGCTTAAATGAAGGAACGTTATTTTTTCCTCCACTTCCCGATTATGTTCCCTATTATCAAACAGTATTTGCATTTCCACAAGTGAGATTTACGAAAATTCAGATATTTACCATTGGGCTTGAGAAAATTGAATGCCTGTCTTGCTGCTTGCGTTGAGCAAGCGAGGGATGCGATCATCTTGACATAAGGTACGAATAATCCAGCTGGCAATATTTCTCCAGCTAGTCGTACGAATTTAAACAGTGCTACTTGTCGAGATGGCATGCGATTCATGTACACAGACGCTGAGGCGTGGGTGGAATCGGAATGATGACACCAGTAATCCATGACTAAGTTCAGCTTCAAGGGATCCTGTTTGTAGATTGCTGCTACCGCTAACATTAAGTACTCGAAGTGGTTGTCCAAATTTAGGGGCGGCTCGATGCCTTCTTGCTGATACGCCTGAATCAAACGCATGGATTCATCCGCGCGACTTCGTAGCTCCTTCACTTTAAGCGGCATCAGTAATATGAAGTCCGAGATGAGAGAATGAAAGTAGCGTATATAAAACTCCTCGTAATATATACTCTTGTTCTTGAACAGCACGTCGGTGACGAAGTGGAAGCACTTGTTAGATAATGCCGCTTCCAGCAGTATTTCATCTTCATTAGTAATGTTGGACGAGTGCGATAGATTAGTTACAGTTTTAATAGTCGTTAACGCGACAGCAAATGCGAATTGTATGAGCCCTCTTAGGCCACTGCACTCCCAGTTTATATCGGACGTCATTAATTTTTCATTTAGCGACTCGAGGGCCCTTCGTACCGCTATCAACGGCATCGAATTTATTAATTCTGGAACAAACGGTATATTGCAATATGAAATTTAGAAACCTAGAAATTACTGATTAGTTTCTCAATTACTTCATTTTTAGTCGGATGGTTATTATTACATTTGACCTAAACACTGTCTTTGGTACAAGTGCATGAATTACCTTCTCCATTTTCGCGACTATGCAAAGGATTAAAATTAATCGCGCTTAGCATAGCCATTATAAGCGCAAGCGTCACTTTATCGGGACCACCCTCGCCTACTTCCGAATCCACTTGTCGATTTCGTAGCAAGTACAATAAACGGTACAATACTTTGTTGGGTAATGATGATTGCGCGGCCCATAAATATAAAACATCGGCTAGGTCTTGCCTACAGTCATTGAAAAGTTTCATGACCATATAACGATGTTTCGGGCCACCTAATGCCCGATTTTTTTCTAAAAGCTTTTGTTCCTGTTAAACGTGAATTAACAAATTGTAAGTATCTATAGGTATCTGTCAGTTCTCGAAAACCAGAAACTTTGTGTCATGATGTTATAGGTTTCGTATATTTTGAAACCAATTAGAGGAAAAGAAGATACCTTTACAGGATCCATTTCTTCTAACAGACTCAAGATCGTGTCTAACAGATCGCTATTCTGTAGTTTATTGGTATACTCCGTAATATGTCTTGTCAGAGCAACCGGAGCATCGATAGCCCAACTATGACCAATTCTAGCTTGCACTAGTGTTCTCAACGCTGACGTGAGAGCCTTTCTTCCATCGTAGTACAATAAAATTGCTGTTAAACCCCGTGGTAGTCCAGGATGATGTGGCATTTGCAGTTGTGCGGTACATAGGAGATCCAATGCCATGAATTCGTTAAGATTGTACATATCGGATATGATCAGAGTCTCGTCTACTAATTCCTTAGATAAAAATTGGTGCCCTAAGCCAGGAAGCGTAATGCCCTCAGTCGCTCCATTTTTAATTTCTTCCCGACTCTTTGCATTTGGTGGCTACAACATACGAAACACATTTTAACAAAAGTTGTGATTATTCTGAGTGAAAGTAATAACATGCTGTACCAAGACCAATCTTGTTTTATTTTTTGGAACGTTTAAAAAGACGAATAAACAAGTAACTGCCATATTAATATTATATTTTGATAGACTGTTTATACTCACAGGATTTTCTAAAAGCGTAAGGAAATTTTGTCTATGATTTCTCAAGGCTTCTGTAAATTCATGATACTGGGGATCATGAGTTGTTGGAGCGGATGTAACATAACGCTCAACAAGACTCTGCAATTCTTTGTACGGAGTCCACATATCCTCCGTGGTTGGTTTTTCTGCTGAATTGAAGTAAAATAAAATTGCAGATAGCATAGGACAAACTTTTGATAGAAGTACTCACACGGTGGGGAATTTTAGGAAGAGACCGTGTGTGTATTGAGACACAGCCAAAAGCAAAATTCTTTCGTTCAATGAGTACATTTGGTTTACTATTGTTTAATCTTTTGCCTCTTATATTTTTTTTTAACTGCTTGGGGTGAAAATATTCGAATGAAAACATGCACATCGATAAATTAAATGAAAACCGAGTGCATCGTAATGTTTGTTGGAGGCACCACAGTTTTTGGGGTTCGGGTTCGTATAGATTAGTGAATTATAAATTTTACCTTCTGACATTTTTTCCGCGATTAGTTGAACACTACAAAAATACAAATCTGACGTACAGCACTATACTTAAATATAATGGTAAGAAAAAAGTCTCGTGCAACATAATACAAACACCGGTCCTCTGGCGGGAACGAGAAACTAACCGCACAATTTGACCATCGAATACTGCACGTGTGTACGTGCACTTATAACGGATTTCACATTCGAAAATGTTTCCTAGAATGCAGGGATTTTCGTTTATATAGTGGGAAGGAAGTATTGCCAATTGCTGTGGTAATATAAATTCATTGAAATTAAAAATCTAAAAATTAAATACGAGTGAATATTTAGGAAAGCTCATTGTTTTGCGAGCATGCAATTTTATTTATCTTATACATTTCTATGTAATACACAATTCAAAGTGGATTAAATATCAATTCAAATATTGGCATCACTTTCAAACAGAAGTTTCCGCGAACGTAGGGTAGAATGTAACTAAAAGTCAGATTAATCTGATTAACCCTTGACTTTTTCTTTGGATAATCGTGCGATAGGGTTCTCAGTTGATAATTTTAATGATCCCATTATTTTCTTCATTTTCTTGTACCTTATTTTTGTAAGTTTTTTACTCCAGGTGTAGGGTTTAAAGTTATATTGTGTGAAGCGATCGTATGGAACGATAAAATGTGTGCAGTGAAATATACATATGTCGCCGGCCGGTAATTTTGTGTACGTGGTCAGTTTTTAGATTGACGTCTTTTAAACAGTAGTTCGGGGAACATTTTATTTAGTACGCAAGTACCGTTTAAAGGTTCAAAAAAAGCACAATTTACGCTGTATTCATAAGTTTTCTAGGTTATTAATACGGAGTCTAATTTTGTTTATTTTATAGTAAAATCATAACCTTGCATAAAGTGACACACGCCATGTGCCTTTTACTTCAATCAACTTCAATTCATTTCATTGCAGTTTTCTAAGACTTGTCAGAAATATAGTGTTCCTTTTGTACTTGTTAATATAGATCATTTCTATATTCGTGTCATACACTTGTGAATTCTGCATTATTATTGAAGGAGCGGTATAGAATAACATAAGTACGAGGGTGAGTTAATGATTATCCCCAATTTATTTATAACAGTGTTCGGAATAATTTTATTTTTCATAAAAATAGCAATTCATATTTTATTTGCGGCTAACGATTAGTTAGTAGTTATTCTGGGAAATTTTTCACTTCGGAAATAAAATTATTGGACTGTCATAATAGATTTTTTAAATGAACTGCGGATAATTATTGATTAGCCTTTGTAGTTATGTATGCTTGGTTCCAAGAGTTAGGGCATACTAAACAATTGTGTCTTTTTGCAGATTAATCGAATAAAGATATTCAATTCGTTAGACTTCTGTTCCACAGCTTAAGCAATATGGTTTCGTTGATGAAGACAAAGGGTTTGCGCATGTCCGCGCAAAAGCAGGAAACCCTTCTGAAGTTAACTGTACTTTCCCTCGCAGCTATTCTGTGTAAGTTTGTTAATTAAACGTATATGAGAATGGCATTCTTTGACGGAGTGTTGTATGGATTTATGAAAAATATTTCTTTGCAGCCTTTGCCACTCGTTTATTCTCGGTTCTGAGATTCGAGAGTGTCATACACGAATTTGATCCATACTTTAATTATCGCACAACAAAATATTTAGCTGAAAATGGATTCTATAGTTTTCACAATTGGTTTGATGATCGTGTTTGGTATCCACTTGGCAGGATAATTGGAGGTATTAATGATTCTTGTAGTAATGCACAATCAAAATTTGCGTTATGGCAAAGCATTAACGTAATCTTTGCAGGAACTATATACCCTGGTTTAATGGTAACGTCGGCGGCACTTTACCGACTTGCCTGGCTACTGAATATTACATTAGACATCCGCACTATTTGTGTCTTCCTTGCACCATTATTTTCCAGTTTGACGACCATCATTACATATTTGCTTACGAAAGAATTAAAGGTACCAGCTTCTGTTCCTAATATTATTTATCACGAATCTAATGAAATTTTGCATGGCACCGAGTGTATTATGTTAATTTTTTTAAGGATTCTGCGTCAGGGCTATTTGCGGCAGCCATGATAGCAATTGTACCTGGTTATATATCAAGATCCGTAGCAGGATCATACGATAATGAGGGCATAGCTATTTTCTGTATGCTATTTACGTACTACATGTGGATCAAGGCAGTAAAAACAGGAGCAATTTGTTGGTCAACTTGTGCTGCCCTTGCATATTTCTACATGGTGTCTTCGTGGGGTGGCTACGTGTTTCTAATTAATCTGATTCCCTTACATGTGTTAACCTTGATGGTCACTGGCAGATTTTCTCACAGGATATACATCGCATACAGTATTTTGTACTGTTTAGGAACGATTCTATCAATGCAGATATCATTTGTTGGTTTTCAACCAGTTCAGAGCTCTGAACATATGCTCGTAAGTAGAAATTGTTCTTATTCTAACATCAGACCTGGGTAATGTTTACATTAAAACTGATTTACCTAAATTGTGAGTATAAAAAAAAAAGTCTTTGTTTCTTACAGGCATTGGGGGTGTTTGGACTGTGTCAGATACACGCTTTAGTTGATTATTTGCGGAGCAAACTCTCACAGAACGACTTTGAAATCCTGTTCCGTGCTCTCGTTATTTCCGTAGTTGCGGTTTCCGGTATTGTAGGGGCTATCTTAACTATCACAGGTATGTCTCCCAGGCTTTGTGAAGTGCACAATTCACAGAGTTTTGCGTTATTCGTGGAAGATACAATGGGTCGGATATAAAGACTGATAACCGATTTCTCGAATGTACCACGAATTATTCTATACCCGATAATTTTTATCACGTTCCTTTCTCATCGCTGTCGTTAAGGAAAAATATCACCATGGACTGGACGCTTTTATTCTCTCTTGGATCCGTCTTATGCGAAAAATCACATACCAATAATTGCCTCGGTTTCCGAGCATCAGCCAACATCATGGAGCTCATTTTACTTCGATCTGCAAATTCTAGTATTTCTATTTCCATCTGGTTTATACTTCTGCTTCTCCAAGCTCACAGATTCGAACATTTTCCTCATTCTTTACGGAATAACGAGCTTGTATTTTGCGGTGAGTTACAATGACCTCAATTGCGCCAAGTCTATACGTTCTTTAATCTTCTATCATCTAGTCTTTCTACTGTAATAAAGATGCAGCTAAATATTTCTGAATATTCAGGGTGTGATGGTGCGTCTGATGTTAGTCCTCGCTCCTGTGATGTGTATTTTGGGTGGAATCGGTGCGTCGTCTTCCCTCGTTACTTATATGAAACAAGTCGAGAGTGGAAAAGTTAGCGACAAAAAGTCAAAGAAGTTTGAAAATAATTACGTATTAAGAAGCGAGGTATTTATTCAATAACTGGCATTCCAAGAACAGTTTTCTATCGCACCTTGTATTTACTGGATCATCTCTATCCCCTACGACCAATAATTATTTCTTTGCAGATTGCCACGCTTTTCGTAACGGTAATGTGTATTCTGTTCTTTTCGTACACCATTCATTGCACATGGGTCACAGCGGAAGCCTACAGTTCGCCTAGCATCGTGCTGTCCGCGCGTTCTCCCGACGGTGGACGCATGATTTTCGACGATTTCAGAGAAGCATACTATTGGTTACGCATGAACACTCCCGAAGTAATTTAATACAAATTGTTCTTGTAGTAATTAATTGTAGTTGTTCAAGACTGTAACAAATAATTGTTTCTATTATTTTGTGATTTGTCATGGATACCTTTAATGTCGCCTTACCTGAAAGCGTACTAATGAAAGCCACTTTTTTTCATTCAGAACGCCAAAGTGATGTCCTGGTGGGATTACGGGTATCAAATCACGGCAATGGCGAATCGTACTATTTTGGTAGACAATAATACGTGGAACAATACGCACATATCAAGAGTTGGCCAAGCGATGGCAAGTTCCGAAGAAAAAGCTTATGAGATAATGAGAGAGCTGGACGTAAACTACGTTCTTGTTATTTTTGGTGGACTTACAGGCTACTCATCAGATGGTACGTAAAAGATTAATGTTGATAACAATATTATTAAATTGACTTGTTGTAAATACGCAAAGGTATTTTTGAAATAGTGTTCATGGTGATTCATATCTTCTAGCGACTACATTCTCATCGACCGTTAATATTACAGGTATTATACAGATAATTCAACAGATAATTGGTAAATTAATTATTTCAGACATAAATAAGTTCCTATGGATGGTGCGCATCGGTGGGAGCACAGAAAAGGGCAAATCTATTACGGAATGGGATTACTATAACTCAGCGGGAGAGTTCAGAGTCGACAAGGAAGGCTCCCCAATTTTGCTCAATTGTCTTATGTATAAAATGTGTTACTATAGATTCGGTCAGGTGTATACGGAAGGAGGTGAGAAACTTTCTCATACATGTACAGTTGCGCTTAGATAGTCAACAGGGTGTTTCATAAATTATGAAAGCTATAGTCGTAAGATACATACGAAATGTTTTTAAACAGGAAAACCATCCGGATACGATAGAGTGCGGAACATGGAGATTGGGAACAAGGACTTTGAGCTCGATATGTTGGAAGAAGCATACACAACGGAGCACTGGCTTGTACGGATTTATAAAGTGAAAGACTTGCGGAACAGAGGAACTTAAAAAGTGCTGAAAAATGAGTCCGGACTACCTAATATCAAGGGAATGACATTACCATAACTTTTGTAATTATCGCTCTATACGTGAATTTTCTACTTATACAGCGCGATGTCATCGCGTAACTTGGCACGGAGCTTACATATTCCTGGGAACATCTGCATAATCAACACATTTTTATAAACGGCATACCAAGATCTCAGTTAGATAAATAAATATGTACTAGGTCTAGTTACCCATCTACGCCTGTTGATTTTAAAAACGAACGAACGGGATACTTGGTTTAACGCTACATCCATAAAACTGGGCGGAAGTACAGTAGAACCGCCAAAGGTTATTTTTGGCAGACAAAAAAAATGTGGTAGCCAGGTGAAATGTATTTTGTTCATAACAAAATGCATGTTATACAAGATTGCAATTTTATTCCGCAAGGGTTCGGCAGTATTTCTTCAAACATCGAGGCACTGTTGTCTTTCTTCTCTCGGCTTAGTTTCCAAATTTGCTGTATATTCATGAAAACTTCAAAAGACGTTTAAGGGTTGGGTTGATTAAGATATTGTATCTTTATTGAGAAAAAGTATTGCAATTGTATCTGCAATTGTACCTGCAATTGTGGAATCCTATACTTTAGGTAGGAAAGAAATTGTATCGTAACGAATACGAGGTCGTTCCATAAGCGAAGCGGTGTATTTTAAGCTTTGAGTTCCACACCTCGTATAGTCCACCGAGCTTGAATAATAAAATTTTCAAACAAAAAATATTGTAATCGATCACTCTATTGTTACAATCTAAAATTGATCCCAGTCCGTATAAATGCGGCCTAATATTCTACACACTCTTGAAATTTGAATGCTGGTATCGAGCAGAAGTTATTTTATTTGTAGATCATAACGATAGCATGGTTAGATCGGCCATAATATTTTTTAGTGGACCTCATGACACGAAAGAGTAACACTTCAAATCGTTCCAAGTGTATGTGAAATGAATGCAGACAGCGTGTGGTTTTTATACATATATTTTATTCGATATATTTAACAGACTGTAAAACCCTTAGAACTTAAGGATTAAGAAAACATTTGAACAATAAATGTCTTTTACTTCAGAGATACTGATTTCCGTTACGCTATCGTCAATTATCGCGTTTATACAATTGCCTCGGTAATAGTGTTGTCGTCCTCAGAGTAGCTACACGCTGTTCGAGTTTGTTCCTCGATTGTCGCTATCGAAGCTTCGTGCATTTTCGTTCTGTGTGATCAGTTCTCTATTTTGTTGATCTACTTACGATAATACAAAACATTACGAAAAAGGAGAAAATGCGAATTACAAAAATGTGAATGGTGTATGCGTGTCTTTCGCAAAGATCTACAAAACGTTTCAAAAAAGAACGCGATACGAAAGCGCGAACAGTGTGTAGCTACCTTTACGTTTAAGAAACAGGAATGGAAATGTTTAAATAATGTATGCAGTAAGGGTGCATGGTATGGTTGCATTTATCGCTTCGTGCGATTATCTTCTAATCGACCATAAAGGATCCAGCTGACTCAGAGGATCGATCGCTCCTTCGTTAGGCTTTTCTTGCATCGTCGTGGAACTCGCGTGGACAGTATTACTGTTCACAGAAATTTTTTGTCTGCCTGAAATTATAAACAAACGTGACGCAATATTTTCGCAGTTCTGGGCAGCAGTCGATTCGAAGAGGTAGATGCAAAATGATTATAACTAATTTTACTAAACAGTCTCTCATGGTAAATGTACCTTGTTGATCGGTATCTGAACGTTGCGCGGCAACTGCAAGGCTATGCAGAAAATCGTCGGAGGGATGCATTTTTCTCGTCGCTTTATCCTTGTTTCCCTTGAATCCGTCGAAGTTTTCAAACGTAGATCGAGTAGATGATAAAATTCCACCTGAATCAAATTTCGAGCATCTTTTCAATATGAATAGAAAATCACGAGTCCTTATTAAAAACGAAGTTACATTCGGTGTTTATTATTTCAATGAATAATTAGCTAATGACTTGTTTCGTGTAAGTCCAAGTCCAGCTTGAAGCAATGATGAAGGAGCTTACGTTTCATTAAGATGTCCTGAGCGTGATACAATACCAGTCGATACGCGAATAGCAAGGACTCTTTATTTACAACTTGTTTGCGACACTTCACAAGACCCTTGAACACGAGAGGTACGTCTACAATTCCACAACCTGCTCGTATGTGACATACTGTCGCAGCAGAGACGATAAATAAACTACTCAAGGCTCCTCCATCCAAACAGTGGACGACTACTGGTTTTGGAGAACAACGTCTCATCGCTTGTTCCGTCATAACATCAGTCGAAAATGTGAGTAAAGCACCGGGACTGCTAGGAAAACCACTAAAAACCACGAAGATTACGGTAAAACATATCGACACGTCATGAACACTTGGACTTTTAAGTCTTTATGATTCGTACGCACTTTGAAGGCCACGCAAGAAATTGCATGTGGACGACAGTCTTGTCAAATTTCTTTCTGTCATGATGCACAGAAATGATTCTCTGAATGTAGAATACATGGTTCACCCTTTTCTTCAGTGAAACGGTAAAGTGGCCTACGTTTAAGACGTCCTCCTCGTTCACGGGCCAGTATATCTCTCCGGTTAACTGTGAAACATTAAAATTAATTATTCACGTGAAATGTTTCAATGTGACATGTAATCGACAGTGAGTTTCATACATGATATCATTCGATTCAATTACATCTAAAGAGGAGCTAAAAATTTATTCCAAATCAAACCTGCGCGTCTGATGCCAAGCACGCGATCACCTCGCACTCTTGTTCCCATATCATTGTCCAAAATACTTCTACGTTTTCTGGTAATGGAGCCTGGGTTACGATAAAGGCTTTTGGTATCCACTGAGTAATTTCCATCAAATGGGACGCATTGATGTAATTTGAAATTTCTGCCGATGTTAGCTGCACCCTGGTCGTGTCGTACGGAATGCAATCCATCACTCTGTTTTCTGAAGAGTGGGCCAACGCCACGGTACATGATTGTTTTCCACTCTCACGTTCCTGATGTACGAGAAATACAGTAATGTTAAGATACAAGTGACATTGGCCTATGCATGAATGGTTCCTGCATTGACCATCATAATTCTGGATACGATTGGTGAAAAAATACTAACGGATACCCACCTCGAAATCTTGAACCTCCTTCCATTTTATGTCGAGATTAGTCGCTCCGCTTAAAGTTTTCACCAGCAAACTATCCACGAATTTCTCGTACTTCTCCACTTCGCTGACGAACTTTTGCAATATAATCGGATCACCCAAAGGATCTTTCTTCGGTTGTACATCGTTAGACCACGTGTCCCATACGATCTGTAGTTTCTCATTCTCCGTTTTATCTTCGGCCGCGATATCTGTAGCAGCGGGCTGGTCGTCCTTTTCAGTTTTACTTTCCTGATTTTCATCTTCGGAAGCATTGGACGTCGTCGTGAGTTCCTCTTGAGCTTGTTTACTAAGAGATCGTACCTCTGGGACTAAGGGAGCGTGATTTATAGTAACGTCAAGATCAGAAAGCAAATCCACGTTAGATTTTTCCTGAGACTTCGTCGTCGTCTTTACAGGATTCGCGCTAGTTGTGGTGCTCGTGCCATTATTCGCGGCCTGCATGTAGGTTTGATTGTAGTTCGTCTGATTCTCGTTTTTCCCGGTAGGTCCTGAAACAACAAAAGTGAATATATGCCTGTAGTACTGTTGGAGCTGCGTATTGGAAATCTATATGACCAATATGTGTTCTTCATAATCCAGAAGACGCGTTAATAATTGATTTATCCTACAATATATTTTACAATTACAATATATTTTACAATTATCATCATCTATTTCATTCAATTTATCTTTTTATATACCTTGATTCTGCATTTGAAGACCGTACTGCGTCGCGTAGTAAATGTCACTTGATCCCGGAGCTTGATAAGTCTCTCCCGAATATTGCGAAGACGAGGTTTGGCTGACCATAGCGATACTGCTCGCGTTCGTGTACTTAGCGCTGCTTTCTTGTTGCTGATAAACATAATTACCGTCGTTGCTCAAATGCGATACAGAAGCAGTTGGTTGTTCTACAGAAACGGGTGGTTGCACGGCGGAAACAGGCTGAGTTGTCTGAAGATTACTCGAATTATACTGATAACACTGATTCGTAGAATCATACACGTATCCCGCTTGATTTGTATAGGGCTCCGTTACCGTATTCGCCAACTGACTACCCTGAACATAATTGTATCCCGGATTATAAGGATAATTACCGCAAGCTGGGTATCCGTAATACTGCGACTGCTGAGGATATTGATACGATTGCGAATAACTCTGGACGGTAGTAGGCTTCGCGTGACTTTGAATGATTTCCGGAGTACTGACGCAGCTCGGGAATGTGTACGAAGTGGAAGCTTCCGATAAGGTGTTATTTTGCGGATACGAAACACTGACACCTTGTTGCAAACTTTGATAAGTACTCGGGTAGCTTAAGGTTCCACTATTGATGGGTACTTGCGATCCGTAAGCGAGGTACGTTTGATCTCCATAATTCTGCGTAGTTTGATCTCCATAATTCTGCGCAGTTTGATCTCCATAATTCTGCGCAGTTTGATCTCCATAAGTTGGCGTAGTTTGATCTCTGTAATTCTGCGTAGTTTGATCTCTGTAATTCTGCGTAGTTTGATCTCTGTAATTCTGCGTAGTTTGATCTCTGTAATTCTGCGTAGTTTGATCTCTGTAATTCTGTGTAGTTTGATCTCTGTAATTCTGCGCAGTTTGATCTTGCTGCGGGTACTGCATCGTATTGTACAAGTTATAATATTGATTTTGATGAGACGATGCGTTATCTGTTCTACTGTTCAAATAATCCTTTAATTTAAGACCGCTGCTGGGTCGACTGCGACTTTGTTCGTAAGTTATCGCCGGTGAGATCGTGGTGTCGACTTTATCCTGAGAAATTTTATCATCTTGCGCGAGTATCTGTTCTCGTTCTTCTTCTTGTACTTTGCAAGTACTCTTGACTCTCTGCAATAATTTGGAAACGTTTATCTCGAGCTTTCGATAAAATTCGAGGCCCTTGCTGGATTTTGCTAACAGATCCTCGTAAGCATCGTAAGATGCGATTAAGGAGGAAACTGTAATCTCGCGACGCTTCAACTTTTCTTCTACACCTTTTCGGACGTTCGCTGTTTGGGCGTAAGCGTCGGTCAACGCTGCCAAAATGTTATCTTGCGCGGAGAGATTTCTATCTATTAAATTTACCTGCAACACCACATCTTCCGTTAATTATGCGATTTCTTTAGACCGACCAAATAAAGTATGCTAGGAAATAACAACCGCAATACTCCTCGTTTGTGGATGTATCTCCAATTTTATTTCTATCGAGATCGATAACCCCATGGAGTCATTTATTATCAATAGGTAACAGGCAAACTGGAGATACACTCCTAAATAGGAGTGCGACTATAATTTCTGGACGTAAAAAGTAGACATCGTATACTGACTAATGTTTGATGTTTACTCAGTTGATCCGCGAACAAACGATCCAACGGGCCGGAATCTGACGTGGCAGTGACTAACAGACGCGTTAAATCGTCGTGTGCGATCGAATCACGCAATTTTGCATGCAATTCACTTCTCTGCATACGCATCTCATCCACCTTATTCAAAATGCGTTTCAATTCCTTCGTATGCATACGTTCCAACTCGATCGCACTGTGCGATTTTTCGCTGTTTTGTTCTGAGGAAGAAGAATGAGTTGAAAAAATGCCCAAGTTTGGACGAATGAATGGCCATTATAACGTTATACCCGAAAGATATGCACTTGGCGAAGGAACATAGGCAATGAGCTCAGCTAATGGTTGAGCAAGTATTTTCAGATTTTTAACGTGCATCGTTATCGCTTTGTGAAGAGCGTGATTGCTTTCCGATGCCTTATTATGAGCTTCTTCGTACTTCTTCGCTTCTCTAGTTAAATCAGTCGCCACGATCGATGGTGGTCTCTTGCCGACTGCATCTTGATATTGTTTCTCTCTAAAATAGAAAAAAAATTGTCACACCGCGAACAATAGTAATGCAGGCCTTATGAATTTATTAACGTATCGATTCTAACTTCAATTCTTCGTCGAGGAGGAGCTTTTTAATTTCTTTCAGTATCTTTTCGACATCTTGGCTCGTGTCCGATAATTTCGCCATTATGTCCACTAATTCTTGGATAACGTGTTGTTTAGCATTCAACGCTGCGCATCTCTCAACTAGTTCATCTGGAAGAGGTAAACGTTCCCATTCCGTGGTTTGCACATCAGGATCCCATAGGCTCATGTGCTCGAGTTTCAAAGATGCTAAATAAGTATTAAGCTGCTGATCCTTATCCTCGACCTTGGCGCCGACGGAACGTAAGATTTTTGCCTTCTCTTCCGAATACAAGGAACTCGCTTCATGCACCTTCATGGGGACTAATCTGCAAATGTAATCGGAATTTACCATTATTCGTGAAAATATTTTTAAAGAAGCGTTTATTCATTTCAAACTAGACTGTCCAACAGGTACTTTACCCTCGAATAAATGTTCTTTCTGATGGTCCAGTGTTATTTACCTGGCGAATATATCCGGACCTGAAACTTCTGGGTCATTTATACTGAACGATATGCCCTTGACTAAAGAAGCTCCTTTCACTGTAGCCAGAGTTTCTTTCTCTGGCACCTCCTCGTGATATATAAACTCATTTTCGTTCTTCGCTGCCTTCCTCTTCCCTTCTATCACATCATTCGTAAACGTAAGCGCCTCTTTCACGGCGGTTTGCTCCTCTGCGGCACCTGTAGCACCTATCGAACCCTTTGCAGCTGCGTATATCGAGTGTGCTTCGTTTAACGAAGTTAACGCAACATTGTAAAAGGCTACCCTCTCGCCCATTTTCCTTTGCTCTTCTGCGCCAAGGCCCTGATACAGATGCGTTACTGCTAAATGATACGCTTTTTTGAATTTCACGTAACGTTTCCAGCTCTGCGGAACAAAATTCGCACAATTTTATTATTTAACTACATAATTGATTTTCTTAATTATGTAAAAAAGTAAACAATTAGAGCAGCAGTCTCGTTATTTTTTGCCCAAGCATGTAGAGTTAGCAGAAAACATTTTGTACCTTGTAAATTTTAGTGCCAACCGTGTCGGATACAGTACCATCTTCACTTCCTCCTTGCTCAAGCGTAGCCAATGCCAGGGTAAAGTAGTCCACTATTTGCTTCGCGACTTTTGCTACATGATACATATTTCTTGTAGAAATGATACACAAGAGTAGACTATTAAAGGCACAAAATGTGACGTTCTGACACGATAAGTGTGTGCTATACTTACCAACAATAGTGGGTTTGCGATTATCAAGCATACTTTTTTCCAATATGCATTCCTGGGCCTGTGCTAAACAGAGCTGATGCATGAATGTCATCAGTTCAGGTGTCAAGTCTAAGCTTGAGGGCTCTGGATAACTATTCTTCAAATGCTCGAAAGCCCATGCAGCACACTGAAAATGAGTGCAGGACATTTTCATGCCTTCCGCCGAAGTTCTCTCTGTACGTGCACCCAACTGAGTGTGCATGGCTCCAATGTTGTATAATATTGATATTATTTCAAAGCGTATATTAGCTACCGAACAGACTATGTTTGCATAAGTGTCCCTCCTGTGAAAGTAAACAAAGTAGTCACTTATTTACTCATCGCATTAGCATTGTCGAACAGTTTTCAAAAGTTTGTTTACCATGTAAAGGTAATCGCTTCGGCACCATCCTTTCCCATAGGGAATCTACTTTGGAGAAAATGTAACTGACAGTAATATTTCTTGAGTAACAAACAACCAGCCATGTCGATGGGTGGCCGAACAGCCATCGTTCGTAGACTTTCCAATTGTTGTATTTCATTTGTATATGACTCTGCGTCCTCATTGTAAAAATCACGTATGTACTGAAAAGTAACAACAATTACATATTAAGTACCACCAATTAGTAAAATCATGTATGATTTAACGATGTATCAGAATAATCCACCAGAGACTTAGGCTGCAATGAAAGTAATTCGAAAGTAATTCGAAACAAGAAATATAAATTTTTTAAATTCTTTATTGTTTTATTGCGCTGTTAAAGCAGTAACATGTTCTAAAAAAAAATCAGGTTAACGCGAAGTAACTAAGGACCAGCAAATTAAAGCAATGTAATAAAAATTGGCAGCGTTTAATTATCTAAGTACCTGCTTTAACTTTGGTCCAAAAGAAGAGGGTTCCGGGCTGACTTTTAATTGAAACGATAGCATCGGCAACCTCGGTACTGCCTCCATTATGCGCTACTCTTTAAATTTCTATTTACTCGGAGATTTTAAATCGTGACAGTCGGTCACCTGTCAAACGTGTAGAAAACGAATTTGATCACGGAACATTGTTAACATTATCACGTACTTTCTGACCGATGATTCTACTATGCTTCCGGGCAAATGCTCATGAATCTCTTGCGAGGAAACAATTGAAATTGCATTAGACTATTTCTTATGCAATTTTCTGCAGTCCTATTTTGATTGGATAGCGGCTTGTGCACCTGCGTTGACACATAGAAACGGGACTGTAGTCAGATGCAAACTTGCTATATTTGCCGCCATAGACAAATTTTTCATAAAACATATAGCGTTTACTTAGTCTGTCGATAAACGCGTCCCTGATGAAACTAAAATGTAATCGTAGTTACGTGTTCGCTCGTATGCGAGCGTTTATAATGATTTTTTTTATCTACTTCAGTATTAATACTATACATGGCCTTGATTGTCTAGAAAGCAAATTGGATGCAATGTCTAACGATGGTGCCACTTTACCGAAAACACATTATTTCTCACATATATAGAACACATTCTGGAAGTGTGTCATGAAATTACTGACGATTAAAACTTTTATATTTTAGGAAATGATGGAAGGGATTGAACAGACATATTGTCGGGATTGGGCAAAACGGTCATTAATTTGAATTGCCAGTAAAAATACTTTTTAATACAGTCGTAAAAAGTAGGATTATGATACGCTTTATTTAAAAATTAAATTCGATATCACTTTTCAGATACGATCGTTATGTTTCTCACGAGCATTGCAATGTTGCTATAGCCGCGAATGCGTAGTTTCAATAATACAGAAATCCATAAAATCATGGTGCATCCTTATTTTTTAGAATCCAAGGATGTCTTTTAACAGCGGCCATAGATATTCTTTCGGAGCTTCTTCGCTTAATTAACTGCAATTAAATAGTACAATAAGACAAAACAAGTTATCATTAAAATAAAGAAATCAAGGGGTATGCCACAAAATACAATTCCCCGATCGAACAATTGGTATTTTTGCTACTTTTGCGATTGTGATAATTTTTTACCATTATCCTTTAGCAAAGTTGATGATCAGAATGAGAATTACCTTCGATATGAGATCCTTAGCACCAGGTGTAATCGGGTCTGGCCATTGTATGTTTAACGTCTTTATTTTGGTATAAGTTTCTTGCTGTGTGTCGCTAAGAAATGGTGGGTTACCCACCAAGAACTCGTAACAAAGAATCCCTAAGCACCAATGATCAACATATATATCATAGGTTTCTCCAGTTACCATTTCTGGAGGCAAATAATCCAATGTCCCACATAATGTATTTCTCCTAGGATCATTATCTTTATGTTAATTCCAGATAAATTTTTTAAATTGTTGATTAATTAAACATAACTAGATTCAATGTTAATCGATAAATGTTGCTTAATGCAAAACTTATATGTTGTACTAACTTCGAAGATGGTGCATGAACAGACCATCCAAAGTCTGCTAATTTTATATCACCCTCGTACGTTAATAACAAATTTTCTGGCTTTATATCTCTGTGAATCACATTATTTCTATGACAGTACTCGAGGGCGTCAGCCACTTGATAAGTGTACTTTGCTGACCTAACAGAAATATAAAAATTTCATATTAATACTGAATGGTACAAAATACATGGCGAGTCATACATTTGCTAAAATCTTGGTCACAGCATAGTATTACTGAATCTTTAACTATAAATTTTGGGACCTGTATAAATTGAAAGCTCCATTAATAATGTACGTACAAGTGCTCGTTGAATCTCTCTTTGGGTTGACGCTTCAATTCCTTATACAATTCTCCCCTAGCAGCAAATTCCAACACAAGATAAATACGTTTTTGATCGTGGAAGTAAGTTAACATTTGTAGAATATGCGGATGTTTCAAATGGGTCTGAATTTCAATTTCGCGCATCACTTGCTTCTCCACGCGTCCCTTCATTAATTCAACTTTGTACAGCGTCTTTAACGCTACCATATAATGCGTTGTAGTTTCTCTAGCCAAATAAACACGGCCAAACTTGCCACGTCCCAAAGGTGCACCAATCTCGAAATCATCTAACTTCCACTGATACCTATTAAAACATATATTATCACAGCCTTATCATAATATCAGGACTTCTATTACAAATTACATTTTAAAATAGGTTTCATTACAAAATTTTTTCACTCTTTCATAGAATCAAGTTTTTAAAGAAATTTTGATCGCGTAAATGCTTTTCTGAGCATCCGGAGGTAAGAATTGTCGACACGTACCTTGGTCCTCTTTCGCGAACATGACGATCCATTTTGGATAAAGTATCCATTACATCACCCACGATAGCCGATGGAATAGATGAAGGAGCTTTAAATTCGTGTTCATGCATGATCCAAGTGCTTGATCAGTGTTCCTTTAAGTATCCCTCCGAACAGTTCCAACTTTATCGTTGCGGCGATGTTCCCGCGAAAAAAGCGAAGGTGATATATTCCTTAATTGTTAAAACTAGTGGTCAGTATCATCCTGCCATTTTTTAATTTCGTAAGAAAAGTCTGTTTAAAGATGAAATAATAAACTCTAATTGTACGTGGTAAGGAATACTTTCATATTTGATACCTCCTTGTATTCTGTGTAACTGTCACTTTGTGGCTACTTCGTTTGAAAGATAAATTTGAAAAACAGCGACCTCTATTAAATTGAAACGTTACATCATGAACTAATCGTGGTTTAAAATATCAAGGAATGTTTTCACGATATTTAAAAATCGCCACACGCTTGCTGTTTACAAGAATATTGCCCTTAACATCATCGAGCTATTATAAAATTGTATCAACGGGTAATGTGATTGTTCGAAAAGAAAAGAAGAATTTAATGAAGTTTTGGGATACCCAATTAAATTGTAACGATTTTCTCTGATTTTACGTTCGTGCCAAATGTAAGAGCGAGTTTCCTATCTTAGTTCTACATTTCACTTTGGCCGTCAACCATAAAATAGTTTCTTCTGATCAATTTTTAAGTTGTCCGTTGAATTTCTGACGCAAATCCTCTCATCCAAATTCAAGATGGTAATTAAGTGTATTCAATTTCAATGATTTGTCTATATATCAGTGATTATTCTAAATTTCATCGTACGTGTGTCCCGCCTTTTATTGTCTCTCCCGTAGAAAAACATTACTCTTTGTGGTTATCGTTGTCAAAGGTTTTCTGCCACGAATAAAACGACTCACTTTTGTTTTTCTTTTGATACGAAACTACTAATTTTTGCAGGGTAACGAGAGTTCACTGCCGATGGAACTGTGCTCGAATTGTAAGTTAATATTAGATATCATCTCTTAATGCATCAATATATAATCCATCCCCCTTTTGTCAATAATTTGTTCTTAAATTAAATCTCGTACTCTGCGCGTATTTGTTTTTATTTTCAAATGAAACTTTGTTAATGAAGCACTTTTATTCTTCGATACTTGTATGTTGTTTCAGTTTTATTTTTATTGCTAACTAAACATAGTACCTGCAGAACACAGGGCCATTGTACCATTGCCAATAATTATACTGCATTTATAGTACAGCAATGCATTTCTTAGTATAGTATTATTATCATGATCGTGAAAAGATAAAATACATCTTTTCGCACCAAAAGATTATATCCCAAAATCTGATACTTATAGACCACCTCAGTATGCTTTGTAACTTAATAATATCTCGTAGTTGATGTCGACGAAATTAGAAGATTGGGGAAAAGATTTCGGAAATTAGATCTGGATAATAGCGGTGCACTTAGCATTGATGAATTTATGTCGCTGCCAGAATTACAACAGAATCCATTGGTGCAACGTGTTATTGATATATTTGATGCCGATGGTAACGGCGAAGTGGATTTTAAGGAATTTATTCATGGTGTTTCTCAATTTAGCGTTAAGGTATAATATATTCCATCTGTTTGTCAGTTCTATCGTGTGGTTATAAAGATTTAAATACCCATCAGATCAATAATAATTTTTTTCCATTACATAGGGGGACAAAGAGAGCAAGTTACGATTTGCCTTCAGAATTTATGATATGGATAATGATGGTTTTATAAGTAATGGAGAATTATTTCAAGTATTGAAAATGATGGTAGGGAATAATTTGAAAGATACGCAGCTCCAACAGATTGTGGATAAAACAATATTGTTTGCTGACAAGGACGAAGATGGCAAGATTAGCTTCGAGGAGTTCTGTTCTGTAAGATACAAAATTTTTATGTTTGAGCCTTTCAATGTTGGGCAGTATTTAATCGTATAACACAATCAATTAACTATTTAAAAATGGAATTTCGTTAATCATTGAATTAATCACGGTTTTTTATGATTGATGTTTCAAAGCATAATTTGTAAAGATTAGATTCAGAATTTTTATTGTTTCATGCCCAACAGTACAATTATATGTATCATGATGATATATTATGTTTAATACTCTTGTTTCTAGGTCGTTGGTAATACAGATATTCATAAGAAGATGGTGGTTGATGTTTAAGTAATCAAAGTCTGTAAAAAAGAAAAACAACAAAAACATTAAGTACCCATACGTGGTAATATCATCTTGATTTTATAAATTCATTACTAACAACAGATTTACTGGATAGTTGTAAGTAACAAAACTCTGAACAGAGTGTACTCATATGATCGTTACTAAGCCTCCAATCATTATAAGCCAATTTATACATAAGTTTATCGCTGTTAAAGTTTTTTCTATAGTGCAGTGTGAATATTAGATTTTACCAATGCATCCACCGTACCTTCCACACGATTCTGCACACCCTCTGAGTCACTATACAACTTTAACATTAACAGAATCAGCCTTTTATTACTTTACGTATTTATTTTTAGTTGAAGTTGTTACTTATCGTTATCGCGATACTCGTTATTATTTTATAATTTAATAGTTTATTTAATTGATGAAAAATGAAAAGATGTATGTAAGTTTTGAAAAATTTTTGAAATGCAGTTACATCTTTATGGGTGCCTTCAATTGAAATCTGCTTACTGATACGCGGTTTAATTGTAACGGGTCCGCTCAGCTGCGTAATTTCAAAGTTTGAACCCAAAAATGAATTTCTTAGTAGGTACCCGCACTTTTAATAATATATTTAAAGAATGCAAACACTATTCTTTGTTAAATGAGGCCCATCAGGTCTTCCCGAGATTCAAACCGTGTACAACAACACACTCTGAGCCTGGGTTGTTACGCCACTGATTCCTCTGTAACAGCAGTTTCCAAACTTTAATGGGCCCCCGAATCCAATTTTGAAGGATTAATGATTCAAGTAAAAACTTAAACTTTCACAAAATAGTAAATTAATCGAATCGATTGCAAAATAATGTATTCGGCAAAGAGAATAAGGAATATTATAGAGTTGATTAATGTGATATCGAAAAGGTCCATGGACTACAATTTGGGAAACCATTGCTCTACAACGAAGCTTGGATGAAAAGTAATTTGAAATATCCTTCATATCCAAAAGATATGCTCTCAGCACCTTCTAACTGTGTTTCTAGAGTTTCTCAAGAACGTGGCATTAGAATTTACGAGCGATGGGAGAACACGGTGTTTAAATTAGATATGCTCGAAGAAACAGGCTGGGATCATTTGCAAATCTATTGATACGCGCAATTTTGCATTCTAGAGCCTGTAATTAAGGAATCTCTGTAAAAGATCTAAATCAATTTTTTAACGCGATTTGACTACGTCAAAAACCTCCGTTTGCTCTTTCCTATAAAGATACAAGGTCTAGTTCGCGTGTACTTGTACTTTGCCCGAGACAAGACCTTGTTTCTTGATCTACTTCAAAATGCGTTTTGTATTGTATGGTGTTTTCCTCGTGATAGGTACTAATTGTGCATTCGAAAGAGACACAGGACAACTCCAAAAAGCTTGATCGCAAAGCTTTGCCTAGGTCCATGATTTTCCTTAATCCGACGCCACTCTCTGTTGGTAGAAGAACATTCAGCTTTAGAAATTTTCTCTTGTTAAACTCGTGCATAAGACTGAAACACGAACGAGACCTTTTGTAACTTTCGAACGCGCGATTATCCCCCTCCCCTGTCCCCCTTCCCCTAAAGTAATTATATTTATTCCCTGTTCAATTAAAGTAACTTATTATCAACACACAAAGATATAAACAATATATGTCGGTTTACACTATCGTTATGACTGTTTCTATGTATACACGTTATATGATCTTATTAAATGTCAAATCAAAGTTCAAAGTCGTACGCTATATTAAAATAAATCTATACGAAATCTTTTTAGTTTGATTCACTGTGAAACCTTGTGCTTCTCGTATGCATACTAATCATACGAATTCAGTTAATTGCCGGTATAAATGGAATTGTTCGTCAACATCGGAAAGTAATTATATATGTATATCGCAAGCGCGTAGAATAACATTATTTTTAATTTTCCTTCCGATCTTCCTAATCTGTCAAATAATTTCAAACAACGATACTTGGTTGGTCAATTCGTTGACCGTGTAACATCAAATTCAAATGATCGATATCTCTATACTCCAATCAGCAGCAAGTAAAACCAAACTAAACTTAAAGAAGATTTGTATTTGTTCTCCTGTATCTCAATCGATCGGTAATTGAAATTGTTTCGTCTATATAATAATGACAATACTCGATTTAAACTTTCATAAACATTGGATAAGAATCAAAATAAAATGTTTCATAATGTGACACATTGTCTCTAGAGTAGCGCAGAATGGCGATCTATATTCCGCAGGAGTAACCAATTACATATTACTCTTCTTGTTCCTTCCTTATTGAAACACATTGTGAATACTGCAAAAATATTGCCTTTTTCCATAAATATCGAAGAATATTTATTCGTTGTCTTCGGTATAGAAATTCTGTCAGGCGATCAAGTGATCTCGGTTTTTAGGTTATACCGGTTGGCATCACTGCAAATCGTCCCCCCTCCCGTCGTCACTCCTCATTGTTGCTATTTTAGAGCCCGGTGTGTTTGCGTTTTTCCTTGTTTCTCGCGTACAAAGTTTCGCCGCGAATTCTGGCAGTTTCGTGATACAAACATCCTAGAGGAATTCTCTTGGTGAACGAAGGAGGTCGCGGCGGGGGCAGTCGGCGGGGAAGATGGAAAACTTGGAGGAGGTCTTTCAGGCGCTCGAAGAGTTTCAGAAAATGCGACCGAGCGAGATACCTCGTAAGCTTGAAGATTATTTGTGTCGGGTGGCGAAGACCGGCGATCCCGTTTATCAGTGGTCGTTGATTAAGACCCTCTTCAGAGAGAAGCTAATGCGGGTGATGACTGATCTGTTCGAAAGCTGCCCGACCCTCGAGCTCGCACCCTGTCCGAATGTCGAGCATTTCAACTATGACACGATGAAGAGTAATCTCTTGGAGCGACTGGAATCCTTTGCGAATGCACCGTTTACAGTCCAACGAATTTGCGAGTTGCTGACGACGCCGATGAAAGAGTACAATCGAGTCGACAAGTTTATGCGTGCTATCGAGAAGAATATCCTCGTAGTCTCCACTAGGGAACCTGGACCGATAGCCAGGAGAAGCGAGAACGGAGATAGTATGGTGAACGGGTCCGTAGACGAGGATGCCTCTGCGACTCAGCCCCCTCAAGACACAGAGATGGAGTATTGGGAGAAGGACTGCCCATCCACTGTTACTATTAGCGTGCACACAGTGGAAAACGAGGCGCCTTCGTTACATACCGTTATGCCGACGACTACCGTAACAAAGAACGTGTTTGGCACAGAGGAATCTCCTCCAGAAACACTTGAGTCGACATCCTCCAAATCAGAAATTGCAGTTTCCAATTTTATACCCACTACCTCTGAATTCTCTGGTGTGCCAAGTCTAGCCTCGCAGGCACAAACTCAGGATACCCAGTTAACACCCCCCATGCAAAACCTGTCTACTATAGTTCCCGAAACTTCTGGAATTGTCGGTGATGTTCCTGAAGCTATCATGAATGAAGATACTAGTTCACAACCTAGTTTAGATCTGGAGAATGACGACGGAGATGCTGTTGAGTCTACACGCAAATTACAAACCACGTTCCAAGCAAAAGATTTCACATCCAATGAAAATAAATCCTCGAAGCTTTATTTGGAAAATTCTAAAGCGAAGGACAAGGTGGAAGAGACTTTACAGGTGAATGGGGGCGAAGCATCTGAAAAACCTGACACAACAATTAAAACGGTTCAAGAATCTGAGGGAGATAATGATGAATCTGTTAATCCAATTGTTGAAAATCTTTTAAAATTGTCAGATGAAAAGTTGGAAGACAAACCAAAGCTAGATTCCAACATTGAAAATATGCAAATTACTATCGAACCAACAAGCACAAATTCAGGAGATAAGGATATGTCAGTTCCGGAAAATAATAGTATAGAAAGTATACCATCTACCAGCCTTCCAGATAATTTGAAGTCTGGATCTTTCAAACCTTTTGTTGCTGAGAAAGATACATCAGCATCTTCTGAGAGCTGCGCAACCACAATAACCCCACCTACAACCGAAGACACTACATGTAGAATACCACAGTCTGAAGACAGTCCCGTAGAAGCCACAGCTGGAACAACATCCACGGATATGTCCTTAGAAGTAGAAGACTCAAAGGATAGAAATATAGAAGCAGATTCATCCCAACAATCGAACCCTATAATAGAAGAGCCACCACCAACAGAAATGATCAAACCGGAAAGCTTCAATGGCAGCCAAGAGAAGACCAATATTGTCATAACGGAATCCATAGAAGAAGAGACCACAGTAATAAAGTCCATGGTACCTGATCCAATCCCTATAATTGAAGAGCCAAGAGATGTGGAACCACCAAACCAGAAACCAGAACACAGTACATCTATTTTTGAAATCACCGAGGAACCGGGCAATCTGAGTTCCCACATGGTATGTGAGCCAGTGAACGAAGAGAAATTAATGTCCGTCGATAGTAACGATATAACAGAATTGCAAGGTAACAACATAGCTGCGTCTATTAAACTAAAGGATACAGATACCATAATGGATAATACCGTGTGCAAAGGGGAACGCGAACCGGTAGAATTAATGGATGTAGACGAAGAAGAAACACTGTCAATGTTCCAACAAGACGAACCTATGGAACAAGACACACCAGAATTATCTAATAGTTAATAATAACGTACAAAGGAAAGAGAGTGAGAGCCTCTGTTGCATCGAACGTATGATTTCCGTTTTTACGAGGGACATCAGAAGAACACTAGACTTATGTACGAAAGTCCTCGTCATAGTTCGAGTTTAAGCATGATTTATACGACTTCCGATAAGAAATAGAATGATTTGACATATACAAGGTGTTGCAGAATACTCGTACACTGGTGGATCCCCAAAGCTCTGCTAAAATGGCAGTTCATAAGTAATTATTGAGGCCTCAATAGTATCCAAACTGGAAGCACAAATGTAAGACCAATCACAATACGCTTAGTTTTAGTACTCGGTGTCCATAGTGAAAAAGTTGTTTAGATATTAAGATATTTTCATAAATGTTTGCTTTTGTTATTAAAAAGATGGACTATAGACGGAATTCTAATACTCACGACAATTTTGATTAAATAATATTCATACTAAATGTTGAAACCCATTTTTTGGTGTTAAAGTAGGAAGCGTAGTACATAAAGTATCTCTGCACGTGCTGGTAGCTCAGTAAAAGTATATTGTGGTTGGTTTTACAGTTATGCTTCCGCTCGAATGCAGGCCTCGATATTTTTGTAATGAAACTTTTCTGTAGAATTCCATCAAGAATTCACCCTCATGGGTTTCTCGGATATTCTGTGACGTCCTGTATATATATACAAGACGGTATTACGGGATTTGCAGAGTTCTAACATTGCATATTGTTTACAGCTTCAATTGACTTTATATTTGCGACTAGAGCGAGTAAATTATAGTGTTTACTTGTACAGAGACTTATCGAGATGAATTTTGCAAGCTATCTGCAGGAAACAAATAACTGCCTATACCGAAAACGTTAATGAATATTAATGTCCAGTTTTATTACAATGGGTTTGGATTTCGGTAGGAAATCAATTTGTAAAAAGAAAAAGGAACACATTTCGTCTTCGATTTATACAGATAACGTTTCTATTTAGGGTTTCGGACGTGCTCGCGTACCAACCAATACGAAACACCGGTGTGTCTTAAATCCAAGCCCGCTCGATAAAATTGGCCAGCAATCTTACGAACGGAGAAGTCTTGATTCTTTGCGGAGTGACCGGTCGTATAACTTAAAGATCCAAAAGTGGCACCGGCTACTTCGAAAAGCTACTATCCGTTTATGACGGACTCCCACAAATGGCGACTGAAAAATGTTCCAGCTGTATAGTAATCAGCAATGCTTCGTTACCGGAAACAACTTTGTGACTCAATCCCTTTACTGCCGTAGCGTTACTTGGTGGTTCCATGACCCCGTTTTGAGAGATGAATATCTGGATCCCCTCAAGTGTGCCTGTATTTTCGTTTTCAGGGGATTTTGAGGACGAGCAATTCATTTTTTGCAGTTTCAAGGTACAGTGTTGCCCGCTGGTATAAATAACATAATTAGGAAATAAAAATGTTTTGTCCCCCAAAACTCGGTCTTGAACCAATTTCAACTTTTCGTCACGTCACTTCCGGTAGCGAATCTTTGCTAACGGTCACTGGTACCAGACATAGTCGGGATCAAAGCACAGATCCTATTTTATGATTTAGGGTGTACAACCGATGAGCGAATGACTTTGTTACGCGTATTTGCTACGTAGAGAGATAAAGAGCATAGTGAGGAGAAGGACCAGAATGATGTCGAGATCCCTCTTCCTATTAGAAAAACAAATAGCACTGCTCTCTTTATACATTGCTCCCTTTTCGGTAGAGGAATGTAGTTTAACGAGAATCGAATAAATGGTCCTTACAAGCGTCACCTTTACCTCCACCGCAAACCGGCAAAAAGAAACGAATTAAAAATGCTAGCGTGAAAAGTTAGACTTAATCCGAACGATTCGCTTTACGACCGTATATTTGCACTCAACCATTTTGATGCGGATGGGAGTCTTCGTGTACGATAAATTATTCAGAAATGATTGTAGTAATGGGATATTAATTTAAAGACGACATAAATCGATAACGTTATAAGACATTGATAACTTAAAATAGCTGTGTACATTATTTTATAGGAAAATATACTAAAATTATTACCAAACTGTAATTTTTTGCCGTATCCGCTTTATAATTCATGAACTATTGGAAAGAGTAGTATTCAAAATGGCATTTAATATCAAAATTCTTATTAACATTATTTGACGGTACTGTTTTAAAATATAACATTGAAAGTATTACAAATAATGCAATACTTTAAATACTCCGTTATTTTTAATATGAAAGTACTTTAGTTTTACACACTTGAGAATGTGTAAATAAATCATTTAAAAATAATGTTCGACTAATTAACTTTTAATTACTTCTCCAAAATAAAATAAGTTTTCAATCTGAAACTCGAGTGCCAGAATTTTAAAAGATGCGAATCCATATGGGAGCCCCAGTACGCAAATGATTTTATACTTAGCAACAAGATCGCCAAGACAGTCTACCGTTACCTATTCTCAGTTTAATAAGTCCTATATACACACATAAAATCTTACAGCGTATTAACAAGGGTTAGTTTCTCTGACATTCATTTCGACCTCGATTTCTAGGTAAACGTCTGGTGTTGTACCAATTTTTTGAAATAACCGTTCTCGAGGTTCATGAGCTCTTTGTACGATCCAGTTTCCGTTACTTTCCCTTGATCCAGCACCACGATCTTATCAGCATTTTGTATTGTACTAAGCCTATGAGCGATAGTTAGCACCGTTCGCCCCTGAGTAGCTTTCTCCAAAGCTTCTTGCACAAAATATTCGCTCTCGGCGTCTAACGCGCTCGTTGCCTCGTCCAGAATCAAAATTTTTGGTTCCTACATAAACAGATATGTTAAAACATTACTCAATAGCAATCTTGGACGCTATTTTATTTGAATAAAATTATTTTTAAATAACATTGTTCAATAGAATACTTTTATCAAATACAACTATGGATTGCATTTTATTAATTGTTTCTCCTATTCTATAATATCCCCGATTTAAAATCTTTTTTTCTGGCACTTCTAGATTATTAAGAAAATGGCAAATTTATTCTCGTACATCGCTCATATAGATCCACATGAAGGAAGCGATCACCTGGATCTACAAAACCGCAAGCAATAAATTTGCGATTTCCTCACAATATAGATATACTACAGAGAATCTAAAGAAATTTGCAATCAGCGCAAACAATGCTCTAGAAAACTGTATTGATATGTTCCTAATCCCAGGTCTGCTCAGAAGCATGTGATATCAACAAAATTTGTAATAAGTGGCATTTTACCTTTAATAACGCCCTGGCAATAGCAACCCGTTGCCTCTGACCACCGCTAAGAGCGATACCCCTTTCACCAACTATCGTGTCCAAGCCTTCCGGCAATTTTCCCGTAAACTCCGAGACGTGCGCGCTTTCCGCAACGCGCTCGACGTCGCATATCGACGGATCTTCTGCACCATACGATATATTATCTCGTATTGTGCCGCCGAAGAGTGTAGGTTCCTGTGCAACAATACTGATCTGCGATTTCACCCACATTGGATCGAGAGATCTAAGATCGTGATTATCTAAAAGTATGCGGCCGATGTTAGGATCGTAGAGCCTTAATAAAAGGGAAGCTAAAGTGGATTTTCCGGAACCGGATGCTCCGACAATAGCAGTTACCGTACACTTCGGTATCTTTAAACTGAAATTTTTCAAAACCCATGTATTTTCTCTTGTCGGATAGGCAAAGCCGACGTTTTGGAATTCTATGTCACCTGATAATGCCTTCTCCAGGATTTTGCCACCAACTATAGGTATTGCCGGCTGTCTTTCGATCAATTCGAATAATCTTGTGCTTGCGCCTAACCCTTTGTTAAGTTCACTGTAGAATGAGGATAATCCACTCAAAGATATCCCCACGTAGGCCGCGTACAGTAAAAAGGCACTCAAATTTCCAACAGTGATGGACGAATCGGAGACCATTATTCCTCCATAATACAAAACTGTGAGAATAATTGCGTTCGCTGAGAAACCAGTGAAACCAAAAAATATCCCTCTGTACAAGCTTTCCTTGTAGCATAATTTAAGTACGTCTTCTAATTTCCCACTGTATCGTTTGACTTCCTGCATTTCTTGCCCGAATGACTTCACTGTTCGTATATTACTTATTCTCTCCTCTGCCGTGGTATTCACAACTGCCAAGCTATTTTGCATATCTTTTGAAATCTTTTTTAAGAAGCGTCCATATAGTATGGCCAGAGCAGTGACGGGTGGTACTACAGACAACCCGACTAGTGCTAGCTGCGGTGAAACGTAAAACATCATCGATATTCCAGTGACACTCATGATAGTGGAGCGTAGGCCATCCGATATGTTACTAGTAACAGCCGAACTTATGAGCTGGGCATCTCCTGAAGTTCGCAAGGAAGCGCTAATTAAGATATAACATAGAACATTGAACGGCAGATACTGTGGTTGCCATGGAACAAAAATGAATCTCTTCACACATGGTTCGCAGTTCGGTAGAAACACTTCGAATAACTAATAATTATAAAAACAAACTAAATAAGTGTTCAATTACACACTCATCGACGACATGAAACTCATTGGGTACAGAGGTACATTAATATTCCACAGCTTAAGCAAGAGGCAAGGTTTTGCCTTGGGCCAAATACAAATTCATATATTTACAAAAACTATATGTACCAGATAATCTTCCAACAAGTTCCCCCGTACTCTGTTTATCAAACATTGCAGTCTCTTGACGAAGGATAGCAGAGTACACCTTCCTCCTTAAGGATTGAGTTATTCTGTATCCAGTAGTTGACATCAGATAGACTCTGGAGAAATTACAGAGGCCCCCAATAATAAATACGCCGAGTAAAACCATACTCAAATGATTAAGATTTTGTTGCATCTTCTCTTTGTC
This sequence comes from Pemphredon lugubris, assembly GCA_933228935.1. NCBI lineage: Eukaryota > Metazoa > Arthropoda > Insecta > Hymenoptera > Crabronidae > Pemphredon > Pemphredon lugubris. The sequence goes on from OW121815.1 coordinate 65,826,555, forward strand.
TGTAGTATAAATTATATCTATCAGTTTTCCAAGACAGAAAGGTACTGCCATCGTGACAACAGAGGACACCAGCAGAAAACAAATAGCTCCGAGTAATCTCCATTTCTCAGGCAGTGCTAACATCATCAAGTTCTTAAGCTCCGAAGTCTTCTTTGTTTTCATTGCCAATTCTACCGTGGAGTTTGTGACTTTTGCCTCCACAGCACTGGTGGCACGGCATCGTATGGCGGAGAATAAAAATGTTTTACGGGAAATTCTAAACGACGGTGATAAGCGGGTGCAAAAAAATTGCTGCTGCACAACTGTTGGACACCGGGACACTGATTTTTGTAATATCACACTTTTTGAGAAAAGCCTCCAGAGTAGTATCATTTTCGATCACTAATCCCAGCGGGTCGATTAGCATTCGAGAAATGAAAAGTCATCGACGTTATTATTTCATCATCGAGTTAGATGCTTCAACAAGGTTGGAGCTGCCTCAAAATATGCGGCTAATTATATCGTGTAGAAGTAAATCCAATTGAAGAGTCTTTTGGCATCGAGCATAACTACATTCTCTGTGTTAAGTGGCTACACATATTAAATATCTGGATAAGACATGAGTGAAAAAAAGACAGTGATTATGTCTTCATAACCTAATCTAACTTCTTGATCGATTCATTATCCATCAGCTGTGCATTTTCCGTAGATCGAATTATCATTGATAATGAATTATGGTGATTATGGAATGTACTTGAAATCACGGATTCCCAAAGAGTGCTTGGTTCGAGATGAGCACACGAGGAAGCGCTGTCTACCTACTAGGGACATAGTTACGCGCGCCATTTTATGAGAGTTTTCACTCTGTCTGATGTTCTTTAGAATCAAGCCCGACGCATGAAACAAAATAAAAGCACGCCATAGTTGATGGCACTCTGAGGCACTCATTTTGAGAATAGTGCGTTTGATGTTCGATCTTCGTTGCGACTATGGGACAAACAAGTGTTTGTGTTAAATATTCCATCATGGATCGTACGGTGTTTTATGTGGCCTTCAAAGTGTAAAACCATGTAAGACACAATCATGTATTGCGAATGAAGTTAGAAAGGTGTGCGTGTATCGCAATTGGAGGGATTTTGTAAATTCCCAAGATTTTGTCCGTACCTGGACAAGTATCGGCAGTTCGTGATCCACTGTTTGTGTACGCAGTATACGCGCTTATATCTACTATCTACTATGCAAATAAAATTCTCCTATAAAATGGCGAAGAGTGACAGTTTAATGATGTTCAGTGCAAACACGGTTCAAGAGAATAAAAGGATACTACTGGAGTCACGCAGAAAGAGTCGGGTAAGAATTAACAATTGGTCCCATTAACATCGGCTTGCGCATAACGGTACTAATAATCATGATATTGCAGGCGGAAGAGAGGAACAAGGGAGACTTTCAGAAACTGTTTAATCGACTCAATCACAACTGTTGGATAAGATCAAGCAAGGAGGGAGGACGCTTAAATGCTTCTCTATACAATAAAAATGTAAGAAACGTCGTTTTATTACCTCTGCTATTCGCACGAGCAGGTTTCTTTAACATATTTGTTTCTAATTAGGTCAAGAATTACACTTACGGTCCGGTTATGGGATTTCCATCTGGATCATGGTGGGGTATTCGTATGGATTGCTCTAGAGATCATGTTCATGATCCTTTTAACGAAGACGTACAAAACGGACCGTACGGCGTCACCTCCATTTGTACTCCGAATACTAATGCAAACGAAGATGTTGATTTTGGTGACTTTCTTACCTTTACTGGCCAGGAGTATCTTGATGGAGAAACAGAAGACCCCCTCGTGCAGAACTATCAGAATCGAGTACCAGTTAGGCTGATTAGAAGTTATGATCTACTGAATGAGTTTGCGCCAAAAACTGGGTACAGATATGATGGAATTTACCTCGTAATCGATTACTGGATAGGCATAAATTCGAACTCGGCGAAGTACTATAAGTTTTCTCTCGTGCGTATAAAGTGTCAGGAACCACCGCCGTGGAGCTCCGAGAAGTCCCCAACAACTGCAAAAAAATCTTTCTCCACCCTTTATCCGACACCGCAGACGCCAAAGAGCTACTCTGAAAGTCCTAGCACGTATGAGTTTCAAAAATATTCACACGGCTCTAACAATATTATCAAAAAGGGAAAGATTAATAAAGTGAACGAGGTGACGCAACTCTCGGATATGGAAAACACAGTGTCAATGGAAAAACCGAAAAATGTTGCAGAGAGCTCAATAGTCACTCGACATGTTTTTAAGAAGACTACCATGGAGGGTACAGGTACACCCAGCACATCTACCGCATCGGATACCAAGTCATTATCTCAATTCACTGTGCACACCTCCAAAACTCATAGTACAAATATTTCTATACGTACAGGTCTCTACGACTCTTCGCACAGCGTTCAGCAAGATACTCGAAAGAGTTCTTTGCTACAGTTTTGTAGAGCCTCTAAACCCGTTAATTTACTTAACACTAATATGCATACGGAGAATTGTAACTTACCGCTCAGAGATAAAAGTAAAATCTTGGACAGTAAGCTGCAATTGAATATATCACATGAACCTACAAAGCGCATTAATTACAAGTCGCCTAATACAACGAGATCAGATCTGTTAAAAATGAAATCCCTCTCGCAAGATACAAATCAAGAATCTATGACGTCCAAAAATGATGAGATTTCGAATTTGCAATGTGCGACACATGAGATTAACAAGAAAAAAATACATAACGGCATAACGAATGAAACTAAGGAGAAACTAAGAAATACGAATTCACTCGAATCGTCCGCGGGTACTCCGAATTCGAGCAATCCGGAGTATGAAATCGAAAAATTGGTGCGCGCGACGGGAGCTGAGGAAGTTCAAGGATTAAGATCACTTGATTCGCTAGACTCCTTGACACCGGATAAAATTCTGCACTTAATCAGCAAGGAGAAGTATCATCCTTTATCTAAACTACTGATGGGTAATATGATAGGATTGACATCAGAACAATCTATCGCACTAAAAACTCGTGATCTAGCGAGCAAGCAGGATGAGGACAAACCCGCGATGTCGAAAACTAACGTCGAGGAAAGTATAGGACGCAAGAACTTTAAAGCCACTTCCGATGATTTAATTGGTACGAGATGTTACAAATTTCGAAGACGCAAGAGATTGTCCCGTAGGATGCTAAACAAGGCGAATGTAGAAAGGTGTGAGAAAGATCCTTCTCAGTCTTTGGATGTAACAGCGCAAAACTCGACGTTTCATAACATGTACAACGGTTACCAAGCGGACACGTCTAAAAGGGATATGCTTTCTTCAAATGAACGCGATAAAGATTTACAGAAGAAGCCGCACGGACGAAATAATGCTGAAGGAAGGATTTCTACCTCAACGCGAGGTGCTAAAAAGACTCTCGGTAATAGAAACGAGATAAGAACACGTTTAAGGACTGTCAAAGCTATCAAATCCTCGGTGAAGAAATACGTGCATAAGAAAAAGAGACGGGAGATTGCAAACTTGTCAATAGACGCGAATTTCAGTCCTAAAGTACGGGGCCCGCGAAATAGGCGACTGCGATGCATCGAAACTAATGTATATACGAAGCGATCGTACGAGCCTTTCAGTACTGTGATTCGCACGTTAAACAAACACAAACTCAATTCTGAGGTATCCGAGCAGCGATCCACGTTCAGTGGCAGAACCAGGCTGACAAAAGTCAGTGGATACAAACGCATTAGGAGCAGGCAAACCAGGAACGTGAAAAGACCGGACACTCGAAGCCTAAAGCAAAATAGGACGCACAAAACTCTTGCAATTACCAGTGATCAGAAGCAGAAGAAAGTTGCGGATAAAAATCCTAGAATGGAAAAAGATCTAGCTAAATGTAACATTAATGTCAGCGACGGCAATAATAAACGATCAAAAGTCGCCGAAGTTAACGCAAAACCTATCCAAACTGTCGATACGGTGCCTAAAAGTAGAAAGAGGAGGTTGATGCAAAGTGGTTCTGCGGGATTAAATCGCAATATCGTTGAAGGGAAAACGGACCATGACACGGAAGCTACGAAGCGCTGCACGACGGACGCAATAACCCAGTGTTCTTTGATCAAGGAGCCATTGCAGAGTAATCCGAAGAGCCGAGAAAACGTTGATAACATTACTCGTAGCACCAACCCAAACAAGCATACCTTCATTAAAGTCGAGTACAACGACCCTAAGTACATGAAATCCGAAATTATGTACGAGACCGTTATATCCGACAACGAGAATTACGAGATCTGTCAAACGCATGGATCAGATTCTACCGAGAGCCGCGATTATTCTCTGGAGACCGATCGCGACGCGGAGTACCCCAAAAGTTCGGACGTGTCCTTTAGCGGTAGCGTCTCTAGCACGGGCGAACAACAGGATCCTCCGGGACAAAGAGTGTCCGCCTTCGTACCTGTAAATGTATTGGATAGTGATCTAAGGATCGCGAGGCTTAGATCTATAGGCTTCAAGCCAATAACATCTCATCCCATCACTACCATTAACGAGCTGTCCGGCAACAAGTATCATGGAAAGTGTCACGTTGCGTGCAGCAGCAAGGTGACTAAGCAAGACGTCGCTGAGAAATATAATAAATATGCTAATGAGGAAAATAACGTTGTCGTGTACATGGACGACGAATTGCAATATCAGGATATCGAGGACGAGGATGCGGCATCCATGCCGAAGAGACGCAAGGGGCTCGCCTCAAAGGCTACGATGGCTAGGTACGAGAAAATGAAGAGGGACAATCTCGAGAAAGAATTCTCTGGCAATTCGTTGGATCAGGAATTGGAAGTGCCGTGGCACGGCTGGAGGAAAGTGGTGACGAGCGGTGAGCCGTATTGGATTGGTTGGTAATTTCAAAGTTATACCGGACGTAGAATTAATAGTGTTAAAAAGTTATTTTAACGAAAACTCTAACACGTAGTGATTAATAGGCTCTGGTCCCTAGCTCTCATTAGTCCGGAAGAATGTTAGACTGTGACACTTTTAATTTTACACTCCGTGTACAAAAAGGTGCAAAGAATCGTGTATACAGTAACTTCATACGTAATCATAATTAGATATTACGTTGCGGGAAGAAAATAATTATTTTATCTATATATAAATATATACATATATATATATACACACAATAATATATGCTTATTTTTTTGCCAAAACAAATAAAGGCTGTTGATAAGATCCTAAATTATTTTTTCACCGATAGTTGTAATAATATTTCGATATATAAATGTAATATTACACGAAAATACGCTTTTGCTAGAACACCGCGTACAAAAACGATCATTCGTATTCGAGAACGTTTGATAATCTTTTTTTTATTTTGTTGAAGTTATACGCGTTATTTACTTTGCTAAGTGTTTCAGCGTTAAGCGTGCAGAGGGTAATTTAAGAAATTGTTGAGTAAAACAAGATGATGATTTACATTTGGTAGATGAAGTATCATTGTTGTTCTTTGAATGGAGGGGAATAGGATATTCCCTTCGAATGATAATAGATGTATACACTAAACTTTCGAGCGGATGTACATAAAATAAACAGCAATTTTAATTCGATTTGTTGGACTTTGGTGAAATACAATTGAACACGCAGAATCCCTAAAACATAGTGTTGAAGCGCGAATCAATTAAGATTCCCGATCTGGTTTACAAATTAAATATTTTGGAAAATCAATGGTTGATGGATAAAAATATAACTTTTGATTTATTTTAAACTGTTATGTTAATGTCGCATGCAAGTAACTATAAAGATACGCCATAGGCAATGAAGATTAAATAACAGACCGAAGTTATGTAATGGAAAGTAGAAGGTAACTTTTTATGCTTGATCAAGTCTTTAATTTGGCGATAACACCATTGCTTGACCAAGTTTTTTATTTATAATTTGGTTACGGCTCACCAATTACTCGCAAGAGATTGTGTCGGCTCCAGCTCTCACCACTGAATATTAATGCCGAACCGAAGTCGTGAGACGAGAACGCTATCACCCGGGATTATTGGAAATTATTGGCATGTCACACTTTGTGTGCAGAATGTAAACCTTCCCCTTTTGTCCCAAATAATTAAACCTAGGACCTCGGCGTTGACCACTCGAATCGTTTTTATTTTGTCACTGACAATGGCCGTAAACTGTAAATATTATGTTCCTGGCATGGGTAGCCCCAAAAACCTCCGAAGCCAGGGCATATTTTATAGATCCGTTGTGAACCATTATATTTGTTATAAGTGAGCCGTGACCTTTTATTTCATCGAAATGTACAATGAAGAAATCCTGCAGAAATTAGTTTCCGATGAAACACACAGTGTGACATTATTTAATTATTTACACAGAGTGTGTCGTAATCCATGGACGGTATTATACCTGGAATAACACCAATCGGAGGACCAAGCAATTTATAGCAGGGTAGTTTGTAGTGCACAGTTGGCCACGAGTACGAGGATCGGCAATCTAAGGAATCACACGTGGCTCAATGTGTCTCGTCGAGCCAGCGATGCTTTATTGCAAGTATCGGTAATGCCGGTGGCGCACTGAAATGCGCCAACTACTCTACCATACATTGTTTGATCCTTCGATGTTTGGATCGGTACGGTGACCCAGTGACATAGCATTGCGCGTGTTCGACCGGCAAGTACATTTTTTGCATATAAGTGAGTTTCTGTTAATTTATCGGTAACACTGTATGTACTCGGATATAATTAAAACAAATTCGTTGAAGGAAAATTGTTTAATTTCCGCATTATTAAATACATTCTATTTTAACGATATATACACTTATTAATTCTTTAATCTAGGACGCAAAGATTTTTCGTGGCTCAGAGTTATACAATACCCGGTCGTTTATAATAACCAGAAATATTCCCTTTACGAACATCACGAAATTTACTTTTTCTTTTTTTTCTCGCTTGCGAAATTACATTAATCTCACCGAAAGAAGTTTATCGAAGTGTAAAAAGGTGTACACAAACGTTAGTTTAAGTGTAAAAATATCGATTAACTACGGCAAAGTAATGTAGCAACGTATTTGTGAGTATTTAAACGTTAAGTACTGTACAAATGTTTCCCGGGAAAAAAACAACAAAATACGAACAAAAATTAAGTACCTCGTGAAAAAGAAGATCGTTACATCGTCATAATAGAGCCACCTCTATAGGTAACGCTGCCTTAAACACGTTCAGCATATTAAAATAAATATCTTCTATGCTATGTTTATATGATGTAACGTAATACATGTATTAACACGGATGTAACATTATGGAACTCAGCGTTGGGCATCGATCGATTAAAATTTTTAATCTGATTAATAGAAAATTACGATTAGAAAAATTAATCGCATTGAGAATCGTGATTGTTTTAATGGATTGACAAACTTCACTTCGAATATTAATTTGTAATGTACAGAATACAAATATTCCAAGTTAAAAAGATTCGAAGATATTATACAGGGTTTTCCAGATTCACCGCTCGGGCAGTTAATAGCGAATAATACAGTTCGAGCCGTCGAGACGGGTTTTATACCAAAATGACGAGACACAAGGGCGTTTGATAATGTCGCACTGGCCTCGAGTACCAATTTTCTGACTTTCATTGATAACTTTATCTAATTTTTATTATACTTGGCGGTAATCGAAAATGCTTAATTTTATCTCGATTTAGTCTACTCGTGATTAGCATAACATTAATAAACGCTCTTCCACCGACTTCGCGCGCGTCGAAAACGCGCTTCGATTGCTCAACTTTACAATCCGCAAATAATGAATTGGATTAATATTATTAATCGTAATCATTGACCGTTGATCTGATTAAATTGTGCCCAACACTGATGGAACTATTACGGTACGGCGGAATCTCGTTACTCCGCACGATTTCATTTTTGTTACCTTGTATCTATCTGCCGTTTGTTTCTGTGAGCGAGTCAAGTTCCTACCTAACGATGTACAATCAAATTTGACGATATAATGCAATGTAGTGGCGGATTACCGCGCAGGCGGATGAGGCGCTCGCTTGTGTCTTGAAACACGAATGTTTGCGTTATTAATATTTTGTTTAATTCTTCCAATTATTACAAATTAATTATAAAGACAGATAAAACTTATACGAATCGGTTAACCAAAAGCGTTTATCAGTTTTGCGAGTTGGGCCTCAAAATAATCCGCCACCGACGTAGTGTCTGAATTGAAAGCGGATGCTCATAATTTGACTGGAAGTCCCGTATTGATGCAATCTTTCCTTCCATTCATTTTTTCCCACTTTATTTATCCTTATTTCAGGGCCAACCTATTGCTCCGGCAAACTGGGCAATTGCACAGGGGCCCGTAAATCGCTTAAAAATATTTTTTTTTTCGCGCGTGAGAACACTAAAGAAATATTCTGGGTCTAGTCGAATAACAAAAAATAAAATAGTATATTAGAAAATAACTTTTAATATAACCGAGACTAACCCAGTTATAAGATAACTGGACGATCTTACCGCCCAGCGGTTGTAAAGCTAGAAACGCATTTCTAACACGTAATACGAAGTCCAAGGTGGTACAATACGTGTTACAATATGTTCACAGGTAATGCCACGTCTCAACACGGCATAGCATATCAATGCGCGTTAATACGTTACAAATGTATTCCTAGCTTAACGTACTCGACTGTTTTTCTTTTTCGCGGATTGAGCCAAATTAGAGAGCTGTGCCTAGGGCCCTGAATTTCTCTTAATCGGGCACTCGAATCCTTGCTTTATCTTTCTGTATTACGCGATTCCATGAACGGACTCGACCGCACATTCTCTCGTTATGTGATTCCATTCTTTATCTATTGGAACTCATCATCACTGCTCAGCAGCATCGTTTTCTCGTTATAATTTTGCGAGATCGTAGCGACACGCTGATTAGTGGTATGTCGCCTTTGCGGTGGTGGCACCGGCATGTTCTGTGGATCATCCGGATCGAAGCTGGATATCCGCATACCGCGTTGTCCCTTGGGAGCTCCTAATTGTTACATTACATTTACGTATTATCGCCGGCAAAGCGGTGGCTAGTGGGTGCATCGATCACCCAGCTGAGGGATAACATGCTCGTTTCGTTTTTATTTCAAAGTATTTGTTGGCTGCCTCGAGCAAGGTTTGTACGTTTTTTTCTCTCACTCTCTTTTTGTACACGTGCGTGCTCGAAGAAATCTTTTTTTTCAACCCTTTACACGGTAAGACCTACAGAATCTTTAGTCTTCGCGGAGCACATTAATGCAGGGAAACGGTGATGGTAACAGTAGCGCAGATACGCTTCAATCGTGCGATTCATGCAAGTTATCGAAATTATAAAACAAAAGGAAGTAGAGTCACGGTAATCCAATTTTCGATTTCTTAACATTCACTGTCAACTACATAGCTAATTTAGCATAGCGGTTAATAAACGTGAGTTCACACTTATGTTGCAGTTAACATTTTAGTTTGGTTTTGCCACATCCATTTTCCTGCAGCGCAACGTTTGTTGTAATCAACCACTTCTTGGACCCAGTTCTGTCGAATTATCGAGACTCTACTGTAATTTAAAGCATGCCAGATTTCGTGATAGGGTTGCCAAGTGCTTCTACACAGACAGTCAGGCTTTATACCCGTGTGATCAATCGAAAATTTAGAAAATGTTTGCCTCGCAAATATAAAACATGCATAAAACGTTTATTTCTATCGTGCACTCTACGTAGCAACCCTATTTCGTGAAGACAAACTAAAAAAGAAACGTGTATGTAAAACTTGTAGAAAAAGTAATGAGAACTTAATGCTAGATCAAAAAGAGAGAGAGAAATGAGAACTTAATACTGGATAAACATGCTAAATTAAAGGATTCAGATCGCATACACATCTGCATGCCAGGTCGCATCGTGCCGGGATATAAAAGCAATAAAAAGTAATACTACGCCCCTCCGACTGCCTCCGATTTATATAAGTGAAACAATATCCAATTATGTGTACTGCCACAAAACGATATTCAGCCATTAATTTCCTTGTTTTGCATTTATTTTAAAAGCGAAACCTTTTATGAATTACACCGTTACTCTAAGTGCTCTTGTGTTAAGTGCTTAACGTCTATTTTACGACAGACCGTGTTAATCGCAAATGGGTGAGAATCGTATGCATCTATTATCAACAAAGCCTACAGTGTCGACAAGCTAAAGAGCTAATTCGTGTTGAACCAAGTCGATTACCAGCGTGCTTTCCCGCAAACAGCAGCCTCTGTTTTCGTCCATGAGTTACATACGAAACGAAATATATGTTATGCGACATAGTATAAAAGACTGTATCAGTTAGTGGGTGAAGCAGTGGTGAGAGCTGGTTATAGACTTATTCCAGCCCGGGTAAAGACATTTTAGCATTACCCGAGCAATTTGAGTAAAGCTTGAAATCCTTTTAGAAGACCCAACGCAAATCAAGTTTGCTTCTCGATGTTCCGAGTCTCTGGAGATTGACTGGTCACTGAAGCCTGAAGTTTAAAAGGATTGCAGGCTTTTACCTGAATTACTCAGATAATGCTAGAAACCTTTATACGAGCTCAGGTTTGACAACACATCGGGCTTTGACGATAACGCATATATTATATGTATACCGACGGCGTTTCAATATAAACCTTAAACAATAATTTGAGCAGAGAACTGTTTGCCCACCCTGCAACTTGATTCGAACCTAAAGCATCGAGAGTGAATTTTTAGCACATCGCTAAACAAGCTATTATTGGTCGTATTTAGAATCTTTCGATCTCCGTTTAAAGTGGTACAAATGCCTGATGTCCGATTTTTCTTGAAATTAAAAAAGCGATGGCTCGCACGCTCATAGTTTTTCGTACGGCAAGTTGGTATTAACGTCTGAAAAACAGCAAAGAAAGTGCCTTCAAAGGACCTGACTCTAACGAACTGGCACGTGTCAGGCAGGTTTTTAGGACAGAATAATTACATTCCATCTCGTTTGCATTCGTTATTCTGCGGACAATTCGATCGTAGAACGTTGAAGTGAATTTAGATTAATTTGGTGCTTTACCGATTGGCAGTGTAGCATATAGAAAGACAGAAGTATAATGTACATTATATACAAAAGCCAAAGCCCGTAATTAAAGCGTTGCGACGATTCAATTAACGCATTTAGTACTCCATTCAATTCTTCGGTTATGGCACGAATAAAGTAAGGTTCAGCGGCTTCTCGGAAATATGCAATATCATTTTTAAAAAAAGAAAGAAACATTCTTCTGGAACGTATGCAAAAACTATAAATTTGCTTGAAACAAAATACATGAATAAAATAATGGAATATGGATGATTTTCAATTTCATCATTCTCTACGTCATGCTATATGACAATCATAGCAATTCATGAATCGGGTGTCATACAGTTAACAAAGAATATTTGTAGAATGTCATTTTTTAAAACGAACAGACACTTTTCAGATGTTAAAGGTTTTACGTACCAGAACTGTATTGGGTATATTGTTGATATTGTGGATGAAAATTGTGGATGGCATCAGTCATTATATCTTTTGGATTCATGGTTTCCTAGATGGAGAAAAATATCAGTAAAGTTTTATCCAATGTAAATCAGACTGGAGTCCAATTCTTAATTTTATTTGTATCATATTAAAAATAACAATGATAAATTAATTGCAAATAGTAAATACTCAGGTCTGATTTAAATGTTTCTGTAACTGTTTTACAATTCCAGCTGTGACACACCATATATATATTGTGCAATATGAATTTGAAATTGTGTACTGCTTACCTTTAAACTACTGCTAATACTCTGCATTGTAACGCTTCTTCCTCTCGAATCCGTAACGCAACCAGCGGAATATACATGAATAGGAAATGCGTAACGCAGAGCTATCGCAGCAAATAACATTTCGATACAGATTAAGAAGTTCTGATAACCAGCGGACACTGTACCCGCACTGGTTGATTGGCCCAAGCTTATCGGTGAAATTACATTCGCCTTTTCAAGAATGGCCAATAGAACTCCTAAGGAATAAGTAAAATTGCTTACATATGTATAATTGAACTAGCACAACTCTACTCGTTTTAACGAATTCTTTTTACCTTGCCAAAAGGAGAGAAAAATGACGCTCTTGACAGTGCAAAACTTTAAGACTGGTTCGAATGGCGTCAGCAGGTCCCTCGTAGCAAAGTAAAAAAGAAACAGTCCGTACAGGGCCAGCGAAACACTGATGTTATAAATTATAGTAATATAAATGTAGCCTCCATCTGGAGACCAATCTCCATCTCTGTAATGTCCAAACGCCTGAAGGAATATAATGACAAACGCCATTACAGGCTTTACCAAGCAGAATTGTAAAGTGGCCTGCTTGCAGAATCTAAGAAAACCAATGGTGTATGTCTTTCCAACTAAGCAGCACGTTCCGTATAGGCAATTGGAACGAATAGGCTTGCCACGTATTTCGGACATAATGTTTCCTTCACCACCCAGGTACTCGTAGCATAGGGACAAGAAGTTATATATAACAAATGCTTCATAACAGTCTCGTACGGTAAAGAAATAAACGTAATAGCTTTCGCTGTTGAAAAACAGGAGAGAGATCCAAGAGTAAGTCGCATAAATAGGGACTATAAACAGAATCCTCACTATCCATCTCTGTTCCGTGGGATTGGTATACCACCTCAAGTGTTGATAAATCTAAAAACAAGGAATCAAATGTTTATGCCATCCCTTATCTCAATCCGAACGAACATTAGGGAAATTTGTACCACGACGACGTACCTGTTGGCAAGTTAGAAACAATGCAGCCCATACAAATGCGCCAGCAATTACTTGAGCGGCTCGTGTTTGTAAGAATATAGGAGCAGCTTTCTCCTGTGAAATCCCTCCATATACGACCCCAGTGACGGTGGTGGAAGTCATATTATCTACCAATGTATTCGCAATCGTGGATGCTTGCGTCACCACGGTACTACTCATATTTCAATCTGGGGGGAAATTATCGTCGAAAATGATAACGATCGTTCACCCTAATCGACAAAAATGAAAAGGAAAAAATGGTAATCGACGTTCGTGCACGTTGACGGAAACGAAAAGTAAAAAAAAAAAAAGAAGCGGTAAAAACTTGTCTATCCGTGATCACGGAACGAGGCGAGAATGGTTCGCGCGTTAAAAATCAATATGCACAACAATAACAACGGTACTCCATTCGTGCGCGAATTCTCGCATTTCGAGGACGCACCCGTGTTCCATTCGTAGATTTTTTCGAAGATTGCAGCATACGCGCTCTCTCACTGACGTTACTCTCGCCGTGAGCGTTCCCTTTTTTTTCTCTCGTTTACGTACGCCTAGCTATCGTGGCGCTGACTTGTACGATCGAGTTTCTGAGAGATTCCCCACTTTCAATTAACTAGCTCTACCGACGCAACGATTACTGGTGGTCGTGACCTTCCAATAGACGACGCCGATAATCCACCGAATGTCCAAGTCTCCCTGTTTTCGATCGTGTGAATCGCCTTCGGTTAACTCCGATCACCGGGTTTCACTTTTACTCGACATGTCTCGTGCATCCCTTTTTCATTGTCCCCGCGGTGTCAAACATTCGTCGTGGCGCAGCTTCGCGAAATATGCCACTCCGGACAATAAAAATACAACTGGTCCTGCCAGTACGCCATACATCTCTCTCGCTCTTGCTCGTTGGACAACTTTATAAGTCTCTCTCTCACTTTGACTCTCACCAACGACGATCTCTTTTTCCCTTCTCCTACGAGGAAACCTCCCTCCAGGTCGACTTTAATTATCAATGTATACGCGTGCGCAGTTTTGCGAGATATACGAGAATTCTTATAGTCGTGTGGGAATTTCGAGGTTACGTACGAGCCGCGAGAGAATATGCTTCTTTGACGATTTTTGTACGATAATTTTTACGAAAATTTGTGTACATGCTATCGTTAGTTATTGCCAATTTTTTTCACAGCCACTCGTTTAACATAGCATGGAAAGTTTTGGAAATAGTTCGGAAAAATTACACTTGCGATGCGAAATATCTCGGAACTGTCTAATGTTTGTTCTTTTCCTTTTATTTAAAATGTTCCTATACATACAGTATATAGATTTCTTCAAACGTAAAATATTTCAGAATTATTTGACTTGTAAGGTGTTTCCCTTAAGGTATTTCAGAAAGATTTATGTTATAATATTTCTTTTAAAAAATTCCAAGAATATTCACATTGAAATGTTTTTTGCACATTTCTGGAATATTTGCAATCATTTGAAGTTTTCCTAAAATAATCTAGAAACATACTTATGTTTATCTTTTTAGAAAAAAAAGACAAACTTCATATATCAATTCTGTACTATATATATTGATTCAGAATATTATTACTTTATATTTGGATGACACTTTTTATGAAAACAGATAAAACTGCGTGAATTTTTTAGGTCTGATAGGTTATGAACCAAAATTTAGCGCATGCGCGATATAACGTCAACGATATTCGCGCGATTACTGGGTTGAATAAGTATTCTACCCATTCTACCTGATTCTACCATTTATCTCGTACGTGCATCACGTCATCGCGCGAAACGACATTTTCCTCATTATCGAGCGTTGAGGAAACTGCCGTTCTGTGGCGAATTAAATTTCTAGCCGCTGGTTGTTCGAATCCTGCAGAGTACGAAGTGGATGATGTGAAGGTGTGTGAACGGGAGTACCTTTTCTTTTTTCTCCCGTTACGCGAACGAACGTCAACGGATCCGAAGGTTATAGTTGGTTACAGTGTCCAGGGATGTGTCACGGACTGTCAAGGTGGTCAGCTACGTCAGAAATAACTTTCGTAATCCACGAAGAACGGGGATCGTGAAGTTAACCGTGTTGACTTATCGGCTTCTGTGATAAGACGATGTCAATGTACTGACGACGTTCGCTTCTTTGAATTTCACGTCCAAGCAAACGCATTTCCACGAAAATGGCACTCGTTTACATCGAAGACAGCGATCCTTGGTAAAGTGGGGAACCTGATATGTTTAACGTTTCACGTTTTACCCTGGAACAGTAATTCCCATAGATAAACTCATGCTCTACGCTTTCTAAAATCAAATAAAGTGGAAAAGCAATTGAGGAATTATGCAAAATTTATTTCATTCAATCGTTAACATTCTCCAGGGTTAAACGTATCAAAAGATTTAAGATTTTGTTATTCATTGCTTTCGACTGGAACCAGGCTAGCTGAATATGATGCCTGTGAGAAGCTCTTCAGGGAAATTATGGAGCAGCTTACCACACGGGATCGCCACCCGAAAGTGTCACAAACATATGCAAGTTTATCCGCGAATATCAGGATTCGGTTAAAACAGTATAGCAGAGAAGTGCAGCAATTAAAGAACAAAGTTGCGGATGCAACAAAATCGAGAGTCATGTATCCTTTTGGCATCTTGTCCAAATCTTTAACTTACTAATAAGCCTATTAAGTTATGTTCCTTAAAATACAAAGGCACACAGAACCATAGAGGAGGCAGAGAGAAGAACACGGCAGATAGAGGTATTGCAGAGTAGGGATATACACTTACAGAAATTATACGATTCACGTACAAATGAGTATGCATCGTCTCGCTCGAATCTATTTGGAGCTGGGGGATCAGCTTTTGCAAATGCAGGTACAACTTCGTGGGCTGCAGATGATGACGACGATGCTAAACCCCTGGACATTCAAGTATCCATAGACGATCTTAAGACTCAACAGAATCGTATTCTGGAAGGTATTGGTCCGCAAGATTAACAAGTTACAAATAAAGAAGTAGTGAATGACAAACAAAGTTTTGTATCTTCAAAACAGTATTGTGCTTCTAGCTAGGGTGACATATTTTAACTCTTGGTGATTTTTCTTTCTAGAACAAGACAAAGGCCTAGAAGAATTGTGTAAAGTGATTGCAAGGCAGAAAGAGATTGGTCAAACTATTAACAATGAAGTGGATCATCAAAACGGTAGATGAAAGATCTCTATTCCATTTGCCATTGTTGTCTTAAGTGAGGATTTTTCAGTTTTTAATGATTTAAATAATACTTACATTGCAGAAATAATTGACAGTTTGTCGGATCAAATGGATAGGACTGACGAATCTTTAATCAACAAGACACGCCACATACAGACTATTAGTCACAAAGATCGGACGTGTGGTTATTGGATAGTAATCATATTACTTTTTATCGGTATTGTCGTAGTTGCTTTAGTTTAATGATAATAATAACTAATATCCACGATGCATTTACTAGTGTATCAGACGAGTACATACACCATATATGCAAACTGGCTTTATTATAAGTAAATAAATTCCATTGTAAATATTCTTAGAACAAGCGTAAATTTTGTTCCAAACTTCTGCAGCTGTGTAAGAAAGCACAGTCAAAGCTGTATACGTTAGAATCCACCACAAGCCTATGCAATAAAACTTTTTTTTCATCAGACGTCACAATGCAATTTTCCCAGGGACCAGTTTTCCCGCAAATTTCAAATCTACTTTTAGATTTTCTTCGGTCTTTTATGTTGTCAATTAAAAATTTTCATTAGGACAACTGATTATGAAAATCATCTTACTGACCAACGTGAAATGTTTTTTAAAAGTTCTTTATTCAAAACACAATGAATGAGGGCGCTACTTGGCGCGATCATTTGAGCCGATACAAATTTAACAATCACTTACTCTTATAACGATAGTCGATTTAACACATATCAGTATATATTACAATGGGTTTATATTTTACAATCAAAGGGAAGTTTTTACATTATTCGAACTCGGGCTAACTGCTCTGTTCGGAAGTATGCTATACAAAAAAAAATTGATTTCTATTTTTCAATATTACCGTAGCTATGTCAGTTTTCTTTTCTCTCGTTAATTGATCTATACTGGCGTACTCTGTCTATTGTGCAACCCAAGATTATCGAGCAGGGCTTTCGGACTAGGATCCCTTCCACGGAATTTTCGGAATACTTCACTCGCGGTATAACTACCGCCTAAAGATAAGAATGTTTCGCGATATCTCTTGCCTAATTCCTTTTGCTGCTGGTCACCTTTACTTGATAGCTCTTGAAGTGCACTGAACACATCAGCAGCGATCATTTCAGACCAAATGTTGCTATGAGAAAAATATACTAGATAACTTTTGCCTCGATTCCAGCACGTCATCGAGGTTTAGTTAGGCCTCCTTAATCCAACTGAACAAAAATATTACAATTCGAAGATCTCACCTGTAATAAGCACCTGCCCAAGGACCGCTGAAGATGGCATCGAACGAACATACGTGTGAATCTTTCTTGTTTTGCGGAATTACGTTGTACTTGCTCCATATACGGTCCATTATCGTCGCCCAATATTCGCCGCTGGAAAGTATCCAATACTCGTTAATTCTCAAATTGTTAATTGTCCAATACTCGTTACTCGGTTAGAAAGAGTCTCTTACGTACGGCATAATTATTGCTCTTCGATCTTACCTAGTGTGCAATTCTAAATCCATCTGCGACAAGTAAAGTTCTTTGCAGAGATTGTAACCGGCAAAATGTGTCCTCACGTTTCGTAAACTTTCAATCATCTCCCCCGACAAGGGTTCGCCTGAGTCGTAATGACCAGAAATCTGACGCAATACCGATGGCTCGTACAACCTGACGAAAAATAATCAATGTTCAAGACAGGGCAAAATAAAAAATCCGACCCATTAAAGAGATTTAAAGCCTACCAATTTAAAAGGAAGTAATCCGAAATAAACACTACGTCCCATTCCACGAATGAAAATCCAGATATTTCGGCATAATCCACCGTTGTTAGTATGTGTTGCAGGAGATGTCCGAACTAATGAAAGAAGTTAACAAGGAGGATGAATACAGTGCTGCTAACATTGTGATTGCTTTGACACGGATGGTCCTTTTTCTCTTTGAATTATATAGTTTCTATTTCTAAATTTAAAGCATTATAAAAACTATGAAACGCAAATGAGTTTGTGTTACTGAAGGGATGAAAGGGTCAAACTAACCCTGGTTTCCAGTAACTACTGAATTTGAATCAGTGTAAGATCCAATTACCTTTCGAAACAGGGTGCGAACGTCTCGGAACGAAAGTAAAGACGGTCTCTCGTCAATCGGGGGCTGAAAGTTAAATATACATGCGGCCAACGGCGTCGAGGCACATATTTTACTTTTGTTTCTAATGGCCAACATCCATCCGGAATCCAATTCCAAGCGCATCTTCTCTTCCCCCCTTGCGTACGGATCGAAATAAAAATTAGCTATAGGCTCCGTACTTGGTGTTTTCAAATCAAAAACATCGAAAACCCGAACGTCTTTGTGCCAAATGTCCACTTTCTTATTTTCGACCATTTTCACCGCGAACAGTGTCTCGATTAATTTGAACATACCCGATAATACCTTCGGTAAAGGGAAGTAATCTTTAAAATCATTCTCATCGTATCTGAAAAAAGTATAAAAATTATATTATACCATATCGCTATGAGCAAATAAAATTAAGTCTTCTATCAAAAGTCACTTCTGCTAGGTTCAACAAATGCAATAAATGATCACAAGAATACAAAGCTAAGAAACACATTGTTTGATATATAAAACATTTTTCATTTTCCACTACTGTCTCATAGGTTTTTCTAATCATAGAGTACATTTTAGCGTAACCGAAAACTTGATGTTTCTTAAAATATTTCTTTTCATCGCATGCTGCGCATTCATCATAATTCTTTTTTGTATGTAGGAAGCTTTGGTTACTTGTATATAGTACGTTGCTGTTTTCTAATCCAGTAAGGTATATCCCATGCTTGAATCACTCCATCGTGTCCTCTTTCATTTGCAAATTCAGTGAGCTTTTGAATTTCCTGTTCTTGCGCCGGGCGAGCTTCAATGAGATCATAAATCACTATTCACACCTCGGCAGTTTTTAGACGCAACAACCTTACCAGTTTCCAGCAGAGTATCCATGACACTCTTAAGATTTTCGATACTTCCAGCCATTTTAGTTTCCATACTCATTTCCATGAATGACTTATATCCCAAAAGCTTTGACGTCTTCTCTCTGTTGGCTCGAATTTCTTCTAACGAAGAACTAGTTTGGTACAACTTATCTTGGAATAGAGATGATTTTGTGACATCTGCTTCCCAAAGTTTCCACCTCAATGGGCGATTGGGACAATACTCTGATTGGATTGTAATCAGAGAAATCAATTAATATATTTCTATCAAAATCTAATGTGTGAACAGATGTAAGATTGATTACATATTTCGGACATTTCCTACGCATTTTATTAGAAGTTTGAAGTTCTTTTGCAAGATTTAACGGAAAATTAAGTAACCAAATTTTAATTTTGGAAATCCGGACCGCTGCAGATTAAAGGTTAAAGTTTGAAGGATGTTCACATAAGTTTTAAGCAATGCGTGAACAGAACATTTGGAAATTTTCATACCCATAACTGTGTTGAAAACTGATGGTTTTAATGTTACCACCCAAGGGCCAGTGTCAGCTTGCCCGGGATCTACTGCTATAGTTTTTAAAAACTCTGGTGCAAAGTCTTTTACAATTTCAGGATTTTTGATTGTATGCGAATACAGTTTTGTGGCTGCCTGTAAAAGACTATATCAATGTCTATGCTATTTTAAGATGCCATCTTATACACTGACCTCCAATCTCTCTTTGAATCCAGAAATCTTTAGCGTTGTTATCATACAGAAATGCATGTACTCCCCACGTTTCTCACAGGGTAATTCTAAACCATTTAATTTTCCTTCCAATATAAACCTAACTAATATTCTCTTCTGTTGATCCGTCAATTTATTGTCTTTATTATTCATTATACTTTTGCACTTTTGATAAATCGGAGTACTGACATATTTACTGGCACACGCTTTTTTAGCACGTTCATGAATACCTAAATAACACTTTGTGGGCATCAGACTTTGATTTCCAAAATACAATGTCTTTGCGATCCCCCATGTAACTTCCAATGCAATAAACATCTCTTCCAAAGGATGTAACACATCGTTAAATATATCTGCATTTTCTTTATCTATAAAAGACGGATCACTGTTGGTTAGAACGTTTGCCGATAAATCGATGAAGATCCATGTTTTACATTTACTCACCTTCTAATTTCTTTTCTAATGTCTTAATTCCTTCCTCAAATTCCACTGTTTGCTTTCCAATTGCTGCTATACATTTCTCTATTGTTATGTTATTAAATTCTGGAAACTTGTCCTCTTTCAGTAGAGGATTTTTATCTGGTAAATCATCGCCAATTTCTGGAAGACTATATACAAATATTATGGAATGACTACGAGTAAGGATGAATGATATGTTGCTTACACAACTATGTGGATACCACAAAATGGAAGGAATAAATAGATGACAGATAAAATAATACACACAGAACAGGTGGAAGAAGTATCAAACATGCTCGAGTTAAGACAGCCTGATATTTATGTTAAACGTTTGTCATTCGTAATTTGAATGTATTAACCTCTTGAGTTCCTTTTTGAATTATGGAAGTAATTATTTTTCATTCTTATCTGGCAATCATGAATGAACGAGTATGGTTAATCTTATAAATCATTTGACGATTAAACTCAGAAAGTGACAATCAAGAATGATCATGTATTTACGGCCCTCTTAAGAAAGAACAGACAGTATAACCCTCAAAGTAAAGTAATGAGCTAAATATGAGTCACGTACAGCACGATGTATCCATTGCGCTTGGGGACCTTTAAAAAATTCGTTCTCGACAGGATAATCCTCCTGGCACACAATGACACCACCATCTTGATAACAGTTTAATTGAATATTTTACTTTTTCTACTTTTCAGATCGCATTTTCAGTCCCGAACCGGCAATTCCGTAAACTCCAACACCCTCTGTGAAGTTGATTATTATACTGATTATACTTCAATAAAGCGACCAACTTAATTTCGTCCTTAGTAACTTACTAACTTAGGGTGGTATTCCTATATTATGGTGGTTTCACATGTTGAGCATATCTTTCCAGCGCATGTGCGTATCATGTTTAGATTAATGCGTATGCTATAATGCACAGAATTAATCCACGTGTGGCACGTGTATTAATCGGTTAATGTCAATGGTCGATTCTTGTATGTGCAGCAAACCCGAATTGTGAATTTGTTATTTAGCATTGTTTCTCTCCCGTTTGTTCAATAAAGATGCTCATATTGTTATTTGAATAGCGCCTTTTCACATAAACAAAATGTTGACGACCAAGGTTTTCTTCAGAAAAACTAAAGGAGGGAATGTGTTCAAGGTATCATCTTGTGTGCATTATTTCGTTAATGACGTATATTATTCCTAATAAAACTTCTAATTACCACGAAAAATAACAGTAACTGACAGTAGTAATATGTTTATTTTAGACAGTCAGGGAACATTACCTCAGAGATGATATTCATTGTGGATACAAATCTTGCGATCGATGCAAGTACAGGAATAAGAACATTATTCTAGACGAGGATGAAACAAGTGCAAAGAGCTCATTGCTCTCACATCCGTATTACGTTCTGTTAGACACCAATGTGATTTTAGATCAAGTTAGTATTATGTCTGTCTTAAGCTTTATTAAAAATACAACTTGTTGATTACTGTACATCGTTGATTATCTAATCTAATTGAAGGACAATTTCTTTTCAATTAATATGCTTTTCTTTCAAATAATCGTTATTTTGGATATTGGGCTTTCTATTAAGTGACGTTTTATTGTACTTTGAATTACCACTTTGTAGATCAATCAGCATTCCAATGCTTATCAGTTTTGCAGTTTACTTTAAAATATAATCTAATGATGTAATTTTAGATTGACGTCTTAGAGGAAGATATCATTTGCAATGTAATAATCTTGCAAACAGTTCTGCAGGAAATAAGACACAGAAGTTCAACAGTCTATAAAAAATTAAAAGATATTATTGCTAATGCACACAGGAAATTTTATGTGTTTGTTAACGAACATCATAGGTATGCTATACCAATTTATAATTATTAGATTTAATCATAACTTTTTATTGATACCATTGGGTTGCCCATTACATTACTATATAGAGAAACATATGTTGAACGTAACCCTGGTGAAAGTGCAAACGATCGGAATGACAGAGCAATTCGAGTGGCGACTAAATGGTATAACAGCCATTTGAATAGTGATGGTTGTAAAATTAAAACTGTATTACTGACAGACGATGCGCGAAACAAGGAACTGGCAATCGCAGATGGCATACCTGCACTTTCAAGTAAAATTTTGTTTCTTTTATTGCTTGCTTCTAATTGACCTATATTTAATGAATAATTATTATTCAGTGGAAGAATATATTGCGTCGCTGGAATCTGCTGGTCTTTTGGTTGATAAATTATGCAAGAAGAGTTACACTGCAGAAAAGAGTGGTCTACAATACTTTCCGTGTCATCTTACACCAGTGGAACTACACGCTGGGATCAAAAATGGAAAAATATTGCAGGGTACATTCTCAGCATCTAGGGAGAATTTTCTGGAAGGAACCGTAAATGTCGAAGGAATTGAAAAGTTTGTTAGTATCAATTGTTGTTTTTTCCTCTGCACATAAAAAAACGGTATCATCATGTTCTCCAATGTTTGTGCATGCTATTCCAGGTACTGATTCAAGGTCGAAACCATCTCAACAGAGCAGTTGAGGGGGACATAGTTGCAATAGAGCTGCTGCCCGAAGAACAATGGTCATGTCCCAGCGATATTATACTACACGATGAAGTGGAGGCAGACGTGGAGGACGTATTAGAAACTGAAAAAGTTTTAGATAATTTTGTGCCATCCAGTAAAGTTGAGAAAACACCAACGGGGAAGGTTGTTGGCATTATCAGGAGGAATTGGAGGCAATATTGTGGAATATTACAGCCCAGCCCCATCGAAGGAAACGTTCGGCACCTGTTTGTCCCAGCTGAAAGGAAGATCCCGAAAATACGAATAGAAACGAGACAATCGAAGGTGCTATGCAAACAAAGAATCATCGTTGCAATTGATTCGTGGCCGCGTAACTCTAGATATCCTCTCGGTCACTTTGTACGAGCATTAGGCGAAATTGGTGACAAAGCGACTGAAAACGAAGTAATACTTCTCGAGCACGATGTACCGCACAGTCGTTTCTCCGACGCAGTTCTCAGTTCGCTACCGAAAATGCCGTGGGTCATCACGGAATCTGATATTGCGCAGAGAGAGGATTTGCGACATTTAGATATATGCTCGGTCGATCCACCGGGATGCACTGATATCGACGACGCGCTCCATTGCAGAGACTTGCCAAATGGTAACTTTGAAGTAGGCGTGCACATCGCAGATGTAACGCATTTCATTCGACCGGGAACCGCATTAGACAAAGAAGCGGCTTTACGAGCCACAACTGTCTATCTAGTTGATACAAGGATCCAAATGATACCAGGTAAGAAAGAACCGTCCAACATGGTTTGGTTGTTAGCATTGTCAAGCCGGAGTGCATCGAAAAAGAAAATCTTACGTGGAATACAATGCGAATGGTGATTGTTACAGAGTTACTCAGTACGAATCTCTGTTCCTTAAGGGGCAACGAAGAAAGATTTACATTTTCTTGTATTTGGGAACTGGACGCGGATGCAAATATAGTCGATACGAGATTCTGCAAGGCTGTGATTTGTTCACGACAGGCTATGACTTACGACGAGGCACAGTTAAAGATTGACGACGCTACTCAACACGATCCAATTGCGAAGTCGTTACGAAATCTTAATAATCTGGCAAAGAAATTGAAGAAAAGACGTATGGACAATGGGTATGTGTAATGTTGTTCCTTGTAACACGACGTACATATATCTAGTGGAATTATATAAATCTGTTTCTTCATCGTTCAACCTTTGCTTTAAATACAGAGCATTGGTATTAGCGTCACCGGAGATACGTTTTCAAATTGATTGCGAGACACACGATCCCATTGAAGTGGAAGCGAAGAAATTGAAAGAAACTAATTCGATGGTCGAAGAATTCATGTTACTCGCAAACACTTCCGTTGCTAAGAAGATTGTAACCGAATTTCCAGAATGTGCGATGTTAAGAAGGCATCCCGAACCACCGCCATCAAATTTTGAGCCACTCGTAAAAGCCGGGAATAATCAGGTATCTCAACTCACGATAGAACTCTTATTATCCACATACTGGATAATTTAAACGTCTAATTATTCTAATTATTTGAACAAAAGTTTAAAATAATTATTCCCAGTCTAAATTATTTAGTTGCATGGTTGAATAAAAGATATTGTTCGTTCAGTAATAACAACTATGTACGATTAACAGGGTTTCGTTATAAATACGGGCAACAGTAAAGAATTGGCTGAGTCTCTGGACAGTTGTAATAAAAAAGACAACCCATACTTTAATACAATGTTAAGGATATTGGCTACCCGCTGTATGATGCAAGCTGTGTATTTTATTAGCGGAATGCATCAGCAGGCTGAATACTTCCATTATGGATTGGCCTGTCCCATTTACACGCATTTTACATCCCCCATTCGAAGGTAGAATACAATCAACAAGTTAGAAAACAAGAATAAAAGATTAGGTGCCTGTGATACAGGGTGGTTCACTCAACTCGAGCAAGTTACAACTTCGTAAAGCCAAGTTAATAACTTCGCCAAAACATTAAAGTTCCACAGATCTGTATAAAACGTTCGAGTTATGTAAATCGCACTGTATTCTTATTTTTTTATTCTCATATTGTGTCGTTATGCAGGTATGCCGACGTAATTGTTCATCGATTATTGGCGGTTTGTGTCGGTGCGGACGCAACGTTCCCCGATTTGTTGGATAAAAAGAAGAATCACCAACTTTGTCACAATCTAAATTATCGGAACAGAATGGCGCAATATGCTGGCAGAGCGTCGGTCGCACTTAATACACACGTATATATCCCTTAGACTTAATATTCTTTCTCACGTTCATCGTTCGCAATTACTTATGGCGTTAAAATATATAATCTTATAACTTTCAGTTATTCTTCCGAGAGAAAGTTCAAGATGAAGATGGATATGTTCTGTTCGTTCGTAAAAATGCTCTGCAAGTGCTCATACCGAAATTTGGATTAGAAGGAACTTTGTATTTAAACGACAAATCTTCTTCTGTCGTTTTCAAATACAACGCGGAAGATCAGTCGCAATCCTGCGGAGATGTAGTGTTCCGAACTTTCGATCCTGTCGTAGTGCAATTGAGTTTGGATAGATCTAACGTGCAACACGAGAAATTAGTTTTCAAGCTCGTTAAACCAAATGTTAGTATGACGCAATGCATACTGTTGCTCTTACGGTTACTAATTATCATTACATTGAATTATATCCAGATACAAATACTGATGGAATATGTTGTAGATTCCAAATTTTAGTATTCCCGGTTTGGAAGCAAAAGTAAAGACTACGGTACAGGAAGATAAAACTGAACTGTTGAAGCGCAAAACCATTTCCAAAGAAGTATCTGCGGATAATCCAAAAACTGGGGGATCTAAGAAGAAGGGGAAGAAGAGGAAACATTAGAAACTGCTTATTAAACAATTCCTTCTGAAAACCTCTATTTTTGATTGCAGAGTGTAATTTGCACACCCACGCGTTCAAAGTGAACGAAGGTAAATATTTCTACAAGTATACTGTACGGTTTTGTATTTGATAACATTTTATTCTGCGAATTAAAAAGAAACAATCTGTTCTGCGAAGAACAGTCGACAGTTATTCCTTAACCATTTATTTCGTACTGATCTTAACACCTTACAATTTTTTTGTTAAATTTTAACCTCCCTTTTCACTGTTAAAAACGCGGAGAAGAAAAAAAATGTAAACATGTTTTTTTCTTCGTAATTTTATTATACCAACTCATTCTCAGATTTGTCGTTCATTTTCTTCAGGATGGTCCACGTAATATACGGCTCTACTTAGCAAATCAAACTCCTTTCAAAGAGCAAATTAACTTTTCAGTATCAGATCAGTCAAAGTTAAGCGATCCGCGACCATCCATCGAACAAAACAAATTCTAACGACAAAATATATATCTTGCATATTCCTTCGCGTTCGTCCAATCCCCGTCACAATCTAACGGAAAGCCCGCAGATGCAGCTGAACGGCACCCACGGCGTCAACGTGCACAACAAACTGCAACAAACAAGAATGGATATTTGCGTTGCCAACCAGCCCTTATCGTTCTAGAGACATTTATCGTAAAATTCAACAATAAATTTTCGAACGTCATTACTCACTCCTCCCGCGCGGTCGTATTCATCGGCGCGTATTTCTACTGTATTTCCGAATCATTTCTAACCATCGTAAATAACGCGGGACCGACACACCGTCGGCGAAGTTTCGCGTGAAAAGTTGGTGTTTTGATGTTTGCAGTTCCGGCGAAGTGGAACAACGAAACAGACCACGGGGGTCGCACGCGGGGTACCGATACGCGTGTACGGTGTGCGCGGATATCATAAATAATTATTTTTTTAAACCCCGTCCCAATCGTAACTGCAGTTCAATCGTGATCCTGCATAAAGCGTAGCGTGATTTCCGTGTTCTATTAGATTACGACGCTGGTTCAACCACTGAACTCTAATAAATATGGCGAACAGTGTAGCACCAGATTCATGGGAACAGCAGGCGGACAACGGAGACATCGCTTCGACACAGGACAAGTCCATCGAGAGCAAATTCTCGACCCTGAACGTGAACGCTGCGGAATTCGTGCCTTCCTTCTGCATTAATTCTTCGCCACCGAACAGTAATACGGCCGACAGTTCCTGCGATGCCGCTGTCATGATGAATACCGTAACCACGTCTATGCCACCTGAAATACATCATGGTTAGTTTCAGAATCACGCATATTGAGATCCTTAGGTATCGTTGTCGAGGCGAGATAGGTCTCGGCATTCCATTTTCATGGAGATGCAAGAGCAAGGTGATCACTCGTTGCGAGCTATCCATAAACTGCTGCTCCGACTAACCCCCATCGGTCTGGGCTTAAGTGTACAAGGTTGTACAGTCTACTGTTCAACGGAGGCTACAATGGTGCTGTACAGGGACTGGAACAAATCTGTTTTCTGCTTTTAGTTATCGTCTAGCTCGGACACCGTGTACTTTCATGTTGCGTCGTAATAATTTGGTTACACGTTTATTGGATCCTTTTTAACGTCTTGCAATTAGGAACTTCCAGCTGTTCTTTGCGGATCGGTTGATTTGTTATCTTGTCGTAAAAACAGATCATGGATTGATTCTCTTACTGTTATATTGAATACAACGGTATTTATAGTCATTCGTATTTTAATTAAGGCTGGCATTGCTTGTTATTTGCATTAATCTGGATTCATATACGTGGGAAAATGAACTGAGCACAACGTTAAATCGAGCGTGAAAGGCATTGGCTCGCATAGTATATCACCAGTACCGTGGTATGTTAAATTATGCTTTTTCCATTTGAATTTGTTTTAGAGGAGATGACATTAACATAATCGCAAGGGTAATATTTCATTGCCATATGTATGCTACAATATGTATGACTCATGTCGATGCAATGTCATGCAACACGTGTGCTTATATAGAGTATTAAAATCATCTATAGATGTAACGATGTGTATAAAAAATGTTGGTACAATGCGAACGCAAACATGCGGATAATTTTCTGGTACACGTAAAACTCTTATCAATTCTGTCTTTAGGTGAACAATTAAAAATTAGCATTGGTGTAGATATCATAGCAAGGTCTATTGTATGTATAGCACGGCAAAGGTTTCTGGAGTAATGGCGTGTAGTGTGTAAAAGAAACCCATTATTTTTTTAAACATATTTTTCAATGATTCGAAATAATTGCTTATCGTTATCGTTGAATAATTTTATCGAATACGATACTTGCATAAGAAGTAGTAAACAGCGGTGAAAGTAGAAAGTTGATTACGTAACATGCAAGAATAACTTTTAGATAATAGTTGATTAAAACTTTGCTACCTCGCAAGTTTCCTTTTTCACTCTGCCATGATAAAATTTTTAATATTTCGATAGCATAATTTTGTATACATTTTGTGAAACTTTATCAAAGAATGATGATAAACTTTAATTTAATGGAATATCAAAATACGTTTTAGGACTGAATTGTACATCATATTTCAATTTCAGGGAACGCTACTCCAGTTGTTCTACCAGATCCAGTGGGCAGTCGCGTGGAGGAACCGCCTGCCGGAGGAGGGGCTCCACCTCCTAACGTCACTGATCAAATAAATACCAGTCCCGAACATCAACCGGCCGATTCTTGGGAAGAAGCAGTGGTAGATGGCGATCCTCTTTTAACTCCAGAAAACGAAGAAGTACGTTCGCGTATCTAATGTTTCAGTAACAGGTTTCATTATCTGGTCCAATTGAAAGTTCTCATGACATTGTATTTGACGTTTCCCTTTTTATCACTTTCTAGGCTGACATTGAAGAGGACGAGGAAATGGTTGTTAAAATACCTAAAAAAAAGCCTGTTAAAGTAGCGGAAGATACTAAAAGTAAAAAAGAACATGTTAACGTTGTTTTTATAGGTCACGTAGGTGCGTAATTTTTTGTTACGGATTTCAATAAACTCCATAACTTCATTAACGAATCTCGCTTAGGATAATATGACGTCATTGTTTTACAGATGCAGGGAAATCAACAATTGGAGGCCAAATCATGGCCCTCACGGGAATGGTCGATAAACGTACCTTAGAAAAATATGAAAGAGAAGCGAAAGAGAGGAGTAGAGAAACGTGGTACTTGAGTTGGGCTTTAGATACGAATCAGGAGGAACGGGAAAAAGGGAAAACGGTGGAAGTCGGTAGAGCGTACTTTGAAACTGAACGAAAGCATTTCACGATTCTGGATGCGCCCGGTCACAAAAGTTTCGTACCGAATATGATCGGCGGCGCGGCGCAAGCCGATCTTGCAGTCTTAGTTATCTCCGCGCGTAAAGGCGAATTCGAAACAGGATTCGACAGAGGGGGTCAAACGAGAGAGCATGCCATGTTGGCTAAAACCGCTGGCGTTAAACATCTGGTTGTCTTAGTAAACAAAATGGATGATCCGACGGTGGAGTGGGACGAGGGAAGGTATAACGAATGCAGGTGCGTTGTATTATTGGAGTAAAAGTTACCTTGATCTCCATTTTCACTAATTCGGACAATAATGAGGAACGAGCCTCTACTCTGTACGATTTCAAATGTTATTACGATTATTGACGCTTCACGTTTGTATTCGCAGAGACAAAATACTGCCATATCTTCGTAAATTGGGTTTTAATCCAGCGAAAGATCTTACATTCATGCCAGTATCGGGGCAGCTTGGAATTGGCTTAAAGGATCCAATACCCGAACAGCTTTGTACTTGGTACTCCGGTCCACCATTCATACCTTTCATTGATTCTCTACCCTCACTTAATCGTAAGAGCAACGGACCCTTTATCATGCCAATCGTCGATAAATATAAGGACATGGGAACGGTGGTAATGGGGAAAGTCGAAGCTGGAGAGGCGAAGAAAGGACAGTCGTTACTCGTTATGCCGAACAGGGTAAAGTATCATTTCTATCGATATTCGATCATCAATCGACTCGGGTCGGATTACTTATACGCTTCTTCTCCCGTGTTCAATTAGACGGCAGTGACGGTAGACCAGCTGTGGTCGGATGACGAAGAAGTGACGTCCGTCGGGCCCGGTGAGAATGTGAAAATCAAACTAAAGGGCATCGAGGAGGAGGATGTCAGCCCCGGTTTCGTCTTGTGCGACAGCAATAATCCAATAAAGACGGGGAAGGTATTCGACGCGCAGGTCGTCATCTTGGAGCACAAGAGTATCATTTGTGCCGGATACAGTGCCGTCATGCACATCCATTGCGCCGCGGAGGAAGTGAGGGTGAAGGCGTTGATTTGTCTGGTCGAAAAGAAAACCGGGGAGAAGAGCAAAACCAGGCCGAGGTTTGTCAAGCAGGACCAAGTGGCAATAATGAGAATCGAATGCGCGGGTGTTATATGCCTTGAAAAATTCAAACTGTTTCCACAAATGGGACGTTTCACCCTCAGGGATGAAAGTGAGTAACAGAATGCTAATTTCTTTTTCTTATAATTCTCTCTGCTCCGCATATTACGAGCCAATAACGTGACACGCTCTTCACGAATGCGCATTACAAATTACGAGCGTAGTTTTTAATCGCGACGCGTGATTTAATCGACTCTCGCAAGGTTCCTACGAATGCGACTTAAATTGACCGTCCTCTTTTTCCGATATTCCAGATAAAACTATCGCAATCGGTAAGGTGCTGAAAGTGGTGGAGTAAGAAGTGTTTGCTCAACTGTGACCGCAGATTGGGAATAATAATCGTAAACTTCGAATAACGACGAATACGAAGGGGAAGCGAGTCAAACACACATGGACACACGAGAAAACGAAAAACCGAGTTGGCGATACGAGGAAGAACTATTCGCGAATTTTATTGTTAATGTAACATACCGTCGTCTATACACGAAATGAGAAGAAAACAAAAAGGAAACAAAATACAAACCGAAGTTATACATCAAAGCAGAGCACCATTGCATTCGCGTGCACAGACAGCTGAGCCAGGGGCGCGCCGGGGATTCAAGGGGGGTTGGGGGGTGGGGGGGGGCAGGGCTTTGGGGAGGGGTGGGAAATATTTATAACCTGATATAAAAGAAAAAGGCAAATAGATTTGATTATATAGATAAGGAGACATACAGTTGAAACTCAAGAGCGCGTGTTCCTTCTAACTAGGTAAGCTGAACGACGGCACTCGCAGTGGGGATTAATAATTAAATAAAAAGAACAGAAAAACGAATAATGATCAAATGCTAAACCAGTGTCTCCTTAACATTGTAAAACGCGATATTTTTATTCTTCTGAGGTGCGAGACATTAAATGAGCGTAAATAAAGATGGAGAGGATTGATTACCGATCATGGAATAAAAACTAAGGAGAAATAAAAACAAATATTAATATTATTATAATGATTATTAAATAATTATTATTAAATTGGTGGTAAGAAATGGCAAAAAAAATAAAGAAGAAAATTTATTGAAATAAATCAGCAAGATAGTGTTACACGACGATTTATAATTATAAAATTAATATTATTATTACTATTATTATTATACTGTTTCTTATTACATTGTCATTAAAAACAAATTTGCAACAAACGTGTGCTGTAATAATTCCGAATAGAGGGTGGGGGGCGGGGGGTCGGGGGCTTTCTTTTGTGTACCATTGGTTTGCCTTTCTTTTTCTTGC
This sequence comes from Pemphredon lugubris, assembly GCA_933228935.1. Lineage (NCBI taxonomy): Eukaryota > Metazoa > Arthropoda > Insecta > Hymenoptera > Crabronidae > Pemphredon > Pemphredon lugubris. Next base: position 65,857,874 of record OW121815.1, read on the forward strand.
TCGTAACGTTTCTGTTGAATACGATTCGCGGTCGGCGACGTGGAGGGTTCGCGTGTTGCGACGATGTAATACATGTTTATAAACGCCGGATGTTCTTACGCTGTAATTTTTCTGGAGAATCTCGATGGTTCGTAGCGTTATGTGCAATAACGAGGAATCGGGTCGAGATTTTACCGAAAAGAGTTAATATAGAAAATTTTCAAAGCAGACCATCTGTGAGTGTGCTTTCTTTATGAACAGTGACTCGCTAAAGTATTCGTGCCCTGAATCATTGCGAAAATAAATGCGAGGCACTTGCGGATCTCGTAGCGGAGTTTGCGTTAGTCGCGGCATTTCATTTTCGTAAAACATTGTCGTTGTTTGAATTTTTTTCCAAGCTGAGTAGATCTCTCGAATCATTACTTCGGTTGACTTGGTGTACGTTCGGCAACGATCTCTAGAAAGTTATTGTCGTAGATTGATGATAATTGTAATAATAGTAATCATAAAACTGTAGTCGCATCTTGTACAAATCGATGCCGAGCGTCATTGAACTTCAATGGCATAATGACTTTTGAGATTCACTTCGGCTTAAAAAATTCCAACTTCCACGATGTATCATGTACAACTACTTAAACAATATTATACGTATGTAAATACATGTTGCAATGCGTTTCCTTATTTTTAAGAAATCACAGGTACATTCCTCTGTATTTACATTCGCGATAGGAAGAGTACGAATATTTTCGAGACCCACTGTACTGCTTTATTATTTCGCTCATCTTTTTTCTGGGGGAGGTTTAAACGTAATCGTAATTTCAGAAAGTGTTTGCGGCTTTGCGCACAGAACGTTCTGTGAGACTTATATATCGGAAACGAAGTGCGTTTTAATTTCTTTTTTTTTCATTTGCTTTCGTTTTTACCGTTCTACTTTACACGGCATTACTGCGATCTTCCTGTAATCTTTTGTAAAATTCTTTTCCCTTAATTATCGATGTGGCTCTAAAATGTAATATAAATGTAAAACGAACTATTAACACTTATGGGACATTTCGCAGAGCTTTAATAACGCATTGCTTTAAGTTTGTTACTCATTCATCGAGATTTGTGTTACAAACTGCTATCGCAAGCAAAATACTTTATGCTTAATCGTTGCTCGTTAATAAAAAAAGAGAAAACATGCAAATGCTCAATGACATGGTGGATCATTCGTTTACAAAGAAGTGCATTAACTTTTAGACTATTCGTTGCATAAAAACCAAGAGAAAGTAATGTGAAAAAAACAAGTATACACGTTTCTTTCCCACACCCAGCTAAACGTTATGCTAACGATAAATGATAAGTTATAACCAGTGTTGGGCATCATTCAATCAAAATGTTCGATTGCGTCGATGAGAAAAATGACGATTAAAAAGAATCACCCGTAACAATATGATGATTAATTTAATCGATCGACGAAATCGATCATTAATTTGTTACTTTGTAACGCATACAATGAGAGATAATATCTTCATCGTTTACGATAAATATCCAAGCAAGGAAATAAATCAACCCCATTACAAACGTTTAATGGAATTAAACTCACTAGACTAAATCAATCGCGATTGAGGGAAAGTGATTAACAATTCGAATCATTTAACCGTGCAATGCGAATTAATAATCAATCATTTTGTCATTACTTTGAACTATTCCGAATTTCATACTACTTCCGGTCGACGTGTACAATATTATAATCGCAATCGTTATCGATTAATTATCAATTATTTATTCTGCCCAACGCTGGTTCCGACGAACTATTCGCAAACTTACGCACTCGCATTAATTTTAACGAGACGATCTCATCTCGGAGACGAAGTCAGACTCACGAAGAAACACGCGGTATGCTTGATAAAAGATCGCGCGATGCTGAAGTATGCTAATAGTATAAAATGCCATGTTTTCGAGTATGCTAGCGTCAACGCTAGCATCGTCGATACAATCGGCGTATTGTAAGACATCGATGTTTTCTGGGACGACTATTTTCTCCCGCAATCTTTCGTCGATTCCACTTTACAAAATTGACTTTTTGTGAGGTAAGTGACGGAGTCTGTGTAAATACGTAATAAATTTTTATTCGAGTTTCGATGATAATCATTCGTGGGAAAGTATAATGCCTTCCCTGTCGGACTTCTTATTAAACCTCTCTTGTTATTTGTGTTTCTCTTTTCTTCTTGCAGCCCCTTACCAGGATAATGCAATTTTAATAGAACGATACAAATTAAAACTATGATACAAGGTGTTTCGCCCTTGTATATTCATCGTGAGGCAGACGAGAGAACTGTTGATCAAAATAGAATGCAAGCGGCGCCCGTATCCGACGAGACGCACAATTTCGTTTTTGGAATACATTTGGAATCATTTTTGCTTTCAATTATTTATTGTACGTTTGGACCGATAAAAATGACTTGGAGATGTTTCGCAAGAAAAAAAATACTTGATCGAGTGACGCGTGTTTTGTGAGCACCATTAGCGAAAATTCTTGTCCGCGGATTTAAAATAGTTTTCGTAAATTAAAGATATTGATAATCGAAGCTGCGGGAGCCCGTCATTGAGGATCCGGTGCCAGCTTAGCGTATCCAAGCTTTTGGAGTACTTCCTTTATCTCGTGGTATACTGTGGGATCCTCTATCGTGCTTGGAATCTTAAAAAAGAGACAGTGGATTGTGTATTAACAGATTGGTCAATAAAATAATACCAATATTGGTCTTAGGGGTTACAGTCTTCCCCATTATTGTCAAATGTGTAACAGCAGTGATTGTTATTACTATAATGCCAGTAATAGCAATCACTGCTGTTACGTCTGCATTATAATAGTAATAGTAATCATTTTTATTGTAGAGCTAGACAGAGTAGCACAAAGGTTCAAGTTACGAAGTACAACAATAAATGAATCGGTAAGCATTACGAATGAATCATGGATGAAACATGTTAATTAACATATTAGACCAGCAATACTCAACCCGCGACCCGCCAAGTTTTTGTGTGTGGCCTCACACTAATTCATAAATAAAAGCTTGGAAACAATTATATGATTTTTTTCCGTTTTTGTTATAGTACACTATAGTGTGCTAAGTTGCGGCCCTCGTTGCGTAGCAAATATATGTATGCGGCCCAGGAACAAAAACGATTGAGTATCGCTGTATTAGACTGTCGTACAATATCAGTATCAAAAGTAATATTAATATTAGTATTATTACTATTACTAATCCCCGTCTCTTTCACCATTAAAATTCTTCTTACCTTAACCAGCTTCGAGCGTGCCAGAGTGGCAATAGATTTTCGAACTATTTTTCCAGAACGTGTCCTGGGTAACGCGGACACCGCCGCAGCGGTTCTGAAAGACGCGATCGGTCCTATCAGCTTCCTGACTCTCGTTATCACCTCGTCGGTGATTTCTGCCTCGTTCTTCGTTGCCTCTGCAACGTCGAAGATAATTTTTCCCGATTACGATTACGTTCGATTATCATTTCTCGCGATCAAGATCACGATCGTAGAGTTCGTTCCCGAATATAATTTTAAATTCAAATTTAAAGGCAATTGGTATTCTACGCTACAACGCAGTTTATAATTATGTAACAGCATGTCATTGTTTGGCGTTACTATTTGGTCGTGAGGTTACAAATTTTCATATTTATGACGAACGCATAATAACACCAAATAATTTCATAGGTACTATTATTGAATTAATATGATCTATTACTGGTTTCATTTATTAAGTTTGCAATAATTTTAGATTTGAAGCTTTTCCTACAACATTAAAAATTTGTATCCATCATCTTTTCATGTTTTGGTTTATCCATTCTATCATTTTCTCCAACGATAATTCATTACGGTTGAATTTAATTAACAAATGCTCAAGGTAACGAGGGAATTTGACGATGAAATTTAAAATTTAAAAGGACTTTGTATTACCAGTTACAAAGTCATTCCTAATCATCTTAAGTTCAAAGCTTTTCTCCAACGATTATTAATTGCAGTTCAATTTACCTAAGAAACGCTCAAGGCAACGTGAAAATTCGATGGTGTTCGCGTTTGAAGTATTATCGTTTTATTGTGTCACCCGGCGGACAAATGTTTACCTTGTTTCATAACGTAAAGGCACAACGGGACCTCTCCTTTAGTGTGATCGGGCACACCGACCACCGCAGCATCGACGACGTCGGGGTGCGCAAGAACGACGTCCTCCAAGGCCGAGGTTGATATTCTGTGCCCGGCAACGTTGATAACGTCGTCGTCTCGCGCAGTTACGTAAATATATCCGAATTCGTCTTTGTAACCCGCGTCCATGGTGTCGTAATAACCCTGGCAATTATTAAATCGGTCAATTATCAAAGACAAACGCGTATAGGTGTTTTTAAACGATCTCTGTCCACTTCCATCTTTCGCTACAATCTACAATAGTAAATCGTGAGTTTAATCATCAACCGTCAATTTTTATATTTTAGATACATATAAAAATAATCGGCGTTATTATTTGGTCGTTTATTTAAAATTCGCGAATGGACAAGACAAACAATTAACAAAAAAGTGCACAAAGAACTACACCCTGCAAGTTTTGTATAAAACATTTTTTCATATTATTACAAATAACAGCAATATTCAAGGTGATCATAGTTATTGGACCACCCTGTATATGATCCAAAAGCTACATATTATATAACTTTTTCTCGATGCTTCCACAGAAGCGAGGATACAACATTTTGCTGCACTTTCAAGCTTTCGGGTTTTCTAATTGTACAACTATTACGTAACCGCGCTATAACAATTAAATCGCACAATTATTAATAACTACTAACTCCACGTTATCATAGATTATTGTATAACGCAATAGAAGATCGAAGTGGGAAAAGGCGTGAAACATCTTTTCCGAATTCGCAAAGTTCTAATTCGTTATAATTCGTTTACCGGGTGCTTTGAGAAGTATACGCTTTCGAATCTCTCGTCCGCTTCGTAAAGAGTCGAGATACAACCTGGCGGTAAAGGTAACTTTATAGCGATTCTGCCAAGTTCGTGCTCGCCAGCTTTACTTCCATCTTCGCGTAAAATTTCAACTGTAAAACGATATACATATATATTTTGTTGTTGTCACGTATGTACATTGAGCTACACATCCTCGCTACACGTTCAGCTACAATATTGGAAAACTCACTGCAGTATCCAGGTATCGGAAGGCCGGTGCTGAATTTGGGTAAACTGGCGTGGTGGCCGTATCCCAGGCACAACGCGGTGATTGGATGACCGGTTTCCGATTGCCACCAATTGTTCAAAATTGGCACCTTAAACGCACTCTCCGCCCAGCACTTCGTCTCGTAATCGCAGTACTCACCAGCCACGAATATGGTTTTCAAGCTAAAGGGTCACGATTTCATTCAAAGTCTTTCATCGCGCGAGGGATTGAGAATCGCGACTATGTAACATGATTTTTTGTTAATGTAAATGATCGCAGACCCTCCGAGGGATCTAGAATCGTAGCGACTCCAACCCAGGGGAAATGAAATGTCGCGACGTTACGATATCCAGCCCTTTCGCGCGTAGAGCAGGTAACTTGGGGTTTACGATCATTTTGCGAAAAATTTGATAACCGTTTATAGACTTACGATGTTATCGAATACTGTCTACCCAACAATGTGTCCGGATCGGCACGCCTTATCACTCTGAGGGCGGTGGGCACACAGAACAGTGCGTTGACGTTGTGCTGTTCGATAATTCTGCGATATAAAAATTCAAGTTCATGGACATCCGTGGATATTTGTTCTTTATTATATATTCGGGATGTAGAGATGTTATCGAATTCTATCGAAAAAATTTGTTCCCGCGGATTCGATATCGCCTCGTTAATCGATTCGAAATACTTTATACGATGGAAAGTAATCCGCTGATAACATTTTTCCAAGAAAGTTAAATAATTGTGTTTTCTCAATAAAATGAAACCTGAAGTATTGCGAAGCATCGGGTGTCCTGTCTGGTTTCCCCTCGTACATGACACTTGTTGCACCGTATACAAGTGGCCCATAGCAGATATAGGAATGGCCTACGACCCATCCCATATCCGACGCTACCCACCAAACGGAGTCCTTGTCCATTCCATAAATTGTTTTCATTGACCAATATACAGCTGCCAAGTGTCCACCGGTGGGTCTCAGGATTCCTTTTGGTTGGCCTGGAATTCAACGTTATGCTGTTCGGTAAGTCTGACAATGAGAGAAAGAAATTCAAGATTCTTGGATTGGAAATTCGATTTTATTAAATTATTGTGCACATTCGAATAGAGAAATATCGATTCGCATTATTGTACGAATATTGATCGGTATTAATCTACGAATATCCGAATAATGGTTTATATTAATTTACAAATATTCGAATTACGATCTTATACGAATGTACGAACATACGAATGTGGGTCAATATTAACGTAGCTTCCATGAAACACAGAATTATATTTTACCCGTCGTTCCAGACGTATACAAAATGTACAAAGGGTCGTTCGCCTCGACCGGCTGACACGGATGAGGCTTGGACATCTTCATCGCTTCGTCCCAGTCGATCTGATCCTCTAGCAGCGGACCCTGCCATATATTTCTCCTCTGATATATTATGCACCTTGGTTTTTGTACAGAAATAATGTTCATCGCGCTGTTGAGCATCGTGGTATACCTGCCCCCGGAAACAACAAACGACCTCGTACTCCACAGTTTACGATCTACATAGAGTTAATTTAAATTCACTCACTTAATGATTTTGGACGGTTCCAAGCCGCAACTCGCAGCGATTATCACTTTCGGCTCGGCGTGATTTATTCTAGTTGCTAATTCGTTCGCGGCGAATCCTGGAAATAAGAACGCCTCGATTTTGAGTTTATTTGCGGGAACAAAAATATTCCTAAATCACAGGTAAATTTTCCTAATAACCACTGAGTAGCAATAGTAGAAGTGTGTAGAATGGTACCGATGCCTAGTATAGAAGGTGGTTAGAAGCACAGTATAATTATATTTATATAGATATATTTATATTTGGATAATTATATTTATCGACCGTTTGAAAATTAGAGTTGATTAACTGTTAATTGTTTATCGATCGTTTGAAAATTGGTATTACAATCGGTACGTGAAGCTAGAGATCTAGTTAGTTGTCGAGCGATCGTTCTTTTTTCTCATTACGCGTTATTCAAGTAATTTCTTTTATCCAAACGAAAGCGTCGAGTTCTGTTTTGATAAATAATATATGTACGTCGCGTAGTATAATTACTATGCCTTTTATAGCATTAGTTTCTTCCCCACTCTCGTTCCTTCTCTAAATCGTAACAATGACTATCGGGAATGACGTCGGCGACGTTAATTAAATTATTCTCACCGCCAAATACTACCGAGTGAATCGCCCCGAGTCGCGTGGTCGCTAAAATAGCTATTATGGTTTCCGGTATGAGGGGCATGTAAATGACCACCCTGTCGCCCTTTCGTACGCCCAAGTCGGCCAGGGCACCGGCCAACAATGAAGTCTTCTCCAGGAGTTCATTGTACGTTACTCGCCTAATCGTCGATATTTGTGGACTATCGTGGATCAGTGCCGTTTTGTTCCCATATCCTGCGTGAACGTGACGATCCACCGCGTTGTAACAAGCGTTTAGCTCCCCACCTACGAACCTGTAGATTTAATTAGTCGACGCGTGATCGATATTAATTAATTGACTGTTTATCGACCGTATGAAAATTGTAATTGGAATCGGTACGTGGAATTATAGATTTAGTCAGGTTGTCGAGCGATCGATTCTTTTTCTCATTACGTCCCGTTCGAGTAGCTTTTTCTTTTATGCAAACAAAAGTGTCGGGTTTCTCCCTTGAGTTCGTAGTATGTAAGTAGATCGTTTGTCGCGTTCTTGTTTAAAATTTGTACGTCTATGTAATTGAAAAAAAGAAGGACATGAAAGTAGAAAAGGTAAGTTAAATGTAATACCATTTTGTGAATGGCTCTTTGGAATTGTCCAAGACTTTTTCCCACGGTTTGGACCAATCGAGGCAGCGCGCAACCTCGCCCCAAAACTTTTCAGGATTCTTCAATGACCTCTTGTAAGCTTTCTCGTACGCCGCGCAGTACGTATGGTGCGGATGAACAATGTAATCTGATGTAACGAGAAAGTGACGGTAAGACGAAAATTGTAATGAAATTTACACCACGTTGCTGCGCCCCAAGGAGAACAATAAATTGCGATTTAATCAAAGTTGGAGGCGGATACAAAAGTTCTCGAAGAGCGATCCGCTTATCGTTCTGTGTTAACTTTTGGTCGATTATGAAAAATACACCTAAACTCGCGCTCACCCAAGTTCGACATCGTTAGTACCGTGAGATACGAGTGTTGATTAATCCGATGGTCTCGTTTTGCTTTCTTCCGCACTCGCTGTTCCGTACGTTTTGCGATAACTTCACTCGGACACTGCTTTAAATGTGGAAATTGCTACTCTCATTTATACTACTATTTTTTGCCAACTCGGTTAATATTAACATAGTGATACGTAGCATTTGCATGTGGTAGTATTGTAGTGAGAATCGATTCGTTATGGAAACATTTTAAAAAATCGGGCGCAAAAAAGCTGATTGATTTTTATTAGATTAATTAATTTTTTGATAACAAAACATCAGTCGTGCTGATTTACTTTTTTTGAGGCAGAATCGACGATGCTAATTTGAATTTTCTAACCTTCTTTTCTAAATACGGACGAGGCGAAGTTTAAACAAAACTTTTTTTCATTTACGCAATTTTAATTTCTTATGAGATTATTTGGGTATCAGGCGATTTCTTTCGACTGGGCCAAACTTCTTTTTTTTTAAAAAGAACTTCTAACTTCGACGGAAATTAATCTTATCGTGGCGCGAAAAACGATCGACGATACCAGTGCGATTCAACCCCCCGGTATGACCGATCACCCGCGTAACACTCTTCCCTCGAATCATCCCAAAGGGGGTGGGGAGGGGGGGGGGGGTTGATGTTTTCTTCGTCTCCGCCTCTAGCCGAGGCATTAAGGGGTGGCTCGTGCGATTCCCGTAATTCACGATACAGGGAAACAAACACGTGGGCGACGCGTTAAAGGGGCGCGGGCAGCATAGGAAATTACTATGAACTCGGTACCCGGAGTCTCGTCGTGAATTATTCATCGCCCCGCGAGGTAAGAAAATAACAAAAAGACGCAGAAGCGAAAAAGGGATATCGGTAAGGGGACGTTTTCAACGCGTCGAGCTTAAATATTCATGAGATGCGACCGCACGATGCAGATTACAGAAGTCACTGCTACTTCGAATCCATGCACTCGGACGTCGAATGGGTTTCTCGCGGCAAAAGTGACGGAGGGATGCGCATTACTGTTTTTGTTTTTTAATTCATTTGCGTGATCGCGTGATACTCGGTTGATGAATCTATTCTCCTTGATATCGGTATTATCGTTACTTCTTGTTTATTTTCGCCCACTTTCTCTCTCAAGTTTGACGTATGTAGAAACAATGCGTTCCAGCGGCACGTTGAATCCACTTTTAAGAGATTGGAGCCGGGGGGCGGGGGGGGAGCGGTGCCGAAGAAACGACGAAAGGATGTAGCATGTGGATCGGTCTACGACTGATCAAAGGTAATGGAGTTGGAAAATCGCGACGCGTGAAATTGAGGTGCGTGATTCCGATAACCAGGTACGCGGGGCCTCCATAAGATTTCACGTTTGATATTTTCCCCTTTTAGCCCGCTGAGATTTGAGACGTCGAAAGCGGAATGAAGAAATTTTATCACGACATAATGGCAAGAAGCGTAAAAATTCTCAATGTCACTCCTCGTTTCGGGACTCTTTTACCTTCTTTTGCGTTATCGTACGTATACACAAAGTAACGCGTAATTACTATTCCGTTGGACTGTTTTGAATATTCACGGAAAAAAAAATCATTATTTCGACGATTATGAAATCTCGGATTTTTATCGTAATATTTATTTAACAATTCGGCATTTTCGTATGCACCAACTTAATAACATTGAATTATTTATTACAAGAGATATTCTAATTATTTATTGTTTAGTACGTTTACTATGAACGATCGATACTTTCGGACGAACGTTAAATTAAATTATATGAGGTATCTCTTATTTATATATATTTACGTTATTTTTTGCGAGCGGATATTTTTTAAGACTTCGTATAATTGAATGATTCGAATTTCAAGTACTCGCGAGAAGGTCCCGAAATCCTGCAGTTTCGTTTCGAGCAGTGTTTCTTCAATATTTCGAGAATGTTAATTGTTTCGCCTTAGAACGAGCAGTTTTCGATATAGGCTGGTCAGTTTTTCAACGCATATCGCGTCGAAGGAAGGATAGTTTGATATTGGATAACGCTTTTGTGTCAGGGTAAGGTTTGACGTTATAATTGCTAGCGCGTGTCTACCACGATAGAAGAGGGGGAGAGGGTTAAGGCCGGGTTAAAACCACCGGTGTCAAGTAAATTTACAAAAGAACCGTAAACTCGAGGAACCTTCTTGCTGAATTCATGAAACTTGAATTCTTGTCGACGAATTCTCTGGCGCAAAAATCGAAGGGAGCGCAATTAAAATGTCGCCGCGAACAGTCATGCAAAATTACTCATCCGAAAGCGAATATTCGTCGATTGCCGGACTACTGAACGGAAGGGGTATCCTGTATCGTGAACGGCAAGCGCAGAAGGCAGAATCTATTTATGTGTATAATTATGCGATTGAAACGAGAAATAATGAGTACACGGGTATCTACGAAAATAGCAGGTGCGTAGGATAATTTGTTTATGACGATAACTGTTATTTACGCGCGTCCTTCGATAAGCGTAAATGGCACGAAAATTTATTAGGATGGACGCTAATCGCACCTGCGCTCGGAAATACTCCAACGTTCGATGATGCGTTCTATGAGATCCTAAATCTTATTTTTCGAATGTTTTGATTCGTATAAATTTTAATAGGGATAGCAAGAATAATTCCCTTGATGATTTCTTTCGTGCGTACCTTTGTCAAACGTTGGAAAGAATTTTGGAAGGCGAGGGAGAAAACAAAATAATAGATGCGTTCATCTTGAGTTCGGGGAGAGGACACGAATGGAATTTTTTCGCATAAATTTGACATTTTTATAAATATATTCGAGAAAATCTTTTTGGAGCAGTGAGAATAATGTTCTCAAGAATTTCTTTAGTGCGTTTCTTTTTCAAACGGAAAGAATTTTGGGCGAAATCTTTGTGGAAATGCTGGAATCATTTTTCTCGTTCGTTTTGTCAAACGTAGAAAAGGATTTTTCTGGCAAGACCTCAAGCGGGAGAGATAAAATAAAATACTAGACACAACGTAAATAAAATAATAGATACAGTATAAATAAAATAGTGGTGAACGGTATAAAATACTCTCTCGAACTGATTCAAACGCCTCAAGCAGAAAAACCATAAGAAACGGAAGAAAACAGTTGTCCGTTTTCTTAGCTTTTGTAATACGTTCAAAAGGATTATTTGGCGTAACAAAAAATAAGAGAGAGAGAGAGAGAGAGGGAGAGAGAGAGAAAGAAAAGAGATTGCTTGCCGTTTCCATCGCCTTTCTGCGATATCTTCGAATTGACGATGCACGCCTGAAAACTCGACTTTTCCGAGTCCTCGGGCTTGCCCTCGAGGAAATCCATGTTCATTTGGCGCAGCATAGTCCGTTGGAGACGCGAAGTTTGCACACTGGATTCGGCGTTAAAGCTCGTAACACCATTAACGCCACTGTATCCACGAGCAGGTGTCCATCCACAATAATTGTTTCCGTTGCTTCCGTCTAATAAAGAAACGCTGCGAAGAAAACGAAGAATAATTTTCTGTCCTACCACGGTTTACCTATCGAGAAAACTACCGAGAATATCGTCGAAATGAGTTTCGCTGAAAGTCGACGAATAAAGTTTCTCGAAAGACATGTATAATTCGCTAACGATTGGTTGTAATTGAATTTTTTTTTCGGAAACATTATTTGCTGTTGTTAATTAGAAACTCTCTAGAAACTCTCTCTCTAGAAAGATAATAAATAAAAATTCAATTTAATTAATTCTTAATCATGATAATACAATTCTCAATGATAGTGATAATAGGAAATTTATTATTAGTCTCCCAAAATGCGGGAAGCTAAAGATTCTATTTAAAACTGCCGAGGAACAAATTAACAATCGCCGAGCGCAACTGTTTACGTCAGATTCAAGAATACCCCTCCCCCCTTACCTCTCCCTAAATCGGTGGACAACAAAACAGTGACTGATAAGTTTATGAATAAGTTTATATATATATATATATTTAAAAAAAACGAAAAATACCAAAATTAATTATGCCATGGGAGGAGTGTCCATTATGCCACGAACGGGTTTTAACCTCACGACAGCCACTACTCTGTTAATACTTAATACTATGATAAAGCAATGTTAATTTCGCGTGCCAGGAAGCATACCGTTTAATAACGAAGAATTAATAAATCCGTTGTATTGTTATTTCCTTACGAAAGTCGCCTATTATTTCACATTATTTGCATTAATTTCCAAGTCCATTGTCGTTTGCTTATAAGATCGTACATCAGGCTGATTATGTAGCCTATATTATCATCCATTACCAAATGCCAGCGCATCGCTACAAAATTAATACCAAAGAGCGTAATCTTAATCGTATGCGGGGAGTCTCCTTAACCGGTTAACCGTTCCAACCTCTTTGAACAGCGTGCACCTCAATTGTGTCGCAAAGACGAAGCGATGACGAGCACATTATATTTAATGAACATATTTTAATAGTTCTTGGCTCGGAGTACTAAAGAAAAAAAATACAAAAACCACTATCGTGTTCCCCCTTTAAAAATATTCCCACAAAATTTTAGAAATATATTTCTGTTTTTACACAACTTGCAATTTCGCACGTTATATTTAATGAACATAATTTAATAGTTCTTGACTCGGAGTACTAAAAAAAAAAATGCAGGAACCACTATCGTGTTCCCCCTCTAGAAATATTCTCACTACATTTAGGAATATATTTCAGTTTTCACAGAAATTGCAATTTAAATGGCAAATGGTAACACGTTTATCCGCGTGACGAATATACTGGTCAATAACAACTAAACTGGTTAATAATGCAACTCGGGTATACGCGTGGCCAGACATCTGAACCCGCGCAAACAGCCGATATTCGCGTATAGCTTACGCGAATCTTAAAAGCAAAGGGCGACGAGAGCAGAAGGAAATGATTTTGAGAAAATTGAGTTCAGAGTCGAGACATCGCCGCGAGACAATATGGGAAAGTGGTTGAGTTATTTACCGACGGATGAAGGTAGGATGAGAAATCATTTATACACCTCCATCGCCAAAAGGAAGACAGTTTTTTCACCCGTCCGATTATATACCCGACGCGCCTTTTTTTTCTTCAATGTCTCCTCGAGTCGTAGCGTACTTTGAGAAAAATACAAAATTGGGTTTCCGTTCTGACAACACCTATTTGTTTGCTATTATAATTACGCGAGTGCTGTTTAACCTTTGGAGTACGCAGAGGGGACAAATGTTCGTTGGTTTTCTAAGAACTACACGAATCAAAGAATGAATTAATAATTTAATATAGCCATATAGCGTTGAAATTATAAAATTATATTTAAGGGAAGTTATATATAAAACATAATTGTATATAACTTTATTTAAAAAATACACCGTGATGCTACTTCACGCTCCTTGTTGAAAGACTGCAACAAAGTTTTGTTACTATTTACAATCAATTTTCCTTACCTTATACGAAAATTTTAACTTTTCTCGAGAAAATTTTAACTTTCCTCGAACAAACGCCGGGAAGAAATGAAGATACATATAATGTCTATCGTACTGTAATGGCTGCCGCTTATGTCTATCGCAAACATTAGACAATGCGCAATCATTATTAAAAGTGACCTTTTGACATGGATATGTCTATTGACCGTGCATAAAGAAAAGATATTGCTTACACCTCGCGTCCTTCTGAATTGGCGAGGCGTCTATTAAACAATGCGTAATCATTATTAAAAGTGACCTTTCGACATGGACATACCTAAAAACCCCTGTCCGTTCTTTCCGCAAAACATACAAGGTCTATAGTCTCGCGTACTTTTACTTGGCCCGAGACAAGACCCTTGTCTCTTGATTGACTGGGCATCAAAAAAGATATTGCTTACTCCTTGCATCCTCGTAAATTGGCGAGGCATAAAGTAGTCGATCATCAGTAGACTGTTGACGAGTATCTACACTGCATGCAGCTACATCGGTACATGGGCATGTCGCACGGCCACGCATCGTCACGCATTCAGTCGACATGGTAATGTCGACGTCGCTTGAGTGTAGCTTTCGATCTGCGGGATTTCTTTCGCGGGCTACATTTGATCGACGTCGACATTGCTATGTCGACTGAATGCGTGGCCGTGCGACATGTCCATGTACCGGTGTATCTGCATGCAGTGCGGATACGCGTCATCAGTCTACCGATGATCAGGTGCTAGCTACGAGGATGCGAGGTGTAAACAATATGATGGCGCGAAAAAAAGAGGTGTCCGAAGGGAGTATCGCGAAGTAATCGACAGAATTCGTCGCTGTTGCGAAGTTCGTCGTGAACGCGAATGATAAGGCTGAAGAGTTCGTCAATCGGTGACGAATTGATCGATTTTCTGCGAACCCAACTCGGTTTTTAAAGCGCGTCAACGTTTAGAGAGACGACGAACTTCGTGACAGCGACGAATTCTGTTGATTTCTTCCCGGTACACCGTTCGGTTCCCTCGCTCTTTCTCGTTCTCTCCAATTTGTCGGTTAATCTTTCACGTTTAACTGTTTGCTACGAGGAGCCGAGGAATCGTGGTAATATTCAATCTATCGCTGTAAATGTGACGGACAAATTTTTTGTTTAACCCCGAGCTAATAGAAATATCCATGTCAAAGGTGGCCCGTCACGTTTGCCCCGAGAGATTGGATGTTACCACGATTCCTTGGCGCCTCGTACAAAAACAGTTGTACGTGAAAGATGCACTGAGAGCTTGGTGGTGGAGAGAGAGAGAGAGAGGGAGAAAGAGAGAAGGAGAGTGAGAGAGAGAGAGAGAGAGAGAGAGAGAGAAAGAGAGAAGGAGAGTGAGAGAGAGAGATTAATTTATTTTTTACGCGCGACAAAAATGTGTCTTTTTTCGCGCCATTCAATATTGCATACTCCTCGCACCGTTGTAGCTAGTAGCTGGTCATCAGTAGACCGATGCCGAGTATCTACACTGCATGCACATATTAACACCGGTAAATGGACATGTTGCACGGCCACGCAATACTATGCATTCCGTTGACGTAGTTACGTCGCCGACGATCGAATATAGTCTGCGAAAAATAACTCGCAGATCGATAACTGCACTTAATCGGCGACGACATGACTATGTCGACTGTATGCATGGCCGTGCGACATGTCCATGTACCGATGTACCTGTATGCAGTGTAGTTACTCGTCATCAGTCTACTGATGATGAGCTACTAGCTACAAGGATGCGAAGACTTAAAGTAACTGTTATAAGATAACATATTTAAACTGGTATGGAATAAAATTCGATTTTAGAAAATAGCTAATTACAATACAATTTCAATTTTCGGATATTTGTTCCATTTTTTTTTAATTTCTGGAATACCGTGCGCTGATTTGAAAGCTCAATTATCTCATGGAACGCACGCAATTATTATTTCTAGCCACCGTTGTATATGCATATATGTTTGCAAAAATTGAATAAGTTCCTCGATCTTAAATTATTCGCAGACGAAGTTCAATGAACTTCAGTCTCCCCTCCTCCGAATCGCAATTTTTTTCCACAACCTTTCCTATCGGGAATACATGCAACAGCGCGAGTGAATGAATTTGCACCACGGAATGGAGGGATTAAATGAAAAGTTTTGCAAAAAAGCGCGTACATACGTATCGACGATACGTGCGTGCGTGGCGATAAAGAATGGCAGTTAGGCGTGAACGCGCGTAATAATTGCCTGTGCGCAATAATTCCTAAAATGTCGATTGGTATCGAAACGATGACTTCTTTTTGAATATATATCTCAGATATGTTCGAATCGAGAATTACCTAATCGCGGTGCTTTGATATTCGATTAACGATTAATTTAACATCGACACGCGTAGGTATTTTCCGCGACATCATTTTTCAACCGATCTAATCCACTGATCTATAAATTCTCCGATTTTATTTCTATAATTCTGTATTATTTCAATCGCGAAACGTCCTTTTTAGAATTGGAAGATCGAAAGTTGACGAGAACTCTTGTTCTAATCTTATTTATCGATTTAAGCGCGTTTCGAAATATCGATCGCATAATTTGACGGTCTATACTCACCAATCGTGGTAAAACAGAAATTCTGAAACTTTTCGACGCACGTCCGATTATACGAATTCACAAAAATATCGAAGACTGATTTGTAATAATAATCGAAAGTACTGATTCCTCTCGTAAAACTATTCACTGCGATTACGATTATATCACTTCAATTTCGAATTGATATGCGCGGGGAGATTTCCTCGATTCGTCGCCGATGAAAGAAGTAAAAAGAACGCGCAATCGAACGTTCTAATTTAGCAATTAAATTCGACGGTCGCAGGTAATGCGACCAGCAACACTCTCAGAAAAAAATTGAGGATCGAACCGTTACGCATGAGATCGACTGATATGTAAAAGTGATAGTCACGTGACCCATGTACTTCCTGATTAAATCTTGATCCGTAGGTCGTCGATTTAATTTAAAAGTGGGCAATGAACACCGGTGTTAAGTTTTCTTCGCGTTCGATCGGTTGCCGTTTATTTTCTACACATAGACCATTTCTTCGCAACAAAAACTTCCCTGATCCTCCTGACCGAATTAAAAAATTATGGTGCTTATCTCGACGTAGATAATAATCCTTGGGCCTGGAAGCTTCATGATTCTCATAGCGAAAGAAAAAAGAAGTGATAATGTTCTTTGCCGACATAGATCATAATTTACGGGTCTGCGAAATTTTCCTGATTTCCGTGATCAAATGAAAAAAAGTTATAACGTACTTGCTCTACATAGATCGCAATTTTTTGAGCATGAAAATCTTCCTGATTCTATTGGTTGATTAAAAAAAATTATAACTACGCGTTATGAAAGATCGAGGAATGTTTTGGAGCGAACAGATATCGACAAGAAAATGCAATTATTGAAACATCCCCGCGTGACTGTTCAATATTTCAAACATTTATGCAAAACGGTTATTCGTATATACACGATTTAACCAAATAGCATCTAATGAAAATATAAAAGTCTCTGGAAAAAGAGATCTGTTGTTTTTTCCTGAATTAATTAGAGAGAAACGTCGACGTTGATAAGAGTGCGGCTTAACGTAATAATAATGTACGATTTTTATTTTCCAAGAAAGGGTAGGCTTCTTGAGCGTACTCGACAATCCAATCTCATTTTTTCAATAAACGCTTTCCCACTACGCGTGACGCGTAGGGTGTCCTTTGGTCCATTGCAGGAATATGATAAAAACATTCGGAAAAGAAGAGCGAAATGACAAGGTGACCCTTTAATTATGAAACATCGTGCATTTCTAACAATGAGAGGCGCGACTGGATGATACGTAAACATCGATTAAAAACAATGGGCCCCTCGTTAATATATAAGCACCAAATTCTTAACACTGCTCCCGTGCTGCCGCCTTTAGTTGAGCAATTCCTCTTACGCGTTACGTTTTACCCGCTATTCTTATACACGGTGTTAACGTATAATCAATCGTTGAGCCTTGAAATTCGTGCATACAATGCCATTGTTATTCGTGTTGCGAAGTTCGTAAAGAAGATCGATCTGTAATCAAATGTTACGACGAGTACAAAGAAACTCATGCTGTTTATGTTTTTTGTTTTCTATTAGTCTGCACGAAACGTCTCAACGGCGCCATCGAATTCGAATTATTAATATTAAATACGACATTCGCAACCCTTTTTATCCTTCGATTCGATAACGCGGCTGTTTTTTTTTTATCAGAGGGGTTGTCTGTTTTTTACAATTTGGAAATTTTACTTTGGACACTACAAGGATGTTATGTAAAAGGATTCGAAGAATTCATCATTTCTATTTTATGTTTATATATAGAATTCTTGCTTATCATTATCGATAAATCATGGCAAATTATTATCTATTTTATCAACCCTGAATTGGTTCGTTTTGGAAGTTTCTCATCTGCCATGGGTGAGAGTGGTTTGTTTTTCGTCTCAAGACGTCCTACGTATTGACGTTGTAATATTATAATATTTAGTTTACATCCAGTTTTTTTAAACAGATATTTTTTGGCGCAGCAGCTAGTTTCATAATTAAAATTTTTTAACAGATGTTTGCGAGAAGTGAGGCTTTAAATTACTGATTCATAGATATTGGGCTTCGTAATAAACGCGTTCGGAGAAGAGCACTAAAGAATATCAATTTCGCGATGAAAAAATGATAACAATCAAAATGAGTAATTTCGGAGATGTCGCCTTTCATTTTAAAAATGATTTGTACGAATATGATCCACCAAAACAGAATTGTCTTTTCTGGGCTCCTCGTATTCAGCCGAACCCGAGACCTCAAAAATTACAAATGCGGCCCTGTGTCAAAATATCTGTCTCGTCGTACGTTTAAAAAAAAAAAGCCTCAGTCGCATCATGGGCACCGATTCTTAACGCGATTCGACTGCAAACGTTTATACAAACTACCGGACTTTCTCAAGTGGAAAATGTTTTTCGACTTTTAGCATGAAAATTCCGATTTCCGAGAAAATCCCACGAGTTACGCTCTCTTTCCATTCATGCGTTAAATCGAAGCGATATTACGAGAGCGTCGGAGAAGATTATTCAAAGTCATCATTTTCATTTCGAGGGAAAGTTTTCGCTCGCATACTAATCGTACGATAATAATGATCGGTAATTCCGGAAACGTTAGCCCTTACGGGACCAACTGCTATCAATCAACGCTCTTACGCCGCGGAAACAGTTTATCTCGTAATACGCAGCCCTTCGTAATTAGTCATTTTAAAACTTCACTTTGCGCGCAACAAGAATCTCGTCAAGCAAAAGAATTCGGAGAACTCATAATAATTTCTATTTTGGTTTTGTATATAGAATTCTTGCTTGTCGTCATCGAGCAATCATTGCGAATTATTATCGATAAGTTAAACGAAGAAATAAATTCCATAAATAAAGTAAACAAAAAGAATTCTAGTAAATACGAATCGCGAGAACTCATATTTAATTCGTACATATACAAAACATTGTTTATAAACGCAACAAGCATTTTAAAAAATTCGGTTTCCTTTTCGACACTTGCCATGCGATTCGACAAAGAGACCCGAAGAAAATTCCAGCGACGATATTTCTTATCGCATAAAACATAACAAAGTATACTTCTAGAATAACTCCCTCCAATTTCGAGATTACCCAGTACGTGAACCGCACTCCCCACCGACCCATACATATTCCATTATCGCTTACGCCTAATAAAAATCCAGATTGGAGTCATAAAAAAAATTGCCCTGCATGCAACAGGTTTCATCGTCCAGGCCTCGAAACTTCTCTCGTTCTTGCGGCAAGTAAAAAAAAAAAAAGAAAAACAAAAGACGACGAAGAAGAGGAAGGAAAACGAACGACCTAGCCTTTAAAGTTTCATCTCGAAGACGTCGCGTTTCTCCTTCGTGGAAAAAGATGCGCGTACACGCGTTTGCGCGTAACCCGTTTTGTCGGCGATCTCGTGAATTTTTTATTCAAACGCGTCTAAGGAAAATTGAAAAATTGTTCGTCGACGGGGGGTTGCGGGGGGTGCGCGATGGGGTAGGCGGGGGTTGCGCGGGGGTGAGAACCATACGATTTCTCCGGCGCCCCATGAAACGCGCATGGCTGCAACCAGCATCCGCGTATTTAAGGGCTGACCCATTCGCGACTCGCATCACTATCGTCTTGTCCTTCAACTTTGCTACCTGAGAATCGTACCGCGCGCACCTTGTTTCACGCGTTTAATTCTCACATCGCACGAGAGTAACGCACACGGGGTAGCACCGGAGATCGTTCGTTCGGTTCCTCGTTGATCCTTGGGGGAAGAGGTATTCGCCACCTGCTGACAGCAGCAACAGGTAAGCGTGAGTTTGGGGATCACGATCGTTTTTCGCGGAGGGGGGGGGGGGGGGGGGGGGGTAGAGTTTTGTTCGGGGCACTTTTTTTTTAAGCTTTATGGGAAATATTGAACGCGTTGTTCAATCGTATAATAATATATTAATGCATCTGTATATATTCTATATCTATATACATATTTCTTATATTTTTACATTTATCCATAATAGTAATCATTTGACATTATTATCCGGTGGTCATGACTAATAATAATAACGCTAAATGGTTCTTCCAAATGACATACTATTAGTGAATTAATACGGTCGACTACTAATTTTATATATTAATATTTTTACATATTAAGAGATAGTTTTATTTAAAACAAAGTTTTTCTCGTTGAATTTTCAACAAATTGCTGTCCTGTATTCTATTTAAATATTAATTGCGTTGAAAATTAATTTGTCGCACGCTGATAGTATCATCGTATAAATGCAAACTTGGAAGTTAATAAATGTCAAGAAATATGTATTTACTATGTTTGTAATTACTAGGAATTTTGCACGGTCTTTTTTTCACTTTCAAGGTATATTAAAATTGTAGAAAAAAACATATTATTAGAAATTATTTGTAGTAAACGCATGTCCGAAGAAGATTGCCTCGTTCGACTTACGAAGAAAATTATTCCTGTCGGTCTTTCTTTTTTTTTACAACAATACTAGCACGCTATTCTTCCCACGCAAAGATCTAACATTCCTGCGCATATATAATACGCGTACAGATAATGTACTTACACCGAATTCTTCTCGTTTCATCCAGAAAACTTCGAACGATTGTACCGACGCATTCTTTACGAACGGAATTCGTTCTTGCTCGAATTCTATTATACAAATGCACTGGCGAAAGTCATTGGAATTATTTCGTATAAAT
The DNA here is from genome assembly GCA_933228935.1 of Pemphredon lugubris. NCBI lineage: Eukaryota > Metazoa > Arthropoda > Insecta > Hymenoptera > Crabronidae > Pemphredon > Pemphredon lugubris. The sequence continues at coordinate 65,878,944 of OW121815.1, forward strand.
CATAATTGAATTATCCGATTGTATTGAACTGCATAATACAAGTCTGTGACGTGGGACTATTTTATTAAAACTTATTTCGGGCGATCGAAGTCGTGACATTTTGTTAGAAATTGTTGTTTCACATTGGAGGATGTAGTTGATAGTCAAACTTGCATTCTTATTAGTAAAAAAAAATGTCAAAATCTTTCGGCAAAGCTTCTGACAATTGTCACTCGCAATTCAGATAAGGAATAGTGAATTTTTATAAATAATATTTGATCGCAAACATTCGCGAGACAAACATTTTTCCGTGAAAAAAAATCCCTGATTCGATTAAAAATAACCGAACAATTATTACGGAGTCCGTCGTGCAAACATCATAAAACAAAATCGTACGTGTGTTTTCAGCGAATCGTGCCTACGATATAAATGTTGCATGCAAACGGACATTGCATGTACACAAGGGGATATCGTGTCAAATATTCAATTTCCTATGCGCCTGTTTCATTGAAGCGTAATTGGGAAATGGTAGTTAATATAAAAAAAAACAGCGTGCGTCACTTATTTTTACCGAACCACGCGCACCTTTAGCCTGTCCGTTGTCTCGGCGGGATTCTTTAAAATTTATTTGACGTCGTAACGAGTTTATGGAGCGAGGTAACGACGTAATTACTCTTTGTCCTAAAAATTGCAATGCACTCGTTTAGAGAGGATTTACGGTGCAATTTGTACGCGGTGTACCGTTTCAAGTTTTACGCGCAATTGTCTCCCGAACTAATCGTTATTCGAAAAGACGTTTCGAGTGAAATTTATCTTCTTTGAGGGAGGTCTGGACGTTACTAAAGACGCTCGCCCCTTGAAACAATAAATTTAGCTCGAAACATTTCTTTGAATATCTCGAAAACTATTCGGGATATCGATTTTCCGTAGTGGACTATTTTTTCTCGACTCGATGAGCTTTATATAAAAGACACCATAGGTTTTTGGCGCCAAAGTTATCGGAATCTAACCGATAATTGCGCGCGACACTTCAGCCGGGACACCTTGTATAACGATTGATCAAACGAAGAGATTAACACACATTACCGTATCATGCCCGATTCGTGTGTCTGTAGAGTGTTGGTCGTCACTCGTTAAAAAAATTGCGCAATGCTTTTTAAATGCAATAGTTCACACATCACCGTATCAATTTGAGCACTAAATGTACAATTTCTGCCGCAGCTAATATCCGACCGACACACGAATCGGGCATGATACGGTAATGTGTGTCTCCAGCTTAATCGCGCCATTCGTTTAACTAATTTCTGTTTCGTTTGTTTTACTCCTAAATGCACCGCGTGTCGCTTTTTCCCACCGTTTTTAATACCGCCTTCAAGCCGGATGATAATTTACCGCAAAACCTACACTCGAAATATTCATACTTCTCTAAATCCGAAAGCACCGTCTCAGAAGTAAACCTGATTAAGAACTGACATTCATTTCCTCCAGCGATTCCACGGGCGATATCTCCTCTGATCGATTGTCCTAAGATGCTAAATATCGTTCGCCGTCTGAAATTTCAACTCATAGAAATTCGCATAAATCTCGAGGCGCCAGGAACGACGAACGTGAAAGCTTTGATTTCTGAGACGTCGCGAGTAAGAATGCGATTGAAACGACGATTAAAGACAGAAACGAACGCTAAAACGATAAAAATGCAAGCGTCAGTTTTATGCAAACTTTTCTTCTGCCACTTATCGCTATTTGCAGATGTGTGTGCAAACGAGCCAGAATTACAAACCTTCATTAGTAACGGTGAATGGACATAATATTAATTTACACTTCTGTTTTATACCTTTCGACGGTATTCATGTATAACGTCGATCGATTTGCATCGGAATCGTTGTATCGCGATAATATTGAAAGAAAAGTCTTTTTAACGATCACGTATTTATGCAGCGGCAGGGAATAATTTTATTTAAATCTTCACTATCTTTCTCTTATGTAATGATAATAATGAATCAATAATACGTACTTCCATTAATTGACGTCACCTGCTTATCCTCGAACGTTGCCCAGTTTTTTAATATCGTAATGGTATTAGGATCTTTTTTTATAACCTTTGGGAAGATGATAACGCGTACCCTAATAAATAGCATTTTCCATTTTTTTACCTCCGACGATATTGCGCGGAGTTTTAAAGAGAAATTTAATGACGCAATAATGTTACAATTAGAGTAGTGGTATTGGAGTATAATACTCTAGACTACGAGGAAAATAATCCTTAAGTACCTAACGATTTGCGTGGACATAAGTTTCTGACTGAAACTGCAATTGCGCGATGCAAGAGTAGTGGTAACGAATTTATCCTTACCGCTATTCTTTGTTTTGAAATATTCTTTTGAATTAAAAATCGAGCGACATTTTAGGGGGGGACATCTGTAATTTGTATTGCTTATGTTTTCTAGCATCTCTGAACTTTCAGCCTCAAAATACACTTCGTTGAATTGAAATATCTCGAAAGTGGTGAAAGTTATGATTTGTTAAAGCCAAGTAGGTCCCACGAATCATACGATACGAATCGATCAAGATACGCAGGCTATTTGAAATAATATCAATAATGAGATATCATTGTTGATTTTTTCAACGATTCTTTAAATATTTAACTTCAATTAGCATTTGTACAAATTAAAAACTTGTATTGGGCCCGAGACAAGACCTTGTCTCTTAATATCTTTAGAATTGTGGAAATTACGATCTTTCAAACTGGAGTTGTCAAATAATCGCGTCACTCGATTGGATCGACATTTAATATCTAAATGCGAAAGTATTAACCGTAATATTTTATTGCTAATTTTTTTCAGAATCTCCATGTTGCCCACAATTGTTTACTTAATTTATTTACCCACATTTGTCCGGGTTTTCGCTGTGCTATCACATTAATCTCCATTTCCGTAAATTCTCCTGGCTCAGTGTCTTGGTTTCTTTGCGTTTACACTCACCCCTATACAAGGGTAGAGTCGTGCAGTACCGACCACTCTAAGTGTCCTTACTACAACATGTAGTAGTCTCGGTAAAGGAACTAAATTTTTTAAAAATGATTCATAGTATAAACTGTATTTAATGAAAAAAGAGAAATTGTTTTTACCGAAGTTGACAATAACGATTGATATTGAAACATTTGTAGATACATTCACCCGTAACGTTCTTCCTTCCCTGTTTCTTAACATTTTCTCTCTCAATATTGCCTCAGCTGTTCTTCCTTCTTCATTCTTCCACTTTCTCTTTTCCCCTGGAATCCTGATATTTCATTTAAAAAAAACTAATTGCATTTCTAGATCTTAATTACTGAACATCCATCGCCTAGCGTGGTTATAGGGACTTGAATAATCAACATAGAATATTGCAACAGTTCGTTATTATATCCTCAAGGTAGCCGGTAGTGAAAAACAATTTTTTACGGAAGCTGAGAAAAAGGGTACTTACCAGATAGTGACCATAGAGTAAGCCAGATGAAGAGTACTTACGTCCACGTATACAATTACCCATACGAATAGGTTATGACATTTATTTATTCATACAGAGCGCGGTCAACTAGCTATCGTAGAGAGAATTAACATGTTGATTGCCATCCACCTGTTATCTGTTACCACCTGGTAAGATATCTCATGGTCGGCAGTTTGCTGGCAGACGCTCAACGCGAGTTATTCCGTTTTTATAACAGGAAATTTTTAATATTTTAGTCTAGAACGGATTTCCTGAAAATAGGCTTGGCAGTCAACATGTTGACATTAGTCGGTACTGCACGTACCCTTCCCTACATTAATCCTCGGCCTGATTGCGAGTAGGGTGTTTCCCTACCTGGAAGTTCGTCATCTTCCCCGGATATTTGTTGTTTAAAACATTTCGCGGCAGTTCAGCTACCGCAGTCCTCGGATTTAATTGGTGTCGTTAAACTGACCATTATCGTTCGCGGGATGCAATATTTTATAGCCCGATTCATCGTTTCAAGTTTTTTTTACGATCGAAACTCGTTTAGATAGGAACGTTCGCATAACTTCGTATATTGTTATCAGCCGTGGGATATTGCTCTTCCTTCGCTTTTTTAAGTTTTACCAATCTTCAGATTCAAGAAGTATTGTGTTGGAACAACGATAATAAATAAACTCTCGCATTTTGTTATCAGCCGCGGGATATTGCTCTTACCTCTCTTTTTAAAAATTCTACCAATCTTCAGATGCAAGAAGCATTTTATTGAAACAACGATAAATAAACTCTCGTATTTTGTTATCACCCGTGGAATATTGTTCTTAACTTCTTTTTCCAATCTACCAATCTGCGGATTCAAGAAGCATTTTTCTCTTAGTTACGATAAATAATGCATCCGCGTTGTTTAACAGAATAAAAGCTTGCGAAATAAAGAGGGAGCTTATGTCACATGTTTTTACCGTTACAAAAATTTCACGATAATAACTTCCGCTTCTATGTAATATTTAAATTTGTTTAAACCTGTTAACCAGGTGCAAGAACACTTGCACACGTCCTTTTTGCTCTGACAATTGAGCAATTATTGCTTTTACATACAAAATTAGCTGTGTCTTAGAAATAGAACAGTAATAATTACGTATAGTAGTTTCGCGAATTATTTTGACATTTTTATCTTATCGTGCGTGAATTCATTGGGAAGCGTTGATTACATAATAATCTACTAGTTATGCTTGTGTTATTTATTTTTGCTTATCGATCAGACATGAAATTGTTCGTTTTAACGTGATCGTTTAACTTATAATCACGTGCAATTAGAAAAGGTCTTCGTTCATTTCCGTCTTCAAAACGAAGTATCTGTACTATAAACTTTTCAAAACTGTGACCGCGAACGCGTTTACGAAAATCGATTAAACTAATGATCTCAGGAAGCTGATTTATGATTAAACCTAAGCTTCATGAAAGTTTTTGATGAACGTTGAAATGAATTGAGGCGTCGCAAGCGGTAACGTTTACTTAATTATAAAGTACTCGATATAAATTATTATTAGTTTATATATCTAATATAAATTAATGAAATAGGTAATCCACAAATCGCTTAATTCAAATTAATAACTAACGAATACAAATTGTGGCAAAGATTATATGATCTAAATGTTTCTCGTCAAATAAATTTATTAAACTTTCAGACCAATTTTACACATCTGAAACACGATTCGAAAGAAAAAAATAAATATTGAATATATTGCGTTCATCCTTACTATCTGCAACGTTACAACCATGTCTATCGTACGTCAGAGATAACATTTAAATAAAACTTGGGAATTATTATAGACATTCGTGCGAGGGAGAGCTTGATGTTTGCCGAACGTAGGATGTTAATTTTGAAGTTTCCACTTGTTTACCTCGACGAAACCGACGTTCCCGAAATTGCGAAAATTGGGGAATGGAGACGCTGTCCCTATCGACACGAGAGGAAGGCAAAAAAAGATAAAGAGGATTTCGTTTTCGGTCGTCTATTATTATGTGCGTCAAAGTCAATAAAATAAAAATGAAACGTGATCCATGACGCGCGAGTGAGAATTACAATTAACGAACCATTCGACGCTAACGAAGTCCACCGAATTGCCCGATATTACGTCGCTCTCCTTAACTGATGGACAAAATAAGAGATATAAAAATGGATAAGCTTTTTCGTGTCGCCGCGGGTGACAAATTCTACGAATGTCGTGGTAATTCGTAGAAAACTTGCGTGGGTGTTCTATTAATTATTAACTCCTCTTCGCTTCGGTGTGAACATTGGCTAATACGTTTTCCGCTTTGTTAAGCTCGATGAATTTTGTCGTTTGCCCGATTATAGAAATTATTTTTGGAGGAAGTAATTATTTCATCAAGATTAACATAGAGCTTACGAATAACTAATTTAAATAATAACTGAATAATCACAAAAAATGTCATCTACGCCGAGTGTATTATATATAATAAACATGTTTTAAGTGTTCGTGGCACTGATCACTAAAGAAAAATACAGTGTCCACTACCGTGTTCCATCTTTATAAATATCTCCACAAAGTTTAGGAATATATTTCAGTTTTCGCTCAAACTTAAATTTAAATAACAACCGGTAACAATTTTACAGCATGACGTGTATAATCGTGATAACACAAAACATTGCCATTTCTTCGTGACCGGTATACTCGTAAAAAAAAACCTGCCAACCGATTAATCGGTCGAATGAAACCCCGCGTAAGCGCTTAACTGACTCACAGAAATACTTTCGTCGCATAGAATCTTGCGTCGAGCGAGAACTTTTCATCGCATTCCACCCTTTTGTTCCGTTACCATTCGCTAAAGTACGCTCCCTTTGCTCGTCTCCTTTTGACTCTCGCCTTCCAGCATTCTTGTTTTCCTTTTTTTGCCGCGACGATTTAACTCCTACAGTGCCCGATATACGCCGCGAGCACAAAGCGAGAAGTTGTTAAACAGTCCGAGCACGTATGCCTGTAACACGATTTCCCGACTTTGAGTTTGCTCGTAGGATCACATTCGGATCATCCAGCTTTATTTACTCGACGTTCACGCCGATCTTTGCGCGTCATTCGATACCCCACCCCTGTTTTCCATCCCCCTGACAAATGGCGCTTTACATCGACGATTTTCCTCGCGATCGGAGAATTCACGAATTATCCAAGTTTCTCGCGTACGCAAGTATAGAACAATTTTCAAACTGCAATTTCAAATATTGACACCACAGTCTATAATTACTCTGTTATTTGTTTGTAATTTTAAACGTTGAAATTTTGAGCTATCAATGTATGGAGTCAATGTGCTTCCCGGGTTTCTTCGGGGTCGACGCTTGATCCATTGAATTATAAATGATTAGATCTTTAACCGGATTGCTAAATTATTAATTATTAAATACTAATAACAATGTTAGGGATCGCAAAGAAATTGATTTCTCAAAATTGATGTACATAACATTTATCAAACTTCCAAGATGACATACAAGAATGATTATTAATCCATGAAATTATTTTAACTCGAACTTTTCACTTTCAGTGGAAAAATGGTGAGCTCGACTATCGTGATTCTCATTTCGATGACGACCATGGCTGTGTTTTGTAACAATGGATTCACGGCGTTACCCACCCAGTGCAATCCAGGATTTCTCGACGACGTACCAGTAAGAATTCGCAAAGTTTGCGCTGCCCTTTCCAGAATATACGAGCTTGGTTCGGAAATGGAAAGTTACATTGACGAAAAAGGAAATCACATAACAGGTACTACCATTACCCCCGCACGCCTTGGAATTTAATGACAGATAGCAACAAACGATTCGCAGGATTTCACGAGAGCATTCCATTACTGGACAGCGGTGTAAAGAGGCAGGACGTCGACCACGTCTTTCTGCGATTCGGAAGACGTCGTTAGACGCCACCGGGGATAACGATACAAAAATTCACAAAGGATCGAACAGCCAAACTCTCAATCACGTTGATCGTCTCATCCTCGGATCGTGGAATTACCGGTCGACGTAGAATTCGCTCGAAGAAACTATTTCGTACACATTCTGAATTATATGGTTACTATCGCGACGTCCCTTATCTATCGAAATTCTCGAGAATTGCAATTACATGAAGAAAGTAGAGGTGATGCATCGAACGTTGGCTGCTGTTTCATTTGTCACGCGTAATTAGACTGTCGCGTGCATAATACAACCGCGTATTATCGGCCTATTTTCAATGCTTAAGTTTAAATAATATTTGTTTAGTTTGGAATTATTTTCACTCGAAACGTCAGTATTAACGAGCCGGATCTATTCATAAAATCCAAATTGAGTAAATCCAAACGCAAGTTCTCAAATAATTATCCGACCACCATATTTAGCCTTCTCCTCTATAATAATAAATAATCGAGTGAAATAAGTGAAAAATAAATATCCCAGACGATTTCATCTGAGAGGACGATTGCCGCATGATAATTGATAGCTGATCATTCTGAAGCCCGCTGATAAAAATCCATTATTGTTTATGAGCGAACACATTTCTGTAAAAACTCCGGGCTTACGCAAATGTTGTAGTTTTTCCTCAGCTTCACGGTATGTGATTAAATATATCTCAGTGTTGTACGCATACATTACAGCCATTTCTTTGGATAATATCCAATGCACGTTAATTTATGAAACACGAGTTTTCAGAAGCTTTCGGACATTGAACGGAATTAAAGATGAAAACTGCTTGGCGTGTCGATACTTATTGTGATCTGGGAATTACGAATAAAACACACAACTGTTCGAAAAGGATTCTTCGTTCTTTATTTCTTTCCGAATTGAAACAAACACACTTTGTTTCGGAGCACGAAAACAACAAACGCTTCGGAACATTCGATTACACTGCGATTTCATATTTCTGTTGAAGTTTTTCAGTTTTCGGAGGAGAGCGAAAGAGATAAAGCAAAATCGTTCGGTAGCTTTGTCTGCCAATTATTCTACTCCTACACGCGTGGATCTATAGATCCCTCGTAACGAAGGGAATGAGTAATTTGTGTTGAACGTCATCGTTGTTCAACCAAGAGTTTGAAGTTTATCAGACTCCGCGGATTTCGATTTTTCGTTAGATTCGAACGTAAGTTCAAAGAACATACCGAAGGGATGAATAGAACTATTATTGCTAATTCGTGTGTCATTAGTAAGGGGTTTGAGTAATCATAAATAATTAAGTGTGTACAATAAAAATATCAATTTTTAAGTTTTCATTCGCCTCTGTATTAGTGAAACTACTTCACTCAGTTTTATCTTAAAAATGTTATAGCTACTATGAAGTTACGAAATCACCCTTATAATCGACACACGCTGCACCATAAGGGTTTTATCTATACTTTAATTTGTTATATCACGTTTCTGACCACGCAGTCTTATTCCGCTCAACGTATCAATAAATAATGAGATTTACTCGGTGCGTCGTTCAAGCTCCAACTTCCACCGGAGTTAGTATTACCGAATTGTTACTACGCGATTGAAGAACTTACTTCCAAATTAAAGTTTATACGAAAATTAATATTACAGTGTTACAAAGCTCCCATATTTCAGATTTCCCGAATGTTCGAGCTTTTTATTGAAATGATTGTCAAATAAAATTATAGTTTATGTTCACATCGCGTTCCAGGATCGTGAATTAATTCACTTAATTTATTGGTCACTGTACTACGTTCAACCTTTGTTTGTAATATTGAAAATGTTTTTTGTACGCATAAGTATTCCCAATTACTCCTATTAAGTTTGAATTATATAATTGCAATTTTGATTCAAATATTTATTGATACACGCTTTACGGATTTGCAGAGAATTTTGGAAACAAGCTCTACAATTCGTCGACATTTCTCCACGCTGCCTAGCACTGTAAAGTACAGACATCATATAAAACAACTGTTGTTCATTTCTTTGGCACTGTTATTCCTTGAGCCTGGCCAATAAATTACAATTGTACCTTCTGCTACTTTAAATCATCAACAAGATCACTCTTTGTGAATGTCTATGAGCAATTTAATACCGCGAGTGATCATTCTTAACGAATGATCGTGAATATAATCGCGATAGCCCATTAACATTTTGAACTTGATGCAAAAGCTATACAAGTTCTCATTAACGAAATTTCAGCTGGAATTGATAGCACTCGTCAGCGATTGTCAATGACGTCAGTCCCTGCAAAACATCAGGAACGAAAGGATTGGGATGAAATGAGATTCTATTCAACATCCTACTCGATCATCTTATTGCCTAGAAAACAGCTTGGTCTTCCGATGAAAGATTGGCGATACTTTCACATCGATCCACTGAAATACGCGGAAATCCGTGTACACGGTAACATTATTTATGTGTCCATCATGGTTCCCTGTTTGTCCCACATTAGCAACGACTACCAATAAATGACAAGGGCAAACAGTCAGTCGAACCCTTGTTTTCTTCGCGATGCGTTTACACGAGAACATGTGGACGCAAATATCAAAGAGTGTCTGATAGACAATCGTATTGTACTTGGCCCGAGAAAAGACCTTGTCCCTTGATCTATGCCTGAAACACTGTTGAACGATAATCAGTTTTCGATGAAACTGCTACGATTTCAGGGTTTTCTTAAGGTAGCTACACATTTAAAAAAAAGTTATTCGTGACTGTACACATTACTCTCGACCATGCTTCGTGACGTATCTTTAGTTTTAATTACGAAACACAGTGAGACGCAAGTAGCGTGTAGCTACCTTAAAATACTCCGAGGCATAACTAAAAAGAACAGTCGCCGTGAGATTCTGTTATATACGATGCCTGAATTATACAGTTTCGCCCGGTGAACAATCAACGGCGGTCCTTCTGTACGATGGAAAAATTGTCCGCAAACTTTTGTGTAGAACACCGAAGGCACCGAATCGTCAAGGCTGGCGTTATAATTCTCCATATGTGTACGCGTTTATAGACCGCTCAGTCGTGCATACGTACGTTTCAAGTGTGCGCGCGCGAACGTGCATCGGAGAACGCGATTTATTCTTCGTTTTGCGCGAAGCGGTTCGATTAAAGTGGAAAATTTGTGTTCTCGTAATCTCGCCTAATCGATCGAGTTGTACAACGTGAGGAATTTCTCTTTTGCGCTAGAAAACTTCGCGAACGATTTATTATTTACAAGCCCCATGCTATCACGGGGTAACGCGCTACGTCCATAACCGGTACTAATAAATTTGACTGAAGTGAGCAAAGTCAAACCTCCGACGCGAATTCATCGGATCAAGCTGCAGTTATGGCGGTGCCGAATGCGGGGGATGGGGTCAGCAATTCGAAGTTCCGCTGTGCTTCTCATCCGCGTAATATGACACGGTCACCACGTCCCCGCCCACATTGATCAAACACTGTCCCTGGAACATTGTTTAAAATCAAACTCGACGGGAGCTTTGTTGAGCACTTCAAATTTTTTTAAATGCTGGGTTCCTTTTGATTTGTTAAACAATTAACACACTTTTGTGATACGTAAACTTTAAACTTACTTGATTTTTGTGCGGACTGTGAAGAAGTACACACTTGGTCATAAAAAATGCTACCATCGCATTGCCCCCTAACGCAGTGATGTGTGCGCGAACAATTGCTAAAACTTCCATTACAAAACTGTGCGTAAATCCACTTAATCCGCCGTTCTGCAACAAAATGAGATTATCGTGAACGAACGAAATTTCTATTGAACATTTCGAAAATCATACGAATTTTTTATACAATCCGGGTATTAATAATGTAACGAACCTCTCTTATAGATGTACTTTCACGAATGAAGAAAAAGTTCAGATTTCCTAAATACCTCTCTATGCGACCACCCGGTAGATAAGATAGCGGTGTTATATCTACACCGTATCTTCCTTTCAAAGGCACCTAGACATATTGCATAAAAGCTGTTAGGATTTATACGCAAAAGAACTTTATAATTATCTGAATCGTATTTCTGAGATTTTGCTTGATATCGATACTGACGTGTTTGTGTCTATGCGTTGCATGTGGCTTCACTCGTAACGGCGAACGCGGTCTACATTTCAATCCCGCGATACTTGTTAGAGCAGGGGGATTTGGTATAACGTTGTTCGACGCATTGTCCGATGAAACTTCAGTATGATCCACGTCGAGACTGAATATCATGTCGCTGTCGTCTAAACGAACAAAAATTAGAACACAAAATGATCACGCAAGAGTATAACAATTAAAATTGGTTTCACACTTGTGCGTTAAAATCCTGCTGCTTTTTCCAAGTATTTGTAATCATTAACACGTGTATAAACAAAACTTGCACGCCAAATTATGAACTCAGCTTTATAATTGAACGTATCTCTCACCTGATTTCTTCACTTGATCTTTACTAACGGAGTGAGTCATTAGCTTCTTTTTAAAGTTATTAATTTTGATGGGATCCCCTAAACCAAGAGCCATACCGATGACCGTAAACTGAATTTCATCCGGTTCCGGAAGTGCAAGTTTGAACTGCATGTCACAAAGCGCGCAAGGGACCATCCTTCTTAATTTGAAGTAGACAGACTGAAATGAAAGATTGAGACGTGCCTTGCTAAACCTCGAAACTCATTTTGACAATATCAATAAATGAAGAATGACTACCTGGAGTAATCTCGTAAAGTATTTCGAAGGCATAGACGCAAACTGTCCCGCGGGAATCTTTGCTCTTGATATTTGAGTGAACATTTGCAAATTCCTCACAATCTCCAAATCGTCGAGACCGGGTATCGTTTGAGTGTTCACTACGTGAAAATCAGCCGGCGGTCTGTCGTCCATTAATAATGTTATCCTATCCATGTCTTCGATATCATCCACTTCCAAAACACAGGTGTCCCTGGTGCCTAAATTGAAATCTATATCGGGCAACTCCTCCTCAGATTCATCGGTATCCGAAGTGGTTGCAACGCGACCGTTTTCAACGTCCTGCAATGAAAACATGAAGTACAATTTTCGGCGAATTCTTTTCAAGTTTTCTGATCGATACCGTCGAATATATTTCAGAAATTCCAACTAAACCTAGACGTACCGGAATTGGCTTCAATCGATAGAATTCCCTGTTCTTCTTAACGGTCTCGGCGAGACTCTTCCTTATTTCCACCAACTGCTCCTCTTTGTGCCAAGAATTCCCAGACGCAATTTGCGGGATGGAAGGAGTCGGCAGGGCTGTTAAAAACACAGCGGTACCAACGGCCATCCCAATGATCAGCCTCTCCCCAACAGAAACTTGTAACTTCAAGCCGAATATCGAGTTCATCCCTTTCACTTTAAGTTTATTCAACAACAAACTGTGAAGCTCGTATTCCAAAAACGGCAAACAGTCGGATATTTCCTTCGCGTTCAATTCACCCTTGAGATCCTTTCGGCTTTTACAAACCGTGGCTTGAATAATGCATCCCCTACCAGTCATGGGTACACTCTCCGGAAGATCGACGGTAGTGAACATAACATCCGGTACCTTGGCGCGCTTGCAGATACCGCATTTCGAAACACTCACTCTGAACGGCACGCTTGATTCGTTATACGGCAAATGGCAAAGATTGCATTTGGTTTGAAATTGCGAACTCAAATGTTCCTGATCCTTGCTCTCTGACATGTGTCGAACTTTTCCCGTTTGATGAGAGACGATCGGGACGGACGTTTCAACCTCCGGTTTCTCCGCTTTTGTGACCAACGGTTTCTGCTGACTCTTCTCGCGATCGGAATCGACGGTAGCCGTGATCGAGCCCGGCTGGACTTTATTCAGAAAGACGCAGTCGGGATCTTGGCTCGGATTGTGGAGATTTATCACCGCCGCGGTTCCATATGCATTCAAAACGCAAACATCGTCGCTACGGAAATAAATTTGGAAATGGTATCAATGAATCAACGGGAATCGTGCCATTAATTGGTTTTTTATTGTATAAAATTCTATGAATGGTATGTCATACTGTATTTAATAAATATCTTTACCAAATGCTGGTTTCTTCCCTGTACCCGATGACTACGTTGCACGCCAACGCTCGTGCGTGCGACCTGACCTCCATCCTAATCTCCTTCCACCAAGCGTCTCGACCTTCAGGTTCTTCCAAATTACTGATCCTCTCCAGTAACTTTACTGATCTTGAGCTTACGAGGCCACCTGTCTCGATGTATACACTTCGTAATTTAACTCTACGTGAGTTCGCATTGACGATAACAGTAAGAATAAATAACTAACGTATTGCCAATCCTTAAAGGGGGATATCGGGTTTGTGAGATCACGGAAGAAACGTCAATCTTTTTTTTTAACGGTTCCCGTTTAGTGTTACTTACCAATGTGTATGACAAAGCCAGGAGGATACTGCTGCATCGTTATAAACGGATATTCTAACATTTCCAGCGCATCTTGATTCATGGTCCTTATCACTGAGGTCTTCAGCATCCCTCCCATTGATCGATCGCTAGTTCCAAGCGAGTTACCTGAAACATTTCAATATTCTTCGTTCTTCGATCACTCCGGGAACGATCGACGCGTAATAATGTTTCTCAACTTCGATCCACGCTACATCGAGTACTCAGGAAGACTCACCCTTCGGTGTTACACTTAAATCGGAATCGCTGGATCTCCGATGCAACGACGCCGCGGGTTGCGCCTTGGTCGCCGGCGATTGACAAACTTTCGACACCATAGGAGGAACAGCCGGAAGTGGGTAAGATGGACTTAAAGACCCCTCATCCTGTTGCCTATGATCGGGAGAAGGATGGGACACACACGTGTTGTGAGTCATATTAGCAGTGTTAGTGTTATTAGTAAATTCATCATGATCTGATACTTCTCTTACATTACAAACGCTACGACTCTTATGTATCGCGAGACCTACGGGTGCAGGTGGTGTCAAGGGGTTAGTGTCGACCGGCTTTAGCTCCATCATTTCAATGTTGCTACTATAATTCCTAAGGGAATCGCTGCTCTGGGTGTCTACGGTTAATTCCTTGCTACTGATCTCGTTGTATCGCGGATCGATCGCGGATCTTTTGGCGAAGAAGCCTAGCTTTGACTGCGACAACTCGGCTGTTTTGCGTAAGCGTGATAGAATTAACGGGTCGCCGGTGATAATGCTCTCAAGAGAGGATTTGTAGGACGAGGAATCAACGGTCATTATGGATCCACTTAACGAGAGATCTTGCGGAATGGAGGAGACGCGAATGAAATCGTCGGACGCGTATCTGTGAGCATGTCTGTGACCGAGCTGGTGCTGCAATCCTTTATGGTAGTTTCCGCGCGCTCTCTCACGCTTTCTTCTTTTCAATCGGCCGTTGTTGTTGTTGCCATGAGGGGTCATCATTTTCGTGTCGATGATCTTAATTAAATCCAACATTCTGTGTTGTCTATTCTTGTGCACCACATCGAACACTTCGTTGCTGGAGGATTGTATCAAGCTTTCGACGCTGGACTGAGTTCTCGAGATTGAATCGATAGCTGGTTTTTCATCGGAATCATTTCTCTCGACTGATTCTTCGGGAAGGGAAGGAGTCGAGATTGAGAGGGAGTCTTCGTTATCGTGTGCATCGAATCTTTTCAAACATATTTTCGGTTTCACGTTACTTTCTTTCTTCTCATCTGTCGCACCTTCGGACGTGATCTTTTTTTCTTTACTCTCAGCTTCACTCGCGCTTTGTAGTAAAGAATACGCAGAAACAGATACTTCAGTTTCATCGATACAAGAAATCTCGTCGTCTTTTTTATTGTCCACGTCAATCGAATTAGTTCCGAAATTATTTTCAAGTGAGACATTATCGCAAGGCAATTCAGTATCGTCATTCGTGGTGTGTTCGAATTGATTATGCGCTTGGGATAGTTCCTCATGGCTCTTAACTTCTTCGGACAAATTGAACTGTTTCTCGAGAAAAAATGAAGGCGTGCCTTCCTTCGAGACGCTGGTTGCCACTGTAGCATTAAAATCGGCCAAATCAGGTTTACTTCGTCGATTTTGAACCGATTCATCCCCAGTATTTGGATTAGAAACATTTACAGTTCGACTTTCTACTAAATCTTCTCCCCTCTTCGATTCCCGCTCCCCAAAATCTGATCTTCTCGTAACATAGAATGGCAACTGAAAATCGAATTCCATGTTAGAAGACATCTGACCTGCGGACAGACATTTAGCTAAGGAAAACGTACTTCCTTGATGTAGGGGACGCGTGTCGCTGTCTATTCTCTTCAATTTATGCCGCAACAATTTAACCTTCGGCGCAGGAAAGGTAGCGGCACGGGTAAGGATCTTATTAAACTTGACCGTCTCGAGTTCCTCGTCGATCGAGAAGTGCGAGTCGCGAAGAATATCGTAACCACCGCTATCGAGGGAAAAGTTATCGGAGAAATCATTATCCGAGCTAGGTGTGTTCTCTTCCGATGATCCATCATCCCTCAGCATAGTTTGAGTTTTGCACTTCATCTCATCAATTTTCTCTTTGCCTATCCCCTTCTCTTCCTCGCAACTCCTTCCCTCATCGTTCCGTTCGTTTTCCTGTTCCTCCTCGCAACGATCAGCCGGTGCATTCGACACGGGAGATGCAGCCACCTCTCGATCAGCCTTCACGTTGTCCAACGCAACGCAGTGTATGGATTTAATTAACAATGCTGCTATTCCCTCCGTGACTTTGTTACTCTTCGATGACTTCTCCTTCATCGGATTACAAATACTCACGATGGAGGATCTCGCCGAATTCGATTTACTATTAATGGGAATATTCACACGTGGATTACTGTTGGACTTCGACTCCGTGTCGGTGGTGCTGAACAGTCTTCGCAGATTTCTCACGCGCACGTCTAATTTGTTTCTGTTACCCTCGCCCCTCACGTCCTCCAATGCCAGCATCATTCTTATCGACTCGTCCTGGATTACCGACTCCGTCAACGAAGAGTAAGAGATCGCCGATTTCGTTAATCTACTCGGCTTTGGGGAGTCCTGCGGCGTTCTCTCCCCACGCGATCTCTCCTGAGAATATTCGAACGGTTTTCCAAGTTGCCTCTGGTATCTCGGAGCGTTCGTTCGGTGCGTGAAGTGGTCGTTCAAGCGGATTACTCGCGTATTCGGGAGAGGGGAATCGGGATTACGAATCGGAGCGAGGGGAAGTTGCGGCGTACTCTCATCGAGTCCTGTGCGTTCTCTTTGCGCTTTAGATTGTGAAAAGAACGCGAATGTTGTCCTATACAAACACATGCGGGTGGGTAAAAAGAAAAACGTGTCTATTAGTTCATATGTCGAGAGAAAATCCTTGATATATGTAAATCAAAGTAAAAGAACATCATTGATTAAATAAATTTATCAGGGATAGCTATGTGGCGCGGTGAGCGACCACTTTTCTGCTACATATAATAGAAATTCGATTAAAGAAAAATAGAAATTAATGTTACAAAAATATTACAAAACTTTGTATTACGCTGGGTGCTAGAAAATTGCAGGTGAGGACTGAATGAATTCTATCGACCTGTAATGACTGTACATACGGTTTCTCAACACCCAGTATACTTAAAGATATTGCCGTTGTCGAAACGCAATTATGGGTTTACCGGAACGTTGAAGTGTCCGTATCGCGATTTAGGTTCTTGCACGATCCATCAAATGAAAATTGGAACAATAGTTTGAAGGAAATGAGTTTTGCGATGGACGACCATCGAAAGATACTTCCTCCTAGAGTAAATGCTTACTTGGATTTACTCTAGGAGTTTCCTGTAGTCACCTGTTTCGAAGCGTGCGTCTGCCATCGTTTTCCCTGTCAGTCATTCTAACGACAACACAATTCGTACGTCTTGTAAGGCTTTATCTTTCGGCACTGACTATTCCTGCTTCTGGGTTTTGCGAGGCATTAGAAAAGACATTTATTTTTCTAATCACGAGGGCTCTCCTTTCGTACACATGCCATCCTCGTTTCTACTCCGCTGAGATTGCATTGTATTAATAAGCATCCTGTGGTTCTATCCAGAATTGCTCGCATTGTTCAACTGAAAAAAAAACGGCCCAAAATGGAAACCAAATATAGTCTAACGGAACGATTATATTTGACACGAGTTTTTGATTTCAAGCTCGTAATTAGCAAAGAAACTGGATTCACCAGGATTTTGCGTTTCGTTTTGTGCAACTTCCAATCAAATATGGTAGAAATTCATCTGAATAATTATTGAAATACAAATGTATTCGATCAATGCTCAAGTCTGATGTGCAGATTTTATGAGAACAGTGCGATCATATTCTGAACCAATCCTTTTTTCGAAAGTGCGGACGAAGAATAATGTTGGAAAATATTATTATAGTTCCACGAAAAGTACAATAATTATGAAGGCAGATTAAAGTGAAAGTACATAAGTTTTATGTCAATTATGTTTTAATATCATGGACATCAGCAGGAAGGAGAATGCGTAGAAGAAGAGAAAAGGAAAATTCTCTTGCAATATTTCTCACGCATCGAATTGAAGAAGAACATTGCCACCGTGTACCCTTCATGTCAATCGCAGGAGTTAAATTACAGGAATAATTATGGTTAGTATTTGTTAGATTCAATGTACATAACAACAAATACATTTCAGATAAAATAAAACGCAATACGGATCGAGAAAAAATGTAAGACGCATTGAATTACCACATTGCAACGACCAAGGCTTCGCGATACATTATCTTATTGATCAGAAATGTTAACACGATCTGGTATTAAAGATTTTTAGAGTAACATCAAGATTCCGGTGAACACATAATCGACATTTTGACGACATTACTAATATCGTGCGATTTTTTCCATACTACCTATTTAATATACCACTACAGACATGTATATACACATGTTCATCTATTTGTATTCATATATACAGGGTATTAATAAAGATTAAGGCGCGCTGAGTAAAAAATGGGACTCGCAAGAAATAATCGAATTGTAATGTATGTACAAGGTACTTTAAATATGGACACTACTGTTTAATACTCTGTATATGCCTAAGGTAAATTATGAAATTTGAAAAAGATAACATATACTTACTCTTCAATGTTGACATTATCACATTGAAAGGCCAAGATGTCCTGCGATTTTACGAGAGTAACTGCTGTGCCTATACCACGAGCCACAATACCAGATTCGCCCTCCAAATCGAAGTTTTGTAGATATCTGATTATTAAAGAGATATTCAATGGAACAAGCGTACATTTTGTGAACAGTTACAAATATAAATATATAAACTTACCCAATCACAGCATTCCCACCAAGATCTAAAGCTTTCAGTCCAATTTTCCTCTGCACCTCTCCGCTTAGCTTAAAAAACAGGGTTTGTCGTGCTTCGTTTGACGCCCTGGGTGTCCTTATTTTGTCAATCCACTTATATTCTGGATCATCGCTAACTACTAATTCTTCTACGAAACCATGTATACTTTGTGTATGATATCCGTGCGGTATATTTGGTGCTGCACACAAATTACAACAACATTTTAATAAATATGCACAAATAATACAAAACGATGTTGAATGAGACCTGTGCAAATTCTTGTACGTACAATAAAAGAACTGTACACCACACGACGATTGCCGGAATTTGTTAAAATCAGAGAACAATTCGACCTTGACTATTATATTAACTTCGCCACGGATACCGTGCATTGTATCGAAAACTGGAATCCATCCAGTCATGACCGAACCTAAGACAAGTGAATTGAACATAAGAAACAAATAGCTTAATAACTCCGGTGATCGGTATTTGAAAGTATTAGATTCCTTGATTAATGGGGGCTCTGATAAACTACGTTCCATCGCAACAAACATTAAGTAAGCACTTACTAGTCTGGGAACCAGTATTAGTGTTCATTGCAGCCTCTAACGTCCAAATGTTTTTGACGGTAGGCGGAACACCAGGTAACAACAACGGATTTAAATTTATGTACACTTTGCCTATGGCGTCGTTTGCAGAATACGTATCGTGGTCCATCAGTCTGATCTGCAGCGGTTCGTCCTGGAGCTCGGCATCGTCTACCTCAAACCTATACCATTCGGAGTTCCACTGCGGATTCAAAGATTTCCTGCATACATCCGTCTTATACGTTATATTCCCAAACTTCAGTTCGACATACGCATCTGTGGTATCACCGGATCGATCCATTACAGGTAAATTACGACCTGCCAGTATTTTGACTTTTATTTTTCCTGGCATTTTGATGCTCAATTATTCAGGAAAGATTCTGTAATTAATACATTAGAATCTTAATGATTGCACAAATATACCGATTAATCGTCTCTGATTCATTTTAATTGAATGCCAATGCGTTGTTCATACATCCGCGACATGCATGGCTAAGGTTATATTTAATAACGTATCCTTCATGTACCAACATTCGTGAGTAAATAATGTTATTAATACAAAAGATTATCACACCGACGTTACGGGAATTAAATTGCGAAAGAAAATACACACCTTTCTTTTTCAATCTAATATAAACAGCAGGTTCAATGTAAGTTATTACACCAAATAAATTTCACGAATAAACAGTTCATTGCTCGCAATAATTGCTGTGCGTAAACATTTCGAATCTAGTAAACGTCTTTTGAAATACGGCGCAACGATCATTTTAACAGAAGTCACAATCGAAATCTTATTCCGTCACACGATATCGACGTTTATTGATAACATGATTTTTTTTCGAACGACGCACCGCATGCTCTTGATTTCACTTGGAGAAAACTACTGTATAGTTTTTTATAGTCATGTAAAATAACAGGCTAAAATATTCTCCGCGTGTGCCCGTATAATGAGCTTAAAAAGCGATCTTAATTTAATTCCTCGCATTAATATGCCGGACACTAATTTTATCGATTATTTCAGTCGTTTCTGTCAAGTCTCCTCGGCGATATTGCCAAAAAAGTTGAAAGTATAAGTATCCTGTATTGGTGAATTATAATTGGAATTGAAACCCGGCCAAATTTGACAATTATTGTTTTTGGAAGAACGTAGGTGAACTTAGGGAAGTGGATTGATATGTATATATCCTTGTGTAGTAAAACAGAGAATGAAATGTGTTTCTTCTTGTTTGTATATATATGTATAGAAATTTGTATTCATAAAATATCTGTATAATTTTTTTCACGGTTCTCGTATTATTTATTACCATATATTGAAATTGTGACATACTAGAATGTCTAGATGTGGAAGTGTCGACTCTGCAATTATTTTTCATTTGACAAAGATAGAAAAATCAGTAGAGAATGAAAAACATATATATTATATACACGCTATTTACATTATTTACATTATTTAAATTCACATTACGTGGAATCAGTACTGCATTCTGTTTCAGAATCTGTTACAGGAACAAATTTCGAAATTGATGCATCTAACAATTGGTCCGTGATATGATCCAACTGTTGGAACTTGTCTTCTTGCTGCATTGAGTGGCGGATAAAATTCTGCCACGATTTGGAAGATACACTTTCAATGCCTTCCAGCAAAAGTCTTTTTACATCTGCTGCTTTGTAAGTTGTATTATTCTCTTTGACGTGACTCTTTAAGGTTGCCCATGCCCATTGCATGGGATTCAGCTGACCGTGATTAGTTGGGATACGCAAAACGATCTTGTCCTGTTGTTTCGCGTATTCGTCAACGACATATTTCTTTTCTGGTAGCTTTAGTTTGTCCACCACAGCCATCAGTCTTGCTTTCACGTAATCAGGTGGTACTATCTCTCCTTTCGCTAGTAACCACTCGATTATCGTGGATTTTGTCCATGCCATTGTAGGGTACACCTCCAATGGTACCGAATGGCATGATGCATTATTCATCACTATGACAGACCCATTTTTTAGCAATGGCAAAACGTTCCGAAAATAATCAAAAAACGTATTGCCGTTCATTACGTCTTGCCAGTCGGTAGAACTGTTTTCCAACTCCATGCAAAGGAAACCCCCAGGAAGAAAGCCGTCGCTTGATCCTATGTGCGCAATGAGAAGACGCTTTCCTTTTACAGGTGGTTCAAGCATAGTAGTCGACCAACCTTTCTTTTGCGCATTCCTGCTGCAAGTAACGGTTTTGCTGACCCAAAGTCTTTGTCTGCCATCTTCGACATTGATATAAGTTTCATCTAAATAATAAATATGACGGCCTTCGTCTCGATATTGCTTAATCTGTTCGATGTATTCCTGCCTCCACACGGCGATGTGGTCTTTTTCTAACAAAGCATTATTCCCTGAACAGGGGACAAATTGAAAATTCATAGAGTGTAGCATTCTGTATAAAGTCGATTCACTGAAATCAGGCAAAGTCGCATCGGCCCTTACAGCGCGCAAGATTTTCTTTCCATTTGGAATTTCCTTTTGAAACCAAAAGTCATAAATCTTGCTGCGAATTGCAGTTTCCTGTTCCTCGGAAAGTTTGGTGGATATTATTAATCGTGTCTTCTTTTTACTAGGAGATGTAACGCAACCAGTGTGCTTGTACTCCGATATTGTCTTGGAGATCATTAATTGTCCAATTCCACACATTTTTGATAACTCCTTTATCATTTCTTTATATTTCAGATCTGGCTTGTCTTTCTTTAGGGTTTTGTAGGAACTAATAATAGTTTTTTTCCGAACAGAGACAATGTTCTAAACAAAAGTGTAACACTTGGTAAATAAATATAAATATAAATAATAAACAAATGTGCATGTACACAAATATGTGCACCAAAAGAACTATGATTTACAATAAGTATTATTTCGACAACAAAGTATTACAAAAAATGTTTATTCCTTACATTCATTTTTAGGATCTCGAGATGCATATTTGTAGTCATAAAGTAAGCTTACTTTTCCCCATTTTCCCCGAAGAACTTTCTTGAACGGGATTAAACTGGAGCTACCAGGAGTGCCAAGTACATCTTCCATTTTTCTTTGTTTCCTGAACAATTGTTCCACAAATAGAACACGGTCTCTCCGTCAAATTGTGGCACCCGCTTGGTACCACGTTATCAATTGTTTCGGTTTTCATTGTCGTAATCGTCTGATAAAGACCGATGCTTTGTTTCTCCTACGCGTCGACCAGCGCAGCCAATAGGAACAAGAGATTTATGGCGGTAGTGCAAAATAGGCAGACAAACGAAAGCTGACCGCATAACATTTATGTTCTTTCCAGCCAGACCTGTAAACATACGCGCGTGTCGAGCAATGCGCCACACGATTATTAAGATGTTTGCGACGGAATTGTAATACGATGTTTGTTACGCGCGTATGTTATAAGTCTGTACGCGGCCTTATAAATCCTTGTGCATAACATTCTCCAGGATGTCCGGTACAATTCGAGAAAACGATATGTAAAGATTTCTAAATAATGCAATAGCAAGTAAAAGATGAATACTATGTTATCTATATAATATGACATATACTAACTTTGTATAGTTAACGTAATATATGTGGTCGATTCCACGTCAAATCGCACAGCTAAATTCTTCGAAATTCTGATTTTGAGATATGTTATAGAGGGAGGTGAGACAAGCCAACCGAATTTTTTTTTCATTTTTTATTTTGACTTTCGAGGAGTTATGAGACTTTGAAAAATTGGGACACTTTTTCTTCGAACATTTCTAGGCGCGGTCTGGTTTGTCGTAGAATAATTTGCTTTTTTAAGTTCGATTCACAAAAGATTGTAGTTTAACGAGAATTTGCAACCCATTTCAAAAAGTTTATTTTTCAACGCATAATTCATAAAAATAAAAAATAATCGTTAATTTGACTGTCTGGGCCCTCACCGAAAATTATGAAAAAATTATATCCCTGTAGCGCGTTTCGAGACGAACAGTTTGCAAAAAAAGGCAGCCCCGAGCACGCAGTAACTTCGGAGTAATTGAAGAAAAAGTGTAACCGCCTCGGAATTACTGATTTTGCCAGCAAGAACGCTGAATTGGAAGGTGGGGGTCGTTACGCAGGGCCGGCACCTGCGGTAAAAATCAGTTTCAATGTTTTTTATCGGGAATAATCGTTGGTGCTCGCGACTATTACGCATACCACCGTGTGCATGCATCATCGAGGCACCCTTGTGAATTTTTTGAGAATTTTCGGGAATGGCCTTCATGTGTTTTGAACCGATTGAGAATACGTAGTGTCAACACGACTCGCCATCGCGTCATCACACAGTTATGTGGGATATCGCGTATCTCTTAGGTACCGCGGCCCTGCGTAACGACCCCCACCTCCCAATTCAGCGTTCTTGCTGGCTAAATCAGTAATTCCGAGGCGGTTACACTTTTTCTTCAATTACTCCGAAGTTATTGCGTGCACGGGGCTGCCTTTTTTTGCAAACTGTTCGTCTCGAAACGCGCTACAAGGATATAATTTTTTCATAATTTTCGGTGAGGGCCCAGACAGTCAAATTAACGATTATTTTTTATTTTTATGAATTATGCGTTGAAAAATAAACTTTTTGAAATGGGTTGCAAATTCTCGTTAAACTACAATCTTTTGTGAATCGAACTTAAAAAAGCAAATTATTCTACGGCAAACCAGACCGCGCCTAGAAATGTCCGAAGAAAAAGTGTCCCAATTTTTCAAAGTCTCAAAACTCCTCGAAAGTCAAAATAAAAAATTTAAAAAAAATTCGGGTGGCTTGTCTCACCTCCCTCTATAACATATCTCAAAATCAGAATTTCGAAGAATTTAGCTGTGCGATTTGACGTGGAATCGACCATGTATGTACATAATTATTCGGTCATGTGTGCGTGCATATGTTGGGTATCTCGCTTTGCACGGCCATATTGGATTTTAGTTCCACCCAGCGAGAATATTCAGGTGGCGAACAAAACAGTGCATCGATAGTTACATAAAATTCGGCGGCTGACGCACGTTAACGCCAGTTGTACCCAGGGGTGGTCATCTCCCCTCTTGTAGCACCGACGACACTATTTTACGCGCCACCTACAGGGTAGGACCGCTTTCGGAACTACAATTTCCAATATGGCGACAATGCGGGATATTTGAATCCGAGTTTGAAGCTTAATATTACTATTCACGGAAGACAATACGCAGAGAATACGCAATACGCTTGAGACTTCTCTGCGTATTGTCTTCCGTGAATAGTAATATTAAGCTTCAAACTCGGATTCAAATATCCCGCATTGTCGCCATATTGGAAATTGTAGTTCCGAAAGCGGTCCTACCCTGTAGGTGGCGCGTAAAATAGTGTCGTCGGTGCTACAAGAGGGGAGATGACCACCCCTGATTCCACCCCCTGGTTAACGCCTGCGCGTAATGGTCAGACAGAAGTCGTCGGCTACATACAGCAATATAGCGCACATTACGCTACTTCTCATTCGGCAACTTTGACGTCCATGGAGCTTGGAGGCTCTGAAATGACTCCTGTGCTTGGTAGCCTACAATCGGTGGGGCCCAACACCCAGCCGTCAACTACCATGCCCAATGTACAAAGTGGAAATACAGTAGCACAAGGCCTACAACCGCAATCTCAATCGCAGCAAACACAATACGTATCGCAGCCGCCGAAGCAACAATTAGCACAGCAGTCATCTACACCGAGCACTTTCAGCGAGTTTCCGCAGGTACAAAATAGAAATTGCAATCGCGCAATAAACTGCAGGTATACTAGAGGAAGGCATGAGTTTAAAATGTTTCTTAATATATTTCTCGTAATGCATTTCTTGTCCAGTTCCTGACTAAATCGCGATTACAAGATCTAGTGAAGGAGGTAGATCCTACGGAACAGTTGGACGAAGAAGTAGAAGAAATGTTATTGCAGCTAGCGGACGATTTTGTGGAAACGACTGTGAATGCTGCATGTTTGTTAGCTAAGCACCGTCATGCTAATACGGTGGAAGTGAAGGATGTACAACTGCATCTTGGTAAGTTGAATAAGGATATTTCAATGCTTGAGGGATCTGTTGTGCAAGCTTTTGATATTGATGTTACAATACAAAACATCAATGATATCCATGATGTGTAGCACTCGTTTACACTTCCAATGAAAAATGTGTGAAGATACCTCTCCAATCTCTTAAGCGTTGGACGTAATAAAAATTAAGGGGCTGAAAGGACACGCAGTGAAGTCAGAAATTAATTTCTATTCGTATTGTTAATTTTCAGAAAGAAATTGGAATATGTGGATACCTGGTTTTGGTACAGACGAAGTACGTCCATATAAACGAGCCACGGTCACGGAAGCACATAAACAGAGACTAGCCCTTATAAGAAAATCAATCAAAAAGTATTAGTTTTTCTCTTTTCGTGGTTTGTGTTCGCGTTTGCGATTTCCACAAACAACAAATTTCTTTGTGCATATATGTATACTGCAGACTTGACGTATCAGTTATACTTGCAAAAGTGTAATGATGAATCCTACAAATAATTACGCAGCACATAGTTCTAAGTTTGGAATATTTGTAATACTTGCTATTGACCGTCTGGTGTCATATTTTTATAAACAATCAAAAAATAGTTAATTATGATTCGTGTCAGCAATAGGTGAATTAATGTGATGAAGAGTATATCTGTAGAGTCATATCTTTTTGTTGTAATCGAACAGAGAGTAGAATATCTTTGATATTTATAGATTAAATGTGATTATTGTTCATTGCAGATTTTTCATAGTTTGATTAAGAGTTCTCTTAAGAATTTTGTTTATAAAAAATCAATTTATATATTGTGGATTTGTAAAAAAGAATAAATGTGTTCATAGAAATTTTTGACAAGGTTTTGTTATTTACACTGCAACCATAGAATGATATTCAACTTCGTGCATCTCCCGCAATAAACGTAAAAGTTATTTTGAAGTGGATCAAAGAGGTACAACTTGCATAAAACATTTTCTGCTCCTAATTTTAAATTCTGTAAAAAGTTATGCAACAAACGTTTAATTAACATCTTTCTACCCTTCGAAACCAATTTCATTGAATTTCGCCTAAAAATTTAATTGTAATATACATAAAAATCTATTACAATATCACGTTTTTAATTAAAACGTAATTATGCACCACAATCAAAACATATTAACAAGTTTTCGGAAATCATTATATAATGATACATCGCGGGGCACGACTGAAATCTGCCAAACGATATACGATGTAAAATTATAATAATTTACGTGCATATGGAAACATTTCGACAAAAATGTCCCAAAACAAATGCAAAATACAATTTTCAAATTACATTTATCGAGAACTATGCATCCCATTAAAACTGAGCATAAACGGGACGGATGAATCTGATTGGACGAGACTTGAATTGTTTTGAACGTGTAATAGTTGGTTCTGCAAAACAATTGTACTATTTGTTTCAGCTAGAGTTCACTAAGATCGAGTACGTTGTTTTCAAGAAATAATATAAATGATTTTCAGGACAAAACTGAAAGCACTGAGGGGATCCAACCCTACCGAATGTTTTTAAACGGGCTTTACATCTGTGATCAGAAGCGAGGAAAATGCTGAAAAGTAACTATTTTTTCTTTAACAAAATCCGGTATGAATAAAATAACTTCTCACTCCACGCCAGGCTTCAAATGAAAGACAAAAGTCCAAAGAATGGAGGTCTGGTCCCCAATTCAGACACGAATCACCCTAAAGTAACAGAATTTCACTGCAAACTTGGACCTGTCACTTCTCGATCACGATGAGATTTCGGGGTGGCTGCCAGCAAGTAGCTGTCACACAATTTTTAGCAATTTCACTAATTCTGAACGTTGTCGGGTCGCAATCGCACCAGACCTCCATTCATTGGACTTTTATCTTTCACTTGAGACCTTGCATAAATCGATACGTTATTTTATTCATACCGGATTTTGGTTTAGAAAATTTTGGTCATTCTCTCGACTTTTTCTTACGGAATTATCCGCTTTGCGCGCTATCGTTTACTTCTTAGGATCTCAAAAAAATTTTATTTTACCAAATTTTGACCGTATCACAGAAAGAGGGGGAATACTAAGTTTTCATCTATATACTAATCGCGGATCAAAACTGACTTTATTTTTGAAAGTTTGTGAAGTTCTATCGAAATAAATATCAATAAAAAGAATTTATGGCTAAATATGAATATATAGATTATTTTGCTTATATTATTATATAGTTTCGGGGAAGGGAAAGAAATAAAACTCTGATGCCACTGTAAGGAAAAAACACACATGAGACAGGCCATATGGGGACCGGTGCAATGTCGCACACATAATATATATACATCGCTTTTTAATTTACATTACACGTA
This sequence comes from Pemphredon lugubris, assembly GCA_933228935.1. Classification (NCBI taxonomy): domain Eukaryota; kingdom Metazoa; phylum Arthropoda; class Insecta; order Hymenoptera; family Crabronidae; genus Pemphredon; species Pemphredon lugubris. The sequence continues at coordinate 65,906,587 of OW121815.1, forward strand.
AATGCCTACAGAACAATCACATGGAACTTTATTACACATTCATTACACTACATACAGCTACCTACTGGCGGCCACCTCGAAATCTCATCGTGAGCGAAAAGTGACAGGCCCAAGTTTGCAGGGAAATTCTGTTACTTTAGGATGATTCGTGTCTGAATTGCGGACCAGGTCTCCATTCTTTGGACTTTTATCTTTCATTTGAGCCCTTGCGTGGAGCGAGAAATTGTTTTATTCATACCGGATTTTGATTTAGAAAAAATAGTTCCTTTCAGCATTTTCCTCGTTTCTGACGTCACAGATGTAAAGCCCGTTTAAAAACATTCGGTAGGATTGGATCCCGTTAATTACTAATTAATTGCAAGCTCTAACGCAATTTCAAACACTAACAATAAAAGAGCACATATTTCGCAAACAAATTACAATATCTCCGTTTTAAAAACTATACAAAATACCACGAATAACAATCAAACGATTTCCATTCAGCAACTACCGCATAGTGTAATTACAAAAAAACATATTTCTTAACAAATTTTCACCGGTCGCAAAACAGAAATGTCTATTCTATTTTTATATGAGTACTGACAGCCTTGATTAGCGTAATACTCGAAATGTAAATGTGCGCGGACCGCAGAGGTGACATATTGCACATTTCCGGTTTTACGAGGCGATTTTCCACTAGGTGTTTTTTTCTTACTCGAGAAGGAAAAGTGAGAGCCGTAGGTAGTTAACAATTATTTGAAGAGTTTCGTTTGGCGCGATAAGTATATTCGCTTATATTTTCTTAATTCGCAAAGTGACTTAAGTTTCTCGATTTCCGATTAAATATCATCGTCGTGGACCAAAGTACATTCAGGAGTTCCGATCAGTCTACCATACAAAACGTGATAACCTTGCTCTTTCAGGGACATTCGTAAAATTTTACCATCTGCTCGCTGACTGCTTTCGAGAGGTTATTGTCTGCTTCTCTGCGCTTATTTCGTAATGAAAACGAACAAAAGGATTAGCGCGACAATGTTTCGAAACTGTCACTAATCGCCGATATAAACAATTCCTTTTTCATTTTGTGCAAATACGTAATAGTACTATCTTGCAAATTGAATACGATAACTTATAATTTATTTCATCGCTCAAGTATCGCTTTATCGGTCGAGTATTATCTTGCAATTTGAACACGAAAGCAAAGTGAACGATGTGGTATTCTATAACGATCGGTTAGGATTTCTGCGTAATTTATAGTGAACGATACAGTGGCCAGCAATGATCTGCACCTGAAAGCAAAGGTACCAAAAATTTGGTCATTTGTTCAGTTCACTATTTGGGAGAAGGGGTTGGTTCGTAAAGTCATGTCCAACTGCAAATCATTGGTGGCCAATGCATCAAGCGGTATTGTATCTATGATGAAAGTATATGTAAATTTACACGTCAATTTTCTTGCAGAATCGTTCGGAAGGCTTACGGAAGTTCTGTCTTGACCTAAATTTCAAAAAACATATTGTAAGATTGAAGTTTCTTCTTGGTGTGTAAGACGTGTGTATATAAGAGAAATCGTGGTTCCTAAGGAAACAATCTAGTTTTGTTAAGAAACATGTCTGCGAGCAATGAAACTACAAACAACAACACCTGCGTCGTTTGTTATAAGAATGTCGATATTTATAGTATCGGTATGTGCGAGCATCCGGTATGCCATGAGTGTAGTACACGAATGAGAGTACTCTGTCGGCAAAACGAATGCCCGATTTGTCGGCAAGACTTACCCAAAGTTGTGTTCACGCAAGAGGTAAAACCATTTCGCTATTTGCGGAAAGGTAGCTTGTTGGATACACGATATGATATCTACTTCGATACCGCTAATATTCAGAATACATTTTATGAGCTACTGGCCAATTATTGTGACGTTTGTAAAGATAAACCAGTGTTTAGCACTTTTCACAGTTTAAAGGATCATATGAGGCACCATCATGAGCTGCATTACTGCGATCTCTGTGTGGACAACTTGAAGGTATTAAATGCAGTACGCTTATATTGCAATTAGTGGACATCAATTATAATTTATAAAATAACTATCGTCCGTACAATCTCCTCTATAAAAGAATTAAGGTTGACAGCTAATTTGACAAATGTTAATCATCCATAATACAGATATTTTCCCACGAACGACGGTGTTATACGAGGTCTGGTCTCGCACAGCATAGAAGAAAGGGAGATGTCGACGACAAAAGCCACAAGGGACATCCGCTATGCGAATTTTGCGATCAACGCTACATGGATAACGATGAACTCTATCGACATTTACGACGAGATCACTTGTACTGCCATTTCTGCGACGCAGATGGTTTGCACCAGTATTACAGCTCATACGATTACCTCAGAGACCATTTTAGACAGGAGCATTTTCTGTGCGAAGAAGGGTTGTGTGCCGAGGAGAAATTCACAAGTGTCTTTAGGACTGACATAGATCTCAAAGCTCACAAAACTAGTGTTCATGGCAAACAATTGAGCAAAGCTGCTGCCAAACAGGCGAGAACTTTAGAGTTAGAATTCACTCTAGCTCCGCGAGGTGAGAATCGAATGAATAGAAGAGGAATGATGGGTGCATCGACCTCACGAAGTTCGAGGGACTACAATGGTAGAGATTACAACCTCAGGGAATATCAGCATACAGCAACACCAAGCAATTCAAATGTATTTGTAACGAACAACGAACCTACTTTTATACGCCAACCATCTGTGGATGTTCAAAGCACCCAAGAGTTTCCAACCTTGGGTAACGCAACTCCCATCGTACCTACTTTGAACCAGAGCAAAGGTAGGGGTAACGTAACGATACGAAGTACCTTGAGGCCACAACCTTTAGCCGTCACCGATGAAAATTTCCCAGCGTTAGGACCAGAGTCAGCAAGTACAAGCATATCGAAGACCGTTAACTTCAGTGTGTCCAGTGGCAACAATTCTGGATCAAGTATGCAATCTCAAAAAGGCACCACCTCGAATGTTTCTATTCAAGTGAACCACGAACCTAATGGTACGGTGACCACTAGAGTTTCTGGTCCCAATATCAGAATTCGTCCTGCACAACTGTCGATAGATTCCGACTTTCCCGCGTTAGGTAGCGCCGAACCATCTAGTAGCAGCACGAATTCGGCTCATTGGAAGGAAGTGTTGCAATGGACATTTTCGAAATCGACACCGCCGAATGTACCAAAGACGAAGAAAGTCGCGTCCCCACCGTTAGTGCCCTCTCCACCACCCATACAATCTGGAGAAGATTTCCCCACGTTGTCAAAGCCATCGAAATCGAAAAAGCAATCCACCATCACGGTCGTGCCGTCTTGGGGAAATCACGCGCAGAGCTCCAACAACAGCAGTAACGCGAAAACAACTACAGACCAAACGAAGGGAAAGACGAAAAAGAAAAAGGTGAAGCAGAATTCGGGTGGTAATAATTTGAACGATAACGAGTCTAATACCTCGAAAGCGCACGACAATTCCGTCGTTACAAAAAAGGATTTCGAGCCATCGAGAAGTTCACGCGCGAACGCGGATGCTGTGCAATCGGGTTCTCGGTCTATGCAGAACGTCGACATCGTCAATAACAGTGAGAATAACTCGAAGAACATGAATGTGCAGCATGCGAAAGATCCGAAGGAACAGATTACGAAAAAAGAGAAGAAGAAGAATAGGAACTTGGGCAGTGACGCAGTTGTAAATACAGAGACCGAGAACAATGCTTTCAACGGAGTACAAAGGAAGCGGACGGAGCTTAAGATAGATAGTTTAAATTCCACTAATAGAAACATCCCTAATGCGGAGGATTTTCCAGCTTTGGGTAGTAGTAGCTCCAAGCCCCCGGGATTCACGAACCCACCGCCTGGCTTTGGATCACCGACACCACCGCCGCCTCCGGGCTTCTGTATAAATTATAATAATATGGACAAGTTGCAGAGCAGTAACGGATTGACATTCACGAACAGTTCCGGGGAGAGTTATTCCATTCTGCCAGACAACACCAAGCAAGATAGCACGTATAGTTACGTGACACCACCGGAGTTTCAAAAGCGGAACAAATGCCTCGTAGCAAAGGTAAATGAAGTCTTGATGGAACCCGATCAGATAGAAAAATTCCGATACGTGAGCGGATTGTTTCGGCAAGGTACCTGCGACGCCCAAGATTATTACAGCCACTGTCGCGAAGTGATGGGCATCAGCGCTTTCGAGAATGTATTCTCGGAGCTCTTGGTTCTCTTACCCGATATAGGGAAGCAGCAGGAGCTATTCAAGGTCTACAAGAAAGAGAGCGGAAGTGAGATAAAGGGTTTAGAGATTTGTGCAACCTGCGGCCAAGTTTTGAAGAATGGTCCCGATTTTCGCACCCACATGGCTAGTCATACGTTAGAGAATCACTTTCCGGCGCTCGGTAAGAACAACGCACCGTCTGGGAAGAATTCCTGGGTGCGTAAATGAGTGTAGATTTTTATTATATTTGATACTCACTCGCAATAACGTGCAGGCTTCGTAAAATAGAAATTGAGGAACCAGAGAGAGAGAGAGAGGGGGGGGGGGGGAGAGAACAATTTATTCTTGTGGATGACGTTGGAGTAAGATAATTCTAACATGACGATTATTGATGAAGCGAGCGGTACATACATATTCCGAACATAAGCTTTTAGTATTAAAAGTTAGCACGATCAAATTACCATGCTGTACTTGGTACTTGTTCAATGAATTGTGTGGCTCCTGCCTAAAATGAAAGGGAATGAACTATCTTATCGGACAGTTGTATTAGTAATTTTATAAAAACGCGATCGATACTGCGAACGAGGTCAATATTTCTTTGTACGATAATGAGTTGGACGGAGATCACACCTAGTGTCTGAGACGCATTGAAAACAAGACATTCGTATAGGAGACTTACGCTAAAGTGTTTCTATTATTGTCCTGTTTTGGCATACGTTAAAGCTGCTGTGTACATACTATTCATAAGTAGCGAACTCTTTTTCTGTAATTTATTCGCACTCTTTTATGGAATAGAAATGAAATAGAACTTTGTGGTGCATTGAAAATAACACCATATATTAACAAATTGTTTGATACGTTATACATTACACAGTACTTGTACCACTAATGTACTGTTTTGTACTATAATAAAGTTATACATTCAGTTACACAATGGGACAAAACCTTTCGGCTGCTTTTCCATTTCTTATTGAATGTTTGACGAATCAAATTTATTGAGTTTCTTACTAAAACTATTAGTTTATCTTGTGTCTTTATTTTTCAATTCACCTCTATTTCACAATACAAACAATTATCCTTAAGAATAAAAAAAATCTGTAAACATGAACAGAGTATATTGATAGATTTTTTAGGTTTCTATTTATTACGGCTTAAGATTATTAGTATTACTCGTTTCATAATTTGTGATATTTATTAAAAAAAAAAAGAGAAAAACAGGACAGGTACAAACTGTACGTAATGCCATGTGATATTTTTTGTATTTTGTTTTCCAATTAATAGCACAGACGCAGAATGAAATGCATAAAAGTAGAAAACTGCCCATGGCTTCTGTACTCTTACAGTGCAAGAAAGATTAAAAATAATGCATCAGATTGTTGATAAGGAAATCTAAGACATTTTCTCCACAGGATACTGGTAAAAAGAAACGTATGATATTTATTTCAAGCTCAAAGAATACCTTTGTGTAAACTTTTAACTCTAGCATTTGATATCGTCAACAGCGTACAATCACGCATTATAGACTCATATCCTTGTGCAATTTATAGTTTTCCGAAGGTAGCAAATATTCACTTTCAAGAAGAAACCCAAGCAGGTTTCTTAATTCTCAAGACGCCGAAGGTCTATTATTTCATTGAGATGTTCATTGCTTAGGAATTACAATCACAGTGGTATTAAATCATACACATAGTGTCTAGCGATCCGACGAGACGAGAACCGTGATCCATCTTCTACGTCCATGCTGATTGAATAAAGTGTTCGGGCAAATTCCAATGACGGCAGTGCCTTACCACTTTTTGGCCAGTTCGTTACTCAACCAATCGAGTCCTTCGTAAAGTCCTTGTCCCTGTGTAGCACAAGTGCTCTGTATATTCCAATCACGTTCTCGCAAAGAACTAAGTCCAAGTTTGTCAACGACTTCCGCCACAGGCATGGCATTTGGTAAATCTTGCTTATTGGCAAAGACCAACAGAACCACGTTCCCAAGTTCATCTTCCTTTAGCATGTTCGTCAGTTCCTTCTCGGCTTCCTTAATACGATCACGGTCGTTACTGTCGACTACGTAGATAAGGCCTTGAGCATTTTGAAAGTAATGCCTCCAGAGAGACCTAATTTTATCCTGGCCACCGACGTCCCAAACAGTGAAGCATATATTCCTGTACTCTACAGTCTCAACGTTGAAGCCAATGGTGGGTATTGTCGTGACAATATCACCAAGCTTGAGCTTGTAAAGTATGGTGGTTTTGCCAGCAGAGTCCAGACCCACCATTAATATTCTCATTTGCCTTTTTCCAAAGAGACGGGTAAGCAGGCTGCTAATCGTTAGGCCCATCTTCTCTGGGAAGAGTTCGAATTTTACGAACGTTTAATATGATAAAATTGTGGTACTTGAAAATTGTGGAACTACCAGACGTTCCTCTGTACGTTGCTTTGTGGATACCACGTTACGATGTTTTGCATTTAAAAAAGCAGTCTTGCGAGATATTACGACGTACTTGACGATACACTCAACGCACCTGGAGGACAATAATAGTAAACGTCATCTTCGACTATTGTCCCGGAAATACTTGGCAAAATTGACCACGCGTGCCAACTCCTATTGAAAAATTTTGAATGGAAATGCGTTACTCGGAACAGTGGATTTCCTTTGTTTTCAGTTTTTAACAATAAATGTATGACGTTCAGAATTCCGGATTCAGACCTCATTTTTTGGTGCTTGATTTTAATCGTCATTAATTATAATAAATATGAATCACCATTGTGAGTAATGGGCTACGTGCATGAGTTGGGTCTGGTTGCTCCACGTTTTTGCTACGCGCAAAAATTTAAACGAACTTACTCAAATCCGGAAAAATGTTGTATTTATATTACTAATGCATTATTCGGTCTAGATCAACGAGTGAGTTTGCAATTCTCAATTTACAGCAAGTTATCTTAGAAGCTGTTTTAATAATCAACTTCTTTTACAACGATTGGCACTTGTAAATATGACTTATGAATGAATAAACGTGACGCTGCTTGAATTTTCGAATTGCAACAAACTTCAGCTTGCTTTACTTGCAGATAACTTCAGAATCCGTCGTAATCAAAACTGATCAAAACATTAAATATGATGGACGCACGGAGGCGAGACAGAGAACAAATTGGGTTATGCGGCGTTGACAGAATATGGGGAAAATCACCGACACGTATTGACGAGTAAGATAAATGATACACTTACATTCATTACCTTCGATCCACAAAGTTTCACTTGTCTTTCTTCGACTATAGTTTAACATAACTGTTTTGTTTCTCTACTGTCAAATGTCACAATTATATCTTGTAAGTTTCATTAAATTTGTATAGCTCGGACGAAAATGAGGATAGTCATAAACATAAGGATGATATCTTACCGAAAGATAGAAAAAGGAAACATGAAACAAAGAAGAAGGTAAGAAACTAGTCTATGGCAACCTTTAGGAGTTCAACTGTACCTTTCAGGCATTGTCAAAAAGTTAAAGCGTGTCTATTACATTTTGAACGAGAACTAAAATACTTGCGCAACATTTCAGAAAAGCAAGAAGTTAAAGAAAGAAAAAAAAGCAAAAAAGGAGAAAAAGAAAAAGCGCAAGAAAAAGAGGAGAAAGTCAGATAGTAGTTCTGGCAATGAATCAGAGGAAACGGTATTGGAGTGGGTTGAGAAGAATGGTGTTAATGATAAAGCAAAATCTGGACGAGGATCAAGTTCTGATGAAAGCGGAGATGAAAGCATAGTAGGACCAGTTCAAAAACCACATGTAACGTTATCCGCAAAAGATTTTGGTAAAGCCCTGTTACCTGGAGAAGGCGCAGCTATGGCTGCGTATGTTGCTGAAGGAAAACGTATACCAAGAAGAGGTGAAATTGGACTCACATCTGACGAGATTGCATCATACGAATCTGTGGGTTACGTTATGAGTGGCAGCAGGTAATGGAACTCTAAATGTTATTTGCAATATACAACATAATCTTCCAAAGAATTTCAGCCATTTTTAGGGCCCCATGCAGTGCCTTTCTTTTCTGATTCAAATGTTTGTTTAATCAGTATTCACTTTCAAAATTTCTATGTTAAATTATCGATCTTCCTCCAAATTGCTTCTTTCACAAGTAGCCACTAAGGATGGCCTCTAAATTGGCCTAAACGTCTGTATAAGAAGTTTGTTTATTAAGAATATTGTCATAATTCATGAAAATATGTTTTACTGAATTTAATAGGCATCGGCGAATGGAAGCTGTTCGAATTCGTAAAGAAAATCAAATCTATTCCGCTGATGAGAAACGTGCATTGGCGATGTTCAGCAAAGAGGAAAGGCAGAAACGAGAAAATCTTATATTGGGTCAATTTCGAGAGATGGTTAATCACAAATTGGCACAAGAGCAAAAAAACAAATGATATCATCCAAGGGAAGAAGATAAGCAATCGTTGATCATTTTCTATGTCTAAATACCATGTACATAAAAACACTGAACGAAGAATAACAGTGTTATTAGATCGGTCTAATTGAAATTCGTATTTATTATTTTAACAGTGTTATTTTCAGCTGTATTTTCTTACACACTATACAATTAATAAGAACTTGTATTATGTAACACAGTTACGTCAAACATTTTGATTGCTTACCCAGTCCAGCCATCCCCCAACATAGTTGTAAACACTAAAATGTAAATCATAATATAGAGATAATGAAGGAAAAGCTATGCGACAGAAAGAACAATTAAATACTTTTCATATCCCAGTTTCTGGATTGCCTCCTGAACCATGCCACTCCTTTTACCAGATCTACAACTCAATATTATTTTTGTATTCTTTGAAGGTTTCTGTTTATCAAACTTCTCTTTGAAGTCTTTCTCTGGAAGGCTCGTTAAAATATGTGCAACATCTCCCACTGAAATAATGGGTATCAATCGTTCGTTTTTCCATGTGAATAATGCAGACGTAATATTGTAATTAAGTATTGTACGAGTAAAGAACGTACTTGGTATATGAATGCTACCAGGTAATTTTCCAGTTTCGTCGATCTCAGTCTGTTCTCTCACATCGATAATTAAAACGGTATTGTCATTTTGTGCTTCTAATATATCTTTGTACTGAATGTTATAATCCCTTATATCCCCTTCGCATGTAACTTTTGAGTGAATTTTTGAGAATGTTGAAGTTGAAAAACATGACTGTTCTAAAATATTTAACCTTACAAGATTATTGAATGGACGATATTAACCGTTGTTGTATATATAATTTTTGTTTTATACGCTTTTTTGTATATATGTATAATCATTGGAATTGGAACTATCCTCTTAGCACAGAAACTTTACAATAAGAATAACTTTGTGTTTATGTTTATACTGCAATTAATAGGACCGGATAATTGAACAGGTACAATCAAAGTGCTACTGATATTCGTGTAATAAACTTTCCATCAAAATAAGATGGACCAAAAAGTACAAAACAATGTACCAGCCATAGTGAATACTCCGTTTGGTGAGAAATATTTGTCGTAAACAGATGATTTCTCTACAATATATGGATTTCGAATATTCAAAGTGCCAGAAGCGAATGTTCTAAAAAATTGTCGCGCTTTACTCAAGGACATTATCAATCCACACGAATACCGAATCGTATTAGATGTGATTAGATGTCTCCACATGATAGTAATTATTTTCCTGGACACTAAAATATAAATGAAGCAATAGAAAGCGTGTGCACGATTAGATCGTGAGCATCGTGAGTGGCTTATACATTGCTTCGATTGGTTTAACTTTCAAGCTAGAGTCAACGAATAAATAATACGGACCAATAGAAATCCAAATATCCTATGAAAACCAAGCCCTGCCAGGACCAAATATTTCGTTCATAAGTTGGTAATAATCAGCGGCAAGATGACGGTTAGTGATGGTGGTGATGGCGGCTAGAATTTGTTAAAAATTTACAGTGATTCGTAAAATGAAGAATAAAGTATGCACCGGCTTATCGTGTTATTTATATAGTGCTAGGTCTTAATTATTATGTAGTTTTTATACGGAACTTAATAGCGTGTGACCAGCGAGATTTTTCATTGTTTAGCGTGCAGTAGAAAATTGTTAAAAGTGCGGGCGAGTATTTCGTACACCACGTGACTGTGATTCTGCCAAAGGGTTTGGATTCTGTAGGTTAAGGTAAAAACCGAACAAATCTTTTAACCACTTGGCGTGGGATGAATTGTACAGCATACGTAGACTTCATACCCGAATTTTTATGATCCCCTGTCATGAATGATGGAATTCGACTACCACTTGTTATTTAACTTTGCATCGATAATCGCCACGATTTTGTTGGTGCTCACCACGTGTACTACCGTGTTCCAACGGTTGAAGTAAGCATTTTTCGTAAAGTTTTTGTGCTACGCAATTGGTTACCCTAACCTATAGACGTTTAATTTTTTTCCTATCGCATTGTAGGTTAAGATGGCCTTTGAAAGTAAACTGTTGGTTCTGTAACAAAAACAGCAAAATATGGAGGCAAGAGATAGATTGGTGGTTATGCCCTTCTTGCGAACAGTACAATGGCTTTTCAAAGGTAAATTATATTTATTTTAAATCTAGGACAACTATTATTTTGCTATTAAGAATCGTTACATTTACTTGTGTATTTGGAGCATGGATAAAAAATGGAATGAAGGAAAATGCGTTACGATGGAGACTAAAACTAAAACGTGTCTTTGAGAAAAACATGCTTTGATTGGCTGAAACCAGATCAATTATTAATAATAAGATAACATTAATGTTATTGTTACCAAATATTTGAATAGGTATGTTTTGAATTATCACTTGTGTCTTTTCAGAGTGGTGACTATGCGTATAGAATACCAGAACAGTACAAGAATTCGTTGAATAACAACAAAAGATATTGCACATTCAGCCAGAGTCATGAAGTAAATGAAACTTCTTATAATAACAATCTTTGTGAACGATGTAATGCAAACGAAAGTTTAAAATTATTGGAGTTATCAAAGTTTGAACCTGTACGTGAAAAATATTACGAGTATGAAGTGCAGAAATTTAAGGATGGTTTAGAAGAGAAATATCCACTGTGTGATAACTGTAAAAACACAGTGCATAATGTATTACATAAACAAGCGCAGTGGTTTGCGCAATATAAAATGTTGTTGTTTAAACAGAAACCCTTCGACGCAATTGTAAATGTAAGTCTGAGATACAACTATGTGATCTAAAATTTAATCATGTTATTTTTAAAACCTGATTGCACAAATGTCAGTAAAAATATTAAAAATTTGTTGAATAACATTGTAGAATTGTTCTGAGATTCAATTTTAACAGTTAAATAAGAATGATTTGACCAATAGAACGTAATTGCCTGTGGTGATACCGATCATTAAATGATATTCTGTCATCTTTTATAGAATCCAAGGTATTCTGGATCAGTATTTCGAATTATTTCAACAATATTGGGATCTATGGTTGTGTATGACTCAGAGTTCATATTATTACCGTTCGGTGGACTATTCTTTCAATCATGTGCTTGTTGGGTTACTCCTGCTAAAAGAAGAGGTTCAGATGCACTACTCGCATTTTTATGGATCTGCATCATTGTACTTGTACCTTTTAAAGACTTGAAGTTACTGAAAACTGATATACAAAATTCATGGGTACCTCTCGAGTATGTGACCCAGTATCATGTGGTGAGTTTTAATATAGTATAATATAATATGATATAAAGTAGGGTTAAATAATTCTGAATGATTTTCCTTTCAGATAATGCTGTTCGCCTTAGTTATAGGCTGCTTTAATGTTATGCCCAAATCTTACAAAAGCACACACAGCAAAAATATGTCATTTAAAAAGATTGAAACCCCATCAAGAGATACAGTACCTTCTAATTCTTATGCACCAACGATTACAAATGACAATCACAATTTTGCAAGAATAATTAATGACTTCAGCAAAGGGACGAGCAACATTCAACCATTAAGAACCAACAATCAAGGAGCAGTACACTCGGTTAACAGTTTCAGACCTATCTCAGTGGAAAATTCAGCAAGTATTAAATCTACAATTTTGCAAACTCCAATGTAAGTATTTCAGTCTATATTTATTGCACGGAGAATATAAATTCAGGTTGAGCGAGAATTTTTTGTAAAGAATTTTTGTATTTGAGATAGCAGTAAAATAATTAATTGTTATATACATTTCACAAAATCATTTGAAAAGTGTGTTTTTGGAATTATAGAAATCATGCACAAATAATGCTTCTTTTTTAAATAAACATTCCGTCTGTTCAAACAATTTTTGGTCAACCTGTAAAAATACGTCAATCGTATGCATAATACAAATACATTGATTGAACGCCGGCTTCCGTATGCTACAGAATAAAAGATGAACCCACCACGCCATCGATACCTGCCAGCAACAATGTTTTCCCCAACTCTGTCAGCTCGTTCGAAAATTTTGTCGATAATTATTCGTTAGACGACAGTTTGAGCGCATTGTGCACCCTATCCTTGAGTGAAGATATGCCAATGCACTCTACCAAAACATCCACGATGTTCGAGAGGAAAGTGTACTGTACAAAAAGTCCAGATATGTTCAAAAAGATGAACGTCCCAATCAGTAAAAGGAACATCTTATCACCGCCCAAACTGAAGTCAGTAACACAGGCGTCGTGGGTAGCCGGTGGATACTGGCAGGAAGGCATCGACGCTCCGTCGCTTTCCAGATCGTCTAGCCAAAGCTCCGGGTTTGGCTCGACGGGGTCTAATTTTGCTCCGTCCAGAGAACCATCTGTTCGCGAGTTTGATCAATACTCCGTCCTGTCGGACGCCACGCAGTCCTGTTACGTTCCCAGGCAAAGCAGCACGAGTCCCGTGGGAACGTGCGTTCAACAGAGCTCGCCGTTCACGTTCGCGGAACCAAAAAGCCCAATTTTTAATCAAACTACGAGGCACGCGTTCTCACCTCAGTCCCAGCTTTTACAGTGTCATGATTATCAGAGAAGCAATGGGGTATTCGGGGATCAGTGTGTGCAGAGACAACGGAAGAATGTAACTGACATTAAGAGTCCCTCTGAGATGCAGATGATTCCTAGTCATACAACAATCGTAACGAGCCCCGTTTGGCTACCGGCTCTTCTGTGTAGTTCTCTAGTACTCAATATCATAGCACTATGCACCACTTTGTTACGTTGAACAGGGTACAAATCGGAATAGATTCTTCATGCTCCTGCTGATTTTTTAGGCTGCGTTTCAGTTTGCCGTTCATTACTGGCTGAGCTGCGCGGTTTTTCTTATTGAGATTCTTGTGAAAATAATCGGTTAACGATGCTCTTGGGATGACCTATTGGCCAGTTGTTTTTATGAGAATCCCTATGAAATGCAGGGTATAGCTTCGCGTGCAATGGACGACAGGTTTTGTAAAAGAGCTTTCAGTAAAGGACCGACATTTGCAATGAATTTCGCATAGTTTTGCACATGTATATTTAAACGGCTATACAAATATCTTGATATCGAAAGTTATTCAGCTTTCGGATATTCTTTCATTGTCACTGCATACGTCGTATCTTTACCTTGACAGTTCATTCCGCGCGCAGTCTTAATTTTGATCAGTACGCACTTTTTATATGATAAATAATTACTAATGAATAATGAAATAATCTTCCAGCCTGTTGAATATGGTCAGCAGGTATTACACTGCCAATAGATTTCTCGTCGATATCGTACAGACTTTGCAGAAATTATATGTTAAATTTATTGATTCATGTGGATCCAAGTATCCGTAAGTATACCTTCCGTTTTTTATACTGCCCCCCTTTATGCTATACACTTCCGACAGTAATTCAATATTAATTTAAACCTTTGCATAAGGAGCAATCACGGGATTGTTTTAGATCGACTTGAGAGAGGACATCCGAGTGCAGAGAGTTAAATTTTGATTCGCGATATATACCGGATCTATCGCTGCGACGAAAGATTAATACGACACCTTAAACCGTCAAACTTGTGATAAAGAGAACGTTCTTCGTGTGTGTTCATTAGTAAGATATGTAAATAGTCCAACAAACCTACGAATTAAGAATCAACAGTGTACTACAATTAACTATGCGTTTGATTTGTCTGTGCTGTTTTTTAAAAATCTATCTATATTGTTTTTGTCTTATTAATTTTTTGTTTCCTAATAAAATTAATCTCATCGGTTATCGAACGATTTTATAATTGGAAATACCGCAGGCGGTACAGGTAATGCTTTGACCTCAAACGCGACGTCACAATAAGAATTGATTAAAAGTATCACAATGTCGCTGCCCTAGTACGGAAACGTTTGTTGAACGAATCGCAACTGCATTAAAAGTACATTGAACTATCTTCCATTTAAGCTACGTTGGTATTCTCTTTAGACCTATACCTGTGTGCTTCCAAATAACGATCGTTCTTTTAATATATTTACCGATAAGACTGTACTGACAATTTAACTACAATTTCTAGACGATTTAATGTAACGATTAAGGACTTAGTTCGTAAGGGTAATGATAAGTAACACTCAACATTTTTATACGTGTACAAACAAACCAACAAGTCAACAGGTGTTCTGTGGACTTGTAAGAATATAAAACACATTTGTTATTACCTTTGAACGGTGTCATGAAAAGTTCACTGAAATAAACATGATGACATCTTTACATCGAACAATAATAAAACTCATTTTATCGCAATTTGTAACGAGGAGTTAATTTATTTCTTTTCATTTCCCAGCGTGTTCATCGTAACTGGATTTTTGAACGGAAGTAAACAGCTTTGAAGATCTGCTGCTTTGCGTTCCAGGTGCGTCAGATCGGGGATATTGAAATCTACCAAACGCTTATTAAATCTGTAAGGATGGAAAACTGGTATTACACGAAATTTCCAATGGAAGCCTTGACCATTAATTCTGATACGATTATCCACCATTCGAGTGTCGGCCCACTTTGATTTTTTCTGATCAATTGGACGAGTTGATGTTTGCATTTTATAGAACAACTTTCAAATAACACTATACTCACCGAGTGTCTGTTTTATAATTCACTGGTGTCTGTAGTCCAATTTCTTCTGTATAAGTGGACATCCACCTGCGCTTAGCCACCATCTCTTCTGAATTCTTGTACAACTCGTCTCGCAGTTCATCTCTCAATCCGAATTGCGTCAAATTGCCATGGCATTTTGTCAGATCTTGCTCTGGAATCCACTTCAGAAGTCTGTAACGTTTCATTCTATTCAGATCCAAGAATGATTCCTTAAAATTCATGACAATCTTTGTTATAAGACAAACCATACCTTGTATTGTAGGACCTGTTTCCATATCTATCGGTACGTTTGGGCAGAATGTTATAACATAAATCATACGTTGTAGTCATATTGTCCCGACATTCTTTCCCATTGTAATCTAACAATAGTTCTCGAGGTAAACCCTTGTATCAAACAGAGATCGATAGGTTTTGCAAAACTTTTTTAAGATTAGTATGCAGGACACACCAATTGATTACAAACAAAAATTAACCATAAAGAACGTGATGAATTTCATTGATTGACAAACTTTAATACTCTTGCAAAATGAATGTTTTGTAAATACTGTGTTTCGTACTTCAAGATTGAGTCTGTTATCCCAGCGGGTAATTTGATTCTCGGTCCAAGTTTCATTCAAGGGAGGCTTATAGTCAGTATCATAAATAGATTTCCAATCGTCTGGTGCAGGCACGTGAACTGCTCTGCGTTCAAACCAATTGCCTACTAAGGTTTTGTCCGTGTATCTCTCCTCGGTTATCTTTATCGAACGATCATGCTCGTGCTTCTTAGGAAACATTTTTGCTTTCAAATCCGTGAGCGACAACGTACCGTCCAAACGCGGCAGTTGCATGTTAAAGTTCAACACATCCATCTTTAAAAGGCCAATTAATTACAATGTAAACTGAATAACGAGGCGGGTGGGTAATTTAAATTTCAAGAATGAAAACGAAGAACTCGAAGTTATCCTGAGTTTTGAGTATTAAGTAAATGCGAGTATACTTATAACATAAATTATTTTTATTACTAAATAAATACGTTGTTCGAGTATCGTTACTTACGGTTTACGCGGTATCGTAATGAATAGAATCTGATGCGTCCATTTCATGTGGTTTAATCCAAGCATTATCATGCGCATTATTAATCGAATAATAATAGTAATGATAATTATCTTTCTTACATGTAATTTTAAGTAAATGAGAGAGAGAAAGCGCGCGCGTGTGTGTATATATCTGCTTGTGTGTTTCTCCGTTTTATAATCTACAGTACCTTTTTGCTACAGACTCTGTAGTCCCTGGATAGAAATCTACCTTCTGATTCTAAGAGAAATTTTTCGAATTTCTATTTCATTCTATTTCGTTCCTGTTTCAGATGAGGTAGATCTGAACTTCATTGTTCGAAGAACTCGAGGTATATACTGCAATATGTAGTTAGAAAATATATAGTGACGAAAAGCGTGTATCATACAGAAAGCGTTTATACCAGTCGCAGTGATGGGTAAAATTGAATTGAATTCATAATTAGTAGCGATCAGAAATTGAATTATCAGATAAAGATCACCGATGTTAAACACGAATCTCACTACACCTTTCGACTCCCGCGACGTACAAAATTCATGATTCTCGCACCTCGTAATCGGTTTTCAAAAGAAACGCATATGTATATCAGAACATAGAATTTCTTGGTGGAACCGTATAGCGAAATGCTCGAAACTGCTAAGAGAATCGTTTTCTTGGCTGATTTTTCGCTCAACGCATTTTCAGTTTATCGTTGAAAACAATGAAACGAAAATCTACACCTGTCAACTTATTTATTTCCTTCACATTCGCATATCTCGTACAGTTTACAAAAGAAACGGCAGCAGTTATAGATCGACCTCCTCTTTAACAGTGGTTTGTTTCTTTTTATGCTCTGCGTGAAATTTTGCTTTGAGTCCAGACACGCTCGAATTATTCACGTATTACGAAAATAATCATAACTCTGGGTTATTCTTCTGCTTGTCCAGCCATGTGTACGAAACTCGCGATTAAGACCGAGACCACGCGAGCGTTGAGCTAACGTACGTTAAGACGGGGACATCAACGTGTGTTGCAGTATCGTATAGAAATAAATGGGACCAACCACACGCGTAACGTCCGTTCAACAATGCCTTTACGCGCTCAACGCTCGCGTGGCCGGAACCGCAACGTCCGTGGTGGCACCCTTTGGTTCAACGCACGCAAGGCGCCGGCCTTAAAAGGCGCGCGTCGTCCGGTTTTTTCGAGAAATTTTATTACAATGAAATCGATCGCTCGAGTTGCCTCAGAGTTTCGTTTCGCCTGTCCCGAAATCGTAGAAACTAATAGTACGAGTTACGTGGGTGAACTTAAATCGCGCAACAACCGCGCGACAAGGAAAATCATGAATAACTTCG
This sequence comes from Pemphredon lugubris, assembly GCA_933228935.1. Classification (NCBI taxonomy): domain Eukaryota; kingdom Metazoa; phylum Arthropoda; class Insecta; order Hymenoptera; family Crabronidae; genus Pemphredon; species Pemphredon lugubris. The sequence goes on from OW121815.1 coordinate 65,924,275, forward strand.
ATTACATTGTAATAAGTAAACAGGCTGTGACTCGTGCGCCTGTTACCTATCTGTTTATTATATATATTTAATCGTGACGCAAAACACGCTCGATAAGTATCATAGAATTTTCTTTCTTCAATCGTATCGAAAAATCAATAATGCCATTATATTACCCTATAAAAATAAACGTTATTTAGTCTTAAGGAAAAGATGCGGCTGATGCCCCAAAACTCACAACGAATGAATTGGCTATGCTGTCGTTTTAATCTCACGATTCGCTTATCGTTAGCTTAAGAAAGAAGATCGTCGAATCATGATCGAATATTCAGCGAACACGTTTAATTACCTTATATTCGCACGTTAGAATGAAAAATACATTAGTAATATATGCCGATACTTTGAAGATCGTAAGGCTTTGAAACCTTAATATTACGTGTGTCTTGCGATAAATACATATGGTGTACTTGTAGCTTTTTACGAGAAGGGGGCATTTGCGTAAAATGTTTTCGTCTCATTTCGTGTTCCTTTCACTTTTTTTTCTTCTTCATTTCGCCGAACTAATGCATTGGAGATACGGTTATATTTACATACATCAGGCGAGGATATTTCGATAATAATTGCACTCGATTATGCACCCACGCGCTTGTCTTTGTATACCAGCAAATACAATTTCACCCTCGACGTATATCACAAAAGTTAAGAAACGGAAGATGTACGAAACGCATTGCGCGTGAAAATGTGTTTTATCTCCCGTCGTCGTCTACAACGACGAAAGAGTAGAATGATTCGCAAACAAGATACTAATTCATTCCTACGCTATCATAGTGTGCCTGAGCGTAACAAAATTCTCATGTTATCGCTAAGAAATAGGTATTTTATCACGCACAGTGCACAGAAACCCTATATGCCTTAAATTAATAACATTTAGAATTCTCTTGCCATAAAGAAAATAAAAGATACATCAAGTACGTACATGTGGCTCGCAAGTTTCTAACGGAACCGTAAATAAAGTGATAACGAAGAAGTACGTGGACAGTACATGGTACAATGATCAAGATAAAAGGCAACGACAGTGATATCGCTGACGATTATAATTAACGGATACAGTTTACTGGAGAGAAAATGCACGCGTGTATGTCGGTAACCGACGACGCTCGGGCAGAAATAGAAAAAGAGACAGTGTGAGCGATTCTCTCTGGTGGCCCGCAACAGGTTTTAGGAACTTAAGAAGACCTGTGCATCAGCTCACAAATCGGACGTACAATATACATATCTAGGTAACTTTCGAGCATAAGCTCGACACAAGGAAACGGAAACTAATACGTTCGCGTGAAAGGGATTTCGGTACCGGACCAACACACGCCGTACTATGGCGGATTGTCAAATTATGTTATATTATAATATATGGGTATCGGATTTTATGACGGGTAAACATTTTAGAAAATAAACTGAACGGTATTAAATGTTGAAATTCTTCTTCGCCCACTACAATTTTGTCCGAACGGGGGCAACAAGCCTAATAATGGAAATATGTTATACAAAACATTTTGCTACCCCAATAATATTTGAGGCGGATATGTTATATAATAAGTTTCTTGTGCTTAAGGATGAAAGTAATAAGGGTAGAATGATACATTTCAGTTTATTTCTCCAAAACCTTTATCAATCCGCCATAGCGAGCCGGCCTGTACGCTTTAAATGTAGTACAAAAGCCTCTGATATAAACAAGATTAAGCATGATAATAAATTAATTTAAATTAGATGATTAGATAAAAATCGATGCGATGAAGACTGGATTACGATACAAAAAAATAATAAACGTGGACTGAGATAGGGATGAAATTGTTCGATCGACAAACGTTCGCTCATACAGCCATTGGTTCTCTTGCCCCTGCGGTGAGCAACTTAAAGACACAACCACCTGTATTTTGTCGAATTAAGTATTTCCTTTTAGAAAATCGAATGATTATCACCATGTTGTGGAACCGATGTTTCTGCAAACATGTTTTTTTACAGTAGACGGAACACAAAACAAAAGTGTATCAAGCCTTTGTTTTCCATCTGTTCTCGGGCAATATATTTCAATTAACAAAATATGACGAAATAAATCTCTCTTTCAGTCCCTGTCCTTTACGTGTAATGTATAAAAATATAAATTTTCATAAACATCCGCAGGCTACTCATTAACCAAACATATTGTTAATCTTTTTACCATATTTGAGTGAATAGATCAGCTGAGAAAGTAACTTTTGTTAAACCAATCAGTGTTATTATGCACGAATAACATAGCAAAAGTCATTTGGTGCATTTTGCAAAAGGAAAAACTGAACTCGAAAATAAATAAGGGTGGTTCCATCTTTGTTTCTCAACGTTATTACTCCTAGAGTAGCTGAAACGCTTAACACCCAGTTAAGCGAGCTCTCCAAAGAAATCCTGGAGCAAGCTATCCCACGAGTTTGTTAATAGCAAAGGAGAGAGTTCTTATAATTATAAATATTTATAAGCCACGATGATTCCTACAATCTTGTCAAGGCCGCATGTCCGATCGTATCTTTATGTCATTTAGCGATACCTACCAAATCTTAAATTGTATTGCCCCGTATATGTATGTTTAAGTTATATGTTTTCTTTCAAAAACCGAAGTATAGACAAATCCAAGATTGCTTAAACGTTTTCAGCATTTCCTAAACAATTAACTTTTTTAAACCTCGCGTCCATTTCCAAAGCCCGAAGTTCCTAAATTGGTCGGGGTAGTGTGAGAAATGCCTAAGCAATCTTACATCTGACGCTTAGGACGTTGACGATAGCATTTAGACGAATTTTAATGTCAACGGCAGGCCTGGTAATTATTGAGGCCGGGGCGACACATTGCAACGTCTGTCACCTCCGCTCTCGTGCAGCAGCCGCGAAACGACTTTCACGTACCGGAGTGAATATGCACGATTACATTTGTTAGACCGCGACACTTTTAATTGGTCCGTTTAAAAACTTAATTGAAACATTTGAGATGGAACGTGGTACAATATTCCGACAGAAACGATTTCACTAACTTTGCGTGAGGCCTCTATTAATGATCGTTTGATAGACATTCACCTTTATTTATCGTGCGTGACATTAAATTAAATAATTTATAAAAATTAACTATTTACAAATCGATTGGACATGCAGCATTAATTTTCGTAAATTAATGCACTTATCTTAGTATATCTAAGCACATGCTTGCTTCGAGAAAAAATAAAAAGAACTGGCGGTGCTTCTTGCGGATATATTACGTCTATTGCCCTTGCTAGATAATTGTAACATTTATGTGAATCCATCATAAATTAGAGTCACCTGTGGAACTCTTTTGTTTTCATCGATGAAAGCATTCTTGCGTTCGTTTTCTGTAAAAGCGAAGAGATTTTGCATTACATTCGCGCTTACCATATCGCTATCCGTATCCGAAGAGTACGACGCTATCCGTGCTTGAATATTAAATAAAAAAAAACAAATACCGAAGTGATTTAAAAAAAAATTACAATAGAATTTATCGCGTGGTTTGTTCGTTTTTAATCACTCTCACGTTCTGCGATATTCATTTCTTTTTTTTTCATTGTAAGACTATCACAATTTTTTAATACTTCGCTGGTCACCACTGATCACGTTATTCCAACCAATCAGCGAGAATATTGTTAAATATCAAAACACCCACTTACTCTAAAATGTAGAGCGGTCCGGGGCGACTTCTTTTGTACAAAATCGAACAAACCCACGATTTCACAATCACAATGTAGGCTTTTTAATTAAGTGGATCTAAAAAAAAGACGAACATAAATAAGCTGACGAACAACCCTGAAGAGCGTCTATTAAGGAAGTTACTCACCACGATTTCCTGTTCTTATAGCATTATTAACATTGGTCAAATGATGTTGGCCAGCCCTGATCGGTTTAGCGATCTGAGCACTGGGTCCACGGCGAGTCAGGTTCTTCTGTCTGACGGCTTCTTTGATTCTGTCCACTTCGTACTGGTAGCGCTTGCGATCTCGCATTGCGCCTTCTTTAGCGTCCCGCAGTGCCGTTTCGAGAGCTTTCACGCGCTCCATCGTTGCTCGCAATCTCTTTTCGAGCTTCGGTAACTCGCATCGGAGATCCGCGTTGTCTCTGACGAGTTGTTTGTGAACCTATTCAGCCGAGGATTAAAGTTGAATTATACTCGCAAATAAATCTGTCAACGCGAGGCAAATACTGGCAAATGAATGACTGAAAGGTGAATTATCGTGGAGATACGAACTTTTGTAAGTTGATCCAAATTGTTCTCAAGGAAGGAGATCTTCTGTTTCTGTGCTAGCGATCCACCATCGTCCTCGTTATCTTCCGCATTGATCGTCTTCTTTATTCTAGTTTGTAGGTCTTGAACAAATAATTTGCGCAAGTTGTGCAAGGTTTGTAGTTCTTTGGCTACCGTCTCCTCCAGGCCTTTGAGATCCTTTCTTGCCTGGAACAAAAAAATTGAATTTGTAATCTACACTGTCCATTCTTTAACGGCGGTGGTTTCATTATTCTCTTTTTGTCCATGTTATCACTCACTTGTTCCCGGCGCTCGTTAAGCAAAATTAATTCCTGCAGCTTAACAGATTTGTTCGCTTCTTCTTGCTTCAGCCGCTCGTAATCAGCCTGCATCTGTTGGTGTGCCAACATGAATTTCTGATTCAAGTCCTTCAGTTCGCTGATCAACTCTTGTTTCTCAGATAACTCGTCCCTGAGTGCTGCGACCTGCAGTAATATTTCGATATTGATAATATTTTCTTGTTATAATCGAAGGCAGAGATGTTGTGTGGTGCTTTAGTCGAAACGATTGACTGAAAGCAAAATCACTGAATGTTGAAACAGGAGTAGTATTATTTACTTGTTTTTGATGCGCATCCCGCAGTTGATCCATCTGTTCCTCCAACGCTACTCTCATCTTCGTCGCTGCTTCCTTCTCTTCAGCTTTCTCTTTATTCGTAACTGCTTGCACTTGCTCTGCAGCCTTTAGCTTGGCACACTCCTCGCGTAAAGCGTCAATGTCTTCTTCCAAACCACGCTTACGCGCCTCTGCCTCTTTCATCGATTCCGTTAATGTTTGCATGCGGGCTTCATGTTGTGAAATCAACAAACGACATTCCGCCAAATCCTTCTCGTACTCCGAGACCTACGATGGAGGGAATAAAATCTATTGCAGCAAACATATCGCAATACGACATTCTCGATTAGTATGAAATTTAGTATAACGTACCTTTTTATTACAATCTACTTGGAAACTTTCTAGACCCTGGCAACGTTGTACTAAATTCTTCACCTCCGACTTCATTTTGCTGATGAAAAGTCTCGCGACTGTAAACTCTTCCTCCAGCTTACCGTTACTTTCCGGAGCAATCTATTACAGAATTAAGCATTAAGAAAGTTTACCTCGAATAGTCTTAAACATTCCATCTTTTACCTTCAAATTTTCATCCCCGCCAATAGCTACACCAATTGCTCCCAACTCTTTCAAGAAATTCGCGAGCATTTCCGCAATGCGTTTCCGCTGATGAGCCGACATGTCTCGTAATTGTTGTAACTCCGAGGCAGTCGTATTCAGCGCTGCCTGCTTACCCAAGAGCTCTTCGGTCAGAGTTTCCTGTTCCTTATTTTTCATCTCGACCTAGAAACGCGTATAATTTTTAATAGAATGCAAAAGGAAAATAATTAAATTGTCGAAATATTAAATCGGAGGATTAAACGACGTTGCAGATCGACTTTCAAGATAAGATTACCTCTTGGGACTTCTGATCGTAATTAACTGCCAACTCTTCCAGCGCTTGCAGCACTTCCTTGACTTCCTCTTTAGCGCTCTCATTCTCCTGCTGTATTCGATTCATTTCCTGCTGTAGCTGCTCGTAATCCCGCCTAGCACTGGCGATTAATTCTTCTTGTTCATCTAGTTGATCTTTCAACTTCTCGACGTATTGTGACTGTTGATTAATTTCTTCGTCCTTGTCATCCAACTGTTGGTAGAGCCTCTCCCGCTCCTCCTCCAGTTTTTGTCTTTCTTCGTTGGACAGAGAGCCAGCCATAAGGCTGCCACCGGGAGTGGCAGGCATTGGACCATCGTCGATTTTAGCTGAATGAAAGTGACATTGATACAAAACTCTTATACAATGGAACAAGGGTCTTCATGTAATTGAATAAATATCGATTGAAGTAAAACGGTACGCACTACTTTCGATAGATACACTGATTGGTGTTGTGACTTCCGGTACCTCAACTAGGTTAACTTGTTCTTCAATTTTAACTGTTTCACCTTGTCGCCAGCGCGACAATTCAGCCTCCAGTTTCTCAACCTTCCCTTTGAACCGGGCTGCCTTCTCTTTCTCTTTTTCGTACCGGCGTTTCCATTCCTCAGCTGTCAATTCCTCGTTGACACAAACAACGTTCTTAATGGTCTTCGCACGTTTTCCTATAAAAATTTGTTACCCTCAGATAACACTTCGGGAAGCGATGTATTTTGCTGGATGGAATTAGCGGAATTTCGCGGAATATTACCAAAATCTAAGGTCGACTTCGTTTCGGATTCATTGAAACTAGCTGGCGAACAGCATATGATAATCGTGGTTCTAGCGTTACCACCAAGAGATTCTTGAAGGATTCGGGTTAGCTTTGAATCACGATAAGGAATGTGAGTTTTGTTGCCATCGGCCAAGGCTGATATTACGTTACCAAGCGCGGACAATGATTTGTTAATATTTTTCGCCTCGTCGAGAACCGTTCCCTCGGCTCCCGTTTTGGAGACCTAAAGTACGCAAATAATTTCAAATTTTAATATTGGGACAAATACGAAATTCACACTGTATACGAGATTTGGAAGAGAAACATAATTAACTGGAGAAATTAATTCACCTTTTCAGAACCAGCCAAATCAACGAGATATAGTTTGCCGGAAAGCTTCTTCTGATTCTCCAAGTTTTCTTGCTTGACGTTTATTAAGAATACCGAATGAGAACGCGAGCTATGTTCGTTCATGTTAGTCACTGCAATGTGCCTATTCGACTTTCCTTCCTCTATTACTTCAAACACTTCTTCTGGACTAGATACAAATCGCTCTGTGGCACCTTTTACAAATGGAACTCGATTCTTATCCTCGTGTACGCTTAAATTCACTTTGGATACTAAAACCAACAAAAGAATATGAAACACGTGCAGACTACGATGAGAGAAATTGCAGAAAATGTGCATTGAAATTCTTACCATCGAGAAGATCCCTGATTTTATCCATGTAGATTTCAAAATATGATACCTTGATGTGAAATTCCAAATTCTCTTCCATGCCATAGATGTGGTTGAAAATATCATTGACAATTCTTGGAATAATACCCTGTTTATTTGGGTCACCGATAACACCTTCCATCGTGTGCGTTTTCCCTGTTTAAAAATAATTATTTTGAGAGTAGAAGTACATTGATCAAGTAAATTAATACCATATAACGTTTCTTATGCAGTTATTTACCCGAAGATGTTTGACCATATGCAAAAATAGTGCCATTGTATCCTGCCAAGACATCCGTGACAATTGATCTAGCTGCCTCATTGTACACTTTGTCTTGAGTAGCATTTGGTTTAAATACTTTGTCAAAAAGATATACTTTTCCCTGAAATAACATCAACGCTACAATAACAACACACACAATACGAGCATCGTTTAATAAGAAGCACAATTCACTTTTGTATCTTTGTACCTGCTGATGCAAGGCTCACGTTTCTTGTAGTTTTATTTGTTATAGGTAGAACTCCATTTACAAAAGATAATACAAAAATTGTTACCCCTACCAAATATTCTAACGCAACTTCATATAGCTCTGAATCTTTTCAGGTGTTGGAAACAATACCAGAAAATTGGGGACAATTGCACTCAATAAGCCTTTGTTTTCTAAGTCTCTTAGAACAATGGTGAGGTCTTTAAGGAGTGTCGAATGAGATCAAAGGGTTTTTCTAGGAAATCATGTACCGATAGGGCACTATCTACCAAAAAACATATATCGTATTTGGAACGATACTTTTATTGGATATTCATTTGCTGATGGGCTGTACAACATTCGTGCAATAAACTGGCATCTAATTAAATATTCCATAACGTCCAAATTATATTTTAAACAAAAGATCGATGAGACAATTCTTGTACAAAAATTAGAAACAAAAAATATTAACGTAAAAACAAAACATAAAAACAATCGATCGTCTTCTGGGCGATACAACAAAGACGAAGAAGGTTCTAATACGCGGCGTGCCCATGTTTCCGTGAAACTTTAATAGGTTCCCCAAATAGATGCGTCAAACACGTAAAATCCGTTCCCCGAATGAGCGATCGCGATACCAGAAGACGGAATCGATTCTCGCCGCGGCCAGAACAACAAATGCCAGGATGAAAAAATTTGCGAAATTTCCAAAAAAATTACGGATCCTGCTCAAAACCATAACACCCGTTACGCAAATACGGCACAGCAATACAAAGAGAATGACCGGAGAGCAGCTGTCAGCTGTGCACGGGGTGACATCACACGTAAGCTGCACGATCGAGAAGGAACGATAAACGAATAAAAAGGGACGGACCACGATACCCCGGATACGCGTAATAATGGAAACAAGTAGAAAAGAAGTAATACATACCCCGATGGAGATACAATTCTCCTCTCCCCCGGATGGAAACTTGACGATGAACTTGGAGCCAGCCTTCTCCTCGGAGTCGTTCAACGGGCGAAATCGGCAGACCACCTTGATGCTATCCTCCGCGGCGATCTCGCGCTCCCTCGGCGTCTCCATTGCCATTATTTCTGCTACCTCGGTTCCCCGAATTGCGAGTTTTCTCACTCCACTCTTGGGTGAATCGCGCTTAACAATGATTCCCGATCGTGCGTAGGGTGCATAGGCGACGGGATGGCCGCGTGAACCGCATGAAGAACCGCTACCGTCCCCCTGTCACAAACCCACACGGCCCGTTTCGGAGCCAGCAAAGATGGCCGCTTCTGCCCGACGATTTTGCGGGTGGGCCGATTTGTGTGTCGGGGAAGGTGAGAGTAATCGCCTTATCCGTGCGCCGGAACGTGAGTCAACGGGATGGTCGACTTAAGTCGCGACTTCTATTCGCGCTCCGGTTACATTACTAATCTATGATTTCGACGGCCGAGAGGGGCGGGAGGGACGTCTAGGAGGTGGATCGCTGATTACTCGGTTTTCTAAAAAGCGAATCGATGAGGAGGCTAGACAAAATTTAACGCAAACGCGTCGGAGTGAAATGTGCGCGGGCGCGGTTAAAGTCTCGGTACGCTCGCCTCGCGGCTGCTTGCGCACTCGCGAGACACGGTGTATTGTCGGCGGATATCATGCGTCGCCAGGGCCGTACCTATCTGTACCCTGTGTGGGCGTTTGTTCTCGGCTCATACAAAGTTAGCGTTATTCGAATTTTTCGATCAGTCGACATTTCTTTTCCATTCTTTCCATTGGTTTTGTTGGAATGAAGATGGAGGCAGAGAAAACGTAAGTACTTCTGAATAATTCAATGTGAAAGTCGGCCTGGTTTTTGTAATTATTGCAAATTAAGTAACTTTCAAAAATCAGGTGCTTCCGTAATGAATGTGTCACTAATTGCAAATGAAAAGTTGCGCCATTGAATTTGAATTTGAAATTTTCCGAAGTTTTACTTCTTAAAAAATTGAAATATCCACATTCTGAATTGATCGAAATGTATAATAAAATTTCGAGTTGTCCATGTATGTTTTTACGAAAAAAACGCCGCTCTAAATTGTTCTGTCAGCAGCTAGACATAAATTCGCTCTCTCTACTTCTTTCTTCTTATCGGTGGATCGAGGTTATAATAAGTGTAACATTTTTGTGAAACTGTTTTCAACAAAGTGTCCAATTAATTTTTTTCACGGCTTAACGTTTGTATATCTAGGGTACCTGACGATTGCTGAAATTTGTATCAAAGTGTGTATACACAGTACCAGACATCTATTTCTATCTCTCAATGTGAGTTTTCGAGGCTGCACCAAGAAGTGCCGGGTGGTGCCGGGCTCGGTCAGGCTCGGCCGACCAACGAGAAGCGCCAATTTCAAAAAATTGCTTTTTTTGCGGAAACGTGTAGAGACGGGCACAATTTAATGTATTCGGTGTCTATTGCATTAAAAAGAATTTAAAAGTAGGTTTGGGCTCGATTTAGGTAAATTAAATTTAGGTTTTACTTGTTGAACAACGTGACACGTGTCAGTTATATCATCCATAAGGTACATTGATTATGTGGGGACGATTGGAACAACGAGCCACGTGCGAATTTAAACTAAAATGTACAAAAAACACAACGTAGACTTTAAACACCTCTCCTGTGATATGCACGCAGTGGCGCTTGTCTCATTGTTCGGCAGAGCCCTTCAAGCATTGGGCATATATTACAAAGGTTCTACGCTAACCTTTACCAGATATTTTCTCTTAACATCCAGCAATCACAGACTGTGGTCCTGGAATCTTATATAAAAGTAGATCCATAATATTTATAACACCTTATAAAATGTACATTGTTTCTATAGTAAATTGATTTTCAACTATAATCTGGTCTTTTTCTTGCAACACTACATCTGAATAAGTTTTTGCGAGTGTGAAAATGCTATAGTCACGATTAAGTTATTTTATATCGGCTTAGAATATAATCATAGCACTTGGTTGACATTGAGCAATGAGGTATTTTATTACTATGTTCGTTATACCAGTGGGCGACAAGCAATATGTTCATTCATATTTGACATTTGCTTCTTCAATCTTCCTTCAGAGTTACTAAGAACAATGTTCCTAGAGATTGAAATTGAATATGAACTTAGCAGAGTGAGCAAGAAATGTTTTGACAAAACTTGCAAAGTGCAGTGGTCTTAAGATTATTAATGTTCGAATAATTAAACCCAGTTAATACCTAGATAATTTGAATACCTGAGTACTCAGGAAATACCTGAATAAACCTGTTTTATCAGTCACCAGGATATATGTAAAAATATGTGATAATCATTCGTCCTGATTTTTTCGATTACCTGTGACATTGCGTTCATGACCAGTAAAAATATAATGATAGTACGCCTCACAAAAACGTGTTTTTGAAGAGGCCAAATGCCAGTGGTCCACAGTAACAATTTATTCATTACGTATTCCTTCTCCGTGAAGAATTGATCATCCATCGTTGATCTTACTTCAGACTTCTCGGTACCGACACGCTTCCTCTGCAGACTCCAGAGTACTACGCGGCTTAGGGACGGTTACGCGAAATGAAATTTACGAATGGAAATTGTTCTCAGAATTATGCGCAATAATTTATACTCGCTGTACAGTGAATCTACAACGGACAGCGGCTAAAAATTGGTCGATCAATTTGATCCGGCGTTGTTCCGGGATAAGTAGACCCGCGAAATTGTTCTAGAACGGTGAAACAATTCCCGTGCTATAACACAGCTGATTGTTTTCACTCGCTATTTACAGCAAATTACGGCTACAAGACATTTCCGCTCGTCGTTATATTCATTTAGGATTCCATTTATTACTTCACTCTCTTATTTCTTACTTCACTTTTACGTTTCGCACAGCTCAGCGTCGCCTACGCGGAATAAGTTAATGAAAGAAAATTGCCCCAAGAATTACTAATGGCCCTTAGAATATTTTATATATAGCCGATGTGGGGATAATCTGCAAGGGTTGACAGCACGAATGTCGAATCCAATTTAATCATGCGTCGTTCCGGGAATAGATAAAAGCGGGGAATTGTTTTTGAACGAGGTAGATATGGCCACGAGATAACAGTTGATTGTTTTGACTCGCTGTTTACTGCGAATTATCATGTATTCTTCCTCCCAGTTTTATTACTTTTGTATCTAACAACCCTTCGGTAGCGGTGATACATATGTAAATACATAATTAACAATACGTGACAATGTTGAGACGTATGCCGTGGATTTTAAAACAGCAAGTGATCGTTTTGTGTGTGGGCATGTGTGTGTGTGTGTACTCGAATGAAGTCCATGATCGCAGTTATAATTTCATCGAAGAATGGCTAATTAATCCCTTAGTTATACGTCGAATTTTTGCGTTTTTATGGACGATAACGACATATCGCTAGCACGTAGCGTATTAGCACGTATTAGTAATGTTACGGGTAGAGATAGAAAATGCGATAAACCTACGTTTGCCCAGATAAACTTAGTAATTCCGGACAAAATAGGGACAATGAAGAAAAGCCGAATTCGTACTTTTTATCTGATTAAGCAAAATGCGGCGTTTAGTAGGATATTACATGCGGATTATACTTGGCGTCATTAGCAATAATGTTCAATTCTATTTGGCGGCAGTTGGGCGCAAGCACAGGCCAAATTTTAATTGTATAATGAACACGAAAGATTTTGTAAAACTAGTCTAGATTGATTAAATCGACTGATACAGTTTTGCGTTTAAATATTTATGCCGGTGATTTCAGATGGCATTTGCAGTTACGCACTGGCAAACTGATATCAATGCTGCACTTCAAGTTGTACCGGAATGCCTAACTGTGACCATTTCTTTAACAAAGTATCTCAATGCAGTATTAAATCAGAAAAAGGTAAATAAGTGAAATAAATGCTTTTTCATAGAATTGGCTTGTGCTAATTAGAAATCTTCTAATTACAAATTTATATAAACATTGAACGTAATCGAGTTTGAAAATCGTACTTTTAGATGAGAAAATTACTTGAGATGATTAAAATTAATCATCGGGAAATGATGAAAAGCCCGCAGCATCCTATTATGGAAAAGGGTTCTATTTTTGGAAGAAAAATTACTTTAACGTATACAGGTAACACTTATCAACGCATATCTTCTCCAATGACACGAATGCAGGCTAATCTTATAGCATTTTTCAAACCAATTTAGTATACATTTCCCTTTTCGCCATCCTCTATGCACTGATGCCCCTTACTCCAGTGTTTTTGGACATTCTGGTGCCGTTAAACGAATCGAGGGAAAGGAAGTTGGTATTCGCGATCGAATTGTTTATTGATCCTGACAAGTATTATTATTATATGATGTTCATGGAATACATAGGTACTTTCATTACCATTGATATATTGATCGCGGTTGATACAATGTTTATGGTATACGTGCAACACGCTTGTACGCTATTTACGATTGTAAGGTAGGCAATTAGTACTTGACGAGTGATGAGTGAATAGGGATGACGTGTCCAGTTTTGACGATTTTGTATGGCCCATATTCTTCTTTATAATATAAATAAAACTTTCTTCTAGCAATCAAATAAAGTACCTACACATAATTACGAACGGCTATGTAGACGAAGAGGAATCGGACAGACTGGGTGAGGTATATGAGAGTAAGCAGTATACTCAAAGCGATTACCAAGAAATGTACCGCAAACTGAAAATCGCGACATCTATGCACCAAAAAGTTATAGCGTTAGTATGTGCATTACACGAATTGAAGTTAATAATATTGTACTTGCTACGTAGGATGATAACATATAGTTCACGCTAATTTTGAATCTTTTTGTTATTCCCTCTCATCGATAGATACTCGAACATGGTACAATCAGCATATACAACGTCATTAGCGATTCAAGTGCTCCACAACGTCATATCTATTAGTTTCACGGGAATTCAGGTATGCGATTCTTTTTGTTGTTTGCAGACTAGTTAAAGTCTCTTCGATATCGAAAAAGAAATAGAATGTTCATATTGTGAAATAATGTTCACCATGTTTATTTGAAAGTCAGTAATCTTATTTCTTATCGATCCATTTCGAAAATGATTCACAGATCGTGCTTAATATGGACAATACCGATGAAGTGACAAAGTATGGGTCATTCATGACGGGGCAGCTAGTTCACATGTTTTGTCTCTGCCTTCCTGGACAAAGATTGATAAACTACAGCTCACAAGTATACGAGGACGCGTAAGATTGAGAATATTGTACCAAGTCGAGTTATCGCTTATTAAGGGCGATGGATACCCTCCCGTTTTGGAAGGGTTTACGCGTCGGGTGCACAGGTCACAATTGTTAACCGATTTTGATGAACAATAGCTCGTTTGAAAGATAAAGGATGATCCATGCATTGTTGTGAAGCCGAATTTTGATAAAACCTTTTTTTTATCAACAAATACTGATTAAAAAAATTGCTAAAGTTCAAGAAAATTTTACGCATGGAAAGAAATTTTTTATCAAAATTCGGCTTCACAAGAACGCATGGATCATCCTTTATCTTTCAAACGAGCTATTGTTCATGAAAATCGGTCGACAATTACGATCTCTGCACCCGACAAGCTAATGCGTGTTTTCGCCCATTTCTGTGAAAAATACTGAAAAATATTCTCGGTAAGCTAGCGCCCCCGATTTCAGCGGCAGAAGAGCCGAAACTCCTTCCCCCACTACGAACCTAACGCACAAGTATGAGCTGGTGTGTGTGTAAGTTGGCGAGGCGTGCGGTCAATGTATAGGTGTTTACCGTTCAGGCCGAAAATCACACGGACGTTACACAACTCTGATCCATTCTAAACTCTTGCTAATAAGCCAACTCGAGCCGCAAGGGCCTTTTTGACTTTCCGTCCCGTCTCCACCACGCAATGCATCGTAAGGGTTTAAAGCTCTGCGTTTCCCATAGAATGCTTCTTGACTAATTTTGATGATCAAGGACTCGCTTGAAAGATAAAAATGAAGGAATGCGCATGTTTTAGAATTTTGGAAAAATGTAATCTTCTTGGAGAAAAGAGCGTTCAAAAGTTTAAAAACAATTTCCGGAATAGAAAAAAGCCATTTACAGAAATTCTGAACGATAACGATTGTGTATTCATCTTTTATCTATCAAAAGAGCCATTAATTATCGAAATCGGATATCTAACACGGGTTGGAGAATTTATAACGTAAATCCACGCACTGCCTTCAACGGCGCGCCGCCGTGAAGTCACAGCGAGTGGTAATTAGATCTGGTACGGAGATACATATATGTAATCCACGGTCAGATTGATCGTCAAATAAACATTCAATTTTTATTCTGTCAATCTTTCCTATTACGGGAAAAAATTGAAACCAAATTTTTTTAAGAAAGTTAGACATACATACATAAGTTCTCACGAAACACATGAATAATTAAAGAATATTGTAACAATATGTGAAACAAGTACTTCCCAGATTTCACGTTACTCTTGTCTTTGTCTTTGTTGAAAAGTAAAAAATTCTAGGTTTTCCCAACGTGGTGACAAAATCCCGGTGACTTACATTAAGATAAAAGGGGTAATTGAACAGGTATACGTTATTTTACGCCGTAACAATGTCATATCGTGCATTTGATGACCGTAGCATTCTATAACCGAGAAAGGTAGCACGTACATTTCGGCAGGCCTCACTTATACCTGCTTATACCGGGGACCGTTAGACGTTGGATGAACCCCGATTTTCGCCACATAAAAGACCTTCTCTCTTCCTCTCTCGCTCCGCCGCGGCCACTCTTTCCCGTGCAATAAAAATTCAAAGAACCCAACGTCTAACCGTGCCTAGCCGTTGCGGGTATAAACAAGGCCTACCGAAATCCACAGGGTCCCGGCTCTTCTCAAGGGGCCTTGAACAAATGCGAAGGAAAACACACCGTCGGGTGTATTTCGCGCTAGTTCTGACTTTGGATTTCAAAAATAGCGACCTCCACATGGTGAAATTTGGGAAATTTTTGACAATTGGGAAAATGTCACCAACTTGTAAAGAGCTGCTATCGCTTTATTCGATACCTCTTTGTATTCTAATTTGTTCTATTATGTCAGAGTTCTTGAGTTTCGTATGCAATGCAATGACAGTTGATCCATATACATACGTACTATTATATCATATGCATTCACATTTTTACGTGATTTTTCAGTCATGGTCAAATTGTATAAATTATATCAATTTTATACTAGTGATCGAATTGTAATCCTATATTGTTAGTCACAACAGAAATGATTACCAAAATCTATGAACGGTGCTTATTCGTAACTGAAATGGATCAGAGAATGCCAGCTGGTAACACGTGTTTCATTGACATGAAATGCACCGGTGTAGCGAATGGTTTCTGTAGGTGTGCGTGCGTGTCTGACTCTGTCAGAGGGCCCGAGCGGACCGTAAGGAGTACAGCGGGCCGGCAGGACTTCGACGCGTAAGAGCAAAGTGCGGACACTACTCCTCTCAAGCGCCTATAGTTCGCATATTGTCCACCACCCGTCGCTGAAGTCACGCACGGGCACGCACGGGTTTTGCTCAGGGTATCCAACGCCCTTAAGGAGTTCTTTGGACTACTATACTACTAGTATAGTAACTAGTATTGTAAATAATATAGTTACTAGTATAGTAACTAGTATTTCTAAAATATTTCTTTGAATGCGTAAAATTGTCTTGAACTTTAGCAATTTTTTTAATCACTATTTGTTGATAAAAAAAAGTTTTATCAAAATTGGATCATCCTTATCTTTTAAACGAGCTATTGTTCATCAACATCGGTTAACAATTGTGACCTGTGCACCCGACCGCGTGAACCCTTCTAAAACGGGGGGGGGGGGGGTGGTATCCAACGCCCTTAACGACAACTTGTTTTGTACAGAAAAAACAGAAAGTGAAACTGAATGAAGGTAGATACGAGTGAAAATAAAGGCATGTATTCACAACGTCCTGTTTGTTCCGTATACAGATGCTCGACACGCTGGTACGTATTTCCGAAGGAAGTCCTAACTTTGCGTAGTATCTTTCAAATGAGATCCAGGGTGGCCTGCAAATTAACGGCGGGAAAGTTTGCCACGATGAGTATGGAAACATTTCTCTCGGTACGTAAAATTGTTTTGTGCTAACACTGTCAGTAAAATGTACATTATATCCAATGGCATCGCTAAGGGCAACCGTGATTTTTTCTAGATCACACAGACGGCAATGTCTTACTTTACAGTCCTATCATCGGTGTGCTGAAGCAATGAAAGAGATTTAAATGATTTTTCCCGCCGCGCCGTGAATATAAATGTGTGTGATTAGTTTACTCCCTGCAGAAGAAAATTTCTCACGATGCGTGAGTTGGAGAGATAGTATTTGATCATAAAAAACCTATTTTAAATATATGCACTTTATTTCAAAATATCGAAATACCAATGTCTCGTTTTATTGTTTCTTAACATATGTTTCCATGATTATGAAAGTGGTCAAAGTCAAATAAAAAAATTGAATGTGTTTATCAGTTATTTTGCTTTACATTCTTTAAAATCAAATAATGTTATAAAAGGAAAAACAGAAAAAGAATATGACTTATTGTTAGACTACCTTCATAATCAAGGGTCCATATATAACGTGTCACGTACAGATAAGTATATGTGCATATCACCTGATGAGATGTTTGGGTCCAACAAAATCATGACACGCGTATGGGTCATTTCGCGTCAAAAAACTTTTTTTTACACATATGGTCGAGAATTTTGATGAATTTTTCTGAACATGTAGTGCTCGCGAAGAAAAAAAATTTGGTAAAAAAGAACTTCCAATTTTTGAAAACTTTTTGAGTTACAGCCACTCAAACTTTTAGGTATGGTTATTTTAAAAAATTCACATCTTCCGAACTATAAACAATATCGCATTCCAACAAGTTTGGCTACATTCATAAAAGATCAAACTTTCAATAAAAAAATACATAATTATTAGATCATGTTTATAAACATTAAAAAAGTTAATTTGGAAAAAAGAAATTGCTGTATTTGCGGAAACAGAGCGGCAAATTTTTTCGTTATTTTTTTACAACAAGTGCGAAGTCTTCTCTAAAGAATGACGCAAGAAATTCGATGGACGTTTTAAAACTTTTGGAGATATGATTTTTTATTCGCCAGCGCGCCCCTCAGACGCAGCCCTGCCAATTCAGTCAAATGGTAGTTTGAAGTGAAGAGTTGTGGTGTAATTGTTTTTATTGGCTTACTTTATGTTTTTTGGGGTGCTGAACACGAATCTGAAGTTGTATAAGTAAATTTTTCACGGCAAATATAACAAATCATCAAAACACACTAAAAAATTTTGTTTTTGGCTTATTACTTGAGAAGTGAGCGTTTTACGCAAAAGGTGGATCGATATCAAAATAAAGATGAGAAAATTACCTACAATTCATGTTCTTATCGTTTTTTTGTACGACATATGGTTTTTCCGCCCCTTTACGGGAAAACCATATGTTATAAATGGGCATCAAAATCAACGCAACAAAAATTTACGTCAAAAAGTTTCCCAGCTTCAAATGAGCATAACTCCGCGAAAAATGATCAGATCTGAAAGATTTTGTTTTCATTTTAAAGGGTGAAGTCTGTTCTTTAAGGAACTGCGGTTAAATTTTGAATTTAGCCTCCCCCTCTCGCCGTCCTAACAAAAGTAAAGACGTTTTACGTCTCCAAAAAATTGCATATTTTCACACATTCTTCGGGGTACAGAGAATGAATGTGAAATATGGACTTTCCCTGTAAATTAAAAAAAAATTATGTCCGTACGATTTATTTTCGCCAAGTTATGGCTTATCAAAGTTACCTATGCATTTGTGTGCATTCCATTACGCCAACATTAACACGTAATTTTGTTGTCTAGTTATAAGGCCCCTTTGCCGCAAAATTATATGTCGTACAAAAAAACGATAAGAACATGAATTGTAGGTAATTTTCTCATCTTTATTTTGATATCGATCCACCTTTTGCGTAAAACGCTCACTTCTCAAGTAACAAGCCAAAAACAAAATTTTTTAGAGTGTTTTGATGATTTTTCATATTTGCCGTGAAAAATGTTGTTATACAACTTCAGATTCGTGTTCAGCACCCCAAAAAACATAAAGTAAGCCAATAAAAACAATTACACCACAACTTTTCACTTCGAACTACCATTTGACTAAATTGGCAGGGCTGCGTCTGAGGGGCGCGCTGGCGAATAAAAAAATCATATCTCCAAAAGTTTTAAAACGTCCATCGAATTTCTTGCGCCATTCTTTAGAGAAGACTTCGCACTTGTTGTAAAAAAATAACGAAAAAATTTGCTGCTCTGTTTTCGCAGATACAGCAATTTCTTTTTTTCAAACTAACTTTTTTAATGTTTATAAACATGATGTAACAATTATGTATTTTTTTATTGAAAGTTTGATCTTTTATGAATGTAGCCAAACTTGTCGGAATGCGATATTGTTAATAGTTCGGGAGATATGAATTTTTTAAAATAACCTTACCTAAAAGTTTGAGAGGCTGTAACTCAAAAAGTTTTCAAAATTTTTGACCAAAATTTTTTTCTCCGCGAGCACTATGGTCAAAAAAATTCATCAAAATTCTCGACCATGTGTGTAAAAAGTAGTGCTTTTGACGCGGAATGACCCGTATGCGTTACGCTCCGCGGCGGCTCGTGCAATAACGGGGATGAAGAACCTTCGCTATCGTGCGAGGGTCTATCTGTATATTATATTCTGTACACATTGAGTCTGTTTGTGAATTCGATGGTTTCATTGAACTGGTGAAAATATGATACATACCTCGTAAAAATGAGATTTATTATTTTTTTTTCTCTTCTACCGGAACTCAACCCTCGCGATAGTAAGTTCGTGTTTGTCGCGGGCAGGAATTTGAGCGCCCTGACTACGATATTACCAAATTCTTATTGAACGTTTCTACGAACTCCTTTATGAATCCAACCAGATTGCCCGTCTTCGCTATATTCCGATAACACAGTATAAAAATGTAATTTAATAAATGTCAATAAAAAACACATTACACAAAATATCTTTGTTACAAATCAAGTAATTTAAAAAAATAAAGTGCTTCAGTGTTGAATATGTCATTAACTGACAATAAAACGTTGTGCCATTGAGTTTGAATTTAAAAGCTTACCTCCTACTTCCTATAAAATAAAAATATCTAAAATCTGATTTGATCGGAATGTCTTATAAAATTCTGAGTTTAACAAACACCTTCCCATTTTCCTCGAAAATTAATTAATTAAATTTCTTCTTTGGGCGCTAATGTATAAGCCCGCAACTGCTAAACTATACACGTCCTTCAAAGTGATCCTGCAATGGAGGAAGTATTCTCTATACTCTCTGTCTTTCCTCTCGTTTCTTTCAATCGCGACGCCGCACGTTGACAACTTCGCGGTATGCGTCTGTCTTCTTTCTTCAGATGATCTGTCTCGCTTGCACGATTCAAGTGCACGGACGAGGGCAACGGCGCCCCAGCAAAATTGGATGTAATTTAATTTTCACGTTCCGAGGAAACTAGTATCAAGGGATTCGCAGCCATTCACCCGGTAATATTTATGTATAAGAAACAGAAATATTGTCGGCCCAGGTCTCACAGCTTGGAGGTTGCTGCGAACGGAGATCCGAAGGGAGATAGACGGCGACTAGCGCCGTCGATCTCCCTTTTACAGTTTTCTTATCAATACAAATTAAATAAACTAGTCAACGCTTAAACGATATTCAGATCGCCATAAACTGATGTGAATTGTTTCTACACCGATCCAATGTTGCCGACACCTTTTTATGTCCTATAATCAGCCATATAGATATATATTTGGCCCTCGGGTATTTGTCATGTTTGTACTATTACCACTTCGAAAACTGTGATCCGTCTTCGTGGATTCGTCTCACAATTAGTCTCTCCATGGCACGCGTAGCCATACACGCGCGACTCTCGCTAATGCCCGCCCACTTGTGATCAATCGTGCGTTACGAGCTACCCTGCTATAAATGAGTTGATCGTTTGATGTTTGTTGTGTTTGCGCGTTGAAAGGAGTTTCTCAGTCAGGCACAATCGTGATATTGATCATTATTTTTTATCAGTTTTATTATATAAGTTGCACACGTTGGTATAAGTAATTTTGTTGAACGGTATGTTGCTGATTATATGTCTAATATAACGTCGGAAGGGTCGCGCAATCTTATATATTAGGACTACCGGCGAAAGACCTGCTCACACGAGAACAGCGTCGGTGCGGCGCTCGCATGCTAGGAATCAGGCCCGCGGCAATTGAAATTCACTAATAGCTGTGGTGAATACGTAACAATGTTAGATACCTTCCTCGAACATTTTTTCGCGTGGCAACCATTTCCGTACGCCCCTGGGAAGGGGGTCATTTATTATCAACAAACCCAGCCGCACCATCCCAATTGTTAATTCTAGAAATTGTTACAAATTTTGCAAAAAAATCTTTCCAAGAAGTTTTCCCATTGAACTTAGTAGGTTTCAGACAATATGATAATTCCTGGAAACAGCAAGAAGAAGTCCCAACTAAAGCTTGCGTTGCCATTCTGATTACAAGTGACGGAAGGATTCCGGAATTCAATTTCCGTGTTCTCAATATTTTCAACCTTATGGAGCGGAAACTGAATTTATGCATTTGAAGACCTATTTTGATTATAGCTATAGTCAACATTCTCTGTCTTAAAAGGAACTGTTTCTTCTATTTCCTGTATTAAAATATTTTCCAATCCTTTAATCTTAGTCTCATCTCTATCAAATCTATTCAGAATATTCATTAATTGAGTTTCAATCGCTGTGGATTTTGATTCAACGTTAAGTTCAAGATTGGTTAATCTCGCCTGGTTTGAAGCAGAATTTTCTTTAATTTCCATCAAGTCGCGAAAAATGTTCATCAACAGAGCTGGGATTCCGGAGAGTGTGATAGTTGAAGGCTATCCAGACTGCAGGCGATCGGGAGAAGGAGAGTAATTTTGTACCGGAGGGGACACTGTCGCTACACTCTCATGAGGCATCTTGACAGGAACAATTCCCGTAAGTACACTAAGAGACAAAATCCCACCTCTGACATCTATATTGCGGGACGAGTTACACGTGACGCATCACAAAGGCGTAATTAATTAAAATCTGAAGAACCGTCAAAGAATTATTGTTTATTGAGAGTAAGACAGAGACACGTTACTTGCAAGACGGCTAAGAACAGATTCCCAAAAAGCATTGCTATCCAAAGCCTACGAAACTGGAAGCGTTTGGTGCAGTTAAAAAAAAATAGTACGTTCGTAGTAGCCTCATGATCGAAGTAGTATCAATAACAACACAGAAAATTATATTGTTTCTATGGTAAACTGATTTTGGAGCGTAATTTGATCTTTTTTATGCAACACTATGTCTGAATAAGTTTTTGCGAGTCTGAAAAATGGTATTGCCACGATTGAGTTATTTTATATCGGCTTAGAATATAATCATGGTACTTGTTTGACAGTAAGCAATGAGATATTTTATTACTATGTTCGTTATAGCAGTGGGCCACCAGCAATATGTTCATTTATATTTGACATTCACTTCTTCAATCTTTCCTCAGAGTTCCTAAGAACAATGTTCTTAGAGATTGTAATTTAATATGAATTTTGTAGAACGAGCAAGAAATGTTTCGACAAAACTTGCAAAGTACAGTGGTCTTAACATTATTAATATTTGAATAAATAAACACAGTTAATACCCAGATAATTTGAATACCTGAGTACTTGCGAAATACCTGAATAATCCTGTTGCATGAGTTACCAGAATATATGGATAAATATGTGATAATCATTCATCCTGATTTTTTTGATTACCTGTGACAACGCGTTCACGATCAATATCAATATATGGATAGTACGTCGCACGAAATTGTTTTTTTGGAGAGGCCAAATGCCAGTAGTCCACAGTAGCAATTTATTCATTACGTATTCCTCCTCCGCGAAGAATGGATCCCCCATCGTTGATCTTACTTCACACTTCTCGATACCAACACGCTTCCTCTGCAGACTCTAGACTACTACGCGGCTCAGGAACAGTTACGCGAAATGAAGTTTACGAATGGAAATTGTTCTCAGAATTATGTGGAATAACTTATACACGGTACAGAGTGTATTTGCAACGGACACCGGCTAAATATTGATCGACCAATTTGATCAAGCGTTGCTCTGGGATAAGTGCAACCGCGAAATTGTTCTAGAACGGCGAAACAATTGCCCTGCTATAGCACAGTTGATTGTTTTCACTCGCTATTTACAGTAAATTACAGCTACAATACATTTCCGCACGTCGTTATATTTATTTAGGATTCCATTTATTACTTCGCTCTCTTATTTCTTATCTCACTTTTACGTTTGGCATAGCTCAGCGTAGCCTACGCGAAATAAGTTCATGAAAGAAAATTGCTCCAAGATATACTAATGGCCCTTAGAATATTTTATATATAGCCGATGTGGGGATAATCTGCAAGGGTTGGCGGCAGAAATTGGGAGTCCAATTTAATGATGCGTCGTTCCGGGGTAGATAAAAGCACGAAATTGCTTTCGAACGAAGGATATATTGCCGCGAGATAACAGTTCATTGTTTCGACTCGCTGTTCACTACGAATTACCGCGTACTCGTCCTCCCGGTTTAATTATTTTTATATCTAACAACCGTTCGGTAGCGGTGACGTTTACTTATGTACATGATTGACAATGCGTGAGAATGTGTAGAGGTATGCCGTGGCTTTTATGAAAGCTGCTGGTTAGCTCTATTGAAACGCTCGCGGTAACTTCGTTCGCCGAAAACAGCAAGTGATCGTTTTGTGTGTGTGTGAATGAAGTCCAAGATGGGCCAAGATCGCAGTTATAATTTCGTCGAGGAATGTCTAATTAATAACTTAGTTACGCGACGCATTTTTGCGTGTTTATGGACGATATCGACACATTGCTAGTACCTAGCGTATTAGCACGTTTTAAATAGTAATCTTACGGGTAGTTCGTAGCGTAGTAATGTTATGGGTAGAGATATAAAATGCGATAAACCCACGTTTGCCCAGATAAACTTAGTAATTCCGGACAAAATAGAGACAATGAAGAAAAGCCGAATTTGTACTTTTTAACGGATTATGCAAAATGCGTTCTTTAGTAGGATATTATATGTGAATTATGCTTGGCGTCATTAGCAATAATGTTCAGTTAAATTTGGTGGCAGTTGGGCGCGAACACAGAACGAATTTTTCTCGAATAATAAAAACGAAAGATTTTGTAAAACAAGTCGATTGATTAAATCGATTGATACAGTTTTGCGTTTAAATATTTATACCGATGATTTCAGATGGCATTTGCAGTTACGCACTGGCAAACTGATATCCGTGCTGCACTTCAAGTTGTACCCGAATGCCTTACCGTGGCCATTAGTTTAACAAAGTATTTCAATGCAATATTTAATGAGGAAAAGGTATATAGGTGGAACAAATGTTTTTATGTCTATTTATCACGTGCTAATTAGGAATCTACTAATTACAAATGGGTATAATTATTGAACATGAACGAGTTTGGAAATCGCATTTTTCAGATGAGGAAACTACTTGAAAACATTAAAATCAATCATCGGGAAATGATGAAAAGCCCGCAGTCTCCTATTATGGAAAGTGGTTCTATGTTTGGAAGAAAAATTACTCTAATGTATACAGGTAACACTTACCAACACATATCTTCTCCAATGACACGAATACAGGCTAATCTTATAGGATTTTTCAAACCAATTCAGTATACATTTCCCTTTTCGCCACCCTCTATGCGGTGATGCCCCTTACGCCAGTGTTTTTGGACATTCTGGTGCCGTTAAACGAATCGAGGGATAGGAAGATGGTATTCGCGATCGAATTGTTCATTGATTCTGAGAAGTATTATTATTATTATATGATCCTCGAATATATAGGTGCTTTTGTTGCCATTGATATATTGATTGCGGTTGATACAATGTTTATGGTATACGTGCAACACGCTTGTACGCTATTTACGATTGTAAGGTAAGCAATTAGTACTTGATGAGTGGTTAGTGATGACGGGGCCAGTTGTGACGATTTTGTATGGCTTATATTCTTATTTATAATGTAAATAAAACTTTCTTCTAGCAATCAAATAAAGTACATACACATAATCACGAACGGCTATGTAGACGAAGAGGAATCGGAACGCCTGAATGAAGTGTTTGAGAGCAAGGAGTACACTGAAAGGGATTACCAGGAAATATACCGCAAACTGAAATTCGCGATCATTTTGCACCAAAAAGTTATAGCGTTAGTATGTGCATTGCACGAATAGAAGTTAAGAATATTGTACTTGCTACGTAGGATGATTAAATATAGTTTACGCTAATTTTGAATCTTTGTTATTCCCTCTCATCGATAGATACTCGAATCTGATACAATCAGCATTTTCAACTTCATTAGCGTTTCAAGTGCTCGAAATCGTCGTGTCTATCAGTTTCACGGGAATTCAGGTATGCTATTCTTTTTGTTCTTTGCAGACTAGTTAAAGTCTATTCGACGTCGAAAAAATATGGAATGTTCATAATGTGTTATCATACTTTCGTATTATTTCTCGAACTACAGCATGTTCTTTTTAAAAGTGCGTAATCTTATTTCTCTTCGATCCATTTAAAAAATGACTCGCAGCTCGTACTTAATATGGGCAATACCGATGATATGACGAAGTATGGGTCATTCATGATGGGGCAGCTAATTCACATATTTTGTCTCTGCCTTCCTGGACAAAGATTGATAAATTACAGCTCCCAAGTATACGATGACACGTAAGATTGCGAATATTGTACCATATCGAGTTATCACTTATTAGCGACACCGTATTTTGTAAAGAAAAAAAAAAGAAAGTAAAGGCAACCCCGGCCCTTATGATTTAATTGGTTCCTAAAGCGTTTGACTTTAGTTTAAATAATATGCTTGTAAACGCGAAGGCATGTAATCGCTAATGTCCTATTTTTTTGCATGCAGATGTGCGACACGCTGGTACGTGTTTCCGAAGGAAGTCCTAACTTTGCGCAGTATCCTTCAAATGAGATCCACGGTGGCCTGCAAATTAACGGCGGGAAAGTTTGCCACGATGAGTATGGAAACATTTCTCTCGGTACGTAAAATTGTTTTGTGCTAACACTGTCAGTAAAATGTACATTATATCCAATGGCATCGCTAAGGGCAACCGTGATTTTTTTCTAGATCACACAGACGGCAATGTCTTACTTTACAGTCCTATCATCGGTGTGCTGAAGCAATGAAAGAGATTCAAATGATTTTTCTCGCCGTGTATATAAATGCCTGTGATTAGTTTACTCTCTACAGTACAAAGAGACAGTACTTCAACATATAAATATATTTTAAATGTATGCACTCTATTTCAAAATCTCGAAATACAAATGTCTCGTTGTAATGTTTCGCAACGATTATTCCCGATAAAAATCAGTTTCAATGTTTTGGTGCTCGCGACTATTACGCATACCACCGTGTGCATGCATCATCGAGGCACCCTTGTGAATTTTTTGAGAATTTTCGGGAATAGCCTTCATGTGTTTTTAACTGATTGAGAGAACGTAGTGTCAACACGACTCGTCATCGCGTCATCACGCAGTTATGTGGGATATCGCGTATCTCAGGTGGGAACGCACTGTCGTCACGTCACGTGAGTTCGCATGCTGTTATACAAACGGTGTATTTTGCATGCATTTAAATGCATCAGAACCACACTACTGTCATGTCACGCATCTTACGTCACATCATGAATTTCACGCATGACAGCTCGTTTCTTTTTTCTAAAATTTTACACATTCTCGGCCGCACGGAGCTCACGTACCGCGCGCCGCGACAGTGATTTTTTTCTCCTGTCTTTTCGTCAAATACATATCGTGTTTTGGGTTAGCCATTTTATCGTGCGTCGTTGAAGCGACATTACGGATTCCGGAGGATGTACTATATACGGTATGTATGCATCCATGTCTATATTTTTAAATGCGCAACGTAAAAAAAATTAATTTTCACATTTTCCGTTTTTCTGAAACTTGGTATTATATGGTATTTCGTATCGCTGAAACTGTACATGATATAAAAATTCTAAAGATCAAGGGACACGTTTTTGTCTCGGTCCAAGCACAAGTACCAATATTCGTGATTTCGATCCGTCATTTGTTTGTTAACATAATTCCTTAACCCTTTGACTGCGGCGGTCTCTTGTCATTAGTATGTCGGTCGGATTGCCGTGCCATTAGATCGTGACACCGCCGGCTATAGCCGGCGTCCGTCTCTGCGACTCACATCATGGAGGGCGGCGTATATATACGCCTTTCGTAGTCAAAGGGTTAAAGATTAAATGTATTGCTTTCTTGTCTAATACATCTTTAACTCTCAACCCTTTTCCTGATAATTATGGTTTTTGTACTGTTGTAAATATTGTAAGGAATAATAGACAGATTATTTAATTGTAATAGCATTGGGTGTGTACGACACGCGATTCGAAAAGAAAGTGTCCAGAGATTGGTCTCGCAGTAAACGCGTTAAATATTTGCCATGGACGAGCGCTTAATAGAAAACGTTAGATCACATGAAGTTCTATATAATCATGGATCGCATCAGTATCGCGACCAACAGATTCGCCAAGCAGCTTGGGAAGAAATTGGAAAGGAATTCCAAATATCAGGTAATTTTCGTAAATTATATTTATCGGTTTAATGCATAAGATCGTTTGTTTATTTTTATTTAAAAATGGGCACTGAAATAAAAGATTTGTTTAAAACGAAGGCGGCGTCAAAGCTTTCTTATAATTATCATGGCCTCGAAATACACAAAAATTAAATTGAATGAAGAAACCAAACGCACTATCTTGTAGAGGACAAAATTTCCTTTTAATCAATGTATTACGTAATGCCAAAATTTTTTATTTCAGTGCCTATTTGTCAATTTAAAAAAAAAAACGAACGATCTTATGCATCGACTCAATACATCAAAAATTTATAAATCTATTTAAAACTGTACAAAACTCATATTAAATGCAGTATATTTGTTATTAGTTAATTTAAATGGATTCTTCCCCTACGAACACTGTCAACTTGCCAAACTACACTACCAGCGTCAGAATTAAAATATTCTTTAAATTTCTCTCGAACTTGAAACGCTTCACGAGTGCTATTCCTTCTTAAAGAATCCAAATTCAATAAACCTCCTTCTGGAAGTTGAAGCGATTCAACGTCTGGTTCGAATGCATTGTCTGCACATAACATATTATGCAGACAGCACGATGCACGTATTATTTTTCCCACAAAATCTGGCTCTATTTCTAAGTGCCCACGGAAACATCTCCAACGAGATGTCTCTCTTCTTCCTTCGGACGATCTGTCTCGCATGCACGATCCAAGCGCACGAGCGAGGGCAACGGCGCCTCGGCAAAAATGAGATGTAATTTAATTTTCACGTTCCGAGGAAACCAGTATCAAGAGATTCGCAGCCATTCGCCCGGTAATATTTATGTGTAAGAAACGAAAATATTATCGACCCAGGTCTCACCGCGTGGAGGTTGCTGCAAACGAAGACCCGAAGGGAGATGGACGGCTACGAGACTCGTCGACCTCCCTTTTACAATGTTTTCTTAGCCATACAAATTAACTAAATCGATCAACGCTTAA
This sequence comes from Pemphredon lugubris, assembly GCA_933228935.1. Classification (NCBI taxonomy): domain Eukaryota; kingdom Metazoa; phylum Arthropoda; class Insecta; order Hymenoptera; family Crabronidae; genus Pemphredon; species Pemphredon lugubris. Next base: position 65,952,723 of record OW121815.1, read on the forward strand.
ACAATATGCACACCGCTATAGAGTGATGTGAATTGTTTCTGCATCGATTCATTGTTGCCGCTTCATACAGTATAGCCATAGAATACAATCATTTTATTTGTTTGGCAGTTAGCAATGAAATATTTTATTACTATGTTCGTTATACCAGTGGGCGACAAGCAGTAACTCATTCATATTTGACATTGACTTCTTCAATTTTCCGCTAAAATTACTAAGAACGACGAACGTCTTTAAGATTGTAATTGCATATGAATTTTGCAGGGTTCGCAGAAATGTTTCGATCTATTGATTATTGATATTTGAATTTGAATTTGATACGGTTATTGATATTTGAATAATAAAACCCAGGGAACACCCAGATAATTTGAATACCTGAATACTCGGGAAATACTTGGATAAGCCTGTTGTTTATAGCATATAAACATATGTAATAATATGTAATACTATAAATATGTAATAATCATTCATCCTAATTGTTTCAATTACCTGTGATGTTGCGTTAATGATAAGTACACATGTGTGGATAGTCTGTCTCACATTGTTCTTTTGGAGGGGCCAAATGCCAGTGGTCCAAAGTAGCAATTTATTCATTACGTATTCCTTCTCCGCGAAGAATTGATCATCCATCGTTGATCCTACTTCACACTTCTCGGTACCAACACGCTTCCTCTGCAGACTCCAGACTACTACACGGCTCAGGAAGAGTTACGCGAAATGAAATTTACGAATGGAAATTGTTCTCGGAATTATGCGGAATAATTTATACACGGTGTACAGAGAATCTGCAACGGATAGCGGCTAAAAATTGATCGATCAATTTGATCAACCGCTGTTCCGGAGTAAGTACAAACGCGAAATTGTTCTAGAACGGTGAATCAATTGCCGTGCAATAACACAGCTGATTGTTTTCACTCGCTATTTACAGTAAATTACTGCTATGATACATTTAACCCGCCCTTATATTTGTTTAGGATTCCACTTATTATTTCTCTCGCCCTCTTATTTCTTATTTCACCTTTACGTTTCGCATAGCTCAGCGTCGCCTACGCGAAATAAGTTCATGAAAGAAAATTGCCGCAAGAATTATTAATGGAATGCAGAATACTTTATACCCGACGTATGGAAAATCTACAAGGGTTGACGGTTCAAATTAGGAGTTCAATTTAATCAGGCGTCGTTCCGGGAATAGACAAAAGCGCGAAAATGTTTCGTAACGATTGAGAAATTGCCACGAGATAACAATTGATCGCATTTACTATTTATCGCATATTCTTCCTCTCGGTTTGATTACTTGCATAGTTAACACCCCTTCGGTATCGGGGATAGTTATCTTGGGGGTTGACAGTACATGAGAATGTAGAGGGTATGCCGCGGATTTTACGAATACTGGCAGTTTGATCCGTTGTCACGCTCGCGATAATTTTATTCGCGTAAAACAGCAAGTGATCGTTTTATGAGTGTGTGTATATGTGCGCCCGGGGATGGAGTATAATTACCCCGAATCAAATTTCGTGATTACTCGAACGAAGCCCGTGATAGCAGTTATAATTTTGTTGAAGAATGTCTAATTAATCATTTAGTTTTGCGACGCATTTTTGCGTTTGTAAGGACGATATCGACGTATCGTTAGCACGAAGCGTAGTAATTTTACGGTTAGAGATAGAAAATGCGATAAACCAACGTTTACCCAAATAAACTAAGTAATTAAGGGCAGAATAGCTACAACGATGAAAAGTCGAATTCGTACTTTTTAACTGTTTACTCAAAATGCGTTCTTTAATAGGATATCACTCGCGTATTATGTTTGGTGTCAGTTAGCAATAATGTTCGATTATTCGATTTTGGCGGCAGTTGGGCGCAAGCACAGAACAAATTTTACACTAATAATAAAAGCGAATGATTTTGTAAAACTAGTCGATTAATTACGTCGACTGGATACAGTTTTGCGTTTATATATTCATGCCGGTGATTTCAGATGTTATTCGCAGTTACCCGTTGGGACGTTGGTATCAATACTGCCCTTCAAATTGTACCGGCATTCCTTACTGTTACCATTTCTTTAACAAAGTATCTCAACGCAATATTTAATGAGAAAAAGGTAAATGCGTGGAACAAATGCTTTTGCGTCTATTTAGCACGTGTTAATTGGAAATCTTCCAATTACAAATTGATAGAACCATTTAACATAATCGGGATTGGAAATCGCACTTTTCAGATGAAAAAACTGCTTGAGATCATTAAAATCAATCATCGGGAAATGATGAAGAGCCCGCACCATTCTATTATGGAAAAGGGTTCTATGTTCGGAAGGCAAATGACCGTGATGTATACCGGTAACACTGATCAACGCATATCTTGTACGAAGAAAACAAATGTAGGCAAAAATTATAGCATTTTTCAAACCGATTCCCGCTTCAGTGTACATTTCCACTTTCACCTTCCTCTATGCGATGGTCCCCCTTGTGCCATTATTTTTGGATATTGTGGTGCCGTTAAAAGAATCGAGGAAAAGGAAGTTGGTATTCGAGGTCGAATTGTTCATTGATCCTGACAAGTATTATTATCCTATAATGTTCATCGAATACATAGGTGCTTTCATTGTCATTGATATATTGATCGCGGTTGATACAATGTTCATGGTATACGTGCAACATGCGTGTACGATGTTTACGATTGTAAGGTAAGCAATTAGTACCAGACGAGTGATTAGTGATGACGGGCCCAGATTTTACGATTTTGTATGGCCCATATTCTGATTTGTAATATAAATAAAACTTTCTTCTAGCAATAAAATAAAGTACCTACACATAATCACGAACGGCTATGTAGACGAAGAGGAAGCGGACCGCCTGAGCGAGGTGTATGAGAACAAGGAGTACACCGAGATGGATTACCAGGAAATGTATCGGAAACTGAAAATCGCGATTGTTATGCATCAAAACGTCATATCGTTAGTATGTGCATTATACGAATAGAAGTCAAGAATATTGCACTTGTACATAGGATCATTCCATGTACATCAGGATAAGTTTTAATATTTTTGTTATCCCCTCTCATTGATAGGTACTCGAATCTGGTACAATCAGCGTTTTCAACTTCATTAGCGATTCAAGTGCTCCAGATTGTCGTGTCTTGCAGCTTCACGGGAATTCAGGTATGCGATTCTATTCGTTATTAGCAGACTAATTGGTCCATTCGGAGTCCAAAATAAAAATGAAATGTTCAGAATGCGTTAACATAGTTTCGTATTGTTTTTCAAACTTTACCATGTTTATTTAAAAGTGCATAATCTTATATCTTATCGATCTACTTTGAAAATGACTCACAGCTCGTGTTTAATATGGGCAATTCCGATGAGATGGTGAGGTATGTGGCGTTCGTATTGGGGCAGCTGGTTCACTTATTTTGCCTCTGCTTTCCTGGACAAAGATTGATAAATTACAGCGCACGAGTATACGATAACACGTAAGATTGAGTATATTGTACCATGTCGAGTGTACACTTATTGGCGGCACCCTGTTTTGTACAGAAAAAAACAGAAAGTAAAGCTGACCACCGCTCCTGTGATTTAATTGGTTCCTAAAGGGTTTGACCTTGGTTTAATTAATATGCTAGTAAACGTGATGGCATGTAATCTCTAATGTCCTATTTTTTCGGCATGAAGATGCTCGACACGCTGGTACGTATTTCCGAAAGAAGTCCAAACTCTGAATAGAATAGTCCAAATGAGATCCATGGAGGAGTGCAAAATAACGGCGGGATGGTTTGCCACGATGAGTATGGAAACATTTCTCTCGGTACGTCATTGTTTTGTGCTAACACTGTCAGTAAACTGTACTTTATTTCCAATCGTATCGCTAAGGGCAACTGTTCTTTTTTTCCAGGTCACACAGACTGCAGTGTCTTACTTTACAGTCTTGTCATCGATGTACTGAAGCAATTAAAAGAGATTCAAATGACCTATTTAGCCGTAAATAAAAATATCTGTGATTAGTTTACTCTCTGCAGAAGCAAATTTCTCATAATGTGTGAGTTGGAGACAAAGTACGTGAAGACAGAAAATCTATTTTAAATATATGCACTTTATTTCAAAATCTGGAAATACAAATGCCTCGTTTTATTATTTCTTAACATGTTTCCACGATTATGAAAGTGGTCAAAGTCAAATAACAAAATAAAATGTATTATCAATTATTTTGCTTTACATTTTTTACAATCAAATAATGTTATAAAAGTAAATACGGAAATAGAATATGATTTAGACTACTTTCATAATCATGGGCCCATATATCACGTGTCACATACACATATTTACATGTGCATATACCTGATGTGATGTTTGGACCCAACGAAATTATGACACGCGCATGCGTTACGCCCCACGGTCCCTCGCGCAATAACGCGGTTGAAGAAGCGTCACTATCGTGTCAAAGTCGATCTGTATATTATATTCTGCGCACATTGAATCTGTTTGTGAATTCGTTGAAGTATCATTGGACCGGTGGAAATATGATACGTACCTCGTAAAAATGAGATTTATTATTTTTTTGCTCTTCTACCGGAACTCTATCCTCGCGATAGTAAGCTCGTGTTTGTCGCGGGCACGAATTTGACCGGACACGGCCCTGACTATGATATTACCAAATTCCTATCGAACGTTTTTGCAAACTCCTTTATGCATCCAACCAGAGTGCTCGCCTTCACTATAGACCGATAATATAGTATAAAAATGTATTTTAACAAATATCAATAAAAAATACATTACACAAAATATCTACGCTGTTTACAAAGTTCAATATAAAATTTATTGGATTGAAGATAAGTATTGAGAGAACGTGACAACTTCCGATTAATTCAATATGAAACCCAATCGAGAAAGTTGCAACGGCATTTAAAGTGTGTGTGCAAGAGGCAAAGAAACCGCGTAATGCTCCGTGAAGGGCGTTGGATACTCCTCCGTTTTGTAAGGGTTTACGCGGTCGGGTGCACAGGTCACAATTGTTAACCGATTTTTATGAACAATAGCTCGTTTGAAAGATATAGGATGGTCCATGCGTTTTAGTGAAGCCGAATTTTGATAAAACCTTTTTTTTATCAACAAATAGTGATTTAAAAAATGGCTAAAGTTCAAGACAATTTTACGCATAGAAAGAAATTTTTTATCAAAATTCGGCTTCACAAAAACGCATGGATCATCTTTTATCTTTCAAACGAGCTATTGTTCATGAAAATCGGTCGACAATTACGACCTGTGCACCCGACAAGCTAAAGCGTGTTTTTGTCTATTTTTGTGAAAAATCCTGAAAAATATTCTCGGTTAGCTAGCGCCCCCAATTTCAGCGGTAGAAGAGCCGAAACTCCTTCCCCCACTACGAACCTAAACAGAAGCATGAGCTGGTGTGCGTGTAAGTTGGCGAGGCGTGCGGTCAATGTATAGGTGTTTATCGTTCAGGCCGAAAATCACATGGACGTCACACAACTCTGAGCCATTCTAAACTCTTGCGAATAAGCCAACTCGAGCCGCACGGGCCTTTTTGACTTTCCGTCTCGTCTCCACCACGCAATGCATCGTAAGGGTACAACGCTCTGCGTTTCCAATAGAATGCTTCTTGACCAATTTCGATGATCAAGGACTCATTTGAAAAATAAAAAATGAAGGAATGCGCATGATGTTTTAGAATTTTGGCAAAATGTAATCTTCTTGGAGAAAAGAGCGTTCAAAAGTTTAAAAACAATTTCTGGAATAGAAAAAAGCCATTTACAGAAATTCTAAACGATAACGATTGTGTATTCATCTTTTATCTATCAAAAGAGCCATTAATTATCGAAATCGGATATCTAACACGGGTTGGAGAATTTATAACGTAAATCCATGCACTGCCTTCAGCGGCGCGCCGCGCCGCCGTGAAGTCACAGCGAGGGGTAATTATATCTGGTACGGAGATATAATCCACGGTCAGATTGATCATCAAATAAACATTCAATTTTTATTCTGTCAATCTTTCTTATTACGGGAAAAATTGAAACAAAATTTTTTTTAAGAAAGTTAGACATACATACATAAGTTCTCACGAAACACATGAATAATTAAAGAATATTGTAACAATATGTGAAACAAGTACTTCCCAGATTTCACGTTACTCTTGTCTTTGTCTTTGTCGAAAAGTCAAAAATCCTAGGTTTTCCCAACGTAGTGACAACATACCGGTGACTTACATTCAGATAAAAGGGGTAATCGAACAGGTATACGTTACTTTACGCCGTAACAATGTCATATCGTGCATTTGATGACCGTAGCATTCTATAACCTATGACAAGGGCCGGTCGAACGATGCGTGAACGCGCAACGGATAAATTGAATATATTTTATATTTCAAGTATCGAAAAAACAAGTATGAATACATCCGCAGCCATTCGCCCGGTAATATTTATGTATAAGAAACAAAAATATTATCGACCCAGGTCTCACCGCGTGGAGGTTGCTGCGACCGGAGACCCGAAGGGATATGGACGGCGATTAGCGACGTCGATCTCCCTTTTACAGTTTTCTTATCGATACAAATGAACTAAACTAGTCAACGCTTAAACGATGTCCAGATCGCTATAAACTGATGTGAATTGTTTCTACACCGATCCAATGTTGCCGACACCTTTCCATGTCCCATAGTCAGTCATCCTGGAGAGATATTTGGCCCTCGGGTTTTTGTCGTGTTTGTACTTTTTTACCACTTCGATAGATGTGATCAAATCGTGAGAAATGTTCATCGATAGGGCTGGGATTCCGGAGTGTGCGATGGTTGAATTCTATCCAGCCTGCAGGCGATCGGTAGAAGATAAATAACTTTGTACCAGACGAGACAGTCCCACATCAATCTCATGAGGCATCTCAACGGGAACAATTCCAGTAAGTACACTTGGAGACGAAATCCCACTTTTGACACCAGCGTTGCGGCGACGGGCTACGCGTGACGCGTCGCGAAGTCATAATTCATTAAAAACTGAAGAACCGTCAAAGAACTATTGTTTATTGAGAGCGAGACAGAGTCGTCTTACTTGCAAGACGACTATGAACAGATTCCTAAATGCATCACTGTTAAACGACAATGAGCGTTGTTATCTAAAGCATACGAAATCGGAAGCACTCGATACACTTAATACAAAATTCTACGTTCATAGTAACCCCATGATCGAAACAGTATCAGTAACACCATAAAAAATGTGTATTGTTTCTATGGTAAACTCATTCTCAAGCACAATTTGATCTTTTTCTAGCAACATTACGTTTGAATAAATAGTCCCAAGTATGAAAATTCTATAGCCACGATTGTGGTATTTTATATAGGCTTGAAATACAACCATTTTATTTGGTGAGCAGTTAGCAATGAGATATTTTATTATTATGTACATTATACCAGTGCGCGATAAGCAATATGCTCATTTATATTTGATATTGGCTTCTTAAATTCTCGCCCAAAGTTACTAAGAACCATGAGCGTCTTCAAAATTGTAATTGGATATGAATTGTGCAGGTTGCGCAGACATGTTTCGATCAAATTCGCAGAGTACAGAGCTCTAAAGGTTATTGATATTCAAATTGTTAAACCCAGGCAACGCCCGGATGATTTAAATACCTGAATACTCGGAAAATACCTGGATAATCCTGTTATATGAGTTACCAGGATATATGAATACGTAATAATCATTCATCCTGATTTTTTCAATTACCTGCGCTTGTAGGCAAATTGCAATTAATACCATGACTATACCACGTCTCACAAAAGTGTGTTTTTGAAAAGGCCAAATGCCAATGGTCCACAGTTGCAACTTATTCAGCACGTATTCCTTCTCCGTGTAGAATTGATCATCCATTTTTGATTTTACTTCAGACCCGGTACCGACGCGTTACCGCTGTAGACGCCAGACAACTACGCCCCTTAGGAACGGTTACGCGAAATCAAACTTATGAATGGAAATTGTTCTCAGAATTATTAATGGCGTGTAGAATATTTTATACCTGGCGTACGGAACGTTTGCAAGGGTTGGCGGCCCAAATTAGGAGTTCAATTCAATCATGCATCGCTCCGGGAATAGACAAAGGGACGAAATTGTTCCGTAACGAGGGTGAAATTGCCACGAGATAACAATTGACCGTTTTGAGCCGCTGTTAACTGCGAATTGTCGCATATACTTCCTTGCATTACTTGCATAGTTAACATCCCTTCGGTATCGGAGATAGTTATCTTTAGGGCAGGCCTGGGCAACCATGGGGAAATGCACTATACTCGCGCAGTTTCGGTACCCCGACCCGTCAGCTTTTAGATCAGTGGCGGCTAAATGGGGACTCAGAAGAGCCCGTGAGGGGAAACCAGCTCGATTTCGCTACCGCCACCAATGCAGGCTCTGTCACTCGTTCGTTCGCGCGAATCTTTCTGTCACCCGTCGTTCCACAACGCGTCTTGTCCAAAAACAAACGAATGCGCCTTGTCCATAAAAAAAAAAAAAAAACGAACGCGGCTGTCCTCTACGGTGCGCGATGGAGTGCTGTCTTCTTCTACGTTAGTGCGCGTGCACCGGTGAGCGTAGAAGTGGGGGGATTCGAAAGCGGCGGGGTAGAGTGCACTTGCACTCCGTTAGCCGTCTCTGTTTTAGATGCAGGCCGTGCGAACGAATAGTAGGGCAACGCTCTACCTGTCTCACTCTTATTGCTAGACACGCACCGAGAGGCATTGGTGGGGATGACGTGTGCTGCACGGCGGGTTGCCGTGCTGCACAATGGGCAGGGTTGGCCCAGGCCTGATGTAGGGGGTATGCCGCGGATTTTACGAATACTGGCAGTTTGATCCGTCGTCGCGCTCGCAATAACTTCGTTCGCGTTAAAAACAGCAAGTGTTAGTTTTGTGTGTGCGTGCGTGCGTGCGTTGTGTGTGTGTGGGCGTCCGAGGATGGAGCATAATTCACCCGAATCGAACTTTGTGCGTTCAGTCAAAGTACTGAAGTCATTGATCGCAGATATAATTTCGTTGAATACCGTTTAATTAAATCTTTTAGTTCTGGGACGTATTTTTGCGTTTGTATGGACAATATCGACGCATCGCTAGTTCGTAGCGTAGTAAAGTTATGGGTACAGATAGAAAATGCGATAAACCTACGTTTACGTAGATAAACTTTTTAATTCCGCACAAAATAGAGACAATGAAGAAAAGCTAAATTCTTACTTTTTATCTGATTAGACAAAATGCGTTCTTTAGTAGAATATTACTTGCGAATTATACTTGGTGACAGTTAGCAATAATGTTCGATTCGATTTTGTGGCAGTTTGGGCGCAAACGCAAGACAAATTTTACTCGAATAATAAAGGCGAATAATTTTGTAAAACTAGCCGATTAATTAAATCGACTGGTACAGTTTTGCGTTTAAATATTCATGCTGCTGATTTCAGATAACATTTGCAGTTAAGCACTGGAAAACTGATCTCAATGCTGCACTTCAAGTTATACCGGAATGCCTAACTGTGACCAATTCTTTAACAAAGTATATGAATGCAATATTTAATGAGAAAAAGGTATAATAAGTGGAACAAATGCTTTTACTGCGAATTAGTGCGTACTAATTAGAAATCAACTAATCACAAATTGGTATAACCATTGAACATTTCAGATGAGAAAACTACTTGAGATGATTAAAATCAATCATAGGGAAATGATGAAAAGCCCGCAGTATCCTATTATGGAAAAGGGTTCTATGTTCGGAAGAAAAGTTACAGTAACGTATACAGGTAACACTGATCAACGCATATCTTATTCAATGAAACGAATATTATAGCATTTTTCAAACTAATTTTGGCTTTAGTGTACATTACCACTCTCACCATCCTCTATTCGTTGATGCCCCTTACGCCGGTATGTTTGGATATTCTGGTGCCGTTAAACGAATCGAGGGAAAGGAAGTTGGTATACTCGATCGAATTGTTCATTGATCCTAACAAGTATTATTATTACGTGATGTTCATCGAATACATATGGACATTCAATGTCATTGGTATTCTCATCGCGGCAGATACAATGTTTATGGTGTACGTGCAACACGCGTGTACGCTATTTACGATTGTAAGGTAAGCAATTAGTACTTGACGTCTGATTATTGATGCCGGGCCCAGTTTTGACGATCTGTATGCCCTATATTCATATTTACAATATAAATGAAATTTGCTTGTAGCAATCGAATAAAGTACCTACATATAATCACGAACGGCTATGTAGACAAAGAGGAATCAGACCGCCTGGATGAGGTGTATGAGAGCAAGGAGTACACACAAAGGGATTACCAGAGAATGTATCACAATGCGAAATTAGCGACCGTTATGCATCAAAACGTTATAGCGTTAGTATGTGCATTATGCGAATAGAAGCTAAGAATATTGTACTTTGTACGTAGGATAATTACAAGTAGTTCACACTAATTTTGCATATTTTTGTTATCTCCTCTCATCGACAGGTACTCTAATCTAATACAATCAGCGTTTACAACTTCACTGGCGGTTCAAATTCTCCAGAACGTAGTGTGTTTCAGCTTCACGGGAATTAAGGTATGCGATTCTTTTCGTTGCTTGCAAACTAATTTGTCTACTTTAAATCCAATACAAAAATGCAATGTTAATAATGCATTGAAACGGTTTCATACTGTTTTCCGAATTTCACCATGCTTATTTAAAAGTGCGTAATCGTATTTCATTTCGATAAATTAAAAAAATTACTCGCAGCTCGTGCTTAACATGGGCAATACCGATGAAATGACGCAGTACGGGTCATTCGTAATGGGACAGCTAATTCACATATTTTGTCTGTGCCTTCCTGGACAAAGATTGATTAACTACAGCTCGCAAGTATACGACGACACGTAAGATTGAGAATATTGTAACATGTCGTATTTTGTAAAGAAAGAAAGAAAGTAAAGACAACCGCGGCCCTTATGATGTAATTGGTTCCTAAAGGTACGGTTTCGTTAAGGTAGGATTTCGTTAAGGTACGATTTCGTTACCACGACCGATCGCAGTCGTCCACGACTGCGACATCCTAGACACGTTGTTTTAAATTTAAATGCAGGCCGGTTTCGTTACCACGACTCTCGGTCGTCGTGCGACCCGACCTATCGCACTGCTAGACCGGTCGGTGATGCTGCGACTGATCGTCGGACGACAGGCACGTTGAAAATGAATCGCGTAATCGTTATTGTCCCATTTTTTTTGTGCATCAAGATGCTTGACACGCTGGTACGTATTTCCGAAAGAAGTCCGAACTTTGTGGAGTATCGTTCAGATGAGATCCAAGAAGGAGTGCAAATTAACGGCGGGAAAGTTTGCCACGATGAGTATGGAAACATTTCTCGGGGTACGCCAAATTTTTGTGTACTAACACTATCAGGAAACCGTACTTTATATCCAAGGATATTCCCTAGGACCATCTGTGATTTCTTTCCAGGTCACACAAACGGCAATGTCTTACTTTACGGTCCTATCATCGGTGTGCTGAAGCAATTCAAAGTGATTGATGTATTGCTGATATAGACGTCATAGTGTCGATTCGTACTGGATCAGTGTTTCAGTCGGTTCGTACTGGATTAGAGATATAGTCGTCTTAAAGTATTCTTATATCGATTCGGTTACGAGAGATCTTAACGGCTGATTGTGAGCTCTGAGTGACACCGTCGTAGAATTGTATATCCGCGCTTGTTTTTGTAAAGAAGCCTGATTAGATTTGGCTAGGTTTCCCTAACCCTGGCAACAAATGTTGGACTTCGCTTAATTTCCAAGCAGATAAAGTTCTTTTAATTTCCAATAGTCTTACAAAATGTATTTTAATAAATGTCAATAAAAAAATACATTACACAAAATATCTACGCTGTTTTCAAAGATCAATAAAAAATTTTACGTTCCGAAGAAACTAGTACCGACACATACGCAGCCATTCGCCCGGCAATATTTATGTATAAGAAACAAAAAGATTATCGTCCCAGGTCTCACCGCGTGGAGGTTGCTGCGAACGGAGACCCGAAAGGAGATGGACGGCCACTAGCGCCGTCGATCTCCCTTTTACAGTTTTCTTATCAATACAAATGAACTAAACCAGTCAACGCTCAAACGATATCCAGATCGCCATAAACTGATGTGAATTGTTTCTACACCGATCCAATGTTGCCGACACCTTCTCATGTCCTATTATCAGCCATCCAGGAGATATATTTGGCCCTCGGTTATTTGTCGTGTTTGTACTATTACCACTTCGAAAACTGTGATCCGTCTTCGTGGATTCCTCGCACAATTAGTTTCTGCATAGCACGCGTAGCCGTATACGCGCGACTCTCGCTAGTGCCCGCCCACTTGCGATCAATTGTGCGTTACGCGCTACCCTGCTATAAATGAGATGATCCTTTGATGTCAGGTTCCTTCCTCGAACATTTTTTCGCGTGGCAACCTTTTCCGTACGCCCCTCGGAAGGGGGTTATTTATTAACAACACACACCCAGCCACACCGTTCCATTTGTTAATTCTAGAAATTGTTACAAATTTTGCAAGAAACTTTTTCCAAGAAATTCTCCCATTGAACTTAGTAGGCTTCACACAATATGATAATTTCCGGAATCAACAAGGAGAAGTCACAATTAAAGCTTGCGTTGCAGTTCTGATTAGAAGTGACGGAAGGATTCTAAAATTCAATTTTCGCGTTTTCAATATTTTCGATCTTATGGAGCGGAAACTGAATTTCTGTCTTAAGATTATTAATATTCGAATAATTAAACCCAGTTAATACCCAAATAATTTGAATACCTGAGTACTCGGGAAATACCTCGGTAATCCTATTGTACGAGTTAACAGGTATACAGGATATCCCATTATAATCTTACATCAGATTTATCTTGGAAAATATGAGTCCTATGGAGTATTGAGTATAATGAAAATTTTAGGTTTTGAAGGAGGACATTTAATGGTGGACACTGTTTTTTTCTGGGTGGAGGCGCTTCCGAGATTTGATGGTGATCTTGGTTTTTTTAAATGGCACGCCTCCACCCAGAAAAAAAACAGTGTCCATCGTTGAATGTCCCCCTTCGAACCCTAAAAGTTACATTATACTCAATACTCGATGGGACCCGTATTTTCCGAGATAAATCAAGTGTAAGATTATAATGGGACACCCTGTATGAATAAATATGTGATAATCATTCATCCTGATTTTTTCGATTACCTGTGACAATGCGTTCGCGACCATTATAAATGTATGGATAATACGCCTGACAGTGTTGTTTTTTTGAAGAGGCCAAATGCCAGTGGTCCACAGCAGCAATTTATTCAGCACGTATTCCTTCCCCAAGAAGAGTTGATCTTCCATCGTTGATCTTACTTCAGACTTCTCGTTACCGACACGCTTCCTCTGTAGACTCCACACTACTATGCGGCTTAGGAACGATTATGTGAAATCAAATTTAAGAATGGAAATTGTTCTCCGAATTATGAATGGCATACGGAATAATTCATATGCGGTCTACAGAGAATCTGCAACGGACAGCGGCTAAGAATTGATCGATTAATTTAATTAAGCGATGTTCCGGGATAAGTACAACCGCGAAATTGTTCTGGAACGGTGAAACAATTGCCGTGCTATTACACAGCTGATTGTTCCCACTCGCTATTTACAGTATATTACGGCTACAAGACATTTCCGCACGTCATTATATTTATTTAGGATTCCATTTATTACTTCACTCTCGTATTTCTTATTTCACTTGTACGCTTCGCACAGCTCAGCGTCGCCTACGCGAAATAAGTTCATGAAAGAAAAATGCCCAAAAATTACTATTGGCCCTTAGAATATTTTTACCCAATGTGGAGAAAATCTGCAAGGGTTGACGCCACAAAAAGGGAGTCCAGTTTAATCATAAATCGTTCCGGGGATAGATAAAAGCACGGAATTGTTTTCGAACGAGGGAGATATTGCCACGACATAACAGTTGGTTGTTTCGACTCGCTCTTTACTGCGAATTACCGCATATTCTTCCTCCCGGTTTAATTACTTTTATAGCAAACAACCGTTCGGTAGCGGTGATATTTGCTTATGTATGTACATGATTTGACAATGCGTGAGGGTGCAGAGAGTTATACCGTGGCTTTTATTAAAGCTGACGGTTTCTTCTATTGAAACGCCCGCGGTAACTTCGTTCATCGAAAATAGCAAGTGATCGTTTTGTGTGTGCGTGTGTGTGTGTGTGTGTACGCGAATGAAATCCAAGATCGCAGTTATAATTTCGTCGAAGAATGTCTAATTAATCGCTTAGTTGTGCGACGAATTTTTGCGTTTTCATGGACGATAACGATCGCTACACGTAGCGTATTACCACGTATTAATAATGTTACGGGTAGAGATAGAAAATGCGATAAACCCACGTTTGTCCAGATAAACTTAGTAATTCAGGACAAAATAGAGACAATGAAGAAAAGCCGAATTCGTACTTTTTATCTGATTACGCGAAATGCGGTCTTTAGCAGGATATTACATGCAGATTATACTTGGCGTTGTTACGAGCCGGGCGAGTTTGTTTGAACGCGGTAGTAATAAATCGAACAATGAAGATTTATTGCACGTCAATGCGTGAAAAGGTGCGATAATGAGCTTGTCGGAAAACTCTCGGCGACGTGGTCTTTGGATCGATCAAGCTGTTACCGTTTTGTTTCTACTGTTATATCAATAATATCCCTATGTCGGATTGCTCTCGGCGACGCGGCCTCTGAGTCGATCAAGGATATTATCTAAGTGACTCTAGGATAGAACAAGTAGGGATAACGAACTAGAATCCGTAAATCTCGGCGACGGGGCCTCTGGTTCGGAATCTAACCTGGTCATCAAAAGGTGCCTCTAACGCGCTACGTAATTGATCCGCAAGTCTCGGCGACGTGGCCTCTGGATCGGTAACAATTTACGTAAACAGAACTAAATACCCGTAACAAATGCTGTGGCCATACAGGGAAGGTTTAGGGAAAATGACGTAACTGCAGCAGGAATGCATCGGCATGGTAGATTAGTATAGTGCACGGCTCTATGGATAGGTTAGAGAGAGAGAGTAAGCGAGTGAGAGAATATCGTAGGACGGGGGGTCGTAGGGCACTCGAGATATCTTTGTAAGAGGGGTCCGTGGAAGGCGACTTGCGACGATTTTAAGGAAAGCAGAAAACTCTAACGTTCTATGCATTTAAAACAATATTATAAAGGCGCCTTCTTGTCGCCAAGTGTAAATTCGAGAGCCGAAAAATTCGGTTCGACGGATGCATCCGTAACAGCGTCATTAGCAATAATGTTCAATTCGATTTGGCGGCAGTTGGGCGCAAGCACAGAACAAATTTTACACGAATAATAAAACCGAAAGATTTTGTAAAACTAGTCGATTGATTAAATCGACAGATGATACTGTTTTGCGTTTAAATATTTATACCGGTGATTTCAGATGGCATTTGCAGTTATGCACTGGCAAACTGATATCAGTGCTGCACTTCAAGTTGTACCGGAATGCCTTGCCGTGACCATTACTTTAACAAAGTACCTCAACGCAATATTTAATGCGGAAAAGGTATATAGGTGGAACAAATGTTTTTACGTCTATTTAGCACGTGCTAATTAGAAATCTACAAATTACAAATTACAAATTACAGTTTGGAAATCATACTTTTCAGATGAGAAACCTACTTGAAATGATTAAAATCAATCATCGGGAAATGATGAAAAGCCCGCAGCATCCTATTATGGAAAAGGGTTCTATGTTTGGAAGAAAAATCACCATACTGTATACAGGTAACACTTATCAACGCATATCTTGTCCAATGAAACGAATGCAGGCTAATGTTATAGCATTTTTCAAATCAATTCAGCGTACATTTCCCTTTTCGCCATCCTCTATGCGCTGATGCCCCTTACGCCAGTGTTTTTGGACATTCTGCTGCCGTTAAACGAATCGAGGAATAGGAAGATGGTATTCGCGATCGAATTGTTCATTGATTCTGAGAAGTATTATTATTATTATATGGTCCTCGAATACATAGGTGCTTTTGTTACCATTGATATAGTGATTGCGGTTGATACAATGTTTATGGTATACGTGCAACACGCTTGTACGCTATTTGAGATTGTAAGGTAAGCAATTAGTACTTGAAGAGTGATTAGCGATGACGGGCCCAGTTTTGACGTTTTTGTATGACCTATATACGTATTTGTAATGTAAATAAAACTTTGGTCTAGCAATCGAATAAAGTACCTACACATAATCACGAACAGCTATGTAAACGAAGAGGAATCGGACCGACTGGATGAGGTGTATGACAGCAAGGTTTACACTGAAAGGGATTACCAGGAAATGTACAGAAAACTGAAAATCGCGATCATTTTGCACCAAAAAGTTATAGCGTTAGTATGTGCATCACACGAATAGAAGTTAAGAATATTGTACTTACTACGTAGGATTATTAAATATAGTTCACGCTAAATTTTGAATTCTTTTGTTATTCACTCTCATCGACAGATACGCAAACCTGGTACAATCAGCATTTTCAACCTCATTAGCGATTCAAGTGCTCCAGAACGTCGTGTGTATCAGTTTCACGGGAATTCAGGTATGCGATTCTTTTTGTTATTTGCAGACTAATTCAAGTTTATTCGAAGTCGGAAACAAAAATGGAATGTTCATAATAAATTATCATAGTTTCGTATTGTTTCTCAAACTTCACCCTGTTTACTTAAAAGTGCGTAATCATATTTCTGATTGTTTCATTTTGAAAATGTCTCATAGCTTATACTTAATATGGACAATTCCGATGATGTGACGAAGTATGGGTCGTTCGTAACGGGGCAGCTACTTCACATATTTTGTCTGTGCCTTCCTGGACAAAGATTGATAAATTACAGCCTACAAGTATACGACGACACGTAAGAATGAGAATATTATAGCATTTCGAGTTATCAGTTATTAGCGACACCGTATTTTGTAAAGAAATAAAAAGAAAGTAAAGACAACCACGGCCCTTATGATTTACTTGGTTCCTAAAGCGTTTGACTTTGGTTTAATTAATATGCTAGTAAACGTGAAGGCATGTAATCGCTAATGTCCTATTTCTTTTGCAAAAAGATGCGCGACCCGCTGGTATGTTTTTCCGAAAGAAGTCCGAACTTTGCGTAATATCGTCCAAATGAGATCCGTGGTGGCCTGCAAATTAACGGCGGGAAAGTTTGCCACGATAAGTATGGAAACATTTCTCTCGGTACGTCAAATTGTTTTGTGATAACACTGTCGGTAAACTGTATTTTATATCCAATGGCATCGCTAAAGGTAGCTGTTATTTTTTCCCAGATCACACAGACGGCAATGTCTTATTTTACAGTGCTATCATCTATGTGCTAAAGCAATTAAAAGAGGTTCAAATTATCTTTCTGGCCGTGAAGAAAAATAATTAGTATTAGTCGGAGACAAAGTACGTGAACGCGGAAAATATATTGTAAATATATGCACTTTATTTAAAAATCACGATATACAAATGCCGCGTTGTATTGTTTATATGATGCGTTATACATATGCATATACCTGGAGATATGCATGGGCCCAACAAAATCGTGACCTGCGCATGCGCTGCGTGCCGCGACCCCTCGCGCAATAACGCGGGTGAAGAAGCTTCACTATCGTGCGAGTGTCAATCTGTATATTATATTCTACGCAAATTGAGTCTGTGGATTCATTGAAGACCGGTGAAAATATGATACATATCTCGTGAAAATGAGATTTATTATTTATTTACTCTCTTCTACCGGAACTCAAACCTGACGATAGTAAACTCGTACTTGTCGCGGACACGAAGTTAACTAGACACGCCTCTGACTATTATATTGCCAAATTTGAAAATTCCATTAAAATTCGTATTGAACGTTTCTGCGAACTCCTTTATGAACCCAATAAGAGTGCCCGCATTCACTATATTCCGATAGTATACTATAAAACTGTGTGTTAATAAATATGAATAAAAATTACATTATGCTAAATATCTATGCTGATTACAAAGATCAATATATTATAATTTCTTGAAATGAATATAGATATAGAGAAAACGTGAGTAGGTACTTCTAATTAATCTAATGTGAAAATCAGCCTGATATCTGTAAGTATTTCAGATCAAGTAACTTTCGGACGATCTCTCTCGCCCGCACGAACCAGGTTGACGAGTGCCGGGCGAACGATGTACGAAGTCGCGACAGGAAAATTAAATATAATACAAATTTCAAGTTCCGAAGAAATTGGTATGAATACGTTAGCAGCCATTCGCCCGATAATAGTTATGTATAATAAACAAAAATATTATCGACCCAGGTCTCACCGCGTGGAGGTTGCTGCGACCGGAAACCCGAAGGGAGATGGACAGCGATGACCGCCACCGATTTCCCTTTTACAATGTTCTCTTAACAGTGCAAATTAACTAAACTAGTCAACGCTGAAACGGTATGCAGATCGTTATAACCTGATGTCAATTGTTTCTACATAAAAATCTAAAATCAGCCATCCTCGAGAGATATCCGCCCTCGGGTATTTGCCGCGTTTATACTTTTACCGCTTCAAAATTTGTGATCCGTCTTCGTGGATTCGTCGCACAATTTATCCCTGCACAGCACACGGAATTCTATACGCGTGACTCTCGAGGTGCGGACATACCTGCGATCAACTGCACGCTACGCTCTACCGAGCTATAAATTACTCGATCGTTCGATGTCAGTGATCGGTACGATGACCAAGAGACATATTGACACGCGCATTCGAGTGTCAAGTAAATTTTTAAGCGAACAGGTGAGTTTATATTAAATTATCGATAATACCAGGTGATTTTTTTTTCTTTACCGGAGCACATCTCCCACTCACGACTAAATTTATATTTATACGTTTGTTGCTCGAAATGTTTTCACAATAAAACCTTTTTTTGCAACATTTAATTCAAATAAATTTTCGCTGGTGTGAAAATTCCATAGCTATCATTGTGCAATTGATATGGGCCTAGAATACAATCGTTGTACTTCGTTGACAGTTAGCAACAATATATTTGATTACTGTTAATTAGTAAATTTCGTTGGATATATCGGTGGGCGAGAAACAATACGCTCAATCCTATTTCATATTCACTTGCTTTATCTTCTCCCAAAGTTACAAAGAACGATGTACGTACTTTAACGATTCTGATTGAATAAGAATTTTGTGGTGTGCGCAGAAATATTTGCATTAAACTTGAAGAATTGAGAGCTCTTCGGATTATTGATATTTATATACTCGGGAAATATGTGGATAATCCAGTGTAATGAGTAACCGTGATGATATAAATATATAATAATCACTCATCCTAATATTCTCAATTACCTCCGGTATTACGAGCATGACAAGTGTAAATGTAAGAACGGTACGTCTCACAAAAGTGTGTTCTTGAAAGGGCCAAATACCAGTGGTCCATAGAAGCAATTTGTTCAGTACGTATTCCTTCTCCATGTAGAATTGATCATCCATCGTTGATCTTAATTCGGACTCGGTATCGACACGTTTCATCTGTAGATGCCTGACAACTACACGGCTGAGGAACGGTTACGCGTAATAATATTTACGAATAGCAATTGCTCCCAGAATTATTAATGACGAGCGGAATAATTCATACACGATGTACTGAAAATGTGCAACGGGATAGCGTCTACAAATTGATCGATCAATTTTATCAAGTGTTGTTCGAAAATAGGTACAACCACAAAATCGTTCTAGAATGAGGTAACAATTGCCGTGGTATAACACAAATAATTGTTTTGATGCGTTACTTATGGTGACGTCCTGCTACAAGACGTTTCCATCCGTTGCTATATGTATTTAAGATTCTATTTGTCATTTCGCTCGTTCTCCTATTCACCATCTCAGTTTTTACGTTTCGTACCACTCACCGCCGCTTACGCGAATTAGGTGCATGAAAGAAAATTGCCCCAAGAATTATAATGCCCCGCAGAATATTTCATTCTCGGTGTATGGAAAGTCTGCAAGGGTTGGCGGCTCAAATTGGACGTCCAATTTAATGATGCGTTGTTCCTGGTATAGACACAAGCATGAAATTGTTCTCGAGCTAAGGATAAATTACCACGAAATAACAGTTGATTGTTGAATCGCTGTTTACTGCGAATTGCCGCATATTCTTTCTCTCGGTTTTGATTAATTGCATAGTTACCGTCCCCTCGGTATCGGCGATACTTATCTACGTGAATGACAATACAATGAGAATGTAGGGGGTATGCCGCGCATTTGACAAAATCAGGCAGTTTCTCCAGTGTAACGCTCGCGGTAACTTCGTTCGCACAAGACTGGATATGATCGTGAAATACGCACCGCGGAATTCGACAAATTTCGAATAATTTGATCACGTTTTATAGATATGTGGGTGTGTGTGCGCGTTCGTGCGGGAATGTAATATGAATCAACCGGATGGAATTTTTACCGTACTTGAACGGAGTTTTTGAGCGCTCTTGTAATTAGTTGAATAATGTCTAATTAATCTTTGGATTCTGCGCAGGCCCGTGCTCAAGATATTTGCGCCGGTGGGCTGTTAATAACACGGAAGGGGAGCGGGACCGGTGAAATTTTATAGAAGTTTCATATTATATTATTAAAACATCAATGCGCCGAAATTGACAAATACCAGATTAGAAGAATACATTGAAGTTCTCTTGAAGCGTTCTTGAAGAAAGCGTTTGATAGTTCAACACTGATTTGAGTGCAAGCAAATTTAAATTAAATAGCCCATTTAGCCCCTGTGGTTAGGGTGGTCATAGTTCTGCGACGCATATCGTTAGTACGTAGCGTAATAATGTTACGGGTACAGTTGGAAAATGCGATAAACCTACGTATGCCCAGATATACGTTTTTTAGAAGGATATTTCGTGCGAATTATACTTGTTGTCAGTTAGCAATAATATTCGATTCGATTTGGCAGCAGGTGGGCGCAGACACAGTACAAATTATACTCGAATAATGAAAGCGAAAGATTTTGTAAAACGAGTCGATTCATTAAATCGACTGGCACAGCTTTGCGGTTAAATATGCATGCCGATGATTTCAGATAATATTAGCAGTTACCCACTGGAACATTGATCTCGATTCTGCTCTTCAAGTTATACCAACATGCATTGCTACGAGCATTTCTTTAATAAAGTATTATAATGCCATATTTAATGTGAAAAAGGTAAATAGGTAGAACTAAACCTTTTACGTCGAATTAGCTCGTGCTAATTTAGAATTCTACTAATAAAAATTAGTTAACCATTGAACATAAATCGAGTTTGGAAATCGTTCTTTTAAGATGAGAAAATTACTTGAAAAGATTAAAATAAATCATCGGATAATGATGAAAAAACCGCAGCATCCTATTATGGAAAAGGGTTCTATGTTTGGAAGAAAAATCACCGTAATGTATACAGGTAAGAGTGATCAAGGCGTATCTCGTGCCCATGAAACGAATGTAGGTGAATATTGTAGCATTTGTCAAATCTAATCCTGCTTTAGTGTATATTTCCATTTTCGCATTCCTCTATTCAATGATGCCACTTACGCCGGTATTCTTGGATATTTTGATGCCTTTGAACGGATCGAGGGAAAGGAAGTTCCTATACGCGGTCGAATTGTTCATTGAAACTGACCAGTATTATTATTATATAATGCTACTCGAATATATAGGTGTTTTCATTGTCGTTGATATATTGATCGCGGTTGACACAATGTTTATGGTATACGTGCAGCACGCGTGTACGCTATTTACGATTGTAAGGTAAGCGATTAGTACTTGACGAGCGATTAGTGATGACGGGCCCAATTTCGGCGCTTTTCTACGGCCAATATTATCAGGTACTTCAAATACGAAAGTAACTTGCTTCTAGCAATCAAATAAAATACCTACACATAATCAAGAACGGCTATGTAGACGAGGAAGAAGCGGACCGTCTAAATAAGGTGTATGACAGTAAAGAGTACACAGAAATGGATTACCAAGAAATGTATCGGAAAATAAAAATCGCGATCGTTATGCACCAAAACGTTATAGCGTTAGTATGTGCATTAAGCGAATAGAAGCAAACAATAACGCACCATGTACATCGTACATCGGATCATTTCACGTAGCTCACGCTAATTATTAATATTTTTCTGATGTCCTCCGACCGATAGGTACTCGGATCTAATACAATCAGCATTTTCAACTTCAATTGCGATCCAAGTGCTTCACAACATCGTGTGTATCAGCTTCACGGGAATTCAGGTATGAGATTCTTCCTGTTATTTGCAGACTAATTAAAGTCTAATCGATGTCCAAAACAAAATGGACTGCTCATAATAAATAATCACAGTTTCGTATTATTTGTCAAACTTGACCATGTGTATTTAAAAGTGCGTAATTTTATTTATTATGGCTCCATTTCGAAAATGACACGCAGCTCGTGCTAAATATGGGCAATTTCGATGAAATGGCGAAGTATGGGTCGTTCGCAATAGGGCAGCTAGTTCACTTATTTTGTCTCTGCCTTCCTGGACAAAGATTGATAAATTACAGCTCACGAGTATACGATGACACGTAAGATTGAGAATATCGTACCAATTTGAGTTATCACTTATTAGTGATATCGTGTTTTGATTGCATTACCCTCAGGGAACACATTTAATTAATTAATAATGCTTGAATTAATTAATAATGCTTGAATTAATTAATAATGCGTTTAATTAACATACTATTAAACGTGAAGGCATGTAATCACTAACGTCCTCTTTGTTCCGTATAAAGATGCTCGACACGCTGGTACGTATTTCCGAAAAAAGTCCTAACTTTGCGTAGTATCGTCCAAATGAGATCCGCAGTGGCCTGCAAAGTAACGGCGGGGAAGTTTGCTACGATGAGTATGGAAACGTTTCTCGGGGTACGTTCAATTGTTTTGTGGTAGCACCGTCAGTAAACCGTACTTTATGTCCTATGATATCGCTAAGGGTAGCTGTGATTTTTTTCCAGGTCACACAGACGGCAATGTCCTATTTCACAGTCCTATCATCGGTGTGCTGAAGCAACGAATAGAGATTCAAATGATCTTTCTGGCCGGGAATAAAAATACCTAGGATAAGTTTACTCTCTGCGGAAGCAAATTTCTCATAATCCATTAGTTGGAGACAAAGTGCGTGATCACTATGAAAATCTATTTTCAATATATGCACATTATTTCAAAATCACGAAATGTAAATACTTCGTTCTATTTTTTCTTGATATATGTACATATATGACGCGTTACATATATGTATTCACTACCGTCCATAAGTATTTGCCCACTCATCAAAAGTTATTATATGGGTTGATATCTTACAAATTGATTATGAACGTAATATAATTAGTATATGTATAAAAATGTTCTTTATTTTAAAGAACAGTCAGAGGAATAGAAAAAGAGAGTGCTTGTAGTCGCTATATTCCCATTGCATAGTGCGAAAATATGTTTTAAAGAAATCAATAAAAAATTTGTTGGAATGAAGATAAATATGGAGAAAACTTGCGCACTTCTAGTTATTGAATATGAAAGTCGGTCTAGTTTCTGTAAATGTTGAAAATTAAGTCCCACAATGTTGAATATGTCGTTAATTGCAAATAAAAAGTTGTGCTATTTTATTTGAATTTGAAATCTTACCAGAATCCTACTTTCTAAAAAATTATAATATCCAAAACCTGAATTGATCAGAATGACATAAAATTCCGAGTTGAACAAACTCCTTACCATTTTATTTGAAAATCAGGCAAACATGATTTCTTCAAGTTGAATGGTAAGTGCAAGTTTGCCACATCCCCATTTTCTATACACGTCCTGCTGAGTGATCCTGCATAGAAGGAAATTTTCCTTATGCTCTTTATCTTTCCTCTCGTTTGAGCCATGACACATGCAACGGATTCGTATCGACTCGGCGGCCTACCGGCAGTGGCCGGCGGTGACTTGAACGCCGGTCCGACACCTATTTCTGTGTTTTTAAATGATGCTAGTCACACGCAGCAGCGAGCACCGTTTGTCGGCTGACGAGCCGTCGCGACACGTCGTCTATTTGAAGAAACGCACGCGATTTTATGATTTTTCTGTGTACGCTTTAACGATTGCTCTTTCCGGTGAAATACGTGTTCTCATTAAAGCATTTTTCTTGCTCTTTTTTCTATTTTTTTTTTCATTAACATTCGAATAAAATTAAACAAAATTTCGTCATCTTCTCGTACCTCAGCAGATACAGTATAAAAATGTCGTTTGGTTAGGCGATTGCTTATGCTTGGATGCATCCACATCCCTCGACTTTTCTTGCTTTTTATTTTACTACGCAAATATAGCAAACCGAAAAGCCACAAATATTCTAAATTTTCATCGATTTTCTCACTTCAAATCGCGCACGTTTCATCGAACAGACAATGTACCGAGACGGCACTTCAACCGCCGCCGCCGCCGCGGCGCCGGGCGGTGCTAGCCGGTGATTGTGACTCGGATCATTTAAAAACTCAGAAATACGTGTCGAATCGACACGATCCGCTGGCACAGGAACATGGGCCGGCCGAACGATGCGTGAACGCGCAACGGATAAATTAAATATAATCTAAATTTCAAGTTTCGAAGGAAGAAGTATGAATACATTCGCAGCCATTCGCCCGGTAACATTTATGTATAACGAACAAAAATATTATCGACCCAGGTCTCACCGCGTGGAGGTTGCTGCGACCGGAGACCCGAAGGGATATGGACGGCGACTAGCGACGTCGATATCCCTTTTACAGTTTTCTTATCGATGCAAATCAACTAAACCAGTCAACGCTCAAACGATATCCAGATCACCATAAACCGATGTGAATTGTTTCTACACCGATCCAATGTTGCCGACACTTTTTTATGTCCTATAATCAGACATCCTGAAGAGATATTTCGCCCTCGGATATTTGTCGTGTTTGTACTTTTACCACTTCGATAGGTGCGATCAAGTCGTGAGAAATGTTCATCGATAGGGCTGGGATTTCGGAGAGTGTGACGGTTCAATTATATCCAGACTGCACGCGATCGGGAGAAGATGAATAATTTTTTACCCGACGGGACAGTCCCGCTTCAATCTCTACGGGGCATCGCGACAGGAACAATTCCTGTAAGTACACTAGGAGACGAAATCCCACTTCTGACATCAACGTTGCGGGACGAACTACGCGTGACTCGTCGCGAAGTCACGATTAACTAAAAACTGAACAACTGTACCAAAGAACTATTGTTTATTGAGCGCGAGACAGAGACGCGTTGCAACGGATTCCAAAATGCACGACTGTTGAACGACAACGATTATTATCTAAATTATTATAATTATCAACTTTGTTATCTAAAGGCTACGAAACCGGAAGCGCTTGATACACTTAAGGGGGTTGGATACCTGCCGTTTTGCAAGGTTTTACGCCCGCAGTTCTATACAGGTCGTAATTGTTGATCGATTTTGATAAACAATAGCTCGTTTGAAAGATAAAGGATGATCACACGAGATAAGTAACAGAAATTTTGATACAAGGTTTCTTTCATGTTTAAAGTTGCCTTAAACTTTAGCAATTTTTGGATCGCTGCATTTCATAAACAGAAACTTGTATCAAAATTTCTATTGGTCATCTCGCGTCATCATCCTTTATCTTTCAAACGAGCTATTGTCCGTGAAAATCGGTCAACACATACGGCCTGCATAACGGCGAGAGTAATACCTGTTTTTGCCCATTTTTGTGAAAAATTGGCAATATATATTGTCTACCCGTTTATTGCCAACCGACGGTGGAGTCACTCACGGCTCGCGCTAGCGGTATCCAACAGCCTTAATACAAAATAGTACGTTCATAGTAACCTTATGATCGAAACAGTATCAGTAGGACCGCAGAAAATGTATATTGTTTCTATGGTAAACTCATTCTCAAGCGTAATTTCGTCTTTCTCTAGCAACATTACGTTTGAATAAGTAGTCGCTATTATGAAAATTCTATAGCTACGATTGTGCTATGTTATATATGCTTAGAATACAATCATTTTACTTGGTGGGCAGTTAGGAATGAGATATTTTATTACTATATTCGTAATACCAGTGAGCGGCAAGCAATATTCTCATTTTTATTTGACATTTGCTTCTTCAATTTTCACCCAAATTTACTAAGAACCATAAAAGTCTGAAAGATTGTAATTGAATATGAATTGTGCAGGGTGCGCAGACATGTTACGACCAAACTTGCGGAGTACAGAGCTCTAAAGATTATTGAATATTCAAATTATTAAACCCAGGCAACACGCCCGGATAATTTGAATACCTGAATACTCGGGAAATACCCTGATAATCCTGTTGTACATACGAGTTACCAGGATATATAAATACGTAATTATCATACATCCTGATTTTTTTCAATTACCTGTGATAGTAGGGAAACTCCAAGTATAAATAGGGCGACAGCACGCCTCACAAAAGTTTTTTCTTGAAGAGGCCAAATGCCAGTGGTCCACAGTAGCAATCTATTCAGTACATATTCCTTCTCCGTGAAGAATGGATCATCCATCGTTGATCTTACTTCAGACCTCTCGGTACCAACGCGTTACCTCTGTAGACGTCGGACGACTACGCGGGTTTAGGAAGGGTCACGCGAAATGAAATTTACGAATGGAAATTATTCTCAGAATTATTAACGGCGCGCGAAATAATTCATAATGCGGTCTGCAGAAATTTTTTGCGACGGACAGTGGCTACTAATTGATCGATCAATTAATCAAGCGTTGTTCCGGGAAGAGTAAAACGGCAACCCGCCGTGCATCCCCGCGATGCCTCCCGGTGCGTGTATAAGAGTGACACAGGTAGAGAGCTCTGTCCTTCTTTTCGTTCCCACGGCGTACACATGCTGACGGGTGGGGATACCGAAATCGCGTGAAGAGAGTGCATTTTTCCACCGTTGCCCAGGCCTGATCTAGACCGATGAAATAATTGACGTGGTATAACGCAACCGATTATTTCCATTCGCTAATTGCAGTAAATTACACCTACAAGACATTTCACTCGTCGTCATTACTTAGGATTCCATTTATTATTTCACTCAGTCCCATAATTCTCATCTCACTTTTACGTTTCGCAGAGCTCGGCGTCGGCTACGCGAAAAAAGTTCATGAAAGAAAATTGCCCCAAGGATCGCTAATGGCCCTTAGAATATTTTATACCCGATGTGGGGAAAATCTACAAGGGTCGACGGCAGAAATTGGGTGTTCAATTTAATCGTGTGTCGTTCCAGGAGATAAATAAAAGCACGAAATTGTTCTCGAACGAGGGAGAAATTATCAGGAGGTAACAGTCGATCGTTTTAAGGGGTCACACGTACCTTTCTCGGTTTCAAAAAATCGATTTTATTTTGTTTTGTGTCATAGTTGTAAAGCTTTATGTCGCGTGACCCCCGAGCGCTCAAAGGGGCCTCCCTGAAAGTATGCGCACGGACACGGTGAGGCAAATAAAACTGTTCAATCACTGATTTCTAGGTACTCGCTGATCAGTGAAATAAGTACGTATCTATACTACTATACCGGTTATTTCGGCTTTATAGCAGGGTCAGTATATTACGGTTTTTAAAATGTTTTTATAGTTGCATTGACAAGAACTGCTTAAGCCAGCACATGTGTGCTGACTCTCCATATACTTATAACTGGGTAGCCTTTAATCCGCGCACAATGTATCCTCCGTGCCGTTTTATTGCATTTAATTGCAAAAGCCGTAAAGTGCATTTCTGGAAAAACCGGGCCTCGTGGACAATCGACACCTCCTCCACCGCCAGGGACACCCTCTTACAATTACAAGGTCCATCCACTTTTTCCATAGTTTTTCTCATTAACCATTCTAAAGTAAAAATTCAGAATTCCAAGTTTCCAAGTAACCAAGTTTTTTTTCCATACTGTGCAGTGCAGTGTCAGTGTTAATATTGTCACAATGAGTAGAAAAAGCTACCAAAGCAAAGGTTCTCATGATTCTCTTTTAGCGAACCAGTTTCGGAAAGATAGGAATCAAAAGCGTCCAAAACAGCCGAACAAGTGGACTTTGGAAAATAAAATGGAGACGACGAGCGTAGCAGCCAAAAAATTGAAACGGTTTAAAGACGTGGACGTGAACAATTGAACTATAAAATTTTTAATTTTAATACCGTTTTTAACGAAATCTCACAATTTATAATATGTAAAACTTGTGATGGTGAGGTCAAATTTCTGTAATTTCTTTTCAAGTGCACGCAAACCAAAATATCATCTTGCCCGAAAATCGGTGATTCGTACGTAATTAATCGTCGTTTTATTTTCGCCATTCGCTGTTCGGGACATGGTGCCAGTGATGCAGCCAAATTTTGTGGTCTCATGGACTTGTCGGCTCCCTTAGCTCAAAAATACTATAACGAACATCAGAGTAATATTCATATAGCGTCAAAGTCCGTGGCGGAACTACTGATGAGAGATGCGGTAAAAGAGGAGCAATTACGAACTGCTATCGAGAAAGAAAACGACGGCGTAACAGATTTATCCGTTTCTGGTGATGGGGCTTGGCAAGAGCGTGGCTTTTCGTCATTATATGGCGTGAGCAGTCTCATCGGGGTACATTCGAGGAAAATTCTTGACATAGGCATAAAGTCTGCGCATTGCGAGCAATGCGCGTTTTGGTCCACGAATAAAAATACGGCTGAATTCGACGAATGGTTCCGGGACCATGAACCAGAGTGTAAATCGAATCACCAAGGTTCAGCAGGTAAAATGGAAGTGGATGCTATCAAAGAGATGTTTCTTAGATCTGAAGAAAATTACGGTGTCCGATACATTAATTACATTGGCAATGGCGATTCACAAAACCTGCAAAGGTATTATTGATAGTGAACCGTATGGAAGTGACGTTGAAATGAAAAAAAAAAAGGAGTGCATCGGCCGTGTACAAAAACGTATGGGAGCACATCTTCGAAAATGTAAGAAGAACAATAAAGGACTAGGTGGTACAAATAAGTTGACAAACTCACTGTGTATTATGGTCATGCTATTCGCCGCAATTTCAATTCGTTCGAAAGAATGAAGGACGCTGTGTGGGCCACGTTTCACCACAACACTTTCACAACAGAAAATCCGCGACATCGTCTCTGCCCTGAAGGTCCAAAATCATGGTGCGAGTGGCAATGAGCAAAGGCTTTAGGATCTTTGGACGACTACCAGCAATCGTACAATAATTTTCCTGACATTGTTGTGGACGCTATTCGACCCATATACAAGGATTTATCGTGCGAAACTTGACTTAAACGTTGCCTCGGTGGATTTACTCAAGATTCGAACGAAAGTTTTAACAGAGTGATTTGGAAGATTTGCACCGAAAACTGTCAACAGCGGTACTAACATTGTTGAAACAGCGTCCTATGTTGCTGTTTGTATATTTAACGAAGGCGCAACATCATTATTAAAAATTATGTCGACGATGGTTATCCATATTGGGTGCAATGCTCTTAATTTCTCCACGCAAATTGATAATCGCCGTGTGACGCACGCACAGATCCAAGCGCAGCATGCGATTAAAGAGACAAGA
Organism: Pemphredon lugubris; assembly: GCA_933228935.1. Classification (NCBI taxonomy): domain Eukaryota; kingdom Metazoa; phylum Arthropoda; class Insecta; order Hymenoptera; family Crabronidae; genus Pemphredon; species Pemphredon lugubris. The sequence goes on from OW121815.1 coordinate 65,982,396, forward strand.
ATTAGTCGCAGGATGAAAAAATAACGCCAACGTCGAAATGAAATTGACTGAGGAAGACTCACTGTACGGCCCTGGGATCGATGATTGCATGTAAGTAGACAAAAAAAATTGAATTAAGACCTTTTAACTTGTTCCGAAACTTTAAACGCGTTTTTCTCGAAACTACGTTTTCGAAAACGGTAATCAAGATATCTCGAAACCAAAACAAGCAATCGCTTTGAAATTTTGCACACATAATATCCATAATATTACGCACCTTTTGACCGAGCTTTTTTCAAATATTCCAATTTTTAATATGTTTTAATTGCATTTCAATACCGAAATTCCGAGCAAAAACTCGATTTTTTTTTCAAATGATCGCCATTTTGTCAAAAATGATTATTAAACAAAAAAGATGGGGACAAAAAATAGATCATTTACATAGCTTTAATGATATATTTTGATTTTTGTTTTCAGATGATCCTGATAGGAGATATCCTGGTAACCGCAAAGTGTGTCAGTCCGGCAGCGCTTTGGGGGAAGGGGTAATACTCGATCAAATCGTATTAAAAATGAAAAATAAAAATTCATAAACCTAATTTAATGTGCGTTCTTTCGCTCCACAAAAAACTGCGGACTGATACCTCTCTTAAGTACGCAAAAAAAAAAATTCGGAAAATCACGTAGTTTAGGGGCCGAGAAAGGTATGTGACCCCTTAACTCGCTGTGTACCGTGAATCGCCGCATATTCTCCCTTTCGGTTTGATTACTTGCATAGTTAAAATCCCTTCGGTATCGGTGATACTTATCTACGTGATTGACAGTACATGAGAATGAAGGGGTTACGCCGTGGATTTTAAGACATCTGGCAGTTTGTTCCGTTGAAACGCTCGCGGTAACTTCGTTCGCGGGAAACGGCAAGTGATCGTTTTGTGTGCGTGAATCGAATTTCGTGCATACTTGACTGACGTCATTGACCGCACTTATAATTTCGATGAATAATGTTTAATTAATCTATTAGTTCTGCGACGCATTTTTGCGTTTTTACGAACAATATCGACACATCGCTAGTTCGTAGCGTAGTAATGTTATGGGTAGAGATAGAAAATGCGATAAACCTACGTTTACCGAGATAAACTTAGTAATTATCGATAAAATAGAGAGAATGAAGAAAAGTCGATTTCGTACTTTTTATCTAATTACACAAAATGCGTTCTTTAGTAGGATATTGCTTGCGAATTATACTTGGTGTCAGTTAGCAATAATGTTCGATCCGATTTGGCGGCAGTTGAGCGCAAGCACATAACAAATTTTACCCGAATAATAAAAGCGAAAGATTTTGTAAAACTAGTAGATCGATGAAATCGACTGATACAGTTTTGCGTTTAAATATTTATACCGGTGATTTCAGATGTTATTTGGAATTACACATTGGAAAACTGATCTCAATGCTGCACTTCAAGTTATACCGGAATGCCTAACTGTGACCAATTCTTTAACAAAGTATTTCAATGCAATGTTTAATGAGAAAAAGGTATAATAAGTGGAACAAATGCGTTTTCGTCAAATTGGCTCGTGCTCATTAGAAATCTTCTAATTACAAATTAGTATAATTATCGAACGTAAACGAGTTTGGAAATCGCACTTTTCAGATGAGGACGCTACTTGAAAACATTAAATTTAACCATCTAGAAATGATGAAGATACCGCAGTATCCTATTATGGAAAGTGGTTCCATGTACGGAAGAAAAGTTGCTTTCATGTATACAGGTAACTGTGATCAAACGCGTATCTCGTCTCATGAAACAAATGTAGGTGATTATTATAGCATTTATCAAATTGATTCCGGCTTTAGTGTACATTTCCATTCTCGCCTTCCTCTATTCGTTGTTGCCCCTTACGCCGATTTTTTTGGATATTGTGGTGCCGTTAAATGAATCGAGGGAAAGGAAGTTGACATTCGCAGTCGAATTGTTCATTGACTCTGACAAGTATTATTACCACATATTGTTCATGGAATACGTAGGTACTTTCGTTATCATTGATGTATTGATCGCGGTAGATACAATGTTTATGGTATACGTGCAACACGCGTGTACGCTATTTACGATTCTAAGGTAAGCAATTAGTACTTGACGAGTGATTATTGGCACCGGGCCCAATTTCGACGATTTTTTATGCCCTGTATTTTTATTTATAATGTAAATGAAATTTTCTTGTAGCAATCAAATAAAATACCTACATATAATCACGGACGGCTATGTAGACGATAAGGAGGCGGACCGCCTGAATGATTTGTATGAGAGCAAGGAGTACACTCAAAGCAATTACCAGGCAATGTATCAGAAACTAAAAAACGCGATCATTATGCATCAACACGTTATAGCGTTAGTATGTGCATTATACGAATAGAAGTTAAGAATATTGTACTTTGTACGTAGGATGATTACATGTAGTTCACACTAATTATTCATATTTTTGTTATCTCCTCTCATCGACAGGTACTCCAATCTAATACAATCAGCATTTACAACTTCACTGGCGGTTCAAATTCTCCAGAACGTCGTGTGTTTCAGCTTCACGGGAATTAAGGTATGCGATTCTTTTCGTTATTTGCAAACTCATTAGTTTGCTTGAAGTACCAAACAAAAATGCAATGTTAATAATCCATTAACACAGTTTCTTACTGTTTCTCGAATTTCACAATGTTTATTTAAAAGTGCGTAATCTTATTTCTTTTCCATTCATTTAAAAAATTATTCACAGCTCGTGCTTAGCATGGGCAATACCGATGATATGACGAAGTATGGCTCATTCATGACGGGGCAGCTAATTCACATATTTTGCCTGTGCCTTCCTGGACAAAGGTTAATAAATTACAGCTCACAAATATACGACGACACGTAAGATTGAGAATATTTTACTATATCGAGTTATCACTTATTAGCGACACCGTATTTTGTGAAGAAAAAAGAAAGAAAGTAAATACAACCGCGGCCCTTATGATTTAATTGGTTCCTAAAGCGTTTGACTTTAGTTTAAATAATATGCTTGTAAACGCAAAGGCATGTAATCGCTAATGTCCTATTTTTTTGCATGCAGATGTGCGACACGCTGGTACGTATTTCCGAAGGAAGTCCTAACTTTGCATGGTATCCTTCAAATGAGATCCACGGTGGCCTGCAAATTAACGGCGGGAAAGTTTGTCACGATGAGTATGGAAACATTTCTCTCGGTACGTCAAATTGTTTTGTACTAACACTGTCAGTAGACCGTACTTTATATCCAATGGTATCCCTAAGGGCAGCTGAATTTTTTTTTCTAGGTCACACAGACGGCAATGTCTTACTTTACAGTCCTATCATCGGTGTGCTAAAGCAATTCAAAGAGATTCAAATGATCTATCTCGCCGTGAATAAAAATACTTAGGATTAGTATACCCCCTGCAGAAGAAAATTTCTCACAATGCGTGAGTTGGAGACATAGTACGTAAACATGGAAAACCTATTTTAAAAATATGCACTGTAGTTAAAAATCTCGAAATACAAATGCCTCTTTTTATCGTTTCTTGATATATACGACTTGATATTTATGGATCTAACCAGAGTGCTTGAATCCACTATATCCCGATAATATAGTTTGAAAATATGTTTCAATAAAAATCAATAAAAAATGTATTATACAAAATATCTATGCCGATTCCAAAGGTCAATATGAAATTTGTTGGAATGAATATAAATGTAGAGAAAACGTGAGCGCTTCTGGAACAACTCAATATGAAAGTCGATCAAGTTTTTGTTATTGTTGGAAATTAAGTCCCATAGTGGCGAACATGTCATTAATTGCGCCATTGAATATGAATTTGAAGCTTTTTCTTTGCTGCTTCCTTCTTATCGGTCGATTAAAGATATAATCAATGTAAAATTTCTTTGAACCTGGTTTCAACGAATCGCTCAATTAATTTTTATACGAGAACATTTGAATATCCTAGGCAGGCATCATAGGGCAGGCATGGGCAACATCGGCACACTGTGAGGCACAACCGCGACGGCGGCTCTAACTTCTCCGCTATCAAACAAGTGAACGCGCTCAGCAGTCTCTCGGGAGGGGGATGGGACACCTCGCCGCCGGGCCCATCTCGCCGCCAAAATTAATACAGCGTGAATTGGACGTTGGCCGTATCACCTTAACGCCCGAATGTTAATGCACAATTGGCACAGAAATACCGCGCTTATTGAAACATCCTTTCGAATAAATGGCGAACAACAAATTTATGTTTTTAGGAAAATTGAAATGTCTATGCAGAAAGTCATTTGATTTATACATAGTTAAGTAATATATTCTTTATCATTAGGTTTACATTTCTTACAATTTATGTGTTGGTAGAATGATATTATATAATATCTCGCTTTATATATGTATGGTCGATCCACGCCAAATCGCACATTTAAAATCTTCAAAATTCTGATTTTGAGATATATCTATAATAACATATACATACGTTAAGGAGGAAAGGGAGTTCAAGCCACTTGAACTTCTTAAAAATTGTTTAGCCTCGAATTCGTTTATGCGATTTGGCGTGGATCGACCATACACAAATAAAGCGAGATACTATATAATATTATTCTACCAGCACATAAATTGTAAGAAATGTAAACCTAATGATAAAGAAGATATTACTTAATTACGTATAAACCAAATGACCTTCTGCATAGACATTTTAATTTTTCTAAAAACATAAATGTTTTATTCGCAATTTATTCAAAAGGATGTTTCAATAAGCGCTGTATTTCTGCGCCAATTATGCATTAACATTCGGGCGTTAAGGTGATACGGCCAACGTGCAATTCAGGCTGTATTAATTTTGGCGGCGAGATGGCCCGGCGGCGAGGTGTCCCCGACGGCGAGGTGTCCTAGACCCCTCGGAAGTGGGGATACCGATGTCAGCGGAGGAGAAGTAGTAAGCCACCGTTGCCCATGCCTGGTGTATGCACACTGACAGACATATATTTCTACCTCACAAATGTTAGTATTCGACTCTGCGTCAAGAAGTGGTGGGTAAGTTCTTCCTTTCTTAACATACCGGATAAGTTTTTTAAAGTACCAAAATGCTATAGCCATCATTGCGCTCTTTTATATGGGCTTAGAATACAATCATTGCACTTGATTCACAATTAACAACAATATATTTTATTACTATAAATTGGTTAATTTTGTTGGCAATATCGGTGGCCGATAAATCATACTCTTAATCGTATTTCACATTAGCTTCTTCTATCTTCACCCAAAGTTACCAAGAACACTGTGTTTTAACGATTGTAATTGAATGTGAAGTTTCCAGTGTGCACAGAAATGATTGCATCGAACTTGAAAAATTGAGAGATTTTCAGATTATTGATATTCGAGTAAATAAACCCAGGAAGCATCCGGATAATCCGGTTATATGTATGAGTATCCGGAATTTATAAATATGTAATGATCGTTCAACCGCATTTTCTCAATTACCTGGGGTATTATAGCAATGGCAAGTAGAAACATGAGGATCGCACGTCTCGCAAAAGTGTGTTTTTGAAAAGGCCAAATGCCAATGGTCCACAGAAACAATTTATTCAGTACGTATGCCTTCTCCATGTAGAATTCATCATCCATCGTTGACCTTATTTCAGACTTTTCGGTACCAACACGCTTCTTCTGTAGACGCCAGACTACTACACGGCTTAGGGACGGCCATACGAAATGAAATTTACGAATGAAAATTGCTCCCAGAATTATTAACGGTGTGCGAAATAATCCATACACGATAGACTGAAAATGTCAACGGATAGCGAGTAAAAATTGTTCGATCAATTTAATCATGCGTTGTTTGGGGATAAATACAACCGCGAAATTGTTCTAAAATGACCAATTGCCGCGGTGTAACACATCCGATTGTTTTGATTCCCTATGTACGGTGAATTGCTGCTACAAGACGTTTTCACCGGTTGTTATATTTATTTAGGCTTCTATTTATTATTTCACTCGCTATCTTACTTCTCATCTCGCTTTTATGTTTCGTAGAGCTCAACGCCGCTCACGCGAAGTAATTTTCTTTCACGCATGAAAGAAAATTGCCCCTAGAATTATTGATGGGTCGCAAAGTATTTTATGCTCGGTGCATCGAAAGTCTGAAAGGGTTGGCGGCTTAAATTGAACGTTCAATTTAATCATGAGTTGTACGGGGTATAGACACAAGCACGGAATTGTTCTCGAAACGGGGAGAAATTGCCACGGGATAACAACTGATCGTTTTGACTTGCTGTTTGCTGCGAATTACCGCATAGTCTTCCCCTCGGTTTGATTACATAGATAGTTAACGTCCCTTCGGTATCGGCGATACTTATCCACGTGATTGGGATAACATCAGAATGTAGGGAGTATGCCGCGAATTTGAAGAAATCTGGCAGTTTGTCCCGTTGTAACGCTCGCTGTAACTTCGTTCGCGCGAGATAGCATAGTGAAATACGGGGCGCGGAAATCAGGAAATTTGCAAATAATCTGGATGTGTGTGTGTGCGTGCAAGAATGGAATATAAATCCCTCGGATCGAATTTCGTGCATATCTGAACGAAGTGCTTGAGCGCAGTTATAATTTGTTTAAATAATGTGTGATTAATCTTTCAGTTCTGCGAGGCAGTTTTGCGGACGATACGAAGTTACTCAACAATTTCTTGTAACATATCGTTAACATGTGGCATAGTAATGTTACGGGTAGAGATAAGAAATGTGACGAAACTAAGTTTTGTAGGGATAAACTTAGTATTCCGAGAAAAATAGATATAATGAAGAAAAGTCAAATATATACTGTTTTCTTTAGTAGGATATTAATTGTAAATTTACCTGGTGACAGAGGGCAATAGTGTTAGATTTGATTTAGCGACAGGCGAACGCAGGCGTAGAACAAATTTTAGTCGAATAATAAAAGCGAAAGATTTTGTACAACTAGTGGATTAATTAAATCGACTGGTACAGTGTTGCGGTTCATATTCATGTCGGTGATTTCAGATAATATTCGCAATTACCCGATGGAACATTGACATCAGTATTGCTCTGAAAGCTTTACCGACATGCCTTACTTCGAACATTTCTATAATAAAGTATTACAATGCCATTATTAATGTAAAAAAGGTAAATAAGCGGAACTAAACTTTTACGTCAAATTAGCTCTTGTTAATTAGAAATTTACAAATAAGGAATTCGTATAACCACTCAACATAATCGAGATTGAAAATCATCATTTTCAGATGAGGAAACTGCTTGGAAAGATAAAAATAAATCATCGGGAAATGATGCAGAGACCGCAGCATCTTATTATGGAAAGGGGTTCTATGTTCGGAAGAAAGACTACCATCTTTTATGCAGGTAACACCGACCATCGCGTATCTCGTCCGAAGAAACAAATGCAGGCGCACATTATACCATTTTTCAAACTCATTCTCGCTTCAGTGTTCCTATGCATTATCGTCCTCTTCTTTTCGATGATGCCACTTACGCCAATATTTTTGGATTATCTGACGCCGTTAAACGAATCAAGGGAGAAGAAGTTTCTATACGAGGTCGAATTTTTCGTTGACTCTGACGAGTATTATTCTTACATAATGCTCCTCGAATACATAGGTACTTTCATTGTTATGGCTATATTGATCGCGGTTGATACAATGTTTATGGTGTACGTGCAACACGCTTGTACGTTATTCGCGATCGTAAGGTAAGCAATTAATACTTGACGAGTGATTAGTGATGACGAGCTCGGTTTCGATGCTTTTGTTCGGCCTATGTTATCATTTATAATATGAACGACACTTTTTTCTAGCAATCAAATAAAGTACCTGCACATGATCAAGGAGAGCTATGTAGACGAAGATGAAGCAGATCGCATGGGTGAGGTGTACGAGAACAAGGAGTACACCGATATGGAGTACCGAGAAATGTATCGAAAACTGAAGATGGCGATCATTATGCATCAAAACGTTATATCGTTAGTATGTTCATTATGCGAATAGAACTTAACGATGTTGCACTTTGTACATAGGATCGTTCCATAGAGCTCACGATAAGTTTTAATACGTCGATAGGTACTCCAATCTGATACAGTCGGCATTTTCAACTTCAATAGCGATCCAATTACTCCACAATGTTGTGGTTATCAGCTTCACGGGAATTCAGGTATGCGATTCTATTTGTTACTTGCAGGCTAAACAGGAGGCGAGGTCTTGTCTCGGGTCAAGTACAAGCACGCGAGACTAGACCTTGTATCTTTTCAGGAACGAATTAAAGACTATTCGAGGTCCAGAACAAAAATTGAATGTTCATAATGCGTTATCATACTTTCGTATTGTTTCTCGAACTTCGCCATATTTACTTAAAACTCCGTAATCTTATTTCTTATCGTTCCTTTTCGAAATTGACTCACAGCTTGTGCTTAATATGGGCAATTCCGATGACGTGGTGAAGTATGGGTCGTTCGTAATGGGAGAGCTGGGTCACTTAGTTTGTCTCTGCCTTCCTGGACAAAGATTGATAAATTACAGCTCACGAGTATACGATGACACGTAAGATTGAGAATATTGTACCAAATCGAGTTATCAATTAACGACACCGTGTTTTGTTTAGAAAAAACAGAAAGTTAAACGATCCCAGCTCTTACGGCTTACAATAAGTTGGTTCCTAAAGGGCTCGACTTTGGTTTAATTAATATACTTTTTCTGTATAAAGATGCTCGACACGCTGGTACGTATTTCCGAAAGAAGTCCGAACTTTGCGCAGTATCGTCCAAATGAGATCCGCGGTGGCCTGCAAATTAACTGCGGGAAAGTTTGCCACGATGAGTATGGAAACGTTTCTCGGGGTACGTAAAATTTGTTTTTGCTAAAACTTTTTGTAAACTGTACTTTATATCGAATGGTATCGTTAATGCCAGCCGTGATTTTGTTCCAGGTCACACAAACGGCAATGTCTTACTTTACAGTCCTATCATCGGTATGCTAAAGCAGTTAAAAGAGATTCAAATGATCTTTCTCGTCGTTAATGAAAACACCTAAAATTAGTTTACCCCCTGCTGAACCAAATGCCTCATAATCCGTGAGTTGGAGACAAAGTACGTGAACACAGAAAATCTATTTTAGATATACGCACTTTATTTCAAAATCATGAAATTGAAATACCATGTTATATTTTTTCTTGTGTATGTATACGACGTGACGCATACATATATTCACTACCGTCCGTAAGTATTTGCCCATTCATAAAAAGTGAATATATTGGCTGATATCTTACAAACTTCTAATAAACGGAATATAATTTGTATATAACAATGTTCTTTATTCTGTTACGTACCACGTTATTTCCCACCCTCATACGAGCTGACTATTTTTCCTTTTCTTTAGAGAATTTTATAAATTTCCGCATATTAAGAGATAAGGTTTTGTCTGTGGCCAAGTAGGTACCTACAAGTACCCGAGACTAGACCTTATATCTTTTCCGGAAAGAACGAACGGGGGTTTTCCAGGTGGTCAAACCGCATTAAAAAATGAATTTTTTTTTTTAACTGCAATAACCTTCGGGAAGGGATCGCCAAGTCTTCAGGACATCTTCAAATTATTAATTATATTGGCTATCGGTAGATTTTAAGTGAGAATTGACTTCGCGTCATTTAGTTAATAAAGTTATAAGCTTTATTAACACCGAACTATTCTACTTTCAACCAAAAATCCAACAATATGTTAAAAGCTAAATAGTAATACAAAAAAATGTATGTATACATATAAGTCAGTGTTAAGTGTGCCACGGCTAAATATAGATTGGGATTAGTATGCCGTGAGGTCAAAAAGGTTGGGAAACGCTGATCTAGGTGGTCCTAGGGTATACCCTGGAAATCTTTGTATTTTTCCCGTTAAAGATCCCAACTGTTCGAAACAGTTTTGGAGCCAACTCCCTCCAACTCCCTGAACGATGTATTTTAACGATTGTAATTGAATGCAAATTTTCCAGTGTATGCAGAAATTATTGAATCAAAGAGCTGGACGGTCTTCAGACGATTGATATTCGAATAATTGAACCCAGAAAACATCCGGATAATCCGGTTGCATGAGTATCCGGATTATATAAATATGTAATAATCGTTCATCATGATTTTCTCAATTACCTGCGGTATTACGGCAATGGCAAATATGAACATGAGAATAGCACGTCTCACGGAAGTGTGTTTTTGAAAGGGCCAAATGCCAATGGTCCACAGAAACAATTTATTCAGTACGTATGCCTTATCCATATAGAAATCATCATCCATCGTTGATCTTACTTCGGACTTCGTGGTACCAAACACGCTTCCTCTGTGGATGCCAGACTACTATACGCCTTAGGAACGATCATACAAAATGAAATTCACGAATGGAAATTGCCGCCGGAATTATTAACGGTGGCGCGAAATTATTCATGCACGACCCTAGTAGCACAATATACTGAAAAAATATTTTTCTAATATCAGATAGATATTTGGATCTCTTTTTAATATTTAAATGTACATATAATATTTATTTGATATTCAGAAAAAAATATTTTTTTAAAAATATTAATGTAATATTTATTTCATATTCAGAAAGAAATATTTTTTTCAAACATTTATAAAACATGTATTTGAGATTCCTAAAAAAATATTTTTTTCCAAATATTTATCAAATATTTATTTGAGCTTCAGAAAAAAACATTTTTTAGGAATATTCATAAAATATGTATTTGAGATTCAGAAAAAAATATTTTTTAGGAATATTCATAAAATATTTATTTGAGATTCAGAAAAAAACATTTTTGAGGAATATTCATAAAATATTTATTTGAGATTCAGAAAAAAATATCTTTTTCAAATATTCATCAAATATTTATTTCAGATACAAAAAGAAATATCTTTTTCAAATATTCATCAAATATTTATTTCAGATACAAAAAGAAATGTCTTTTCCAAATATTCAACAAATATTTATTTCAGACACAGAAAGAAATATCTTTTTCAAATATTCATCAAATATTTATTTCAGATACATAAAGAAATGTCTTTTTCAAATATTCAACAAATATTTATTTCAGATACAAAAAGAAATATCTTTTTCAAATATTCGTTAAATTTTTTATTTGTTTTGTAATCATTCACCCATGTGGCAGAGCGAATCTGAAATTAGTTGTAAAGTAAATTGAGCTCGATGGCATTGCAGTAAAGTAATTATGTGGTGAAGGAAATAGTTGTTGTATAAGAATAATGGGAAGTGTGCATACTATGTATAATATGAGAAAAGCGGTAGAAAATATAATTATAATAAACAAGATCTCGAGAAATGAGGAGCTTGAAAAAGAGATGCGGTTTAGAGATTAAAATTGTACAAAAATCTCGAAAACCGTTTGTCTGATTTATTTCAAATTTGGATACACATATAAGATTATCTAACAATAAGATATATACCATAGGATTTTTTCGATACGCTTACCTATTTGTTTATAATTCAAGTTTTAAGCTTCAACTTTCTGTTCCTTCAATTTCTGTTTTGGGGCAAACAGAAAAAAAATTTTTTTTTTAATAGTTCGAAAATGAAAACTTCAAGAAAACTAAAAAATTCCGAATTTCCGAAAATTTCAGGGTAGCGTAATCCCTTAAGAGTGGAGTACGGGTCATTCCGCGTCAAGTGAGACACTTTTTACAGACATGTTCGAGAACTTTGATGAATTTTTGTGACCATGTAGTGTTCGCGGAGAAAAAAGTTTGGGTAAAAAAAAAAATTCGAATTTTTGAAAACTTTTTGAGTTACAACCTCTCAAACTTTCAGGTAAGATTATTTTTAAAAATTCATATCTCCTAAACTACTAACAATATCGCATTCCGGCAAATTTGGTTGCATTCGTAAAAGTTCAAGCTTTCAATAAAAACATTCATAATTGTTGGATAACGTTTATAAACATTGAAAAAGTTTGTTTAAAACATATAAATTGGTGTAAAAAAAATGGCCATTCGCTATTTTTCTCATTATTTTTTTACAACAACTCTGAAGCTTCCTCTAAAGAATGAAACAAGAATCACGGTGGCCTCGGTCTTAGTTTTTGAGATATCATTTTTTATTCACCAACGCGCACCAATAACGCGCGCCACGCCGATTGTTAGCAGCGCAATACTCGTACGTTCGGTCTCGGTAGTAGTTCGCGGCGCACAAAATTTATCATAAATCCTACAGTCCACGTCCAAATTGATTGCTGCTTTTTGTGCAATAGTACCAAAGCCTTGTCCAACGACTGATGCAAAGATCAGAGTGGCCATTTTAATATTTTCTAAGTTATGGCTCTTAATTCACCGCCTCATTGCACCTCTTGCGCGGCAATTCGTATGGCAGTTCACTGGCAAAATAATTAAAAAAATATAACATTAAACTCGCACTAAAAATATAGAACAGGCCAATCAATAAATACATGTTTTCTCTTGGTGTTTCCCGGGCTGGAGACCGGCATTAGGCCACGTTAAAAACGTGTTTGCATGCATTATGCAGTTTTCAGTAATGATTATTATATATCGTGTAATTTGTGGAATTGTACAGAAGAAGATAGTAATATGAATTTTCAAGAAACGCGGTTGAAGGTGTGGATACGGTAATCAATTTTGGCCGATCTGTCGAGCACCACTGTTTATGGGTAATAGTATCATAGCTATTTGAATCGAAAACCTCTTGTAAGTAATGCATTAAATATGTTGTCCCGGGACATTCACAACATTTTCCTAGATAGCATTTTGCTTGCGGCGGATTGCAAATGATTTTAGCTATTATATCTTTGTACGTTTTTAACGGTGCGGTGCAGATGTTTTCTATGCCGCGTAACAGAAACTTGAAAGGATTTATCCGGGAAACACTGAGAGAAAACATGTATTTATTGATTGGGTTGTTCTATATTTTTAGTGCGAGTTTAATGGTAAATTTTTTAAATTATTTTGCCAGTGAACTGCCATACGAATTGCCGCGCAAGAGGTGCAATGAGACGGTGAATTAAGAGCCATAACTTAGAAAATATTAAAATGGCCACTCTGATCTTTACACCAGTCGTTGGACAAGGCTTTGGTACTATTGCACAAAAAGCAGCAATCAATTTGGACGTGGACTGTAGGATTTATGATAAATTTTGTGCGCCGCGAACTACTACCGAGACCGAACGTACGAGTAATGCGCTGCTAACAGTCGGCGTGGCGCGCGTTATTGGTGCGCGCTGGTGAATAAAAAATGATATCTCAAAAACTAAGACCGAGGCCACCGTGATTCTTGTTTCATTTTTTAGAGGAGGCTTCAGAGTTGTTGTAAAAAAATAATGAAAAAATAGCGAAGGGCCTTTTTTTTACGCCAATTTATATGTTTTAAACAAACTCTTTCAATGTTTATAAACGTTATCCAACAATTATGAATTTTTTTACTGAAAGCTTGAACTTTTACGAATGCAACCGATTTTGCCGGAATGCGATATTGTTAGTAGTTTAGGAGATATGAATTTTAAAAAATAATCTTACCTGAAAGTTTGAGAGGCTGTAACTCAAACAGTTTTCAAAAATTCGAAGTTTTTTTTTTAATCAAACTTTTTTCTCCGCGAACACTACATGGTCACAAAAATTCATCAAAGTTCTCGAACATGTCTGTAAAAAGTGTCCCACTTGACGCGGAATGACCCGTACCCTAAAAACTACATAATTTTTCCTTCATGTTTGTATTTTAAATATGTTCAAGAGTATACGCTGTTTATTTATTAAACTCTTTTTTATTACATTTTTGTAAAGAAACTCGAAGTATTTCCGAAGTTATAAAGATTTTAACAGATCAGACGCCGTGGAGCATGCCTGTACTACTCGAAACTTAATTATTCAGACGCGTTTATTCGGAAACTTTTTTTCACCTGGTTGAAATGATATATCTCTGAAACTGTTCGACCAATCGAATAATATTATATTCACTGCTCAATTAAAAAAATTACTAATTTATAAAAATTGTTTTAAAGATTCTTATCTCTTTTAATAACATGAAATATTGTTTGGAATTATTTGGACCTCTACGAAAAGTAGTATACAAAAAAAAACAGTTTACAGAAATGGCTCGTTGAAGAAACGCAAATCCAACCACCCCGATGTCCCGAGTTCGAATCCCGCCTCGCATACAGCAGCAGAAAATAAAAAAAGTGATACCAATTAAAAATTTGTGAATTGCATCGGTCTGATCCAGAGACGCGCGCGAGAACAGGGAAAAATGTATTTAAAAAAAACTGGTTCGGTCAGTTCTAAATATTTGTTGCAACCTTTTTTGGTTAATTTGAAGACTATTTAATATTAATTAAATATTTAATTCATATTTTTCAAATATCTATTTTACATTTCTTATATATGTATGCAATATTTCGATGCAATATTGTTCCCATCTTAAAAAGTGTCTTAAAAAAAATATTTAACTAATATTTAAAAAAAAATATTTTCTGAATATTTATCTATTTAAAAAAAAATATTCTCTGAATATTTATCTAATATTTTAAAAATATTTATTTTTCAGTTGTTATATATGTATGCAATATTTCGATGTAATATTGTTCCCATCTTAAAAAGTGTCTTAAAAAAAATATTTAACCAATATTAGAAAAAAATATTTAACTAATATTTTTGTGCTACTAGGGGATGTACTGAAAATGTGCAACGGATAGCGTCGAAAAATTGATCGATCAATATAACGATGCGGTGTTCGGACATAGATGCAACCGTGAAATTGTTCTACAAAGAGGGAACAATTGCCGTGGTATAATGCATCTGATTGTTTTGATTCGCTACATACGGTGAGTTACTGCTACAAGAATTTTCCACTCGTTGTTATGTTTACTTAGGATTCTACTTATTATTTCACCCCTACCCTTATTTGTTATCTCATTGTTACGTTTCGTGCAATCCACTGTCGCCTACGCGAAATAAGTTAATGAAAGAAAATTGTCCCAAGAATTACTGACGGCCCGTGGAATATTTTATACCCGGTGTATAGAAAGTCTACAAGGGTTGGCGGCTCAAATAGGGCGTTTAATTTAATCATACGTTGTTCCGCGGATCGACACAAGCACAAAATTGTTCTCGGGCGAGGGAAAAATTTCCACGAAATAACAGTTGACCGTTTTGACTTACTCTTTGCTGCGAATTATTGCGTAGTCCTCCCCTCGGTTTGATTACATAGATAGTTAAGGTCCCATCGGTATCGGCGATACTTATTTGCGTGATTGGGATTACATGAGAATGTAGGGGGTATGCCGCGGATTTGAAGAAATATTGCAGTTTGTTTCATTGTAACGGTCGCGGTAACTTCGTTTGCGCGAGACAGCATATGATCGTGAAAAACGCAAGCTCGAAACTGAACAATTTTGCGAATTATCTGATCAAATTTTATGGATGGGTGTGTGTGTGTGCGTGAGTGCAAGGATGAAATATAAATCCCCCGAATCGAATTTCGTGCATATCTGAACGAAATCCTTGAGCGCAGTTATAATTTGTTTGAATAATGTCTAATTAATCTTTCAGTTTTTCGCAGACAATACGAAGATACTAAAAACAATTGCTTGTAACATATCGTTAGCACGTGGCGTAGTAATGTTACGGGTAGAGATAGAAAATGTGTAGAACCAACGTTTGTCGACATACACTTAGTAATTGCGGTCAAAATAGATATAATGAAGAAAAGTCAAACTTTTTATGTGTTTAAACAAAATGCGTTCTTTAGCAGGATACTAGTTGCAAATTTACTTGGTGTCAGTTGGCAATAATGTCAGTTTCGATTTGGCAGCAGGTGGACGCAAGCACAGAACAAATTTTAGTTTAATTATAAAAGCGACAGATTTATTAAAACTGGTCGATTAATTAAATCTATTGATTTCAGATAATATTAGCAGTTACCCAATGGACAATTGATATCAATACTGCTCTTGAAGCTATACCGACATGCATCACTTCGAGCAATTCTTTAATAAAGTATTGCAATGCCATATTTAACGTGGAAAAGGTGAGAAGGTGGAAATAAAGCTTCAACGTCGAATGAGCTCTTGTTAATTAGAAATCTATTAATAAATACGGCTTAAATCTAGATCATGCACATCTCTGGATCTTCAAACTTTCTTTTACTCTAACAAATGTTATTACGGGTCGCTGATCGCGAAATAATTATAGAATTTCTATTCTAGTGAAAAATATTTTACAAGGAATCACGTGTGTTCGCTTGCTTTAGAAATAGTTTGGAGATTCGATGATGTGCATGATCTAGATTTGTTCCATAAATATTGGTATAACCATTGAACACAATTAAGTTTTGAAACCGGTATTTTCAGATGAGGAAACTACTTGAAAGGATAAAAATAAATCATCTGGAAATGATAAAGAGACCACAGCATCTTATTATGGAGAGCGGTTGTATGTTCGGAAGAAAAACTACCATAATTTATGCAGGTAACACTGATTAACGCCTACCTGGTCCCATGAAAAGAATATAGGTGAATGTTACAATATTTTTCAAACCGACTCCCGCTTCAGTGTACATATGCATTATCTACTTCCTCTATTCGATGATGCCACTTACGCCGATATTTTTGGATATTCTGATGCCGTTAAACGAGTCGAGGGAAAGGAAGTTACTATACGCGGTAGAATTTTTCATTGATTCTCACAAGTATTATCACTGTATAATGGTCATCGAATATGTAGGTTCTTTCACTGTTGTTGCTATACTGATCGCGGTTGATACAATGTTTATGGTATACGTGCAACACGCGTGTACGTTATTTACAGTTGTAAGGTAAGCAATTATTACTTGACGAGTGATTAATGAAGACGGGCTCAGTTTCGACTCCTTTTTACGGTTTATATTATTATTTATAACATAACCGAAACTTCTAGCAATCAAATAAAGTACCTACACATAATTAAGAACAGCTATGTAGACGAAGAGGAAGCGGACCGTCTGCATGAGGTGTACGAGAACAAGGAGTACACCGAGATGGATTACCAGGAAATGTATCGAAAACTGAAAATCGCGATCGTTATGCACCAAAACGTTATAGCGTTAGTATGTGCTTTATGCCAATAGAAATCAAGAATATTGGACTTTGTATACATAGGATCATTATATCTAGCCCACATTAATTTTTCATATTTTTGTTATCTCCAAATCGATAGATATTCCAATCTAATACAATCGGCATTTTCAACTTCATTAGCGATTCAAGTGCTCCACAATGTTGTCGGTATCAGTTTCACGGGAATTCAGGTATGCGATTCTTTCTATTATTTGCACACTAATTCAAGTCTATTCGACGTCCAATACAAAAATGATATATTATTAATAGTGGATTATCGTGGTTTCGTATTGTTCTTCGAACTTCGTCATTTTTCTTAAAAGTGCATAATCTTATTTCTTATCGTTCCATTTCGAAAATGACTCAAAGCTTGTGCTAAATATGGGCAATTCCGATGACGCTGTGAAGTATGGGTCGTTCGTAATGGGAGAGCTGGGTCACTTATTTTGTCTATGCTTTCCTGGACAAAGATTGATAAATTACAGCTCACAAGTATACGATGACACGTAAGATTGAGAATATTGTACCAAGTCGAGTTATCGCTTATTACCGACAACCTGTTTTGATTTCTTTACGCCCAGAGAACCAAACTGAACAGAAAGTAAAACGGCCCCAGTTCTTACGGTTTATTCGATTCCTAAAGGGCTTGACTTTGGTTTAATTAATATATTGGTAATCGTAATGGCATGCAATCACTAATGTCCCGTTTGTTGTACATAAAGGTGCTCGACACGCTGGTATGTATTTCCAAAAGAAGTTCGAACTTTGTGCAGTATCATCCAAATGAGATCCGCGGTGGCGTGCAAATTAACGGCGGGAAAATTTGCCACGATGAGTATGGAAACGTTTCTCGGGGTACGTATTTATTTGTACGAGCACCGTAAGTAAACAGTACTTTATATTCAATGATATCGCTAAGGGCACCTGTGATTTTTTTTCCAGGTCACACAGACGGCATTATCTTACTTTACAGTTCTATCATCGGTATGCTAAAGGAATTAAAAGAGATTCAAATGATCATTCTTACCGTGAATAAAGATACCCATAATTAGTTTACCTCTTGCAAGAGCAAATTTCTCATAATCCGTGAGTTGGAGACAAAGTACGCGAACACAGAAAATTTATTAAATATATGCACTTTATTTCAAAATCACGAAATTTAAATACCTTGTCATAATTTTTCTTGATGTACATGGCGTGTCAGATATACCTGAAAATACCTGGTAAGATGAATTTCAAGAAAATCGTAACGCGTCACAGGCCCTCGCCCGATAACGCAATCGAAAAAACTTCAGAGCCCGTTTTTGCGAACTCCTTTATGGATCTAACCAGAGTGCTTGGATTCACTATATGCCCATAATATAGTATGAAAATATGTTTTAATAAAAATGAATGAAAAAACAGTATTATACAAAATATCTACGCCGATTTCCAAGGTCAATATAAAATTTGTTGGAACGAAGATAAGTGTGGAGAAAACGTGAACACTACTGAATAATTCAATATGAAAGTCTGCCTGGTTCTCGCAATTGTTGAAAATTAAGACCCACAGTGTTGAATATGTCGCTAATTGCAAATAAAAGTTACGCCATCGAATATGAATTTGAAGCGTTACCTGAATCCTACTACCGAAAAAAATTAAACTACCAAAAATCTGACTTGATCGAAATGTATACAAAAATTCCAGGATGTCCGTGTATGTTTTTACTGAAAAGAAAATACTTAAATTCTTTTCCTTTGCTTCTTCCGTTTTACCGGTCGGTTGAAGATATATAATAAATGTAAAGTTTCTGTGAAACTGTTTTCAACGAAATGCCCAATTAATTTCTACACGACTTAAAGTTTGAATATCCTAGGGTATCTCACTATTGTTGAAATTTGTTTCATAGTGTGCATGCACAGTGACAGAAATAGATTTCTATCTCACAATGTTAGTATTCGACACTGCGTCAAAAAGTGGTGGGTAAGTTCTGTCTTTCTTAACATACAAGATAAGTTTTTTCAAGTACCAAAATGCAGTAGCTATCATTACGCCCTTTTATATGGGCTTGGAATACAATAATTGTACTTGGTTAACAGTTAACAACAATATATTTTATTACTATAAATTGTTTAATTTTGTTGGCTATATCGGTGGCCGATAAATAATACGCTCAATCGTATTTCACATTCGCTTCTTCTATCTTCACCCAAAGTTACCAAGAACGATGTGTTTTAACGATTGTAATTGAATGTGAATTTTTCAGTGTGCGCAGAAATAATTGCATCAAACTTAAACAGATGGTAAGTCTCAAGATGATTGATATTCGAATAATTAAACCCAGGAAACATCCGGATAATCCGGTTATATGAGTAACCGGAATATATAAATATGTAATAATCATTCAACCTTATTTTCACAATTACCTGCGGTATTACGGCAATGGCAAGTATAAACATGAGTATAGCACGTCGCACAAAAGTGTGTTGTTGAAAGGGCCAGATACCAATGGTCCACAGAAACAATTTATTCAGTACGTATGCCTTCTCCATGTAGAATTCATCGTCCATCGTTGATCTTACTTCAGACTTCGTGGCACCAACACGCTTCTTCCCTTGACGCCCGACTACTGTACGACTTAGGAACGGACACAGAAAATTAAATTTACGAATGAAAATTGTTCCCGGAATTATTAACGGTGTGCGAAATTATCCATACACGATGTACTGAAAATGTGCAACTGTGAAATTGTGCTAAAACGAGGGAACAATTGCCGTGGTAGAATACATCTGATTATTTTGATTAGCCACGTACGGTGAGTTACTGCTACAAGACCATTCCACTCGTTGTTATATTTACTTAGGATTCTACTTATTATTTCACCCGCTCCCTTATTTATTATCTCATTGTTACGTTTCGTGCAACCCACTGTCGCCCACGCGAAACAAGTTCATGAAAGAAAATTGTCCCAAGAATTACTGATGGCCCGTAGAATATTTTATACCCGGTGTATGAAAAGTCTGCAAGGGTTGGCAGCTCAAATTGGACGTTTAATTTAATCATGCGTTGTTCGGGTGATAGACACAAGCACAAAATTGTTCTCGGACGAGGGAAAAATTGTTAAGAAATAACAGTTGACCGTTTTGAATCGCTTTTTGCTGCAAATTACCGGATAGTCTTCCCCTCTGTTTGATTACTCATTGTTAGATAGATAACGTTCCTTCGGTATCGGCGATACTTATTTACGTGATTGACATTACATGAGAATGTAGGGAGTATGCCGCGAATTTGAAGAACTCTGGCAGTTTGTTCCATTGTAACGGTCCCGGTAACATCGTTTGCGCGAGATAGCATATGATCGTCAAATACGCGCCGCGGAATTCAACAAATTTGCAAATAATCTGATCAAGTTTTATGGATGTGACCGTGTGCGTGTGCGTGCAAGGATGAAATATAAATCCCTCGAACCGAATTTCGTGCAAATGTGAACGAAATCCTTGAGCGCATTTATAATTTGTTTGAATAATGTCTAATTAATCTTTCAGTTCTGCGACGCACTTTTGCGTTTTTGCGGACGACACGAAGTTACTAAACAATTGCTTGTAACGTATCGTTAGGACGTGGCGTAGTAATGTTACGGGTAGAGACATAAAATGTGTAGAACCTACGTTCGTCGACATACACCTAGTAATTGCGGTCAAAATAGATACAATGAAGAAAAGTCAAACATGTCCTTTTTATCTGTTTACACAAAATGCGTTCTTTAGCAGGATATTAATTGCAATTTTAGTTGGTGTCGGTGGGCAATAATGTCAGTTTCGATTTGGCGGCAGGTGGACGCAATCACAGAACAAATTTTAGTCGAATAATAAAAGCGAAAGATTAAGTAATACCAGTCGATTAATTAAATCGACTGATTTCAGATAATATTAGCAGTTACCCAATGGACAATTGACCTCAATGCTGCTCTTGAAACTTTACCGACATGCATTACTTCGAGCAATTCTTTAATAAAGTATTACAATGCCATATTTAATGTGAAAAAGGTAAACAGATGGAACTAAAGCTTTTTCGTCGAATTAGGTCCTGTTAATTAGAAAACTGTTAATAAAAATTGGTGTAACCATTGAACATAATCGTGTTTGAAATTCGGAATTTTCAGATGAGGAAACTACTTGAAAAGATAAAAATAAATCATCGGGAAATGATGAAGAGACCGCAGCATCTTATTATGGAAAGGGGTTGTATGTTGGGAAGAAAAATTACTATAATTTATACAGGTAACACTGATTAACGCCTACCTCGTCTCATGAGACGAATATAGGAGAATATTATAACATATCTCAAACCGACTCCCGCTTCAGTGTACATGTGCAATATCTACTTCTTCTATTCGATCATGCCACTTACGCCGATATTTTTGGATATTCTGATGCCGTTAAACGGGTCGAGGGAAAGGAAGTTGCTATACGCGGTAGAATTTTTCATTGATTCTGACAAGTATTATTACTATATAATGGGTATCGAATACATAGGTTCTTTCCTTGTTGTTGTTATGCTGATCGCGGTTGATACAATGTTCATGGTATACGTGCAACACGCGTGTACGTTATTTACGATTGTAAGGTAAGCAATTAGTATTTGTCGAGTGATTAGTGATGCCGGACTCAGTTTCGACGCTTTTGTACGGTTAAAATTATTATTTATAACATAACCGAAACTTTCTTCTAGCAATCAAATAAAGTACCTACACATAATCAAGAATAGCTATGTAGACGAAGAGGAAGCGAACCGCCTGCATGAGGTGTATGAGAACAAGGAGTACACCGACATGGATTACCAGGAAATGTATCGGAAACTGAAAATCGCGATCGTTATGCATCAAAACGTTATATCGTTAGTATGTGCATTATGCGAATAGAAGTCAAGAATATTGCACTTTGTACATAGGATCACTCCATGTAGCTTACGATAAATATTAATATATATCTGTCACCTTAATATTTTGGATGACCTTTCATCGATAGGTACTGCAATCTGATACAGTCGGCATTTTCAACTTCAATTGCGATCCAATTGCTCCACAATGTTATGCTTATCAGCTTTACGGGAATTCAGGTATGCGATTCTTTTTGTTATTTGCAGACTAACTAAAGTTTATTCGAAGTCGAAAACAAGAATGGAATGTTCATAACGCGTTATCATTGTTTCGTATTAATCGAAACATTGTTTCTCTAAACTTCGCCGCGTTTACTTAAAAGCCCGTAATCTTATTTCTTATCGTTCCTTTCCGAAATCGACATGACAGCTTGTTCTTAATATGGGCAATACCGATGACGTAGTGAGGTATGGGTCGTTCGTACTGGGAGACCTCGGTCACTTATTTTGTCTCTGCCTTCCTGGACAAAGATTGATAAATTACAGCTCACGAGTATACGATGACACGTAAGATTGAGAATATTGTACCAAGCCGAGTTATCATTTATTAGCGACACCGTGTTTTGTATAGAAAAAACAGAAAGTGAAACTATCCCAGCTCTTACGGCTTACAATTAGTTGGTTCCTAAAGGGGTTCGACTTTGATTTAATTAATATGCTTGTGCTGTATAAAGATGCTCGACACGCTGGTACGTATTTCCGAAAGAAGTCCGAACTTTGCGTAGTATCGTCCAAATGAGATCCGCGGTGGCCTGCAAATTAACGGCGGGAAAGTTTGCCACGATGAGTATGGAAGCATTTCTCTCGGTACGTCAAATTGTTTTGTGCTAACACTCAGTAAACTGCACTTTATATCCAATAGTATCGCTAAGGGGTAGCTGTGATTTTTGTCCAGGTCACCCAAACGGCAATGTCTTACTTTACAGTCCTATCGTCGTTATACTAAAGGAATTAAAAGAAATTCTAATGATCTATATCTCGCCGTGAATAAAAATACCTAGGATTAGTTTACCCCCTGCAGAAGCAAATTTCTCATGATCCGTGAGTTGGAGACAAAATACGCGAACACAGAAAATTTATTAAATATATGCACTTTATTTCAAAATCACGAAATTTAAATACCTTGTTATATTTTTTTTAATATATATATGACATGTCACATATACCTGCATATACCTGGTAAGATGAATTCCATGAGAATCGTAACGCGCCACAGACCCTCGCGCGATAACGCGTTCGAAGAAGCTACTGTGCTTCCTCATTCC
Source organism: Pemphredon lugubris (assembly GCA_933228935.1). NCBI lineage: Eukaryota > Metazoa > Arthropoda > Insecta > Hymenoptera > Crabronidae > Pemphredon > Pemphredon lugubris. Next base: position 66,005,693 of record OW121815.1, read on the forward strand.
CATGCGGGAAAAGGATCTTCGCCAGACTATCGTGCGAGGGCCCGTCTGCCTATTGCATTCCGCGCGCATTGAGTCTGTATGTGAGTTTCTTGAAGTATCATTGGAACGGTGAAAATATAATACGTACCTCGTAAAAATGAGGTTTATTCTTTATTTACTCTTCTCCCGGGGCTCAACCCTCACGATGGTAAAACTCGTGTTTGTCTCGGGCACGGAGTTATCTAGATACGGCCCTGACTATTACATTACCAAATTCCAAAATTGCATTGAAATTCCTATTGAAAGTTTCTGCGAACTGATGAATACACTCATAGTGTTCGCATTCACTATATCCCGATAATATAGTATAAAAATGTGTTTTAATAAATATCAATAAAAAATACATTACACAAAATATCTACACTGATTACAAAGATCAATATAAAATTACATGTCTCTGGATAGCACCACCATCCAATGACCAATGTACAGTAATAATTATCATCGTACCTAAATCGTACTGTTAGTAATATCGGTCGCCATTAATAAATATAATAATTATACTCCGCATAGAGTTTCGATAGAAAAATATCCGTAACGCTGTTCGTCGTTTAAATCTAAACGTCATGAATTCCCAAATAATACGAAAGAATACGTAGTTACAATAACATAGTAGTAAGAAATTATCATAACTGCGTTTATTATCCGATATTACGTCGGAATAAGGAAGAGTTTCGATCTCTGCTTCTTAAGAGTTTCGGTCATGATTCACGGAAGTGAATCGCGAACAAGATTCTACGCTGAATACACGTTTATAGTAACGGACGACAAGGCACTCTTGAAAAGTTCGTTTCTTCAGATTCTCAGTAAAAGCCCTAATCATACGTATGCAGCAGAACCTCTTTAATTCAACCTAAATGGGATTAAATCTTGTTTGAATTCCCGACCATTCGAATTAAATGTGGGAATAAAATTAAAAAGGAAATATATAAAATAGAGTAACGACGATTCAATAAATATATTCGACGTGTCAACGGCGTTTTCTTTTTCAAGTTTCCCAAAATTCTCATTTATCTGAAATTACGAATTACCGAGGTTCTACTGTATACTTTGTAGGCCTCTCAGTTTATGTACGCGTAATACTTCGTTCGTCAACCATTTCTACTTTAATTTACTAACTTCGTATCTCATCGCGGTGATTCGGTTCAATTTTTACTCGTACTGTATGTACCTTAAATCGCACAAAATGATGAAGAACATTGATTCTCTCTCTCGCTCCCTCTCTCTCATTCATTCACTCACATTCATCTCCCTTCTCTTTCTCTCTCTGTGTCACCCGCTGACAATTGTTCCCTTAAAACAATCCCTGCATTTTCCAAATAAAAACTTCTGCCCAAAGGGTTAATATCACTATGGAATTAACTATCGCATTGGCTCGCATGTAGAAGCACCATAGAGTTACGCCACAAACTAGAATTTTTAACTAATACATAGGAACGTGCGTATTAAAAAGACAATTATCAATGATGAATAGACTACAAACGTTTCTGCAAGTTCGTATTATAATGCAGGACACCTAAAGAAACGGAATTGAAATAAACACGTTTCGTCAAGATTATTGGCAAACGATCAGGAATCAATCATTTGATAAAACTTTATTGTTCATATACGCGTGTAAACAGAAATTCATATTTGCACAAACATCTGCAGTCTAAATGCTTCATCAGCGCTGCCGTATCGCGAGTTCTTTCCGTACACCAAAAAGTCTTGTTTCTTTGAGGCTGCTTTGACAGTAATTAAATCGCACGAATTCATTTAACAATTACACGATCAAGCAATTGTTGATTTGACCAATTCTTCTGGTTTTGTACAGTCCCACCCAGGCGGTCACGTCTATTAAGGAACACACTTGTAACACGTAATTCGATAACACGCGTCCATATATTATCATGCCGCGTCGAGACGTGTTGCGGGCTTATGAACACATTTGCAACACGCGTATTGTAAAATAGAAGATCTGGCCTGTACGATATGCCAAATCCAACTACCGTTTTTCTACAGAATAAGACGAACACGATTATACTCTTCGAGAATACGAGTATCCCGGCGTTATTGCTTAGTTCTACGAAATGAGCACGCAAGTACCTCTGTTCCGAAAAAAGTCAACGGAGGCCGAATTTTTCCTGCTTTCTCACGAAACTAATTCTTCGTGTATCCGCAGAATTGTTCTCTTATTACGAATGTTAATTGAGTAATACGTTCAAACTGTACATCATTTCAAACAGACTACTTAAAACAAGAGGAGACTGTGTGAATTCGAGTATCAAACGATTTTTCAATACTGTAAGATCGCACGGAATAACTCGTGACGAAAACTTTAAACGCATCCATCAGATGCGTTACGCAACTTTTAAATGCTTCCCACGAGTTAACAATCGGAGGACATAAATCGAATCGAATGAACCTTTAAAGCTAGGCGCACGTATCAGTCGATCAAACAACACGGTAACCACGATCAAACCTGTACTTACGAAACTACCGAAAACCAGAAACATTACCTAAGAGTTTCTTACGTGCGAACACTTTAACACGACCTCAAAAATTTCCAAACCTATTAACGTACGGTGATCAGCGACGATTCGCGATCGAGAGTAACGTGACGCTGCGTTCGAATTTGTTAACGACTCTATGAATTCAAGAATTCAAAGCTTCGCATCGATATTATTTCCGATCGCGAAACGTTCGCCGCTCACCGTGCAAGTCACCTTACCGAACATTAACGAACGGAGGTATTTAAACGAGTGCCTCCGCGTGATAATGATGATAATGATGATGAATGTGCTCGTGGACTTGTTTTCGCCCGGACGACGCGGCAGCCGCGTTCTGCGAGAATTCGCGCTCCAGCCAACGAACTACCTGAACCATAGCTCTGGCCTGATCCTGCTCTCTGGTCGCGTGTTTAAGTTGATGCTTCTTGCTCGACTTGCCGCACGGTTGCGACTGATTGAACTGCGTCTCGTTGCGCTGAACGTTATGATTGTTCGTCGGACTCTGATTGACGGGCTGCTGATTATTCGGTATCAGATTGCCGACGTTTCGATTGGCGTTACCGGTGGCCGGTTGATCCGCGCAAATATTCGGACTGATCACGTTGCGGGTCAAGAGCTGCGGTTGAACGTAAGCTCGCGGAGACTGAGCGGTCGCGTTGTTCCTCTGAAGGCCGTACTGCGTGCGCGTCTTCCTCAAATTCCCTCTAGACTTGGCGGGCAGCTTGGAAAAGGATACGAAATTGTGAGGATTTTCTCGACTAGGTTTGTGATACGCCGTCGCTGGTCCTCGTGGCTCCGGCGGTGGACGACTTTCCTGATTCTGCTGGGTCGAAGACTCTACGTTCGGAGGTTGAGTTGGAATGCGTTGCTGCTCGTTTTGATGCCGTTTCCTGTAATCAACGAAGGGGACACTTGTACAAGCACGTAAAGGCAGTTATCGAAATTCCATCGGAATTCAAGTTCATTAATTTAATTTACGCCTATCATTAACCATTTAAGATAGAGTACCTTGTCGTATGAAAACTGAGGTTATTCTTTTCCATGTTCGCTTGAATAATTTCCAAGAGCTGTTGTCTCTGCAGAGCACCGCTGCGTTTTCGTTGATTTGTCGTTAGAAGGGGCGTTAAGGGAGAAAATACAGGGGAAATGTCACTGTCGTCGCTAATGTCACCCTCCGAACTATTGGAATAGGGTGACGGCAAATGGGGCACCGGCCCCACCCTCCTGCGTAGCTCCTCTTGCTTCACTCGATTCGTCCGAGCGTTCTCGCCATCGTCCTCGCTATGCGTGTCAACCTCCTTCTGCTGATTCTGGAAGAAGAATAACAATTATTCGGTATTTCTTACAAAATTTATTGCGTAAAAACATATTTAGAATTTACATTTTTTTTTCATTCTCAGTCATATTATTAAAACAAAACTGTTACAGTGCAATTACATTCGGATGGCACAGAGCACTAGAAAAACCTTGGAAAGAAATTTCTCATGAACCTTAGAAAACATGAATTTTTTCTCCGCTGCAGCATCGTCTGAAAGACATACGTTAAGCGTTTCAGAACCAGTCGGTAAATTCAATAAATTCAAAACATTTGAATCATTTGAACGCTAAAAATGACACTGCAGTAGAGTCCCGGTAATCCGGACCTCGATAGTCCGGACATCCGGTTTTAAAAAAGTATTTTAAAAAAGTGGGCCTACGTTCATAACGTTGAGACTACAATAGTTATTTTTATGCTAAAAACATCGATTTTAATCATTTGATCTATCCAAAACTTGTTTTACAGACTTTTAAAGCTGATGGCGTATTCCCAACTTTCAGCGATCCGAACGGGGTCCGCTCCCATCAAATTCAAATTACCGAGACTCTACTCTAATATTTAATAAGTACTATTTCTGGAAAATATACGAGATCTAGTCTCGCCTACTTGTACTTGACCCGAGACAGAACTCTGTCTCTTGATAAATTACGTGCAGCGCAACTGCAGGAAACGGAAAAATCTACACCATAGAGCATCCTGGTTCGGAAAGGGTTAGAACCCAAGAGACTACCGCTCCCAGATCCCCCCTTTGTTAAACTCGATCTAAGCAATTCCAGGTTTTCCTACGCATCGGGGTTTCAGGGCCAACGCCGACCAACTTCGATCCCTACCTGACATCGATGCCTGAGCACTCTCCTCCTTCTAGGAACTCTACGCGAACCATGAGCGGCGTGAGGAGCCGCGGTATTGTTGCAGGAAGCATGCTTCAAATGACAGCAGGACGAATTTCCGGAATGACTGGCAGGCGGCGGTTGTGTTGCGTTCGGGCAGCCGGTACGCGTCTGGTTGCTCCTCTGATCGGGCGACACCGTCAATTTCACTTTAATCGTCTTACTGCCGCACGGTGGTACCTGGATGGAGGCGCCCAGCGTGTCGTAAATGGTCGTGACCAGTCCGGCAATGTCGTCCTTCGTTATCTTCCCGTGGCCGTCGAAGTCGTAAAGGGTGAAGGAAAATTCTTGCCTACGTCGATCGCCTTCCGCTACCGACACGTCGCACTCGAACTCCTGGATCGCGTTAAACGAAGAGTTAATGAACGGTGTTAATGACGGATTACGATACGCCAATCGTTATTCGACACTTTTGCGGCTTTCTTTCAGAAACCGAGGGGAGCTATGAAACCTACCTCGAAGCTGAGCTGCTTCGTTGTTGTACCGGCGGTAGGTGGTGGTGGTGGTGGCGGCTCGTCATTTCCGGTTGCCGGTGGAGGAACAGCCGAGGCATCCGTCGCGACTTGCGGCGATTCGGTTTCTATTAAAATCGGTTGAGATTCCGGTGGTGGGGCATTACAAGGGGCCGTGACACCGCCAAGAAGTTCCTCGGAGTCGCTACCTTCCGTATTACCTCCAACAACTGGAACAAGATAAGATAATGTAATGAACGTTTGACCTAGAAAACCACCACGAATCTTCTTCTCAATTTTTCGTATCTTTTAATCCGTGGGCGATACTCGAACATTTGATTTCTAATGGACCACCATGTATAACACGCGCACGCCAAGTGCGCTCTGCGAGAGTAACTGTACCCTACATTAATGGACAAGTCGATAGTCGCTTATCAATATACGTAATAAAAGAACCTAGCGATTTCGACTCGAACGTAACATTTCCTTCTTGTACAACTTGTTGTTAACGCCATCGGTCTATAATTAAGGTAACGGTCTTACCGTGTTCTAAGAAAGGTGCACGCAATAGTTGTAACGGTAGATTAAATGTTACCCGCGCGGTAGAACTAATATAAGGGAAATAATAAAGACCAAGCCGCTTTAGAAACGCGAGTTATTAACAAAATGAAAGATACAATATTTATTTTAATACGCTGTTTCGCGACCCAACAACGACAAATTCTTACAATAATGTTCCAATCACAACTGAGTACTATCAAAAACGTCCAAGACCGAGACGAGTTTTACATCAACCGTTGGAAATATTTCACGAGGATGAAGCAATCCCCCTGATCGTTTCTTGCAAAGAGCAAGACAACTTCGGCCACTCGGAAAACATTTCCATTATCGGCAAGGGAGTCTCTGAATCCGGTACACACCGAGTCTCAAGGAAGACGCGACATTTTCGATTCGTTTCCCAACGTAGAAACCGGACACACTTTGAAGTCGTGAAAGGCAACGGGGGCTAGGTATTTCTAAAAGCAAAAGTAGCATCCCTCATCGTTTGGAACAGTCTCCGAGGCTGCTATTACTGTTGGCTTCCAGGAAGAGAGACCTGACCAAATGCTCCTTCCTTTCTTCCCGCTCCCTCTTTTTCTGTTTTCCCCTATTCATCTCCCCTCGGCTCCTCTCCACGCAGAGTCGACCTTAAGTATACGAAGCTAAAGCGCGGTTTACACGGAGCGAACTTACCTCGTTGCTCTCAACCGAGTCCACTTAGCGCGTGCAAACTCGCTCAGAAGCAACGGAACTACGAGCGAGTTTACTCGCTGCTCGCCGAAAGAGCAAAGTCGAGGACCAACGAACTACACTCGCACGCTCGTTCGCGTGTAAACCGGCTCGCGTGTAACTCACGTTTCATCGACGCTAGAGTAACCGTAGTTCCAACGAGCGAACTCGTAAACTCGCAGCGTGTAAACCGCGGTTTAGTCGCTACTCGCTCGGCTAGTAGTATCATCCTTTTTTTTTACATCACCTCTAGCCTTTTAGCGTGCAAAGAAAACGTTACTTTTAGAGCGCCACAAGGTGGTTTAGGAGCTACTTGCCAAATGGTAAGCTAGTAAACTCATCCCCTCGCTAACTCGCCCTGTGTAAACCACGCTTCAGCGAGACCCGGGTATCTATCCGCAGTCCCCCCCCCATCGAATCGCCGGATGCCGTTTCTTTTCTGCTTTCTCATTCATTCCGTATTTACTCACGCTTCGTTCCACAATGCCGGCAGGGAGGAGAGTGGATTGAGTGCTGGAATCGTTGCGATCGATGTTTCAAGGGGTTAATAGTGCTTTCTTGTCCGCGATGTTTAAATCCCTTTTAATCGTCGTCTTTTCTTCCACGCTCATTACGTTCCATTTTAATCATGGTTGAATCGAGACCATCGGGTGAATCGAGGATTTAAAAGATTTTGCCTAGCCTACGCAAAATACAGCAACGGTAGAAAGTAAAATAGTATCTCCGTAATATCTCCTTTCCCCCGATGATACAAGCATGCGCTTATTTCGTTCGATGTGTACATCCAATCCTGATTTTAATCCAGGAACCACTGTCGTACAATTCCACGTGATATCCACCCTCGGCGGATTTGCCAACAGCGTCGCATAAGCGCGACGTCTCGTTCCTTGTACGCGAGCCCGGCGCCACAAATATGCAACGTGTTTACTTTATCAGTTTATGACGTTCAGAGGATACGAGTCTCGTCGCGGTACACGGGTGTGTCGCGGATGGATCGAAAGATCAAATAGAATCGAGAGGAAGATTTTTTTTTTTTGTTTTCTTCTCCGACTCTGGTATCGTACGCGTTAAGGTATGCTTCGTACACCGTTGCTTCGAGACACCCCGTATAAAGTTCTTAACCCAGCTTCCGCTGAAAGCCTACAAAGCTATTCTAACACTTCAAAGTAAAAGCTAGCTGTTACCCGTCGCGCAACGCAGGTAACTCATTCTCGCAACAACATATCACGTTGGCACACTCGCGCCAAGATCAGCGCAACGATTCTTGGGCAAAACTATGTGGGAAGGTCGCGTGGGAAGATAACGCGGCATAAGTTACCCGACAATATTCGCGACGAATAATATACAACGATAAGAAAGTACCATACGTTTATAGTAATAATAACACGTCGCGGTCTATAATAAAATCATACGTAACGAAGAGTGTCCCCGTGTCAAGTTTTACCGACGATTATCCTCCGCACTGTTTGTTATTTAAAAGAAAAATATATTTCGTCCAGATCTAGATCTAGATAAGTGTCGATTCGGTCGAAATATTGTTTATTATAACGAGCAATACGGAAGATCGTTGCGCGTAAAGCTTCAAACGGCACACATCGTATAACGGTGACACAAGAAAATAGTACCCAATAACGATTGGTGAAATCTAAAAGATAAACGGGTCAATAACATCAATGAACGTTAGATTCGAATTAACAGAACGCTACCAAACACGAACCGCTGACCATTAGCCCGCATTCTGTTCTGAAGTGCGTTCGGTCTGAGTTATTCAGCACTATCGAAGCGAGTTATTATGAACGAAAAGTAAGGTCAGACTCCTGACACAAATAGAACGTTGCAAACACTTTGCGAGCGTGGACTAGTATGAATCGTCCGTAGCAAACACGAAACGGTGAGTATCCGACTTCTATTGCAGTCCTCCTCTACTTTAACAGCGTCCCCCGTAGCTTCGATTTCAGCTTTCAATTTGATGGAAAATAACTTTTAGCCGCACAAATCTTCCTCGATAGTTTCTAGCGAGTAAACTGGTAATCCTTGCGAAGGTTACTCGTGATAGCTATCCAACTTGAATTTCTCCTCATTGATCGGCCAATTAGTTGTTCTAATCCCGATTTTATCGCTACGTTAGTTTATTAGAAATCGCCGGAGATGTCCGTGGAATGAGAAACTATAAAATAATCAAGTAGATGTGTAATGTATCGACTGCGCTCCCGTCGCTTCTCTAATCGTAAGTTAGTAATGGTAAATATTTTTTTGAATTCTTCCAAATCCTCTGATGCATCATTATCCTTATCGTCGCGACCAATGTCCAAAATCCTAATCTTCTCCCCATGAATTTCCACTCAAACACAAATTACTCATCATCCCTTCCATATCCTTTTTCCCCGTGATAACAGTTTCCCTTAAACCTATCGTCGCACACCATCTAGAGAATATCCTCAAAGTCGAAACACTGAAAATCTTCAGAAACCATCTAAATCTAAAACTCGCACTGTCCGGAGTCTCGTCATATAAGAATTATCAAGAGACAAGGTCTTGTCTCGAGTAAACTACATATAACTAAATAAACCCTGAGATCATCGGATTGTTTAAAAACTGTCTAAAATCCATTACGAGCAATCCCCGTTGTTCGTAACAGAATCCCCCGGCGCATCTGGGGAACGATTAAAGAACGATATATCGGAGACGAGGTGTATAGCGGATTTAGGTTCTTTTGATGTGCCCCTCGAATATACGTGGGGAAGCATGCCGTTAATTTTTCGTACGGACACGGTAGGAAAAAAAAGCACGGTAGCGACTTTATAAGAGGGGAGAAAAGGGGGGGAGGGGAGGGGAGAAAAGGGGGGGGGGAGATCCCTTCTTTTATGATACGAAAGAAGCGAGTTGCCGCCAAATGCTTTTACTTAACCACCGACTAATGCACGTAACGAACTCGCGAGGTCTCGATAATTAAACTCCACCCTCCGTGTGCGGTACCGCTTTTGCGCCCTCTCGAATGAAAAGAAGCAGGGGGAAAGAGACAAACGGCTTTTGCTCCTTCTTCGTGAATCACCCTTTTCTTTCTGTTTGCTCGCTCGTAACTTCTATCATTTACCGGGCGCAACAGCTTTTCCTTTGGACACAAATTTGCGCTCCCGCGAAAGAGGAATACGCGGGGGAATTCCAGACGGGAGTCGTGTTTTACCCTTGATGGTGACATGCGTGAGTTTATTTTCAAAACATCGTAAATCCAGCAAATGTAAAATTCGAGATGGTCACGATCTTTTTTATTGCTACTCGATGCGTGTATTATGGTTTTATAAAATATTCTAGTAAATAATAAATGGGGATTGGTGATGTGCCCCGAATTGCACGGTATTAATCGAAGACGGGTTAAAATTGAGAATTGGAATTGAAAATGTGATTTAAAATTGCAATTAAAAGTTCACATTCGCGAATTGAAATAAAAAGTTTCAATTTTCAATTGGAGTTTGACCATTGCAATTGAAAATTGCAATTTAAGAACTGAAATTGGAAATTTACAATTAAGGTTTAAACATTTCCGTAGATAAACCAATCAATTTCTCTCGAAGAATGTCAATAATTGTTTTAAAAATTCGCATGACATTTTTTAATCGCTGCGTCATTTTAAAATCACATCAATTAGATTTCACGAAATATTGTTACTTTACACACTTACAATTTTTTCGTCTAGAATATCGTTATGCCAGATTATTGTTGCACATAAATATCTAACGTAAACATTATGCTACCTAGGAAACATCTGCGGACGGAATTACTAGTAAGAAAAAGAAGTATTGCTTTTTTAGTTCCGTCGACATTAATTTGAGATCTCCGAGTGGAAGTACTAAAAGGAATTTAAAAAAAAAGGAGCGACAGGGGATTTCCTTCGCATTAAGCAGCTGTGTAGAAACATGTTTCTTACTTTGATGTTCGCCGCTCTTTAGCGGATACCGAATTCTTGTTAGCGAGCAGTGTTATTTTAAATTAGCAAATACAGGGCGTCTCAAAAATGTTGTATTTTCCATTAACGGATTACGTCATCGCAGGATGACGTGATGTTTTCAAAAATCTATAACTTTCTTATCTTTCGTTATAATTAGAGGTTTTAAAAACATTGCCACACAAAAAACAATTTTTCGCGGCCACTTTGCACGATCATCTTAAAATTTTGCACCAATGCAAAGAAAAATAGTACTGCGCGTTCATTGTCACGAGCTTTTCTCGATTAATCTAACTGTTTTTAAATAATCAAAAAATGTTCAGTCTTTGCGAACTGGAAATTCAAGTTTTTCGTTTATACGTATGCACGGCTAATCGAGAGCTAATTCAAAATCTTCGCGAATTATATTTGTATTAATAACAAACATAAATAAAACGTCGAAAATAAATTTCCCATAATACTTGCACAGTACAATAAAATTAAACATTGATTGGTTACAGCTTAAAAAATAAAAACGGAAAAATTGTGAATAAAAAAAAGTCTTGAGCGCGGTGTTCAAAGGAATTCGGAATTGCGAGGACAGTTCGACGGCGAAGAAAAAACTCGAGCGTGACGTAACACCACGTGGGATCCACTTCTGTCATACTGCAGCAGCATCATCGTCGAGAAACTACTCACTCTCGCGCTACGTGACTTTCAACTCGACGATAAAATACGCTCCGCGAACGAGCTAACCGGCGAATCCGCATACGGTGTATCCCTCGATCTATCGTGCGTCGCAATCTCGACGTGTCCCGATATAAAAGAAACCGACAAAAACGAAGAAAAGGAAGCCGGAGGTAGAGAGAAAGGAGAGGACAGAGGTAGGGAGAGAGAATTTATTAAATACACTGGGACACGTCCCTTAAGTGCATCAAACCCAGTTTACAAATACGGATGTATCGGGTTCACGCCCATAAACGTGCGTATCTCTGCGGGAGTTACGTAAAATAACCATCGATGTAAAATAAAAATAACGCGAAACGGGGATAACGATGATAGTAACATCGATATTTCATTGCCAGCGGAATTTTTCTCACAACTGCTTTACGTTCATACAGTTTCCGAGAAAAATAATGCTACTCTACTGCAAATCTGTCGATTTTGAAAATAGATTAACTTAAGGTTGGAAAATAATTAATTTTCGCAAGAGCAATTAAATACTTTCGAGCTTGCAATTCTGTCTACCCCGGGTCCACAGATTGTTTACGCTCGGGTCAAGATTGTTTACATTCCGCGCCGCGCCGCGCCACGGATTCTGGGACACGCGAAATCGTAACCTCACTCAGGCGAAATTACTTTCGAAACAATGACAGATATTTTTCAGACTGAAAATAGTCGCGATGCTTCCTCGGAAAAAGCGCAACACGAAACGATTATTGAATCAAGGGGTCACCGGAAATGAAAATTTCCTGACATCGCCTAATGGTGATGCATCGCAACTAGATCACGACTCCTATGGTATCGCGTTAACAGTCCAGCATCAACAGGGAGAGCTACAGAGAGAGGAAGGGCAAAAGAGATACAGTAAAAGCTTACCAGAAAAGGGTCTGTATCCAGCGAGGAACCTTGCTCGCCACCACTTTACCAATCCGGTAGCCATGAGACCCTCATGCATTCACGAGCACCGTGCACACTTTCCTTCCAGGCTTTCTTGTTCCGCCACTTTTTTTCCCCGCGGACTCGCCACCGTATCAGATTCTTCTCGTTTCCCCGCGGCAGGAGTCAGAGAACACCGCCAGGATTCCGCACGGCGCGCCAAACACGCGGTCTCTTCATCCAACCGAGATTATTCCTTCGCAATAACTCACAGTTGAAATCCCTGTCCGCGTCTCCTCCCCACGTTTCACTCTTTCCTCTTTCCCCACTGTCGCAACTTCGTTAAAAAGAACGATACGCTCACTGTACTTCCGTAGGGTTACGCATCCCCATCGCGTTTACCGTCAACGGAAATAAGTGCCAGGCCGATCGACGTGCGGTATCGCGTGTCCGTGTGGCCTCGCGTAAGCGTATTTAATAACACGTGCTTTTTAAACTTCCGTGCTTTTCGCCAGTGTGAGCACACGCGAGCACACCACAGGTCACATGTACACAAACACGTTTGAGCGTTAAGTAGCCTTGTTTTCGATCCTTCCGTGTGTCGTTGCTTTTCGAGGAAGGGACGTGGTGCCCTTTGCGATTCACGCCACTTATTCGGTCACTGTGTTAAGACGCGCGTACACACCGACCCGGTTTCAAAACAAACGCTCGGCACGCATTGTATTCCGGATGTAAACGCGTGAGAAAAAGAAACGCGACGGAGGACGGGTGGCAGAGTTAACGATCGCGAAGTTGCTCGTTCCGTGGCCCGAGCACGACTGCCGCCGATCGTCCTCGCCTAAACCACGTTCCCCATAATTCCCTTTCCCCGTGCAGAGTGCAGCGTCGCCGACAGGGCCGTACCTAGGATACGGGAAGCCCCGGGGGTGGCGGGCGCGCCCAAAAATCGCAGCTTTACAAAAGTTTCTTGTCTTTCATTCTCCATATTCTTTTCTACTATTTTTTACTCTCTCTTTTTCTCTTTTAAGAATTACCGCAATGCACGATTGATATCGCGCATTCTTGAAACCATAGTTTTATATTGTTATTTATACCTTCGATATCCGGACTATCTTTTAGAGGACACGTCCCGAAACGAATATTAACCGAATCTCCGATCGTTTCCTACTTTTTATGTTCTAATACGCTTTGCCACTGCTTGTTCGTTACTATTCTTTCTACTGTTTAACTTTCGATATTCTCCCTACTTTTTGATTTTTGCGCTTCTCGGTTCCCCTCAACGCTCTTTTTACTCTTCAGCTTTAATCTTTTAATTTCTCCTCCTGTTGACAATCATTTTCTCCGTAGTTCGGTCTCCCTCTTTTTTCACGCTGCGCGTCTCCATCTCTTGGTTTTCTATTTCTATCTCATTCGCTCCCTCTTTTGCTCCCCGTCTTTTCGTCCCTGATTTCTTCCCTCTCTCGCTCCTGCCCTCGCTCTCTCTTCGTCGCACCACCGCTGTTTGCCTTCTTCTCTCTTTCATTCGTACTCGCTCCCCGTCGCACCAACTGCGAGCACACTTTCCTTTTCTCCTACTACTCTTCTCTCCTTCCTTTTTGTCCGGCGAAGGTCTATGAGAGCGCCGAAGAAGGATAGCTTCGCACGGCTGGTGGGGTTTTGAAGGAAGCCGATGATGGTTCAACGTAGCCTACGACGACACTAAATGTCGGCGCTGCGATTCGAGTGGTATGCGTAAAAAGGAATCGTGACTGCGAAGGATTTCGATTATTGCGGCCGCGAGAGGAACGCGGCTCAATTTTTGCGCCGATCTTTAAGGACGTTGCTCCCCCCATCGCGTTCCGGGGAAAAAAAACGTCGCTCTTAAAAGCGGGACGCGGAAAAACATGGTCCCCCTTGTTGTTCTTCCGAAAAGAGCCCGACGCCGAATTCTCCCCTCGACCCTGAGAGCGAAATATCAAAGGAATCTTCCGTGATTCGTCAGGGTGACGCACGGGCGCGGCTACCGTTTCGCGTTAACGACGAATTTTCAAAGTATCGCGCCTAACGATCTATGTCGATATTTCCTTCCCCCTGGATCGTTATTTTGAAGAGTGGAAGCAAGAGAATGCGAAACTTGATTTTTGACAAAACTTTGTGTGCTCGCAATAGCAGAAAACATTGTACAATTATTTAATTTACATTGGAATTACATTAGTTCCAGTGGCGTAACTATTGAGGGGCAGAGGGTGCGGTTTAACGAGAAGTAATACTTCAATTTTTCCAATATTATAATTAATATAAAGTGGTCCATTGGAAAATTCGCGATCGAGTACAAACTTCAAAGTTATGCCAGTGTATCGATGGTTGAAAATCTCTAAATGCGTTTTCAATACTAAAAATTGGCCAATAAGAAGTTACTACTTCGATTAATTAGTTGCATCGACTAATTAACGCGTGCTGCAATATTGCGATAAAATATTGATCGGCACGCGAAAATTCTTTTCTTTAACGCAAACAGTTTCAACTGCAACCTTCTTAATTGCAACGTGCCTTGCGTCTTTATCAGTGCAAATGAATTTGCCGTCGCGTGTTCGCTGAAACTAGTGAAAACTGATGGGGCTTTAACCGTGGAGTGTTACCAAAAAAAAGAGACACATAAGTGATGCGCAGTTCTGAATTTCCACTCATTCGCTCGCAATTGCTTTTCGATAAAAATTCATCTTTACGAATATAGTTTAGTTTGGAGTTGGGAGATAGAAACCGCGTGGGGTCCCTGGGCCCCAACATAAGATCGTAGCTTTAATTTTTATCGATCAACTTCAAAACACGCGTCGCGGCGCGTATCGCTGTTATCGAGATCAAAACTTAATGAACTGAGATATTTATGATTGTTAGTCGATAATCGAGTCAAATTTGAATTTTTTTTTATTTTTGTAGAACATTTCAAGGTTAAACTACGCAAAATGTCGTAGTACAGTAGTATAAATCAGAAATACTCTTTTTGGAGACTGTACCCGCACGCTATTATCTCCTAGCGGTGTTTCAGAAGAAACATAGGCGTCACCCTTGACGACGTAATGAATGAACCCCGGCGAAAAAACACTCACCGTATACGCGACACAAAGAGGTAATTGTTTCGATTCCCTGTTGATCGAAGAAAACACTGATTCGATCCATATTTGTAAAAACAACGTAGACAACCGAAGATCTTCCATATTACGAATGCGGTGAATCCCGTAAAGTCAAAACAACACGAAACGAGTGTTTCGTGTATGGAAACAAATTTTTTAATTTCAATAAATACTTCGGAATCCCGAATTTAACTATCGGGTACTTCGAAAATATCGTGTACGTTCATCAGTTTATGGAATAGCAAATTATTTTGATTTTATCCGGTCCATTAATATCGTTGTAATAAAGTTAAATCTTAAATAAGACTGAACCCCTCTCCATTCTTCGTCCAATTATAAAAAGAAATCAAACTACAATCTCCCAAAGTTCCCCCCGTAATTCCCTTAGCACATTGCGATTACAACCATCGCCAAATCGTCCCCCCGAGTGTCTGCGCCACTGCCACGGAGAGTACCCCCCCTTTGCTCCCCTTACTCGGTCCCACTCTTTCGCTCCCTCGCCCCCCTCTCACTCACTCTTCCCTCTCTTTTTATCCAACATGCCACGCTGTGCCGTGCCGTGCTGCGCTGCGCTCCGCTGTGCTACGGTTTGCCGTGCCATCCTCAACCGCGTAGCGTGGCTAGTTGTTTCTTTTCTTTATTCCTTTGTCGGAAAGTCGGCGGCGAGTCTCGTTTTTAAGAGGAGCGAGAGGAGGAGGAGACGGGGGGAGGGGAAGGAGGCAAAAGGAAAACGACAGCCGCTCAGCAGGGGCTGAGGATGGTACGGTCGAGGGAAAGAGAGGAGGGAAGGGGGGAGGGAGTTGGGTGGAAGGAAGGGTGGTGGTGATGGTGGTGGTCAGGGGCGGAGGGGTGGGGGGCCAAGCAGCAAGGAGAATAAAACGCGCGGCTCAAAAACTCAGTACAGACTAACATCAAAATAAAGCCGACAACGTATTCGGGAAACCGTGGCGTATGTCTATTAATAATGAGCTGTTTCAGGTTATGTCTAACTCTGTCGTTGGAGAACTCGATCACGCGGGCTGCACCGCGTTTTACGCGCGGCTGTGCGCGCGTAAAAGCGTCGAGTGGCTCGCGCTGACGCGTGCAACCGTCGAAAATTGAAGTACGAGGAAAGTAAATAATTTAATTAAAATTGAAATATTAAGGAATAAGTGTGCGGGTCGTGGGTCTATGAGATAAATGATGCATGGTCAATGTGTTTGTACGGTTTCCAACGTTGGAATAATTTGCGATCAATTTCAGAGATGGCAAGATAATTCAAAGAGAAGGAAAAAGCATTGAGATCTTGAGAGCGGTAGAGCTGCTCATATAAAGGAGAAGAATTCCAATTTTATTTCGAAAAATCTTTATCTTTTGGAACATTCTAACGACTCTGCAAAGGCGAGCAGCAATTTTATTGGCTCCCACGGAGATGAAAGGGGCCGGTAACGCGCGGAAGATAAACTTTCACGCCGCGGCTCTATCGAAAAATCTTACTTCCACCGTGGAGCGCAATCGTTCCATACTAAATTAGAAATTCCTCGAAAAGGACTCGTCCGCTTGTACCAAAAATGTCCCGATCCCTTCGGCCCTAAGTCCGAGAATAAACAACGATCACCCGATCTCAGAACCATTCGGATTAGTCGAAATGTTTGATTATAAGTTAGAATCGAGGAGGCAGTGTCACATTTTCTGTAATTTTCAGAAAAATAACAGTACACTTCCGTCGACAACGAGTCTCTTATCTCAAAGGACGGTCCTTTTATTACGGTGCGTTATTTTTTACGATTTTTACTATCGCTGTCCCTTTAAATTTATTTTTTTTTAATTGACGAATATTCTTGATTTCTGCTGTAACTTCCTCCGCAAAATAACAGATTATGATTTTCTCACTCTTTCGAAATAATTTCAAAATGACATCTCAGAATTCAAGTCATCATTAAAATTGCGCCAAAATACGAAATCCAAAACTCTTTCACCCCGATCTCAAATTCCATAAGCATAAGAACCATCGCAAACATCTCCACGGAAGAGATGCAAAAATCTCAAACCGATAAAAAAAACCCAGACCGATAAGATCGATCCAACTACTCCGGTAATCGTATCTAATCGCACGCATATTCATAAAACTACATACTCTCCCCCTCGATATCCTCGATCGCCCCAATGGTCCGACTATCTTTTAAAACTATTCAACAACTCTCTCTCTCGCATCCCCTCATCGCTCTGTCTCTCCCAAGAGTTAGAGGGCCCACGGCCGGATCTTATAATTACGCTAATTAGGTAGTACCGCGTAAAAAGACCGGCGCGAGTATTTATCGCGAGGGGGTAACGTCGAGCTTGCGGAGAGGTCGACGGAGAACGTCGTACGACAGACTAGGACATGAAAGGCTATACGTATAATACAGTTTTGCCGCGAGCAACGGCAGCAGCACCACCATATCACCACCAACCAACCACCACTGCACGGCAGCGGGAGTGAGCAAAGCGAGCAACGAGCAACCAGGCAACGACAGCACCGGGAGAGAAGGCAGCTCCCCCGATGTCGGTTTTGCTGGGACTCTCTTCGTGCGGTTTACTCGACGGATTCGTCGACGAGGGGAAGAGGAGGCTGGAGGGGAGGGGAAAAAGAGAGAGCCCCGGCTGGATTACGGGCCCGGCCCGATTGCGAGCCGGTGATGGGAAGGGGTGGGGGAGAGAGGTGGAGGGCAGCGGCAGCAACGACGGCGGCGGCGGCGACGCTGGCGAGGGGACGGGGGAGGAGGGGGGAAGGAGGAAGCGGTCGGCGCGTTTGATCTCAGCCGCGGGTGCCGACAAAGCGTTCATCCACTCTCCTACAACGGCGTGCTGTCTCGCGAGTGGGAGAGCGACAATGCGTCTAACCGAAGCGCGCGAGGGAAAGAGAGAGCAGGATAGGGGTTGGAGGGGTTGGGGAGGATGCAGGAGAGAGCGAGAGGGAGAGATAATGGATAAAGCGAGTTTCAGCCACGGCATGGTACGACGGTTAACGGGAGTGAGAAGGAGGAGAAGCGGAAGGGAGACAGAAGGAAAGGGATAGTGAGTATAGGAGAGACGAAAAGGGAGTGAGTGAGAGAAAGCTCGAGCAACGGCGAACGAATGGCGCGCCGTTCCAGCTATGAGGAAAGAGAGGGGCGGGGGGGGGTGAGGGAAAAACATTCTGCGCGTGTATGCGTGGCTTGTATGACAGTGAGGGAGGGAGAGAGCGAGACGGAGGAAAGAGGGAGAGCGAAGGAGAGATAGCGAGCACGGAAAGAAATGAATGAAAGAGCGAGAGAGATGGAGAGCAATGGCAATGAGGTAGACCGAGAGAGGAAAGAGCGAGCGGTAAAAGAAAGGATGAGAGGAGAGGGGGGAAGGTATGGAAGAAAAGAGGTAAAGGGTAGGGGAAGGAGAAGGACCCGAAGATTCGTTCCACGATCCAGCCGTTCTGTTGCGCTCGCTTTAGCATGGCACTGCCACTCCCATGCGCCGGCCACACCAGCTTTTGCTATTAATAAATAATGCTCCGTGATCCGCATTACAACTAAACCGGCTCGTTCCGCTCTCAGGTTTATTCTCGATCCTAAGCGCGGTTACTCGCGAAATCTCTGTCTTCCGTATCACGTCGGATGGATGATTTTTGAGTGACGCTGAATAGGCGGCGCGTTGCAGGGAGTCCGAACGGTTCTTCTTCTTCTTCTTCTGCTTCGTCTTCTTCTCTTTTCTTTTTCTCTTTCTTCCTTTCTTTCCTCTCGCTCGAGAACTCGGTGCTCCGTTTGTCGGCTTCGCGGAGACACGCCGCGGGTTAATAGCTCTCGGGGTGGAGCTTTTCGGAAATGTAGGTGAAAAGTTCCCGACGTTGCACGCGTGAAACGTAGGGGAGACGGGGACGACACGATTGAATGATATTACAGCTCATATTTTGTATCTCCGCGTCCAATGATAAGACCGTTGGAATTTTGCTTTGTTTCCTTAGAAAGTTTAAGATCTGCGTCGTGTCGCCGCCGCGCACATCAGCGAGATTAGTAAACAAATAGTTTAAGTTCGCCATGGGCCTGGGCAAACGAGAAGCCATAAACTCTGTATCTCATTGTTCTCATCGAGTGTGCGATAACATTCGAAATGAACGAAGATAACATTCGAAATGACCTACAAACATCTGTAACGCGCGACCGCAGGTCGTAGGGCACTAGAGTAATAAAACTTTTAGGCAAGACATAGTGCGACTGCACGACAGGTACCCAGCGTCGATAGCGTTTAAAGGAAAGAGGTAGTTAGTCTTCGCCCGTGGTGGTCGGAAGTTCGAATCATTCCACTCCCTTGTATTACGCGAATCAAGAACTTTGAAGTGGTTTTCATGCCTTCGAGGCTCTTCCACCTCACGCACCAATAAATTATGGTTTTGGTGCAAAGTGCGCGTTTGGATTTAATTCCGTCCCTTTCAGCTTTCCTTTCCATCGGGACATGAGTGCTCAATAACGAACCGAGCAAGGACCAGCCGAACATTGCCGTTGTCGGAAAAACTATTTACAAACACGGTTTGAAACAAATGATATAAGAACTTCTGATTATAAAAGTCGTCTAAATCAAGAATTAAAAAAAGTGACTTTATTCGTTATCTTGCGTCACATTCTTTGAAACAAAATTTATATGTATGTCAGACCACTTTTATAATCAAGGGCACATATAGCGATTAAAGTTTTATACATCGTTAAGGGGGTAAAGGATCGTTAATTATCTCTTCCGTAAGATTAATTCAGATGTCAAGCCGTTTATATCGAATTTAGCGATCCGACGTCCTCGTGACGTTGCAAATTTTTCACCTACATTTGTTGCACTCCTTCCCTTCTCTAACTGCAATGAAAATAACATGAAAACGTGGCGAAGCTTCCGGTGAATTTCACCCCCCCCCCCCGCCCGAAATCTGCATCATTTCTCGAAGTCATTTGTTCTGTTATGCCTATGTAAATTAGCGTATAGAATCATTTTTCATTTATTACATACTAATTCCAGCTCGTCAAGTCGCTAATTCAATTACGTTATTGGCTGACGTGTTTCATACCGAATCATTCAGAATTTATTGTTCCGCTTAAACGTAAAGAATAAATGAAAGTTGAACATCCCAACTTTAGGTCTATTCTCGGAAAACCTGTCGCATAAAAATTAAGTGTGACGTACACAAGTTTTTATTCGTGAAAATGTCGTACATGTAAAATTCGTGTTTCCTATTATCAATTAAGAAGACTGCAAAAACTTGTGCCGCGGGTTTCACACTTTTGTAGCCACTTTGCAATTCTACCACGCATTTATGTACATCTCGATTGCGAGCGATCGATTATCCTGTTCCACCAAACGCCGGAAATCGTGCGGGTTAGCTCACATCAAGGATTGAACGAAACTGTTAAAAGTTTTGCAAATGATTACTTTAAATTCTTTTACATAACTAGAAATTACGATACGCATTTTAATTATCGTATTTTAAAACTGCGATTGAACATTTCTTATTGAATCAATTTAAAACGAAAGTATCAATCTTTGCATGGTACTCTAAAACAAATGTTGAAAAATATACAAAAAAAGAGCTTTAAAAAAAAAATTAAAGGGCCAACGTAAGGAACAAACGGAAAGAATATTATAAAAATATCAATATTCACGAGTGTCCGTTGTCACTATAGTCTACAAAAGTTGACAGTTATATTCAATCCCTGGCTCAAATAAAAAATTCACTCCGGTCACCAGACTCACGTCACTTTTTATTTATCTGTAAAACGTCGACTTCTCATTCGTATGAACTTAAATGACAAGGGGACATGTAGATTGCACGAACCATCGATCGAAGTCGCGGTTAATTCGTTAAAATTCTGGGGTAACGTACACAAAAGGATAACGGTACACAGGTGCGGCAGGTAAGAGATTTCTCGTAAATCTGTATTAGTCGCATAATTAACTATTCAAAACTCTCTCGCAATTTTTACTCGCCACTAACGGTACAATCGTGTGTTTCTGTAAAGGTGTAACTCGTTATAGAACAGTTTCTAGAAATATGAATCGCAAAAAAACTAAATGACCGGGGCTCTTTACTCGTAACGCGTTTTCGTAGCATTGATAATTCTTTTCGATCATCTGCCTTTTCGTTTCGTCGCGACGATCATGATTTAAGGTACCAGGTAGGCAGCTGCGAATGCTCATAAATTTCGTTCTACGTGCGTACTCTTAATTCTCACTCGATCGAACGTTCGAAGCGGATCCTCGTTTCGATCTGTTTGGAGGGTATCCTTTTCTCAATTATCAAAGTCAGGCATAACAATTTAGTTTTCTTTTGCAGGAATCTCACGTTTGTTTTAAAAAAAACTCTCGGACAACCTGTATATTAAACGACCTACAGGGTTCTTTCGTGTGGTGTTTTTTTTTCTTTTTAAATAGATATTTCGTAGAATTCGCAGGTACTTTTGTATACTGAGTGTTTTGTCATTTCTTTTTAAATAACTACTCTGAATAATTTTAAAGCTTTGGGACAAATCGGAGTGTCCTTAAATTATACGTCATACAAATCTTGGAAATATTTCCAGAAAGTAAAGTACGGAATGCGGAATCCGGGTCAATATGTTTTCTCTTAGAAGCGACTTGACAGGTTGATGTAAAGGTGATACTCTGTACGGGCTGTAAGTATACAGGGTGCTTTGGTAATTACCCTTTTTCCGATTCTACCATTCGCTATTCGAACACATTCTACGTCTATACAGTGTTAACGCACCAGTTACTGTTCTTGGACGTTTCGAAAGCTAACGAAGTACCCGAATCCATAGAATGTTCAATTTGAAAATTTCTCAAGCGTGAAGTTTGAATGCAATGGCTGGTGTCGTCGGCTTAACAAACGCCAAACGTTATTCGCAAATGCCTAGCGTAAATTACCTAGAGTTAGTAAATGACTTGCGAGGAAAGTTCCACGAAAATGAAAATGTTATGAAACTTTATCGTAAATGCGGTTTTTTTGTTCATACGTGTACCTATCTGATGGCACGATATTTAAAAAATTAGGCTGTCCTAATTAGTCCCCTCCTTCACAGTGAGGCTACGCGCGAGAAAAGAATTGCTGCAAGTTACTCGTGATTCAAG
Organism: Pemphredon lugubris; assembly: GCA_933228935.1. Classification (NCBI taxonomy): domain Eukaryota; kingdom Metazoa; phylum Arthropoda; class Insecta; order Hymenoptera; family Crabronidae; genus Pemphredon; species Pemphredon lugubris. The sequence continues at coordinate 66,027,876 of OW121815.1, forward strand.
AATTTCAAATCAGTGCAATTTGTTTCTAATTACGGAAAAAAATATTTTCAACAAAAAGGCTATTACGCCTTGCTTGGATAAGAAATTATTTTTTCTTGAAAAATGATGCCATTAGATCTTTGGTGATAAGTGACTATAGAAAAACCGCATTCGAACAAATATTTTTCCGCTAAGATATTAATGATGGTACAGGACTTTTAAAACATCCTGTAAATACGTTGAAGGTAAACCCGTATTTACCTCCATTAGGGATAAGCAAAATATTCTCCGCGGCATTTGAATACCCCGTGGGGATCAACGAAGAAAAAAAAAGGATGTATCGCTCAAATTGCAATCTCTTCCAATTACGGAATTTCAGAATTGCAGAACTTCCCTTGCTAGAAGCAAAAAGACAGTTTGTATAACGCATTCCGAGTATAGCCCGATATCTTCGCGCGTGGGCTGCACTTTTTTGTTTCTTCCCTATAATGTAATCTGTATATTATACAGAGTTATACCTCACTCGTGAGTCGTTCGTGTGAGCCACTTGAAATAATAAATTGTAATCTGGCTTGAAAATTTATTATGTGTTACAATATCTTTCGTTGACGCTGACTCGCATTTCCGCCATTCGCTCCGAATCTGTCATCGTACAACTAATTCCAAGAAAACGTGACAATTTGCTTCAAAAGCAACCTCGAATAACAATATAAGCAAATTTATCTTGGTACTCGTAATTAGAATTTCTTTCACTAAATTTATACAGTATGCTTTGTATGCGTATATTTCGAATACAATATGCAATGGACCAATGATAGGATTGGTATCTTATTCATCTCAAGAATTAAATCCACCTTAACCATTTAATATAACAATTATATTTTATCCTATTTTCAATAGAAGTCGATATGCCTAATCATTTTAACGGCATCCATGAATCGTTACTTTTATTGTATGGTTTTGCAAAGTACACGTACCAGTTCACCGTTGAAACAAGGTGGGACGAACTTTCTTTTCTTTCGTTTCCTTTTTTTTTTTTATCAAAATTGCTGGTAATCGTTAGGTGATCAAACGAGACTGACTGCCCAAATGAATAAGATACATTAGCCTTCAGAATTCCCAAACACTCGTAATTCATTTTCACAAATTTTGATTACCTAATCATTAATATATACATGTCCGAGTGAAATTGTATGCGTGAGAAACATTGTCTTTCTCGCCATGTTTTGTGCACGTTTAACTGTGGTATGCGTAAAATAATTGCAACGCATCACCGAGAACGACATTTACGCAGAAATAAAGTGCGTACCGCCACTAATCGACGTAATTATCTTTTGTGTGTTCCTGGAAACCGAGGACATTTTGCTCGCGTAAAGGGTTGTCTTTGCACGGTTTATCATTTTCATTAACTGCGTTAGTCGTAATTGTAGAAAAACAAATGTACACCCCGACACCCTAGTCGAGATTACATTACAATAAAATCAATCTTTCATTCATTTTCCGATAAATCCCCTTTAAAAGAATTATTAACACAAATTCGTATTCCCGATAATATAATTTTCATACGAAATAATCTATAAGCTACATTAAAATATAAGAATTTGGATTTGGTGAAATGTAAAACATAATCGTCTACTATCGTTTAGTAAATATACACTTTGTCCATAATCTTTGAGAAAAAAATAATAATAATAAAATAATATATAGATAAAGCAAGTTTATACATTCAAATCCAGACTTATCAGAGTAAATAAGTGCTGTTTATAAAAAAAGGAATATAATGTGTTTTAAACGACTACATGATAATGACACCCACCAGAGTTAACATGATCCTTCTCTTTTCATAATCGCGGATCGTACTATCAATTCATTGACGTAAACGTACTGCGAAAATAAACTATAATTAAACCCATTACACTTTTCTTTTCCAGCTATAAGACTCATTATGAATTCATAGACTCAACAACAGGACAAGGATTTACAATTGAGGGCACTTCTTTTCTCTGCCTGTCTTTATATAGGCGCTGGACCATTTTTAATTGCTATTTTTCAAATAGCAAAGGATTCAGCGTAATGTACAGATTAGAGCTCCTAGATTTCGGAATTTTCGTTATTCAGATATCGGAGATAACATCCGGATCCGTATCAGAGAGCCGATCTTTGGATCCGGATCTGGGAATCGAGTGTCGGAAGTAAAAATTTCGATGCGTGTAAACGGATGCGTAAAATGTTCGAATCCGACGATCAATTCCCCGATCCGATGTCAAACCCTGTCTCTGATACCCGGATATCCGAATCCGACACGATCCGGGTGCTCTAAGAGCCCTAGTACAGATATTGTACTTGTAGACCTATCGATCTCTCGCTTCCAAGATCTCCAGATCGATAATTCACGGGATGCTTTCATCCTCCCATACTCTCGCTATTTTTCTCATTCTCTCTCGCATGCAAACACGCACGCTCACACAGGCACACATACACACACGCGCGCGCGCACACACACACTCTTTCTCCCTCTCTCACTTTGTGTTTTAACCTCTGTTTCATAGAGTACATATAAGCCCCAGACGTATATATTTGTACATAGCTATCATATCCAATGGAAAGTGTACATTAAACTCAACTGAATCACGTACAGTTCACTCACAACATCAAAAATAGACTATTGCAAGAGTGCATTAGTATGTGACACCCTGTAGATAGTTATTACTCAACCAAGGTACCATTCCTCCATACATTCCGTGACTTTCTTCTCCTGCGGGAGTCTGAGACGTAGACGATATGTACAAATTTTGTTATGATATCACAATATCACTCTCATGAGTCTCTGAGTCTTTGTTTCCATATTAATTTCTTCTTTTTTTTTGTTTCTTTTAAATGAGATTTGCCGCGCAGTTATACAAATCGTTGATCCCACATTGTTGGACTATAATATAACGCAGCATCTGATACATATAAGAATCTTGAGATCATATATATTACATTACAAATCGATCGCAATTTCGATGAGTGCAACTACGTGTACATATTGCCTACGACAGCAGACTCGTTTTGTAGTTATAGCACAAGAAAAACACGCGGGACGCGTTGGTCTTATGCACGACCGCGTGGCTTCTTTCGAGAAGTTGCCTCTTCGGTCGACAGTGTACCTGTGGTAGCAGCCGTGCGCTTTGGGCGTCCTGCTGCTTTGTTACTTCGTTGTGTGTTTTGAGCGGACGCTGCAAATGAAATTGTGTTACGATATTTCTGGAAGAAAGTGAGACAGCATTTCGTTACTACACTTTTAATCACATCTCCGCACCGGGCTACAATGAACGGTAGACTATAGTGGCGTACAAGGAATTCTGAACGCAAGGTAGTAACGCAACGCGAGAAAAATAACAATGAGGACTGATTATCCTTGCATCAAATGCGCCAGCGTTTTGTTCCAGATTCCGGATACTAGCCAATGCATTCTTTGGCTATGAAACGCCACTATAGTCACTCCCTGTGAGGCGTTCACTGTAACCACTTGTAGACTTATATGCTTTAAGAATGACTCAGTTCAATGAACGGTTATTGAACATACGGCGCGAAAGGAAATTAAGTGTTTTGGTAAATTGGGCGTTCGATCGCAGCACACTTCAGGGAGTAGTGCTCGAACAGCTTGCACTATCCCTAGACTACGTTCACACCTGGAACACGAGTCGTTCACTGAACCAATTCAGTGATCTAGCTCGTTAACAAACAACGAACGATTAAACTAGTTCATTTAAATGAACAGCATTTGCCATCGCTAAGGTGTATCTGAACCGTAACTTTTAATTCTGCGCTTGAAGCTCGCGCACGTGATCCAACAGACCGATTGAGATACCCCGCGAAACGAGTAGGCGTGGATGATAATGACGCGCTAATGTAAATACAAATTTGTTGTCGCGTTACAATTTTTGGTGTCACAAAACTGGTCACGATGAGATTTCTCCTGTGTCTTCACTTAACACGAATTATGTGCGTTTTATAAATTCAGATGAAAGGATTATTTACCGCTCATTTTTGTCCTCGATACGCCGCTCGTGGTGTTGTTGCTTTGCTGCTTTATGCTCTTTTTAATTTCACTTTTTTTAACATCCGCGTTGTTCTTAGTCGAATCCGCTGGTGAATCGGTATTAGTATCAGCAGCGCTGCTGGTTACGGTGGTGTTAGTGGTACTCGCTACTTCATTCCCAGACTTGGTGCTTCTGTTCAATGCTCTCTCCGCTCTACTGGATCCTTTCGCAACGGATTTTGCAATCACTAATGCTTTGTTAATAACACGCTTTTTAGAACGGTTGGACTTATCCATGGACTTCTTTCCTGATTCCTCTTCAAGAGCTTCATCTTCCGAGGAGCTATCATTTCGCTTCGACTTCTTTCGTAAGCTTTGCTTCTGCTTGTGCAAACTGTTGCTTTTTCTTGTCTTCAATTGTGATTCGTCCTTGTAGAGCGAAAGGTCAACTGCCGAGGAGATATCAAAAATTTCAATGTGGAGAAATAAATGTGCAAAAACTCGATAAGATAAATGACAAAAATGAACAAGTGCTTGTAAACCGAACTCGTTATCATTACTGTCATTACATACAAACTCTTTTTATCGTTTGTGTTATTCATACCTCATTAATATTTTATTACTACCCATAAAATAACGTATTATTCATTTTTTTATTGAACCGTCAAATTCAAGTGCACATGAAGTAAACTCAAAAAAATTATTTGGAAGCGTTCTGTAAAAAGAAGTTGTAATAAATACTAACGTCCATCGGGATGTTCTTCTGTCACTCGGGGCTTTTCGGATACGCCGGCTTCGACGTCGATTGCCCTTTTCAAAATGTTTTCGGTACGCAAGAGCTCTATCTTGGTCAGCTGGAACTTGTTCTTATCAATTTTGTTCAAGTTTAAGTTCGTCAGTATACAATCGAAATCTGAAACAAAACACAGTTTGTACACGACTCTGTATTCCAGTAATAAATTTAATGTTTACGCCAAAAAGCATGTACAATTACCTATGAAATCATAAAAATCTGGGGAATAGATTTCTCCATTATTTTTATCTTGCGAGAGCCAACGTATGCGGATACGCCTGCTCGATTTATATATATTCTGCATTGCTTGACATACGTAGAAGCTTCCTTCTGCATTTCTCACAGCCAAAAATTCATTTCTAACAACAAACACCAATTAATCTCATTTTTCTACATTTTATTAGTACGCTGTATGTTTTATTTTTTTATTGAATTATATGAAAAATTAGTCTGATGCATTATTACTTCTTGTTTAACTATGGGACGTAGTAGAGTACTTACTTATAGAACACTATAAGCTTATCGTCAGCAGCTTTAGATGGCGGTGGCTTGTTTAAATTCTTGACAATTAGAGCAATGTCCGGTAAAGGACTTTGATAAGGCTGTGTTTGAGTACGATTTCTTTTTGGTTTACTTGCCCCGTCAGAAATCGCAGATGCTCCTTTCAAATCTTTTAATTCTCTGGATTTTCTCTTATTTGCTTTTGGCAAACCAGTAACTTTTGTTTCAACTTTTGGTTGAGTAGTCGCTGGCAACGGGGTGGGACTGTCTACTATAAGCTTTATACTTTGAGCTGCGGGCTTTGATTTCTGAGTGTCAGATTTTGGTGGCCCATCTTCGGATTTGTGCGAAGACTTTGTTTGCAAAGTCGTACTGACTGGCATTCCATCCGATTCTTTAGAACCATTATTTACAGGGACCTTTTTTTCCTCGACTTTGCTTTGTGGCGGTGGACATAATGCTGTGACAATAGATATAAATATACTTTTTAACATAACGCTAAGCGTAACAGTTGAATTTGGCAGAAAAAGCAGTAATGATAAACGTGGAGTGTTAAACATTGCTGAATGTTCAATTCAAAGTACTTTATGTTATGTTACATTGTCCCATATATTCATAACGTTTCAAACCCAAAAATTGAGATATTTTAAATGTATTATATTCTAATCAAGAACGTATTCCAGAGTTCTTAAAGACTTCACCCAAGTTATTATCCCACGCATTAATTTAATTTTGAAAACGGTATATAGGGCAACCCAATATAAATGGCAACAGTGTTCATGTATAAATCCAATAATCAAAGGGAGAAACTCAGTACACAAAAAGTATGATAAATGAATCATTGAGTCAAATAGCATATGAAAAGATTATTATAACCGGTTACTAACCAGGAAAATCTGAGGGAACAGATGTAACTTCTTGTTTCGTCTGACTCTCTTGTTGCGGCTCTTGAGTAGGATTATCTGGACTCAAGTTATTGTTTCTATTCGATTCGCTCTGCTTCGTATTACCTGGTATGCCTTGTTCGGATTCCACTTTCATTATCTCTACACCATTAGGGATTAATTTATCCGATTCCGATTCTTTTTCAGAATTGCTGCTTATGTAAGGTGGAGTCTGATACACAGAAGGTCTATGATCTTGTACTAAACTTAGCGGTTGACTGGGAGGTTGCAACGTAACGTAGCTTAATCCAGTTCCAGTCAGAGGCTTCATAGATCCTGGCTCCGACCCGGACACAACTTTCTGTGCCATTGCATTCATTGGTAGAATAGAATGGCTAGTAGAAGTTGGAGAAGTACCTACTCCAGGTATCGTCGATTTTAGGGCTGATGCGCTCATTTTTGACTGAGTATATACGTCCTTCTAAATGCTTACAAAAAAGATCTATGTTAACGACACTATACTCGCAACAACATAAGTTTTGTATACCAAGCAAGCTTCTTATTTACAATAGGTTTGGTGCAATAGAATTGATTTACAATACTATTTCTCATCGTGATTCAATGCGAGCAAATGCACCGCAGCACTGTAATTATTTGGATGTACGATCACTCCAACCTCAATTACCTCAACTTTCAATAAACAACATTACAACCAACCATCAAAAACAGTAGTGTTACGCTAACTAGTACAAAGCTTCACCCGTCCTGCTTTGTGTTTGGTTTGTTTAAAATCAACCAAATAAGAAATGGATTAAATAAAGTGCACGCTGGATTGGTACAAAGATAAAAGTAAGAGTGATAAATAAAACCAAGCCAAAGAAGGTTACGGGAAAGTATCAGAGAAACGAGGAAAACCTTGCAAAAGAGAAGATCAGGAATAGATAGTGGTTGAGGAGAGGGGAGGGCGGGGGATAATTAGAGGAGTAAACATAAACACGAAGGAAATCTACAGTGATCGCGAGCCACGGAAATATACGTCAGATCGCGCTCAATATTTAATGTTCCCGCAGAACAGAGTGAATTTACCTTAGCTTTAATAAGTCCTCGGTAATGGATATATATTCCCTTACTAAACTTCCTCGGGTAGCTGACCACTGCGCGCTAAACACACGGTTAACTCATTTTCCCGCACACTACTTTGGCGCGTGAACGCTTTTTCTCGGCTAACATTTCATCGGGAATGCGCGTAGCATACTCAATTTACCGGGATGAGACACTGAACTCGCCGAATTCTACAAAACAAAACGATAAAGGCTTGCGCGCTATAGAAAGCCGTGATTTTACCCGCACGAAAAAAACAGGAATGCCAGACGTTAGGTGGCGTCGGTTCCTGGACGCCATGTGTGGCGCAAACTTGATTCCATTTCCGTTCTGATTGGTGCTCCGTTGGCGACCGATCGTAAAGGTCTCCCCCGAGTTAAATCTATCGTGAAAATATTGTCGGATCTAAGAAGCGCAATTTCAAGCGTTCTATTTCTGAATCGGTTGATATTCTTACTTTTATCGAGCATTTCTGGCTTGACCTTTGATTCAAAAGTCTTTCGTTCGCGGTCGATTAAGATGACGATGGAATTATCTTTTAAGGATAATATTAAAAATGCAGGGGATTCTTGTAGCTCACTTTTTCAGGTTCATCTGTTATTTATAAAGTAGAAGCTGTGTACCATTAGAGCCAATCATTTTCTACGGAAGCAGGTTGCATCGCATTCGAGATTCGTAAAACGATAGAAATTTTAATGTTTAGTTGAATCAAAGTATATCTAAAATTAAATTCCCTTCAAAAATATTTTTAAAGTAAATTAAGAAAATCAAATTTTTTGATATGTCGAAAAATGAAATGCTATATATTTAATTTTCAAATGCTTTTTTAAATATTTCGCATTTATTTTGAAATAGATGAAATTTTATAGCGATTCGATAGAAAGTTGTGAATAAATCATTATTTTGATTTCTTTTTTCAAAACTGCTTTCCGCGCTTTCCATACGCACTACTATAGAAACTTGAAGATAATAACCTGTAACATAACCTATATCAAGCTTGGTTTTGTACACGCATACCGATGCTTTCGTAGTCTTTTTCGTATGATATCTATTATCACAAATAATGATAAGGAAAGTAGATTTCCATATACTTTTATTTCATGAAAAATTATTACTTGTTTGCGCGCGGATTATATCACACACAATGTGAATCGGCCTTTAATCGAGACCAAGCTTAGGAAAAGAATCGCAACGTTGATTGTTGTTTAAAATCTATATCAATCCAATCAATCGGACCTTTTAAACGTAAAGTAAAAAATATGAAACGAGCAAAGTTATTTTCCAGGTTAGATATACACACACGCTAAAAGATTTTTATTTCGAATGATGCGTTATCTGAGGGACCCGTTCCAAATGCCTCACCCGGTATAATACATTATATATAGTTTGTCTTTAACAACATAGACTCTTGACGTAACATCAGTTAACTTTTGTAGAAGTAACAGTCAACAAAAATCAATATTGATAGAACATATCTCTCCCAATATCAACAATTTAATCAACGTTTGATACGTTTTCTTCCGTTTCCCAACTTTGCATTTATTTGCGCAATCTGTTTCAATTGCCTCACCGTGTATGTCATTTGTATGACGTGTAGAACAGCACGCAAATATCCTAGAGCACATCCATAATGGCAACAAGAAGCTGATATGCGCTGACAATTATGCATAGCAATTTGGACGAAGCATCCTCGATATGAGGGCACCTTTATCTAAAGCGAGACCTATCGAGGCATATACGAACACCATGTACACTGTCCAAATACACAAGCCTGTAGGAGAAATGAACTTTAGACCGTTGCCAGCAGTCGATTAGTCCCGCCACGTACAAGCACGATCTACGGTTCTATAGAAAATCGATATAGTTTATCGTCGGGTCCAATTAATTATTATTCATAATTGTATAATTTATCTGACCGTTTATTAATAAACGATGGCACGTGCACTTGTGGGCGTGAAAAGAGTTATCGATTATGCAGTCAAGGTACACATTCATAATATACCAAACATTGTCTAAAACTAATATTTCATGATAAAATTCTAATAGGTTTCTTCAATGTGACCTGAACTCTTTAAACACATTACGTTTTTGGACAATTAGAATAATTACTTGATCATGATTAAAATGCATAATTATGTATCATATAACGTGTCAATATTATGTAATAATATGTGATAAACAGCAACATTATATTACATACTAATATTTTATAAACATTAACAATGTTTCTATTGTTATAAACTATTTTATATCTGTCTCTTCTCAGATACGCGTCAAGCCTGATAAGACAGGAGTAGTAACGGAGGGCGTGAAACATTCTATGAACCCCTTCGATGAAATTGCTGTCGAAGAAGCTGTAAGGATGAAGGAGAAAAAATTGGTCCAGGAAATAATCGCAGTTTCGTGTGGACCTGCGCAATCCCAGGATGCATTAAGGACAGCTCTTGCTATGGGTGCTGATAAAGGGATTCATGTTGAAATATCTGGCCCAGAGTACGAGACTTTACAACCAATTCATGTATCAAAAATCTTGGCTAAGCTAGCTCAGGAAGAAAAGGCAGACCTAGTGATCGTTGGTAAACAAGCTATAGACGACGATAGCAATCAGACTGCACAAATGACCGCAGGCATATTAGATTGGCCCGCTGGGACATTTTGTAGCAAAGTAAGAGAGGAATTTTATTGCAATCAAAGTATTTTTACTTGTCTTTATCTAATTCATGAATTTACTACCCTATCCAGATCGACAATAGTAATGGCGAGTTAACCATTACTCGTGAAGTCGACGGTGGCTTGGAGGTCGTTAAACTGAAGACGCCAGCTGTTCTGAGTGCCGACCTTCGTCTCAATGAACCACGCTATGCCACATTACCCAATATCATGAAGGCAAAGAAGAAGCCAATAAAAAAACTCAGCCCGAAAGATCTTGGTGTCGATATCGCTGCAAGAATCGAAGTTTTGTCGGTGGAAGAGCCGCCGGTAAGACAAGCTGGTGCTATTTTACCGGACGTGGATACATTAATTACAAAATTAAAGGAGGGCGGACACGTTTAACATGACGCGTTGCAATACGAACGAGCACCATATATTAATTCCCTCTTTTACACTGATTATAGCTTTATTCAATCTGCTGTATATAGAAGAATTTTTTGTATATTATCGGAAATGTATGTCGTGTTTCAATAAATTTTTATCGCCTGCAATAAAGCAGTAGGCCCTCTCGTAATGTAACTGATACAATAAAATTGTCTTATACACACACGCGTTAATATATCTTTGGTAAATAACAATAATATTTTCCTAGAATACTTTTTGTACTTCTCTATATCCCCATACGCACTTTTTACGCTTCACGTGTGTTCACTATTCGCGTACATAAAATCCGTCCGGAAACAGCATTTTTAGTTGCTAACTTCTGTCAAGTTTCGATACGTACGTTATGTATTCATAACAATGCAAAACAGTACCTGCTAATCTCGTATCAATGGGATATTTGATCCTTTTATATATTTGCTCTGACGTTCACGTCTCATACCTGATCTACAAATACTGATATTCAAAATACATAGAGATTCTTAAATTCGAAGCCATAATTAATTGACACGATAGTTCAAATTAATTGAAATTTCATGTACGATGTACATGATTTTAGTGCAATTGTTTATTTTGAAGTGATTCCAAAGTGAAACTGTTAGACAAATTGGTGCCAAATTTGTAAATCTATATAGTAGCAAGCTCCTAAAACATACAGGGTGAGATATCTAAAAAAGAACATCGGAACATCTGCGTTCTTGATTGATGTTGTGTTCGACGAGTTAAGTATCATGATAGGAAATTATTTCCCCACCCTGTCTTACAAAGATTATAGTTTTACTAGAACTTTCAATCTGTGAACAAAATACGAACTTTGTCACAAAAACTTTCTAAAACATTACGCTTAGAAATTAGAATACATATCATTCCAAGTACTTCTCTACAGAGAACGTAGAATTAAACACCGATACCCGTATCAATTACGCTACAAATACTACCTTTCTTTTTTTCGATATATGAAATAAGAAACTGGCCTTTCAAACGTTTCCTACGTTAGCGAAGATCCGATCCAGGGATCAATTTCCCTTTTCACTACCTTTTTCCCCGTTCACCGCGTACCCTTCGCGTAAACTAATATCTTACGTGAAATTCATTGTATTTTAACAGTCTTTTAAACACCGTCTAACAATCGATTAGGTTCTTACGTCAACACTTTCCAATCGAACCTAGTGTTGCTGGTGTGTGTTATAGGAGGAAACGGAGGTGGATGAAGTTGCCACCCATCCATTTCTTCCCGTGCCGTCAGGCACGCTAAATACGGTACTCTTTGAACTAATCTCGTAACTTCAGCTGCTGGCGGTACTTTACCGCCGGTCAATTGTTTGGTACAGGCCGCTAAGGAAGCGGCATGAGCTACTATTAAAATATTTCCTACTGTTCTCTCGATGATCTGTTTGATTAATTCGTAACTTCGGTCGTAATACTGGGCAGCGGTCTCCTTCAACGGGAGTTCCTTTGTTTTAATGACTGGATCATAATTGTTATCGATATTGAAACCTGCGGTTGTTAATTCTTCGGATGTCATCCAAACTGGCACGCCGTTGGGATACCACGCTAACCATTCTATTAACCCTGGTTCTATTTTCATTGGAATGTTCGAGTCTAATCCTTTTAAAATATTAGCCAATGTTTGTACACACCGTAGCGACGGTGAAGTAAATGCCACGTCTATTTTAATGCTGGACGATTTCATTGCTTCCCCTACTAACCCTGCCTGCACCTCCCCTACCGTCGTTAAAGGACTATCGTTCTGGAAGTCCTGTATGTTTCTCGATGGTAGTTCCTTTGGCATGTTCAAATCTCTACGTACGTAACTACCGTTTGGTTCGAAACAATAAGGAATCCACGCACCGAACGTAAAGTCTACTCTCTCCCCGTGGCGACATATCAAAATTTGTCTGCAGGAATTCGAAGGTGCTTTGATTGCTTCCATCTACGAGAGAAGATAATACGTATTAACGCTTGATCATTTACACTCGCGTCTGTGTAGAGGATAAAGTAAAGTAATTCACTGGTTCGGTAGTAGTTGGTATTCCGTCAGGACTATCCGTCGTATCATTCGACAGCAGAACAGGTGGCTTTCGACACGTTGGAATTTCGTCCTTTACCACAGCTCCGCTCTTATCGGCAGTAATTAGTATAGTTGTATGTAAAGTCCACGACTCTGATTCGGCTGTACGTTTGGAATGATTTAACGGTAGGTGTCCTGAAATACCGGTCAACCAAGAAGTACCTTCCACCCAACCATCCGTGGATGTACTACATGCACCTTCTGGAATGTAAATGTAATCCCCTACTCTTAGCTCCAATTCATCATACTCCCTAGGCATGTGAGTATGCGTTACTTTATGCACGTGTGCATTCTGCAGTCTAGGATCTCTGGAATATAATCTGAGCTCCCAGTTAGCCGGAGCAGTAGGCACCAGTTTTTCTACCATTACCCGAAGCGGCTGGTACAAATTGCTGGGGAATTGGTAAGCCAGTGTAAGGTGCAGAGACTTCACTTGAGGCTCAGCGCTGATACCAAGATCCGTGAGCTTGTTAGCATAACGAATTGCAATGTTTTTCAACCATTCTGCATTCGTTTCTTTAACAAAGAGACCCATAAAATTAGGCGAAACGTAAGTCTCTAAGTCAATGTGGACTGGCAGCTCATCCTCGTTCGCTACTGTTTCAAGAATGTTTACCAATTCTTCCGTAGACTCGTCCGGAGCCTGTAAACAAGAGTTAATCATTGTTCCTTGATTCTAACGATTATTGTACATTGACCTGCGATCATACTTTGAAGAATGACACGAGCGTAATGTGCGGCATAAAATTATGCGCTCCGTTCCATACTAGTTCTTGGCTCTCAGTCCAGAATCTCATGAGTTGCACTGCCAATTCACCTCTAGGACAGGCGTACACGACATATTGCCGCTGCGTGTTGGAATCTAAACTTGGATCTCCGACATGAGCTAACAGCCAATCCGATGCAAGTTGTACTCCACGATATCCAGTAGCAGCTAATGCTTTCACCCTAGAAAGAGGAAAACACAATGCACGCTGTGCATGAATATTACAAATATACTAAATTTTGCAGTATTATCAAATACTCCTTTATAAAAACAAATACATTAACGGGCGATTATTCAATTAACTGTAAGTACATTAATCCGCGATTTACATATATTACATCGAATACCTTACCTACCCCAACCTTCATTAACGTGACACTCATCCTACGATATTACCAACAAATTCGATAATTATCAAACATCGCAGAACGAGGTTTCATCCCGCACGCTGACAAATACTCAGACTAAACACTGACTTAACGCGAAAAAGAGCGCACGTACAACAGTGCCAAGTTTGACAGCTGTTTGTTTACTATGAGATAACACGCAAATGTTTGAAGGTGATTCTTACGATTCCAGCTATCGAACGACATTCTTTTATTATTGAAATGAGGTACTCACGCCCGGTGTTTTGGGAAACCCAATTGCAGTAGTGTTTGTAATGGGGTGAGGTGTTGTTTTGAAATTTTCGTCGGAGTAGGATTTTTCCGTGGCGGTAACGTCGCCATGACGGTACATGACACTCGGCAACCGCTGCCAACGTCGTTTCATCTTTTAAGGTTACCGTCAGTCGTACGCTCGTGTACGCTACCATTTGAAATAGTTAATTATTTCCACGCCGGATTAATATTCACTTCTGCGTGTACCATTGATACGAATTTTGTATTCCCTGGTCCAGAATTGCGCAATACGTATTGCAGTGATTGGCACCGCTGCTAATCTCATCTCATCGTATTTCCCGAGAAGATAACATGGCGAGCATTACAATGATCAATTTAATGTTGAACTGTGACTGTAGATGTTAACAGTGACACCCCAATTCCCACCCTAAAAGTATATATTCATTAAAAATGTTGCTGTACCTTCCAAATCGTACCAGTTTCATTTTTTTTCGCAAAATTTGGAGCGACATGAATTGAGTATAAAAACAGTATTATATACATTATTATACGAAATCTGATACCCGATGTCGAGCTTTGGATTCTTGAATTTCAACCAGCGCTTAACAATAATCGCTGTTTGATAATAGAATAATCTGCTTGCTGAGTTTATGATGCTTGAAAACGTTTGTATACGATTCCGTTAATTGATAAAACGACTGTGACTCGTCATTTCCCAATTTTCTTAATGTGAAATCGCACGAGCTCCATTCCTAAGCCGGGGACGCGACTTTATAATTACATAACGCCTATTATTACACAAATTGTAATGTGCATAACTGTAATGTATTTCATTTCTTCATATCCAACGCATATTCGGTAACAATTTTAACAATGACACACAACCGGTATATTAATATATAAAGTTAGTGTAGAAAACATCGATATGTCTATATATTTTCATTCGTTACAACATTCTGTTACAAACATTCTTCACGCTGCGATATTACAGTAGAGAAGTAATAAAAAAAGAAGTCGTATAATTTATGTACGCACAATTATAAATACACGAAGGGAGTTTATATTTAATTTGAATTCTATGTTTTTCTTCGTGGTCTCGCATTTAAACTCTCATAATCGATTTACATATATCGTTATACCCCCTTCAGATTTCTTTCGCTGTTATTATCTCAAGATTAAGCTTTCCGAGGTCTGCAATCCGAATTTATTAAATTTCCATTATAGATAAGTTATCCGTATCTACGATTATCAAACAGTAAATTTTATTTTTCACTTATCGTCCCTTTTCTTTTAGTTGGTAACATCGGAAACGTTAGATGATAAAAATGATTATCAAAAATAAAGATAATAATTTATCGAAGACATAAAAGGCAGAATAAATATAAACATCCCTAGCATCATGAAATATGCACTTATTATGTATATGCTTATACGTATAAAATATAATGCGTTTAACCCCGCGATTGTCGAGAATTTCGATGACGCACGTAAAACATTCATCGAATTCGATGACTTACATGCTTAAATTCGAATTCTTTAGGTACTCAAGTCGAAATTTTCGAGGCACAGTATGCGTAGGGTTAATAAAATATAAGGTTCTCCTGTGATCACTCGCCTCCGCATTCGGTAATACTGTCGATATTACCAAACGGTACAGCACAATTTTAGAATTTTTTTTTTTCTTCCACGTAAGAATTAAAGATTTCTTGCTGAATGTGTGCAGCAAGTTGCGCAAATAGATCGAATAGAATTACACATCCTTGAGACCGATACATTCTTTCCAAACACGATTCTTACGTTGCTCTTTTTCCGTAAACATTATTTTACACAGTTTTTTTTGCCAGCGCGGCATATTATCTTTAAAATCATACTGATAAATCATGACGAACTCTCTAACACTGATTGTTGCTATTGAATTACTATATAGGGTTCGTTTAAATTACTTAGTAACGTCGTATTGCAATGCTAAACCTTCTTACCGTCGTCTAACATTACATACCAAGAAATCTTCCTATTAGTTACGATTTCCTAGTCCTAAATTCAATATATTTTACATTTATTAATTCACTGAGATAAAAAGTATTCATAATTGCCATACTACAATACGATTATTATAAATGCATCTTTCCGTAGTATTAAAACTATACTTGTGCCATTCGCGTTTTGTTCCAATTAAATTTGGATCTTTTCGATTACGCAAAATTTGAATATAATGTACACAATTGTTAGAGAGTTCTAACTTATCGGCACCTAGAGATTCATTTTTTTTTACTGAAGTCACCACTTACGCAAGCTATCGCTATGATGATTACATGGAAGCATAAGCATCGTGAGTACATTATATCTCCGCAGTTACTACTCATGAAAATTTGGCAAAGCGAATACACTGGTCGTGATGCGCGCGTCTGATTTTCTTTAAAAAGATACCAGAAGTTAACGTTATTTGCAATTAATTTGGAACCACGATAAAATACAATCGAAGAAAAGGATGCCACAAAACAGAACTAAATCAGATCTCCCAGATCCCAGTGTATATTTCTTGGCTTAAGGCGGGTTTATATTTAATTGCACATCTCACTGACTAGATGTACTCTTTTGACTAGCTTTACCGTCGACATTGTTAAGATTAAAAGAAAGAAACGTGCGCGCACAATGCATGTGTCGCAAGCTATAAGTTGTTCGGCACAGTTGCCGAGTTTCTGTTGACATTGGAATCTTGTAATTGTAAGTTAAAAGAGATGTGCTGTTCACCGTCACGTTGGTCATTTAGAAAAATAATACTTCTCAACCGGTAGATTTTCTAAAAATGGCGAGTCCCGAGAATAATCTTATTGTAGAAAAATATTTTATCGGCTAATTAATTTTTCTCGATGTAACTCCTCACTGAATTCGACTTAGGATGCAATTAGAACGAGTCAAGTATTCCGATAGTTCACTGCTGTCAATTCACCGACGGGAAAATCCACCGACGACAAGTGACCGGTCGGGAAATTCACCGACGGGAAAATTTCATTGGATCTTTTCTCGTTTCGTGTTTCTCACACTGAGACTGTCATAACGAGGATAATAAAATGTCGTAATACAAAAGAACCGAAAAGACTTTAAGAAGATGGTCAAACATTTCTGACGTTTAAACAAAAATAATCTGCTGCAGTTTAACTCTTACGCTTAAACATTAAGTTTTCGGTCCCTTCAGGAACTTTCCTCTATGTTTCTTAATTTTCTAACAAGGCACTGACAAATAATCTCAAGTTAAAGTGTTAGGTAAAACGTTGCTCGAATTTAGCTGGAGGTTTAACTCAACCTAATGTTCTTACAAACTTAATCATTGGTTTTCACATATTTTGCTTCTCTTTACGAAATATCTCTTATTAGCCTTTCACGCTTTAGTTTTAAATAGTTTTAGTTTTTTCTGATTGGGTGTAGAGATTCCGAAAAATATTGGGCATTAAAGAGATGAGTGAAATTATTTTCTAATCGAATCATATCATTCTTTCCATTTCAGAGAGAACGTTGATCGCGTTGCACAAATTTAATTGGCAAATGCAGATAAATGATGTACTAATGTATGCAGAATCAGTAGAAAATTTTATTGATACCGTAGGATCGATAAATCAAGATCGTAACAACATTAATACACCAGTAATATCATAATATAGAAAGTATAATATCACGGTGATAGCAGAATTGAGTAAAGCTTTATGCGTGTAACGAATACCGCATAATCATTTTGTTAAACATTCTATTCGCAAATAACAGATAAAATTTATACTTCAATAATAATTCACAATCCATCCGCTCGATGACTAATCAAGATAACCAAAATCTGTTTGACCAATTACGCATTCCGCGTACGCTTTACTCGTTTCTCCGGATATAGTTTTTATTCGAACAATGAACAGCAAATAGAGTTAATAATCATCAACTCTGCATTGCACGAACATTTCTCGATATTGCTCTGATTTCGTTATGGAAAACGAAAGTAACGGCGCCATCGACTAAAAAACGTATCAAACAATTTACCGAATCGAATTCTCTCACCAATGTCGTCCAACTAGAAATACCGAGCAATCGATGCTAAACCAACGTAAAAAAAAAAATTACGCCCGACAAAATACATCCCACGTCACGCGCGTATTTCCACCATCCTACGGCAGACCAAAGTCGTTGACTAAATAAAAAAAAAGGGCACGTCGGATCTTTCGCGATTTGCGCGATTACCCTTGTGCTGGTTTCGTCCCGGTGGCACTTTCGGCAGTTTCGGTTGACAATCGGATGAAGACACCGATGATCGAGCACCGGCTTATCACTCGCGATCTTTGCTCAGATCGGAAGGTAGATCGCAGGTGGAGGACGTCGTAGTGGGTGATCGCGGCGACGGTGATAAATTCATCCTCGAGGTCACCGGAAGAGACAAACCGGCGGCACTCATCGCGACGTTAAGCGGTATCGTGATGAACGGTTGATTGTTCTGCGTCGAGTTCATCGGGGCTACTGTTCCTGGAAAATGATGTCTCGATTGTTAAATACGAGACGGGGTAAATCATGCCCTGATCGTTACGTTTAGGGACGATTCGCGTATAATAAGTCACCCGATGATCCGATAACGCTCGACTCACTTGTCTGGTATTAATCAATTCTAAAGATAAATCAATAAATAACAAGGATCGTATTTATAACTGAACCATATGATTCAACTATTCGGGGTAAACAATGAAGGGTGACGGTCGTATGTTACTGTTCTATTCATACCTCCGTCTTGAGAAATTTGCACTGGTTGACCGTTTTGTCCGATACCAAGTAGGACCCCAGGACTCGGTGAATAAATGACAGTCTGTGGCATCTGGTACATTATACCTGCGGAGAATGAGGGTAGATTTCCTGAGAAACAGAACAAGAACAATACAAAACGTCGCGGAGACTTCTACCGCGAGCTACGACAGCGCGAAATTGATCTGCGCTTTTGGTTTGCGGACGCGGAAGCTTTTAAGATGTTAGCGAAGGGCCAAATACTCGAGATCAGTTTTCTAGGAACCACCGCTCTTCGATCTTCATTGCGTATGCAAACAAATTACGTTGCGAATCGAAAAGCTACCCCTGCCGGAGTATCTAGCGACCGGCACGGGATTCGTGGGGAATCCTGAAAAATTCCTGAAAACTTGGCAACACTTGGGGTATTCCCCGAGCCGTCCCAAAATACTTGGCACCCGTGGGCTACTGACAACATCGGAGGGGAAGCAGGAGCGTCGTGACCGGTCATATTTCAAAGAAGTTTCGTACTGTATTATTAAAACATCAAGACCCCGAAATTAAGAAATAACGGACTAGAACAATACGTTAAAGTTCTCTTGGACCAAGAGTCCGCCATTTCAAAACTGATTTGAGCGCAAACACAATTGCCACCCCAAAATGTTGGCGCCTGGAGTCTACATTTCCTTTAGCCCTGTGATTAGGGTGGCCCTGGGTAGTCCCTTGCAAGACTATTCTTGTCATCACCTAAATAGTAGAATCGTAGTCTAACGAGTACATAGATTGGAATCCCCCATTTTCTCTTATCTTCCAACCGCGCAACCCTCAAACGGGAATCGCGAATCCCATGATGCCGATCCACCCGTCAAGCATCGATCGGATCCCTCAGACTCCTCCCCGTCGGCGAGTTCTCGAATTCCCAGATAGGGTGCAATCAAACGGTGCAGAAGCCGCCGCGGAAAATCGTTAGAACCGCGGATAGTAGGCAGGCAGCGAAACGGACAGGTAAACGCGTAAGCAGCGAACCTAGCCGGGTAAGCCAGGTAGGTCGGCAGACGGAGAAAAGGCGAGTAGAGAGAGCTGCATCGGGAGAAGGACACCCTCTATAAGTGTGACCGAGAGCACGATAAGGGAAGGCAGAGAAGCAAAAGAGAAACCGAGCGAGGGAGTGTGAGAGAGAGAGAGAGAGAGGAGAGAGGGCAAAGGAAAGAGGACACTTAAAATGCGAAAAGTGTGCGAGCGATGACGAGGTTATCCGTGTAGGGGAGTTCGTAAGGAGTCGAACGGGCCGCGATGACCAAACTAAGACAACGACGCACTGCCTAACTGGGAAGTAGGATCCGGTCGAAAGCCGCGCTCCGATGCAGGTGTACACATAAATATCGATGCTAATATATGGAGTGGATGCCATCTGAGTTACCGATCGCCAGCATGACGTACGTTTCTTCTTTTTTTTTTGCCATGCCATTGTTCGACCCGGGGACGGACGGCTTCTGTCGGAATTTTCGATAATAACTTCGACACGTCGTCGTATGGCGATGGGAAATTAAGTATCGCCAGGGGCACGCTTTGGGGGGATAGATGGCAACGATGGCATGCTACCGGTCGACGCTTTCCAATATTTCGACGGTGAAAGAATAGAAATCCACCCCCGCGTCAGGAGTGCATGTCGATTTATGCTTCTTTTCGATCCTATTTCGATCTGGACTATAATTGCCAGCCATTTCTAATGAAGCGCAATAGTTTCTTTCACGATGAAGGAAGCTAAAAAGTTTTAGCAGTTTAACATTCTTTTGTAATAAATCTCGCGTAAATATTCTAAAGAATAATACAAATTCTAAAGTGGATTTATAAATATTCCAAAGTATTACCTAGTTTTCATACCTTTTCCAAGTTGTCTAAATTTTTGAGTATGGGTTCGTAGACTCACCCGAATGATTTTTCGAGACATCTTTCGAAACAGGAGAATCGCCATCGCTGGTGTCCCCGTCGCTTTCATTCGCGCAAACGTCAGATCTGGGAGAGGTACCGTCTTCCTGAAACAATGCGGAAGTACGATTTCTTAGTAAAATAAAAATTATGGTAAATAAACAATGTGTACGAGTGATCGATGCCAGCAAAATGGCAACTTTAGAAGACGCAATATTTGGTACTCTTTTATCCTTCCCGCTCGAAATCGGGCCCCCGCTTCAGCTAAAATATTTCTATACGCGAAGAACACAAAATGATATAATTTCTAAATCATAAACCAATAATACAATTGATCAAAGATTGATCGTGGTGCTACAGCAGTGGTCAGACAGTGGTTCGCGGGGAAAAGGTTTTGATTCTTTAAATAATACTATCACTGAAATCAAACTGATGATCAAGGTATGGAATTTCAATAAATTTCTGTATAATTTTAATAATCCTGTTAATATTTCTAAACTGTAGTGAAATCTTTGTTAAAGTAATCCCACTCCCTCGCATTCTCTCTACTGAAATATTATTCCAATAGCATGATAATTGAAACATTTCGCGTCCTAAAAGACAAAAACGCAACTGTGGTAACGCAACAGTGGTCCGATAGTGGTCCGCGTGAAAGAGGCCTAAATGTCGGCAAGTCGCAACTCCAACTGACCAATCAATCAACGAACCGACCAACCGGCCAACCAACTAAGCAAGCAATGAAACAGCCGACGAACCAACTTACCTACCTACCTATCTACCTACCTACCTAGCAGGGAGAGATGCGCGAGCTTGTTCGCGCTCCTTATAAGGCCATCCCGCGCGGCCTCAACTCGTATTGCGCTTCCACGAGAGATTCTCACAAATTTACGCAGGACTACGTTTCCTCGAGTGACTTTCTTTCTCTCTCTCCCTCCCGCTCTCCGCCCTCTTACCCCATCTCTTTCTATCGCTCTGTTTCTGCCCCCCCCTTCCCCCTCTCAAGCTGTAACTCTTCTCCCCTCTCTCTCTGTACTTCATCGTTTCTCTCTTCCTGCCTCTGCCTCACTCTATTTTCCTCGCTTTCTCTCCATCTCTCTCTATTTTTCTCACTCCCTCACCCTTGCCTGCTATCTTTCTCTCGCTCTCCCCCCCCCCCCCTCTCTCTGTTTCTCTCACCGGCTACCGGCGGAATAGTTTTTTTTTCGCGGTGAACCGTTGGAGAACCTATGCGTTATACATGCATTTCGACTCCCTCGTTAGGACTGGTACACATGTCGCGAGTACTGATCCCGCTCGGATCGAGAGAAAGCAAATCGCGTGGGGAAACCTGGACCGGTGATTAGGAAGCGTTCGATTGTCGATGAATCGGGATTATGGTCCGACGATGTTAATCACGTCGATATATCACATATCGTTATACGATTACGTCGATAAAGGGTCTTATTTACGTTAATGGTACCGATTGCGGGTCAATAATTATTACCAGTTCCCCGTAATCTCCCATTATCTTGATACCTGTTTTACGACGCAGAACCTTCAATTAACAATATACAATTTAACACGTTTCATAATTTATAACACCTCTCTCCGTGTCAAGCCTGTTATCGTTAAATTATCATAAACAAGTTGCGGCCATTTCCCACATCTTAGAAAACCGGAGCCAAAAGAAAGAGAAAAAAAAAGAATAAATAATCAGTAATTGCAACTCGACGGATTTCAGCTCCATTGGAATCCAACGAAACGCGCGTGGAAACCTGAAAATTGCACACAATCGCGAAAAGAAACGGCATCGTACGGCGATAATACGCAAAGATGCAGCTGCGCGATTCGATGATGAAAAGCAAAAAATATATTCAATTTACGCTCGTGCATCGAGAGGGTTTAAAGGATTCCCGACGCCGTTGGAAGGGCTGCGAAAGCGGCGCTTATTCGCGGTCGTCCACCGGGCGTCGTCGGCAATCGCTTCCGAGTCGCGTTTGTACCCCCCATTACCGCGGGCGTGTATAGAAGGCGCGACAAAAACCGGCATTCCTGACTCTTAAGTCGGACTCTATATAAGTATCTGCCATCGCGAACATTGCCTGTATATGGCGACAACCAGGCTTTGACAAAGGTGACCGTATAAGGTATTCTGCTTCCACCTTCCATACCTTCCCTCTCTTTCTCTCTCTCTCTCTCTCCCTCTTCCTCCCCCTTTCCCCGTTCTCACTCCCTTCTTTTCGCCATCCTCGTCCCCACCCTTTCACCACGCACTCTGTTCTTCTTCCACCTCACAAATCCTCTCACCCTCCCCTCTCCCCCCATCGCTCACAGTGTACGTATCTCTCTCTCTCTCCCTCGTATATGTCCCCCTCTCCATCTCTCTCTCTATATATATATATATATATGTACGTATCCTCTCTCTCTCTCTGCCCCTTTTTGCCCCACCCCCTTCTGCATTCGGCGGCCAAGCACCCAGGGCGCTTCCTCAATGAAATGCATAGGGATCGTTAAGTCGTTAGATCGTAAATCGCGGATGACCACGAGGATCCCCGCTCCACGATAATCGGTTCGATCGTTCGGAGCTTCCGAAATCGCGAGAAAGAGAGAGAGGGAGATTTTTGAACCAAGTACCGTTGGCGAGCTGAAGTCAGGTGAGACGTAAAGTGTGGGGGATTGTAGTAGTCATCGGTACTTCGGGAAGCACGGTTGTAAAGCTACGCGTGCTCTAATTTCGTTTTCAGAAGCAATGATTTTGATCGTGGAGTTGAGAAATAATGATTTCCAAAATTCTCTCGGGTTCGAAGTGAATGAATATTGGTATTACGCGTTGCAGGAGACACTTGTAACGTTTAAAAATTGTAACCCCGTTGCTGTATTCCCAATGTGTTCCAAAATTCAATTTTCCATTGGAGGAAAATCCTGATTTTCAAATAAATTATTCAGCTCGCAATTTACCGTTAAAAATACTAGAAAGCCGCAAGCTATTTTGAATTCTTTTTTAAATTGCAAAATTAAAAATAGATTTATTAAGAAGCACGCAGGAAAGTCAGGTTCGCTTATCTCAATTTCTATTCTTGACATATGACTGCAGACTTCATCGTTAACTAATAACGTGATACAAATGGTAACAAGAAGATCGGTACAGGTTTTATCCGTACCTTAATTCACATCTTTTCTAAACAAACAATTACCCAGTGACTTACAGATGACAGCGTATATCCCCCGATCATTAACCAGGATTTATCTTATTTTTATCATTTGTTATGGATCGATGATTATTGATGGCCGAGGATGATGCATCTCTACCTAATCTTCCTGCTCAGCCGATCACTCGTACTTCCAAGATCCAAATGATTATACTAACGTGCCTGTACTCATTATCTTGACAGCACTATTATTTTTTAAAAACATCTCCCCCTTCCTGGCTTTTAGTAAATTTTGTTTATTCCCAATCTCACACTGCGTGTTATATCCTTTCCACTGCGATTCTTCATTGACTACGATGAATACTTAAATCGCAAGTAGTAGTAGGTCAATGATAAGGTAGACATTAGGTAAGCATAAAGCTACCACTAAATCACCTTTAACCCCTCAACTCTCGACGATAGTTAATTAATAATCTTTTCGTACGATTGTTGAATATCATATTTTTATATATTTCCCGGCATTTGAAAATTAGATTAACACCGATTTATATTTTACGTGGTGTTTTAATTATTTCCGTCCATTTCTTCGTACCGTCCATAAAGAATAATTTACGTTCCGGATAATTAATTATTCTAAAAAATTACAGCTCGTAAAAACCATGGGACACAGTTAACATAAACGTTATATGTAATTACCAGCTATCCGAGGGAAGCGTATAATTATTATAAACGTCTATTAATTAATTAAAAATGCAATTACTAATCGCTTCGTGGCAACTAATGAAAGCGAATAATGATTCGGAATAAATTCAGCTCGTTGGTTTCTTACGTAATTTGTTTATCTTATAAACGATTCGTCACGACGTACGTGTGGTATTTTCAATCCTAGTTTAAAAACAGCCGATCAACTCCTGTCCCCCTTAACGCTGAACTCTTTTAATCGAGCCGAAATCATTTTTCGCTGGTAATTCTCTTCCCAGAGAAAATGAATTTCTCGAAGGAATAGGTGCGCCAACGTAACAAGCGCGCTCAGATTTACCTTGAACGACACACCTGTTGCTCGTACTTCGCTCGTAATGAAACGACGAATCGGTAGTCTTTCAAATATCTAGGATGCCAGACCTTTAAAGGCTAAATCCTAAGCTCGCTTCAAGCAACTGTGAAAAATAATTCTAACGCACAGCGCGATTGACGGGCTTATTTACGAAACGTTTGAAACTAAAAATTGGAAGGAAATTCATATGCGTTGCAAATTTTACTTTTCCACCCCTGGGCTCGCTGTACCCTAATGCGCTGATCCACAAGACGCCCAGAGAAACGTACAATTTTAGAAGCGGATTAACAAATGGTGTTCTTTCCCAAATTTGATCCACGATATCAGTTTTTTGAAAAGTAATCGTACGACAAAGCCATCCTACGTGTTACCTCTGTTCAGAAACAGCTCGAATTCTCTCTTGTAATCCAAATGGGAGAAAGTCAGAGCGAGTGAGAGACGAGGGAGAGAAAATTCAGCTTCTCAAATTGAATCTATTTTTTAATGTCGACGTTACATCAGGTAGGTTACCTACCTGTCCGAAGAAGGGCCGACATGCTGTACCAACACAGTCAAAATTCACATCCACTAGCGCAAAAATAAACACGTAAAACAACGTCAACAGCCGTGAGACTGCGTTATTAAAGAAGATATATATATATACATATATATGCATGTATATACAATACACATATATATATATATATATATACGCGTGTGTAATATAAATATTATCACAGTATTTTACAGTACGCTATTTAGACATGTGATACGTAACTATGGCGCGCTAATCGCGCATTCGTAACTAGCATTAGGATTAAAAACGTAATTATTATTATTATTTGTACTTTGTGCGTCGATGGGAAAAGGAGATTACATTTCTATGCACTGCCGTTAATTAAAATCTTTCCTGCATCACGTCCGCGGTTGATTCGTCTCTTTGTTCATCGTGGCTCTCTTTGTCAATATAATATATATATATGTATACCTTTTCTTTCTCTCCTCGATCATTCCGGACAAGCGGTACAAAAAAAATCAACACACAACACATACACACATATTGTCATGCATAATGTGGACGGACGAATTGCTCTCTACCTTCAGTGTTTCTGATCACACGATCCTCCACGTTTCTCGCGAAAGAAAAACGCACTTTTCGTATCTCGAACTTGGATCGAATTTGTATTCGATGTATATGAATTATAGTAAAGAAATATGTATATAAATATAAATACGTATATTGTATCATTTTATTTCAACAACGATAATAATAATAATAATAGAAATAAATAATAAAATAGCGCCAATGTTTTGAATCACCCGACATAAGGAAGCTTTAAGTTTCACAATCACCCACTTATTTAGATGCGTTTATTTTGTTCGGGTTTATATGTTTGTTCGAGCGAATGATATATTGATTTAAAAATGACTTTTTCAAAGAACTTGGCGCATGTAATATTTCGTTTGGCAGGCGAGTGCGTTTTTTTTCTCGAGAAATTCTTAAACAGAAACACCATTACTACATGGATTCAGAGGGTGAATGGAAAAGGGGTGTATGGGAGATTGGAGGTAAACCCTCCGGCAGGCGCACCTAAATCTAAATCTTCGACGGGTGCGCGTTGCACTGTAAGTCCGTCGAACAAAACTAATGTATACAAATCTATTATTGATACTATAAATAATTATGTTACACAATGTTAACCCTCTAATCCTGAGGTGGAGTCTCGCGGACTCCTTTGATTTTATTTTTCTCCCTTCGATAACTGTATATTCCTTCGATCATCCAGACCTATTGTTTTGCAATATAATTACACTAATTTTCTATTGTCAAGTATAAGAATTGTCCATTCAATGTCCGGATAATCGAGGTTCCACTGTTAGATAATTAAGCATGCCACAAATATAGCACCTCGGGATTAAAGAATTAAATAACGATTATATCGATTAATTTTGGAATCGATCTAAAATTAACAATCTAGGATGTGACAGTAAAACCTCGATTATCCTAGAGACAGTGGTGGGAACACGATCCGGTGAATCGAGAATTCCATTTCGATTATCCGTACCTATCACTTGCAATGTAAATTCGAAATTATTCTCATTTTGAAGTACGAGAATTGTTTACTCGATGCACGGATAATCGAGGTCCGCATAACCAAACACTCGGGGTGATATCGTATAGAAACTACAAACGTTGCACTTTGTGCCGGAATGCGCCCGCCGGAGGGTTGAAGGGGATACCCATCTTTGATATTAAAAATAAAAAGATTCAATCTACATCTGTTTATGAAACTGTAACAAAATTCTATAAAGAAGTTAACATAATAATTTAATTGGGAAGAATTTCCAAAATCGTGTTTTTAATCGCACGCTTTTGGTTTAAATCGGCTGTAATTGCAACACAGAAAATCGTGTACAGATTACAAACCAATTTTTTTCTTCTTTTTAAACAATTCTACAATCGTGTACAATGACTTATCGACAAGATTTTTGGACTATCTATATTCTTTTTTGTAACTCGATTATTTCTCTTCCATAAATAAAACATTTTTCACGGGTAAAACCTTCGTCGAAACGAAGGTTCAATCGCAGTGAGAGAAGTAACAACGAATCGAGCACTTAATTTTCCTCAGCTGTTCGTGAAACGGCTTCTAAAAACAGACGATCGTTCTCTTCCAGCCGTCAAGGTTGAGTATCCCCCGTAAATTAAGAAGGTATTTTAAATACTAGCTACTTAATCTACGGAAAAAGAAAAAAAAACCAAACAAATACTACACATGCCACTTCAGTACAACACATTTACGGAACAATGTACGATGCACAACAATACTCTAATACGCAACAATGCCAAGCGTGCACCGGCGGGTCTACTGGCTCGGACTCGCACCCACGTAAAACGATTTCTCGTTTCCCCGTTGTACTTTTTTTTTGTTCCGGGGGAAAGGCGAAACGCCTCGTAACCGAGCTACATGAGTATTCAGAAGGATGCCTCGACTGGGATATCATTTATAAATGGATGAGGAAAACAGGAACGCACGAACGCTACGATTTTCCCTGGCCGACCTAGCGAATCCTATGTTTAAGGTACGATTAATACGAAGAAAATACAATGGACATTCGATTATCCGGAGGACATCAGAGATAATTGTCTGTTCGGTGAATCGAGAATTGGGTGTTAGGATTGTTACCTTGAATTGATTGACAAATTCCAAGCCGAAGATGTAAGATTCGGAAATGGAATCATCGAAGATCAAAGTTGCGAAGCTTCGAATGTACGGGACGTTGAAGTTTAAAAAAGATTGTCAAAAATGTTTTTCGAAAGTAACAGTCCTATCGTATACCTCTTCGGGTACCGGACATTCTTATTTGTAACAACAATTCGTTCCAGATAATCGAATTCTGAGAAATTAAGTGTCCTGTTAAGCGGGATTCTACTGTACAAAATATCTTTGCTTAGCAACGATCAATGGATTTATAATGTATATACAGATCATCGTTAAATAAATAAAAAAAAACATCTCGTGCGGTTTCATAAATACGTTTTAAGTAAAAAAAAAAAAGAAAAGAAAAAGAAGAAAAACAGAGAAAGAGATGTGACACACACGAATAAAATACACGGCGTCTCGAGTAATTCATCACATGAGTTACTATCCTTATAAGAATTACTATCCTATCGAAAGATTCTCCTCCAATCACGTTCCTCCAACGTAATCTCATCGATACACGTGTCCTGCGATACGTCTTATCTCATAAGAAGTACGACTCGAACGGGCAAGTCGCCCGTGGACTTCCACTACATCGTAAAAAAAGTCTTTGGACTTCGACATGACGTATAGATCCAGCCACTGTTCTACCTTTAAAAAAAAAAACTTCGCAGTCTACCGATTTCGCGCGAATAAATCGATTATCGCTTTTTAATGATCCTTTGGCGAGCTCTACTCGATTTACGTTGTCAAGTCTCCACGGTATTATAAATTGTTCCCAAAGGGGAAATAAGTATTGCGAACATAGATTCCATACACATTACTGTATACCTCGACTGGACTAGATTTATCCGTTGATAATAGAGTACTATACGTTTCATTACGTTTCGGTCAAGTTTCATTCAAAACACCATCAAACACGAGCGGCGAAAAGCGTCGACTCGATTAGGATCGATTCTCAAGAATTATTATCCACGGTATGAGAGAGTCTTCCTGAGTCTATCGCAAAACCGGAATTACGTACTACGAGCCAAAAATCATTTTCTTTAAATATTATTTTAAGTACCAACGCCTGTTGTATTAAGTACTGATCGATAATAGTCGAAGTGTATCAGGTCGTTTTCGATACACGATTCACTGCACGTTAAAAGGGCCATTTTATAATGATTTATTGATTATCATTTTAAACACTTGTCGTGAAAAGTTTATTATCGTTATTTTTCAAATGAATTAAAGAGGAGCAGTGCAGTTCCAATAACTAACGCAAACTATACATCATGAACGTACATTAAAAACATAAGTCGTGAATGATTGCTTGTAAATCAAGAGGCAAGGTCTTGTCTCGGGCCAAGTACAAGTACACGAGAACTAGACCTTGCATTTTTTCGGGAAAGAACGAACAAGAATTTTCGAGACGGTCAAACAGCATAAAATAATTAATTTTGTCAATATTATGAGATATCTTTGTTACGGAACTGTTACGTTCCCGAGCGAATATCAAAGAACTGACTGGTTGAGCAAGTGTTCGTAGAATATTTACTTTCGTGCCGATTAGGCTGGAATTCCTCCAACGTGCAGTGGTCCTAGTATAGAAGTCGTAGGCAATGCTAATCGCGCTTTGTATCAAATCGCTGCTCTCATACGTACACAGAAGAAAACCAGTGTACTTTCATCGTCACCGGATGTGATGCGTCTCTTCAAGAATTTCGATATTCATCGTCCGGAAAAGAAAGCAGGATATCATGGGTGTCAGGCGGAAGTTAGCTCGGTATGCTTAATATTCATCATACGCGTCGATCGCGCGATCATTTCATCGGACGCTACGTTCGCCGATAATGAATCTCATAATAATTTATCGTTGGAAATATTCCGACTTTTTAACTCTGCCCACGCGGATGGAAATGCGAAGGAACGCAAGGAGCATACCTAAAATTTTGTCCAACGGATTAATCCATACCGTCATTTTACGTTTCCGCGGATTGAAACTCCAAAATTGCAGGTGCGTCGCGTGGAAAAATCAACATATCAGGATTTCGCGATTGATATCAACCAGATTTCTTTATGACATAATGTTTCTCGCAAAATCTAGAACCGCGTTGGTCCGTTGAAACGTTGAGAATACGGAATCGCCTCGACACGAAAATGACTCCCGATGTCAATTCGTAGTCTAAGGATCTCTTTTCCTATGGACGGAATCACGTCGACACCAAAGAGTCTGTTCAAAAAGAGTTTCCTCGGCGATATCAACCCATAACATCCTAGCAATAAACTAGAATTATATCACCGTCATTTACGAACGCGCAAAACTATCCCGTGCTAGAACCAAAAAAAGAAACCAAATCCAATCGATAATCGTAACCTTTTCCGAACAATATTTTTGTTTGTCAAGTCCTAGAGGTGCGAAATTGCACCATAAAACGTGGGATGGACCGTTTGCCATGTCTTTCGGCTTTTTGTGAAACAGACAAAACAGCGCCTTCACAATTTTGATGACGTGGAAGCTAGCAAAGCCATTTGGCATAACGCGGACCGCCGCTTTCAGAAACAGTAATTCCGACTCCCAGCATTCGTTCTTAGGGAGAATTGACTGTACTGACTTGTTTGCGGTCCTCCTATCAGCGATGATAGAATCGACAGTGTAACCACGCCCCACCGCACGCGGACGTATCGGAAACGTAAAAAGTGTCGGCGGACGACTGACTGCTCGTTCGAGTGGGGTTGTACTACCGTTGGGGATGCGAGTGCGACATGTGTGGATGATAGGCAGCATGATGAGGCGGTAAAGGCGAGGGACAGGATTGCTGATAAGGGCCCGCGGCTAGCATGGGCCCCGGGCTGGAGCAGGGTACGAGGTGCGAGCTCGGCGAGGCCGCGTGTGCATGCGCTATCAGGTGCGCGTGTTGCGCGTGCGAGGGTGGCCCGTGCTGCGAACCCGGCGGGGGCGGCGGCGGCGGAGGTGGCGGATGACCGGGCGGACCACCGGTTGGACCGCCACCAGGGTAGCCGCCGTGCAGCGAGCCACCGTGCGGCGAGCCATACACCAGTTGCCTTACTTTCTGCTCGTCGTCGGCTATGTTGTAGGTCAGTTCTGTCTCCTCGAACCCGGTTGCTGACATCCTCTGGTCCCCGGAGGAACCGGAAGCGGGTGGATCCGGGCTATTTAGGCAGGTCTGGATCAGAGCCTTCCCAGCCTCGCTCGTTATCATTGGCTGGAGCTTTCGCGTGGCAAACGTGTACACGTGGCCGGTCTCGCTCGCCACCAGCAGCATCACCTGGGTACCGGTTAACGTCGAGAGCTCGTACGCCTGAAAGCAGACGGAAGAATTAATTGGTAGGTGTTCCGACGGGTGAAATTAGAATCCCAGAAGATCTAACGTCGATCGAAAATTCTATCCGCTGAAAGTAACGTAGTAAAGTCAGAAACGAGCAACACTCTTCAGTGACTTTTAGCCCACCCCGTATAGATTCGCGGCCTACGTTCTTGAGTAAAGAAAATCAAGTATTCGCTAATGAAAAAAAAAACTCCATGCGTTTCATTTAACATATTACGGCCGGCAGATTTATAACCGAGAACTCTTCGTAGATCACATTTATGTAAATTATTTCGCCTACGCGATCGTTAATTCAGAATTTCAATAAATCTCTCATTTCAAGCACGTATGAAAGAAGGTACGTCTGTATGTATTTCGTCACCTGCAGTAACAAGCTGATAGTACTCACTGAACAACAAAATCTCAACAAACGCACATTGTGAATTTAACTGTTTCTACTTGCTTAATGAATTATTGTGAACGCGACTATTGCCATTTGATAATGATATAATGACCATCATTTTCAGCACATGTCGTGAAAAGTTTATTAACGTAATTTGTTCAAATGTGTATCCGCAATTTATTTACGCCTTGTAGAACTAATGCACCGCGTTCATTGCGTTCAACGTTTTTGAATTTTTCCTTGAATTTCTAAATTAGCAACTAAATAGGTTAGATAAACTTAAAATCTATAATGGAATAACGCGTTCTTAACGTAAACCGTCCTATTTGTATTACTATTTTTCCCTGTCAAAACATTGCTAATTATAGCGGACTATCTTCAGAAAAGGAAAATAAATGATTTCATCTCCGATCTTCTGCGTTCGTATTTAAACTTCTATCTTTGGTTTTCTAAATTTGTATGAAAGGTGAAACGTGATTTGAGCTTTGTTCTCCGCGCATCGGAATATAAACGCGATATTTAAATACGAAGCGAGATAATAACGGGTAACCAGACAAAGATAGAAAATATATTTACATTCTTGTAATGTATAACGCATGAGTCGAAAATCTGGCGAAATATCATTCCTCGCTCGAAACGGGAAAATGTAAGTAATAATGAATTATACGACTACAAAGGTACAGCGATTGTGCGAATTAATTGAAAGATAATTGACAAATACTCTTGTATTATTCTTCGCATTACGTTGAGTAAAAGTAAATTGTAGCATACAACCGAATTCAACTTGAAAAGGGGTACAAAACGTGATAAAAATAATGATATCGCTCCAGTTGAAATGTGGTGATTTATCGTTTATTTATTCTACCGTAAGAATGAAGTGCAACGAGTATGTCGCTATTCGAAAAGCGAATAGCAATGTCTACCTTGTTTTCTATCCAAACCCTCAGGCAATTCACTTTCATTTCTATCCTGACCATAATTTGAAACGCAGCGTAGCTGACCTCTCTCCGCGAACACAAGCTTAACGATCGCACTGAAAACCGAGAACGATGGTCCCATCATCGTCGGCATACCAGACGACAATGGTCGAATTGATCGAGTAGTCGTTCGAATAATTAAAAGACAGAGTATGACAAGAGTTTGTTCAAAGAAACACTCCGGTATAGTTTGCAAAGCATAGCGCATGCGCACATCGATTCCTCAAATGCGTCGTTAAGGTACGCATGCGCAGTCATTTGGAAACTTTCCTGTATTGCCCTTTGCTACAGATCTTTAAAGTGTATTATACGCTACAATTATTTAACGGAAAACTTTATAATACAACTACGCGTTTAACGCTCCTACATAGCGGGAAAACTGACGAGCATCTCTTATCCAAGCCGCTCGCATTTCGAGCCCAATCGTAATTTCAAACTCACCGTCGATCTGTCCCTCCGAACACAAACTGAAGATTCGCACAGAAACCCAACGACACTGTTCGAATATAGCCCTTATGACAATAAACATACCACAAACGCAATGTCATACAAACCTTCTTCATGATCCCAGTTTTCCTTTTGGAGAACGTGGTGTACCTCCTCAGCTTATTATCGATGTACTCCATCTTAATCTTGACTCGTCCCTTGGTCTTCTTGCCGTTCGAGGGAGGCGACTTTTTCGGCTGCCCCAAACTGGTGAAAGACTCATCGAGATTATCGGGCACGCAGTCTGCCGACATCGACATTCCCTGCTGCTGCGACAACGCCTGACGTGCGTTACTGTCATCGTAACAGACGTCGGAGGTGGTCCTCTTGATACCTCTCTGTACAGATCCCACGCCGGTATTCGGTCCAGCCGCGGCCGCCGCCATCATGGTGGCGCCGCCGCGGCCAATCTGCGAAGCTGCAAGCTGGGAGGTGGACGGTCGGCCGTACATTTCCGTGCCAGCGTCGCCGCCGATCATCCCCATGCTGTACCCGAGGCTCGCGTACCGACTGTCTCTTCCGCCGCTAGGGTTGTCCATTACGGACTCGCGCACATTTATTCCCTTTCCCACGGCCCTTCCTCGCCACGGAATCGCGAATACTCGGGGCAATGTTTCCCACGTGATCAGTCATCTAGAGGGACACGGGACAACAACGCGCACTGCACGAGCGCTCCCCGCGAACTGAATGCGCGCCGAGTATCGTAACTTGACCTACGTGCTAACGCGGTGCCTCCGTGTGTTACTGCGCACCCATTACCCCCACCGTGGCTCTACTACGCGGGAAAAAAGTAGTCCACCCGATCGGAATGAGATTCCTGGCGAAGAGATTCTCATGGCTTTTTGGATGAAAAAATCAAGGATGAAACGATTATAACGAATTCGGCATCGAAAAGTTTCTCCGGACTTCCGATAACCCGAAATTCGACGGGGAAAGAACGCGCGGAGTGGTACAAGAATCGGCGGGAGGGCGTCCCCGGCTGCCATATTTAGAAGTAGACGTTACCATATTAGGGAAAGTTTACCAAATATGGTGAACAGAGGTGGTCCTTCCTTTTCAAACGATCGCTCGGCGCGCCGCGACAAAACACCAATCCAACTGACAGTAGCGCTTCCTGCACGCCTCTCCTGCCCCCCCTCTCGCACCCTTTTGCCGGTTTCTGCTTCCTATTTCTACGTGCTTCGCTAAACACACGGCTGGACAAGCGACTATGTGTGCGATGGGTTGCGCTATTTCTTACTTGCCCCGCGAGCTTCCGTGCTTTTATTCCAGTTTTGTTTGTTTTCGCGGTAACGGGCGGTTCTGGTGGCGAGTACAGAAGGAATCGAAATGATACATCGTTGGGTCGAGCAATGTTTCTTAATAAATTAGAGTGGGCTGTGAGAAAATCTGATATCAGGGCGACCAGATTTTCATGGGTGTTCCAGGGACACTTTAACTGCTGTAGGTCCCAGATAAATATAAACTGTTGTCTGATGATTCCCTAACCTATATAAAAATCGAAATCCAGATTGTTCAATTAAAATCGTTGGAAACTCGCATACTGATTTTTCCACCTTTTTTTCAAAGTCAAGATAACAACGACAACATCTGCGAGTCAAACATGAAATAAAGTGTGACAAAGGTACAATCGTGCATATTTCTTAAATAACAACAAAACCCCGGGGCACGGTTGCTATTTCGGGGACCATTGTTCACGGGGAACAACATTTGTAATTCGGATATTGTCCCCGAAAATCAGGGATGTTTGGTCATCCTCTATAGATGAATTATTGTTTGTTTTGTCGGTATAAGTACTGAGTAGGATGTTAGTGTTAGGTGTGGTTGACATCCGGGTAAACGTCGACGGGATTGCGTTGTAATTAGTGTCACACTGTACTAAGCATCACTTAATTAAGTACACCGATGTCACACGAAATTACTCCGAATGTCTGCTAACATAAATATCTCGTTTATTTCATGACAATTTTCCATGAATCTATCTATATATACAGGGTGATTCACCTAAGGTTACCATCTGGAATATTTTAATTTTTTTAATTTCAGGTATAAAAGTCCTCTGTGGAAAGTTGCACAAAAAGATATTCCAGATAGTAATGTACTTAGACCGTTATGTATAAAATAAAGTATTTTTCCCGATATAAATTCTTTAATCCATTACAACTGATAAAACCAAACTTTGGGAAGTTATTTCCTATGCCCCTGGGAGTAACACAAATCGTCTCTAAACTCTTATTACAAGCCTGGACAATGCTGGATGCATGGATCGTAGCTGAAATAGGCAATTATTTGGAACATTGTACATATTC
The DNA here is from genome assembly GCA_933228935.1 of Pemphredon lugubris. Taxonomy (NCBI): domain Eukaryota; kingdom Metazoa; phylum Arthropoda; class Insecta; order Hymenoptera; family Crabronidae; genus Pemphredon; species Pemphredon lugubris. The sequence continues at coordinate 66,063,236 of OW121815.1, forward strand.
TCACTGATAATCCTTATTTTATTAAAAAGTTATAATACAATTATTTAGTACCGTGGCATATGTAAAGTAAACTCTGTCACTAAACTGTCTTGAATTCGTGTCAGCTTCACTTTCCATTGGAAACGACATCGATTATGTCCTGTTTACGATTAGCGAAACGATTCTAAAAAAACTTACGTTCTACCTATTTGAGAAATTTTTTTTACATATTTCAGAGGCTTATTATACAGCTATTATTGTTCATTGTAATTTATTTCTTGAAGCCTTGAAGAATATTGCATATTTACAAATGACACTCTGTTGATTTAGCAATTCTATTCTCCCGGTGCTATTGTGTGTGCCGCTGAAACAAGAGTGTCATGAATTTCACGGGCATAAGCTGCCTGTGCTCGCACGGTCATTAAGAACTGAGGATAAGTAAGAGCCGGTCCGTCTTGCGATGCTACAGTATCGGTACGCGTCGGTATAACTGACATTGGTAAATACCGAATGGAGCTGGAACTCTGAGATAAGCATTCCACCGAGGTTTTAATGTGTAACTCTATCTGATCGCAAATCGAATAGAATTCTTCAATATTCTTGTTAAAGCGATGATCCGGATGTTCGATACCCTTCAACGAACCTATGTCAACCAAACTATTTTGATGCAAGGTTTGCGCAGCGGTCTTGAGAGCTATTGCTAAAGACTCTCGCAAAGGTCCAACTAACGATTTCACTTTCGATATGTTATCCAACTTTTCTTGGGATTGTTGTTGCTGCTGCTGCTGCTGTTGCTGCTGTTGGGCCTGTTGCTGCTGCTGCTGCTGTTGTTGCTGAACCTGCTGCTGCTGCGTTTGTTGTTGATTTTGAGGAAGTTGAGGATTTACGGACTGATTCATTTGTCCTACCCCAATTGTTCCTGGTTGTTGAATAGGGGGGATATTCATTGTAATCCTAGTAATACACAACCAATATAATAATAGGTTCTATAACTAAACTGGCTCATAGTAAAGTATAACTGCAATCACACGTTTCGACAGAAATTATTTTAAAGATTAGCATTCTATTCACTCACAAATATTATTGGTGGTAAAATAACAATCTTCAATTAAGGAGTCTTATATTTTTCTTATTGCAATGATAAAAATTATGAGATTACGGTTGTATGTTGACACCTGCGCTTTTTAACCACAAACTACGATTAGTAAATCAATACGCAATGACCGTAATATTTATTTGGAACGGATTTGTTCTTTTAGACGCTGTAAAATATGTTAGAGTCATTGAAAACGAATCGTCAATAGAAAAAACTTATCTATCTGGTCGTAAACTAATCGTGAAATAATTGGATAATCTTACTATTTGCAAACATGTTTTGTTGACGACCGTAAAAACTTTTCGCAGACCTCCAAGCTATGACTATGAACAAATCACTGGAAGAAAATCATGAAAGTGGATGATTTTAATTTTGTTTTAACGTGTTCAACGCTACTAGTGGCACACGATCATACTAAACGTAAGAAGCTGAAGCTATGTTCACAGGCAGAATTTGAAACATAATTAGAGCATTTTGATTCCAAAGAAAAACCACAGTATATGGGTGGAAATATTACTAAAGGAGCTACGAAAAATTACAACTATTTAAAATTAACGAACATATAAATTATTTGTGAATAACATTATCAACAGAGTTGATGAAACCAACTCTATGAAAAAGATTTAACATTTTTTTTGTGAGACCAACGCCACCCGTTGTAGAGCTATAAATCTGACATCTACTGTCTATCTATATTCTTTTAAATTATAGACGCAACCCGTCATTTTCCACAATTTGAATTTATACTACAGCCGATTTCAGTTTAGTGTATTGAAACGCGGTTAAATCCAATCAGTCCGAACGGTGCTTTAACGCGCATTTGCAGTTAGCTCATGTTAAGATGTACATAAAATGTATGGTATTGGAAGGATTCAAATCCTACGGGAAAAGAATCGAAATAAATGGCTTCGATAAAGAGTTTAACGCGATCACAGGATTCAACGGTACCGGGAAATCGAACATACTCGACGCAATATGCTTTGTTTTAGGTATCACGAATCTTGGACAGGCAAGTTTATCTATTGCTTAACTCTATTTTAACATTTCTATATTTAACCTTAATAGTTTCCGCAATTTCCCGCCTAATGTAATTTTTTAGAATACTATCATTAGCTGCTTAACTTCGATTTTAACATAGGAGTAAAACTTATTTGGAAAATTGTATTTAAACTGCATTGTTGAAATCAGTTCTCAATCACAAATGATTAGCTATATATCACTTTTACACAAGGCAATAGTATCAAAACAAATTTTTTTATTATTACAATACCTGTGTCGAATATAGTGGAAAGTATAAATACTACAGAGTTATGTAGGCCATATCTTGTTTATTCAAAATATAAGAAAGCTTTTTAACAGGAGCAAAGATTTTTATTATACATCCCTTATTACATTACAGGTACGCGCCGCATCGTTGCAAGATTTAGTGTACAAATCAGGACAAGCTGGCATTAAAAAAGCATCTGTTACCATAACATTTGATAACCGTGATCGAAGCTCGTCACCTATGGGATACGAACATCACGAAGAGATAACAGTTACAAGACAAGTTATAATAGGAGGAAAAAATAAATATATGATTAATGGATCTAATGTGCCAAACAAACGAGTTCAAGACATGTTTTGTTCTGTTCAACTGAATGTAAACAATCCACACTTTCTAATTATGCAAGGAAGAATTACAAAAGTTCTTAACATGAAACCAGCAGAAATTTTATCTATGATCGAAGAAGCAGCGGGCACGAGAATGTATGAAACCAAAAAAGAAGCTGCTTTGAAAACTATAGAGAAGAAGGACAGCAAGCTAAAAGAAATAAACGATGTATATTCTTTAAAACGCTTTCTCCAATGACTTATCCATGTGCATTTCAATAAAACGAATCTCATTTTAGATTCTGAGAGAAGAAATCGGGCCACGATTGGCAAAACTCAAAGAGGAGAAAACTCAGTATGTAGAATTCCAACGTATAGGAAGAGAATTAGAACATTGCAAGAGGATCTGTATTGCTTGGCGATACCTTAGTGCATTGGACGACACGGAAAAAGCAGAAGAAAATGTACAAGGTACAAAACAGGCGATAGAAGAAAAAAAGAAGGGAATTAGTGCTGGAGAGACCGAAATCAAAGCTATAGAAGAGAAGTTTAATGAATTAAGTAGGAAAAGAGACGCTGTACGTTCTGTATAAATAATTATAAATATATACTACACATAATTATAATAACCATACTGATTTTTTTAATCACTTGTTCCTTTTTTTCAGGAGACTGGAGGGAAATTGGAGTCTCTACAGCAAGAATTGCAAAATGCAGAGAAGAAGCAGTACAAGTTAGCAGCCGAAGCTAACAGCAATCAAGTGAATATTAAAGCTGCTGAAAAAACAGTGGATCAATTAAAGGCAAATATAGCCGAGGATGAGAGTGCTCTACTTGCAAAAAACAAAGGGTTTGGAACAGTGAAAGAACTCTTCCAGCAGTTAAAGGAGACAGATCAAAAAGATTGTGAGGCTGTACTAGCTGCCCAAGAAAAGTATCAAAAAGTTAGCTCTGGTTTACTGCAAAGCGAAGACGGTGAGAACGCTACGTTGGAACAGCAGTTAATAACTGCCAAGCAAAACGTGACTCAAGCAATGACCGAACTTAAACAGTGCGAAATGGCGTTGCAGCATAATAAGGAACAATTGGCAAAGAAAACGAGCGAATTGAAAACTACTGGAAACGAATACAATAAGTATAGTAAAGATCTGGAAGATAAACAAAAAGAGGTAAAAAACTTGGAGAATGAACTGAAAAAGTTGAATTATCAGGACGGTTACGTAGAAGAGCTTCAGAAACAAAAACATACTTTGAAGAACGAAGTGAGAGTATTACAAGAAAAATTGGATCAAGTTGAATCTAAATATCCGCAGATAAGGTTCGATTATAAAAAACCGGAACCTAATTTTAACAGTAAATCCGTAAAAGGTGTTGTGTGCAAATTAATAACTGTTAAAGACAAAAGAGCCGCGTATGCTTTAGATATCGCTGCGGGTGGAAAGGTAATATCGTTATTACATATTTATAAAACTAAACTACTAGTAAACTTCATTACTTTAAAAATCTGTCGATAGTTTTTCGTTAAAACGGGTTCTTGTTTCCATAGTTTTCATGTATTGATCAATTCGTGTAATTTCAGCTTTATAACGTAATAGTGGATACGGAAAATACTAGTAAAAAGTTACTTCAACACGGTCAATTGCAGCAACGCGTGACTATTATTCCGCTAAATAAAGTAAACGGAAGACCCATGGATCGAAACATGATCAATCTTGCACAGAAGTTGTGTGGTACAGAAAACGTTCAACCAGGTTTGGATCTTATAGAATTTCCCGAGGAGACTAGACCAGCTATGTCTTGGGTATTCGGGCAGATTTTTGTTTGCAAAAATATGGACGTAGCTAAGAAAATTGCATTTCATGAACAAATTATGAAGAAGTGTGTAACGCTGGAGGGTGATGTGGTTGATCCTTCTGGTACATTGTCCGGTGGTGCTCCATCAAAGTCCGGATCGATTCTTTTAAAATTGGACGAGTTGAAAATCATCCAAAACGAGTTAAACGTAAAAGAACACGAGCTTCAGACCGTCGAAGCGAAGTTGGCAGGTGTAAATAAAGTCGCTGAAACGTACGCTTCTTTCAAACAAAAGTTTGACTTGCGGAATTACGAAATCGATATGGTTAAACAAAAATTACAGCAAACAGTGCACCATAAAATAAAAGAAGAGGTACAATTTATATAGCAGCGCAAGTATTTATAATATTTGAACAATTCTCACTTAATACTAATATATTAAACAATTCAACAGTAATAAGTTTACAGATGACTTTTATTCTTGAAAGTTAACAGTTAAATTCAACTCGTATACGTACATGTATCTACACGTGGAATGTTTATTAATGTCAGTTAAATACTTTAAGGTTGATTTCTTCCAATCTGCTATCGAAGAACTTACCCAGAAAATGACAGCAGCAAAACAAGCTGAGAAGGTAAACGCGAAGCGTGCACACGAATTGGAGCGTCAATTAAAAGACGCTACGAACATTCGGAATAAACAACTAAAAGACGCTGAAACTGAGTTAGAGAATCTAAAGAAAAAAGCGGCGAACAGTCGTAAAGAGTGGCAGAAACGAGAACAAGAAGCTGAAACCCTCGAATTAGAAATTAAAGAGTTGACGAAGACGATTGAATCTGGAAATGAGCAGTTACGTACAGCTGAGGAAAAGTGTCGTGTGCTGAAAGAGAAAGCAAATGGTTTAGAAACAGAATTAAACGAAGCTAAAGCTAATGTGAAACTGTTACAATCCAGCGTGAAGGAACAAAAGGATATTATTAACAAACAGAATAGCGATATGCAGAAATTGATGGTGCAGAAAGATGATTTGTTAAAACAAAACAGAGAAGCAGAGTTAGATATTAAGAAATTAAACCATGAAATAAACTCTATTCAGACATGCGCTGACAATTGTAGACAGAAAGTTGCATCTCTCGCGCGAAAATACGAGTGGATTGAACAGGATAAAGTTTATTTTGGCAAAGCAGGTATGTATGGATCATGTGACGAACAGTTTTATAAAATTATTAGAATTTTTTACTCTTGCATGCTGCTGTTTGAACTCTTGCATGCTGCTGTTTGAAGTGACACATCATTTTTCATTGGTTACGATTTTCACAGGCGGCATTTATGACTTTGAAGTAAACAAACCTGAAGAAGCAGAACAGAAGGAGCAACGGCTGCAAAAAATGTGTGAAAATTTAAGCCGAAATATTAACGCGCGTGCTATAAGTCTTCTCGATAAAGAAGAGGAGCAATTCCATGATATGATGAAAAAGAAGAAAATAGTTGAAAACGACAAAAGCAAAATACTGGAGACAATTAAACATTTGGACGAAAAGAAAAAGGAGACGTTGATTAAAGCTTGGGAGCAGGTAAGATTCCGTTTAATATTCTAGGATATTTGAAGTTCCTAAACGAAAGTGATAAATATATTTGCATGTTTCAGGTGAACAAAGATTTTGGATCGATATTTAGCAGTTTGTTACCAGGCGCAAACGCAAAGCTGCAGCCTGTAGAGAATCAAAGTGTCACCGATGGTTTAGAAGTGAAAATCGGATTTTCTGGTATCTGGAAAGAATCGTTAGCAGAATTATCAGGAGGACAGAGATCTTTAGTTGCGTTATCGCTCATTTTAGCCATGCTGTTATTTAAACCCGCGCCCCTTTATATTTTGGATGAGGTCGACGCCGCTTTGGATTTATCTCATACTGAGAACATCGGTATTATGCTGAAGAAACATTTTAAGCATTCACAATTTATTGTAGTATCACTAAAAGATGGTATGTTCAATAATGCTAATGTAATATTTACAACTAAGTTCGTTGATGGAATGTCAACAATTTCTAGAAATGAAAGAAGAAGTGCGAAATGAGTATATTATGTATATGTAAGCTAAAGAAACTCTATTTCTGTAAATAAATTAATATTTTTCTCTACGACTTGCATCTTTCTGGCAAACAATAATAATCCTATGTAATTTAATTCTACTGTACAATAATGGACATTCTTCTTATTTAAATTTGTAAAGCGCACAATCACTTTGAATGTTAATATTCCACGCATATATAAAAACTCTGCATGGATTCTTTGAGAAAATTTAAGTGGAAATGCCTTCTAATTCTAAGTACTTCAGATTTTACCAAGTATTGTTCAATTGGTATTAAATCAAATCCATTTCATAAGTACGAAGCAGTACTGATACTCATCGGTATATGCCAGATCATAGCAGCTGATTAAGAATCACCTTAACTAGGGTTTACTAAATTTGACCAATCAATGTCTTCAAAGAAGGGATGTTGCTTTATCTCAGGTATTGTCATCCTTTCGTGTGGCTGATATTTTAATATCTGCAAAATTTAAGATGCGAATTTGTAATTCCAGTAATTGAAATATTAATTTCCATTTTGCATTTCGAATAATAAATACACAAGTCTGCAGACTGGCAACTATTTCAGGCATTGTTTAAAATCTACAAACTTACATTAAGTAGTAACGACTTTGCATATCGTGACACTTTCTTTGGAATGTTGATTGTGGAGTGCGAGTGAAATGCACCCGGATGTCTACTCTGAAAGGTCTGCAATGTGAAAATTCTGCATTAATTATCTTGTTAAGCGACACTTCTAACGGCGACTTTATACCCTATTCTTCACATACATTGCCTACGATCAACTCATACAGGATTACACCAAAGCTCCAGATGTCTGTTGCAGGTGTAAGAGGAACCGTTGGTAAATACATGCATAGTTCTGGAGATGCATACGGTTGCTTATGTTTCGATAGATCTGTTTCATGGCCAGGTATGATGTATGTTAACTGTACATGTTCATTGTCATCGAGTAACAGATTTTCAGGTCCCAAATCACGCACTATGACTTCTTGTTGATGCAGAGCTTCTAATGCCAACAGAATCTCAGCAGCCCAAAGACGTACAACATTTTCTGGAATCGTCCAAAGTTCTTGTTCGATGTCCATATTACTACTTTTAGTTGATTCCGTAAATAAAATAGTATCCATATCGTGTGCCTGGTCGTTCAACAATTCATGGTTATTGGTCGCAATTTTGCAAGTCTTTAATGATTTATTTATATCGAACGTGTCTCTAATGTCATCAGCTTTGTTGTGATCTTTCTGTTCCATTGAAAAATGTGTGCAAACAGTTGGCAGATTTTCTATAGAAGAATTTGTTGACTCTTTGTCAGGGTAACTAAGATCTTTACAACTATCGCTTAGCGAAGAACTGTCTGTATTATTCTGGCTGTCTTCGTTTCCCACATTATTCAAAGATGGGGCATTATCGATGATCACACTTTTACTCGACATACTTTCTAGAGAGGAAGATTCTTTTCCCTGTAAATTATTTCCATTCATATTAGTTTTGCTTGAACATTCCATCACATTCGTTAATACCACATTCCCGTTCTCAAGTTGATAAGTGGTATTCATTATATTTAGTAACGCAGTATCATCTTGATGGTTCAAGAAATGATTAGATTCATATAACCGACTAGCAACGGTATTACTTTCTTTTATAGTTTCATTTACAGATCGCAGTAACATTTGTGCTTTCTCTAGCAGTTGTGTGGTTGTTACAGCACTGTACATTTCCTGCGGTGTTTCAATTGCAAAACAAGTGTTTGTTTCTACTTTACAATTTGAACTTTCAAAGTGTAAACTTTCCACCGATCCTTCAACACAGGTCATTTCGCTGTTCACGCTATCGTTCGTGGAACAAATGTGGTCAATGGCATGTGTATTTTCAATGCTATTTTCAACATTTATGGTGTCACACAATTCATCATCGTTGGATTTGTAATAAGATGTTATGAAATCCCACAATCTTCCACGTCTGTAAATGAATGATAGCGATTTACCACAAATCTTAATTAACAGTGAACAAAGACTATGTACTCTTACCCCAAATGCTGCAAAATCAGAAATACAGTTGTGTCGGTTTCAATACACGCATGCAAGTGCACCATATATGGTACCTGTCCACGCAATACGTAATTGCTAATATTGCCTTGATTAATGGGTGATTTTTCTATAGCCTAAAGTCATTAAATACATCTGTGTCATTTATCTAAATCTCAACATAATAACACGTCACATATGAATACAGAACCACATTACTGAAATATTTTTATAAAATGATATTGATTTGAATGAAAAAAAGATACAAAAAATGTTTTTACAACAGTAACACTATTCTTGAAAAAAATTTAGATTGTTTCTTGATAAACATTTCATACTTTCACAATTCTGAAGCAATTTTGGCGAACATCCTTCACCAACATTACCGACTTCATAATCTTAATCACTTTGTAGTATTGAAGATCTGACACAGGTTTATTTAACAGCGAGATGTTACAGTTTAAGTGCCTGTTGTAAAGTTTCTCAGCGCGCTGTAAGTACTTCGATATCTTATCTTTAATTATTTCTGTCCTTAGTTTGTCCGAATCGCACTGAACACCAATCAAAAGACTGGCAATTCCCATTTTATATTGTGTAAATGCTTCCTCGTATTCCGAAAGAGCTTCATGTCTAAAACCTGCGCTTATGTGTGCAGCAGCAATTAAAATATATTGCGATGACTCTGGCCAGCATTGTGGTAAATCTGAACCATCGTGTACCATTACAAGACGTGTAGAGTCATTGTTAAAACTACTAGCTTCTTCGTTGCTGTTTGGTGTCTGTACGTTGTGGGAAAGTATCCCATTTGTAACATTATTTTTTGTATTTTTATCACAATTCTTATTCTCACTACAGAAAGACTGATCATCCTGTAAAATTGGTGCCGTTCGCTCCAAGCTATTATGCATTATCGATATGCTATTATCGACATCTTTTACTTCTTGTATTTGTATTTTGTCATACTTAGAATTACTGTCATTTAAGTTTAGAGTTCTTGACTCCTTTGTATTGGTAGATACCATTTGAGTTATCGCTGTTCCCTGATTTATCTCACCACACCGGGTCAACATAGAACACGTATTCATTGTTGAACTTTCTGTACTTTTGGTAACTTGTTGAAGAATAATTTGACTTGAAATGTCGTCTGTGGGCATAGAGTTTGTGTAAGCATCTTCTGATGTGTCGGAACTAAGCGATACAGAACAATCGTTAGGTTGGTCAGGTGCGTGACTAGTTTCAAAAAATTTTATGAAAATATCGCTAGAATATAAGTACGAATGCCTTCCTATAAAGTCTAAAAACTTCAATGCACATTCCCTTCTCTCCTCGATAACTTCTGCTTCGAATCTGCCAAAAAACTTAGACTTTGGAAATGTTGGGAAATTTTCATTGATCTGACATCGCAAATAGAGAGCATTAAGTTCCGCATGTAGTTTCTTAAAGTCATTGTAACGCTTCCATATAGACACTTTCGAGATTTCTTCGTGGGAAGACTTTAAAAATACCTGAGAAATACATATTTCATCAAATAAACTAGAAAATAAAAATAAGCAGGATTGAGTAGGCAGAAAATCCTGTCACAGAACCATACACATATTAGATTATTCAAGATGTCGCATATTTGAACAAACTTATTAATTAGGAATTACTTTGTTTTCATTATTCCTGGCTCATTCGATAGACAAAACAACCCGATAGTGCAGTATCAGAAACAGCTGATCCAACTTTTAAAAGACCAGTTTATTGAATGATATCACTAGACGATTTCATTGAATACTTGTTCCTCTCGTAACAGAATGTTCAATTAAAAGTTAAGGCGATTTACAGAAAATGTCATACCACAGATGTTACTTTGTAGATAGTGAAACCTCTTTTATGCCGTGTCGTTTCTGGAATGATGAAACGTCTCACCCACTTGTCTCTCGCAGGTGCCATAACGTAAATAAACTCTAGTCGGCTGTGAGGTTGAAAATTCGATAATTTCAACTTATCACCCTACCGTTTCACTTTATAAACTTTCGCCATCATATTCTTTTTACGCGTTCGCACTTTTTCTTCATTTACAAGACATATAAATTGTAAATGGATAACGTCAAACCCCTGTCATGTTTGCGATAAATGCGGGTGGATAGGTAGATACTGGACCATTGTTTATCAACTACAGTCTAGATAGGGATGTGTGCAAGGAATAACGTATTATTTTGCGCATTGTGGCCGAAACGAACCAATCACATTCTGCCCCCCAATACCGCGTAATTCGAAATTGCGCGATCGTAAAAGAATAACATTTGTTTCCACGACGCTCTCACGCAACTAAATAATTAAAAAGTTCAATGCATTTCAAAGATTATCGTGATCACAAACTTATTTTTCACTTTCCACGTTTGTGAAGTTTACTTCTTTATCGTGGCGTCATGTGGGCTTCATAGCTCTAAAAATAAACCATCAACCTTGCAATAATTTTTGAATACAATTATAACAGTTGAATAATGACAGATATTTAATGAACGACTATGGAGAGATCTTCGAAAAAAAAATATCAAATTACGAATTAACAGATCAGAAAACGAGGATCGCGATCGATGACCGTAATGAATCATGTAGATTTGACCGCAAATTTGACAACAGGTAAAAAATCACCTTAATTTATTACAAGTAACGTTCAAACGTGTGAAATGTTACGGTACAACTATTTTCTTCAGTTCCACTTCTTAATATGGCGTTAATCGATCGAAAGAAGCATCGTACAAAGAATTAATTAAAATTATCTTAACATTTATTTAGTTCCCTAAACAGCATAATGTACAATTTAAACCAGTTACATTTACAATGATTTAACACGTGTGTACTTTCTACATCTCGTGTAAGTTTGAAATGATGCCAGGAATGCTTTCAAACGGGGCTCATACCGTCAGGCATAAAATCCATCCCTTTGCATTCGAGAGCAATTTTTACACCTACTAGAAAGAGGCCTATACTCTTAGCGACTGACCTGAAAATAAAAGATAACGTTATACAGCTGTACCGCAACTACTTTCATTGAAATTCCATTCATAACGAATCTCGATAGTCACGTACAATGCATTCATTTGTGCCAATACTTTAGGAGATGAATCTAGATATTGCAGGGACATGTCCCAATGACAAGGCATACACTTACAGGAATTAACATAATCTCACATAATTTGAAAATTATTACTTTCGTGTAACGTTTTTCAATCGTTTTAGCCTATATAGGTTCACCCAAAGTATCAATGTGCATTTACCAATGTCCGTGTATATTGATCAATAACTATATATATTTCAGTGAAACTCAGGATTGTTATTCACGATTAACTCAATTAACATTGTTCGTGCGATTAGTATTATTTGGTAACGGATAGAAATTGTTGGAATTATATTGTTTGGGCATCAAAATGTGGTTGGGAGGTTATGATATCGAGTAAAGTAATACTAAAAACAACGTAGATTAATTAAACTTGCCATTTGAAAGAGTCGGAATAAATTTCCTTTGCAATGCTCATAACGCCCGCCATTACTTCTTTTGTTTTAAGAAAGAATGTTTCGATTGTTTCGGCTGCCTGTTCCGCAGCGTTCGACAAAGTTCCACGGTAACGCACAGTAGTGAACGTGATACCGAAATTAGTAGAAATCTGTAGAGCGCGCGCTCTGTACGATATACAGCGCCCTTTATTCACCTATTCTTACAAGACAGGCTGTTTGATACTTAAAATAATGATTCTTTCCTATTTTTGTGAACCAACAGTTGAGAAATAAACTTTTTCCAAAAGATCTGGAAAAAAGTGCAAAGAAAACATGTGTTCCATAACTTTATTGAAGTTGAAATAAAAGATTCGTTCCGTCAAAAAAATGAACACAATACAGAATCGAATATTCTTTAAATATTATTAACATAGATTCGAGAATTTTTTTCGTGCAATAGAAACCAAGTTGGACATTGATGTCTGTTTCATCGGGAACTAGTCTCGGTAGGATAGCTCAATTGTGCATTTTGGTAAAATAAAAGGTCATGAATTATTCATAATAAATATAATGAATCATGACGGATCTATAAAATATGCCCTGGCTTCGGATGTTTTTGGGCCTCCGATTCCAGGAACATAATATTTACAGATTACGGCCATTGTCACTGACAAAACAAAAACTATTCCAGCGTTCTACGCCGAGATCCCAGATTTAATGATCTGGGACAAAAAGGGAAATTTTACCATCTGCGCACAGGATGTAACATACCAAACCATAGCAAATCTGATGTTCCCGGGGAATAGAGTTCCTGTCTCAGGACGCCAAATTAAAAGACTTGATTAAATATTGGTGACTCGTTGCCGAATCACAAATTAAAGACTTGCTCGAGCATAAGAAGTTATCATCTATTTTCAATTACATAACTTTAATCGATTTTAAGACAAATAAAAAAAGTTTTGTTTTTCATCCATCAACCATTGATTTTCCAAAATATTGAATTTATCAACCGAATCGGGAACCTTAATCGATTCGCGCTTCAACAGTGGCAGATAAGTCGTCTCAAAAAATCTTGAATATTTCTTCATCAAATTTATTTAGATCAGAAAATCGTTTCTTGAGAATGAACAACCATTCACCTTAACTCTAATATTCTTACATTCTATCTGTCAATCGTTCGCGATAGACAAGGAGCTTACGTTTCTGGACGGATTTGGAAAAGGCATGAGTCAGAGCGTTTAAAGTCAACACACCGATTCAATTATACATTATGTTAAATCTATCACACACTAATGTAGGGATCTATGTATATCGTCTCTCATGACTATTCCATAATGCGATTACACCGTGTACCGTGGTTTCCCGAAAGTCCCTTTACTTCACCATCATTAGGCACGACCGTTTTATGCGAAGCATCAAAATGAAAACGTGCTTTACTTTTGCTCCGCATTTCGGGAGTAACTGGGAGTAACCGAAGGATACGTGTGATTTAATTACGTATCGTTCGGAAGTTGGCTCTCTGCTGATGATAATATCGTTACAACGGCTAGCAATGATTAACGATAGTGCGTTCTCGCTAATTCACGTGTATACACTGCAGTCTTCTCTAATCAATCATTGATCTCGTCGCAGTGTCTATAAATCCTAACTAACCGACATCCCTCTCGACGATTGAAAAACTAAACATTCACGAATCTGCAAACCGGAATATTATACGTACAGACTGCGTCAAAAGTACTGCCTTTTAATAACGTAACAAAAAAAATCAGTTCTTGTCGTTATCTTGCAGAAATGTAGTTCGGGGCATTCAATATTGATTGACCATCTATCTATGGATTATACATTCATTGTTACTGTATTCGCTATTGACACGGTTTCTGATCACAGTTTGACCAACAATTTTTCCGGTTTTTCGAAACGCACTTTCGAGGCACTCTGTATACGAATACGTTAGGTGAAAGCAGGGATAAAAAACAGGCACCACGCATATCGATTAATTTGGCAAATCTATATATGCCAAAATGCTAATCGGAAATCGACTACAGGATATTCTCGCTAATTATTCAAAGGCACGATGCGTGAATTATTATGTAGCAAGGAATACAATTATTTTCGTTACAGAGGATTATCAGCTGTAATTCATTTTGAGAAAATCTTTTGCTACAAACAGTACCGACGGATATAATAAATAATGATCGCTAACACTAATCTTACACAATAGACAAGATATCTTATTTTCACGATTTCGTATTCAGCACAATAGAAATTGCTTAATCGATTTGTAATTATAAAATGCGTAAATCACTGTTAATATTCCTCTATGACGTTAAATCGTTGCTTTCATAGAATTTTCGCGAATCTCAACGACGTAATCTAGTAATACTTCGAACTGGACGTACATGTATGTACAGTCCAACCATTGATGTCTCTCGTATAAATAGTTCCTATAGCATACAATGTAACGTATAAGTATTTTTAATATTCGGTAGCAAAATCTTTTTATGTATGAAACTGATAACTTCTTCGAAAACACCATCAAGGGAAACGGAGAAATCTCATTCGGCGACTTTACCGCTATGATCAACTTTCGCGCGAACCACTGTTGGACCACTGCGTTAGTACCACAGTCGTATTATCATGTCCGAGTGAAATATTTTTTTAATATTTCACAAAGGAAATGAATGTAGTTAGTAAATTTATCCAGTAGACCCCAAGTTTTTAAGGCTAACGAGTTTATTTAAAATCCGACAGTGATACGAGCGCAAAGGCCCGTAGAACTGCAACGTCTGCAGTTTCTTCGCTAAAAATGAGATTAGACAATAAACAGTAATCAGAGCACACCGTGTAGTCGATTCTTTTCTTATTAAGATCAGTAATCGACAATATTAAGATGTCGTTGAGGCATGTTATTGCTGATGTTAACGTCTTATTTTGCAGAAACCCAGAAGTACCAATGCAAGTTTCCCGATCATAGGAAAAGTGATCTAAACAAAATAGCACACTTCAATGGAAACGTATTTACAACAAATATCCTTGTCAGGATTCATTTCGTTCAACTAGTTGTAAAATATATTAGTGTCCCAAACCCTTCTCTGTCTAATGTACCCAAGAAATTGTGACGAAGAGGATTATCGTACTTGCAATAATTTTTGTGCAAGCTTCTGCCAATTTTCGTCGGGGATATACGAGCAAAGCTATGAATTCATTGTTCTCCTTGATGTTTCAAGCGCTATAGACAGGGAAGAGTTAAATGGGACGAAGTAAGTACAGGAGACTGAGGGTAAAAGGGATAGGGCTGACAACTCGTGAACGGCCCAAGAGAACCGCGTCGTTACTTAAGGGCGACCGAGGTATTCTCGAGTACTCGGTTCATATAAGGATTGGTCAATCGATCTTAGAGAGTATCGAGGAGTGAGTCCAGGAGATCTAGCTGATTTTCATCCCAGCCCGCGGTGGCGATCAACAAGCCAGTAAGGTCGTCTTCGCTCAAACTGACTTGCGTCGATTCGGGCACTTCCGAAAGGCTGTCCGGTATCGGAGGTGATACGCTACTAGGTGGAGTCTCGTATAACGTCGACAGACAGGTGGTTGGTGGTGCACAATTGGTTTGCGTGCTGCTCATCAACGTTGCGGATGACTGCCTTCTTGATCCCCGCGTCCGTTGGGATATCGTCGTACGGCGCCTCGATCTTTTACCCTCTTCCATTCTTTCCAAGTCCAATTTCCAGAAACCACCTTTACCTGGTTCGTCCTTCGAGCGCGGTAGCTTCACGAAGCATTTGTTCAACGATAGATTGTGTCGAATGGAATTCTAGCCGAATCAACAAAGAGTGAGATGTTAATGATTTTACGAACATCAGGGCATCATCGATATAAGCAACATTGGGATCAATGGATACGATTAAAATGATTATTTCTAACATAATTTTTAATTTTCGTATTGTATATCGTGTTTTTTGCGTTTACGCGATCGAGGATGACGTTTTGCAGGGATTACGATAAAGCCAGTGCATAAGATTTTCGATAATTGTAAATAAATAATGTATAGAATAACATTCTTCTTACTTGCCAGGCTGGATCGGCATATTTGTAGAACAGAAAGTTCTCCCGAATCCACGCGTATATATTGGAGAGGGAGACCTTGTTATTATTCGCACGCATCGCCAAGCAAATAATAGTGGCGTACGAGAAAGGTGGCTTCGCATCCGGATCTGTTCGATACTTCTCAGCATTTTCAGCGAGATCTGTTAGAAAAACATAAATACGAATAAGGAGCCGATACGTTTTGCGATCCCTTTATTCGTGAACGCGTGGTATCAAGAGACAAGGTTTTGCCTCCGATCAAGTACAAGTACGCGAGACTAGACCTTGTATCTTTTCCCGTATGCATATCCAGCGAGAAAGAAGCAATCTCGCGTTCTCGAACTTGGGTAGCCTGATTGCTCCTCTCACTGTGTAGACTACAAGAGGACAGTTACCCAATTCAGCCTTGACGAGGGGCGACAGCTTCTTCGGGGGTTGCCGCGCTACGGGCGGCGGTGAAGGCGAACAAGGAGGCGTTGGTAAACTGGAGGCACTCGTGATGTCGAGGGATTGCAACCACGAGAGACTCGTCAGCTCAGCCTCGACGCCACCGCAATCGTCGGTCTCCATGACCTCCGTGATGATCGGCGTATCGCCATCCGTCGGCATCTCAACGTCGACCACCTCTATCTTCATTCTGACCATCTTTCATCACCAGGGCGTAAAACGTACGTCGTCGGCCGTTTCCGTGAAATTGTTTGAGGTATCAGAAATACGGAGAATTCGTTGATCCGGGGGCTCGTGCAACTGGAAAACGATCCTCGTACACTTATCTTCGATCGATCCGTGGACGAAGCTACGCGGAAAATAATACGGTGGTTACTCTTGGAATTTTTTTTGTATTGCGAAGTTATTAATAACGTAACAGCTACTATTGTATATTTCAAATCAACTTTACAGAAATATTTTTCAAGTATCGCCGCGCATCCCTCGATTGAACGAAACTAGTTTTTCTATCAATTCTCTCTTAGTTTTGTAAGAGATAATTTGATTTGACTGGAGGACGATACCGGCGTGAGAAAAGTTTGTCTAAAATCGACCTTAAATTGATTTTGACGCAAAACGACTAACGCAATTGCTACGTCGAAAGTTATCTACCTGCGCGTTTCAACTCACCGGGGAATAATAATGCACCTGATGCGCAGATATCCGTTTGAAGATAACCACCCCGTTGAGATGCACAACTGCGATAACTCAGTTCACGGAATCCTTTCGTCACAATGCGTGATTCACGAAGCTGACGTACTTGGTACCGACAAAAAGTCGTTAGATCACCCCGGATTTACCAACAGATTCGAGGATATCACGCGACAATAGAGAATGGCCATATCACGAGAAAAATTAATTTTGATCCACGCAAGGTTGTCAAGTCATTTTTTTCCCCAGCCAATTTCTATTCCAAGTATCGGCGGCCACGATACACACAGAACTTCACTTTAGAATGGTAGCACATCCGTAGCTGAAGCTAGGAACACGTCTGCCGTTAATACTGAATTGCGACGGGAATAGAAAGAACTTGATAAAGGGAGCGCTATTACGATATTATAGAGCACGTATGTATGCCTCGACTGACGTGGGGGACAAAACGTGTAAACCGCATGATCATTTGGATAGTACTGGTAGCAAGGGGTGGTAGGAGCCCCTACAAACCGCCCTACCACTTCTCGTCTACCTGCTTGCCGCCGACCTGGTCGTGGTTGGTGCGCGTGACAGGTGCTGGGCTCCCTTTTTTGCAGGTGGACCGCGTATACGGTGAGCGTAAGGAGTATTGGTGCACCCCATGAAAAGTGGCCGGGACTAAAAAGATTACGCTGGCCAGCAGATATTTTCATCGGATATTGCTTAGGCCGGTTTTGCAACGTTTGCGCCAAGAACAAAAGATCATTCCAATAGATATGTTGATGTTAGACAATCTGTAGAATTTGGCGGGCCATAAGGTGGAGAGGGAGTCAGAAGCTCTCACGGATTAGAATCTTTGAATATGCAATATTTAAAATGTTCAAGTGTCATAATATTTATATACGGTCGGCCGTATAAGTATCTGTCCACCTACCATACTCGGCGTGTATTAGGGTACATAAAAACATACGAGCACAACTTTGAAAGGAAAGGTATAGAAATAAATTTTTATTAACGCGAAAGAGGACGACACTTGCGAAAATTCATAATTGTCACAGAATTTTTCTGTAATGAGCAAGACCAAGACGAAAAGCACTGGCAAGTCTATCCTTTATTATACAGAAAGGCCAAAAACTAGAAATGTAAAAGTTCGAGTAACGTTTCGCGTTAAACAACATTGTATTCTACGTTCGACTTCTGCGTGTTAAAGAAACGGAAAATTATATGGAAAGCAGCTGAACGTGAGTGTCGTGTATCCAGGTGTTCTGAACCATTTGAAATGCACATAGTGTAAAATACTAGCTGTACTTTTTCGAAACCAACGACTACCATGTGCGACGCACCGCGCTAATGACACGTTAATGACCGTACAATTTCGCCGGAACATGTGAATTATCCAAACGCGACATACCAGTCATTAAAATATTGTTTCCACAATTGTTAAGCTACTTCGGTGGAACGAAATTCATATCGAAGCTGAAGATTCAAACAACTGAACGAAAAATCGTCCGTAATGCGCTCTAACCGACAATACGTAGATTCTGCAACTGTGCAAGGATGGAAAGAATCGTCTCTCTTATACTCAGCACCGAATGTGATCATTATAAAGTTCGATCGGCGATGCAAGCGAAGAAGAAAAGGAAAAAGGTGAAAGCCATTTTTATTATTGTATGTCGAGGTGGGGGTGGTCGCGTAAGCTTCGCCGCCTTGGTACAGGTGCCTCCATTGATCGAATCGGGGAGGCAGCGACCGCCAGCTACGATGCCCAGTGCCAACAGAGAGGGGAAAGAACCGCAGCCATTCGGCCAGAATGAGTATGGCGCGCGAGATACTCCCGAACCGTGCTCATCATTGGTCGACGTGGGTCAGGATCGTTAGGACGAGATTTCCCTGGCAGGATCATAAGGGAGCGTGGACGCAACCCCATCCTGCGCACAGACACTTTAGGGGCGTTATCCGAATACCTGGCCATGCCTCTCGTCGGGTTATCTCGCAGGAAGAGAGATGGAAGTTGAAGCGACGCTAAAGTTTAACCGAGAATGTAACATCAAAATTAACGCGAATCAACATTTGCAATCAAAAATCTATCACTGTTCGCGTTTACTAAAAGAAGGGAGAGACATTGGACCATCGCAAATTAATCGAACAGACGTAAACTAAAACATCGGCCAGATGCAAGGATTTGAATTTGTATTACAATTTTTCATTTAAAACAGTCACAAGAAATAAAATCTTTATGGTCTGTTTCATTTAAGATAATTTCTCGGTTCGCAGTTTACCAGGTTTCTACGGAAAGGTGGAGTTAAATCCATTCGGTTACCTCTATTATATCCAGAGAGAAGCAATCTTGGTTCTAACGAAATCTAATCAACTACGGTCCAACACTTTGTTAGGTCGAACCTACCCTCGTTTTGGGGCCTCGCGCAATGGCCCGGTACGACCCTTTACATGATTTACATATGACCAACGAACCGTAGCTACCGTAAACCGAGTCAATGGACCAGGTTGATTTTGTGTAATGATTAAATACAAAGGGAATCGTAACGTTATACTAACGCGAAGCGAAATTCTAACGCAGGAACGGCAAGGGCATAGCGAAAACCTAGGCGGTCATTGAGATGGACACCCTGGACGGAGCACCGTGTCGTCTAGGTCGTCAAAGTGGAAGTATCTGCGCGCACGATCAATAATCTCCTGGGAACATCCGCCCCCCTGCCGGCGTACCCAGCTGGCTACCCTTGCGGTGGTGGTAGCAGCAGCACCACCAGTACCAGCACCAACGGCAACACCTGCCGCCCTTCCCGTGCACCGTCAGGTTGTGACTCACTACCACCTTCCGGTTTACCGCCATCCACCGCTACCAATTGCCGAGCGAACGCTTTCACGATCCACTTGGCGCATTCTTACTACCGCGAAAAGTATCTTGTCATCGTAGTTCGATCGTCGCAATTTCTCCCTCTCCAAATTTTAATCTATTACTGGCCTTTTCGTTCCAAAGGAGACCTCCGGCATCGCGCGCTGTTGTGCCGGAGGTCTCAATACACGATCATTAGTCATCTTCGTGCGTCTCATTTTACCTGTTTTATTCGGTGACCCTGTCAATCGTCGTAAATGTATTTGACTCGAAAGATTCAATTTATCGAATTTATCGAGCGTTTGTTTGTCGAGGGACTACTTCTAGAGGTCATTGGAAGGAGAATAAAATTCAGTTGTTAAAGCACGCGTTCAGGAGTTGTTAAAGCTAGTTAACTGTACGATGATTTCGTAAATTTCTGAATATTTTCGTATTACTACAATTCTTATATACTGCATTATTCTTGGCAACAATAGAACTTTTACGAATATTATATCGATATCAAACAAACTCGCAATTGTTGTATTATAGCTTTGCCATAGTTGGAAAACGAACAAGTTGCGATTGATTGCTTAAGGGGGCGGGGGCATTAATGTCTCCTTGAGAATTACCACTTGTGGTCGATTAGTTTGAACGTGTCCTCTTAGGAAATTGCTTATAGGTCATCGCGTAAGGAATGATGTGGACGTATTTCAGTGGATAACTTAAAAGTCCAGATAATATCGGGAAATTACGGATATAGACGCGAGTTCGAGTAGTTTCCGGGAGGGCGGAGGTACTGACATAAAATATTCAAGAGAATTGATTCCGACAACCGCAGCAGCAGTAGCAACTGCTACAGCAATGACGATGACTAACAACCTTCACGGAACCAAATCTAATCGGGCTGATGAATCGAGCACAGTGATTCTTTGAACACCAGAAATCTCTGTGCGTTTTATACATAAATAAATAACTCGCAATTCGAGTTTAGCTATTATAAGGAATTTTCAGAATAGTAGATACTTTATCGGATAATAGAAACAATTGATGAAGTAGTCCACCTAATATTGTTAAATAGTGTACAATTTTAATGATTCGGTTCTTAGTTGAGACTCTTTCATCGTTATAATCGTGGGAAACGCCATTCAACGTAATTTCAGTTTCATTTACAAGTCCTGGAAACTTAGTATACCTAGCGATCTATAAATCTGCGAGTTAACTATATTTGTCGTTCACTCTTGTATTCCAAGATTCGGGTTTGAGTTACAGTAATATTTGAATAAGTAAGAGAATAATATCCTAGAATTAAAGAATAATATTATAATAAAGAGAATAATATATTAGTAATATTCACTTACCGAAATGGTTCTATTAGATCAGATCAGAGGAACCAGCTTCTTCTTGCATCCAACAAAAAAGTAATAAATAATACTGAAGGTTCATATGAATTCTTTAACACGATAAATTTAATATTTAAACGGAATGATTAATTAAATTCAAATTTACTTCTCCGTCAAATGACGGATGTTAAAAATGAACATTTTAAATAGCCCGAGTAGAATGCTTTCTGATGCAGATTCGTTTAATCATCGTTTATGGTTGATATTATTTATAGATTATTTATAACTATATTCAATATTCATTGTCACCCCGGGTAAGGTTCACAAGGTTTTGCGAACAATTCGTACTGAAACCGATGGTACGTACTAACGTCGGTACTTTTGGAACTGCCGTTGACGGCTACCACCACCAACCACCACTGGCACCATTCGACCGCCATGTTCTTACCTGTGCAAACGGTACCACTACGACAGGTGTGCTCATACGTACACTCGTTGGGGGTATCGATTGTGGTTGTAATTTTCTACTTATACAGTATGACGTCGTAGAGCGTTGGGATTGAATCTTCGAGTTGCGATGGACCCGGTCTTGATAATAAATTTGATAATTTATAGAATGGCGTAACTTCAAAAATGAACCCGGAAGACTTAGGCCTATAATTTAAGTATAATCTGGAAGGGGACACGATTTTTTGTTAAAGGTTCTTCATCTCATCTCATCCCTCGATAGTTACGCCATTAAGTTTATTTTTATTTTACTGACACTTTCTCTTTTACCCGTACATTATCTTTTCATTTTATCCAGAAAAGGATATACGGCTTCCGAAATTAAATCACCGTAGGACGCCTAAAGGAAATGAACACAGGGACCTTAAAAGCCGAAGATTACGAAATTCGTAGGGTTTAAATCTCACCCGTATAAACGGATGAGAGACTATTATGCCCAGTAAAATTGGCATTTCCAATTCGCGGGAACGGCACCTGGAGACCCGCAGCATTTACAGAGCAAACCCATCTTCGATAACCGGAAATGTCTTTAACCGGCGTGACTGTTGAAGCATCGGCGGCGCATACGGGCGAAGTCCGGGGTCAATGTCAGCGCGAAAAAGATATTATTCGTGTTTTTCGAGTGTCAATGATTTATTTTTCTTACATTACAGCACTCTTATCTTTGCGCAACGTCTGATATTCGCACTTAAATCTGTCCTAAGAAAGTCACCGAGAACTATCGAAATAGGCTGTACTACCTCGGAGTACATTCTCGACGTGTTCTAAGAGTATGTTTGTCGAGCGTGACGCTTCATACAAAAATCGTGGAAGTGAAACGTTAGGCGCGACGTAATTAGGTATACATTTGTACAGTGTATAGTGTGTTGTGTGTCTGTCGTATGCGTGCGTGCATGCACGCACAATCAATTGTTTGTATTTATATGTACATACATATAGAATCCACGATAACTTCGTCGGGAGAACTAAGAAACCTCCTGCGTTTGCACAGCGAACCTAGTCGTTTGTGAAATTAGGAAGATGAAAAGTAGGTGGTGCACTTATTGGTGCGTTACCTTAAGCCTTGAATTCCTACAAACTCAAATTACTGAACTCGCGATGCACAATTGCACGGTCACGCTGAAGTCTCACCTAAAAGTAAATGAAAGTGTTATCGAAGGTATCCCGCACCCGAATTTTGTTGCAATTAATACCTCGGAGAACACTTCCGTTTATTTTCACGTAGAGGGCGTGCTTACGGAATTAAGTTAGAAACACATTTGTAACGTGCACTGTGTTAATGCGCGTTTAATTAAAAATGTGTAAAAATGTATTTCTAGCTTCACGCATAGTGCAATCACGGAATTGCATTTGTAGGAAAATAAGGTATCGGTGCGACTCCGATAGGAAAGCTAGAATTTAAGATTTTCGATCGACGCGCTACTCAGTGAATGCCAACATGTAGTTGGGTACACTCCTAATCGCTATGCGTACGAGCACTCTGCGACACGATAGTACAGCTCTAAGCAAGGATGATTTACTTCGACAATGATCACCGTCTATTAATTTTACTACCTACGCTAGATTGGAGTGCAAATAACCCGCCCTTGTGTACGATAATCTGAGTGGGAGTCCAAAGGACTACGGAAATCGAGGTATAAACAAGTGACTTCTCGTGTCTTCGATTTAATGTCGATTAATAGTGAAAGGCGTCAATCCCCTGAGAGCCATATTGTCGAGAACACCACTTATGTACGTTGCGAATTCGATTGTGTCTTCCTCCGCTTTTCGGATAAACGGATGCTCCAGCAGTTTATTGTACTTGGGTCGCTGTGTCTCCTCCTTAATTAAACTTCAAGGAAAGTTTTATTGTTAAAACCACAAAGCAGAAGTATTATTATTCATTTTGTTCTGCGTCAAATAATAAATGCCCTGGCGTGGGAGTGACGTCAAATTGTCTTACCATGTATTGACGAAATTCACAAAATCCATAGTGAAATGGTTTCCATTCTCGTTCGGTGAGAGTCGCGGTGGATCACCTTGAACTACCTGATAAAGCTGCTCAAAAACGGAATTCCATTTTGGATAAGGAAAGTAACCCGTGGCAATTTCCATCAGCGTGATACCCAACGACCACACATCACTTCTTACGTCGTAGCCCCTTGCACGCTGAGGGTCTATCCTTTCAGGCTGAAAATGTGCCATTAAACAGTTTCGTCAACCATTATTATCTCTATTCCTTCCATCCCGACTTGGGCATTATTTGAATAAAGTAATTTTTAAATAATTACGATACTTTTTTAAAATTATTTTAAGAATAGAAAGCGATGCTTTACTTGAAACATTAATTGTCCTTTTGTATTTGATATAGTAAATGCATAGATCTGATTCTTTTATTTTTGTTATTTACTTACAGCCATATATGGTCTGCATCCGGCATCCCTAGTTCGGGCAATAGAATCGACCAACTGTCCCGATATACCAAAATCGCAAAGTTTTATATTTCCATGTCGATCTAACAAAATATTGCTGGGCTTGACATCCCTGTGAATTATTCTTAGTTTCTCTTTGAGGTAATTCAGCGCTTTTACGGTGGCGACGGTAATCTTTCCTAGGATACGTTCTGGTATCCTTTCTTCTAATATCTCGTGAATGAACTTATAAAAAATATCTAACGATGTGTCCATGAGTTCCATGCAAATCCAGCAATCACCCTACATAAAGCATAATAGAAAATTTAGAAACTGTGCATTGAAAAGGTCACTACCGATACTGGGACTGGATTAAAAGAACAGATCCTGGACTAACCTCTTTAAATAAAGCTCCGTAAAATTGCACAATACATGGGCATTCATTAGACTTCATTACAACTTCTAAGTCCATTAACAGTTGCTTTTGCTCTCTTTCGTCCACTGTTGAACGAATTCTCTGCAATAAGGAATTGGTGTCATTGGAATATTTCTTTTCAAATTTAATTCGCAACATCGTACCTTCACAGCCATAACAGTGTCGCTTATCCTATGAATCATCTTATTTACAGTACCAAATCCTCCTCTTCCAATTTCTCCCAAATCTTGGAGATCTTCGCTTGTGAAATCATATACCACATTTGGCGATAGCTGCAGTTTTCCAGTACTTTGCATTGACTGGCACATTCGGAGCTTGTCTCTGCATGATACATTATTGATATTGACAACTTGTATAAGTACACTAATGAAGGTGTCTTTATTTTGCAAATACCTGGCTTTTTCTGGCAGAAATTCTTGTTGCGTCGTAGGACGTGCTCTGACTGGCATCTTGGGCAATGGTAAAGGCAGGCTTGGGCGGGAGGATCTAATATTAAATAGAGCAGCGTAATTATATTAAATGATATAACTTGGAGATTAAAACACGAATATTCCAATTATTTTCTTTAGTACTGTAAACTGCCTTACATCGGGGGACATGCTGCAGCTCCAGTTGAATTAGAATGGGAAGAATTTGTTGAATTGGAATGAGAAGAATTTGTTGAATTAGCAAAGGACAAATTACTTCCTTGAGTTTGAAAACTAAGCTTCAACTGTCTCCGTTTTTCTGTTGCAAAATAAAACACTGGTATAATTATCGTGTCACATTGAAAGGTAATTAACTTTGCCTGCTGTGCATGCGTACCTGACATCTCATTCTGAATGTCATTATTTGATCTAAAATCTAGACGTTGAAAGCTGAATGTTCTGCCAGAACCTGGAATACAATAGATTAAATACCAGGTGCGCACGAAATATAGGTCTATCTGTTTCTAATGTTTTCTACAAATATGTTAATTTTCATAATTAAAATGTTGCCCATTCATTAAAACAATTCCTGAACATTTTTCAGTACATAGATTTCGATTTACAAATGCTTTCTCCGAACAGAAAGTACTTTAGAACACAAGTTAGCATTGAAAAGGCCAAACCATGTTTATTAGTGTCTAATAGGAAACACTTGCACTAATTATGATCTAAATTTAATGTTGAATTGTGTTGTTTTATTATGCAAATCCCAAAAGAGAAACATCGTTTATTGTTTTATTCGAAACATCTGACTGAATTGAAGAATTATTGGAAGTGATTTACTCCGATTTTTCATAAAATGAGGATGATCTTCTCAAATTATTTTCAAAATAAAAACGTTGGCGTAATTCTGGTAATGTATTACTTGAAATATTATTTTCGACTTTTTTTTTAAATAATAAGTCGGAACCGAACAGTGTTGTTTCGCATCGATAGATGCGAAATGTAACGTTTAGGTTAGGTTCGACAGAGACATCAAATCTATCTCAACAGATTTTCCACCATTGCCCGTTACCTTGGTTGGATTGGTTCGACGAATTGCCTTGGTTTTCTGCCATTTCGTGGACACTAAATACCAGACTATTGCAAGTAGAACCAGTTGTCAAAGGCGGCCCCCTTAGGAGACCTTCCCGCAAGATCTCAACAACCTGGCATACGAGTTGTGCAGCGGGCGCACCATTTGTGCAGTTTCGTACTCTCGCAAACAGCACGTGCAAGATCCCTGTTCCTTTGATTCGTTTTATAGGCCGAATTTAGCCGTGGTTCAGGTTTCTTTTTGTCGATACAAATTACACACACCGAACCTTGTTCAACTTCATTTGCACACTATGAACTGCCGCGAACGTTCTTCCACGCACGTCCACGTTCGTCTGTTTGACGGCTGTTCTGTTGACGGACAGTAATGCATAATAATATTGAGTAACTCGTTATCAATATTTAATATTATTGTCATAATACATTGCTATTTAATCATGCCACTGATCTATATGAATCAATATTATTGCATATTTTTCATTAAATATCAGCCGGTTTTAACAGTGGCGGCAGCTAAGCATTATTCATCAAATAAATCTTTCTAAAATATCCTCATTTTTGACGGACAAATCTTATTCTTGTGTAAAAATCCGAGTTTCAGCCGGCCAAAAGCAAGAAAATTAAATTTTAACAGTCGAATAAGATTTATTCAATCATGCTTGTTTAATGGGCTTTCAGCCAAACTGAATTTTGATTTTACCTAGAGGAATTTAACACATAGGTTGGTTCACATGACGAATGACAACTTAATCATTTTTAAAGTATTTTTTTAATTTATGACCCTAAGTTGCCCTAAGTGTTATATAATTTTTATGCTAACGCGTGTATACTTGTATACATGCAAACAGCGAAAATAATTTTTAATGGTTGTAAAGCATAATATTGCAAAATAATATTGAGTCTGTGTACGCATTAACATTATTAAACATTTATTTATGGCGATTTAATGAAAAGTCAAGTTTTAACAATTCAGGAACTCTCTTTTCGATAACATTATTCGGGTCATTATCCGCAGATATAATTCGACGAATATCTATGGAATGTTCCGAAAGTTGTAAACTTGCTTATTGAGTTTGTTTCACGTTATTGTGGATCCGGCATAAATTCACGATCTACAAACATGGTTAACGTACGTGCTTTTGTTGTACGTAATTTAAACTTGTTGAATTTCCAAACTTCAACAAGGTAATTCTGATAATTTTTGTACGATCTACATACATTCGTTTATAAATTTTAATGCACATTACTTTATTTAATGGTAAACCCTATGAAACAAATTTCGATCGCGTAGGCTTGTTCTATAATGAACACCAATGAATTTAAACCTAAACATTAATATTAATCGAGTTTGTTAAATAATTCGGTGGTGATTGTCCAAAATTCTGTTATAAACTAAACAGTGGTGTACTACGAACAATATTTCTGCCGCAGATGCCAAACTGCAAACCATGTCAAACAGTACAGTGTTTATTCGCCTTCATACGTGCTGCCTACATACAGAAAGGATGAGATTCAAGCATTGCATGAAACGGATGAATATAAACAATTGGCACATATACCGATAAGGCCAGCTATAACTTCTACTACATGCTCGGAGTTTCATGACAAACTAGTCATGTAAGCAATTGGTTTTTTAATCGGATTCGCAATGCTGACTATCTAGTTATATCTGATCAACGTTCATGTATCGTATTTACCAGGAAATTCACAAATTATCTAATGAGGAAAGGTAACAGGCTATTAGCCCAGCGGTTAATAGCTGAAACATTTGAACACATCAAAATAATGCAACTCGTGCAATATAATTCCGCTTCTCCAGACAAGAAAGATAAAATTGAGTTAGATCCAAAAAAAATTTTATATGATGCTGTTGAAAACTGTAAACCTATTTTGCTGTTGCAACCAATTAGGAAAGGTGGAATTGTTTACCAGGTATTAAAAAATTGTCGTATTACTTTTTACATGCATTGTGTATGAAACTGAAAGAATTTCAACAATTTGTGTGTCATAAGTGCGTTGCTTTCTTCCAGACTTCTAATAAAATGATTTTATTCCAAGGTTCCTGTACCAGTGGACGATAAGAAGGCTACGTTCTTGTCTATGAATTGGTTGCTTCAATCTGGTAAAGAGAAGGACCGTTATGTCCGCTTTACACTTGTATTAGCTAAGGAACTTATAGATGCTTCCCACAATCAGGTTTGCATATGAATTCTCCAAACCTTTCTCACTATCTGAATTACATTATATTTAATTGGTGATGTAATTGAAATGTAATTCAAACAAAAATAACGAATATATACATTTTAGGGTCGTGTCGTTAAGAAAAAACAAGAGTTGCACAGGATGTGCGAAGCAAATCGAGCTTATGCTCATTTTAGATGGTAATGGATTAAGAATTAATATGATTTGTAAATAAATTCAGTTGCGCAATAAAGGATTGATTAACTGTAAGCAGTAAATGTTGCAGAACGTTACCTTTTTATTTGAAATCACCAAACATATCGTTAAAGTGTTGCAACTCTACAATTTCACCAAGATCCACATTTATTTTTAACTTCTGTTTTGGTGATTTAACACGTACTACTCTATACAATTTATTCAGGAGTTTGAAGTTTGTTTCTGAGCTTAGAGTAATATTATCTAAAGTAGTCTTTAGATCTATCCTCTTTCCCCAATAGTTCACATACGATAATATTACTTGTTGGTCATCTTCTTTGAAATATACAAAGCCGATCAGATTATTCCATATAAACCCAATGCTATGTAGCCAAATTGTGATGAAACAACCTAAACATGACACAATATGTTACATTAAAGGAATATATAACGTACGCACATAACATCAGTGGATGGTTTTGCAAACGTTAGTTAAATTTCCCATCACTCAGATTTTAGCAGGCAAAAAATGTTGGGTTGATACTTTTTAACTGTTATTAATAAGACCAACCGAGAGGCATTTTAAAGTAACAGCAAATGTATAGAATAATTTGCAACGAGCACAAGACATTTTTAGAAAAACGTTCTTAAGGCTTTAAAAACTCACCAGAAAGTATTAAAATTATACTGGTATCGGAGGATACGAAATCTGCTGCGCATAAACCTCCTGCTATGGGAACAATGATAGCATTGAAAATTGTTTGTCGATACTTTAAACTATTCATTAAAGCAGCATATTTAATATGGGGCAAGGTATAAACTGTTTTATAATCAGGAAACCTTTGGAATATATTTTCCTTAGGTTTGAACATGTTCTGTTCGTCTACGACTTGAGTATAATACCTAACAGCATTTTTTATATTATTTGATCTACAGTACGACGACCGTCCGTATAAACACGACTTTGAAAGCATTGAAAGGTATACCATATTTGACTGTCGGACGATTACAATCGTACAAATGAACGAATAAGTTTAATTCTCATTAATCGTTGATATCCAGGTTAAGTTTAGTTTACTTAGGATAGTTCAAGCGGTGTTAAAGTTGGTTAAAGTTAGACGTATGTATATCTATAGACAATCTATATTTGCCGGTGTTTAGTTGAATCGGGCATGAATTATATACATGCGAGATAATATTGTGAATTGTTTTGTTTTGACCATATCTT
Organism: Pemphredon lugubris; assembly: GCA_933228935.1. Classification (NCBI taxonomy): domain Eukaryota; kingdom Metazoa; phylum Arthropoda; class Insecta; order Hymenoptera; family Crabronidae; genus Pemphredon; species Pemphredon lugubris. The sequence goes on from OW121815.1 coordinate 66,093,115, forward strand.
TATAGTAGGTACTACATTTGAAGTTAGACCGCACGGTGTCGTGCATCGTGAACGTCAATTGGCTGCTTACAGTTACGTAAGTTCTATACCACTGGAAAGTGATGTTCTGCATTGCTACACAAAATAAATCGTGACGGGAATATTCAATTTCATTGTAATCGTTCCTTAACCGTTCGTCAGGAAAGGAATTTGATTAGTTTTCTGTAATTGTACAAAAATCTATTCCCTCAAAATCCGCACTACTTAACGTCGCTTCATGGAAACCGATCCAATTTAAACCGTTTGTTCAATTTAAAGCGTTTCTCTACATTCACTTCCTGCGGTGCCGAGGTCGAAGGCGTATAACTCCATCTGTGAGTCATGATACATAATGGAATCTTCAATATTGGTTGTGTACTAAGGGAATTTATAAGAGATGGAGCTAAACGAGAAATAATGAAATATTGTTAAATAGGTATGTGCAACACATCCACGGGGTATTTTGAATTTGTACATATTCAAAATATGTTTATTAACGTACTCGAGTATTGTCGCGTCAGACGATTATACATCGCTATCAAACGTACGTCGTTCTGCGTTCCGCGACCTATGCATTGATGTCTTTTTACAAATGCCCGTTTACTTCCTTTCGTGTACCCCGCTTTCTTCCCCATGGTATTTAGGTTTAATCAAATTTCCTTGGCTGCAATATGTACATCGTAAACGTATTGCAAAATTATTTATATATTCGTAACTCGTAGAGGCGTTGATGTAAGATTTCGCGTTACACCTGTCCAGTACTGAGCTATTATTTTAATGTTGCTATTCGTAATTTTGTACAGCCCTGTTTTTAATTTTCGGCAATCAACCAGTTTAAGGTTACTTGTAAGCAACAGATTGGCCTAAGACCCATTTGTGCCAGCTCTGTGTAAGTTCTTGATCAATTTTTTGGTAATGTAAAATTAATCTTGATTCTTACCCAGTGATCCGTGTACTGTGCGAAAGATTACATATTTATCTTCTGCAAGCTTCTTGAGAGGTGGAATTCCAGGATCTAAATTTGTTACGGTATTTTTGATCTTTATGGAACAAATCATTTTATTAGGAATTTACGTACAGTCAGAAGAAGTAGGCCTGACAGCAACTATCAATAGTCGCACTTGTGTCTACTTTCTTTGCGTTTGCCTAAATTTTCACGCAGCTAGACTCTATTTTAAACAGATTTCAATGTACACGAAATACTTGCAACTCTGAGATTGGTAATTTGTAATCGATTTCATTGAATCTGTGTCTATAGAAAAACACAGATGCATGCAACTTGTTACACGTACCAAAGTTTAATTATCCTCCTTTAGTTTATATCATTGTAGTATTATAATTTTCTTACAGAATTCATTGCAGTTCGATTATGAGCGTAAAGAGATCCAGAGAACAATAAAATTAACTCTAAGCTGGTAAAGAAATTTTCATTATGATTTATGATATTCAAATAGAAGTTATCTAATATGTAGTGCTTTGCGGATAAAGATATTAGCAGATCGCTCATGGTTTGTATGCTTTACACTTGGATCAATAAAAAATTCTTTAATATGTACAGATCAAGAATGGAGTCAACAGCAAGTCAGGAAAAACCACTTCCTTCACGGGGGCTGAAGCAAGTGAAGGTAGATAATTGGGGAACATTCTTTCTTCAACGGCTACAGCAGCTTTATTTTGAGGAAGAACTCCTTGACCTTACCATTAAATTTCCAACCAGTGATATCACAGTTCAGGTATTGTAATTATGTTTGTGGACAAAAGAATTATGTATTGTTGAAACCATTATGGAATGAAAAAGTATATTGAAAATGTCTATTCATTGTTTCAGGCACACCGTTTGGTGATCACGACGTGCACTGATTACTTTATGCAGCTTGAACGTGAGCAGAAAAAAAAGGATGAAAATTTTGATGGAGTTATTATCATGCCACCGGATATGCCATACGAGTGTGTTAAATCAATTATACGGTAAGTTTTGTCATGAACTGTAAGCACGGAAAGTGCTAAAATGCGTTTTTGTTCCTGTAAAAAAACAAGGAAACTCGTTTTAAACATAAATACAATATTGTTACAATATTTTTGCAGTTTTATGTACACGGGACAGTTAGAGTACTGGACTTCAGAGCAACATGCATTGTATCGTACGGCGCAAAAGATGAATATGACCGTCTTGACCAAATTGCTCGACGCACAGTTCAACACCTCTTCCTTGCAAAATGAGCATACGGCAAAGTGCAATACGCGACCAGTAATAGCAGTTTCAAAGCCAGCGACGACCATCATGAAACCAACGACCACGTCTGTCTCATCTTCAGGACTCTCAAGTCAACCATTGCCGGGTAGAAAGTGAGTACTTAAGACAATGTAGTGGTCACAAAGATTCCCAGTTTACGTGTGCGCGAAACAAATGTTTTTTTCCATTGCAGATTGCCCATTTGGAAAAGGAAATTGGACGTACCGCCTAGCGCACCCACGGCCAACTATGAATTACGAACATTCCACGGGATGACGTCAACGAACAGACATACAGAGACAACTCCAGGACCCTCTCGATTTGATCTTCCCGAAGCAGATGAATTTGCCCTTGGTGTTTTTTCGTCGTTTGACGATATTACTTACAACACGAAACCTATTGTTCAGGCATCCGACAAATACAAGCGTGACAATTCTCCCAGCGGCAAATGTTCGCCGGACAGAGACAGTAAGAATGATACAACCGAAGACGAAGACGATGAAGGACACGGGAACGAAAAGGGCTTGAAGGAAGTAAACTCTGACGACGATTGGTCAGTGACCAGATCCTTTCAGAGAGGCCAAGAATCGCAACCCTCCCCATCGAAGAGAGTACGATTCGATCTGGAAGAGAAAGAGAATTTGGAAAAGGGGAAATCATCTCATCGGGCAAATTCAGAAGACTCGATTAATAATCACGCGAAGATTATACGGGAAGTATTGAAGAAGTATCCTCACTTAGTGAAGAATAACAAGAACATACGGTTGAAGATAATGCAGAAGGAGGCGAAATCCTCAGAAACTAACTCGGCTAGCAAAACGAAGGTCTCCTATGTCGTACTGAAGTCCGACCACTTGATGTCTAGCAACAATAGCGAGGAGAATGATTCCAAGTGCAATGGGAACGCTGATGGAGGCGAGACTGGTCCGTGGAAGTGCAACAAGTGCGACTTGGAAGAAGAGTACACAAATTACTACATGTACAGGAGGCACATGCAGGACGTTCACGAAGAAAAGTTCGATCCTAGAGTCTGCGAGCATTGCGGTTACAAAGCGACGAAACGCAATATACTTATGTATCATCTCTACACGAAGCACAACGTGCCTCCGCCGAAGAGCATGTGTTTCCCAAAGTGTCAGGCGTGCTCCTACGTCGCGCTCTCGGAGACGCTTCTGGTGAGACATCAGATAAACCACAATCACCGACCAACGTCGCGTCAGCACTCCTCGACTTCGGAAGAAGTTCAGTGCGTACAGTGCTCCCAAACTTTCAAGGATATCACAGAGTTAACCACGCACGAGATAAACACTGGTCACGGAAATTTATCGGACAGCAAGGAGAAAGGGCACCGTTGCACGCACTGCGGCAAGGTATTCGTGAGAATCACGAACTTACAGGTCCACTTGGACTGCGTGCACAAAGACTTGAGGGATTCCGAAACTTCGTCAATGCCCGCTATTTCTTTAGAGCCATCCTCCGAAGCGGAAGCGCTCAGTCATGTCGCGAGTGGTATAGCAGCGTCCCTAGGAGTTGGGGATAGCGTGCCCGCCGAATCTCAGGAAGTGGTCACCAGCGAAACGGAGTACATTGTGCCGGACATGCAGCTGAACAATATCAGTCATGATATGCCTTACAACGCGCATGAGCTTGATGGACAACACATGATCATGTTGATTGACAATGACAATTATCAACAGACCGAGAACGAGCAGCATCAACAACCCCAACAACTGGACATCTCGGATAATCAGCAAATCGTGATGCAGGGCACCGAGGATGGTATGATCGTGTACATTCATGGAAACGAGGAAGTGGATAGACAATCGTACGAGAATTATCAGTCCGAAGAACTCGCACAGGAACCTGAAGAGATTGTCGAGGAAGTGGTGGAAGAGGTGGAGGAGGAGGTCATGGAAGAGGAAGTGCAGGAAGAGCAGTCGGAAATATTGGAGGAATGCAACGTTGATCAAGTTGAAGAGGTTATACACTATGTTGAGGAACAGACCGAAATCGTGGAGTATGATGAGCAATGCAGCGAACAGAGTAACAGTGGCGCCGAGGAGCCACAGGAGTCGGTAATGATCATCGAGGAGGAGCATGTGGAAGGGGACGATGAAATCGAAAAAGCTGGCAAACAGAAGAGAGCGAGGGGTTTCGCCACAGAGTGGGATGACGATAGCAGAGAATTGGCCGAATCATAAATACGTACTATGTTTATCGATCATCGTAGTAACTTTGCAACGTTTTATACTTTATCGGTGTCTACGACTAACAAATGCGACACGCGTTTCACTCGCATTTCTTTCTACTCGTTTATTTGACTTCTGCATGGTAAGCCGAAGAAAATCACTTTATACCGCGATGATAAATACACTAGAATTCAAAACTTTTTGCTTTTGATTTAAACTTTAACATACATTATTGTAAATAAGGCGCGGAAGTATATTGGAATATTACATTCGATTGATAATTTCGATTTCATTAGTTGCACTTAACAAAAGCTATTGACAAATTATTACTCCCATGCCGTTTTTCCTTCTTCTATAGTTTACAGCTTTCGATTGCTTTGGAACATGAATGCACAACTGTTTACAGCAGCGTTAACTCGTCATGAGAGCGTGGAAAAAGCGAGACAAAGATATCGATGTCGCGAACTGGCAGCACATGTTGAATGCAAATGTTTAAAATAAAGTGATTAAGCTGTGTTTCTTTTAGAAATCTTTTATTAGGAACTGTAATAATGGGGTATTCACAATAACTAAGTTTAAAATAGATATTTGGGAAACAAATAAAGTAAAGCAACGCAGAAAATATGTATCTCGATATAAAATATGCATATAATGTTCCACGTAATTTAAATACGATATCTATCCTACCTCTAAGGTTGGATAAACAATACTTTAAAAATATTACGAAAAACGACTAATCGATACTTGCACGAATTTTAAGAGCGAGTTTTTGAAATAAAAGGTCTTGCATAAGATATCACTCCTTCAAAAGTCATTTCAGGATCATTGACTTATCACGTTTGTTTCGATTGAGCTCGTGTAACAGGAAAATGTTTGATTGATTCATATTTTCCTTCATTATCATAATTCTGTTTCGTTCGTAATAGATGGTTACACGTTCAAAATTTCCAACAAAGCGCGCCCGCGAATGTATATAGATGAGCGTGTGAGCTAACCCTTCCTGTTTTTATTAATTATAAAATATATTGGAAATAATTACATAACCAATTTGATATTACTTGTGCGTATTAAAATGGATTCAATGCGAGTACGCCTCTTCACTTAGGAATAATCGTTAATTTATTTGACCCATATATGTATAATCGACCGCTCGCATCAAGTTATTTTTTACGATCAACAAATATTTTATACTTTTATTCATAACCGGTTTATTGGAAGTCCGTATACCGGTCTCAGAGCACCGAATGATAAGCATTAATTATGCGTATCGATTAGAATTTCAACCAATTCCAACCCGTTCGATGAGAGCAGCGCTTGCCCGGATTGCCCCGCTTATCGATTTTCAACATGGGGCTCAGTAGGGGGTTCAAATTCGGCTCAGCCCTCACGGTGCTCGTTGTACTAATCGCCATTTATTATCGAAACACCGACGACATTTTGCAGAAACGTTTGCGAGCACTGGTCCACGGTTTGGAGAAGCTCGAGAATAAACACGTAATTACAAGGAAGCCGAAAGTTGCGATAGGTTACGGTGTTTGCACTGACGTATACGTCAACGCTAAACACCTGCTCGAATATTCTGAGACGGTTGGTCACCCGAAACACTTTGACGAGATCAGCACCGATCTTGAGTTGCTGAAGAGCTTCGCGTATTATTTTCGCCATGGAGCTGCTGCAGAGTAAGTAATTAATACGGACCCCCGCTGTTGCTTATTAATTATTTTTCATTTGACAAAAACAATCACGCTTTAGTAAGCTGACAATTCCGCGAATTTGCATAATATTAGAGATGTTTCGGATACTTGCTCCTTGATTGCAAATAGAAATCTGATGTATGATGTAATTTTTATTTTTACAGAAGATACATGTCCAACGCTACGCTATTCGATGAGCTTGTCTCAAGAGCACGCATGTTTGAATCGTCTTATTCTACTATTGGCGGTAACGCTGCCATCATGGCTCTACGGTTTGCAAGAGAGGGTTGTGAAGTAACTCTGGCAGCGAAGATAACGAAATCGCTTCATCAAATGATACCGCAAGTTATTAATGTCGTAGGAGGCGAAGTGATGCGGGACGACATACATCTAATTTTGGAATATAAGAATGGGGAGACATGGGGTCCGTACACTAGTGCAAGGGCGAATAGGTAACATGCACAGAAGTCTGTAGATAATAATATTATATTACAGCTAAGCCGAGATTGTTGGAGCAAATAATGAGTTTGAATAACTTCCTAGGTACATAATACACAATGACGCGCATAATCCAAAAATCAGTTCATTTGATGCATTCGATAAGATTCTGACAACATTTGAGCCTAATCTACTAGTGATCAGCGGCCTACAAATGATGGATAACTACCCTTTTCCAAAAGGTAATTAAAATTCCTGTAGCCGTGTACTCGCTCGTCTGCGCTCACACTTTATTAACAAGTTTCTCTGTAACAACAGGTGACAGGCAGAAGCTTCTACACAAAGTGAAGAAGCAAATGATGAGTCAGATAGGGTCCACGAAGATTCATTTTGAAATGGCCTCCTTCGCGGAGGACAAGCTTCTTTTTGAATTATGTGATTCTATTATACCGTACGCAGACAGTTTGGGGATGAACGAACAAGAAATAGCCAACTTATACAATGCGATGTATTATGGGAATATTTCTCTAGTAGCCAATTCAACCCCCCGTATTGCAACTGTCTTGGACCAAACGAGAACTTTATTCAAACTTATACACTCGAAAAGCAAGACTATCGAGAATTCACGAGTTCTCACGAGAATCCATGTGCACACTTTGGCGTATCAAGCGATACTAGTCGTAAAAAATTCTATGTGGAAGAACACTATGCCAGCAGCGGCGAAGGCTTCGCTTACCGCCCATAGACACGTGTGCGCGACGAGCAATGTGAGTAAAAGTTAATGATACAGTGCTGACCTTTTATATGAACATCAAATATATGTGGATGTATTACTGTGTCAACCTTCGAAAACCGTTTTGACTATTTCACTGCCAATAGGTCGACGTTAGAAAAGCAGCGTTGATCTTAGACGACAGTTTCACGACGTCTATTGTCGACGGGACCAGAATAGCTCTGGATATAGAGAAGCCAGTTTCCTGTTGGGACGAAGTTTTGAAAGCGGGAAAGGAAAGCATTCCTGTGCAAGTATGCGTCGCCCCGGTATTGGTTTGCACCGAAGCGGCTCAAACCGCCGGTGGAGGGGACAATATTTCCAGCGCCGGCCTCGTTTTACAGATCTGAATTTCGACATGATTTTCAATGGAACCCGACGGCAATACGGAGTTTATGGTTTTTATATACTATACGCTTCAGCGTGTACTGCAAGTGAATAATTAGATCTCTATGCACGGTTATTAATTCGCGAAATTCAGATTAAGATTCATTCCGAACAACGATTGTCATTCCAGTAACATTCATTGGCGCGTTTCGCGATAGATTGTTTGTTTTCTTTTTTTTACCAATCTAAAATGGAACTTCTCGTTACTGCACTCCGTTTTTGGAGCTTCAGCGGCTTAACGTTAGTAACTGTAAGTAATAACACAACGGTCTTATCAAATTCACACTTTTTGGAACGGAATCTCGATTTTGAAAATCTTGTTGATTAGTGTAATTCGAGTATCATGGACCGGTTTCATCAATCTCGATTAAACACTATTCATTGAATAAATTTTTAGGGGTCTATTAAATCCCAAGTTTTTCATTCACTATTGGTCAATTCATTCGATGAATAATGTTTAACTTGTGTTTAAACCGGTCGTTAAAAATTAATCGACAATGGCTCAAAAATATAATAGTAATTGTTAATCGGTGACACTGAAGTTTGCAATCAGAAAGCTTACAACCTATGCATATATGTATATCATACGTGTTTTAGAATTTGTGGAGTACGTTATTATTATCATCACTTCGATAAATTGATTGAACATTTAGCAATTATAAAACCAAGCCTAGATAGTGTTAGAAATTTTTGAGCCATCGTGAGATTGATGAAACATACGAGCTATGTCAATATGAAATGTGATTACCATGTAGATTAATTTCTAGCATCGAATGCAATGTGTTCTTATGCGTGATACGTAACCTATACGTATACGATTGATAAACTAAAATTCCTTGATGCATTTACTCTTGTCATTATTGTACTGTTGATTATCGTAGAGTGACTTTGTAATGATACCCAGACACTATTTCTATTTGGCGTTTCATCCTTCAGTTCCTAAGGTTTTACCGTGTTTGACAGATCATTGTAAATGAGACGTCCACAGTATTCGCGTTTCCGAAATTGAACACATTATTCGGGTTTCATGTACTCGACAATTTATTGTGAATTTGTTTTCAGTAAACGATCACTAAACGATCACTAAACACCACATAATGGATTTCCAGAATTTTTGTTTTGTCGTGAAGAAGTCACGTCGCAACATGCAATATATTTGCTAAATCGCTGCGAAACGCGAGTAACGCGTGGCTACCAATATAATTTACTTTATTAATTTTTATTAATTTACTTTACTTGGGATGTGTATTTAAAATACGATGCCATGTATATCTTGATAAGTTGAAGAGAAAAATCTTTGTGTTGCAATTATATGTTGCTGAAAAGTGACTTCTGGGAGTGGAGCAATGTGATATATTATTGTAGAAAATGACAGTTAAAGAAGATGACATAAATAAAACAGTTAATTGGAGCATGAATTCTCACTGCGCCGCGTCATTTCAACAAAGAATACCAAAAACCAATTAATATAATGAACCTCATTTACTTTATTAATTGAATACTCTCGATGAGCGGAATTTACACTTTGAAGTTTCCTATTGTATTCACGTACGGAGTTCATCCGTGCGCGATGGAATTCGAAGCGAGATATTCAGATATTCTGGCAATTAAAGAAGCCAATCCTTAAGTATCTAAAAATACGAAGTGTTTAAAACTATAATCCCACTATGCGAATTGCATATCTGTTAAAATTCAAAGTCTCAACTGGAACGTGAAGTTTTTTTACTGTGACTCAACAGTCTTCGCGATTTTTCAATAAACCAGGATGAATTATTTTAATTGTAGCTGAGTCGTGATAGTGATACCAAGGTGAGAGAAAAGGTATTAAAAATTATACGAGTTCATCTCATCTCGGCTTTCCTTTAGAATCTACAATAATCGAAAGAATTATTCGACTTAAAATACCAATGTATACTGATCTGCACGCCAAAACACGGATCTAGTGGCGAATGTGCCATCGAAGAATACGTTCGTTGGCTCAAATGGTCGATCGATCGATCGATCAGTTAACAATAATAGCTCCTCAGAATAAAGAAAGAGTAAACAAACGACCAAATGATCCAAGGGCTTTAAACTAAATCTTATCGAGCTGTGATAATGAAAAGTAACTTCTTTCGCGTCAGTGTCTGTGAGTCGATAAAAACATTTAAAGGATTGTGTCTCCCTCGTCAATGCCTAACATTCTCAAGTCATCTGGACCGGGTTGTGTATCCGCCTCCGCTTCTGCTTGCGTTATTTCTGGAGGCGGTTGATCCATGTACTCTGGTCCGTAGCCAACGCACCCAAGCATGCTGTACATGGACGAATACATGACGTTAGTTTCTTGCTGACTCTGCTGCTTTGTCTCGATCTCCTCCTTCGGAAAAATTATATTCAAAGCTTCCTGCAGATCATCCGGCAGCGGAATACTAGGATCCGATCGCTTCTCAGTGGGCTCTGGTATCTCTGATAATTCCGGCGTTGGATTTTCCGTCGATGTCAAAGGTGGCGGTGGTGGGTTTTGGTGATTCTGGACAAAACCAGGAACTGCGGACATTTGCGGTGGTGGATTCGTCATGAACGGAGGATGAGTTTGGACCGGTGGACGGACTACCGGTTGATGCGAAGGGAATCGCGACTGATTTTGAACAAATGGAGGTGGAGTCGATATAAACGGCGGAGGTGGTCTGTTGGGAGTGAATTGCGGTCTGCTTGCTACTGGTTGCTGTTGCTGCGGGCTCGTCGAGAAGGAAGGTGGAGGTCGATTCAGAGGTGGGGGCGGATGAGGCGGCAACGGTAGTTTCGATATAGTCGGTGTCGGCTTCTGCTGTTCGATCAGTGGCTCCTCGATTACTGTCTCTTCAATTTGATCCTCGATCTCCATGTCCACCACTTGCTGAGTCGATTTCGTTTCGTTTAACACTGGCGGCGGCGGGGCAACGAGTATCTTCATGGGTTGAACCTTGTTGTTACTCTGTATCGTCGGTGTACCGTTGTTGTTGCTGTTACCAAGGATTAACGGAGACGCAAGCTTGGTAATATGGACGACACCTGGAGGATTTATAATTTCGTTGGGGACCTTTGGCGTATCCTCGAACTTGCTCTGCTGATAAGGAAGCGGAGCGATGTCCTTTTCGGGTAATTTCGGATCTTCCGATTTTTTCTTGAACAGCGGTAATCTGCCGATGAAAGGTAGCTTACCCTTCGACACCTGGGGTGCGGATTTCTTAGTCTGCACACCGCCCTTTTTCGACTTGGAAGCAGATTCGTTCGTCTTCTTCTCGAATTTGGACTCATCGTTTGACGAATTATCGTCCCTCCTATCCTTTCCGTATTTCTCGTAGTTTCTCTTCGGACTATCACGCCAGTTCCTCTCGCGCCTCGGAGACTCGTTGCTGTCTCGTTTCCTTCGATCTTCATAATAATCCCTTTCCCTGTCCCTATCCCTGTCGCGATCACGATCCCTGTCCCTGTCTCGACCGCGTTTTCTATCATATCTACTATATCGATCGTATTTATCCTCCCGCCTGTCGTACTTTCTGTCCCGATCATCCTTGTACCTGTCGCTTTCGCGTTCCCTTTCGTCCTCCTTTTCCACGATCTTATTTTCCGGCGGTTTCACCGTCATATTTACTTGCTGTTTCGTCCAGAATCCCATGTGAGGCTTCGGCATCTCTTCTGGCTTCGGCAATTCTATAGGCTTGTTGGCTAGTGGCTGAGGTTTTTCCTCTTCTTTTTTTATCCAGAATGGCTTCGGTGGTTCCTTTGGTCCCCACGCTTCCAGAGTCTCCGGTTTCGATTTATTCATAAAGGATGATTGGTCACGCTCCTCCTCCTCTTCCTGCAATGGCTTTTCTTGACTCAGTCTTCGACTACCTATAGCTTTCATCTCTTCCTCTTGCTTCGCTTTCAGCTTATCCCTTATGGAGTTTAAAAGCTGCCTCTCGTCAGTTTCCGGCGGCAGTGGTTCCGGTGTTGCAGGCTGATTGACGTGCGCGGGTACTTTGGTCCAGTGGCCCTTCAATTTTATTCGATGATAGTCTATTTCTTCGTTTAGAATCGCTTGAGTCGATGCTTTCATTTTATTGCGCATCGCCACGCGTATACTCTTGGACATGTCCTGATCGGAGTCCGTGTCAGAATTGTCGGAATCGCTGGTAGTATCGCTGCCGCTGCTTCTATTTCTACGTTTCTTCGACTTCTTCGACTTCTTTTTGCTCTTCTTCGATTTTTTCGACTTTGGCGGAGGATCATCCTCCTTTTGCTTTTGCAATTCCATTTGTATCTGCTTGTGTTTCTCCTCTGAGAATGCTTTCTCGCGATCGGCCATCCAATCGGTCTCCCAATGTGGATTCTGCTCGACGAAACGCTGCACAAAGCACATTAAATTATTCGACTGAATTTCTCTGAATTTACGAAAGCGTAAGCTGAAAATTCGTAGACTGTCTAGAGAACTTAGATTTGCCCACGCTTTTCTGTCTACGAATTTTGTGCTTACTGTTCTAATGCATAAGAATTGTTCTGTGACGCACCAAATATATTTAAACACTCATGCACAGTATCCCTTATTCTGTTTTAATGAAGCAATTATTTCGAATTATTGTTTCTTCTTGCCGTTCCATTTTTACTCGCGCATTTCTATATAGAATCTCGCCCCCCTCCCTAAGCGATTCTTCCAGATAATAATAATAATTATGATGAAAGTTATTCTTACCGAGAAATTCTCAGAGTGCTGCTTGGACTTCAAGTGCAAACTAGCGCAATGGAGATCACCGATCCAGGAATCGCAAAGCTTGCAGTACCATGCAGTCGCTGCGCTGAAGAATTGCAGACCTATAACCAAATAATTTCGGAGTTAGCATTACTTAAGCCTTGAAGATGATAAACAATTTAAGTTCATAAAGAATGACCTTATATTCTGCCACGACACATTCATGTCACTGAAAACAAAAATAATAGATTAAGAGGTGCTCAACAAATGGCCGTTTTACATTAAACATTCTTCGGTAAGTCCCACGTTGATCTCTAGAAAAAAAGGGGTAGGAGAAGAAATCAAACTTTATTGTTACAGATGTGCCATGTACAGGCGGTACAAGTTAAATGAAAGAACGGTAATTACAGAAAACAAAGTAACGCACGTTGTTTCCGACATACCGTAATTGCCTTTTTTGCAAACACCAATTATATTTACAAATACTTCAACTTCAGAGAGCGACACAAAAAGGGATTACCTCATGCCTCTTACGGTATGTTTCACAAAAGAACTTCAATATACAGTTTACAAAATGAACGTATACAATTTAAACGTACCATTATCAGATAAGATAAACTGCACAAGATTGCGTCACAATTTACACATTTCTATAGTTATTATGTACATACATTGTATTTTGACGCGCACCATCGTTATACATCATTATTGATTTATATCGATATGTGTGTTGATATCGTTTTCTTTATCACTGCGGCAAGTTCTTCTTTGGTTTATTCTTGGCCGTAAATCAAACCTAAATGTGACGATTCAGCGAACAATACACTTGCGAAGAACAATGTTAAATAGTTCAATTTATAGAAGGCAGAAATATCTGAAATCGCCCGAAAGTGCGTTCCTCGAGTCCCTTTAAAATCCAGTGCACATCTATGGTGTTCACGTCGTTGCTACAAAATTTGCTGCTAACAATGCGGCAAGGATAAAATTACTGTCAGAGAGGGAGACCGAGGCAGGTGGGGATCATTATCGCGCAGTCTTTCGAAAATATAGAAATGGTCCACCGCACAGTGGTTCGATATTCAGATACATCTGAAGATTAGAATAAAAGAATAATTTTTTCATTTAATTATTAGATCCAAGAGAAAAATGAAAAATGTATTAAAAGTTACAATCGTTAACGTATACAATGTGACTATATATTATATAAGAAAAAAGTTTACTTCCAAACTGTCTGAAACCGAAATTAAGTCGCGAAATATTTAAACACCCCAAAGATAATTTTCTTTGTTTATCACCCGTACAGGTAAATTTAACAGTTCAAATAAAGTTTCTTGTTAAAATTCAATTGTCCGCGCTAGCCTTATTTTGTCCACGTTTTGTCCATGTTGCGCAAAAATTTACAAACCCAATCTCGGCCCACTGTGCGCCAGTCCGCCGGAAAAAAATAGATTCTCAAAAACGATACACCGTTACTCGAAACGCAACGCTAGCTTGCCATTGTAGGTAGATCATTACATTTGTTAACGCAGACAAATTTTTGAGCAAAACCATAGACGTAGGTTTCTTCAATACATACCAGGACACCACAACACAGTGTGTGTGCACAAGCTACGGAATTGTATTCTATTAGTAATTATCCATTGAAATGAACCATACCTTTGATTGGTGTTCTTTTCGTTGGTAGTCCGGGATAATAGGGCACTTCCTTTTCTGTCCCCTCTCCATTCCGCTCATGCCATGGCATATCAACTATCTTGCGTTCCTGTTACATGGAATGAAACGTTAAAGACTCTGCGCGTAACGAACTGCAAGAATACTCGGTACTTCTTTTTTTTTTTAAGAGACATTGATGTGGTACATCGATCGAACTATGTACCAAGTACCTGCAGAGTCGATCGGTACTGTAATATATAATCCATACATAGAAATATTGTTTTGAATTAGAAAAGTAACATAGGTCTTAACCTAATCCGTCTGTCCTCTCGCGAGACAAACGAATGTTCAGTATATATTTTTCTGCTACCTGTTCTAGTAATTAAGGAACATTATTTATACCGACGATTCAGAACCAGAAAGGACAATGGTAGCAAACGATGAAGTTTAAGGCTCTCTCGAATAGTAAATTACTACGTCAGATACGGGTTTGAATTTCATAATAATTTTAAATACGGACTGATCTTTTTATTATGAGCTTCAAACAGGCATTCCGTGTAGCAACTTCATTTTCCAGCCAAATCATAAATTTGACCCTTTTACACCACTGTTGTTTGTAAATCGATGTTTATCCAAGTTTACTGATTACAGAAATCGTAGGAAAAACATTTTACTAATCGTAACATTGCATTATAACGATATATGGTTGACTTACTAAGCAAGCTTCTTTGTGCTCATTGCTATGCAGATGATTCAAATATTCCTTTGCGGTTTTAGGAAAAATATCGCAGACTTTACACCAATGCATTTCGGGATCGTAATGTACGAAATTGTACATAGGTTTCGAGTCCTCAGGAGACCTTCTTTCTTTCATGTCTCTTTCGATCTTGGACTCCTTATCGGAGTCGGATCCTGACGATCTATCGGGGGATTCCGACTTCCCTGTGGGGAAGTCTTCCTTAGGACTCCTCGAGCGCTTGTTAATTTCTAGTTTAAACTTGCTCTTAAGATCGTCAACTGTAGCTTTGTCGCCGATAATCCCGGTGAGCATGTCGATAACGTTGTGTATCGACTTCATTTTATTTTGTATTTCGATCTGAAAGGAATACGTTTATCGCAACAGTGTGTAATAAAGTGAAGCAAAAAAGTGAAGACAAATATCCGAGCTGTGTAATACCAATATTGCTCACCTGCAACTTTTGATTTTCCTTTATTATGCGATTATTCTCCCGTCCGCCTTCTTTGCCAATTTCATCACACTGCTGCCGCAGAATTTCTAGCTCTCGTTGCAATGTACCAGACTTCTTAACATATTCCTCGCGCTGCTTAGCCAGCGTCGCTTTTTGCTGTTTCACTTCAGCTGCGATTGCTGCTGGTCGTTTAATTTCAATGGATTTTGTAAATTATGGAACAGGTCAATCGTAGAACGTGTAAAGACACAATTCTTAAAACATCGAACTGTTCATTGAAAGCAGAGCTGGATAAAAGACTATTTGAAATGGAAAACCTTTTGTATTACCAAAAAGCATTTTCCTCTTAAAATTTCGATTGTTGAAGCAAAATATTTTCTTGTCGGGATGACAAACATGTTACTGTATATTACTAATAAAATTCCAAACTTTTACTTCTAATTTCAAACAATTCCTTTTTGTCAACATCTTGAAATTATTTGATTAATGTTATTTCAAATGGAGTAGTACACGTGTATCTATTTCCACAATCTTTTAAACCAATTAAGATTTAGATATGATTTTATTTGAATGATATCCCTTCAAATAGTATTTTAAATAACTTTCACTTAAACAACATTCAACTCTGGTTGAAAGACGCACCTTCTTTTTTGGCGTCCTCGGGTCTCGCCAAGGACGTCACTAACCCAGAAGAACCGCTATCCACGGCCCTCGAGGATTCTTGCTGCGACGTCAACGTCGGTGGCGGTGGTGGTTGTTGGCTATTATATGGTACCTGATTCCCTTGCCAATTTGGTGGTGGATAATCCTAGCAAAATAAACGTTCGTTCGTTCTCGAGCACATGTATGATATTCCTATCGACCCTTACCTTTATTGGTCCATACGCAAATCATGACTTTGGTTAATACACGGAACATTCTTGAAGATGAATCGTCTGGTCAATAATACTTGTTTCCAATGTCGTTGCCAATAAAATAAACAACGCGAACGTTATACTTACGGGGGAGAGGGGTAGATAATTGGCAATAGTATGCATTATAAAGGAACATAATATCTTTTTGTCCTGATACGGAATATTCTACCAAAAGCATAAAGCGCTTCGGTAGCTCGCATCGCGAACTCTCGGTTAACCTCGCAAATGTGTGCAGCACGGAATAAACCTACGTGCGATCAGGTATCAATGTCAAAGATTCCCACGAATGGTACGATATCATCGCACTGCCCCGATCGCAATATCGTTTCAAATACCGAATTCCCGAGATACAAAATATATCTTTTTAATCGTTGAAAATATCTCTCTCTAGGGACTTACGCTGCGATAACCAGTGGGTTGTTGATAACTGTAGTCATAGCCCTGGCCATAGCTGTAGTTGTAATTATTATATCCCTGATTGTAAGCTGGTATGGGTGGTGGTGGCTGGCTCGTATTTGGTGGTGGTGGCGCCTACATGGATAAATAGATGAATTTAAACTTATGAACAGGCATCACCTAGCTTATAGAATTCATAGGATTAGCAGCAGAACCACCAAGCTTTAACCACAATTTCAAACTCTTATTACCTGATACTGATTATGAACGGCTGCTACATAACCAGCGGAATTACTCGGATTAGAGGCAGATGTCTGGGACTGTGAAGCAGACTGTTGCTTCCAATCTTGCTGAGAGCGGTTAGAATCCTTCCTTCTTCTATCCCTTGAGCTCGAGCGAGATCTTCTATCTCTGGACCGTGATCTGCGGTACCTACTCCGTCTTGGCGATGGAGATCTATCGTATTTTCTGGACCTCCTTCGATGAGAAGAATCCTCTGAGTCCGCGCTGGGACTTCTAGGTCCTTTGCGCCTTGATTCCTGTTCCATCTGTACTGACTTCAGCCTACGAAAGTCGCATTTGCTGGATCTAAATGGGCGTAAATACAATCGGGTTATGTTTCCAAGTCATCGGAACAATCACGGATAGACTATGAAAAGCATAACTGAACAATGAGTAATGTTACTCCGACGTCATGAACTGAGAGAAGTGATCGTGGTCATGTTACATTATCGATCGTATTACCACGTACATCGTCAATTCTAACCAATGATGTGCTTCGCGAGAGAAAAGTGATCATTTGAAATGTCGCATTGCAGCCATTGCTATTCGTCTATGCGCGAAATGTTGAAAGTTTCCTCAACCCATTAAGCTTGACTGCAAGTGGTTTACCTTTGTCGACGAATAACGTGTTCCTCAAATGTGCCGTCTTCAAAATAGATGTACCGACGCGGAATAACGAAAGTAATCTGTACAAAAACTACTCGTCATACACGACGTACCGCGACTCTGCAAATAGAAGAAGCCGAAATCAGTGAATGCGGATGTAGTGCATAGGCAAGAGAATAAACTAGATGGAAGTCTCTTGCAATTTTCACGTGGTAGAACAATCGAACAATCGTTAAATCAAGAGAAAATGCGAGGTAACGGCTTGTGGCTAACTTCGTCGATCAAGGAAATCATTAAAGTTACTGCAAGCATACAGTGATGCCAATCACTTTATAACGGCGGGTAAATTGAAAAGGTCTATTCACAAGAATCGCTGCACGTTCAAATAAATGTATATATTTAATGTTTATAAATATATTTATTATAACAAAATATTTGTTCATTGCAATCCACTTCATTATTATAATCAACGCTACCTGACACTACAAAATGTTTTTACCTGGTTTTTTGGGTAATACGTTTTGTGACGTAAGCGCGCAAAATCTTGAAAAATAACCGTTTCGTAGCCAAGACTTCAGCTCTAAATGAAACAACATCCAGCTCTGCAAAAGTCTCAAATAAAAGATAAAAGTCACGACGAGATTTCATCATGGCCGCCCATCGGGTGGCTGACTCACAATTTTGAGTTATCTCTCCAATTCTGGACGTTGCCCGGCCGGAATCGCAGTGGCAGAGACATTTTATGACTTTTCACTGTTATTTGAGGCCTTTCGCAGAGCGACATGTTGTTTCGTTTAGAGCTGAAGTTTTGGCTACGATTTGATACGCATTCACTACGTTTCTCTCACTTTCTCTCACTTTCTCTCTCTCTCTCTCTCAGACATAGTATAGACTTGAAGCCCGTTTATAAACTTATTTCAATTCTGGGTAGAACTATCAATTCCCCTTAAACATGTTATTTCCTAAATTGTATAATCAAATCATTTAATTTCAATAAAGCTTTTTCCTGTGCCTCTTCCCTGGTTTTTCCTATACCAACTTGAAGTACTGTAGGTATGGTATTTAGTCGGAAGCCAATCATGTAATCACGGGAATCAATTGAAAACTCAATCTCAGTCAATGGTTTCCTAAATGCCATAGAAATCTCAGATTTCAGAATTTGCATATTTGATATCACTGGATTCTCTAAGCTTGTCAATTTTAAGGAAGTTTCCTGCAGCAATTCAGTCAATAGTGTGTGATACTGAAAAACAGGAACATTATGCTGATCACATACATGCTGTACTGTCCTCTTTTTGTAAATACATAATATTTTTTCTTTCACAGCATCATCAAGATGGTTGGGTGTATCATCTATCTGTAGAGATTTGAACTGTACTCCCAAGTTGGCTAAAATACCTTCCTGTGCTGAGTCTGAGCAATTTGTGGTACAATTCTGGGTTGGTGCATCAGAGGATATCTCTCCACAAATTTGCTTCAACAACTTCTTTGCTAAATCATGTTTAACTTTCTTCTTGCTAGACGCTGTTGCTTCCATCTGTATAAATCCAACGGTGCAGCTCATTGTGAATACAGGTGTGTGAGAAACACCAGATACATTAATTATTTCATACTGAGGATCAGGTAGATGTTTGGCAACGCAGAGTTCCTGAAAATATGTAATGCTATAATTAATTAGCCTGGACTGTACTTGTACAGATATTTACATTTAATCTTCCAACATAATTCACAAATGCCTCTGCTGATTGTGTCTCGGAAGCTGGTGAACGTGGAAGGGAATTTGGCGATAATGATGACACAGGCGAATCTGTAAGAGAATTATTTAATCGTGCGCACACCACCTCTAACTTTGTATTATCTGTGCTTGAGTTTGCAGAGTCTACTGCCGGAAGCGAAGCAACTATGCTTTTTGGAAATTCTCCTGACTCTGTTAGTAATGTTAACATTTCTCTTGCAGCATTTTGTTTGGCCTGCTTTTTTCTCGTTGACACACCATCTGCTGTAATACTCTTGCATGTCACTCTAATAACAAACTTATTATTGTGGGTTCCATTTATGGAAGCGATTTCTTCATACACAGGAATGAAACCGTTCTTTATCGCGCTTTCCTGTAGTACCATTATGGGAGTTTTACTCATCTTTTAAACAGAAAAATAAATTTTCACCTATTACCACAATGCACACAAAAACAACGAAGCGCCGATTCAAATCATCGTGGCGCAAGCATAAATATCTTTGGATATTTTAAATGAATTCATCGCAGACTTACATATTGAAATAGATGTTATATTAATATCATTACCTTTAATTTTAGTGAAATAAATGTGGTTACTAAGGGATATCCCTATTGTGACCGATGCGTATCACATGCGGCGCAGTCGTCGTATGTATGTACATGCATGCAACTTTGCAGTCGTTCGAACCTTCATCAGGTTATGGATCCACATTGTTGCTACAGTTTGTTTGGAACCCTTTGGAACTTCCACGATGACTATAAACAACTCGGGCACCCGGGCACACCAGTATTTAGCATGTAGTAAATAGCATGGTGCCACATGGTGCTACACTGTTCGATATTTTAAGATCTCGTTAGTGATGGGCGATTCTCGAAATTGAATTAATCTTTTGGATCGATCTAGATTCTAGATCGAAGTGAAAAAATCGATTCACAAAAAGATCGATGGCAAAGATCGTTCTTTTATATATAAAATCTGCCATCTGCCTCTGCCTTTAACTTGGCTATCTCCTTTCTTTGATATATATAAATATATACATATATATGCATGCAGGGTTGAATCTTATAAATGGGAACAGCTAAATAACGAAAAAACTCTTTAGGACGAAGTTACACTTGGTTACACTATTTTAAGGTGCAAATGTAATGGTAAACAAAAAATTTTCGTAGGCCATTTTTTAATCTTAGCAATAGAACTATTATTGGTTGGTTGGAATCAGTTGGAATCAGCTTGGAATTCGAACTAACTGTAGGTGCCGAATACAAAAATCCGCATCCTCACAATAAGGAAATATTGACAATAAAAAAAAACATTAAATCGCTCAGCGCCGAATAAATCTTATAATATAGGTAAAACAATTATTGATTGAAAACGTGAAATAATTATTCTGATAGGGCGTATATGGATATTTCACGTGTTTTTGTTAAATATACAATATCCACTGAAAATGAAAGCCCGACATTTGTACTACCCCAAATACGTTCGCTTGTCGGTGTGATTTATCTGTTCTCTCTTCTGTTACTCTCGTGTCTCTCTCAGTCATGACGTCGCACGTTCACAATATCGCGGTATATGTTCCTCTCTTTTTTTCGAATAGCCCGTCCTGCTCGCACTATCCAGGCACACGACGAGGTTGCGGAGCAAGGTGTGCGAACTGGTTCCATGCGTACCGAGCACGTCGGTGTGGCTGCTGTGAGTGCGAGAGTGAAACAGAGGGTAGAAAAAACACCGACAGACGAACGTACTAGTACCAGTGAAAATTCCGGATCAGCATTTCAGTTAGATATATTGTACGTGTAAATAATTTTTTTAGTGCTGACGCAGATGCAGTATAAATACATTAAACAGAGCGCGACTCTTTCAAGCGAAATATGAAAATATCTCGATGAAAAGTACTGTACAATTTATCCGAAGGATATGCGACTAGAAGGTAAGTGGGATATCGTATCGTTATTTAATGTTTGATCCATTTAAGCATACAGTTTTCTTCGAAGGTAATAATCGTAAAGTATTTCTGTAAGTTGTTCCGATTAGCGCGATAAATATTTCGTATAGTTACTTTAAACACTTGCCAATCTCTAAAATTCAGAAGTCAACTCTATATCGTAATATGGGACCTCTTTCATGGTTTTATATATAAATTCGATATATTCGATGAATCGTTGGAGATAAAAATACATATCGACATATCTAAAATAAATAAGTCCAACAATATTTACAGCCTTAACGATGAAGTATATAATCGAGAAGAGACAAACAAAGTCTGGGAAGCGACGTTACTGTTTTCTTTCTCAAACGTTAGCCATCTAATTAAAACATAAGACGCTACACAATGTCAGCATGATTTGCTAAATCGATGCGTAAAACCAATAAAAAATATAAGAAAATATACATTTTGTATTTGGTTGCAACATCAACAGCAGCCAGATCGTTTAACGATTTTTTGCATGCTTCTCCCCGATCAAAAGTATTACAATTGATAATGCTAAACCATGGGTACCGGTTGCTCGATGCCCTGGAAGTAAAAGTTCAATACACGTACATAACTCGACGATGGCGAAATATTGCACGCGTGTCAAGCTTAAGTTACTTTGAGTCAAGCTTTGGTCACTTTAAGCTTGAGAAACTAGCGGTTTATAAATATTGGTCGTTATCCTCTTCATAGGAGTGAGAAAGAGAAACACATAATAGTCTATTAAAATTGCAAGCGGGACAATTACATATTTTTCGATTTCATTCTGCGGTAGGACGCGGATTTTTCCGTACCTGTTATAATTATCGTCGATCTAGAAAGCACAAATGTTCTATTTCCGTATGACATGCTAGATTAAGTAAAATGCTACACGATCTAGATTTTTACATTGAAAATCGCATAATCTCAGTTTACTCGACGTTTATCGCTATGATGTAGCAAGCTGTGCGCGTATGATCTGATATTAGTCGTCGTCCGATGAGAACATATTCTTGGATACACCTGTGATAGCTTCCTGTTTGATTGGTCTTCTTTCTAGATAAAGGGGCCAACGTCTATTCTCGTCCAATGGATAGAGACGACGATATTTTCGCGATGCTTGACGCGTGTACTTTCCATTACTTCCACCCGGGTGGACCGCCGGTTGAGAGGATGCGCTGTCGGTTTGCACACTGCCATTCCGAAGCTGCGGTAAAACATTCCCATCCGTTTCTGCGTGATGATTTTGCTTGTCGTTCCAACTAGCGTTTCTGCGATAATCGGAGTTGTGGTCAGATTTAAGATTAACGTGATGTACTTATGAAATCGTTAACGCAAGCGGTAACAGAAAGGACTAAGAATTTATTGGGCGTCACCTAGCCATTCTACGATGCCAATACCTTCCGCTCTGTAACGGCGGAAATTTGTCGGGCGTTTGCTCGTGGGTAGCCCTCGGTGGCGATCCACGATTATCGTGATTTCTTTTCGCGTCGCGATTTCGGGGACCTCTTTGGATTGCCGAACCATCTGCCTCTGCCTTTAACTTGGCTATCTCCTTTCTTTGATCCCTGTTCCATTTACGTAGACATCTTACCAACGCCTCCGAGTCCTCCAAAGACGCCGCTAAATCCTCCGGATGTCTCACTTGGATTCCCACATCTGCCACAGATACTTTAGGTTTCTCCTCTTTGGATAACTCCAGTTTTCTGAAATTAACGACAAGACATTCCTTACGACAGTGCCGAACATAGTACATTTTTTCTATGATTAATGGAACATCATTAACTTTTTTTGCTGTTCTATAACTTCAGACAAATGCTGATTTTGCGTTTTGGCCTCCTGCAAGGATGTTTTAGTGTCTTGTAAGTCTTTTTCCAAAAGTTCCACTTGCAAAGGTGTAACGTTCACGGACACTGGGCTACCCTATAAATAAACATACACTTTACGCGCATTTGTGTTGTTTTTATATACGATTCTAGAAGAACTTAGTGCTAGAGATACCTTCGATTTCGCAAACCCAGTTCCATTATCTTCTGGAGATGAAGGACTACTTGCGGCATAAGTGGTTTTTGAGAAAACTAGTTCAAACTGTAAATCTGTTGTGGTAAAAAATATGAAGCTGTATTCTGATATACCTGCTGTAAAGAAATACACCGTGCCCAATTGTACCTCTGTTTTGTCGACGCAGAGATTCCACTTCCTGGTGCAGAGCAGCCAACGTTGTCTGATGTTGCTCCTGCAAGAATTTCATATTTTGCTCGAGCTGGGCTACCCTGTCCACATTTATAGTTTGATGCCTAAGAGTCTGATTTATGCCATCGTTTCTGTCAGCCA
This sequence comes from Pemphredon lugubris, assembly GCA_933228935.1. Lineage (NCBI taxonomy): Eukaryota > Metazoa > Arthropoda > Insecta > Hymenoptera > Crabronidae > Pemphredon > Pemphredon lugubris. The sequence goes on from OW121815.1 coordinate 66,116,598, forward strand.
ATGCCACAATGTCCGAAGTAAGTTTCTTTCCCTGAGGAATACCCACGTGGTCGGACAACTGATTGAAACTTTAAAATATTAAAACATCTATCCAAACACCTAGCTTATCGACCAAATTATACTCACTTGGGGAAAGGGTACAGTTTCTAATTTAACTCGAACTTTGGATGCCATTTTTGAACCTTTCTATATGGAATGCTATGTTCTAGTGTCTTAAGGAATTGGGAGATTAAATATTTATGTCAAAGAATGTCCAACGTTCGATGCAGTTTTACGTAAGGTACGCAAACAAAATTCCCTTTAAAGATTTCTAACACGAAAAACCTTCCTGTCCAGCTCCAATCATAATTCCCAAAGTCTAAAAATACACAAAGTTAAAGAAATAAGTAGCTGTCAAAAATCGCTGATGATCGTTCTAAAGATATGTCAGGCACACGGAAAGCGAGAAAGTCAAAAACAAAGTACATCAAATCACAAAATTGTAAAATGCAACCATCTTATGTGCGGTTATTTAACAAAAATAATTATTTCGCGCACCTTGAAATACTACTTTGCATTCTATCACAACTATCGGCAAATTTCACCGACAAGCCACAATACGATAAAAGCGATCTACAGAATTGCCGTGCAAACGAAGAACGATACGCAGCATCGCGGCATCTAATTGTCGAGCGCGTTAATTACCGAATTGTAATTCAAATCCCCGTTTTCCCGTCAGGAACGCCGACGAAATCGACGGCGCACTGTGAACATCGGTGGGTTGAGTTAACCCGGATTCTGCGCCTGAATTTCCTGACGTCATATCCCACCATTCCGGGATTGGTTAACGCTTTGGCCATCGACCCTTTCGCGGTCAAACAACAACAAGCCGGGTCCGACCAGTCCGACTGTTCAAAGGTATACACGGTGAAACATCGTACAAAGAAGAACACCCTGATGACAATGACTTGATCCCCATCTGAACGCTGAAAGAAACCTGGAATCTAACGTGACATTGTTTCAATTTCAAATTAAGGCGGTCATGAAACATAGATCGTCAAACGTAGTAGTTCGAGACACGTCGGGTCAGGACTCCGCTATTCGAGACCACCTGCCTTTTCCGCGTCCTTGCGCGCGGGAGTATTGATCCAGACGACGCTTAACAAATGATAGCGCACCACACCTGACTGCACCTGACCACACCCAAATCCTCCGTCGATTTCTATCTTCGCGCTTACTTGTGGGAGATGTACTTTTACTTTACTTTCATGGGAAGAGACATTGTGAGAATTGAATTGTTAGTTTTTCCCTTTGCCTCTAATGTAACACAATTAATCGATTGATCTACAATTTTCTGGCCTGAGAGAGAATAAATTGAAGAAAAACAAACATGAGAGACCAACCACAGTGTGCAATTTGTAAAGCATTCGTTTTGATTTATACAATAAAAATAACAAAAACAGGAATTCGTTAGTTTCTTCTAACTTTGTTAATTATGTGATATTTGCTCCGATAGTTCTTAATATATTTAATTTCACTCTACATGTGTATATTATATAGACACGGTTAATGTTACTTTGCCGTGAATTAATGCCCTGAATTGCATTTAGTACGTCGCAATATTATCGATTATAAACTATCAATTTAACTCCTGTTAAAAAAAAAAAGGAGGAGGTCATTTTTACACTTCTTCCGCATTTCCATCACGGGGAAGAATCGACTCTCATCCGATTTTCTCAAATTTTACACGCTCTTTGATATTCTCTCTTTATCTCAAAAGCGGACACAAGGAATTTGAGAAATAACAAACGATCCTTGGGAACTCGAACATAACCAAAGGAAGGATGACGTTTATGATGAAGGGTGAACATTCGGCTACCATAAATAATAAAGAGAGGGAATATTTTTTTAATCTTGAACAGAATGAAGATTATGGTTTTAAGGTACAGCTATGAGTATTACACGATCAAAATGATTATCAGTTATCCTTCCTGAGCACAAGAGAAGGGACCACCCAATACAAATTCTTTTTTACAGTATATCCCGGAAAGCCACTTTAGGCACATCGTAAAGAATGTTCAAAGGCAAAGACGCAGGGATGACGAGGAGCGTATCTGGTCTTCGTTTGTCAAAGAACAGGAATTAAATAGCATATGGCTCGACAAGGGAGCTGTCCGTCCATCTATGCAAAGCGTCAAGGAGCTTTTAAGGGAAAGTATATACGATGTAGACAGAGAACTTAAGAGATTGGAAGAAGATGCCCAACCAGAATGTAGTAAAAGGATTTGCATTGGCAAGACAGATGTTTGCGACAGAAGGATAGGCGTTAAGGTAAGAGCTCCAAAGTTTCTACAGTTTGGAAAACCCAATGCAATAAATATTGTATTAATATTGTACGAACAATAGGTTAACAGCGTCAAGGATACTTCACAGAAGAAACCGATAATAGAAAAGGATAACGATGTGTGCGGGGCTAATCTAATTCCAATTTTGGAAGAAGAAAATATATCTATTCAAAAAAAACCTCCAGAGTCCAAAAGGACAGTGGGTTCAAAGACTAAAAAGTCTATGTCCGACCCGTCAATCTTGCGCAAGAAGCTACTTCGCTCTACAAACAATTACAAAAATAATTCCAGCACTGAGCTGAGTACGAGGCCCAACACTGGAAAGCATGATATTAATTATGTACGGCCAGATCCACTTACGATACAAAAAATTTTAACGATGCAGAAGAAAATGGCCGAGTTATTAGATGAAATTTCATTTAGATTATGCAGGATACCTCTACCAGACGGTGATAATGATTTGAAGCGAAGGCAACAACGAGCCATGGAATTTGCTATAAGATTTTCGAGAAACTATTTATACGATCTTAACAGATTTGTTACGAGTATACAGAGACACATCGCTGCCATCTCTCCGCGTGCTGGATTGAAACAAAATCGTAGAACGATGATGTTCCATCAGGAAACGATGGAGCAAAAACTAATAGCCGCTCATCAATTGTTGCTGCACGCATTAAATGCTTATTGTAATCATATTCCTACTTCAATTATCCGGGGCCATCCTACAAAACTGAAAGAAGTACTGGAGATCGTTATTGAGCTAAAAGACATTTGTGACAAAGCGCAAATCTCCACTAATTATTTTGGTTCCGGAGATGCCGACCCGTTGCCATTAGTAATAAACTTTTATTGTGATTCAAATTGTTTGTCAGGCTTACTTGAAGATTATTTACGTGTTTTCTCGATTGCAGGGGAAAGAGTTACAGGACAAGTGCGATGCTATTCTGTTGAAGTTAAATGGGAGCATGGAAAACGAACATCATTGTGTTAATTATAGTAATACAGAATCGAAGCACACTCTTGCATCAACTGCTTTGCACAACAGAAAACGCACTGGGCAAAAAAACTTATCCACTCGGCTCAGCATGTACAGCGTGGACATTAAGATGCCTAACAACAATCATAGGAAACAAAATGACCAAAGAAGAAGGAGTATGCAATAAATACATGTGGTTTCGACAACCGCATATCTGAAGCATCATAAATCAAAGCTTATATTCTCCAGGTCACTCTCATCAGAAACAAAGAAAATATAATATGATAGATGCTAAAGCAGCGTACAGTCAGAATCACATAGCACATGAGGTGCAGTTTCCTAGTCCTGTTACATATACGTCATCTACCAGGAACATTCGACAGGATAATTCTATAAAATATACCAATTATACGAAGGAAGAAGATGTTAAGACTATGATGGATGGAATACCAATAGATTCCGAAAACGTAAGGAATATCAATAGCAGTTCACACAGGTTATATTCTAACACGTGTCCAAATATTTGAAATGAACAGGATAGTAATTTTGAAGCCCAAAGCAAACGGAACAGTACAAACGCAGTTGGGCAAAAGCTGAGAGCTTCTCAAAAAAAAGTTTCTGCTGATATCTTAAAGCTAAAAAACATTGGAAACAAAGAAAAGAATAGCAAAATAAACAAGGTAACAAATGACGAGGAATTAACGAAGACTGTAATGCCAATTACCAAAGAACACTTGTCTACTATCGTCCCTGTAATAGCCGATTTAATGTCTCTCGTATCAAAAAAGGTAGCAAAGATACCAATCTAACTTTTTTGCAATTATGTTAATCCATTTGGTACTTTCCAGCGGAAAGGCACAGAAAGTGTTGCGGGAAAGTATGGTGTTGCACGCTGTGTCATCTATATTCGTTGCTGGAAAGCACTTACTCTCAAGTATAATAGACTAATACTAAATTGTATACTTCTTGCTGTAGAATGAGGTAGAAGTACAACCAGTATCCGGAGCATCTATGGAAACATTATTGGAATTTTTGGAGAAATATCAATCACCCAAAGATCTCGATACCAAAGTTGTTGCAAATTGTTGCACGTGTCCATCCGTGGACAGTTGCGAATGTTTACATGTTAAGCCAAATAGGTAAATATTCCAAGACTTACAAATCCAAATAGCATAAATGCCGTTTGAACCGGAACCAAAATAATTGTTACTCAACAGAGTTTGTGAGAATCGGGCAAATGGAAACAATGTGCGACTGATTTGCATGTCTGCTTTGGAAAGAACTTCTCAAAAATCAAGTTGCGATGTATCCTGCCAGGCGGGCGATTTACGGCCAAACAGGAGCATCATAGAATTAACAGTCTCCAGGAAGACCGAAGAGCAATTTTTAGAGTATAAACGTGCATACCAAAACCTGTGTCGGCAGAAACCAATGTACTCCAGCAATACACAAAATAAACCATGGGATGTCGTTGCTTGGTAAGCAAAACATCACCTCACAGAATATCACCTTCCCAAAATACTAGGTAATACAATAAATTGTGTGTTCAAACAGGATTTCTGACAAGCTAGTGGACGAACTACTAATCGAGATCGCGAAAGAACTGCAAATGAACGACGTGATACAGAAATTATTTGAAATGGAATTTCAAGAATTCTAAGAGGCCGCGCTGAAGAAAGAATCGTATCGGCGATTAAAGCAAATTCACAAATATTTTATATGCAACGTATAAACTTTTTAAGATAAAATATTACATTTCTCTATTGACATTTTATCGATCTTATTATTTCATCCGATGCAACTGTTACCGAGTTACGCGACAAGTTATCACTGATAACTTCGTAAACAGTCTTACACTCGCACTACTCGCACCTCTGATCATCGACGAGAAACAAAAATGGCGATGCACTTGGCGCCGATACCTTCGAAACTCGTTACTTCTGTATAGTAAACTCAATATAACTGCTAATAATTGATATAACAACCATTTGGCGTATACAGAAAAGATTTCTATTTAAATCTCGTTCAAGGAGACTCGCAGGATGAAGCAAACAATCTTGAGATTGTATAAAGACTTACACCGATACGGACAAAACTTACGATTCACAGACAAAGCATATTTCAGATTTCGAATTCGTTCAGCTTTCAAACAGAACAAGGATCTGACGGACCAGAAAGACATCGATTTTCAAATACAGGTAATCGGGTTTTGACATAACATTTGTTTACCGTTTATAACCTCAAATTACACGTTATGCAAAAATGCATGGTTACGTACTACTCTTGAATTTTCCGTTTCAGAAAGCTCAGAAGCTTTTACAAAATCAGAGAGTGATATAAAAGAATTCTAGTGTGAAGTTACGTAGTCATAATGCCATTATTAATTCTGAAATCACTGCGGTTATGTGCGAGCACTGTTGCACACAACCGATCTTTCTTCAAACAACTTTGTAAAAAGGTTGAGACACGTGTAATCCTATTACCCGACAATCAGATTCGTAAATTGTCGTACGTTTTGAAAGATCGTGAAACAAACGTTCAACGTTGCGTGAATATTGTTCGTTGGAAATCTTACAACCGATTTCTAGATTATTCCAAAGTCCCGAAGCTTGTGGATAGTGACCTGGAGGAACAATTTGTGAGAGGAAGCGGTCCAGGGGGACAAGCGACGAATAAAACGAACAACGCGTGCGTCCTGAAACACAAACCTACCGGACTAGTCGTAAAATGTCACAAAACTAGAAGCTTGATGGAAAATCGTGAACTCGCCCGGGAGATCATGATCAGGAAATTGGACAATATGATAAACGGGGAGGATTCCATTGAAAACCAAGAACGTCTCCTGCGATCGAAAGAAAGTATGAAAAGAGAATCGAAAAGAAAGAAGCTAGCAGCATTGAAGAAAGCATTCAAGGAACGCGAAGGTCTCGATTGATCGTCGGTGCAATAGACACAAAGTTAATTCATTACTCAGTAATTATCGAATAACAAAATTGCGCGAACCTACGTAGTCTGTTGAAAATAAAATAGTTTTAGCTTTAGGTTAAGCGTGGACTCTTGATTATTTTCACACAATTAATTATCCGCGACATAAAATTCGGTATGCGTTGGGGGTAAATATAATGTTAGCCTTTTCTTTAATTTCTTTTTAATGAAAAATTTGTATCTTTAATAATCATTTCTCTTTTTCCGATTTCACGGGAGGCTTACATTATTTTCGCCTGAAATAAAGTATTTAGGTGGACCCTCACGGGTGATTCTTTATAGAATATTACATTTAATGCGCATCGTAACGAAAAATGGATACAATATTATAAAGCCTGAATGCAGCCTTGCATGTTCTAAAACCAAAGTTCTCGATCGATGAAAATAGAGTTTCTTTCGTACGTTCGACCAGCACGCGCATTATTTTTTGTGGCAAGGAGATTGAAACAAAACTACGAAACTATACTTTGAGAAAAATTAGGCAACTTCTCAGCACGGGACGAGAGAATGATTCAAATTTGACAAACGGGCAGAGCTTCTTTCTGAGAACACAAAGACTGCATCTAAAGGATGATAGAAGGATTCCCAAAGGAACCGGCATCGGAAAACGACACTAAGAAGAATATTAATAAAGTTCTATGTGCCGATGATGTTAAATACTATTCTACATACACAAATAATATTTTTTACACAATGTACAGTTGGTGGGAGGGCGCGGATTAAATCTCAAAACAAGATATCTCGGCTAAGTTCGGTGAGCACTTTATCTTTGAAATTTAAACGGGAGCGCGGTCTCATCGGGGACTTCAGCTACTTTTGAGCCACCTGCTGAACTGACCCCGACTGGTTTTCAAACGTTTCTTCGGCGGTTGGGTGTTCGATCTCGGCGAACTGGAACTTCTTAACCGTCTATTACTCGCCACCGTAACCGAGAGAATACTGTGGTCCATATCGACCTGATCGTCGATCTTCATCATTCGAACTACCGGCTGAAAATCGATGCTAGATTGTCTCTGCTCGCGCTCCGAGCTTGGCATAATTGTTGGACTAACGCGTTCCGCTAACGCGCACTCGAGTTCGGAATCCTGGGTTTCCGAGGATATGGCATCGGCGCGCCGCTTCACACCCTTCAGCTGTTGCTGCTGCTTTCCACACGTAATACTTAAATAGGAATCTTTTTTGCAATTCTCAACTTCGAACACAGTGTCGGAGGATATATTATTCTTTTTCGTACGCTTCCTCGAGTAAATCCGTTTCCTCGACGCCACTCTGTTCCTTCTATAAACACTGCTGTTACGCACGATCTCGGTGTCAGGATTCACCGAATGACCCCTTTGCTGCCGTTTCCTTGGTAGCCCGTTGGAATTATGATGCTTCCTCTGGGCAATCCTAGACTCTGCGTCTTTTCTACAGAGGATGTCATGGTTCTCCAATTCCGTGTGTGGCTCGCAGGTATCCGTAGATGTATTCTCGCGCTGACGTTTCTTTATCACCGGCTTCGAGATAAATCGTCGCTCCGTGATCGATATCGAATTTACGTCCTTCCGAAAGACGTTTTCATGGTTCTCGTCGTTTCCCGGGTCGTTTTCCGATATCTCTTCTATCTCCGACAAGTTCTTCCTGAATTCGTAATCCTTGCTCAACACGAAGGTCCTCTCACTACCACTGCACAGCTCCGGAACAGACAAATCCACGCTTTCCTGCTTGATAGAATGCAGGCTGACACCATCGTTGATTTCTGTACTACTGTCTCTCTTCCCCGTTCCGTCGTGGTACACGTTTGGCGCAGCATTGCTGGAACAACTTTCGTGTAGGCGTCCTTCGTCTTTCCATTGGCTGAAACTTAATTGCTCTCCATCATCTCGTGAGCCGTTGTTGGACTGCGTTATCCTATCACTAGTTTCTTCCAGTAACCTGTTAGGAACATCCACCGACTGCACATTTAACCTTTCCTCGTCTTCGTGCGCATCTTTCTCCGATAAGTTTTCTCTCTCGCCCTCCGCATCAACCGAAGGTTTACTTTGAAGTTTCTTCTTCATCTTAATACCGGGCCAACCCGTTCTGTTTTTTCTCTTCTTCCTACGCTTCAGGGGCGACTCGGTGTTCCCTTCGCCGCACTCCGAACTTGCGCAGGAGGAATTCTCCAAGCAATTGGCAATCTCGTGGCAATTCTCTAGCAATTCGACGAGATTTTGTGGCGGTCCTTTCGGGACAGTTGGTTCGTAAACGTTTCCCCCAACTTGCATCGGGTCCGGTTCGAACGAGTCGTTCAATTCGGCGTTACCGGCTGCATTGAGCATTTCGTCGATGGTCTTCACCATTTCTCTCAACTTTTCGTCGACGTCCGACTTGGGTTCCGACTTGGGTTCCAACTTTGGAGTTTGATCCGGCCTGGGCGTCTGGCTTTGTGGCCTGACCGGCTGGCACTCCTCTATCGTGTACAAATTCGAGGTCTGTTGTTGTTCCTTCTTCCTAATGATCGTCGACATGATAGCCAAAGTGGACGCGTGACACCGCGGACTTTTTCTGGGAGACCTACCAATACAACCAATGCTACGGCCGCGACCTCTCCTCCTACTCTCGATCTTACTCTGGTTCTTTATTAAAATCTCATGGAAGTTATCGATTTCGTATGGCAAGAGGAACGGTTTTCGCGTGTCACCCTCGCTGAAATAGTGCCAGAACTCTGCACCTTCGTCCTGCCGCTGATACGTTTGATACCACGACTCCGACATTGGTACAGCCTCGAAGGAGAACTGCATTTTTTCCACCTCTGCCGATGGTTTGGACGGATAAACCTTTTCCACGACATCCTCTCGTACAGTGCCTTCTACTTCTGCTAGCTTAAGCGGATCTTGCCCAGCTACCGATTCCTTGATACCAGTCAAGGGTGCTTGGTATCTCAGTCTACTCCCGGGTGTTTCAAACTTGTAGTAATCAGTGTTATCCATGATGAGCGCTTCCGCCTGCGTTCGCCTTCTCTTCCTGGCTCGACCTAAACTCAATGAATCTTGCGAATCTTCCTCGATAATTTCTGTCTTCATGGAAGAGTCAGTCATTACCGGCGAACTAGGGCAAAATGAATTCGCGGAATCGTTCCATTCACTTTCTGTATCTTTCGGTAACACGCTGCTCTGATCACCATCACTTATTTCACTAGAATCGTCCCGCTTAGGCTCGCCGAACATAAAGGACTCGGCCTCGTCACTGAGCAACGACAGTTCCGATTTTCTTACGCGCTTAAATCGCACCACTACCGGTTTCTCGCTCGATGGCACTTCCTTCTTCTCCTCCTCGCCCTCCGCATCCTTAGACGCCGGGTTATGAAAACTGTTATTGGGTAATACACTGGACCTCAACTTACTTCCTAACACTTCCACTTTATAGTACGCTCGATTGTCCTCGATTAAGCGTTCCTCCACGGATAGCCTATGTCGACCCCTAATGCTTCTACCCCCTCTCCTACTCGACCTCGGACCCCGTAACCTCTCATCCTTAGCTTCGCTCTTTTCTTCAACCTGTTGCGCTTTATTAATTTGTACGGCTAGCTCCTCCTTAACGGCGTGGCCATTGCAAATAACATCGGCGTGGACGCGATCGCAATCTTCCGAAGGCTTTTTTGTACTTAATGGAACTTTCTCTGGCTGTACATCCCCGTTCAATTCCTTGAAAGCATCATCCCTGGACACCTTGCAGGACTGTACACGACTATTATCGTTCAGGAATAGAGTGTTTTCGGTACAACCGTTTATTATACTGCCGTTGATTTGCTCGTGATTCCTGTGATTAACGGAACCTTGATGTTGCTTGACGGAATCCACGTTTGAAATGCCGTTTTGCCCGCTGCTACGTATCACCGGTTTCTGTACATCGTGACTGATCGAATCGCTATGCTTATTGCACACGACATTGTCCCCGCTATCCTCGTTACAGATTTCTTCGATATTCTTAGAGAACTGCTTGATTTTATACTCGCCTTCCTTCGATCCTTTTAATTCGGGGTTCTGCGCGAAGTCGTCACCAGCTTCGTCTTCCTCGATCCAGATCGTTCCCTTCGCACGTTTCTTTATAGTGAAACCCTCAAACTTATCGTAGAACTTGTCGCTCTTATCAACTTCGTGCCATGGGCTACCCTTTGATCTTAACAAATGCCCGCTTTCGTGCTTCGCACGGGTGCGTAAATTGTGGGGGGAACTTAATTTTAGATTGAGATTCCGACGTGCTCCATTGCATTGCACCATCTTTATATCCTCCACTCCAAACTCCTCTAACCCTTTGGCGCTATTGCTAACCTTCTCATCTGGCAGTACTACCTCGCGAAGATCTCGATGATCTCCATTTGGAAACAAATTGCAGTCTTTTCTGTGGAGGACAAGAATAATCGATTGTTACATACGTTGTTACATATTTCACGCTGGTTGACGTATAACGAGCGAAACTTACTCGATATCTTTTGTTCTGTTAAGTTTTAGAAATGCCTCTACATTGGCACCCGCGTTGATTAGCGTATCCAGAGATAGAAAATTGTCATCGTTACGGACGAAATTGAGATGCTGATCGGTCTGCACATGTTTCGATAAATCCCGGTAACCGACACGGCAAATCTCACAGTAACCAGAAGCTAACTGTTCAGTTCTGCGAGTACGAGTAACAGTGGTTCTTGGTCGCCGAGTCATCTCTTTATCCTATTAAAATGTGACATAACGATACAAGTTTAGCATAACTGGAAATTAGTTCTGAATTACCTCCTCTTTGTTGATGAATCGAATATCCTCCCTGTTTTCTTTAACTTCCTTCCTTACCGATTTGTCCACCTTTTCTCGCCTTTTCGTATTGAAAGGACAGGAGCCTGGATCGCCGTGGAAGTTCAATGTTGGCCACGCCGGTAATTCAAGAAAGACAGGCCTCGTATTCCTGCACAAACAAGAGCATACGAATGTAGCGTAAAGAATAGGTGTCAACGGCCACCAGATGGAAGAGAGGACAACCTACCTCTGAAAGGACTCAAATTTAATATATGGTCCCTTGAAGTGCCTGACTTTCAAATCTTTCCCCGAGGTTTGTTGACTGGAGTGCTTTATACGTTTCAGGTAATCGACGTCTTTAAAAGACGCATAGATTTTATCGAGCCAAGCCTGGAGTTTGTCGATAGCCCAGATAGGAATTCCCCAACTTTGGGCGTTATCAAGTGGATCCACGGAACACTGTTGTGGCTGTATCAGAGCACGTTCCAACATTGCATCCACCCGCGATTTCTGTTTAAGTTCAATACATTTAATAATGAATCGTGTTAATCGCCGGATAATGGTTTTCTTAGCCAGATCTAGTACTCACAGATCTTTGGGCAGTTTGACCCCGCAGATTGGTCGAGTTGGACAAAGGACATTCAGAACTAAAAAATGGTATGGGAGGAGTCTGCATGGGGGTTGGAGTTTCTAAACTCCTCAGCGAGGGGATTCCCCCGCTGCCTCCACTGACACAACCCCATTTACGCCTCTCCGAATTAACGTAACCCGCTTGGTCTACTCTGTCGCTAACTACCAGGCTAACGCTCCTCACAAGAAATAATTCTGTTACCTACGAGAAAACAAAAACAAAGTTTGAACAGTCATTTACATTTTTTCTCCTCTGGTTTCTGGTTTATAAGTACGTGTCGGATGGACCACAAACATTAAACATACAATGCAAGCATCCACCACCTCTCGAGACGAAAAAAAAGAGGGAAAATCAAAGAAAAATTGGTAGAACATGAAATAAAGAATAGGCGTTATCCACAAAGTTTTTGCGTCCTCACTCACGAGAGAAAGGCCGGCGGACGCGTCGTGAGAGTCCGCATTCGCGGACGGCCGGCGATAAGTGAATCGACGACGGACGTACGGACACACGTTCACATCGCGGCACGCTGACGTCAAGCGGTTCCCTGTCCTCCCTCGAGTTCAACCGAGCACGACTATCAAACGGATTCGCAGAAACCCGAGCCGTGCGTGTGCAGTCGAATACCTTCATGTAGTCAACAATGGTTGCCGCATTGTTGCAGACCACGGTTCTAATAATACGCTACAGTCAGATCTACCGAAGAGCCAGGATAATACCAAAAAGCACGTGGGGTTGTACGACGGGGGAATAATACCCCTGGGTCATTAGATCGAAACGTTCAAGCAGGAACAGCACCGCAACATCACCGGGTCCGCGATGATCGTCGTAATCGGGTTCGGGACTTCGCGCACCTCCGCTGTCAAGCGGTATCACGAGACGCGAACGAGAAACTTTTGCACGAAAGAAACTTCCCCCAAGCTCGATGCACTGTTTATTCGCGAATCAACGAATCCTCAGGATCTCCCGCTGGCAGTCCACCGGGACGTGCTTTCGGGCAAAAGCCGACAGGACGGTAGCTCTCCGGAGTCGAGAATATCCTCTGTGATCGAACGAACGCGAGGAAACGAATGTAAAAGAGACCGCCTGGGACGCGCTCTCGACGGGATCGTTGTGCTCACGGGGGAGAACTGTCACGCACAAAATGGCCATTCGCCGTTAACAGCTTGGCAGACGAGCCTGGAGGCGGCGCTTCGCGTTCTTGCTCGCCCTCCGTCGTCCTGTACCGCGGCTACGTGAACACGGCTGTGCCGCCTTACGCGCGGAAATCTCTTCGCGCCGTATTTTCACGTCCATTTTTTCCACCTTTTTTTCGAACCACAACACCGCACAATGACGACGGCCGGGGGGTGAGCAGTCACTTGGCCCACTTAGTTTTACTTCTCCGACTAGCCTAAAGATGGCGCGAGACGACCCGGTTTCCCACCGATTGTTTGTCAACAGAAATATTTTAACAACCTTCGGGGGAGTTTCGGTCTCCCGATCGTAATGGCGAGCGGAGGTTGTTACCGACGTTCCTCAATCGACGACCGCGCGACGACGCTACGAACGGTGATTTCAGGGCGTAGCCCACTAGTCACGGTAACGTTGAATATCCTTTCGCGATCTACCAACGTTCAGTCTTCTCTCACTCCCTCTCTTTCCCTCTGTCTCTCTCTTATGTTGACACCTCCGCGTAAACTCACCTCGGTCGAACGTTACGCGACCAGCATTACGAGTCAACGAGAAAACGTAAACTCCCGCGAAGCGCGATCTTCGCTCGATTATCGAAAACAATCTTCTCGCTTCGAAGACACGGTCTCGTGGTATTTTAAAGTTTGACTCATGCACACACTCGTATATGCGCGCGCTCGCGTGGCACAGTTGCAGCTAATAGACTATAGAAATGCTAATCGAAAATGGCGGGAAGGGAGAAAAGGTAAGGGAGTAGGGGGAGAAAGAGAGAGAGAGAGAAAGGAAACAGAGGGAAACGGGAGTACACGGAATCATTTATCCGAAATACAGTGGAACCGCCTAAATCAATAGGGAGGTTAAGAGCAAAGGTCCCGCGATCGTGTATCAGTAACGAATCGGCACTCACCCCTCCCAGATCTTTGATCCTCGCTTCTATCTTGGCTGCAGTGGCATGGTTCTTTATATCCAAATAAAAAGACTTCTTCTCTAAAGGTTTGGAGCCCTTCTGTATGCGAACATCTGAAACCGAAATTAATTCTTCGTATGAATACGTGCGTGTTGTAACTGGTATTCGAACAGGGTGAGGCCCTTAATACAGGTCATTCAAATAACGTCAACAAAATATAGGCAGTTTAAAAAGAATTTGAAACAATTACAAAAGAAAGTAGCATTAGGATCGTAACATCTCAGAATTATTAAAGAGACCAGAATACGGTTTCCCTTTAACAAACGATATTTCTTCCAATCATTCTTTCTTTATTTCCAATAAATACGACAGTTATTTGAGTGACATGTTTGCGCGCTTCTCTTTATAGATACCCATTGAACCGCGAAACACGCTTAATTGGAAACCAATAACATTATCCCCGAATTAGTACGATCCGAACATCGATGTCGCGAGACTTACTCGAAACGTCACGAGGAAAAAAAAACACACACATCGTAATGAAAGAAACGTATTCACGTAAATACACGCACGTCGGTGTACACATTCGACGTTCGCGATAGGTTCCCCCGTATCGAGAGATGCGATCAGTTCTCATCGCGAGTGTATTTATGCGCATATCTTTGAGACTTACGCGAATGTTTCTCGAATAGATTTTCTCTTGGCGGCTGCTTGTGCTCCTGGTGTTGAATCTTGGACGGCGATACCATTCCTATGCTATGGACCGCTCAGAGTACGACGATATTCTTATCTCACTGTACTCTATTCGCACTCTCGAGATACTTTCCATTATCACGGGCGTACCGCATAACATCGCAGATATTCCTGGTCATGCTCGCGTACTTGTCGCGGCGAGGAAAAAAAATCCTTTTTGTGCACACACGTCGCAATCGAAACCTCTCAGATGGCTACTTTCATTTTGGAACGGAGCAGTACGATATACGGAAACCATCCAAACCGGTCTGAAGGTCCCAGATGACTGAAGTTGATCGCGGGAATCCGATCTTCCAAAGGCAACCGTAACCGTTCCCGTCAGGACTGACAAATTTACGAGAAAATATTCCTAGGTTAGTCGAGGAGAAAGTTGCTTCAAATCGACGAATATTTATACGGATATCGGGCCATTCAGAGTTTACGTTTCTTACTTTTGGTGAAGAAAAGGTGTTGGGAGGATCAAGCATTCGCTCCACGATGAATACTTAATACGACGAGGGGAATATTTGGACGTTGCATGATTAATGAATATTCGTTTGTCGGGCAAAATGTATTCTGTTTGAACCGCGATGTGTATTTTTTCTCTTGTCAAGTTGTTCAGCATCGTTTAATTCTTTGAAATGCAGGGAGATCTTTCTTTTTTTTATTTTTCGCTCGTGTGTCGCTACGTTCAGGTAAAGGGATTTAGATAGCGCTATAGGTCTAATATTAAAGGGCAGAGGCGGCAGGGAAAGTTTTAACAAAAAACGACGTTTTATCAATCGTAATGTATACAAAAGTTCCAAAACAACGATGTATATACGCATATTTATATATATTTACATATGAGTATGTATATTACTTCCACCTATCTGTCGATCGGTCATCTCTTACGGATAAATAATATGGCTAAAATTATCGCGAGATCAGCAGACTTTCGTTGCGCGATGATTATCAGCTGACCGCTTGACTATTGTTAGGTAAAAAATGCGTGTAAGAAATACCCGATCGAGCGCGAACAGTAAGTTCAACTGTAACATTTTAACTTTGTAAATAATCGATATATAAGAAAATATATATACCTATGTATATGATACTTTAACGCTAGGTAAGATCAACTTTTTTTTGCTCTTTAATCTACGTAAGGTCTCGCTATTGTAGAGACTTCTGGAGCATTGTGTAATTTCTGCAATGCAGGCTCTGCGTTCGACGAAGACCGTTTTGTTCGATTGTAGATTATTTTCCCAAGGTATAGGATTGTCAGTGGTATCGGGGTCATTATTGCAGAAGACACTGGCACGACTGTAATGAATCTCGTGTTAAAAGCCAGCTGGCGCACTGTTCTCGAACGAATGGACTTACCGGTCGTCAAATCGGCCGCAGGATCGGGTAAAGTGAATCTCAAAAGGAAGATTGCGACGCCGGTATTTTGTATACCAGTTTCGATAGATATCGCTTTAATATCGGGGATCGGTTGCTTGAAAATCCAGGCCATTACAAAGCCAAATATGAAACCCAACCAGGGTAAACCCATGCCGGCAATGATGATCTGCGGGAAATTAGAATTACTGCTAGGTTAGTATTAAATACGATCGATTGGAAAAGAAAGAAAAAAGTTACCCGCAATGAGAATAACTTGACGAGATAAAGATTAGTGGAGATCGCAAAGATAATGATGAAGATTACTAGAACAATCGAGAACGGCTTCATTATTCGAACCAAAATCTTTGACAGTCTTGGAAACTTTTTTTGAATAACAAATCCAATAGCTAAAGGTACCACGAGACCGATAGCGAACATTGCTATACGAGAATATGGCACTACGATCTCTCCTCGCGCAAAAATGTGCCTGCCCAGAGTGAAAATCCAAAAAGGCATCATTCCTGCAGAAAATAGAGTCGTGGAAACAAATTAATTGAAATAGCGCATGAAAATGCAGAATGTCTGGTAACCACTTACCAAAGGCAGCGATAGTGCACATGGTAGTCATGGTAACCGAAAGATTTAAATTTCCTTCGAGTAGTACCGTCCAAATATTAGATGCTCCTCCGCTTGGACTTATACCAGTGAAGAACATCCCTATTTGAAGTTCGGGGTAATTGGGAAATAATAACCACCCGATCGCGTAACTCGACTGAAAGCAATATAAAGTTATAGGAAACGTTTCTCCACAACGTGTTTAACGCAAAACAAAATATATTACCAGTGGCATGAATACAAACTGGCAAAAAAAGCCAATCGCAGGACCAATTGGCCGTTTTAATGTTGCTTTACATACATCCCAGTCCATGGCACATCCAAAATTAATGTACAATATAGACACGAGTATCGCCACGCTGGCAGTGAAAACTTTATCTATAACACGTTCTAGTCGTATAACGGTAACTGTAAGAACATCTTTGCTGTCTTCTGGAGGCTGAAGAAAAAAATTGTGAGATAACGGTGGCATCTATCGTACGCTTTAGGCCAATGTTCAGATTAAGTTAATCGGCATCTCTTACCCCATCACCGTAGAGGGACAATGAAACTTTAGTAACTCCTAAGAAAACACCAGTAACATTAAGGTTTCCATACCAAACCGTATTGACCTGTCTTAGAATTTCAACATTTACCGTAGCGATATTTTGATCTGAGTTTGTTACTAAAGTTAGATTCGTTACGTCAGTTCCATTGACGGTAAATGGAATAGATGCAGTTTCGTCCATGTGCAACGTCACAGCACTGGACTTCATCTCCACGGACCATGATGCGCCGACCGCTTCGTGGAAAAGCAACAGTGCTATTATAAACACGGTCATTATCTGAAATTTATTAGACAAGTTACAATCCCCTTTATTTGCGTTTCATCTTTCATCGTATGATTAACTTGAACCCGAGTAATGCTACTTGAACGACGTGAACTGACACATACAAGTTTTAAAAATGTGTAAGTCATGAAAACGAGACCAAACAAAACCAGTAATACAAGATTAATTGCATATCTCTTGACCTTGCCATTTTCACTCATCTCGCGGATGATTTATATTAAATAAACCGTAACGTAAGAGGGAAATAAATAAACAAAAATTCCGGTTCTTACATACAATCCGTTAGACATTCTCGGATCGAGAACGATTCAACAGTTTTCTCGGTGGCTTTTTGTTAGGCCGCAACTTCCAGTTTTCCTTATTCCGATATCAAAAACAACGCACCGATTGCCGCGAACTTCTGCCAAACACTACTCCAGATTGCACGGTTACGTCAGTGCATTTACCGCGAATGCACGTATGAGCATATAAGCTATACGTATGCATATACGAAAGTATGATCGCGTGCAAAAGGAAGAAGTACACAGTTCCACGGAACTCTGCGTACGGATTTTCATGCGTCTCAAAGACGATCGCTTTATACGTCGCTGTACTGCATACATATGATGCCATTTTCTCGGCAGCTTTCTCTCTTGGCTCTTGACTTATATTTTTTTAATCAACATGCACATATTCGGCTGTAATTGTACAGTTACATGCTCTGGAATCCCCGTGAAAGAATCGCGTGATTCTAGCTGTTCAGGAAACATCAAACATTTTATTGTATATACGATTCAACGAGAACGCAACTTGGGATCTGAATTCCATCGAAATATCCATGCTTCGTCGTTACTTTCGATTCATACGTGGCGATACTTGTAATTCACGACTGCGTGCTAAGGATCTCTTTCCAGCGCGTCTTTGTAACGGCGTTAATGAATGAGAGTCCTGGATATAATAAACCTAGCGGCACTTTAAACTCGTAAAGCTAACAGACCCACTTGCGAGCATACTGCTTTGACATTGAACATTCTTCCATTCGTTATCTACCCTGATAATTGATATCGTTTTGTATGGAATACTTTTCATTGTATATTTACAATCACAATGGGGGGAAGGTTAGGTTGAGAGACACTGACAATTGCTCTCCCTGGTGGTAGGAGAAGCTGGGAGAAGCACACTTGTCAGTCGTGTCGTGAAAGCGATGCACGGACGGGTGTCCCGTTGTAATGATAGGTACCTATTAACCGCGTGCAATGAACAATCTTTACCGGAGTCTGATCGTCGGGGTGCTCGTGGGCATTGCGAGTACAAACATGCCACGGCCCTGGTACGAATCTTTACCCGCGGTCGCGTTAGATTATAAAGTGCACATCGACGCCGGGAAGGAGGATTGTTACTTCCAATATGTTCATGCCGGCGCTACTTTCTACGTCAACTTTCAGGTACGGGATTTTCGTCACGGGGTTAATGACTTGCAGCCTGTGAACGCGGTCGAGACGTCTCTTCCCGATAGATCGAGTCATTCAGAAATTTCCTTGAACGCTCCGGTTCGACTTTAGGGATTAATTCCGATCTTTGACCATATGGCTCGGAATATTGCAAGTTTTCGAAGTTGTGGTTGCACGTTCTTGAAAAAATGACACAGCGACGTTTTACTAGGAATTATGATTTTCTTTATAGGTTGTACGTGGAGGAGATGGGAAGGCTGGGTTTGCGGTGAGGAATCCGGAGGGTGTAATAGTTCATCCTTATCAATGGCTTCGTAATTCGGATTACCAGGATACCGTGAAGGAAGCGGGGTATTACAGTATCTGCGTCGATAATCAGTTCTCCAGATTCGCCTCGAAATTAATTAATCTGTATATTACGGTGATCAGGTAAGGAAGCGTGTGATTATTCTACGTTTGCTATTTACACAGGTGTATTTCGTTTATAGACACATTGCTTTATAGATACGACGAGTGGGACAAGTACTCGAAAGAGTTGGAGGAAATGAACCTGTCGGTGGAAAATTTCACGGTACGTTAATAACATTACACGTAAAACATTTGTAATCTAACATGTCTCATGCATTATTTGTTTTCGTTTTAGACAACGATAACCAATGTGGAGAGAAACATCAATGAAATGCTTCAAACTCAATACTTTAGTCGAAGCAGGGAAGCTAGAGATTTGAATTTACTCTTGGATAATAATTCCTATGTCCAGAATTGGTCTATAGCGCAAATAATTATCATTACGATAACTACAACGACACAGGTCTATTTTGTTAAGAAACTGTTTCACGTGAAGCCATCTAAATACTCCAAAATGGGTATATAAGTATAATCAAGGTCAATTTACGTCGTGTTAAACAGATATGCTCAACTAAACGAACTTCTATTTTCATTGTGATAAAATCTGCCAACTCGAAAGCACGTTTTTCTTTTACTTTCCTAAAGCTCGATGTTCTACTTTCTTTAGTTGAACCTCCGCAAAGCTGGTTTATAAGACTGCATTGTGTTTCATTCATATGAAACATTCCATTTATCATTTAACTATCGAAACCTCATTCAGTGTCATTTATCGAGCCCCCGGATTTTAACACAGATCAAATTATATTTATGGATAAACAAATTTATTAAAGAACATTTATATTGTATTTGTACAAAAATAATAAATAACGACATACTTTTGTTAAGCCTGCCTTGAGCGTTAATCAATCGAAACTTAACGCGGTCGGGTCTAACGATCGATGGATAATATCGAGTACAGCGAGTAAATTGTTTATTGAAAATCACAATATTGAAACATCTCCCGAATCGATTACACGTGCGCCCCGCGCCTCAATAAATGGCAGATTGCTGTTTCGCTCTTCGTTGAAGCACGCTGCCGCTCAACGCGAGGAGACGGTGCCTCTGTTTAAGATTCCTCGCCCGCACGTGCTCCGAAGCCACTTCTTTTGTATAATTCCCCGGGAACCAGCCTTGTTCTCCATCCAACAATTTTTCCCCGTGATACCAACCGTCCATCATTTTCCTCAGCACGTTTATAACGTCACCTGAAAACAATTCACCGTGTACGGTCGATCCTGGATTCTTTCCGCAAGAACGGGAGAAGGTTACTAACCTGGTTGCAAGGATAACTCGTCGGGCTGATTCGGTGAGTAGGAATACAGGGCTACCACTTGGGGACAATCCCAAGCCTCGTAAAGCGTCTCACCTACCAGGCCCCGTTTGGACGGAGAAACGGCTTCCAGCCACCTTTGTCTCTCCGTATTACTTTCACACGTTAAAATATATTCGACCTGACGACCGCAATGATTTTCCAAAAGGGTCAACAGCATTGCGTTACGTCCGGCGAACGGCGAGTCTTCGGGGACTGATTCTAACGCGATCATACTTCTTCTACAAGTATCTATGACGTGATACGTGTCGTAGTTAGTACTGCGGGGAGAAAGAAGAGATCAGTCAAACGAGTAGGATTAACTTTTCTAAAGAAAAATTGCGTTCCGCGGCCCAACGCTCTAGCCATACTTCGATTTCAATTTAGCGACTAGAAGGTAATCCGTGAGCAATAGAAGGTACAGCGGTGTCTTGTTAAATTTCTTCCCGAAGGTGAGCTTGTACTCGGAGTCCGCTTTCGTCAATAACTGTACAACTGACCCGCTTCTGACCAAGTGTCTTCCCTTCAATACGACTGGCTTAATTTTCACGTTATACTCCAATTTCCTGATAATTATAAATACACCTTCGACTCGTAACAATCTTTAAACGTGTACATTTTTTTCTTACAGGCGATATCCCCGTTTACCTGGCCAATACTTCCATCTCGGCTTCCTTCGCCGCGGTACGCGCACCCTCGTTGCACTCGGCCACGACGTAACTCAGGCTCGACAAGACTCTCTCCCACTGTGATCTATCAACGTGCTCCATTGAGAGTTTCGAGAGAATCGCATCGGCTAGTAAAGGAAGCCTAAACATAATTAATGCTTACATCCTCGTTTGTCGGAATCGTTTCTAACGAACATAGCTTTCCGCTGTTCTTACCTCGTGACGCGCTGCATCGGTAACATTAGAAACGAGTGGAGAGACAAGCTTTGGCAAATCGGACGCGATTCTATCTGTGATACCGCTTCGAGGAACCTCGATCCTTTCCCTGCTCTAAAATCAATTCGCTGCTGTATTGATAACATCGATGGAACGGCAATCTTTCAGTTATCACGCTGCTGTTCGAAAATCATCGCGCTTACCTCAATTCTTTGAGAGTCGAGTCTATGCTTACTTGGTTCGAGCAATACGCTACATAAATATCTAAACACTTGTCAGCATATTTCAGCAACAAGTCGGGCAATCCGCGCAACATCGGATCCTGCCTCCACACGGTTTCCAATTCCGCAAGGAACGTCTCCGATGCCGTCAATATACCAGGAATCG
Organism: Pemphredon lugubris; assembly: GCA_933228935.1. NCBI lineage: Eukaryota > Metazoa > Arthropoda > Insecta > Hymenoptera > Crabronidae > Pemphredon > Pemphredon lugubris. The sequence continues at coordinate 66,138,272 of OW121815.1, forward strand.
CGCCGAACATTTTGTCTCTCTCGATCGGAGTTAAGATTTCGTTGATCAGAACTGGATCGTTGAGGAACTCGTTGTCGAGTACTCGAAGGGAATTCAAGTAAGAGGCTTCCGATGTGAGAACTTCGAACTTTGCTTCCTGAATCTTTCTTTCCTCCGGACTTAATCTCTCTGCAAAGATGTAGTAGAACGCCAGTGGATATGACATTTTTGCTGTCCGTGAAATTATATTCTATACAGTCTGTCCCCAAAGCACGTAGATTACTACTTATTAATCGATAATACCGCAGCAATATTGATCCAAGAACTTTTCGACTGTAATACTTATTTTAAAAATATGCTTTCAGTTCCAACGACTCGACGTTGTTATTCTACGTTCTAAGGAGTCTTTATAATAGCATTTACTTACGTAAGAGACCGCTGTTTATAACTTGCGGCGTTTGGCACCACAATGTCCTGTGTCCTGGTTTAGCTAGATCCGTCGTGGCTCGCGACGGTGTCCTACTTTCCACCTATTATTTAATTACATCTAATTATGCTGTACCAATAAGATCAAGAATCATTTTAAGGTACCACGAACAACGTTACCTCTTCGTATCCGTCGGAATCGGAATCGAACGCCACGCGGGCAGCCGCGGCGGCGTAAAATTGATACAATGGTTCCTGATCGGCAAGCACGCTGTACTGGTCCCGCGCTGCGTGAAACGGTAATGTTAAGCACAGGGATATCGCATCGGTAAAACGCAGGAATCGATCGGTTCCCGACGAAGCTTACCAACGTCCTTCTGCGATCTCGTCGACGAATCACCGTTGCTTCCCGCGGGACTGATCCGCGTGAACCAATTGGTGTTGCTATAAATAGGTTCCTTGCCAGCGGAGTGATTACTGTTCCTGGAATCGTTTCTATCCGCCGCAGGACTTCCGTCCAAATAGAATGTCGAGAGACCGGTGATGCTCTTCCTGAAATGCCTCGTGAAACTAAAGTACCTTCCGGGAACTTCCGGTGTTTGGTGATCGTTGCAGGAGTCTCGGTTTTCCTCGCAAGAATGTTCGTCGTCGACCGATGTCCTTCTTCGCATACGACCCAGGCTGCCTTTGGTGATGCTCCAGGTTCTACGGAGCATTTTGATCCTCCTGCCAAGCGTTTGAGTAAGACTAGCCTCCCGCGGTGGCGGTGGATTTGGTTTCGTAGGAGCTTCCAAGTTATTGTGCGCCTGAACGTTTCCTTCGGCGTTCTCCGGTTTTTGATTGGCCTCTGTCGTCTCGCCTTCCGAATCCGTGCTGAAATCATCCAGCTGGAAGGAATAGAGGTCCTCGTAGGCGCTGTCATCGGATGCATTGTCTAATTAACAACACACGCGCGTGTTAATTAATTATATAATCTAGGGTCGCGTCTTTTTGTATTGGGGTAACGTAAACTCTACGTATTGGTATATCGTTTTCGAAATTGATATCGACAGCCAGAGTACAGAAACTACAGAAAACAACATTGTTACACAAAAATAGTACGAATAGAAAGTCGAATATCAATTACTAGTACTTCGTAGTCGAGGATTACTTGAGGGATGAAAAGTGACGGTCGGTACGCTAATATAAGTATAAGGCATTAATATTCTACGCCAGCAAATTGTTCGATCACGCTACAAGATTCGAATACTAATTTTCTCTCAATCTAAATTCTAATTGGCAAACTTTTGATCCCCGCCACGATTTCACCATCTCGCGAGATGATAAAGATTCAGGAATATTTTGTTTATCTATTAGAAACAATTATTTTCGGCGAACGGTATAAAATTAAAATAATTCTTCCCCCGACGTGTTCCGTGACGATTATTGGAATTACGGTGAACGAGTCACGGCCGATATTGAAACGAAATCGTAAACCGAGCGCGCCGATTTCCCAAGAGCGATCGTTTTCACTTTCGACTCGTATATAAGATTCCCCGAAAATCTTGGGCGGACCTTCGTGAACGTAGCACGACGTCTCCTGCGTGTCCACATCGTCGTCGAGGTCGATGACTCTCAATTGCACGAGTCCCAGGTTCCTTTGTGGATCTTTCGTTGCAATCGGATCGCTCGATCCTCCATCGCCGCATCCTTCGATTTTCTCCGAGTAGCCGACGAGCAATACCGATCCTCTACCAAGGCTCACGGCGACTTAAAATCAGCGTTTCACGATTAGGCGATTATGATATCATTCTTTCGTGGTCCATGGAGACATATAATACGTGTAGCGACATTTACTAAAGAACCGAAGGCCAACGGCGAATGGGTGGAGGGGATTGGAGGAAACAAGAAGCGGGTGGATCCAAGTATGGCGCATCGAGCGAACGAGGAAAGCGAAATCATTCCGTTGCGCGATGCCTCGAGAAATTTCGTTTTTCACTTTACCCTAGTTTTTCGCGATCGCGTTATTTCCACTTACTCGAACGACGGACGTCGGATAATACTAACACCGTAGAAACTGAGGCCAACAATCGATAATGATCTATGATATTTTAAAGAAAATTTGTAGAAATTTCACCGCGGATCGCGTTATTACATCCAGACACTGAATAACGAGATTGATATTCAAAGATAAACAAACGAACCATGCACCAACGAGCTACGATTTTTGTGTGACTCGCGCACGAATAAAAACGTTCCTCAGTCGTCCGTAGAAGGTCTGGGACGTAAACCATCGTGACGTTTATCGGACCGTTGTCACCGTGGAAACAGGATCCGTTACGCCCGTACTAAGTTTGGGGCCCTAAATCATTCGTTCGGAGCACTAGATCTCGTTCCCTTCATAATGATAATCAAATCAACGGTGTATTTAATTCGAACGCTTCAATCGACGAGAGTGAAATTTGTTTACCGAACACTCGATCAAACCGCGCGTTCCGAAGTTCGCATAACTCGCTTGAACTGGACGAAGGATGCGTGGGAATAAGAAGTTTTCTCCGCCGAATCTCAAAGCATCGTTCTCGCTTAACGTTCAATTTTAAATCTCCACTTGCCCCTTAGACCGTGCACGAAATGTAGAGCGAAATGCAACCTACCTTGCGTGTTCGGTCGTCGGGCGAGACTCTTCAAGTTCTGTCTCATTGCCACATATCGTCTCGCTGCCCGTGGGAAACGATTCGCGGTGACACTTTAGGCGAGGCTCGAGTATTTCGGCTTGACGACGCGGAGATACGGAATCAATAATCGGGAGAGATGAACGGCGAGCGACCGAACGATTCGCGTGGTACCCGGTGGAGAAGATCGCAGATCTCGTACGGCGCGACGAGCGGCTCGGCCGTGACTGACACTGGGAGAGCGCAATAGACGCTTTCACCTCGTGGCGATCTGTTAAAGCCCGATTTACAACGCGGGGCCAATCGATAAAATATTCTTTGCCGCGTCGAATCGTTGCCCACGCACCTTTACACGCTCCGTAAGCGATCATTCGCGTTCCGTTGCACGCGAACGTTGGATCTTGATTTTTGTGACGTTGCGTTCGCGTGTTTTTCAAAAATTCATACCATCAGCTTAAAAAGACACTTCGTCGATCGAAGATTGTTGGAAAATTGTGAGAGCGACAATTTTTTTTTAAGCGAAGCGGTGCTCCGATGTTTCGTCTGTCTACGTTCTCCAATACTTTTTTGTCAGAATGGTTCTCGTACCAAGGATGAGATCTGCAGTTTTGAATTAGACGGATTTTTGAAGACATTCGAACGCATCGAAAAACGAAGCTCGAGTCGTTTTCATTCCTGGGTTCGTCTCTTTGAAATTCTCTTAAGTTTCTCGCTTCTCGTCGTACGATCAAACTCGCATCTTCTTTCAGAGAATTTTCGTGTTCTTTGTATTAGAATATCCTACGAGAGACCTCGGGGATAAAAGTAACGATTACGAGCAAGTGCGTGTACGTTACGCGATCCATCCGTCGAGGAACACGCGCGACGAGTAGGTAACTTTTACCTGTACGCGCGGCTCTGCGATCATTCCGCCGATAGCATGGTACAATGCATCGTGCGAGTCGTTCCACGATGTTGATCCTGAGAAGCAGCGATACCTGCTTTTTTTTTATTGCTAGAAGCTATGTTTTCATCCATGGATTGAAAAAAAATAAATTATTTCTAATTCCTCGAACAACGAATATCAAACAAATATTTATACAGTATTTTTTTAAACAGAGATTCATCTGCCGAGGTAATTTCTCTGTACTTTCTTTTCCAGAAAACTTGGATATAATTATATACCGATATCTCTCGATAAATAAAAATTTTAGAAATCTTTAATTCGTCCATTCAAGAACAGACTGAAATTACTCAAAAATGCTTCTTAGGATTTTCGCGCGAATCAACTGAAAGTTACTATCCGAATTGCTCGATATAAAAATCCAAAAATCCTTAATTTTATAGTTCCGCCGATTTCTTTCATGGACCGACGAATTACGCAAAAACTATAAATCGCGAAACTTTTGAATCGTACCTCGCAGGTCCCATACCATATCGCTAAAACGAATCAGTTTCGCGGAGACACGATGCAAATCAGCGTGAAACCAAGTTAAGAATACAAGTATATACGTCTGTATCCAATGTATTCGTGTCACGTATTACATGCAATGCAGCGGAAGCTAGAACCGATGGAGAGTGGGTGCTTTGTTATTGCAATAGCGACCCTCGCGCGGCCTTGACACTCGATTTGATTAAAGGCGCGTAACACGTTAAATCAATTACACCGCCTACTTTCCTTCCTTAAACACGGCACGCGGTGGTACCGCGTTACAAAACCGTTTAACGTTACCGGCCGTTATCGTTCGCGCGGCGATAAGTTTGATGATTTTTTTCTTTTTGCTTTTATAATCAAAACTCGCGTTTCCGCGCGCGAGTTCCGGGTCGATTCGTCAATAACACGACCTCCTTACGGTATGTACGTACGCAAATTCTTAAAGGTAAACGACACTCACTGGAATTCCCCTGCGCGTGTCCTTCGCGAGGAAAGCCTGTTTGACGCTCGACGCGGGACAGACGCTTTTTAGATCGCGAGTATTTAAATAATATCAACGAGCCTGTACGTTCCTTGATCGTATATTAATAGTTGGTACGTGAAGTTGAAAAGGCGAACGACAAATTATATATTTATATTACCGTAATACCCAATATCGTCATTTAAAATTGACGAAAACTGACAAAATCGTCTTTCAAATTGACGAATTAACGATGGATAAAATTCTAATTTCCCAATAAATATCGATAAAATAAATCTATCTCATGTATCGCGGAGAAGAACATAAAAGAAAGTACAGAAGGATTAGCTTGACCGACGGATCTCTAGTAAAAATAATATTGTATAAATACTTGTTTAATTATGTATGCATATAGGACTTACTAATTATATGAAATAATTGTATCGAATAACACGCGTATGTATATCGAATTATGGAAATCATATTCCATATCAGATTCATGAATCTTAAAACGCAAATAAAATATGTCATATTCGACGTGCGTTTAACTCTCCCCACTGCTTTTCCGAGATACCATTTTCTTCGTCGATTCACGATAAGACTACAATGGACTTCGATAAATTGGTACTTGTTAGATGCTGCGGACTTTCGCTATTTCTAAGAATCGAGCGATTTCGATTCGAGTCACGCTCGGTGTAGGTTTTCATTCGTAAAACTCGCTACGTTCTACGAGGTACACTGAAATCGCGTTGACCAACTTTCTCGGGGAAAAAATTGCCTAATGGACACGGTGACGCTTAGAGATGCTTTTTGGCATAATAAAAAAAAATCCACCTTGTGTCCTGTTCAGGATCATCACGAAATCACTTTCGGAAAATTTCGCAACGCATTTCAAACTCACGGAACACGTCGCGAGTTCTTGGTTCGATTCTATTGCGATCGGTGCATAAGCACGTACTCGCGCAATCTGTAGTAACGGTATGCTATAATAACTACTCTCTTCTCGTGCCAGCGGACAGCATACGCACGGGTACACCGAGTCACGTAAAATTATCGTGTCGAACGGGAACGTGTCATCCGATGATCACGGACATTTATCAAGGACATTTATCCACGGCAGTCGCGCGGAAGCGAGGGGGCCGGGAAATCTCGTTTATATAAACTCACCGTAGATGGTGGACTCACGTACGGTTTTCGTACACGATTTGCAGCTCTTTTTGGAGGCCCTGGAACGCTGCCTTTTCACTTTCCTCGACCGTCGTTGCCCGGGCTTCTTTTTGCTGGGGACGACTTGCACCTCCGAATCTTTCCTGCCAAACGTACATCGTAGGCTCGTTTTCACTCGTTTCGTTTAAATGAAATAAATGAATCCTTAGTCCGCTGGTTCGTCTTAATAACTGGGCCGCGAATGTTTACGCAAAATCTAAGTTTAAATTTTAATTGTAAATCGATTTTGTAGGTCTCGGGAAATATACGATACGTTTGTATACGCGTCATTTAAGCGTCATATATGTATGATAACTTTCATATATTCGTATTATATATTACGCTTAAACGACGCGTATACAAACGTATCGTATATTTGGCGCGTATCCACAAAATCGATTTAAAATCAGTATAGAACTCCGATTTCACGTAAACATTCGCTGGCTAGTTATTAAGATAGACCGACGGAATAAGAATTCGTTAATAATATGAATGTATGATACAAAGTGTACAATATAAACAGATATGTTTTCAAATGCGTAGAGTAACAAAGCCAATTTCTTTTCGAACTCCACGACTTCATCGCTCTACTATAAAAATACAAATTCGCATAAACATCCGCAGTCTCCCAATAAACTCTTCCAGCTTTGAAAACAAAAGAAACGTGGTCTCGATCTTATTTTTCCTCGCTAAAGAAACAATCGTCGTAAATCCTCGATCATTGGAGTACGAATGGAGAGTACGAGATATAAATGTGATGAAAAGAAATTGCATACGAGTGGATGATTTTAAATGATCGATCGATCGAGAATCTTTAACACGTTCAGCTCCGTTTGTCGACTGGTGGGTCACTACTTTAACTACTTAATCAGCCAGTCTGCTCACCAGTGGACACGCGATGCTGTGCACTTCGAGACCGCATGTGGTCATTATATTTCAATACGAAATATTGAATAACGTAATGATTCATATAATTTTGGAATATATTATTTCGTATTACCTGTTACTCAATATCTCACGTTGAAGTAATATAACACAATAAGAGACAAAAATATATTTAAAAAAATATACGAAATATTACATTATTCGATATTTCATATTCAAATATATATTTTTAAATCAACCAACGTAATACAACGCATAACGAATATTACACCGCGGTGCTGAACGTGTCAATCGATAAATCGCGCCTACCATGGATTGCTTTTCCGACGCGTCAGACTGGCCGTAAGATCGTCCAGGTCCTCCCACTCGGATTCTTTCCCGTTCGTCGAGGTCTGTCCTAAGATCGAGCTAGCCGCGGATCCGCCGTAGAGGCTGTTGACTCGTTCCACGCTCGGCAAGCCGACATCGTCGTACACACCCTGCTCGTCATCCTCGCCGGCATTCGGATCCTCGTCATCGACGCTGGAGTATTCGTTGGAGATCGAGAGGTAGTGATCTTCCTCCTCGTCGGACGCGTAATCGCGAGTCCCGGTGACGGTAGAATTTGCGTCCACGAACGGGGGCTCGTTGGACGTTCGGATAGGATAATTATCTTCCTCCGAGATGATCGTTGGTTTACGATCCTTGCGATCGGGAGCCACGACGTCGTCGTAGATCTCGTTGGTATCGTCGAACGGGTCGGTGATGGGATTCTCGTCGGGGGACGTCGGTGAGCCGACGTCGTCGTAATCGTCGTCCTAATTGAAAATTGGTCAATTTGGAATTTTAGAAAGTTAACGTACGAAGAAATTGTTTGGTTATTTGACGTATTGTCTGTTCGACGTCGGTTGGCCTTCAAGTTACACCGATTACTATAAATATAAATAATGATATTGTATCACGGTAATATAAATACGCGTGACAATGTTAGGGGTAGTGGAAAGAAATCTATTATTTTAAATAGTAGCGTTTGAGCTCAGTTTATGCCTGAGCAGGGTGGTGTAAGTGAGTTCGTAGGTTTTTATGAAAAGAGCAACAAAGACTTAGAAAAACGTTGGGATACAGTTGTAAAGAGTGAAGAAAATCACATTTTATGATATTCTGTAACAAAAGTTAAGAAAAATATATAATTACATTATTTTACAAAATAATAGATTTCTTTCTGGTACCCTCAATATATGTAACTGTAATTCTAATGTACAGTATCGCTCGACAATTCCAAATAATATAACAAAGAGAACACCCGTCTAAATATTTCCTCAACGCGAGCACACGTTGGAGAGTTTCCTCGTAAAGAATTTGCGCGCTAAGGGAATTTTGTGATGCGCGTTAAAATACGACACGCGAAGTGTCGAAAGAATTTTGATTCCAACTTCAGGATAAAACTCGCGACACTTTAAACCACCTACCTGCACGATGAAATTTATAGGCCCGACGTCGTCGTATCCCTCCGCGTTCTCGACGCTTTCCTCCGCCGTGGCTTCCGTTTCCTGTCGTTTTCCCTCGAGAAGACTTTTTGCCTGATTGCTCCACAGAAAACTGGAGTTGGCACGCAACTCGTAGCGCGACGATGACGGAGTCCGATCACACGTCGCCTGGTATGTTTCTCTTTCCTCCGCGTTACCCCGATTTCCGTTCGTTTTCACCTTCTGGCTTTGCTCCAATACTTTCGCTGATTGCGCCGTGGAATCCCTCTTCAGGATTGCTTCGTTAATCGCGTTCCTCTTGCCTGTAAATTGTTAATCGATTGAATTCTCTCGGATCTACGGATCTATTACGATTTATTAAAATTGGGATGTCTATGAGTCTGAACAAGTTGGTTCGTCATTACGAATAATTATCGCCATAATTAATTACTCGATTTATTAAAATTGAAAAGTCTAAGTTTGAATGAGTTGATTCGCGATTACCAATAACTATCGTCATAATTAATTATTATATTAATTATATACATATAAATAAAAATTAATTATCGTCATGTTTTGTGGACAAACATGTATGCATATATATGTTTTTTTTTTTAAATCGTCTTTGAAGTCATAAATTCAAATCACTAACCAAAAAAATTCGATCGACCGAAACGACGCTGCGAATCATTCTTGAAATCGTTAAAAACGTACGTGACATTTCTTCGATTACTTCATTCGATATCCATGCGTCCAGCGAATGCATTCTCGCGATCGCTCTCGATCGACGATCGTTCTCATTTTCCGCGTCGAAGTACTCGCTCCCGCCAATGAGAAGCGGTAATCTGGCGCACTTTTGCTCGTGAGTGATCACCACCTGTTCCAAGCTGGATCTCACGGTGTTTTCGTTGGAAACTAGATCGGGATTGGTGGCGGACGCGACGTGAACGAAATTCGTCGGCGACGAGATCTTCACGGACTTCAATTCTTCCCGCGAGAGGCTTCTCGATTTCGATGAACTCTCGGTGATATCAGGATAGTCCGGGGTCGTTTTCAGGGAGGTCATGGATGAGCTCAAATGATTGCCGGTCTTCTTCTTCTTCTTCTTCGATTTCTTCGGACGCTTAACGAGATGGCCCGGCACGAAGTGCAGGACGTTTCTCGCGAAGTGCCTTTTCTTTTTACTTGACACTCGTTCCTGATTCTCGACGAGGGTTTCCATCAGACTCGTTCTCTTCTCGCGTCCCAAATCCGGGGTACTGTTCGTCATCAGGTCGTTGGTAGACATCGATTTTGCGAACATCCCTCTTGGGTACGTTATATCCTTATCTTCCATTTCCCCGTTGAACGTAACCGAGGACTCGGGCACTTCTATTCTTTCGTAGTCGCTCGAGGCGTCGGATTCGCTTTGATCGACGGATCGAAGGACTTCGTTTCTCTCGAGAATCTTCGAGTCGCTGTCCCGTTCGTAATATCGAAGCGTATCGGCTGCAGTTGCGTGTAGACGGGACGCGTTATCTCCAGACTTCCCGTCTGCGTTAGAATTCTCCGAATATTCGATTTCAGCGTTGGACGGTGATATTGACGAAGTCCTCGAATCACATTCCGGCGGAAGGCTACGCGCGTCTACCTAATAAAACATTCGACAAACTTAACTTCCGTCATTGATATACCTGTGGCAAGTTTCGAAAATTGAGATGAATCTAAAGGACACGCTGTGATCAATCTTAAATATACAGTGGTCGATCGAATACTAATAAACCCTTCATTAAACAATTACTTTTGATCCATTTCAAGGTTTCAAAACTGGAGATGTATACAATTGACAGGCTATAATTAATTTCAAATGTGAATAACCTCCGATTAAACAATTACTTTTGCTCCATTTCAAAGTTTGAAAAATCGAGACGAATACAATCGACACACTATAATTAATCTCAAATATTAATAACCCCCGATTAAACGCTCCATTTAAAAGTGTTAAAACTCGAGATGCGTCCAACGGACACACGTGTACCGCGGTTCTTTATTTCACCTGCAATTCATCTCAATATACAACGTTCGATAAAACATTAATAAACCCTCGATTAAACAATTGCTGTTACTCCATTCTCAAGGCTGCGACGTTCTTAACGGTTTCGCAGAAATAGTTTCGAGGAATGCGTTAGAAATCGTAACTGTTTCGAACGCACTTCGTACAGTCGCTAGAATTCCTGACTCTTGCCTCGAAAGAACAGAGGAACGCGAGAGACACGGGTTGTTCTGGATAACTAGGTGGCTCTCCACGCGTTTCGCGGATGACTCGGCGACAAAACGCTTGTATGGGAAAACAAAAGGTACATACACCTGGAGACCCTTGGATCTTTGTCGAAACGCGGTGAGCGACCGCCGCGAACTAACGAGCCACTCCTCGAAACTATTAGCATCGTTTTGCTCGCGCACTCGCACGACGGGATTTCGAACGATACGTCTGTATGTATAATCGTGCGTGTGACTAACCCGATTGCATACTGCAAAACTGTCAAAGAAATGACGTTGGCTTGTCTGAGATGCGATAGAACACACGTGCGCACGCGTTTGATAACAAAGGTATTTAATTCTTTTTTTTATTGAGCGTCGATGCTCGTAGAATGGAGTGGAATAGAAACGCAAGAATAATCTCTAGTTGATCTAGATATCGAACGATCGTGTTAATGGATATCAGTGGTGAGAAAAATTCTATCGCATCGAATATTTATATTATTAAAAATCGAATTATAGGATGGAATTGCTTTGTAAAATAATTCTATGAAGAATCGTGCACTACCATTTGACTATTAAATACGTAATGTTAGCTGTGTTTGACGATTATACTTGTCATGAAGAAATGGCAATATTTTGTGTTATGACGACTTGTACTTGGCCCGGGACAAGACCTTGTCTCTCGATTACACTCGACTACGGAAAAGTTATTTTACTATTTAAATTGAAATTTGAGTAAAAACCGTAATATACTCGTAAACTCAGTGGAAATTAATTAAACCGGAAACACGGAAGTGGTTTCTGTATCTTTTCCTTATCAATCCCAGCCACGATTTATTAAAATATGTTTATCAAACATAACGCACTATGCATCGCTCTGTCCTTGCGACGCAATTTAAGTGCACGCTTTCAAAGATCGCCACAGCTAACTGAGAGTCAATTAAGAAACACTTTAAAAAAAAAAAAAAACTAAAATAACACACGCTTACCTTCATACTCGATCTCCCCGTAGATACTTCCACGGGCGCATTCCTACCCGCGTCGGATTCGCTCGCCTTTCGCCCGACGTTACTTCCATCCACGGGAAGCAACTGCAGCGGCAATCTCGTTCTTTTCAGCGCCAAACTATCCAGGGTAGCGTAGACGATCTTCTCGGAGATCGACACCACCTTGCGTTCTCCATGGAGGAAGCTTCTGTTCGCGATCGGCGATTCGCTCATCTTTCGTCCTGTCCCACCGATCGCGCTGTCTTCCTCGCGAAATCAGCCCCAGCGAGCATCAGAACCCGCCGAACGTCGATCCGATCAGTCCCTCGGGTGTCACGTTTCCGCGAGAATCCATTCGAGGGAGGATCCTGAAATCCTACTAACCGTCGCGCGCGTAGAAAGACGCATAATCGGATAAAAGAGTCGCGCACGCGGTGACGCTCTTTCGCGCTAACGCGACGATAACGAATGGTTGTGCGTACCGTTATCTGACGTACGATACACGCGAGCGTGCGTTACACCGACCGATCGTTTGACCAGGAGTTACCGATAGACCGCGATTGTACGTACGCGCGGTAGAGCGATGTATTTGCACACCTGTTGTAACGAGGCGTCGCAGAGTTTATGGATCAACGGGATAGTCCTCGATTAAACAGTTCTCCCTTCAATCGCGATCTTCCCGGTTAATCGGAAGAAACATCGACGGGCTTGATCTCGCGAAGAAACCAACGACAATTTTCCTGGCAATGCGTTTTCCTACGGCCGATGAACGCTCTCGTGATGAATAGCGCGCGTGATACTCTCGTTCCTCCAAAATTGCATTCGTAGGATTTTTTATCCCTCGCTACGCACAGTTTCTCATCTCACACGTGAGTTTTATATTAAGTGGATCGTTGGGAAGACGTCGTACGCGGAATATGACAAGCAACATCCACGTAAGGTGTACTTGGACGTTCCGCGAGTGGCTCGTAAGTCCCGTCACGTTGCACAGAAATTCCACGGTTTGCGAGAGGTACGGCAAACCCGACTGCACGGTATTCTATTCTTCCTCTTGCCTCCGTTAATCGCGCTTCCCGCCCGTTTACGATCGATTCTCCTCTGATCCGCGAAGATCCACGAACCTCGTCGATCTTATGTTTATTCGACTCTTGCCTCTCGCGCGAGCGAACCAGTCACGAAAATCTTTCGCTCGTCTCTGACGGAGAATCACGCGTCGAACGACTATCGGGCTTATCTGCACGTGTATCGGCGAATCCTCGCGCGAGAATCGCGAACGTGACACTCTCTCCTTGGCCGCTAAACGCGCACTGCACTCTTCGCTCTCTTCCGCGCGATACACCGGCCCCACGATATATCGAAACGAACGATCGTCGATCGAGTGACAAATCACGCAGGCGTACTCCGTGAATTTTCAAAGCGTTTTACTCTGCCTCCGCGGCAGACGGTCGGTCGTCTTCGCGGGTATTCGCGAGAGCTCGGGGAGCACTGTCGTACACGTACAGTTGTTCACCCTTCGCGTTACCTTCGTCCGTGACCGGATCGGTCTTACTAGCGCGGTTCGTTTCGTCCCCCCAAAACCGCAAAAGGGGATTTCCACTAATCTCGTTGATAGAGCCTTGGATGCCGGTGATCATCCAGGAAAGTAACTTGAATTCGAAAGCTCGGAAATGATTGGTGTATTGTAAATTGAATAGCTTTAAAAATTTTGTTAGAGCGAATACATCTAATGCATCGAAAGATTGTTATTAAGGGATCTGGGTACTTTTGATCATTCAGCAAATTAACTTTTGAAAGAAATCTAGGTCGTGCACATCTCCGGATCTCCAAACTATTTCTAAAGCAAGCAAACACATGTGATTCCTTGTGAAATAATTTTCAGTAGAATAGAAATTCTATAATTATTTTGTGATCAGCGACACGAAATATACTTGATAGAGTAAAAAAAAGTTTGGAGATCCGAAGATCCAGAGATGTGCATGATCTAGATATAAGCCTAACTTTTTAATTCAAAAGCACAGTATTGTTTGGTGTATTATAGATAAAATTATAGAACACCACTTTAAAAATTTGTAATGGAGTACACCGAAGGATTGTTATTAAGAATACTTCCAATTTTTCTAACACGTCATTTTGAGTATAGGCGTGAAAGGAAAGATATTTTCAACAAGAAAAGGAAAACTCATTATTACGCATCGCAATAATAACAAACGCATCGTCGCCTTAAGAATTCTCCAGAATGTTTCCGCGTTCTTTCCGTGATTTCTCCGACCGTTTCGCATACTTTTCTCCCCACAATGTAATGATGCGCGAAACGCGTAAATGATACGTGCATCCACACGTATCGTGAGAATATCGCATTTCGTTTTTCTATATAGACCTTCGTACGAATTACGTCACGCGATGACTATAAAAATTTCTCCGCTCTAACGCCATCCTCCTCTAACTACGAGTAAAACAATTTTTCCCCCCGACTCCTGTCAACGAAAGTGTCTCGAGAAAAAGTCCAATTCGGGTTGAGCTGATCAAACGGCACACCCTGTACGTTATATTTAAACATTTGCACGATCCGCGATAAGGACTGTTTTTCATGCAAAGATCCAAACATAAGTTTCTCGAGTGCAATTCGAAGATACTGTTATCCGCCTCGACGATTAAGAGAGAAAGGGACAAAAAAATATAATCTTCGGTGGGACACACAGATATCGTTTCGTACGACGTCGTTTCGAGTGTCCATTTTTCCCGGCTCTTCTTCGACGGCCCTGAGAATCGGAAATCCTCGTGTAACGCGAAGAGAGTGGTAAAACGGTGCGTCAGGTATCTGAGAATTCCTACATTCTTGCGCAGGTGAGTCTTGGACGATGATGTGGCACGTTGGCCCCAATCTCCCGGTTTCATCCTCCAGACTCCAGCACCTGGACCGGATCGAACGGGCGGAATCCTTTGCTCGCGAGAGTATTCGTTTCCGAAAGTGGGGCAGGAATGATTAAACATCGAAATCCCCCCCCGTATATATTCCGCGCGGCGGGTCGGACGTAACAATATTTGCATACCCGTTAACGACCGATGCTTCCGATGCATTTAATTTAATTCAACTCGGTTACCTCTAAAATAGTAATTTATTTCACAGGCGAAAAACGACATTTGATCGCTAATTAGATTTCACTTTAATTATGCATCATTGCCGCTAAACACACGGTGCGAAGATGCACGATAAAAACATTGATAGAAAAACGGTAAAAGTGCAAAGTCTCGCAGTCGGGTGACGATGGATTTGATTAAATGAAATCACATCGCGCGCTGGAATCGATAATTGCGGACTTTTTTTTTTGTGGGTTCAAGTGTCGCATTAATACACGGTGTACGGGACGAACGAGTGGGGGGTACCAGTGGGGGTATTTAGCTGGTGCAATAGGCACCGTTGGTCAGTAGCAGTCAGTAGTCAGTAGTCATTAAACTTGCGTACCGAGTCACCACGCGAAACGATGTCCCTCGATCAGGTAATCAATTTTGATCTTATCTCAAATCGTGTTCCCGGTTACGTAAGATATTTTAAGATACGATAACGAAGTTGAGTTTAAAATATTAAACCCGTTATCTGTCGGATTTATAGAATCTAACGAGTTTACGTAATAAATCTCTGTCGTTTCCTCGGACGCTGAATAGAACTTCTCTTTTTTTCACACAAAAGTGTAGCGAAACGCGTACCGTTAAATATACCGTACTATATCGTCAAGTATAATCATCGTTCAGTCGAAGTGAAATTTGGAGCAGTGCACCGAGTCGCCCGATGTTTTATTATCGTTTAATCGAGAAATCGCGATGCGCGTAGCTTATTTGGAAAGTTATCGGGTGGGGCAAAAGGTTTCCGAAAAATGGAGATGCGCGAA
Source organism: Pemphredon lugubris (assembly GCA_933228935.1). Classification (NCBI taxonomy): domain Eukaryota; kingdom Metazoa; phylum Arthropoda; class Insecta; order Hymenoptera; family Crabronidae; genus Pemphredon; species Pemphredon lugubris. Next base: position 66,153,852 of record OW121815.1, read on the forward strand.
ACCAACGGGATTATCTTGTCGAGATTGTCGTGAAGAGGGCCGTCTATTTGGAATTAATTAGTTGGAATAAATTACGCGATGAAGAGAGCACGGTGGTCGGGTGGAAAAGAGAGGCATTCAAGCAGGTTTTTGCGAGACAATAGGAAACCAAAGGTCGAAAATGTAATTAAGCGCGCGCGAGTTACTCGATCGTGCAAGCGTTGTATGATATTGAACCTCCTGTTATGCAATGTCATCTCGTACAAGGGCGCGCTTCATACGCATTGCAGATTTATAAAATTAACGTTGGAAGAAATAAAGCAAGGACAAGCGTATTGATGCGCGTAAAGGATACGGAAGATAGCGATCCGAATAACGTGTAACTGCATTTGGCAAGAGCGCACCTCGCTGGGCGGGAAAATGTTTGGGAAACATTACACTTTCCATGGGAATTGTACCGGGAAATGTCTTAGAAATATTTTATAAATATTCAGAAACGCTTTTATCGAGAAACATTTATAATATATAAAATATATTTTTAAACACTTCGGTATGAAATATTCTAAATGTATTATTATAGATGAATAGCTTACGTTAATTATTTTGAATGAGTTTATAATTACCGGACAATGTGTTTTTATTTTTTTTTTTAATAGAAATTTGAACAAGCCGCGGAGGCTGTGAAAACCCTTACGAAACGTCCCACGGACGAAGAATTTTTAGAACTTTACGCATTGTTCAAGCAAGGATCTATCGGCGATATTAATACGAGTAAGTTTCTTCTCTATCTCAGAGAAAAATTATCCATGGAACCGTTTTTTGAATTTCTTTAAATTCTCTACGTGAAAGGTGTACCTTTTAAAATGATGTCTTTAAATTACAGCAAAACCTGGCATGTTGGACATGAAGGGCAAAGCAAAGTGGGAAGCGTGGAAGGGTAAGCAAGGTACTTCGCAAGCCGATGCCAAACAGGCTTACATTCAACACGTTGATACTCTGATTGCAAAGTACAAATGAAATTCATGATTGCTCGTCTATGTGTAAGATAAAAATGCTATCGCACACACCACTTTTTGTATACATTGTTGCATTATAAAGATTTGTTTTTCAATAAATACCTAATGTAGAAAGAAGTTAATCCTACCTCCAATTCCCGTACGATTTAATTCCGTGGAATCGTTAATATTATTATTCATTATATTTCGTCTTTCCAGTGTTTTAAATTGGCGCCCCTCGCGGCCATGTTTTTTAGTGCACATATCCGTCAACAGATGGAACGCTGCATTCCTTTGGATGAATGTACCGGCGATCTAAGTACGAGATGTTTTTATTACTCGATGCACGTAATTTAAAGTGCACGCATCACGTGCACGTCACATATTCCCGCGTTAATGAGTGGTTATGTAGCTGACGGAAAGACAGAATTTTTTTAATTGCATGCTTAAAAAGTTTAAACCTCGAATGCCGCGAATAACGCCGTTTAATGCCAATAATATCCTATGGACTTCGAAGCTATAGAGTCAAACCAGAACTCCGAAAATGTCCATTGCAGCTTTGGACAAGGATACAGCAAAACTCATAACTACTACTCAGATTATAACTTCGGTCTCCAACGCGGCTAAGGAATTAATTGAGAATGCGCTGGATGCTAACGCGAGGAATATCGACATTAATTTGGTATTCTACGACAGCTGACATTCACATTTGATATTCGTTTCCCGTATTCTGGTTCTCTGTAGTTTCCTATGAGCGTCATTTCGATGCCCGAAACATTAAAACCAATTTATCTAATAATGCATTACCTTGTACAATTAGACAGATTATGGTGCAACATTGATAGAAGTAAAGGATGACGGCTGTGGTATTTCTAGAACGGATGCGTCTTGCATGGCATTAACGTCGTACACGTCTAAGATCGCAAACTTTTCTGACTTGGGTTAGTTTGTGTTTTGTACAAAAGTATTTGCACGGCATAACATGGCGCTGAGTAATATTGTGGCCAACAGCCAAAAATGGCAAACTTAGCATCTATATATGTCATTAGCTTGATGGATCATTTTTTTTGTAGATTCATTGGAAACTTATGGATTCCGGGGTGAAGCCTTAAGTGCATTAAGTGCAATAGCAGATGTTACGATTATAACAAAAACGGAGCAAGATGATGTAGCCATGTCGTACGCTATTGATCATCACGGTCGAGTGGTGACATTTGAGCCATGCCATAGATCCACCGGTATGTAATAAAATGAATGATAAAGATAATCAATTATTTTTGTTATTTTTGTTGTTGCTAAGATGCACACTTTTTCTAGGAACAACGGTGCAAGTGAGACAGTTGTTTAAAACAGTACCTGTACGACGGCAAATAATTACTAACACAAAGCACGCTACTCAAGATATGAAAATTCTAGAATCATTAATTAAGAGCTATGGAATTTGTAAGTTTTTTGTACGAATGATGTACAGAGCAAATAATAATATTGTGTTAACAAAACCTGGTACGAATACTATGAAGGAAGCTGTAACATATATACTCGGTAAAAAAGTAACTTCGAATATGAGCTGGATTGATATCGAAGATGCAGAGGTAATTCTATAGTCTTTCAAATTGTGTAATACACATTAGACAATTTTGCATGTATATTATCATTGGGTGATTTCAGATAAATATGGTACTGATGGTACCTTCGAAAGAAATATCCAACGTGTCAGAAGTTTTCCAATCTGGAGCACAGTATTTGTTTGTAAACCACAGACCTATCAAGCACAAAGTGCTGGAAAAAGTATGTTTCGTAATGTTTTCTTCTGATAATCGTACGATGCGTTTACAACGCGATTACAAATAATGCATTTATAGATTTTGACCAAAGTGATATTGGAAGGTCTAAAAGAAGATATTTCGTCGAGGAAGAAACCCGTGTTCCTCCTACACATTCTTCTCGATGCTTCGAACATCGATGTTAATCTAGAGCCAAATAAGACTTCGATTTTCTTTAAGGAACAGGTAAACATATTTTCAAAAACATTAATAATTCAAGTAATGAATAATTCTCGTGTAATCTGTGTATAATTCTGATCGTGTATAGCAAACTATTCTCGATACAGTGGAGAAGCAACTAAAAACATTTTATGGGATACCAATTGAGAATATACAAGAAGAAGATCCGAGCAATAAATCGTTAAATTCTTATCAAGATTACACATGTACAACGAATGAGGAGGAATCGTCCACTGAATGGCCGGCATGTAAAAGACGAAAATTGGAAATTGACAAAAATATCGTCGAGAGAAGGATTTCAGAAGCTGAAACCTGTAACAACGCCGCGATGAAAAACTCTGAATCCAAAGATACGAGCAGTAGTGCAAACAGAGACAAAACTAACAAATCCGACGAGCCCGAGAACGATTTCGAAGCCCTAGAAAATCGTTTCCCTCCGCCAATTTTAAGTGAATCAGACTCAAACGGTTCAGAACACTTCACGTCAGTTGATGACGCTCACATTCATTCCAATGATTCTGCGTAAGTATTGAGTTATTCCAAAACTATCGGGAAATTGCAGTCGCTTTTATTGTTGATCATTCAACGGTTGTTAAACAGTTCTCAATCTGATCTTTAATTTTCGCAGCAATAAAAGTTTGAATCTTCCGGATAAAGAGAGTTTGCCGTTCGAATTTAGTCAGAGTACACCGGCACCGACGGAGCTTGAGACCCTAAGTCAATTACCGGTAGTGGATTTAGGTGAAGATTTCGTCTGGGATGATATTGTAAAACAATGCGACGAGAATGAAAAAGAGAACAACAATAAAAATGTAAACGTTAAATCTACTCCACAGGACAAGCGGATAGAGTCAAAGAAGGTTGTCACGTTGGAATCGTGGAGCAAGGGACACGTACCTGGTTTAAAGGTAAAACTTGGTACGATAAGTTATTGTTTATTCTTTTTCCAAATAGTTGTAACAATATCATAATGAGTTGATTTTCAATAGGGAGGAACCGATGTGCAACCATATGTTCACACGGAAACTAACGAATCGTCTTCTTTTGACCCTTTCAACGAATCGTTTCGCGGGAGCTCCGCGTGCAAAGGATTAATTTTATTTTCCCGGCATATAAGACAACAAGGTAAATGCATGCAACGATAGAGAGGCAAATAAAACTGTTTTTTTTTTTAACGGAGAATATAATTGTTTGCCACAAATTTGTAGTACTCAAAGAAAACCCAGGTTTGACGCCACCTCAAGTCGCGCTGAGGATAAACGATCTTTGGAGAAAGTTGTCCTCGGAGGAACGCGGTTACTATAAAGATCTCGAGAAAGATGCGCAAGCGCAGCGCGAAGCAGGAAAAAAGGAGAAAAAGAAGAATGTGGTGTTGGAATCCGAAAAGAATAGAAAGAGGCTTCTCACCATGCTGGAAAAAATGAAAAACGCGAAAGTTGATAAAATGGAGAACTTAGTGATGAGAACAACTATTCCCTGGGATGTAGATTTGAAACAAATTGTCGAATGCTTCCTTAATAAGTAAATTATTATTCTTTTGCCGTCATTTTCGATATGTTAACTGTAAACTAACTGTTTAATTTCTTTAGGCCAATTTGCGAAAAGATCAACCCCGTTATAGGTTCTTTAACTCCTAATTTATGGATCGTTAATAAAGCCGGAAATATCTGGCTGCTGGACTTTTTACGTCTTAAAAAAGAATTGAATATTTCCGAAACTGACGCGAAGCAGGTACTGCGAGTGCACTGTGCATTTCACGTTTCGATTCAAATGATAAATAAATTTGTTTCTTTATTACAGGATGATGCGGAAAATGTGGGGCAACTTTTCAAACAATGGCTGTCGGAAAAAGATGATTTATCGATACTGCACCCGATACACTCATTGCAATCAAATCGAAACACATAAACAAATCGTTGTAGTTTTTCTTGAAATGCAGAAGTTACGTTTGAAATAAAGATTTTATAATAATTCCCCTGTTAATAACATCATTTCAAATAAGCCCGCCAAATATAATTGCATGAACCGACAGGAAATGCTGTCTGGAATTCAAGAATAACCGGACACCGAATGTATCTTCGAATTGATTACTCTTGACTCGCTTTGTTAATTCAACTTTAAATTATTTATTTGCATCTCGTCATCTGAATTCATTAGATTAACAAGTATTTTACGATTACATTCTGGAGAATTTAAACAGCAGCATTGCAACATGGCGTAGAAGATCTAAAACCGGAAACGCTAACTACGTGAAACACATAAACCGGAAGCGACTCTTTGAACGTAAGCATTGGCACTGGTATTTGTAAATTCATTATTGTAAATATACTTGCTAACAGTTTATGATAAAATAATTGATAAAATTTCTCTGAACGATCTTGTAAAATTGAATAGACCGCCGTGTTATCAGCTAGTATTACTTCCTGCACGAATTCAGTTACATTTACGAATAAACAGTAATTCTTCTATATTTTATTTGCGTTTGGTGATTAAGGAAGAAACTAATTACCCGAATCGGTTTCTGATTTTCTGCGTTGAAATCGAATATTCCGGTAAAACAAATCGTTCATGAAAAGCAATCGAAAGTGAGCCTAAAAAATCGAACGTCCACGTCTCCCATTATTTTCGACGATACATAAAGAAAAGCAACGAAGGACAATATTCGTCCGGTAAATCGGTAAAGAGACCGACAGGGAGTGCAGAGGCGTCAAGTCCTCTCGCATGTGACGTCGAGAAAACTTTGGAGGGTCGAAGGTATTCCGTCTACACAATTTGAGTTTGTGGCGGGTTGCCGGCTGCCATCTTGGAGTTCGCTCGTTTGAGAAGCCGGCCGCCCGCAAAAATCTCGAGTTTCACGCGTTCGCGCGGCCTCAGCTATCCCGAAAAGTAGGTTGCGCGATCCGACGGCAAATTTCGAGATCGGTTGCCGTAGATGCGATCAAGATTCGGGCCCGGAATGCTTTAGGTGAGCCCGAAATAAGCCAACATCAATTTCCTGACCGCGATGGCGTATGATTTATCTCGTACATGTGTGTTCGTGCCTTGTGCTTGTGCGTGCTTCTCTATTCCATGCGCCTATGCCCGGAGTCTTTTTTCGCGGATTCTCCTTCTCCTCGCGGGGATAATCGGTTTCCTGCATGAGATTAACGCTGATGTTCCTCTCGTTAGCATGTAGGCGGGTCATAATAATTTATAAACTGGCCGAGAACCGACCGGTAGACTTGTGCGAGGACAAGGAATCAATAGACATATCAGAGTAACGTGCTCTCGACTCGTTACGATCGGTGAACACGTTTCTGTGCCCGATTCCTTACTTTCCGTTTCACCTAGCTTCTTTGCTCCTCGCGATGGATATTTCGTTTCGTGATACGGTCCGGTCATCGAAAATGTTTTGGTCTTTCTAACCACATATATCGGTAATTTGGGATACACCTATGTAATAATACTTCTATCTAGTACGATTATTTTGCTATGATCCTGTGTTTCGATGCATGATGCAATTTTGTGCCCTGATAATCTCCCGTTTCTGATTGGTATTGGAACTAACTGGTATTAGTTATTGCTGTGAGCCATACGCTAGAATGCTAGATAAAGATTTTTCTGTGCTCCACGCTAGCTAGTACATGGGAATAGATTAGAGAGCAGCGCGTACAAAGCCTTAATTGAATCGATAGTATTAATGATTTCCGTTAAGTATCGGGTCGAAACTTGTTCGTTGGCAATAACTAAGACTGGGTATCATTCTTTCGTTCTTTGTTGTTATAATCTTATCGAAAGTACATTAAGTCCTTTTGCTTGGTTCTCGTAAACGATACATTACTATATCGAGCTACTTCAATTCACGCGGGCTTTGATGTTTTAACGCTCTCTCATTCTGTACACTGTAAGATATCGTTTCTGTTTCTATGTGTCTTGCAAAAAAGCGTTCACTATTTTTTCTACCAATAATGAAAAGAAATAATTATTTTTCCCTGGTAACAGAAATTATTTGATGGCTCAGGTATACTTCTATCCTCGCGCATTCGTAGCTGGGTAAGCGGAGGAAACAAAGTAATTACTAGCCGTAAGTTTTTGGTAGACCACGGTGACAGCGTAGCAATCAACAAAACAAACAGTGAGAGTCTTATCCCAGAGAGAATGGCGGTACTACCGAGTAGAGCTCGAGTTTACGCCGATGTGAATTCACACAAATCTAGAGATTATTGGGACTATGAGTCCTATGTTGTTGATTGGGGGTAAGTGCATCTTTAAAATCATCTATCAATTAGCGTTGCTGCTTATTTATGGGTGTCCTTTTTTTCTATAGACAACAGGATGACTACCAGTTAGTGAGGAAATTAGGCAGGGGAAAGTATAGCGAAGTATTCGAAGCCATTAATGTCACAAACAGTGAAAAGTGCGTTGTAAAAATATTGAAGGTAGGAGACTACATAGATCTAAAATTAAACGAATGGAGAAATGAAAGTTTTTGATAGTCTAACAACTCTAATCTTTCTTTTCAACTTTGTAGCCCGTTAAAAAGAAGAAAATAAAAAGGGAAATTAAAATCTTAGAAAATCTTAAAGGTGGGACCAACATAATTACACTCCAAGCAGTCGTTAAAGATCCAGTATCGAGGACACCGGCACTGATTTTTGAACATGTCAACAACACAGATTTCAAGCAATTATACCAGACGCTAACAGACATCGACATAAGATACTACCTCTACGAATTACTAAAAGTGCGTGTATTGTTAAGTGCAATGGAACCAAATATCAGTCCATGGTGAACCTTCGAGATTATTATTTTGATAGATGTAGGTGTATATCATAGGTTCAAGGAAGAGCTCGAAAATGTTTAAAACGTGTGGTATTCTTTGTTTATCGTCAAGGATACGAGTCCAGAATAATTTTTTTTCTTTTCTTTTTCTCCCGATTCTGGTTTCGGCTCTACCTTTTTCGGATGAAAACAAAAAAAATTACTTTTATGGTAGATAGCATTAAAAAATTGCAACAAAACGTGTTCTTCTCATCCTTTCAGGCAATCCCAAAGGAGAATCTTTAGTTATAGAATCATTTTTAATTTTTCGGACTCGTGAATATTCCTTGAAAGTAACATGCCGATGGCATTCCACGCGCCGTACATCGACGGATGTACGAACAACAAAGCATTAATGTCTGATACGATGTTGTTCAATTTTATTTCTGCATAGGCACTCGACTACTGTCACAGTATGGGAATAATGCACAGGGACGTAAAACCGCACAACGTTATGATAGACCATGAAAATCGAAAGTTGCGGTTAATCGACTGGGGTTTAGCAGAATTTTATCATCCTGGTCAAGAGTATAACGTACGAGTAGCTTCGCGATATTTCAAAGGTCCAGAATTACTCGTAGATTATCAGGTTCGTACATCTTTTCCACCTTCCATCGTTACCCCAACGATTCTGAACCTTTTGTTAATGAGTCCGGTTTTCTAATCTCCTCGTAGATGTACGACTATTCATTAGATATGTGGTCGCTCGGATGCATGCTGGCAAGCATGATATTCAGGAAAGAACCGTTCTTTCACGGACACGACAATTACGACCAACTAGTTAGAATCGGTAAAGTTCTTGGGACTGAAGAACTCTTTGAATACCTCGATAAGTATCACATCGAACTGGATCCACGTTTCAACGACATTCTAGGCCGACATTCGCGCAAACGCTGGGAGCGTTTCGTGCATTCGGAAAATCAGCATTTGGTGTCGCCGGAAAGCCTCGATTTTCTCGACAAGCTTTTGCGCTACGACCATTTCGAGAGACTCACCGCGCGCGAAGCCATGGAGCATCCTTATTTTTGTAAGTATGCTCTTATCGGCATCGCTTAGAAACCGTAGGAATGTAATCTAATCTGAAAATCTTGACGGTATCCATTTCCACTATCGTTGCTTCAGATCCCATAGTGAAGGGACAAGCTCGATTAAGCATGGCGACACCGTCACCTACTCCCATAGGCCCATTGCCTGTAGGTGAGTAGCGGCCCAGGTAATGTCACCATCACAATTTACTTCTAATTTATTATTTATTCAACCACATCACTCACGCCATCGAACATAGACGCGCATCGTTTTGTACGCTCGGTTAACTGTGTCAATTTGTCTTTTCTACTTGTAATTCATTATAGTCTTAACGAATAAAAAAAAAGCTCAGAGTATCAAATGATAGTTACTATCCTAATCGTAAGACATCCGGTCGACGACCGTACAAATAAAGCACATCGGGACTGCACGCGCGAATCATGATTGGGTACGCGTACCCGATTGAAATATTTTTAAGACAATCCTCGTAATAATACGTTGAACGCGTGTGCATGTGTATGCGTTGTATGTATACCCGAATTGACATGATGTATAATACCGAATGTGCGATAAGACGAAACGATCTTCTCGGAAAGTAATCTGCACAGAGCGTTATCCCATTTTGTTAACGAGAAGATCGTTACAGATGACCATGGCGTGACTGTGAGCAGCGTACCGGTTCATGGAACAAACGGACTGGGAAATATGGAAGGAGTTGGAAGCGGGGCTCTGACTCCTTTGGAAGAACTGCCTCAACTGTTATAAGTTGAGCAGCTCTGAACCGTAAATCGATTCCCAGTCTACTTCAGAATCCAACAAAGCAACAGCAGATACACACTTTGTATCGCCAAGTACATACTTCTTGCACCAAAATCATTCTGGTTTGTAACAACGGCTTCATCGAATCCCATCGTTTAACACTGAAATATCTCACTTTGCTCTTTCTCCTTGGACAACTTTGTAACCGTGCGAAATTTTGCGATGTACTTAGGGAATACATAAAAATGAGTAGGATTGTCAAGATTGAAAATCTGTCGAGTCGAAGTGCGCGCTCCGTCCATATTGGCCGGTGTGCGTGTGCCATCAATACCTGCGCGTTGCTTTATCTCCATTCTATTATTTACGAGATCTACGGTAATACTTTTGTTTTCTGACGTTACTACTGATGTGTCAGGATCGCGGGTGATCCGCGAAACACGGATAACGATGCGTTTAGCTCATATATTATAATGTCAATCGAAAGGATCGTCGTCCGTGGTTACACGAGACATCACGGTGAAGATGCAAAGCAAAAGCCTCATACATTTACATAGACGTACACACGGAAACACAGGCGTGAATACACATCAGACAACCCAGAAACAGACGGGAACATATAACAAACGTAATACGGAAAGACATACAATTACACGCTGACATTTAAACACGTACCTTAGGCCGTTCGGTTTAGTACTTTTAACGATGATAAAAATGTTCGTTTATATCTGATACCACAATGATAGTTGAATAAAATGTTTGTTATAGCCAAGTACTGTTTGTGCTCTGTGAATACACCCGTGCATCCAGCGGTAGATGCTACCGACGCGCTGGTAGGCCATCGTTAGTCGACGAGAATTAAGAGATCACCGATTCGAAGGCGCGATGTAAGATCAATTCACTATCAAACTTTTAGCCTTTGCTGTCTCGTATTTGACGATCGTTCTCTCTCTTGTCTCTTCTTTTAAAGCGGAAAGTAATCGACATAGAGAGAGGGAGAGAGAGAGAGGGAGAGGCTTCGTATCTAACTTACGTTAATCAGAGCGAATTCACAGGCACCTTAAAACACTTGGCATTGGTAAAGCCTACAATGCAATATCGATATACACATCGATTACGAAAAAAAGAAAACGAGAAACACTATCGTATCGCTGTATATTTGTACGCTCGGTGCGCTGGTCAAACTTATGCCGAATAACTTTAAATTAATCGAATTTGTTCCCTGGTCATACGCAGCATTACCAGTGTGTCTCTTACGAACTGACCGCGTAAACTAATCTCACATAATTATATAAACCCAAACACAATGTGTACATTCGAGGAGATTCATCGCGGAAGAGAGAGACGTACTTGTAAAGAATGTATAGGAAAGAGCACACTCCACTTGTACGCCGTGTCCTTTCGTATCGTTTCGAAAGAATTCGTCAGTTCCTATGTGTATGAATTGTGTAACAAGTACGGTCAATTCGATATATATATATATATATATATACATGTGTGTATATATATATATATATATATCATTTGTACGATCGCGTATTTAACAATGCGTATTTAATGTCAAGCGGAGTGTGAATTCAAATCGCTGAGCTGTCCGTGCTCCCGAATCATTATCGGCTAAAATAGTTGACGTTCGCTTCTTATTCTGATTAACGCGCCGTTTTTGCCTTATCGTCGTGTATTTTAAGATTTTATATGTGTATATATATATTATTTTTCAATAACTCATATAAAAAAATATATATACATATATATATATACATACGCAAATAAATGGAACTATAAGAGGTAGCAATAGGAGGGTGAACGGACGCTGCTGCGTTATAGATGTAAAAGTGTAAAGAAAAAGGATAAAAAAGCAAACGTATACTCTGTGTACGATAAAATATGTCTTATTTAATCCATTCGATCATCGGTTTGTTCAAATGCTCGAAAGTAGCGTTGCTCGGTAATTCAAAAACACGACACTCCAATTTCATTTTAAAGTGGCAAGAACGGCGCAAAAACGTACTTGTTTGTCCAAGTTTGATATCCCTCCCCTGTTCATACGTTAAGTTTACGATAATCTAGTTTAGTTTTATAGAAAAAAATATTGAATAATTACTATTTAAATATGCAAATGAACATGGAAATTAAAGTAAAAACAAATTGTCGCTAATCACGATTTAATATATTGCGCTAAATTCTTATCTAAAATACTTTTTTCTCACCGCGTTGATCGTCGATTTTTCATGACCACCTAACGAGGGCAGAAAAGTGACTGAAAGAATCGCTCGGAACGCCGTTCTCTTAGTTATTGCGCGATGAACCCGAAGAGTTTTGGCTATTTCTATTTTCTTTTCGATCATCGGCTCGCCCGAGAACGGTTCTATCTTGGGGAAAGTTGCATTCAAATATTGGTCGTACCAAAACGCACGTAATTTTTTAACTTTCTTTGTCGTTTCTCCACATGCTGAAGCGACGATCTGGTATCATTTACTACAAACTTTATATCACTTTGTCTCTTCTTCTTCTTCTTAATAGTTCACTATTACTACTACTACTGTTCCTTTCCCACCTTATGTTTCTTCTTTTACAAACTAACCACGGGCTACCGTCGTAAAGCAAACTATTTTGACACGGTTGAGGTATGACAATAAAAATTAGCCAAAGTGCGTGGAACTGCTTTTATTTAAAACCGCGGATGAAATTGTAAAGAATAGCCCATTTTTACATTACGCGTCTGCATGTTTTTTCATGTTTTGCGATGTCTACCTTCGGAAATTAGCGATAACGGTCATTGACGAAATAAACGAAAAATTACAGACTGTTCTTCTGTGCGGACACGAGGGCACTTGTGCGTATATACGATGTAACGATAATACGTATAATTTATGAGAAAAAAAAAGAACGTTGTAACAACACTAAAGTAACAGTGCTGTAATAGGATTAAATGAGAAAAAAAATCAAATACAATTCTGTTTGTATTGAAGGAATGGGTTTATTGTAACTATTATTTCTTTGTAGGAAATTTCGTTTGTTATTCGATGTTCACCCTACATTCCATAGTGTCTTGTAAACCGTACAGTGGGGCTCAATAGATCCCGCGAGATTTTATCCCAAATAACATCTTACCAATCACGGTAATGTTAATTCGGAGAACTTCATTTTATACGTCACAACATAATAAAGAGACTGAGATAGATCACGATCTATATTTATAAAATTGGAAGGTGTAAAAAAGAAAAAAATATATAATTTGGGCATTAAGCTATTAAAACTGGGATTTCCTGGATCCTAATGCACGGTTTTACAGTTCATTTTGGTTATATTTGTGATATTTCATGACCTGATTTCCCTTAACACATCTGCATCCTAAATAAAGATTTTAGTATTATCGATAGTTCTAATTTAAGCATTTGAAACTAAATATAAGCTCTCCGAGATAAATTTGATCTCTTCAATGAACTGAGATTGGCGACTTCTGCACTTTGCGCAATGTTTTAAAACATTCAGCGGGCATACAAGTTTTTCGTATTCTATTTGGTTCAGTTCTGTTGCTCAATCTTGTGCATATATCGTGACTAAATTGATTTTTTTTTGTGCACTGTCAGACAAAATCTGGCAGGTTATGAACGGTGTAGGCGTAAATAATGCATTCGGGATTCTGGGAATGGAGGAATTTTTACACACATCAAATTATACCTTCAAAATTGTGAAAAGCATCATTGTTAATCATCTATAATCGTTTTTCATCATTCTTCGGGGCCAACCTATTTTGACGTACGCTGCTCTCATTCACCATCTGCTCGCGAACAGTTTACGTGTCATAAGTGCCACTGTACTTTTTAATACTCGAGTTCTGTCTCCAAATTAATTTTAATTTTGTCGAGAATGGAGGAAAAATTACGACACAGAATCGCGGAGCTGGAGAATCAGCTACTCGAGGAACAACGGAAAAATGCGTTAACGTTCAGGGAAAAGATAGAACATATGTCGAGTGAGGTGGTTGATTCGAATCCATACAGGTAATAAGAAATTATATCTTTCATTAAAACAAACTCTTTTTATCATATATTGAAATATGTTTGTAATGAATCATTTTATCCTTTCTTCAGCCGATTGATGGCATTAAAACGCATGGGCATAGTTGACAATTACGAGAGGATAAGGGAACTGACAATTGCCATCGTAGGCGTAGGTGGAGTTGGAAGTGTTACGGCAGAAATGTTAACGAGATGTGGGATAGGAAAGGTACTGTGCGTTTAAAGAGATAGACGATATGGCGAAACGTAATACACGATCATATTGAAATGGCAAGCATTTTGTTGGTTCCAGTTGATCCTTTTTGATTACGACAAGGTAGAAATGGCAAACATGAACAGGCTATTTTTTCAACCGCACCAAGCGGGCCAGAGTAAAGTGGAAGCAGCGGCAAAGACTTTGCAGAATATCAATCCAGATGTGGAGATCCAGACGAGGAATTATAACATTACAACAATGGATAATTTTCAAGATTTCATGGATACGATAAAGTACAGACCTAAATGATTTTCCAAAGAGCGTACAATTCAACGGAATTCATTATAGATGCACTTGATTTTCAGCACAGGGAGTTTAAACCAAGGACCGGTGGACTTAGTATTGAGTTGCGTGGATAATTTTGAGGCACGCATGACAATCAATACCGCGTGCAATGAGCTCAACCAGAAATGGTTTGAAAGCGGAGTTTCTGAAAATGCTGTTTCCGGACACATACAGTTTATTGTGCCAGGAGAAACAGCTTGTTTTGCGGTAAGACAAAACTGTTACCAAAGTAACTGAGGCCCGACTTTGATCTATTTTTTGATCACTATTTTATTTTCAGTGTGCGCCTCCTTTAGTAGTGGCAGAAAATATAGATGAGAAAACGTTAAAACGCGACGGTGTATGCGCGGCATCTTTGCCCACTACCATGGGTATCGTAGCTGGTTTCTTGGTTCAGAATACGTTGAAGTTTCTCTTGGGTTTCGGCGATGTCTCTGATTATCTGGGGTACAACGCGATGCAGGATTTCTTTCCCAAAATGACGCTGAGGCCAAATCCACAATGCGGTGATACGTACTGTCGAGAACGTCAGCAGGAATACGCGTTAAAACCGAAACCTGTGCAAAACATCGAGAAGACCGTCGATGACGCTCCACTGCACGAGGATAACGAATGGGGTGGGTTGAAGTGATTCAAAGATGCGATAGGGTAAAGATGTTAATAATATTTTACTGACAGGAATTTCACTGGTTGACGAGGATGCGCAACAGGTGCAAGAAGACACGCGCACATCGATCGCGGTCGGGTTAAGAGAAGCTTATTCCGTACCATCGTTAACCGTCGATTCGAAAACCGAACAAACTGTATCTGAATCTGGTCCGAGTTTGGAGGAATTAATGGCACAAATGAAATCAATTTGAAAGTATTGGCAGTTGTGATAAAAAAGTAATTCTTAATATCGCTATACACATTCCACTTGCATTCTTCATCATTAGTATGGTATACCAGTGAGTAATCGCGTATCCTGCTTTGTTGTATAAAATTTTATGGTAAACATGACGATTGATAGTACTTGGTACGTGGGAATTTATTAAAACTATACGTCGAATTTTTCGAAGCAAATGTTTTGCCCTTCCTCCTCGTATTCCTCTCTCGTAACGACAAGACTCGAGAACATTGGATCCTTCGTAAGCGCTTTGCCACCGTGCCATGCGTATGTTATGGGGCTGAAAATAGATTAGTCGTGAATAATTATATTCCTTAATATACATATATGTCATCATTACATCAGATTCGTACTTTTCCGGCGAATGGATGTTTATCGCGTATTCCGAGGGTGCAAGGCTTCTGACTTCCTTGTAAATCCTTTCTTGAAATCCTGGAAATTTTGCATTACCGCCGGTAAGAACGATGTTGGATAACAGGTGCGGCCACGTCTCTTCCTCGCACGCTTTCAAGCAGTCCATGATAGCTTCAGGTATACCCATTTGTCGGATACCAACGTCTGATGGGTAAAATAAGATCTCTGGTATCGCAAATCTTTCGTTGCTCAGACGAAGCGTCTGCTGCTCGTTGGGTGGCTCTGGATTTTTCAGATAACCCCGTTTCAGCGTCGTGTAATCTGGTAAAACGTAATCTTTAACTATAGGATTGTTTTCTAATTTATTTTTTGCCGTTTCCATGTCTTTGAAAAATTCCTGAGAGACAAAACAGGAATCCTCCTTCACCTGATTGATAACATAAGTTTCGTCCATAACATGGAGTTGTCTGTAGGATATGATCTCTTTGAGATGATTTGTGAGAAGCTTTCCTCCCACGTCTATGCGTCTTATACCTTCTTTGACCTTCGTATCGTTAACGTAAGGCACTATGTGCGTAAAGCTATACCCGCTATCCACTACTATGCAACACTTTGCCCCAGGATTTTCCGTTTTGTAATGATAGCAGGATAGAGTAGGGCCATTGATTCTTAGCAGGCTCTGACATTCGTATTCCTCGAAGAACATCTCCACCATAGCTTCTTGTATGGTAACAAAATTGAATAAAGGTTCGGCGACAAGTACGGGTAACTGACTCAGGTTCACGGGACAGCATTCTTTCGAGAACACATAGTCCCATACGGTCTTCTGAACATCCCAGTTAACAAGGTAACCCTTTTGAAAAGGCAATATGTAAAATAGACCAGAAGCGTCCCTGCATTCCTCTATCTGATTTCCTACGAACGGTCTCCGACGTTCACTCTTTGCCTTCATGATGCAATTGGGTACCAATCTATAAAGTTGATGTAGATTAAATTACTTTTAATTATTCTACCTCATAATTAGTAAAAATAATTTTATAGCAACTCACTTGGGACTGTCAGTGGATAACCCAACTTTTGTGGTATAACCACCATTATCGAGAATAAACGCCTGGCCGCTCATATTGATTAATTAATCCCAACTTGAAATTTTCTTCCCTTTTTTGACGCTATGACAGTTTACTCAAATGTACTAGACTATATACTGTTAACGCGATTTTGGTGTTTACGATTTCGCGTCGATTTAAAGGGTGCCGGGAAGCCATAATTTTATCACTGTTTGACCGACTGCTGGTCGTGTCGGTTTAATCTCGATTGTACCTGATTGTACCCAGGGCCGGCCAGGGGGAGGGATCTCCCCTCTTGTAGACCATGTCCACTATTCTGCTCGCCCTCTGCATATCGACTTCCGAAATAACTAAACTCACACGCATGCAAACGCGCACACACGCACACATAGTTACCGAATCTCGTGTACGTGTACTTGATCGGATAAAAGGCACGCCCACGCAAAGCTACTTGCACTCCATCTGCAAGTTGACCGCTGGAGGAATCAACTAGCGAATATACAGGGTTTGAGTGGGAGACGACAGCTTCTGCCCTGGAGGCACCTTACAAGTTTTTTTTTTTTTTAACGAAATGTATGCGGTTTAGAAATTGTTTAATGTCAGCCCAATTTAATGTCAAAATGAATTTTTGGAAACTCGAGAATCGTGATGAGCTGAGGAATATGTTATATATATATTTCTACTTAATACAAATTATCGTCAGCTATGCAATTCTATCGAAACTTATTTCATAAACGTTAGAAAGATTGCTTAATTGTCCAATTGACACAGTAACGCCAGTCCTCTTTTGATCCAGTGATTAACCGGGTAATTCGTGTCCAACAAGATCGATAGAACATAATTCGTGGAATGCCCCGTAGTTTTTAGAACGCCAAAGCGCGCTGATGTGATGTAAAGAGGACACTCGTATCGTTTTCGTATCACAATCTTCGCGACTTCGGACGGTTTTAACCAAATTACAGGCATGGAATCCCAGAGGACTTTGGGAAAGCTTTCCGCCAGCATCATGCTCTGCATATCCCACCTAGCACCGGCCAGAAACATTCCGTAAACGTAAACACCGTCTGTCGGTGAGGAGTCCAACTCGTATGCAGGAATAACCTAAAAAAAAAAATTATAGACTCCGATTCCACGGTTTACGTCAGAGATGTCTGACTGCTTGAATCTCAGATATTTTCAATTAAGAAATAATTAGTAAGACAAAGGTGGAACCTCGAAATTAAAGTCGATCATATCTATCGGTATCTTGTACTTTCGCGCGAAGTTTTGAGTTGTCGCGGTGAGGAAGGCATGCGCGAACGAGAAACCGGATATCCAAAAAGTGGCCGGCTTTCCGTTCGTCAGCCAGTTCTGAAAAAATTTCAGCCGTTCCAGGAAATCATCGATGAAGTTTGGTAGAGGTTTCAAGCTTGGATAGGCGCATGCTTTTACCCAGGTGGGCGGAATTCTCGCGCTGAGAATGTGACTCGCTAATACCTACGGTTAATTGCACGCATTGTTCTATCTTTGTTCGATCGCAAAAAGGATGGGTGCAATGGCGAAACTACAAATGCTCGGCCCCCACCGCAAGATATCATTTTGGGCCCTCAGGAAAAAAATCAAATTATAATATACTATATAATGAACATTAATATTGGTATGTGATAATCGCCAAACGTACTTAGAAAAAAGAATAAAAATAATTAAAAAATGGCATTTCGATATTTTGATAGAATTTACATTTTCTTGGGCCATTTAGGGGTGCGGGGGAGGGGGGGGGGGGGGAGAATTCTAAAAATTCAATAAACGCAAAAAGTACGTTCTTTTTGTCAGAGTACTTTTTCCGATTTAATTTAAATTAGGCATAATTTTAGCTACATTAAAAAATAGAGTATGAAAACATTTCTTGCCCCTTCCGACTTCAGCCTCCCCCTCGTTGGGGGTCTTGCGGTATTGTAGTTCCGCCCCTGGGTGGGTGAACACAACCAATGTTTTTTTATTTTTTCAAACTTATTTCAGAGTAATTTTGTTCAGGAAAAACCTGAAGTAATACTTGGTAGACTTCACCCACCCTTCTTTGTTCCGTCGATGTTTATTTCGATACCTCCAGCGCGGGTGTCATTACTATTAATCCTTTCACCGCTCTTTCCAGCATGATTAGACTCTGCAGTACCTCGTGCAACAGGGTGTTGTACCTTTCCAATTCTTGAGTCAGTACCGTGTTCATCGATTCCATGTACATCACCGGATATCGCTTTTGGGCCTCTTCTAGGTCGAATAATTCCGGCATTCTGTCGTATATGTCTTTCCTAATGTTCAATAGCAGCTCATCCTGCTTTGAGGTGTCGCCCACTGTGATCGTACCTTGAATCAATAGCATAGAATCGAAAAAGTTCTTCGCTAACTCGAGGTCCCGCGTTATCCCCGCATTCATATGGAGCCCGTACACTTCGGGAGGCGGATTCAAGGGTATGGCTTGGATCTGTTTAATAAAATCCTCGTAATCGTATCTGCCGAATTAAAGTCAATTAAAGATCGACACGACAATTGTTTAGAGGTAAATATCTCGTTGGTGCGAGTACCTTTTCGGTAAAGTGTACTCGGGCCCGACATTCGCGAACGAGTAATTTGGATCAGTGATTACATCCTCGTTATAAAAGTCCTGTAGAATCGTATTTAAGCATCGTCGGTCTCTATCGTCCGTCACTCTTCCACCGTAATTACATTCCCCGGTTAGATACGTGATAGCTTTGAAAGGGACGTCCTCGTAATCCTCGATGAAGAGCTTTAACTGTTGAGTGGATATTTGTAAGTCGGACTCGTTGAAGCCTAGAAAATAAAAAAAAACATGCGTATAGTGTATTGATCGTTGTACGTTCGACGGGATAAGAAATAATGTTTTAAACACACCATATTTTATGTTCCAGCCTTGTGAGCCGTAATTACGTCTTTCCTGAACTATAGCGTGAAAGAAGCAGAGAGCATAAAGTAGCTTCGTGAAGGATCTTTTTTTGTTCGGACTCGTGTCGAAGTAGTCCCAGTCTCCAGTTGCCTCGACCAAGAACGACCTGGTAACGTATAAGCAAAGTAATCGTTGGATGAAGATCTATTGATGTTCGGCTCGACAAACATGATTTAAAGAGATCCAGCTAATCTCGCCTCATGAGATTGTTCTGAAGTCCCGTCGGTGGTTCGTTGGTCATTTTCACCCCATTTTGGAGGATCGTGATGGGAAACTGATCGGAGGGATAACTGGTGAGCCACAAACGAAACGTGGTAGACGTGTTCGTAAGATCGAAAGTCTCGCATATCTTTTCCAGAGTAGGCATCCACGAAGCCGCCAAATGACAATTTTGCAAGCAAACCCAGGAACCGTCGCTCTGTGCGTTTTCGATCAATTTCTGTGCAATTGGACCTTGACCTTGACCCAGTGAGATTGAATTGAATCTTTCGTCGTAGTTCATGGTTTCTGCGAATTTTGTCAGCGCTTCCATCGGATCAGATCCCGGCGATAATATGAAGATCAACGGTATCAAGGAATTCGAATCGGCGAAAGATTTCGAGATATCGAACGGCGGAGGTACGACGAATTTTAGACCCATCCCGGCTTGGACGAAACGTTGAATCTGGAACGATCAAATTTGGAATTATCATTCACGCGTGAATGAGGGGAGCTCGGTGATCGTTATACCGTACCATGATCATCACTTTATCGGTTCTGATCATTCTCACGACGATCAGTTTCTGAAATGGCGTTAAACTTTTCTCCCATGGATCCGGTATCGGTGAGTTCTCCGGATTTAATAAATCGTAATACTTCTTCCAGGCGGAGAGATTTAGCACGAAACTTGAATCGAATTTTGCGAAGCCCGGCAAATCACTTACGCGGCAGATCTCGCTCCATGATTTTTCAGGAAGCCACGCTGAGCCTGGATTCGGTGGTGGCGTGGTCAAAGCGACACCGCCAGATAGGAAGAACGTGATTTCCTCTTTGGTGAGTTCATTTGAAGCTAACAGAATCGCCGTGTACAGAACGAAGGAATACAGTACCTATGATAAATCATCATGAAACGGTGACAATTATTTTTAATTTTCCTAAGACTTCAGTTAAGTCTGATAATAATTTTACCTTGTCTTTTTCGAATAGCGATCTGCAGACATTCTGATATAAATTGAACGTGAAAGTTTCTCGCAAAAACATGAGTCTCCGATCGAGAAACTTGCTCCTGTTCGCCGTGTCGATCGAATTAATGTATAAATTAATGAACCATATCAGGGAATACTGATACATTGGATCGATGTTCGGTAAATCGGTGATCGTGTAGTAAAGCGCGGAACTGTGTTTCGCGATCGATCGATAGTTCTGACGGAAACCTTCGATCTGTATCTCAGTCCTCTTCGCGATAGTTTGTTTCTTCATTATGTCCGTCGAGAGTAGCTTAGATGAATCCAAAATTTCTATAGCGTCCTCGTCTTCCAAAATACTAGCACCGGAAGCGGATAAAGTTTTCAAAATATTATCCTCCACCTGCTTCAGGGCTTTCCGATTCGCAGCACCCTGGACGATTAAGTATTCGCGTTTCTCTTGCAAGTCTGGTCTCTCTTTCGCTACCACAATCCCTAACAATTGATCCTCCAGTGCTTCCATCGTTAGAGCAAAGTTGATCAACGTTACTTTGTTGAAGACTTCCGGCAGATAATGAGGATTCCGTAATTTCGTCGTGATATACAATTTGAATTCTGTATTATACTCGATCACTTTTTCGCCGAGCGTGATATACCACATGCCACCGTGTTTGTATATGTTTTTCATTAATACTGGATCGAGAGGCGGCGCTAGTTCTTCGAGTACGTTTTCCACCAATACCGGTTTTCCTAAACGTAACACGGTATTCGTATTCATGATTTAATATCAAGAAGGAAAAATCGAGGGAAATAAAATAAGCGATATTTGTGCTGCAACTACCATATTCAATAGCCCTTTCTATAATATCCATGTAATTCCCATCCGTCAATTTAACTACTTCCAGTTCGTTCTGCTTTTCCATGTTCCGAATCCATTTGTTCGCCTGGCTTTGGGGATCGACAAACAGGCTCGATCTCTTCGAATTGTCCATAATGATAGCGTTTTCCGTCGAGAAGGAGTCTCGAGGTAATCCGAAAATATTCCAGGAATTTATTTTGATCTCCGATCCCAACACCTCGAGAAAACTGTAATTTTCCGAGCAGGGTATCTTCAAGTTTCTAACATAATCTTGCCACTTCTCCAAGTTCTCCACCCGATAACTAGACGTAAACGGTCCTAGGTACGCTATCATTCCACACGAGATCAAGATGTCACCTGGTAGAGCGTCGTAAGACTTCTGCAAACTTTTCGCTGCAGTCATCCATCGATCCTTCTCGCCGCCGAGTCCGTTGATCAGCTTTTCCGCCCGAATCAACTTGTTTCTGCAGTTTGTCACCTAAACATTCACGCTGTGTTGAATAGAGTAAATAAATGTATCTCGATCCATTATCAAATTCGAGATTAACAAGAGACAAGGAAAGAACGAGTGGTAGTTTTCGAGGTGTTCAAATCACAAAAACTGAGTTTTCATAACCGAGATGCGTGATTTGAGTATGATTTGATCAAAATTTCTAATATTTCCACGAAAAGTAACGAAGTCCTGAATTCTACTTAGCTTTCATTTTGCTCGGTTAATGAATTACCTCGGTTTCCAACTGTATCTTCTGCGCCAGTGTCACTTTTAGATTTTCTGTAAGTATCGCCAGCCGTTCCGTGAGCTCAGCGAGCATTCGACGCCTCTCGTCCAAAAAGGCTATGGTGTTTTCGTAATCGCGTTGCGCGGCATCCAATTTTTCTCTTTTCGGCGCTACCACCTTCGCTACTTTGTCATAGAGAACCATAGCGCGCACCCACTTACAGAGACCTTCCGCAGCCGAGGACGCTCTCGCCACGATCTTCGGTTCGAAGTTCTTGTCCGTCATGTAGGTTTTTTCAATTTCCTAATCAATCGAGATTTTTTGCATTGCGATAATTACCTGCTTCGGTGTCATATTCGTTCGATACTACGGGTCGTTACCTGCATTATGTGCACAGGGATATGGTCCTTGTCGTATTGCCGTAATGTTTCGAGGAATTTCATGTCTCCCAGTAAACGTTGACTTGGACGCCAGTAATCGAGGACCTTCTTTCCAGTGGCTGGATTCTCGACTCTCATCGGGGCGATGTCCAGCATCACGCAAACCGCTGCCATTACCAGTCTCACGCCTGCCGGTGGACTTTTCATAGTTTTCACCACTGCTATGTCAGCGGGCTTCAGGGTGTTCAGCGCGGCTACGATGAGATACGATACGATCGGATACCTTTACGGTATTGATTTTAGCGAAATAAT
Organism: Pemphredon lugubris; assembly: GCA_933228935.1. Classification (NCBI taxonomy): domain Eukaryota; kingdom Metazoa; phylum Arthropoda; class Insecta; order Hymenoptera; family Crabronidae; genus Pemphredon; species Pemphredon lugubris. The sequence continues at coordinate 66,176,658 of OW121815.1, forward strand.
GAGAAGACTTGAACAGCTCAATTTCAACCTATCGCTTCCTCCAGAGCTGGCAGAGCCTCAGCCAAGTCCGCCTCGCATTCTGTCTTCAAGGCTCTCGCAACCTCTGCTTGGATATTCGCCATATCCTCGTCCCTCTTCACTAAAATCCTCGCCTTCTCGACGCTCACGTTCTCAGTCTCGATTTTCTTCATTGTATCGGCCGTCTCTTTCGCGGATGCCTCCAACTGCGGACGTAGCTGCGACAGCATTACTCTCATGTGTCCTATTTGCACCGCCGCGTATTCCAATTTATCCAATCCGCCAATGTATCGATCTCTGTTACACAGAATAATTATATTACGTTCGAGCACGAACATTGCTCTTCGTCAGCTGTACCTGGCGAGAATAAGTTCTTCTTGTTTCTCCTGCATCAGCTCTGCGAAGGTTCGGATGAGGTCCAGGAAACCGGCGGTCGTGATGTAAGTTCGTCTTCCGGTGATGTTGTAGAAATCGGTACTGATGTCCTTGGCGCACACGTGGAAGAATTTGCACGCGACAACAGAATTCACTTTTATCTCCTCGGTCACGTTGATGTCGGTCGTGCTACGTAACGCTACTTGTTCCAGTGCGTCCTCCGGCCAAACGTCGAACCAGTCGATCGTGCAACAATTAACCAGACTCGGATAAAGACGGAGGCGAATTCTGAAGGTATCCCCGATGGGACTGAAGCACAGCATCACGTGGAGCTTCTCCTTGCATCGATTCACGAAGAAAGCGAGGATCGCTAGGACCGATATGTCCAAGTTACGATTACCCCCTTGCGCGGCCAGTCGAGTCATCTCAATGATTTCCTGTCTCTCCTCGACGGTGAAGAGATTCGGCACTTCGCCAGCGTTCAATAAGCTGTCGATGTCGCTGAGAAATGCTTCCTCCTTGATTTGACCCTCGGTGAAGAGAAAAACGTAATCTTTGCCCGCGCCCCCGGAATTCTTGAGTACCTGAGAAACGTGCGTCGACGGTAAGAATTGTCGAACTTTTAATTGATTCTAATTTAGAGGATATGGCAGAAACCTTCTTGATATCATCTCTCCACTCTTGCAGGCCGTAAGTGCTGCTGATCTCCGGTTGAAAGAGGCCATGGCCAGCCATGCTCGAAGCTAACTTCGTCAACGATTGTCTACCGGAACCACCTACCCCGACCATCAGCAAACTTCCGCAAGGTATAACCAATATACGGCAGACTCTCGCGAGATGTTCCAAGGCGTAACGAAATAAAACGATGTCCATTTTGTGTCGATGGGTATTGTTGTATTCCTCGAGGCAGGAAATCGCAACCTCCATGTATTCCTCCATTGATTTGACTTCCTCGTATCGTCGATCGGCCGGAGCTGCATCCTCGTCCATGAAATCACCGAATATAAGGCTCTGCATGCTTTCCTGCGTAAGATTATCTTCGAACTTCGGCAGATAGTCGAACACCGTGTCGAACGACTCTTTGAATACACTCTGTACGGTGTCTTTGATCTTCAGGAATAGCCATTGCCGATCATCGGTGTCGATCAGTCGATCGCCGAATACCCGAAGGATCTCGTGTACCCAGAGCTTCGTGAAGTCCGTCTTCGATTCGACGGACTCGCTGTTGATCATCGCGCAACCAGTTATCACGCGGGCGAAATCCCGAAGATTGAAGAGATAATGAGATTTCGTCGGGGTAGGTCTCAGTTCTTCCATGGCATTCTCGAAGATAATCATCGTAGCATTCACTAGGTCGCTGATATTCGTCATGACACCCGCGGTGAAGCCGTTCCTCTTCAATCCGATAAACGCGATGTTCGTGAAAATTCGGGAAACGCTCTCATTGGAGAAAGTGTTGATAGCGTATAGATTGAAGTGCCTCAGAAATCTTTGATATACCTCCTGCCTACTGCCGCCCGGTGGAGCCATCGCGCATACGAACATAGTGTCGTAAATGTAAAGCGGCTCTGGCTTTCTCAGATCGAACCAAAGCCCGTGATCGAAAAATTGACGAAGAAGTTCGATCGGCGGTTGGGAACCATAAGTCTCTTTCGCGGGCATGTTAACATCGTCGACAAAGACAATGCAATATGTACCTGGCATTGGGCCAAATTGATCTCTACGCCTTTTGTACAACTTCAGTACGACCAATTCCTGCGTCTGCCATGCAGTGATGTTCGGGGTGAATGTGACGAAATTGGGTAAATATTGCTCCTCGGACAACTTGTTCATAATCAAATCTTTGATATAAAAGCTTTTTCCGGTACCGGTTTCGCCGTACAAAAGAAAACGTTTACGATGCTTCACGTGTTTCATGAATAGAGACTGATATTTGACCGTGTCAATCGTAGGTATCATCATTTGAACAGTGCTTCCGGTTTCGTCGAACAGCTCCTGCTTCGCGACGTCCGCGAATCTTCTCCACGCTCCTTTACCCCGGTATGTATAATAACAGTCATGAATCGACTCCTCGGATGGCAGAGAGATCAAAGATTCGCTGAGAAACTCTGGTAAAGGATGCTCCTTCTGTTCATTCCTCCAGAGACTTAGATAATACTCGTTAAATTTCAATCGAGAATCGTAATCGAGGGCACCACCGGCACCCCAAACCATGGACGTTAGCATCGTCGCCTGCAGCCAGGACAGCACAAACTGTTCGTAAGTCTTCGGATTTTCCTCGACCGCGTCCTCCATAAATATCACAAATAAGTTTGTGGTGGACATAACCTGGTGAATTTGGCCAGCGGTTATCGTCATACGGCATTTCTTTCTAATGAATTCCAAACAAGGATCCATCAGCCATTGAAACAGCTCGTTGATCGATTCTTCGTATCCCTCTTTCCAAGCGGGATTTAACGTCTGCAGCCAGGACTTGATGAAAGGTTGCCAACCAAGGACACGCGGCTCGATGTAAATCATTCCGCAGCGCGACACAGTCGCGGGAGAGGCGTGGAGTAAATCCATTGCCTCGAAGATCATCGACATGACATTAGACATTTGCATTACTTCCCCGGAAGTTAGGCAGAGCTTCTTGTTATCGTCTAGAACAGTGTTCAGATTCTCGATCCACATGGCATCGACGGGTCCGTCGAATATTATCCACTTTCGGTCGGCAGTGTCCTCGGTACAATACGCTCGAAAAGCCACGGCGCAAATACCATCCGTCCATTCCGAAGAAACGGGATCAAAGTAACCGTACAGCTGGCCCAAATTTATGGACTTTGGATTTATCGTGAAGTATTTCGTCACTGCCCCGTTCTCGTCGCCCCATTCGTGCATCAAGGTCAAAGCGTCAGCTAAGGTATACAGCACCGAGGTCTTTCCGCCGAAAGGTTCGCCGACAAGCATAAACCCATGCCGTACGATCATCATTTCGAAAACTTGGATAATCTTCAATAAAAAGCCGTCCACCGGTTGAAGGTTTCGTTTTGTCGCTATCAGACGAACGGCTCTCAGTAGCACGTCGTAGCTCGGGGAAGGCAGCTTTAGGCCGGGAAACAGATCGGAGACAATACCTTGAAATAAAGGAACATCGTGGGCCAGGAACTTGGGTAGATTGACGTCAATGACGGATCGGAGCAGAAGCACCGACTCATCCTCGTTTGGAAACTTGAGTTTGATATTCTGGGCTGCGGTCAGGACCGTCTTCACGGCTCGCATCCCATAATCGTAATGCGTTTGTGTGGAGAGCTGTTCCGAGCAGAGTTTGTAGGTCGTAACGATTTTCGTGGACAGTTCTCGGGCAGTGCTGAATCCCGAAGAGTAAAGAAATATCTCGGCGATCATCGCGTAATCCGGCACCATCATCGCTACGGTTCTGAAGAGGACTTTAAGATTATCTGGCAATTCCGTGCGTCCCGCGTAACCGGGATTCATGGTGATACAAATGTAGACAGCGCGATTCAGTTTCAATTCCGTGCCGTCGAACACAAAGTTCACTAATTGTGCGCGCACCGCCTGCGTGATACACAAAATCTGTTGGGCTACCACGGACAACACTTCCAGCTCGATTCTATTGAATTCGTCGAAACAGGACCAAGCGCCGCACGCGGCTAATCCTTTGAAAAATTTCCCCATGTTCTTGTAATCAAGACCTTCGGAGCAATTGAACACGACGCATTGCACCGCTATCGCTCTACTTAGGTCTTTCGTCGTTTCAGTTTTTCCTGTACCGGCTGGACCTTCCGGGGCACCGTTCAAATGTAGAGAATATGCCCCGATCAAAGTACGATAACATCTAGAAATAGATTATTTTGTTAGACGTTTATTCTAGATCTGGTTTTGTGATACGGAATACTATTAGCTGAAAACCCACTGTCGTCACGTTTCGTGATATCGCGTGCTATCACCGCGTCTCACGTCGCGGGAAAAAAGTGTAGTGAGTGTATTTTTAATTTATTTAAATGTATCAGAACCACACTAACATCACGTCACACGTATCTCACATACACACACTTTCTCTCTCTCTACAATCACAGATACCGTGATAGCGCATAAACTCATATGGCGTGACGATAGAGTGTTTCTAGCTTTACCATCGCACAGAACATACCTGTCGGTTAATGGAGTGATCACGAGTCGCGAACAATTTCCAATGTACTCGTACGCATAAGGGACAGTGGTGTATATAATCCTGACAAACACGTCCTCCTCCCAATAATACCTCAACTGTGCTAACCACTCAAAGTCCATTTCGTTATTAATTCTTTTATCGATCAATAATTTAACGACATCCATCGCATGCACGTCCAACGTAATAAGTGCATTCAGCGTGGTTCGATTTTGTTTGGATAATTGTCCTGCGTTAAAGTTCGTTAAGCGATCTTCGAGATTTGGTTCACTTGAGCTTTATTAAAGCATGCATACCTTTTACCAGTTCAACCATTTCCAAGATCTGGACTCGAAGTTTCGCGTACAGCGGATTCAACGTTGCGAGCATGTGAGTCATTAAACAATTCTGCACCTGGATGCTCCAGTAAATTTGAGCAACGCAGAGCACCACCATCCCCGGCCAAATTAATACCCACGTCACCCTCTTGTTCACCTCGTAATCCAAGTAACTCATAAGAATCTCGTGTCTCACCGACTTCAGCATTTGTTCCTCGACCTGCAAATACGCGTCAATCGTTAAGATAAGTAACTCCTAAAATTGTTTGTATAATCTTTGTACTTGAATGAGCCATCGTTCGACGCAGCCTCGCGCAGCAGCCGTGGAAACGCGATCTTGCATTTGAATTTCCTCGAAGTCATCGCTAAACATGGAGTATATCTCCAGTTGTTCGTCGAATCTGTAGGGAAGTGATCCTCGAATTGTACCGAGTGTAACTAATTTCTGACTACTCAGTTTGCTCACCCCAGTCTGTTTATACCCTCGAAACATTTTCTGAGATGCGGTTGAACGCGAAGAGGCTCTTTCGTCTCGGATAGTATCTCTAACATGTCGTCATTGCTCAGGAAAAAGAATCGCGGAAAGTATAGCCTCTTTTTTTCTAAGTAATTTAACACACCATCGTTAACTCTCTCCATCAAAGTATTCGCCTCTTCCATAATTTCGAATAGTCCTGCCTACGAGTACAAAATTTTAATTTGTTATACTCTGTATGCGAAAGCGGTGATTGCAGCACCGTAGCAATACGAAGATACCCGAGTTTCGATATTTAAAAAATGATACCGATACTGAAATCACTGAACATAACGTGTCTTGATTCTAGCCACTCACAGAACCAGCAGTTTCTCGGACATGTGGTTCTTTAGCAACGCCTTGCATCGCGCTACGAAATATTCTATCGACTTGGATGAACAGGACGTCTTCCTCGGGTAGCTGTGAGACGATATCTTTGCTCGAAAAAATCGGCAGCAAGTACATCCATTGAACTTGTACCTATCGTAAACGCACAAAGTGTACTTACTGTGAAGTGGGTACTTTCAATTTGTTTGGCATCGCATTTTGAGGTCACAAATTACATATAAGACAAGTCTTAGTAATATACTTTGGTCCATTCTTCAATGGTCGATTGCATTCGTAGCAGGAGATTGTAAAAAGTTTTGACTTCGTCCTCGATGAGTTTCACGAACGCGGAACCACGCATCGCCTGCACTTTAACGATGTGCTCCTCCAAAAGTGCGTATATGTCGTCCAACTGTGCCAAAATGTTCACCCCCGAGTCCTTGTATAGCATAGTGATGAAAATGACGTCGTCCCAATCGCTGACCATTTTCCTTAACGAATTTTCCAGTGCGAGCTCCTTTGTCGCACTGATGCTTATCAATTCGTATCTTGAACGTGTACCAGAAATCATTAATTATTTGATTTTGATAATACGAAGAAAGAAAGGTGAGATGTATCAAATGAAATGCATGTTACTTTTCTAGATCCTCCATCAAATTCATATTTATAATTTTCCGAAATGTTGTTCCTGCATTGGGGGTCAAATCGAATCCTGCTATAGTTGACATGTTGTCCCAGTGAATCTGCCGCACCGCGGGATTTCGAAAGATTGCCAATAACGGAATGTATTTCTGCATTGGATTAACGATAACGCGTAAGAATTTATACAATGATCTATTATTAGTGATGTACCCTCTTTCCACTGAATAGACACCTTAAACCATTTGATATCTTCGAGCAGCTGATGGCAAAGATTCAAAGGTGCCGGTTGTTGTGCAGGATCAGGATCATCCGGCGATCCTACAAAACTATCAAACGATTTGCACGTGATATCTTAGCAAAATAATACAGCGACTATTGAATTCCAAAGTAAGTTCTCTGGAATCGTGAATTACCTGTACGGATAACTCATCGCCATCTCCATTTTGATTCTGGTCCTATACTGTTTGCTGATCCTGGTGAAATCAGCGAAGTACTCGTTAGTCTTATTTTCAATATCGTCGGAATTTAAATATTCGAATGGACCGAGCAACCAGACGTCGCGGTGCCTCTGCCACTGATAACCGCGATAAATTAAAGCGTAATACGGCATCACGTTCTCCTTCAATTCTTTGATGCGAGGATACTCCGACAGAGGAAACTTGAAAAGTGCCTCTTCATCGTTGATCCACTTTGCGTTAACTTCCATGCGATCTAAGTCACGCGCAAATTTACGCATATCCTCTATGTATTCCCTTATGCGCCCTGCGTCGTCCATGTCATCCATTATTTCGAGTCTGATAATAATTAGAATATAATTATAATAAAAAAGATTCCGATACGTGTTTCTGACTAGATCACCTAGGAAACATGTCCTCGACTGCCTTGTGCAAGATCTCAAGTTTGTTTTGAAGCTTATCCTCCAATTCGAATTTTGTCTGTTCGTACATCGTGCTGTTTTGCTCGAATACCGTTCTTATTCGTTTGAGCCAGTGAATGGTATTGTTATTCAATTCAATGTGATCTTTCGTTATCGTAGTCATTCCGATTAACGATGCCATCATTCGTAGCGATATAGTGATTTTCTCGTGCATAGATCTCATTAAGGTTGATGCAGCCTCCAGCATGTATTCGCCTTTTGATTTATTTATTATGAATTATAGTCAACATTACTATCGACAGCTACTACATATAAGCATTGAAAAATATTTTCAAGTACAAAGTGCTCACCTAACTCGAGCAGCTCTTTCGTCGTATTGGGAACATTTAAAGCACGCTCTCTCAGTGTCTCAAACGTACCGCAGATATCGAGATTGTAATTACGATGACTCTTGACGAGTTCTCGGATAATTAATTCGCGTACCTGTTCAGTATACTGTAGTAAGCCTTCTTTTGCTGCAGCTTGATGCAATTTTCCTATCGAGAAATACTCGTTGTCCGGCTGAAATGATTAGAATCCGTCAATTGCATCATGAGAAATACATTATATTGTATCACATTAAAAAAAAAATTGATTTCGAATCAAGCACCGGAAAAACATCTCATTATGAGTCACAACTACGATAGTCAGACGGCTTTGTAAGGCTGTTGAAACAGTGGAATTTTCGTAAGCAACGTAGTGTCACGGTATACAGAACTTACCATGCCGTTTATTTCGCGTACGAATGTGTTAAAATCTTCCACTTTCGCGATGCACTCCTCGAAAGAATGTCCTTCCGTAACGAAGGCCACTATATCGCGATGCGTCTCCGGATCGAAAACAACGCCGAACTTTCGATGAAGCTCCTCAACGTAACCAGTTAAAGGTTCAAACGTGTTCACCAAAATTCCTGCCAGTCGTCTGTGAGTGTCCTCCAGATACCACTCGGGTAAGATTATCTTGATATGATCGTGATCGGTTTTTATTCCGATCCATGATTCAAATACAGGAAGCTGCTGTGCAAGATGGCCGATTTGATCGACGATGTTTTGAAAAGCAGCGTAAATTTCTTGCATCGGTGGATAAACAGCGAGCTCGTTTTTCTCGCATTTTAATTCCAACTAAAGAGATCGAAAAGAGATTGCATATTTATCACTATGAGAGTTTAATAGTAACGTCTGATCTACATGTTTCCCTGATACGAAGAGATTTAAAATGTTCGATGTATCGAAGCTGTTCGATATGTCGCAGTTACTCGTGAACAAATCTGGCGATAGTGCAGTATTGTCGAAGAATGTGATAAATAATCAAATCGGCCGGTTACTTTTAACAGAGGTACGCTTCTCCTGTCATTCACGACATCCAGCAGATGTTCGATGGTGTTTATCATTCGCGTGACTACCTGGAGGGCAAAAAAGTTATCCGCACAGTCGAGAAACCCACGTAAAGCTAGCATGGGAACGTCATGAACGTGACGCGGTTGTGACACCAGTCGTACGATGTCACCGTAATAGGTCGTACCGATGGTGGTCGCGCCCTTTTTCATATCCGCATCCACTAAATCCAGGAACCTGAGTTACGAAAATAACCATCGAAATATACCGCGCCGATATCGGTTTCATTCGTATTTCCTCGCAAATTTCATCCTCCTCAGTTTCGCGACGTAACTTAAGATTTATCTTTCAGCGAAAATACGCTTTACTTTGATTTTCATGAAAAAGTACGCGCGTGTAACAGTGAAACTTCTGACCAGTTAAAGAAGTAACGGAAGCATCAGTTACCTGTTGAAATCGAGATAACCCATCTCTCGATAACGGCGAAAATCGCAGATCCAATCCGGTATCAGGATCCACACGCGGGCGACGATGATTCTCATAAGCCGGTGCGTTAAATAATATTTCTTTCTTATCGCGCATCGATTTCGCAAGTATTTCGTATAGTTTTCTGTTTTACCGGCCAGTTTGAAGGGTGGGATTAAATTCACGTCGGGGTTGCAGATCTCTGGACAATCGATCGCGATCACTCGTTTGACAGCCATGTCGTGCATGGATCGATAATAACGGATTTTTGTCTCGTTCATTTGATCTTCGAAGATCTCCGCGTATTTGTGTCGGAGAGCGGGTGACACTAGACTTCGTATATTCTCCTCCCATTCCTAGAAAATATTCGAGTTAACTGGAAGCACTTAATGCGAGGAATTCTATGACTGTCGTATATTTTAATACTGTGTAAGCATGCATTCGGCGCAACTGTGTTTTTATTTGCGATTATGAAGTACATGTTCTACATCTAGGCTCGTGTGGCCAGGTAGCGCCGGGTACGATCTCGACCGACATTATTATTGTTTTTTTTGCACTTATTTTCTTAGAAGAGAATAAGAAAAGAGATTTGGGTTCGCCATTGTATCGTCGAAACGTCGTATACCCATTTGAGGAGTAAAATATTGAAAAGGTCTAGTTCAAGCGTACATATACTAGGCCCCAGACAAGACCTTGTCTCTTGATAAAATATGATCGTTTAAATTTCACGGTATTTATTTCAATGTGAATATACCGGAAGGAGGGTGGTAGTCGGCAAATCTTGCGCGAATTCCTTCATTTTGGTGAAATAGAAATTCTGGGGATGTTCTAGGAGACATTCGTAAGGGTTTCGGCAAATATCTGAGTTTCTGAAATGATGAATCTTCGCTTTCGTAGCGGCGTATTCCAACAAATTTTGAACTTCCTTCGTATCTACCTTAAAGGCGTTTAAATTAGTAATTTGGGCGATACTGTAGCTGGATATGCGATGATAAAGCCATCATTTTACACTCGAAAGGGCAAAAATATCCCGCAAAGGGATCCCACCTTTCCTAGCCTGAACGTCGAGGACAAACTTTTATTCACATCCTTGGGAGGTTTTTTCTTTTTTCGATCGGAACGCGTTATTTGGGCCGTAGTCGTACCGCCATACGAATTCCGAGCTTCCTCCATATCCATTATATTATATTTTATATTTAGTTAAAAATGCAAGGAAACTTTTTACACCTTTGCAGTTTTTTTGATAATCTCGCTAGAGCAACATAGTTTGGCAGCATGTCGTTTCTCGTAATAAAAAGGATCTGAACGTTGCCGTATTATACAAACCCGGGTGTAGATGAAAATGGAAGGTGAACGTGGAAATAAAAAGAAATCGTTGGCGCATCAAGGAGTATATTTTGACTTACAAACTTAAACGTTACAATGGTTCCGTGACCGACAAAAAAAAATCGATTTTGGATACATCAAGTAAATAAAAGTCTTTGTTATGTGTATATAAAGTTATCTCAACGCAAATGACGACCTTGACAAATTCCAAGGGCAAACTTAACATTTTATACGACATATCGATATGGCACATCATCTGGAACTTTAATTCGGAGAAAAATGTAACGGGATTGTAACGTAAATGCAGTTGGTCGGCATTAACGTTCTTGAAATACGATTATATTTGAACAAGAAGAATAATATAATTTCGTCTAACCCCTATGGTGACAATAATTCTTGGAAAACTAAAGAAAAGAACGATTGCGTACGAAACGTCTAAGGATGTGTGCATATAATTCCATGTATTCTCCTTCGGCCGTGAAGGAGATAACGAATAGTACGTTAATGTTATATGAGTAATAATAAACGATTTTAAAATAATAGTCTACGATCTTTCGGTAGAGAAGTAAACGGATCGTTTAAGTAGAATGGAAGTAACGAGCGTGAGGACTTATATGGCAAATCACAATTTTCAATCTGTATGAGTCACGCGTTATCGTTCTCCTCATTTTGAGTACCCGATGATCGTCCTTCATAACCATTCATTATTTGACTAGAACTTCGAATATCACGTCTTTACACTCTATCCAACGTTCTCGTCGAATTCGATGATTGAATGATCGGTTTACGCTACATTTTGACAGTGTTCCTTTTTTTAACATTATAAAATCTTAAGGTACATCTGATATTAGGTATTTTTTGTATATATACCACGCGTGGAAATGATGTTGTTCGTTGGCCATATACGTGTATAACATCTACATAGCTTCTCCTCCTTTTCACGTACTAAACAGTCTCCAATGTAGCTGATAAATATCGCAGACACGTTTCTCGTTAAATGTTTACTTACACTTAGCTACTCCTTCTATTTTACAATAACTAATGACCGTCGTCCGGCTCGAAAATTGCAACAAAATTAGAACGCTCAAGCAACGGTGGCACAGTCACTTCGTTTACGAAAGCTCGATTACCTTTTTTATTCTAACACCATTCTCGCTTTGACTTTTCCCTTTTCCTTTTTACAATTTTTCCCCTATCTTATACTAGGACCGAGTTGTACAAATATTTCTTCCAACATCTCTCTTACCACATAGAACTATATACAAAGATGCACTCGAATCGCAACGGATACAGTTTCCCATTTCCGTGGATCTCGAAAGAACTGGCGAAAACTGTACGATACTTTACAAAACGACGTCGCTTGCGCTTCGCGTAGCCTTAAGTCTGACTGCTTACGACCGGTGATATCGATATAGCATCTCGCTATGTACACGTGTGTGCCGTCAAGAAAACGCGCATAGTACAAAGTAATTAACAGTAATAATGGCTTCGCTAACTAGTGTTTTTGTACGCGACAGAATATGTACAAGACGGTATAAACAAAAGCTGCACGTGCCAAATTACTTGGGACTTTTCTCATACAAATCCTATCGCAGTTCTATTTCAGTACATCAATGACAATGGTAAATTGGCAACACCAAGGTAGCATAACTTTTCAACATGTGTTAAGTGGAACAAATCAGAATGCAAACGAAAACTGAAAGTAACAGAGTCCCGTTATCGCCGTGTATCTACGATCGTTGAAATTCTTTTACAAGGTTTTGTAACATTTATCACAAGGCATTTATGGCAAACATACGTCACGAGTACAAATGGTAACAGCGGTGCGATCTATTTCCTGCGATGTTCGCGCAACGTTAAACAGTATAAAATATTTTGTAGACATAGCAACGCGAGTGAAAAATAGAAGAATGTTTTATAAGAAACAGCGTGTCTTTTGCACTTTCTCGCTTTCATTTGCAGCTTTCTTAATCTTACAACTCTATGTCCGACCAATTTTCGGACTGGGCGTCAATCAACAAACGTAAATCCTCGATAGAGATTTTCGCTCGGTAGTTAAATAATGGAAAATCTTAAAAAAATAGGTTCGCTTTTTGAAGGTACATTACTTGGAAAGAGTAATAGCTTGGTTTGTATAATCCTTTGCGAATAATAACATCGGATGCTGCACGCGGAAAAATAGTAATGAAGATGGGTTACAATCATAAGTTACAACGCCCATTGTAATTGGAATCGTTCTCGTTAGTAATTAATAAAAACCGGTCGGGCACCAAAATCAAAATAAATTATCATTACCGATAATAGCACTCAACATGAGCAAGTGTAATACTTTTAAATCACATTGCACGAAATCGAATTTACAAATTAATTCAATTAATTATACATATAAGTAACTAGAACAATCCAATAAATATGAAGACTTGAATCGATATAAAACCCGTTACTTAAACTTATCACAATCAGAGAGAGAGAGAGAGACAGAGAGAGAAAGAGAGAGATGTGTGTATATGTATATATATATATTAGCACTGTTGCTTGTGGACTATCTTTACGCGAAAGAACTAGATGGTATTCAAATTATATGTGTATAAACCCTCTTTGTTTTAAAAATGATACAAACGATCATCTATAAAAATAATATCTCAACATTTAAAGATAAGAATCACTCGATCAATATCATCGGGAAATAATATCTCCGTAAGAAAACGAGGAATATCTTTGCTCTGCATCGTCTAACGATTCACATTCGCACACGCTTCACTCGCGGGTATCGTTACAGTACTGCACCTTTAGACGCTGTTCGATCATAACGGCAAAAGATCGATTAAATTAGCCCGCGGTTGTGTGAGTGACTCGGAGAAAAATTCGGTGAGCTTGTCGTACAATTCGGTTCTCAAAGTGTGAACATCGCGTGTGAACGTAGAATATTGTGCATTCATGCCGACCAGATTCCCTAAAAGGGCGTTAGAAGAATTCGAATTCGTAGGTTCCTCTAGCGAGGAGTCCTGCTCTCGGAATAGAATGGACGTTAACAATTGAAACTGTAAAGAGGAAATGATTAAGTATCAGAACAGTGAAGAAAGAAATTTCCTGGAAATTTGTACGATAACGCGATTGGAAAGATTTAATCTACATATATACCTCTTTGGTCTGCTCCGCGTCGTCGTGATCGATAATCTCTGATACTTTCGTCTGCAAGTACTCCAGTGCCTCGATACTGTTGGTTAAAGCAAGCTCCTCGAACTTGTGCTTCCGAATAATCAGTTTGCATCGCTTTAATATCTGTTCGTGAGACGGTCTGCACAATTTCAATTGCCAAAAGTCGTCTAGTCTTAAATTGGGAAGACACGATCTGCCTGGATTTCCACCGAATAAAAAGTGAACCTGATGGAAAAGTAATGGAATGTTCAAATCCCCTACCTTGCTATCTTGTTCCATTATAACAACGAGTAACAACAAACCTTCTTCACGGGATCGTAGACTAATTGATGAGCAAATCGAGGGCATGGCTCAAAGTCTTGCATTCTGCTCCAATATTTTTCACCGAAATTCTCGTTGCGATAAATGCAGGACCACTTGTTGTTTGCAATATTGTAAACCCAGAAAGAATTCTGCACGTTGTCGTCCCTCTTATCCTTGTCTTTGCTCAGTCCCTGATAATCGGAAACACATTCAAATTTCCACTGTCGACATCGATTTCTCTTTTGTTCGGGATTATAATACCAACCGATAACACGTAGATTTCACCCAAATCAGGATCGATAGTCGCGCGTTGAGTAAAACCCGCCGCCGGAACGTGATTCGAATCTTTCGTCCCAAAGTCATTGAAGCTTATATGTTCCACCTGATTCGTATCTACCTCGTATGTGAAAAAATCGCTCAGATATTCTTTGCCTCTTTGACCCGCGAAAATGTACAATTTTCTCGATCCCTGAAAAACATATAGAATTGCAGATTGTCAACCAGGCAAACATTGTTTTTTAAAGATATTTACCGGATGGAATAACATGGAGTGCCCTGCTCTGGATCTAATAGTCGGCATGTTAGGAGGATACGGTCTAGCAATATCGTAAGCGAGTCCGTTCCACGTACCGGTTGGGACATGGTAGGAATAAAGCCCAGAAAAAATCGGTTCAGTTGAACTCAGTACCATCCCGTGTTCCTCGGAACTGCAAATCAGATAATAGCAGCGATGAGAAGTTGACTGTGTTGCAATCGCGCTAATACATTGTTCCCTAACTTACTTGGTCGGTGAAACGAGAACTCGACCACCGAAAATATAAATCGTACGTTTCTCGACGTCCATTGACATTTGATGATCGAAAATCAATAACGGTCCACCTATAGCTCCTGTGTCTTCAGATATTTGTGTCCACTTATGCGACTCGATATCATAAACGAAGAAGTCGCTTTTCAAGTTCTCCGGTGTTCTGTATTGCGTGTCTAAGTACCTGCCGAGAGTGAATAGCTGCCGTCTTTCCGGATCGAGGCACATTTTGTGGCAAGATCTTGCGCTTGGTCCACCCTAAAATCAATGATAATTATAATTCCTCTTGCCTTTTGAATAATCGGTTAGCATATATCCGCTCATATATACTCACCACAGTCTCAGTATCCTTACATATAAGTGTCCACTGGTCCGAAGCTATATTGTATGCCCATAAGTCTGAGAGATCCTGATTACCATCCCAGCCACCGAAAAGATAGAGAACTTCCGCAGAAGGATCGAGCACCATTTGATGACCACCCCTCATTCTAGGTTTAGGATCAGGCGAGGAGAATTTAAACCATACCGCTCTATAGGTCTGAGCATTGATGTAGTCGTTTAAGAGACCCACTACGATATGGATAGTAATACTGAGATCATTGTTCGGACAGTCAATGTTAACGCGCAAATGTAAAAAAGGAGGACTCACTCATCACTGCGTTGCTTATGAAACGTTCAGCTTGCAAATGATCGCCCTTTACTACTAATAAATCGTACAATGTCGATAATCTGGGATCTTCTAGTGGAACGCCGGTAACCCTTTGCAGAGTCTCAACAATTTCTGGTTGTTCTAATCTCCGGAAGTGTTTCATGCACAGTCTTATTACCTCTTTCTGACGATACTGAAACGTGGTATTCAATTTGGTTGCGCAAAGAACAAGGACAAAGTTCGGATTATCTAATTTGATATTGGATTATATGTAGACGCTTTTTATCAGTATCTTATGTGTAATTCATCTAATGCTTAGGTTACCACGTTGAGCCACTCGATGCTGGGCTTCACAAGTTTAGGGTCGTCGATTCCAGATAATCGTACATGCCAAATAGAGAAATTAAAACCGGGACCCCAGCATTGCAATGGTTGAATCTTTATGTACCTAACGGGAAAGTAATTTCCCTCGTTCCCTAGTACGTGCTTCAGGTCAAATGTTTCTGGTACCGCATCATTTTTTAGCCCACTAAAGATATTAATATGAATATTCATTAACTGTTTAACGGATAATCGGAGAAACCTAGGAGTTAATTTAATCACCTTTCCACAAGTTCCATCATATTTTCTGGTTCCAGGCCACCAAATACTTTGAACTTCTTTATATTGCAGACATGTGTCTTTTCATATTTTCCAAATGTAATTGTTTTCACGATCGAAGGAGATTGTAATTTCAATATAAGATACTAAAAGAAAGGATTATTTCAGCTCTTGCACATCGCCTGAGTTATTCTTTCGAGTGACGCCAAAATAATTTGTAGGACAATATACAGGGTGACGCTCAGAATAGTTTGAAAATCTTTGAAAGCATACACTCTCTCACATTAAAGTTGTACAACGTTCTTGCTAACCTATCACCAAAGAACCTTGTTTCATTCTCAAGGTGAGTAGAGTACGCACTCACAATTTCTCAACCCATTTCAGCATTACCCTGTATGCGAAACGTAAATAATCATAAACCATGAAATTATTAAACCATTGCTACTGTGTTTCATGACAAATATAAGATACAAACCGATGAAAGCCATGTGCAAAGGCATTGGTTTAAGAATTTGATGGATCATCATTATCCATCGTTATTTGTGTAAACCAATTTTCGGACAATGTTTACCTGTGGGTGATTGTCTATGTCGGAAGACCAGCGGCAAGCCTGATCCGAAGGTTTATCTACGAGAATGTTTCTATAAAAAAAAAACAGGGACAGGAATAGAGAAAGGTCAATTAATAACTCCTCACGGGATCCGATAACGTTATCTATTATCCATTATTTCACGCCGAAAGTAATATTTTTTTTATCGTAACCGTCGCCACAGGTTAGAAAAACATTAGTGCCTAACGTGCATTTTTTATTCTGCTTTTTATGATGTTGAATTGCCGAGGAAACTGCGATATATGGGGGTGTTACTTACTCCGGCACATAGGACGAGGAATAACTGGAGCACTTATAAATCCGATACTCCAAAACTTTCTGAAAATCGCTACTCTCGCTGGACGCCATGTTATACAAATGGCATAACCTTTAACACTGAAATGTGCGTGCCATTTTCGTAGATATATGTTTACAGACAAGCGCCATGTAAAAACGTGGACCGGCAAAATACTATTGAAAGTAGCGCGCCAAATGAATTTCGATCCTGATTGCCAAATCGACCGGATTTTACGAGTAAAAATGTTTGCTTCGCAAACTTGACTTAATTTCTTTTTTATAAACTCAGGCAGCATAAATTTATAGCTTTTCTACAAAACATTCGAACCTTCAAATCGTTGCGAAACGACGCAAATCGAGATCAATCGATACGCCACACCGTGCTATTTTTAAAGATTTGTATTCTTCGTTCGACAATTACTGATGAAGCAGTGGCTTTATAAAAATGAAGGACGAATTGGATTTCGAGTCACAGGCAGGCACTGGCCAGTCCTGATTAACCAATTCGGTGTAATATATTTGTAGTGTAACGACCTATACATTTTTCACGAATAATTCCATTTCCTGTCCCACAGTGCTTATTGCCGTGAAGTGCTGAGCTATTTAGGCACGTAAATTCTGAGAAGGCTGACGCATCTTCACTCGAAATCAAATGTTCATCTTGCACTTGCCTCTCGCTCTCCATAGTTTCTCTAAATAAATCTTTGTTCTACCGTCACAGTAGTCTAACTGTAAATACGTTTATATGACGAGGCAATTAACACTTTAAGATATCGTTTTATTTACACTAATTTTAACGACTTCATAAATACATACACCTATTCTCTCACGTACACTCGAAGTAGATATAGTTGTAGACATTTATGGTGAATACAAAACATAAAAATATACATAATTTACAGTTATAGGCCAAGGGCAGAAAAAGTTGCAACAAAAAATATATGTATATATATATGTATATGTGTGTATATGTGTAAGTTCGTATATATACCGGGTAGCGTAAAATCAATGTATTGTTCGAAACGATACATCTTGTTCACGGTATGATCGGTAGTTGTCCACCTGGACACGCTACCTAATTAATTGGCCCCTCCTGGCAGTATTACACGCTTCTTGCCACGTCCGATGCAGTTCTGTTAGGCTGCTCTGTTCTAATCGATCTAGCGGCGGGCGCGAGGGAGTGTTAAACAAAATCCATTAACTGTCGTTTTCTTACTAAACGAGTACGGTACATCTGGAACGTTTAGGATACATCGAAGTACTGCGATCGACCATACTTTTCGCTTATCCTTCAACAAAATACGTATAGGTTTCTCCAGGCATACTGAATTAGTTTTCAAATACACACTCGGATTCTCGATATTACGCTACGATTTGTGGTATGTACAGTCAGGTATCACCGATTTAACTAAAATGGATCCACTTCGTAGTCAGAGCCTAACTCAGCTCGAATCCTGCGCCAGCTTGTATCGCGTACAAAAGTTTTTCACGTAGAGTTTTTTCGTCGGGAAACTCTGGAAGTTTCAGTAAATTCATACAGGTACTTGAAGTCGGCAAGCGGTCTACGCTGCCAGCGTGTTGAATGCAAAAGGGCGGATCGAGTTCCTGCGAAAAGTAGATTAAAAAGATTTGAAGATTTCCGGACTTTCACGGTAACACGCATATCGTGCTTTGTATTCCTACCTTAAATCCAAGGAGAGGCGGTCTACTGCAACTCGTTACAAACTTGAGTAACTGACCCTTCTGCTGATCATTAAATTCGTTGACGACTTTCCAGAAGGCAGCGATGGTCGGATGATCGGGAGCATAGCCGCCCGTGTAATTCGTATGTAGTTTCAAGTCGTTTACATCCACGGGAATTTGGGCGCCGGATATTAGAACTTGCAGCTCCTTGTTGTTAAACATTTGAAGCCAATCGAGTGGCACAACGCTGCCAATACCTTGCTTGAACGCGTAACACTGTGCTCTGATTTGCTTGTTAAGCTTGTAATCGGCCATCAGGTGAATGTATTCGATGCGATTGTGATTGGTGACGGGGATATTGGCACCGCTCGGCTTCAGTTCGTCGATTCGCCTCTCGCCCAACTCGTCGGACAGTACAGTAAAATCGAGACCGAGATCCGTAACGTCGCCTTTGTAGCTTTTGAGATACAAAAGATTTCTGTACATAATCGGGTCTAAGGATGCTAAATGGTGAACATCAACGTCCGATTGTCGTCCAACGATTTTTGATAGGAAAAACTCCGCGAACGGAAGCTCGACCAACAGGTTCTCATACAAAGCCTTGCCTAGGATCCTACCGATGAAATAATAATGCTTCGGGAAATCATCGACCAACAATTGGACCGTAGGATTTGGATACAGCATGTTATCCTTGGTCAGCCTAAAAAAGCCTCTGTTAGGGTCGAAACTTGTTTTCAGCAGCTCCGACAAAAATTCTCTAAACAGACCACCACCATCCACGCCGGCCTCCTCCAATCCGGCCGTGTTAACTAGCTGCACGCGCATCTTCAGTCGCAATTCCGGTTCGTTCTCCGGCGAGAGTTTATTAAAGGCATCTTCGTAGAGGTAGTTTCTTCTTACCGATATCTGTATTAATGGGCCTTGCATGAAGTGCGTCAGTTCACCCTGCTGCTCCGTTTTGTCTCGATAGATCAACGATTGAAATACCACCACCCGATCGTTAAATGGCACGACGAACGGTATCTCACGGAGTAAGGTCAACGTTCGTACTTCTTTCGCGGATAACGGTGGCCCTTCCTCCAGCTCTTCCCGCGTGAATACGCGAAGCCCTTGAAAGGGAATGTATCCTCGAAGCATGCGTCGGCGAAACGTGAAATCTTGCGGCTTGTCCACCGGGATCATAATGTTCGACACGATCCAGTGTCCATCCGGGCAGAATTGTCGTCTCAGATCACGCGTGTGTAATTGACGCAACAAACCGACTGTCACTTTGAACAAGTGGGTCCACATCTGTGTGTCCTGTTGATTCTGAATAGAAGAAGAGGGGCTGAGCACGGCGTTTTTATAATCGTCTCGCACGGTGGGTCGGCTGTCAGGAAAAGCGAGCTCGACGAGACCCAAGCAGACACCCTTCAAGTGGCTTGATAGCAGCATCAATTCCGAGGTTGTGAACGGCATCGTCTGTTGCCCATTGGGGTCCAGCGTTTGTTCCGTAGCGTCGAGGAAGAATTCCGTATCGTGTAACGTCGCGATAAGTAAACTAAATAGTGAGCAAAATACAGCCAACAACGGCACAATCTTTTTCTTGTCATCGTTGGACATAGTGATCCCCCTGGATAGTATCTGCAGGAGGGGAGTCGCTCCACCGAACAGGGACACTTGGCAAACCGAGAGTAACGCGTTCCAGAGATTCTTTAAGAACACTGGCTTAAAAGCGAGCATGTACAGTAACTTATACTTATGTATGGCTAATTTGTTGGTGATCAGCAAGTGATGACAGAGTTGGCACAATGATTGCAATACAGCGAGATCTTTGCTACGGTCCACCGCGAATAATATACCCTGAACGCGCTGCTGCTCGTTCAGCATTTCCACGCACTGATGCAAAATATCGGCTTGCTCTTGGTCGATCATGCAAGTGGTGGATTCCGTATCGGAGTCGTCTGCCTGTTCCAGATTCTCTTCGGCAGTCAACGGTATGATAGTCGAACTCATTGACCCGAGGACTTGTAAATAACTAATGAAAATATCTTTGGAATTGCATGAGGCTGGAAAATGAAGAACAGATATTACTATTAAATGCAGCTTATCTGGTATAGCTTTAAAAACACAGCTGATCTCGAATACTTACAGAATCCATTGGATTCCAACGATAAGATGGAGTAGAGCAAACTTATTGTGGGTTCTATCCTAATTCTATTAATACAATCGATGAGCTGAACGTATGGGAACGCTTTGAATTCTGCCAATGACGGAATAACGAACATTCGAATTGGATCTGTGAGTTTTGGAGATAGTATGCTCTCGCACAGTTCTTGCAAAACCAGCATAGAAAAATCGTCCTTTTGCTCTAGATAGGCAATTAAGTCCAGTGGTCTTTTTATCATATCCACTAGACACTTTGAGATCGGCGTTGGAGCAACCGCCGTCGTTTCCAACATCGGTGGAATTTTTTCGTCTATTAATTTCCTGATTTGGTCAAAGTACTTGTGCTTTATCAAGTAGACGAAGATACTTTCCAGATATCGATAACTATTCTCGTGCAGAACTTTTTCTGTATCTACACGACTAGTGAATGTTTCTAGGGCTCTCAACGGTATAGCCAGAGAATATGCTCCATTGGATACAGCTTCCGAATTGTGTCTCATGCACATACGAAATATCCACCTACGAGAATTATACTATTTATTCCTCAGTTAATTTGAGAGAAACAAGTTTTTCATCAGTAAATTATATCTCAATACACCCTTACCGTAATCTCCAGAGCCAGTCTAGTGAAGTAACGCATCTCAATTTGATTTCCTCTTGATGTTTCATAAAATGTTGAAGTACCCACACCAATCTGTTAGCATCTACCGTAGGATCGTAGAAGGACAATAATTTTCGAAAGTACGGTACTAAAGCATCTAGTGGTAAATGCCTACATCCGGCTGCCTGTTGCTCTCCGTCAAATTCTTGTCTTCTGGCTGCTCGTATAGACTTCCTAACAAGGAAACTACGAACAACCACTTGAATCTTTAATGCAGCATTATGTTTCTTGCGATGCTGTTTTCGCTTCAAGCGTTCCAATTGCGCGTGTTGCAAAAGAACTGATTTCTCGTCCCTCCTGCTTGCACCAGCCAAGTTTTGCTGGGGTTTTCGTCTGTAGTCTCCCTCGAAACTATACATGTTGTTCCGATGTCGTTTCAGTAGCATAACATATCCTTATCACTACTTTTTCCTATGTAACCGTGTGTCAATCGAGTTGTATTACCTGTATCTTAAAATGCTACTCATTTTTTAATAGTCTCAATTACTCACGGTAAGTGTGCGCTTACACTGAAGATGTTTAACAACAATACACGATCATCAGTGATATATTAAAGAGTACAAATATTTCGCACGAGAATCTCATGTCTTAAGCAATACAAATTTCAGCGAGTGCCCCGCCACTTATTCTCGAATTCCCATCGATTATCCACGTGCGAAACGAAACAGTGGCATTGCTGCTTTCACTCAAAATTTTCATTCACTCCCTCGCGGAGTATCCAATTCGTTTTTTTTTCACAGTCTTTCTCTCCTCTACAAGGTTATCGTGCGAACGATTATTCCGCGTTTTTCGATTTATTTTATGGACAAATATTACACCGAAGCTCGAGTTACAAACATGCTCTCGTAATTGCACCCGCTTCGGCAATGTGTCAGCGAAAAAAAGCAGAACGGTTTTTGACGCTACACGGTGGGTATACGTCCAGTCATCAACTGCTCGCCATATTTTATTTCGACAGTCATGTTCGGGATACTGTCGAGGAGAAAGAACATGTATATTACGCGCGCCTGCGTCTGTGTACGTGAGTGATTTTTTTTTCGTCGGCTGACTCGAATGACGTATAACGCGTATAACCTCAGTGTCAGAGGCAAAGCGAATTAAATGCACTCGACTACGCGCATCACCAGGAGTCGGCCCCGTCAGGAGAAATGCTCCACGTGGGTAGGGTTCAGAGAATATTCGAGGATCGCAAGGGTCATCTGAATGATCGATTGGAGGGGCGATTGTGTTTAGAGAGGAATTGTGCGGGCCCTTTGTTTAGATTATAACCGCACTTTTTCTCAGTAGACGCCGATTCGTATTTTATGAGGGAAGGTGGGACTTTAAACGATGAACGAGGACCGAACTTGACGAGCGTTAATATTTCGTTTCGTGATTCTATCTCTGAAAGAGATCCATATACATATGTATAATCGCTCGATGCTTAGGAATGTACCGAGACAGACGTCAAACAATGCATTGCGCTTCTTTCGCATGTGTCTGAGATTGGGAAGATGCAAAGAATATGAATCATAATTTCAGAGCGAATCATAAATCGGCAAATGTTAGTACAATAAAGGTTAGGTTATCGGCCATCTTGACGTTTTGTGGCCAACTTCAGAGAAAAGTTGAATCTGATGTCATACTTTTCCCTAAATATTAAAGAACTTAATCAGTGAACGGTTAATACTGTTAAAGAGCTATAAGTGGACGTGAGTGGACGTTTCATCAAGCTTGATTAAATCTCTTTCCGTCTTAACTTTGACGCCGTAAAAAAAAAGCAGAAAAAAATGTTCTCCAGCGGTCCAAATTATACGAAATTAAAAACTCATTTGCGTTTGGCAATAAATCGTTTGAAGTTATTGGAAAAGAAAAAAAGTGAGCTGGCACAAAAAGCAAGAAAGGAAATCGCCGATTATATAGCGGCAGGAAAAGTGGAGAGAGCAAAAATTCGGGTGGAGCACATTATCAGAGAAGATTACATGGTGGAGGCTATGGAATTGTTAGAGATGTACTGTGATCTTCTGTTGGCTCGTTTTGGCCTCATTCAACAGATGAAGTAAGTTCTTTCCCTCTTGTTTGTTACATCTCGTGTGTTCTATGTCTGCCTGCGATGTCAGTTTTCTTCTTTTCACTCTTTTTCTTTTTGGAATTAATCCACTAAGCCACATGAGAATGAAGAAGTTGCGTTTTAATGTGTGTGTACGAAAATAAGTTAATATGTAAATTGGTAGTGTATGTCAATAATTAATATTGTATTACAGAAACCTCGATGAAGGTTTGGCAGAAGCAATATCAACGGTACTGTGGGCTGCCCCCAGAATTCAAACAGATGTTCAAGAGATCAAAATAATTTCCGACATACTGACTAGTAAATATGGTAAACAGTACACCGATGCTTGTAGAGAGGAGGCTGTGCAGACCATATCAGAGAAATTGAAGCATAAGATGAGCGTTCAAAGTCCATCCAAGTTGCTAGTCGAGAAATATTTGGTGGAGATTGCAAAGAACTATAATGTTGAATATGAACCTGATCCTCAGGTAGATCATTCTTCTAATGCCTGAATGTATGTTAGTGATCATGATTAGTGTTAATAAATGCAAATGATCAATAGCATAAATAAATTAATCAATCTTATCAAGATAATAATGTAAATTAGTTTCCAAGAATTTAGCATTTATCGCAATAAATAGTTTTCCTGAAAAGGCACTATGTATTTCCAGGTAATGGCAGAAGGACAAGATGCCTTGCTAATCGATGTAGGAGCCAACGGGGAGAGAAATAATTTGGACACTGCTTCTACTTCTGGAATGCCCCAGCCTCTTGGCTTCATTGGATTTCCTCAACCTCCGCTCTTACCTAACGCTCCTTCAAGTTTTAACGATATGGTAAGAATAGTAACAGTAGTAATATTACTTGCCATAATAGTAACAGTAATAGCAATAACAGGAACAGAAGTGATAAGGTTTGTTGTGTACTTAAAAAGCATGATATTTATTCATCTCAGAATCCGATAAAAACACCACCAGAATTGGGATCGCCAATAACAGGAGAGGAAAAGAAAGATCAGAATGTTCCATATAATCCCATGGGATTTTCTTACAATATTCCTTTGGATACCTCGAACGGAAATCAATCCATGAACGATCTGCCACCACCCTATGGATCATTCCCCCCAGATTTAAATAAACAGGTAATTAATTCCGTTTAAATACTGTTTCATTCAATATTATTTTATTCGATTTTAACTCACCAAGATCTGATGCAACACTATGGAACTATAATAATAGTTTAAAATACATTTCAGTCGGAGCAAGCACCGAAGCCCCAACCGAGATCGAAGATGCCCTTAGATAATTTTCAATTACCAGATCTACCAGCAGTACCCACGGAAACAGATATTCCATCAAATAATCCATCCGGTGGCGATGATATCGATTTCGACGACCTAATGAAGCGTTTTGAGGATTTGAAGAAGAGAAAATAAATAAATATACAGGTGTCCTATACTTATATTTTTAGTAAATTGCCTGCAAAAATATTAATAACATTAAAATCTATTCCCAATAAAGCTTAAGGAATTTCGAGGGACACATGTTCCAATTAGTTTGCTTTTGTGTTTAGGTGAAGGCTCTAAAGAGGTACAATGATCATCATTTCAATATTTGTCTGAAGTGATGGAACTATACCACACCCTGTAATTTTCATTTAAAAAATGTTTTGTGATCAACAAGTTCGAAGAGGAATTTGAACTATTTAAATGGCACACCCTATACGTGTATATACATTTTGATTCAATGTTAGTCTTACAATTATGATTCCTTAAAAAATGGTTTAATAAGTTTTATTGAAGCGTCAATATCGCTTCAGTTTTATTATTATTATTGCTTTGCTGTTATTATTTAAGTATTATCATAAACTAATATTATATATAGTGTTGTATATGTATATAAGAATGTACATGTGATGCTTTTCATGCTTTTCCGAAAAAAAGAAGAATAGAAATGAATTTATATCTATATTCGTGTATATTTTTGCATACTTCCTTCTATTAACATTTTTATGTCTTTGGTCTACGTTCCACTTTAAAGCAACTATGGTAATCTAAGTATCATAGTAAATTGAACTTTATCTGCTTTCTTGAAACTGATATTACAAAATTGTCCTGCTAATTGTCCCAATCGTCACATTTCTAGAAGCAAAGAGCAACGTAAAGAGTATTAAGATTAATAATCGAAATAATATCACTGCCACAAATAGCGTCAATGAATTTTATTTTACTAACTTCTTGCCCTTTATCAGCCAAGCAAGTCATTAGATTTTGCGAAAAATCACATTTCTCCTTATGCTGTCCGAAATCTAAATAACGAAAGCATTCTATTATCGATTCTTCCACAAAGTCCTTCAATTCTGGATCCTGAATATTCTGCTTCATTAATTGTATTACTGAATCACGTTCTGGAAACCCTTTGTGATCTACCTATTATATTCTGAATTGGATTATCTACTCTATCATGTAACATGTTTTATATTATTATATTATATTACTCTGTTAGATTGTTTCCTGTTACATCATGTTATATTCGCATATATACTCACAACATTTAGTTCATTGAAAATACATTGCACAATGCAACCTTGTTCCCTTTCATTATCGTTATTATTGTTGTTGTTATTATTATTATTGTCATATCCACTGTTATATCTATTGTTTCTATTGTTTCTGGAGTTATTTTCTTTTTGATACTGATTTATATTACTCGAGCGGTTAGAAGGATATGTGCTGATTTCAATTCCTCTTCTTGAAAAGCTTTGTCTGTTCCTAATAATTGAAGATTATTTATTTATTTATTTATTAATGTTATCACATTTGTTGATTGTTTTTACCTGTTATTCTGGTTAATCATCGATTGATTGTACTCGTTCCTCTTTGAAAGGAACTTTTGGTCGAATAAATCTTCGAAGCTCGAATTGTTTTCAGAACTTTCATCTGATGAATCCTTGTTGTTCACGCGATGACCCATATAACGTTTTCGACAAATGTCTGTCACTTTCTGGTATTGTGCGTCTCTTCGTTGATTTCCCGACCAGCATTTCAATGACTAAAGTTTTTATTAGTAAATGAACGAGCGGACAAATAAATAGTGGAATTAAATATATGTATTAATTTAAAACTCACTTCTCCTTGGCCAAATGACAATAACAGAATGCAGCTGAAAGAAAACCAGATTAAAGAGTCCATTTTTCAGAAACGAATGTTCCCTCTGGAAAGACTCGAGAATTTATTATGCTTGCTCGTATATATAAACAAACGGCGCAGGAAGCAATGCTGACACTAATTGCATTTGATTAGAGGTAATTAGGTTTCATTATGTAAATTTAATTATGCTCTCATACAAAACAGAATTCCTGGCAGTGATTTTATTTCGTAATCTGTCATGGTAATCAGAAAGCAGTCCACAGATTTGTTTTCTTTTCATTTGATTTATTAACAATATTTAAAGATGTTACTATTATTGTTACCCGGTATAAAATTCTTATTAATATTTCTGCAACTCCTACCCCTGTTAGAACTACTATAAATTCAATCATTATTCACTAATTCGTCACGTTCCAGTAAAATATCTTCCTTTCCATCGTCTTTCTTGGTCACCTTTCGACGGTAAATTGGTGGGGGTGGGGATTAATCAGAGCAGAAAGAATTAATGTAAAGAAACTTTCAGTCTTTTCTCTTGCCTTCTATCATCCAGAATGCATATGATTTTCTTCGTAAGTTGTTACAGTTATAATTTTATTTATTGCGTTTTAAAATTATTAAAAGTTCTCTTAATTTAAACAGTTCAAAAACGTTTTCAGATTCTACCGAATATAATTATACTGTTCGGAAAAAGTCATGGATTTGATAATAGTCCTGAAAGAGATACGTATCCAAGTAATAATAAGTATTATTTCAATAATTTCCCAACAAAGACATTGAACGATAACCTACGCAATAATAAGAAGAGGGAATTGGAAAATAGCAAGAATTTTATTAACAAATCTCAAGTAGTTACGAATCGAACGCGGGAAAAAAGTGAAGGGGAAAAAATAATACACGTGAACGAAGAAGTGGAACCAATGGATTTTTCAAAATTGAAAGAAAATGGCGATAGAGTAGAATTTCAAATTCAAGGTCACAGGGGTCCAAAGACATATATTTTTGGATTTGATACTGGCCACGGGTGACTATTTTTTCTCATCATATTTAATAACATTGTTTGTTTAATAGTAATAGTCATTAAAAAAGCACATTCCAGCACAAATCGGCAATTCAGGATAGAAGAGAAATCTAAAGATGGTACAGTGAAGGGACAATATGGCTACTATGATGCAAAGGGAAAATTGAGAAGAATTCACTATATTGCTAAGCCTCACGAAGGATACGAGGAGAAACACCACGAAATTGTATCTGGTATTTAGTTAATAAAAATATAAAAAATGCATGACTGTATTGCACTCTATATCCTGACAAGTATAATGACTTTACATCATATCTACGTAAGCCAAGAATTCTGTACAAGATCTTGCAAACAGTAAATGCAAATAAGCTTACAATTTTTTTGCTCAAATCCTGGTGCTACAGTTATAAGAATCAAGGAATAATTACTTGCAGGCATGAACAAATGTTTACAAAACAAGGGTAATTAATTAATATACCGATTTTATTTTGATAATTATAAAATACATGGGGATGTCAAGTTAAGCGACAAGAGCGCTAGCTGTGGAACTTTCGTATTTCCAATTGGGTGGCAGAGATCCTTTAGACTTGTAATATCTTGCAAGACGGTGGATCCTTGATTCAACGAGAATGAGACGGAACTTGCTGTCCTTGTCCTTGCGGTTCCTTTCCAAGTGTTTCCTGATTGCCACAGCTTTTTTGATTAGGTAGTACAGATCTTCTGGTAGATCAGGTGCCAGGCCCATGCTCTTCACGATGCGAAGGATCTTGTTCCCTGTGCGGAAACGCACCTGTGCGACTCCATGTGAATCTCGGAGAATTACACCTAGAATAAACATACAAATATAGACATTAAATTCACATGGAAGTGTTCAATCCACTTAGTCAAGTATATAACTTGTATAAATAACAATGCACATTTCTGAAATGTTTTGGCAACTAACTCCGTTGCTTTGTTTATAACGACAATATTTACAATAATGACAAAGGTAATAATGATAATTTACCAATCTGTGATGGAGTATGGCCCTTCTTCGCTAACTTGTAAATCAAATCTTTACAATCCTCCGGAGTTAATTTCAGCCAAGTTGGAACACTGCGCCGGTATGGCAACGCAGATTGGGATATACCCTTTCTGTAATAATAATTCAATACTTAATGTCAATAGCTCCCTTAATATAATATTACTATAACTTCCAACAATCATTATTGGTAAGAAAAAAAACTATTAGTTTTGTAATAACACTTATCCACCCCATCGTTGAAAGTGTCTATATGTACCTGGCAAATGAGTTTACACTACAGCCACTTCACCATGGCTGTTCAATTTGGAGGTTATGCAAAGCAAAACCCACATACACGAGTTAAAGCACAGAATTAGGGTTTATAAATAATAATCAGACATTCAGTGGTTTCCAAGATTAATATAAAAAATTGTCAATTTACGGACAAACACAAAAATGAAGATAAAATTATCGAAAAATGTAGTGTTAGGTTGAAACACGCATGGTCCCCCAAAATCCAACCTGCACGATTGAGTATCGAAGTATTATCTGACGTTTAATGTTTAAATAACTGCAGAAATTAATTGTTAATCAAAATACGAGTTCAACGAGTAATAGGTAGAAGATATATGTTGAAAAATATGAATTACTTTACCCTGGTGCGTGCATACGACCCATTTTTGACGAGGCTTCTGAGACAAGAGAGAGTGGCGCTCTTGTGGTCAAATCAGCAACTAAAATTTGGAACAGTGTCCATGGATTTCGAAGTGGTTCGCTACAAAAGCAATTTCACAAGATTACTATTTTTATTACCATTGCCATTATTATTATTATTGGTATTGCCTTTATTAAGTTGGCTAGTATTACTATAACTACTATTACTACGTACACTGGTTTCACTATCAACACGTTTACAATACTACTTAGCTGCTGGAAAAAACCAGTTTCAAACTTACCTCCTATACAATTAACTTATCACTTCCGTTTATTTACTCACTAACGTGATCAAATACCCTTCTCACAAGGAACATTTACAACGAACCGAAAGTACAAAACTGTTATTATAAATCGCAAGAATGGATTTAATGATATAGCACAAGTGATCTATAACACTAAATAAGTAATAATCAAATCAACTACTATAATTCAGGAGAAGCCTGATAAAGTTTAGTAAAAGTAATCACTACGATTATCACACAATCATGGAGAAACTATCACAATGAATACTTGCAAAATCCTTAAATAATTAGTACGGGGAAACATTATTTTCCTTGACATTACAAGATGTGAATTGTTTAGCGTAGTAGATAGCGCAACGTCGCGAACGGCGTCGGCAGCCAAAATGTCGACAGTTTTTCCATTCCGTGCGTAATTTCTGTCAACAAGCGAGAGTTTTCATTGATCCTTTGGTGATCGATCGTTAATTTCGGGATTTATAGATCATGCCAGAGCGATTCCGGACCATTTTATTTGTGTGATCTCTTGGAATACGAAGGATTTTACTGGTAACTTAAAAGAATGCAAGCATTCATTCTCGCTCTCTGTCTCTGTCTTCCTTCCTCCTTCTTTCACTCTCTCTTGCTATCGAAAAACTGAGGTTTAACGCTTTTCCAGTTTGTTGGATTGGTGAAAACAATTCATTCGTTATCTGTTTCTTCAATTTTCTTTTATTGTTCATCTAGAAATTCTGTAAGTTGAAGGGAACTTATCAACGTATTTTTTTTTACAATCCTTTATTTTCGATTATTTTGGTTATGTGGGAGGACATCAGCCGCGATATTTTAGAAAAATGGTTTCACTTGGTGCCACCTCCTTGTGTCTATCCCTTTTCCGTTGTTTTAGATGTTAGAAAAGGGATTTATTGGACAGGAATTATTACAGTTTTTACATACATGGTGATCTCTGTGACATTTTAGAAACCGATACCTCGGAAATTGCTCGTGAATAAACATTAATTTTATTATTAACTTAATTTGACGAATGAACTTTTTAGTTTGTGGTGAAATAAGTTAACAACAACTTTTCGACGAGACTTGCTTGGTTAAACATATAAGAGTTTATGTTAATACTTTAAGCATTTTAGAACTACACAATAACAGTTCATACAGGGAATTTATAATATATGTGTCAAATGTGCAGGAACTGCTCACAAAGCGGTAATGATTTGTCGACGATACTAAAATGTCCACCGACGATGAACAGACACCCCAGCCCTGTAAGCGGAAGAAATTAATCGTTCAGGAAAGTGAAGACAGTGATGAATCTGTGGTTACACTACGTAGAAGAAAAAGGGCTTTTGTATGTCATATTTTCTTTTATGCATACAATAGTGTATTATTGGCAAAATATGGTAGTCTTGACTTAGCTTATAGTAACAAGTATATAAGTATAAAACTTGTAATTTAGAGTTCTAATATTACAATTATTACTGCTGAAAATTGATAGTTTATACTATTATAATTATTACTGCTAATAGTAATAATAAAGATGTCATTGCTTTTAGAGAGTAATAAGTGAAGGGGACACTAGCGATGAAGACAGTGATGTTTGTAGACCAGTTCATAGACGATATGTAAGATATTGTTTAATATCGTTCTACCAATCTTACATATTTCGTAACCTGAGTGAAATATGATTAGAAATCATTATTATTAAATCTAATCAATTATTTGCAACATATAATTCTTGTTTTGTTTATTAGAGAGTTATCAGCGAAGATGAGACTAGCTATGACAGCAGTAGCTCGGAATCTAATAGTTCCATTCAATTGGGTGAGTGTGTAAAACAGTTATTAATTATAATATTATCTTTACCGATTGTTATTAGTGCTGCCATCAAATTTGATTGGATATTTCAAAAAGATACATGCAAAGTTTGATGCCAGCAAAACGATGCTTAAAGCAAAAAGATACTTAAACAATTCAATTTTGGAAACATATTTCAGATAACACTACCGACAGTTGCGAATGGCAGTCCGATTGGTCAACCTCAGATTCCGAAAGGAAATCGAAAAAGAAGAAAAAGGCGGCACTAAAGGCAAAAACAAAGAAAGTTGCAAAACTGACGATCACAGACTCCGAAAATAACAATAGCAGTGAAAACGAGCAAACTGAGAAATGTCCAATTTGTTTGCTACCATTCCGTAAGCAAGAAATAGGCACACCTGGTAGTTGTGAACATTGCTTTTGTTTGGATTGTTTGCTGGAGTGGAGTAAAAATGTTAATACGTGCCCTGTGGACCGGCAGAGTTTCACTGTAATACGAGTACGAGGAGAGATCGATGGCAAGGTAATTAACACATATTATTTATAAAACACTAATTCGAAATTAATTTTAATATAATGCTATTGTGGCGTCGTTTGCCTACGTGCACTACGCACCACGCCTGTCCAAAAATACAACTTATTTGTTTTACTCGAGCGTCGAAATGTGTGATGCACGGCAGTCAACGTTTGAGTGACAACGAGCCGCTCGGAGGCTCGTCTGCCGTGACATCACACAGCTGAATCCTAAGCATCGGGACCCACCACTGCTTGGCTGAAGCCAATCGGCCGTGACAGGTCTCGATGCTACGGGTATGTAATAGGCACCGAATTTTAGCGCAGCGATTATTCTTGCGCATTGCCGAAAACATCTCTCGACCAAATCTTTGTACAGCTGACGATTTCTCAAGAGGAGAATAAACGACTTAAAAGGAGCACTGATATTCTTTATCACACTACCAAACATCCTTTACCTAATTTAATTCAATTGAACTCCAGTATCATTGGAGCACATAATGAGTGAATAACGAGAAATAACTATATTCCAGGTAACACGATGTGTACCAGTAGAAGTGGTTCCTCGACAAGAGGAGCAACCACAGGAAGATCCCACATTTTGCGAAGTGTGCCAGCAAAGCGATCGCGAAGACCGTATGCTTCTTTGCGACGGTTGCGACTCTGGTTATCACCTAGAGTGTTTGACCCCACCAATGAACGAAGTGCCAATGGAAGAGTGGTTCTGCCCAGAGTGTGCACAAAACAGTCAGGATGATGCGGAAGCGGTGTGTTGAAGATTTACCTATATATTTTGATATTCTTATTGTTACACTGATGAATGTGGGTAATAACGATAATGCTTTTTTATTTATAGGTGGAAATCGATTTGGACGAGATCTTAGACTTGATGGAGGAAGCACGACGGCTTGGGGTATCGTATGGTAGGACCAGAACTGGTCAACCGACGGAGCCGAGAATGATTCCACGTACAAGGCATACCGAGCGAGTTAGAGCAACTATTAGAAGGTGATTCATAGCGAATTACTAGTAATTCGGAATCAGCTTTAACTAAAATTCGATATTTATCTCAAATCATGGACAATTCGATATTAATTAATAAATGTCAAATCCTTAAATTCTAAATTACCTTAAACGGAATTCAAATTCAGGGTAATTACGGTTTGAATTTATAAATTAAGTTAGCAATTTGTACATTAAACATTCGACATTCAACGTTTGTATATTTGTACATCAGTAATAAAAGTAAACATAAATCAATCTATAATTCAGACTAAGACAAAAGAAATTATTTATTTTCAGAAGAAACTGGTTAAGTGAAAATTCTCAGGAGCCTGGTAGGCAGCCCTTCGACCCTAACCAACCCTCTACCTCTTCAGGACTGGATTCTTTCGGCGATAATAGTAGAAGCCGTTCGCCAAGCTCAGCCGATCGTAATTCAAAAAAGTCAACAAACTCCACAAGAGACACCTCGACGACATATTCGAGAAAACCAACTAATTTTGGAAGGAAAAAGCCTTTAGGGACCAAAAAGAAGAAGAGGAAGAAGAAGAGGAGGGTGACGAAGGCTAAAGTGAGCGATAAGGCTACGTTAGTTAGGGAGGTCAGAATAAGAGAAATTAACCAGGATGGAGAAGAGGAGGAGATCGTTAGTTATGTTAAAGTCACGCCGGGAGGAGAGGGGAATCGAAGGAGAAAAGGGAGGAAGGTAAGCGATGATGAATGAGCCATTACTGATAATAAGAGAGGAGAGTAGCCAAATATGGAATACCATTTTCTTTTTTTTTATCAGGAATTTTGACTTGTCGGTATTGAGCTACTTCTAAGTGCCACGAGTTACTCGAAATATAGTGTATAGTTCGTCGCTTTTAAGATGACTACCGCTACGCGCACGGGGCTGGACACTAGGCGCCGCTTCGTATCCCTTCTTCCCGAAATATATTTTTGTATATTTGTACTTAAGACCGATGAGTAAAATATTCAATCAATTGGGGAAAGGGGTGAGTGAGAGGAGCCCGGAATTCGGCTTGTTCCCCTTCCACTTTAACTTATTCAAATTAATATTTAAACCTTTCAGTTACAGTTGTAAATCGGTTAAAAACCAGAAAAAGCTTTTTATTTTTGAATACTCGTAAACATTTTTATTTTTAAAAGTATAAATTCGTGACTGAAAGGATTAAGTGACATCCACTACTTGCCCATCGGTTCAAATGAACGCTGAAAGTGATAAGACTTTAAACATTGCTGTATTCCATATCAAGAAATGAATTCACATTTGGGTACTTTCCTCTAGAAATAATGATG
This sequence comes from Pemphredon lugubris, assembly GCA_933228935.1. Lineage (NCBI taxonomy): Eukaryota > Metazoa > Arthropoda > Insecta > Hymenoptera > Crabronidae > Pemphredon > Pemphredon lugubris. The sequence goes on from OW121815.1 coordinate 66,210,740, forward strand.
TTCACGTATGAATGAGAAAAAATAAACACATGATTACATATGATCTCAAATTATTTCCCAGTACCGAAAGCGAAGGAGGCAAGCAAGAACGGTATCTAGCGTCCTTGCGACAAGTAAAAAACGTTTAGCCTCATCCCTTGGTATCTGCAAGCCAATTAAAGACTCCGCTATTCTATTGCCTACTGTAAGAAGACGCACTTCAGCCGCTCAGAATTCGTTTTTGAACAGTGCTAGGTTTGCAGCGGGCATTACGAGGGTCAGTTTGTTCGGAGAAGGACTGGGAGTCAGTTATAGTCCACCGGGGTCAGTGAAATTTTTGTTTCTTCCACAAGGCCTGCAATTGGCGTTAATCAGGATTGATTTAAAATTGGAATTTGATAGATTACTAATTCAATTGCAGTAAAGTAATAAGTTTGATTGAATAACAAATTTGTGTCAAAATTAACTATAATTCGTAAGTGTATGATTACGATTCAAGAAACTATAAAATTAAGAAAATATATTTTCGTATTTTTGTAATGTTCCCTCTTAATAACATAACGCGTTTCGCGCTTCTATAATCTGTGCTTTGACCGCTTATGTGTGCTTGATATTGAAATTGGGTAAAGCATAAATGTTTAAATCGATTTCATGTATAAATAGGTGACCGAATGCAAACAAAACCGGGGTGTTTCGTAAAATGTTCGACGAACTTTAAAATTTAGCATGAGTCCCCTTCTAAGTATAATACTAATTTCAATTCAATTCTGTTTCTATTAGAGTATTGGTATAGTTTTAACGCATTTCTATTTTTAGTTGAATTTCAATATCAATGGAATACGATTAAGCACAATATTAATTTTGCTTGAACTTCGATTTATTTCAGATCAGAGCCAGAAGACTATGCCCCATCCACAGGCCCCACCGTCTCCCTTCTACCCCGTAGAAATCACTCCTTGAATAATCGCCTTCGCCTAAAATCAATCGCCGCCTCTGCTGATATACTCACCACGATTATGACCGAGCAACAGCTCTGTCATTCGAAATCCCCAAAGAATTCTGCAAATCGTAGAGATGTTTCGAACGTGGATAATACAACGTGCGTTCGGAATTTTATAAATCGTGACGATGAACCAATTTTCGATAGTCGGAGGAACATATCGAATATTCGAAATTTGGAAAATCGGGGCAACACAGAGATCTTTAAGAATACGCAAGAACGTTCGGATATACCAAATAGGCCAAATCCACGAGATATTTCAAATTTGGAAAATCGGGGAAACGTAGAAGTTTTGGAGAATTTACGAAACGATCAATATTTGGAGAACTCTTCAGACATTGAAATTTCGGATAATTCACTAGATATCCAAAATACCCGAAATAGTCAAAACCCGTTAAATATCGAAAAGATCAAAAGTCCTTCAAAAACCGAAAATTCCGAAAGCTTGTACGCTGAGTCCAAAACAGCGGTAAAACATACGAAAGAGGAAAGAAAAATCAATTCTGAGTTGATTGTACAAGCTCCAATGTATAATAATAACAATCCTTGCGGGGGTGGAAATAGAGGAGGTTTTAGAGGTGGTTATAGAGACGGGGCGAGAAACAATCATGCCAGTCAAAACTATGGACGCGATTCTTTGCCCGGGGGTGGTAGACAAAATTACAGTGGAGGAGGTAATCATTTTGGCCGCGATTTCGGGCAACATGGGTTTTTTAATCAAGGATTTGAGTGTGGGGGCCCAATGTTTGGTGGCAATCCCCCTTTCCGGAGTAGAAATCCGCAGCAGTTTAGGAATGAAAGGTGAGTGGAAAAAATTATTGAAATGTTCAACAGAAATTCATTAATGGAACATTAAGAAAATTTTTATTCCTGTAGTAGATATCGGTTCGCCCCACCAGAGAGACAACAATATCCTTTTGGAAACGAGTTTGGTGATAGGACTCATCCCTTTGCTGATCGATTTATACGTCCACGACCTCCTATGAATCCTACCTTAACATACCCCCCACCTAGAAACAATTCTTTACCACAAAGTGAAAACTCCTCGAATACCCAGAACCCCTTAAATTTGTCGAGTATGCAAAATTTAGAGAATTCAGGGAGCGGCGAGAACTTGGATAATCGTGGTAGTAACGAGAATCTGGAGAACATTCAGATCTTGGATAATTCGGGGAGGATTGCACTTGACTCAGAGAACCTGGAAAATTCGAGGAGTGGCGAAATTTTGGAAAATCCACCGAACAGTGAAAATGTTCATAATCCAATAAGAATTCCTAATTTTGAAAATTCTCCGAGTGTTCCAAATTTTGAAAATCCATCAATCGTCGACAGTATACAAGATCCAATAAATATCCAAACTCCATCCAGGATACACAATGTTACAGCGATTGAAAATCCTTTAGGTACCGAAAACATTCAAAATCCTTTGATAGTACAAAATATCTTATCAGTACAAACTCCCTTAAACATTAAAAATGCCCAAAATCCATCAGAAATTGATACCGTGAAAAATGTCCAAAATCCTTCAAGTAATGAAAATATTGACACGATTGAAAATCCTCCGAATATTGAAAATATCGAAAATCTGGAAAACCTATCGAGCGCGGAAAATATGGATAATCCATTAACCACAGTAAATGAGACCCGTCCGTTAGAAGAGATGAGCGGAAAGCAAGAAGAGGAATGCGACATTTACTGTGATATAGAAGCTAAATCAGAAGCGGATTATGCACAGCAAGAATCAGGTTGGTGGAAGCAATTAGATTTTTTATTTTAGATCGAATAAAATTCAATAATAATTGTAATATAAGTCTAACGATAACCACCCATGTCCGCTTAGCACCCATGTCCCCTTATCTAATCAAAGTAGTTACGGCTTACGATTTTTAATGGCTTTATTTAATTCTTCAGGTTCAGTGTTACTTCCGCCACCAGAGCCTCCCTCGTCACTTTTGGATCTTGAGCGTGGATCCCAAAGTGACCTGCAAAGCGAGGCTGATCGCGACAGCGAACAGGAACTAATTATCGATGATTGTCTCAAGGATGATCGTCCTTCCAGTAGGAACGAGAAGTACGATCCATTTAGCGTTGACAGCGATAGCGATAACGAGGGAAAGAAACCTAGTGTCAGTCAAGGAGATTCCGGAAATCAGGTACGAATCTTCGGTGTTGAACAGGGATTTTTTTAAAGGCGTTCACTTAAAAACAAATGTCAGTTGCAATGAGTGTCAAAATTATATAAAAAAAATATACCACAAAATGAATGTTGCCTTCAACACAGCCTGTTTTCCAGATGACGAATATGTATAAACTCTCTCAATTGGACAGCTCGGATTCATCTCAAGGTTCTCAGTCTCCCACGGAGTGTCCGAATTTCTCCATCTATTCTCCTCAAACTATAAATCTCGCTCGTCGTTCCCAGCAAAGTATTATCCCTTTAGAGCCGCCACCCCTCCCTCCGATGATGCCGGATGATGATGACGTGATCGTGGGAGACGTTCACCCTTGCGATCTGGCAGAAATTCCGGAAGGAAGTTACGTAGAGAGTTTAAGGAAGGAGAGGAGAGCGCTAAGCAGAATCGAAGAGAGGAAAAAGATGCGGACTGGAGGGGAACAAAGGGGCAAGATTACCTTTAAGATTGGAGGACGGACCAGGATTCAAGGGCGCATGGTAAACAGATGTTATCATAGTACTGTTGGTGAATGAATCAGTAATAATTGAAAACAATACCGATTTCAAAACAGTTATGTCCTTTCATCATCTTCTTTTGCGAAACTCTTACCGTTATTCATGGTATTATTATTAACGCTTAAAGGAATGGATTTCCATTACAGACAAAGGAAGAGGGCAATTCAGTAGATCGCGAGGAAGAACGGCAAAAAATTTCTAAGAACAATTCGGAAGTGATCACTGACGAACCCGAAAAAAATTCACCGAAATTCGAGAAAGTTCTCGAAAAAGAGGAGGATGAAGAAATCTCAAAAATTGACGTGCCAGAGAAGAGCTGCGACACTATATTTTCCGATACACTCCAACTTTCTCCGAAAAAGTGCGAGAATGAATTCGAAATGGAATCAAAGAGTGAAGAAGGTAATGAGGGAACGTCGAAAGAGGAACAAGTAATTTTAGAAAAAGCGAGAAGTAAAGACGATTCGGAAAGCGAGAAGGATGAAAAGGAAGATAATTTGGACGACGAAGATGACGATGAAGAAGATGAGGAGGAGGAGGAGGAGGATGAGAGGTTTCCAATAGAGAAAGACAGGATAAATGAGAAGAGTGAAGCGGATCCAGATTTTGGTAAGAATGACATTTTCAAATGGAAATTAAATTTTGTTAACGGTACTTAGTAATGAATCCAATAAATAAAATAGGAATAATTGTTTCTACGTAAAAGGTTCGTTTAATTTAATTAATTTCAGATCGCATTCCCTGGGAATCGGACGGCGCCTACACTCCCTGTAAGGACGAGATCAATCCGTCTGTAAAACCCACACCCGAACGGACTTTCGAAGCCGATTTGGAGCCGATCACGCCCACCAAAGACAAGACCGACGATTTCGAAAACTGCCAAACACCTCTCGATTACACGGCCTTAGGTACTGAGGCAATTTCTGAAACAGACGAACCGATGAATTTCGAGGACGAACTAACGCTTTTGAGCTTGAGGAGGGAGAAGGAGATGGAAGACGGCGAGATCATTGAAGAAAAAACGGTTAGGAATCTTTTTTGGGACGTTAACATTTTTCGCGGGCTTCGATGTGGTTTTCAACGATTTTTTAATTCGATTAATACGTTGAGCGTCGCTGCGACCAATGGTGACAATTTAGGTATATAACAATCTTTGTAGCCTTTAAAGGTCATCACGTCGCTCAAAGTGTCAAAAACTGTTTGAAAAACTGTAATGAAATTGTTTGTTTTAGTGGAAATTGAAATTGAGAATGAAATTTTGTTTGTTAAACCCATCTTTACCTTAATAAGATTGGAAGTTTTTTAAGGATTCGTTTTGTGTGTGGAATTATTAAGCTGGAGTTATGCAATTAAATAACCTAATCTTTCACAAATGAAACAGGTGGACAAAAGTACAAAGGAGAAGGAAGAAGAGAAAAAGAAGAAGAAGAAGAAAGAAAAGAGCAAAGAAACAGAAAAGAATAAAGAAAACATCGCTTCGGAAAATCAAGTCTCCTGGAAAAAATTGTCAAAGAGTACAAAAGAACGGTCGTACAGAGATAAGGTAAATAATTTATTACGTTTAAATAATTTTTTCATGATGTTGCTACGCAACGCGTGTATAAGATCAGACTGCAATTACTACTACTACTATTGTTGTTATTATTATGTTCAGGAAAAAAGATCAAAATCGAAGGAAAAAGATAAGCCAAAAAAGAAAAAAGAGGTGGTAAAGAAAAAGGAAAAGAGGAAAGAGTTACCTAGATATGACGTTAGGAAAATCGTTGCCGAGAAACCATCTAGGCCGAGGAAGGACGAATACGGACGAGATATTAGAGAGAAGTCCAGGCAGAGGTTTGTAATACTATTCTTTAACCATAAAGGGTAATAGCAACCGCAATAACAATAATCTCATCACGGGAATAGATCGAGAAGTCGGAGCACATCAAAAGTGTGCCGCTCTTACTCGAAACTTCGTTCACGCAGCAGATCGCGCCAAAGGAGCCCGAGATCTTGGTCTAGAGATCGCAGATCGTACACGAAGTCACTGTCCCGAAGGAGATCGTTGTCCAGGGGTAGACGAAAGTCACCAAAAAGGAGGTCGAATTCCAGACGGAGATCGACATCGAGGAAACGGTCTCTTTCCAAAAGGAGATCGAGATCTGTGTCAAGGAAACGGAGGTCTAATTCCAGGCGGAGGTCTAGGAGGTAAGATATTTTATTAATTCATTGATACACAGGGGGCACCAACTGCATTTTTACGAGAACGTTGAACCAATAAATATTAACCGGATCCGATTGTGAAAGTTCAAAATGTATGTAGTTGAGTAAAAAATCGGATAACAAACAAGAGTTAAAACAAGATCGAAATGGAGAATGTGAAATGAACATTTGTTTAAAAATATTCAGGCGATCTGTGTCCCGATCACGCCGCTCTCTCTCCAGATCCCGAGACCGTCGCAAGGAGAAAAAGAAGTACAAATCTCGTAGCCGATCCAGGAATCGTAAACGATCTAGGTCGAGATCGCCACGTAAATCATCGAAATCTGGTGATAGGAAGCATTCAAAAAGGAAAAATCAAAGCAGATCGAGATCCAAGGGCAGATCTTCGTGTTCCAGGAACTGGGAGCAAGTTGAAAAGATAGCCGAACCGGAGTTCCCAAGGGAAAGAGAAGAGAGGGAGTCTTGGAGTGCACAGTGGACGCCTTCGTGGTCGAGATCTGGGTAAAGATTTGCAATTAACTTTTTTGCTGTGCCAAATGGGTTTTACGGTTCATCATATATCCGTTGCGTTGAATGCTACTGAGTCTCCTGTATCACGTAATTCTAGGTCAAAGTCTCCACAACACCAAGTGCAGGAGCCCCTTGGTTCCCATGAGTGGTCGCCCGTCTTGGAAAATGTTCCCGTTCCTCCAAAGAACTTAACGGTCATCCTAACAAACAAAGAGGCAATTAAAAAAAAGAAAAAGGAGAGGAGAAAAGATGGAAAAAAAGGGAAAGAAGACAAAAAAAGGAAAGGGAAGAGAAATAGGACACCACCAACCTCGAAGGAGGTCTTTGCAAGCGGTGACAACATACTGGTCAGCGTGTGCTTTAATAAGGACGAGGGCAATCAGGTGCTGCATTTATTTCTTCGTAAATGTTAATATTGTTGTTATTATGAAGCGTTTGGAACTAACAATCTTACACCAAAACGATGTCCATAGACAGGAGTACCAGAACTGCCTGAAACGATTCCTCTTATTCCTCCCTTAAAACGTCGTCGTCGGGAGCCATTGCCGTTAACGAGTGATCCTCCAAAACGATCGAAAAAGGAGAAATCGAAGGATAAACGTTCAAAGTCACCGAAGCCGAAGAAAGAAAAGAAAAAGAAGTCGAAGGCAGCGGAAATTGCGGCTACGAAAAAGCCGGTAGCGGTGATTGATTTGGACCAATCACCGTTCAGAGAACAGACACCTTCTCCGAGAGATGTTATTGTACTTAGCGACGACGATGATAAACAGGTTTGCCTTTCTTTTCGTTGGTTTAATACAGTGATTGATAAAGAGAAAGATTGCTTAATGAAATGCATAAACATACGCACAATAACTTTGCTCCACAAGAAGAACGTTAAATTAACTTACGAAACTCTTTTTTTTCTTCAACCTCAGGTGCAACAGGCGACCCCCGAACATCCGGCACCCTCGAGTGCCACGCCTCAACATGATCAATTCGTCTCACAGGGTCCGAAAACTCCTCCTGAACCACAAATAAAATTTTCTATCAACAAACAAACCAGTAATCTGCGGCCATCGATGATCAACCCCCTGTTAGAAGAGGAAGAAGAGGAAGAGGAGGAGGAGGAGGAGGAAATGATGGACGAAAGGGTGCAAGAGGAGCTGGAGCTGAGAGCACAAGAAGAGCTTGAATTGAGGCTAAAAATTGGTCCGAATACACCACCGGAACCTCCAAGCTCACCACCCACGTCGCCGGATGCTTACGACCCATTCGATCCAACAAAATCGAGGTAGGTTGTTGCTCTGAATGACACTGTTATCACATTCTTAAATCAGTTTTTCATAGATCTACAAATAACTGTCAATTTATAGATCGCCAACTCCAGATCCTGCTCAGGATCCACCGCCTCAACACGAGCACGCAGAAACAACCCTTTCTCACGAGGAAACCCAACAGAAGGTTGATCAACCTTCCGAAAAGAATCCAGAGAAACCGAAGATCATCTCGATGGTGACGATTAAACGTGCATCGCCGTTAAGAGACGATTCTGGGGAAAAAAATGATGGATGCAAGGCGGAGGAGATGAAAAGTAATGATGGGCAACAGGGTCATGTTGTCGGAGGGGGTGGCGGGTTACCGTTCGCGGGTATAAATCCTGTTTTGGCAACAGTTGCAGCTGCTGTTCAAAGAAGTGCCGTGTTCGGAGGTGCTAGTGGTGGAAGTGGGAATAGAAGTCTGTTGCAGGTAATTTTTTATTTACTTTCTCTCAATTATATCTAGATTCTCGGTCATTTTAACATAACCATTTCTTATTTCATCGTCATTTAGTATTGTTACTAGTAGAAGTAAGAGAAATTTAATAAGTACCAAGATTAAACCACAAGCTAAGATCGAGAAATACATTGCTTTCCAGGCCAATCGTATATCACCAAGTGCTCAAAGCAAACCTCGCCTACCGCCACCTGCGGCAACCTTTTCGAATCCGTTAAAGCCGGCAACAAGATCTCAGAAATCCCAAAACAAAACGAATGGGCAAAATGGCAATGATTCAATCGGCGAGCAGACTGAAAACGTGGATATGTCGTCGCCGTATTCCCCTGGGTCGACTTTGAGCGACGGGATGTTCGATCCACCCAGCCCAGGAAACTTTAATGGTTCACCAGTTCCGGGTGCTGGTAGTGGAGGTGGCGGCGGTGCTAGTAGCGGCGGTGGCGGTGGGGGAGGAGCTGGGACTCAAGTAGTAAAGAATAGTAATGCTGCTAAGGTATGTCTTTTGTGTTGCTTTCTGCACAAGGCATAAGCGTGTCAAGAGACAACACATGTCCGTAGTATTTTAAGATATGATGCACGGTTAACAAGAAAAATAGTCTTTACGGATTAGACAACTAGAAAATGAATGAATGCTAATTGTTGGAGTGATATTGAAAAATTCTGTTCTCAGGTAACGAAAGGAAACGACAAGAAAGATGCTTTCGACGTTCTGTTCGGTTCAGCACCGATAACCAAAACTTCCAGTAAACCAGTTAGGAGCAAAAAATCTGACAAAGACAAAAAGAAAAAACGTAATTATAGAATTATTTTGAAATATTAGAGTGAATATGTACGTATAAACTCAGAAGTTCCCCGAAACCCGTAGTTCCCTATGCGGTTTTCAAGACACTAGCTTGGCTTCTCCAAGTTTTGTTCCGTTGCGCTTTATTCATCTGAGTTCATAAAAAGAACAAATTTAATCCGTGGGGTGGAACTTGGATATACCTACTCTGGACTGTGATAGGTAAAACTCAAGCGATATAAAACTACTTAAACGTACTTTCGTTGCAGCAACAAACCCAAAAGTTGGCGTAAGAATGGACGAAAATCAACTTCAAATACTGGATGATCTGCCAAGTTCCGCGGTTGAGATGCAAGTTAAAGATAAAGTACGTTCTTGTCACTTTACTACGAACTGTAGACATAACAATATACATGTTGAGGCGCTTAACGCTATCACTTTAAGTACCTCCATTGTTTTGTGTGTCTTAAGAAACAACGTAGGAATCTTAGGTGACTGTCGAAAGTACCTCACCCTGCATACAGTGTTTCACTAACTTTGTTATTATTTGCAAATCTAATAACGGTATTTTATCTGGTAAACCATCCCTTCATAGTACGTCTGTAACAGAGTTAGTAAACACTATATACTCATATGTGTATTGTATTGGTAGCATTTTTATTTTGCACAAATTGTTATTGCCTATATTTTATTGCTCGATCCAGTTTTAATAACTAAATGAAGAAAAACAGTAGTTGTAGTTGCCTTTTAAACAAAAATGTGAAAGTTTTCTCTGATACAACTTTCTTTACACAAGTTGTTTTACATGTGTTAGCTGCCTAGCGCTCACTATTTTAATTAGATTTTATATTTTCAATTTACGTCTATTTCAGTAGATTTCTTGCGAGTAATAGTAAAATTGTAGTTCACTGTATTATCATTGGTTAATATGATTGGCGAGATATAATGAGATAATAATAATAATATATAACCAGTTCGGAATGTCTGCGCAGTTCCTAAAGAAACTAAATCGCCAGGAACGCGTCGTGGAGGAAGTGAAATTAGTTTTAAAGCCACATTACACGAAGAAACATGTCACCAAGGAAGAGTACAAGGATATCATGCGGAAAGCTGTACCGAAGGTACTATAACCGTTGTTTTGACTATTTTTCATTTCTGAAGTTCAGTATTACTGTTAGTATTGTTTCTCGTTGGCTCCTAATGTTATCATTGATAATACTCATTCACTGACTTTGAGGTTCAGTATTAGTATGTATCATAACGTTTATACAAATTCACATCACTGCACAAAAGGTGTGCAGATACGGGACCGAATGGACACTCATTTCTGCATAATTTGCATAATTTAATGCGTCACCAGAAAATAAATATCCGATACAGCATACAACGGTATAAAGTACTTTCATTTGAATGTGCAGATATGCCATAATAAGACCGGGGAAATCAACCCTAAGAAAATAGCGCACCTAATAGAAGCTTACGTAAGGAAATGCAGAAACAGCAAGAAGAAAACCAGTGAAGGCTCTTCAACTAAGGCTACTAAGTCAGCGTAAGCAAAATAAATCCCGATATTAATGAGTATTGACGCATCGCAGTACCGAATGATGCAGGGTATCTTGCGGCCAATTACAAATGATGAGTGTTGTTCATCCAATTCTTTAAATGGAATATACAATTTCATCAACTCGTACCTTATCTCTGTGGCTATGCTCAAATAAATATTTCTACCGATATAAATGATTGTTTGATGATTCTAGCAGTCTGGAAAATAATTATATCTGATCTTTATTACAGAAAGGTCCTGTGGAGTTGATTCCGAGTCCCATAGGAGACCACAAGACTTTCTTAGTTCCCGGGCTGAGCCATTGTTCATTGTCAAGTCGAGTGCGAGAAACAAAGCAAAAACAATCGTCTTACGCTGAACAGACTAAAATGAAAAAAACGAATAGGTTTTACGGTAAATGGGAAAGGAATTGTTTTAGCGATAAGTCGTGGACCGATTAACGTCACGGTATCTGTATTCTCTGTAAATACGTAATTATAATTGAACCGATTGGTATTTCTTTGTATACACATTCACATCCACACGCATCCTGAAACTGTGAGAGTGATGGGAGTGAGGGGTGAGGGAGGGAGGGTCAAGGGTACGGAACCTCGAGAGGAAGGAAAGATATGTACTGCAGGCCCACCGAAAATTGGCGGAATAACGGGGACTACAGTATTATTGGCAGCTGGAAAGACTGCACATATGGCGGCTGGGAGGAGTTATCTGTCCCCACTTGTGTCTCTGCATCGAATTTCTCTAACTCCGGAGCACTCATTGGTCTATACTTGTCGGATTTCTCTGGAACGCCGCAAATGCAGTCGTTTAAACACGATGCGTGCACGCGCCAGCAGGAATGTACTCAAACTACTCTCACGTGCCGCAGATGCCCATTATAGGGTTGTACCATTGACGTACATTAGACGCATCATTATTAACACAAGACCAATTAAGTGCATTAATGCGCATGCAGAATTTCAGATGAAGTTATCAAGAGAGGGTAATTCCCCTCGGACTCAGCCACCGCGTTTATCCGCCAGCTTTTGGTGCAACTACAGTATTATCGGCAGCTGGAAAAACTGCACGTGTGACGGCTGTGATTGGCTCGCGGTCCCCTCTTGCGTCTCTGTATTGAATAGCCCTAGTTTGGGTGCCTATTAATCACGTTAAGCGCTCTTGGCAAGCAAGGTGTCATCGGTAAGCATGACAGCACGACGCGATCGTCGTGTTCATGTTTCGCATACTTTCAGTGTATCGTGTTAGTTTAATATAGAAAAGTAAAGATCTTGTAATGTTACATTGTAAGAATTCCTTCGTTTTATTTAAAACTTTCTCAGAAACTGAAAGCCCGATAAGTCAGTAAGATTTCTTAATCATCGCTAGAGAAGAGAGGCGGGTGACTTTAGAAGTAATTTAAATTAATTAAAAGCTAGAGAATGAATATAATTCGCTTATTTTGTATTTACGGAAAACATGACGGAGTTGAGATTAGTAGAGGTGGCGTGGTCCTTGAAGATGTTAGTGAATTTTAACTCTAATAAAATATAATTAAATCTCACGTATAATTCTGCGTTTGAAGCTCAGTATGCAGTGTATTACCAGAAAAGTTACAGTGTACTGTTTTGCATCCAATTACAAATGAGATGGTGTGACGAGGAAACTTTTGCCAAGAACAAGGCTGGTGGGGACTCTTTTGCACCCCACCTCCTCAATTGAACATCTCTTTACTAGGGGTGTGCGGGCACCCGAAACATTCGCATGATTTTTGCAGGATTCAAATTGGAAATATGAGAGTACCTTGATAGCCGACATTCTCGGGTAGACAGTACACAAACACCCACGAAACTGGTTTTTAGTCGGTACCCATCGGTACCCGACCGACTAGACAAAGCCCACCACGAATCTCGGTGTCGGGTCCCCGAGAATCTCCGATATCAAAGCATTGTCCGATCCTCGCCCCGCTTGACTCAAACATACGTCACCTCAACGTCCTTTGACGTGTCGTCAACGTTCAGACAACTGCCGCGATTACGCAAATAACCATTTGCATACAGTGTGCTTGAAAATATTTTCGAACGAACATTTTTGAGATTGCCGGAAAATTTATATGTATAGAAGGTTTCCCATAAGACTATACGAGTATACACTATATGTATAAACAGATAAACCTCGCATTTGTAATATGTGACGTATTGTATTGCACTTTTCACGTTTTTACAGCATGTGCGATGGGAAAAAGAAAGAGTGCAAGCTAGGGGAGGGGATCAAAAAGGGTGAAACTATCGAAATATATCAGCCATGTAAAGTTTGCTGATGCCCATGTATTCAACGTACTGTAGCACGTAAAAAAACGAATCGAAAAATAAAAATGATCGTTTTTCATTACATCATAGAGCCGTAATATTCGAAAGTTTGTGAAACAGATAGGCTGCGCACCGCTATATGTATTATAATTGCTCCCTACCTTCGGATCAAGTGATACACAAATCAACTGAGACCAAACGAAACAGCTTTTGAATTATAAATATTTAATCATTTTTAGGGAACTGAAATTAATAGCTGTGACGGTTCATTTTTCTACCCAACGTGAGGGTTCTCATAAAATTTTTAATCCACACATATTATTAATTTCCCTGAATAACAATATCAATAAGCGAAATCACATCCTTATTTTTACTTACACCATAAATACTAAATTATTATTAATTAAATTATCTTATTTGTAAACCTGACGATAAAGAAAAATGGAAGGAATTATCGTGAATCGTGTAAAAAAATGGAATATTTCTGCCGCGGCGTGTTCCAAGTAAAGAGCTCCTGACATTACAGTTGTAGTCGTCACCGCGGCACACGAAACTGATTCTTGAGTAATTCTCCGAGTTACGGTTTAAATGATACTCAAATAATATTTAAACGATTTTGAAAGAAATTTTTTCGATAATATGATTGACCATTCATGATCCTGGTAGCTAAAAATGTAAAGGATAGATAGATTTAGATTGTGGGAGAGAGAGAGAGAGAGAGGGGAAATCGCTTTTGAATGATGAGCAGCAAACTTTTGTACCGAATAGCGATGTATATGTATATATAAATATATATATACACATAAATAAACAAATAAAGAATTTATTATTATCGATTTTGATGAAATGATTATAATAAATAAGCCATTGTAGGTTCAGAGCCAGTTACAAGACTTGACAACGATTTTGGATTAGTTGGAAATTACTACAAACAAAATTACGTTCTATCTTGTCGCAATAATTTCCAACTGACTCGACATATGAAGGGAAAACATGTGAATTCGGGCAATATTTTTTACATACGAACAAATTAACAGTTGACCATAAAAAAATTACATGTGTACATTTTTTGGCAATTTTAAGGTAATAGTATCATTCCGTAGAACATTAGAGATGATTTTATATAATTCATGTACATAGCAAAAAACAATGGCAGTATTGAGTTACGTGGCTCTAAAAAATGTTAGTTCTTCTAAATATGGTTTTACCATCCCACTTTTATGATACTCACGCATTTAACGTATGTACAGTGGAACCCCGAGTATCCGAACACCTTCGAAAAGAAGTCTGTCAAGAATTATTCGCAATATAAATACGAAGGTTATTTCTATTTGAACTGTTTATTCGATTCTCGAATAATCAAAGCTCTATTAAATTCTGGATCACAGAAAACGGTTCCGTAAATCAAACTTTCTTTTCCTATACCATTCGAGAGATATAAACGTGCGAATTATGCGAAATCACAGATATCCGGCGAGGGGTTACCGTGATAATGAATCTATGCAGAGGTAGGAACTTGCTTCTCGGTGTTTGTGCTCGTTTCTGGCGTTCCTTGCATTAGACGAGACTATTGTTAAGAGGTTTCCTCAAGTCTCCTTTTGAGCGTAACAAGGAGACTACTCACACCGCGCAAGTTTTTCCACTTTTCTCAGGTTCTTGTCAGGGTTTGACGCCGACGAAAACGGCCTTATTCAACTCCCTGTCGCTCGCTACTGGTCGCTACTGACCTCAGGTATGCGCGCAATATCTTTCTAAATATGTATATTAGTAAGTGCATTTTAATAATAAAATTCTCTATAAAACTGATTTAGAATAATTATCTTCGTATGTGGATGGAAAGTAAACGATTAAAACACTTACTAATATTATTAATTATGGCTAATTAAATGTTTAATTCTCCGTCGATCGCAATCGCTCTAAGGGATGCGTAGAGTAGTTTTCTTACTTTTAATAAGAACTTATTCTGAACGAACTAAAATACTTACGGATATGTTAAAAATAAAAAATACTACACACATCTCTTGAATAAATAGTGACCGACGGATGGTTTATATACTTTTTGTCTTTCCGGCTAATTGAAATAGCTCAAGATATTATTATACGGTAACTCAGGGTTAATAGATATTAATGAGCAGCACGCCAAATCTAAGATAAAAATTAACATTTAAACGCACTGGCAATTTAACACTGTAATGTGTCTATACAAATTCACGATTTATTTATTAATAACAAACTATAGGATTAAGTTCGACTTTTTACAAGTTATCTCTCACACTTTCGCACGTAAATTCACATTTAACCACAATACACAATGCTCTCTCGCTGAATTAATGAATTGAACGTATCCTTTGAACTGAGAAACGTGTAATATAATATCGCGTTAATTAACCGTAGCCATTAGTTATCCTAAATAATTAAAATGGAGACTCTTTACATTGCGGTAACACCAACGATTATACAAGGAATACAAATGGCTGGAACTTTGTTCTACGATTCTGTTAATCGATGAATCGATCGATCGCGGTATCTATTATTTCATAAATTAAGACATCAATTTATGAACAGATGGATGTATGATTTGATGAATGTATGAGCGAATGAAACAGCCAATCGATCGTTTTAAGCAACGAATGGATGAATCAATCAATCAATGAAAGATAAACGATTCGGCGAATCAGTGAATTAACGAATCAATCGGATGCACGCATGATGGATCAAATCGAGAATGAAAGAATCGTTCACGAGAAAAGTATCTCCAGATCGTCCACATCGCTCAACGAAAAATCGTCCGAAAGATCATTAAAATCCACGTTTGGATCATAGTCAGGGCTATCGTCCCCCGAATCGACGCCAGCATCATCGTCATCGTCGTCGTCGTCGTCGTCGTCATCATCATCATCCTCGTCATCGTCGTTATTCTCTGGATCGTTTTGCTCGTTATCCCCGTTTCCCTCCGTTGGGGCATCCGCATTTTCTATTTCAAAATTCGGTAGTTAGGAGAGTAGATAGTTAGTGTCATTTTTGAGGTGGCAATTATAGTAATAATTGAAAGAATACTTGAATTAATAATCACTGTAACAAAACAACAATCCGAATAACAATTGACTAAACCTATTAGCTACAGTAATCATAACAGTAGTATTGCACTAATTTTTCGAGTTAATTAGTCTCATAATCTAACGTAATGTCCACGGAGTAATCCTCAATGAACTCAGTGAAGAAATAAAAGCTAATTCTCATCATCATAATCATCGTCAATAAAATGTAATGCTAACCATCGGCGTTATTATCATCGGATGCAGAATTCGAAGCGTCATCGTCACTGGCGTCCAGATCCTCCTCATCGTCATCTTCCTCAGCTTCGTCCTCGTCATCCCTCCTCCGGCCCACGTCGTAGAGCCTGACACAGGACTCCTGAATACTGTCAAATTCACCCTGATTCTCGACTATAGCAATTTGAGTATCGAATTTGTTGCACGCTAGCCCGTAGATGCCTCTTTTCACGTCGCAGGTCGCTGGATTAAATTTGAATATTCAACCATAATTCGAATCAATATCCATATTGATAACTAAATTAATATATACAATTTTATACACCAGCCCTAAAATTAAGGATGCAAGGTCTTTCTCTTTATCTTTGAAAGGAACTACAATCCTAGAATCTAACTGTATTAATCTGTGAACTCCTATGAAAATCAAACTCACCTATATTACTATAATCTAATGCGTCGACAGTTTTAAAGCTGGTAACGTAGTGCGACTCATCCCCGTTCTCTTGATCCAACGAAACCGCATATATGATATTATTCACTGGACTGAAGATAACTTCCATCTGATCTAACGTAGGCACAGTCTTCAGCAGGTGAAATGTTCTCAAATCCCATACTTCAGTATTAGACACTACCTCGGTTCCATTAGGATGAAACACTCCGTTAAGGGTCTGGTTAAGCTTATCGAATTTGTGTATCTCTTTTCCAGAATTAACGTCCCAGAGAATCCCATCACTAAGCACCAACTCATCGTTCATACTAAACGTAGCCCTGTTCTTGGTGTACTGATTTGAAATAGATGGGGCAAGCGTTGCGAATAACTTTCCCGTAGCTACATCGTATATCGTAGCATCTTTCCCCTGAGTCCCTATAATCCTATCCTGAAGCTTACCGAATTCCACGTAGTCTTCATTGTCGAGAGATAAACGCATGTCAAAGAAAGTGCCAATGCTCCACAACGCGGACATTGGACTACGCCAAGCAGTCGAAGTTAAAAATAAATCCCCGCGTCGATTGCATTCCATGTGATAAACATAAGACTCGTGGCACTGGTACGTGGCTTCTTCCACGGCGGTATGTGTATTGAACATCTTCACGTCACCGGAATAAGTGCCTAGTAAAAGATACTGCTGGCAAGGTGAAAATGCACAACACGTGAACGTCCCTACGTCAGTTGGTCGAAAAGTCTTTACCGGACAGAATCTACTGTAAATGTGTCTGCGATCCAGTCTCCTGCCATCGTAGCCCAAGGGTCGTCGGGATAGCCTCATGGTGAGATTTATAGGAGTTGAATTCTTGGTACAGGGATCTGGACACTTATGAGGCTCCAGAAGATTAAACTGCGGACAGGTGACCATGGGGTTCTTACAGAGAGCATGTTGATTAGTGAGGTACTCTGTTATTATAGAGTCCAGAGTAATGCTGGAACTGGAATTGTAAGTTGGTCCTGAAGTAATAAGTGCTCCTATATGTCCACTAATTTGTTTCTGTAAACACCTGGCGGTGCAATTAGAAGAGGAGAGTCTATTGTCGCACTGCTGGTTCTTTTTTTGGTTAATTTGGAGCTTTATCGGCTGGTTGGTGGAACTCTCCGATAACTTGGAGTGGGAAAGATATCGCGACGAGGACGTCGAAGACGATGGTAAAGGGGACGCTTGGTTACACCTAGTATTGTACAAATTAACGGTGTAAGGTGCCCCAGGTGAAAAGCCGTTTCTATTTGAACAGACTACCGCGGGGCTTCTATAATTCAACTTCATAATCGATTGCGCGGTAGACTCTAAATTTGCCTCTCTCTGCAAAGACCCTGCAGTCTCTGTTAAACCCTTTGACAGCAAATGTTGATAAATCAACTGATTAAGCTGGTGCTCGTTATATTGTATCCTAGTCTGAGCGACAACGTTTGCACGGTGTAAGCTGACCAATGATATCTCGTACTCTGCGCCAGTTGGCTTCGCCTTTCCTGATACTCTTTCCATCAGCTCCAAAGCATACTTTTGGAAAATCACATGCTCCTGCCTTTTCTCCTGGAGAATAGGATCTTTCATCAGGGCCTGAATCTGGCCATCGGTGAACATGGGTAGCTTGCTGATAATCTGTCGAACTTTCTCGCTGCGAGCCAAACCTGCTAAAGCTCGACAAGCTAGAGCTCGTATACTGTCAGCATCAGTGATGGGTGTCTTCACCATCATTAATTGTAATAAAACCATAATACCATTATTGGATCGTACACTTTCCCAAATCTTCTGTATTAACTCTTCGCTGTTATTAATATTTGCCTTTTTCTTTGCGGAACCAGTCACCGAGTATCTGGCCACGTTTCCTCCGATTCGATTAATAGGAGCGCAGACGCAGTTGATAACTGCTCGCAGAGCTGCGCGTTGTACATCGGCATCAGCTATTATCTCACATTCAGCTGCTGCTAAGAGTAAATTTATTGCCATCGTCATCGACATATCTGGCATATCCACTCTCTCACAGAGGAGAATCATCACTTTAGGAACCACTGAGCAAATTGCTATTACATCCAAGCAGGATCTCACAGTCTCTGCACTGGATGTAGTGTGAACCCTACCACTGTAATTCCATTCCCTTGCGAATGCTATGATTTGTAGTAACAAAGTAATACCACCTAATCGATAAAGCTCTTCTACAGGAGGCCAGACTGCCCTAACAGACATGAGCTCCTGTAGAATCTCCACTTTGCTCTGTACTTCCTCGCTGGTCAATTTACATGGTTTGTAAGGAGGTAATGAAGGCTGCCAAGTGTCCCTTTCTGCTCTAACGTTCTCCGCTCTTTGCAACTGCTCGGCTTTGAGATGGAGATGTGCCTCCATGTATCGCTTAAGAGCCACCGCAACATGCCGAACTATTTGCCGAGAAGCACACTCTTCGTCGTCATTCAATGCTGGCTCCTCTTCGATATTGAGAATCGGAAGAGTAGAGATGACGTTAAACAGTTTACGCAAACCGTCCTGAGCATCGAATTCCTCCAGGATCACCTTGAAAGGGAAAGAGAAGCCGAAGAACATCGTTGCGTGGCATCTACCCGAATCGTGACTACGCTCCAGCAGCCACAAAGCGTAACTAACCAAGTCCGAAATAACACGTTTTGGGAGCAAGCATACTCGTTCCATGGCGTCCTCGCAGTATGCAAGATAATATAAACAAATGGAAACTCCGGTGGCCGCTACGCTTGGTCTGGGGACTTCCAATAGTCTCTGGAGACCGCCAACTCCCAGGAACTCTATTGAGAATTTCTTATGACATAAAAGGGAAGCAAGATATTTCAAGGCTTCGAATGCTAATCGGCTATCCTTGGTCTCCCTCACGTTTATGTATTTCAGGATCAGCTCTAGTGCATTTTGCTCAAACACGTGTCCGAGGAACTCTTGATATTCTCCCATCGGCGTTAAGTATCGCAAGATTAACATCTGACGAGTTGCCAGTGTGGGTGGGTGGATCTGTACATTGCCAATTACATACGACTCCATTTCAGCCCAGGAGGAATTTGAATTCCCTTCTACCAGAGTTGGTGGGTTGGAATTCTGCGAGTTACATCGCACTCTGTTTACAGTTTTGGTTCTGTCCCTGTTACCAGGGACTGAACTTGTAGAAATTTGAGAGTTGGAAGTCTTGGTTGGAGGAGCCGAGACAGGTGGAGACATAATTTCAGGGTAAATGGCATCGTTCTTTATTTCTTTGGAGCAGTCTTCTTTTCGCTTCTTCTTACTTGGCAAATGACTTTCTATATCCTCTTCAGTATCCTCCTCGACATCCTCCTCTGTACTCTTGCTAACTCCATTTTCCCTCCGCTTCTCCCTCACCTTCCTCTTCCCAGGTACTCCTTTATTATCCTTTTCGTTGTCCCCTCTATTGACACGTTCCTGTCCAAAGTGTGCAAATGGTCTTGAATTACATTTTTCTCTCTCCTGGAGCTTGTGTAACCGCTGAAGCATCAGTGGTACCATCCTTCCATTCTGTTCCCTGAATCCTGTAGCAATGTCCTGGACCTCCATGGCAGCTGCTAATAAGCCTGTTGCATAACTCTGGAGGGGTTCCACACTCTTCTCTGCCCAAGAGAAGAGACGATGAATTAGGCCTTCCATATCAGGTTGAAATACCGCTGAGGTTTCCAAGCCAGGGAGGATGTCTAACATTAGACGGCAGGCTGCTATATTTAGTTTGCGAACATCTCGACCACTGACTCCAGATCTTGACCAGTATGTATCTCGGAGATAGTCGTTTATTAACTAAAGGGGGCAGAGAAAGGTGATCACATGTTGTAAGTTGCTTTAAGCAATGTGTCAGTTTGAGACTGAAATGCTATTGAAGAAGATTTTGGTGCTGTTATAGTTACACAATAAATTAATTCAGATTTATATACTGATTACTACAAAAAGCTGTTATAGAAAATGATATATGATTGCTGCAAAATTTGAACACAGTGAAATCTCTATCCACTAATCTCACTTATCCGTAATCAGCACTACTTTTTCTGGTTCCTCTACATTGTTCATATATATACCACTGGTGGTCAAATTGTGGTTCACGAGCCAAACGTGGCTCCTCTGGGCATTTAATGTGGTTTTCAGGGAAGGCAGAGAAGAAGCAAGAGAACATGTAATAGCGACAAATCAATTTCAGTCCGTATTACGTTGAATTATCTATTAAAAAAAAAAAAACATAATGCACTTGGCTTTGTCGTGAATCCTCTTTCTCATATATACTATGTGCATGTATATGTGTGATAACATGTGAATATTAATTATGTGTATAAAATAATAATTAAAAAATGAATTAAAAACATTTGTATGTCTTAATTACACAAAATAACAATCATTTAGAAGATATGGCTCTCTAGTATGTGTGATAGGCGAAATATGGCTCCTGTTATGATAAGGTTTTGGCACCACTGATATATAGTATAACATTACTGAATTAAGTTTAAAATGTGCTCGAAAATCATATAAAGATTATCACGATGTTCTATTCAGAGGAATAATATGAGGTTTCAATCCATCACTCATGTGGCCCATGTTCATGTATACACACAACCAGGCGAACCCTATGTTGTATAATTTCAGTCACAAATAATTGTTTAAAGTATATGCCAGATAAAAGAAATGTTTACCAGCTGACCCAGCAACATATATAAGCTACCAGGGTGTGCATATATAATTATCCATTTATTCCATTTTGACATGCAGAAACCTTAATGCACGCAAGATGTTTTGGAGCTGACCCGGCATATAAATTCGGAGTCACCTGTATATATAAAATTGAATAAATTAAAAGTGAAGTTGAAACTCACCTTAGTCATAAAATTATCTTTGCGGAAGAGGACTTTCAATATGTGTCCGAAGTTACATTCTGGATCAGTGCGAGACGGATGCCTTTCATCAAATGGATCTGGATCCATTTTCAAATAATTTTCTGTTTCCAACTCAATTATCTCTGCCAGCCTCTGGAGCGTTGGTATAGGATCATAATTGGGTGACGAATTCTCTTCCTCCCATTGTCGAAGAATTTGCACAACATCAGTGACTTCCGCCAGTGATTCGTTTGCCATTATTGAATATTCTGTTTATTAAGATTCCTATTAGTTTTCAACGATTCATGAGTTAAGTAATGAGTTAATTTATTGCAGTAAAGTAATTAAAAATTTGTTCATGACAGTAAATGTTAGAAATGATAGGTTAACAGAAAAGTTAATCAAGAAAGGGATTTATTAGTGGAATTTTTGTATGTCGGTATTAGCTTGATAAATATCACACAAAACTAACCTCAAAATTTGTGGACAACGAATACGAAGAATACTGTGCAAACGAAGAAACACGTTACGCTGATACTAAAAGGTAATGTTCACTGATAACGATTGTACGTTTGAGATATTTCGTACGATGAGTAACACGTCGTCGTTAGCGCGTGTGTTTTTTAGGTTATGTTTGCAGTTTACCTATAAAATTTTCTTCCTATTCCCAACAATTTCTTCGTTGGGCTGGTTCTTACGATACGACGGGCTGGTTTCAATTTTCCCCTCTCTCCGTTGCACCGATTACTAAACGCACTGGCTCACAATTCTTGTTCGTGTTTGTTTATTTTTTGTTTCTTTTATAAAAGTATGAAACCACCGATGTCTACACGCATGTATGTAAGCTTCTCCCGCATAGATCCCGCAAGTAAACGTAGAGGTAGTTTTTCGGAACGCAACGAGCTACGCGGGAAAGCGAGTATTCTGATTGGTACTGCACAAGTCTGATGTGTTTGCAATGATTAAAAATGGAGTTATTATACAGTATGCCCTCTTACGGTTAAATAACGTAAATGTTGGTTCCACAGGTAGTTGTAATATAAAGGTGCATCCTGGCTACACGGATTGGCCTCGTCCAACGCATTAGTCTCGATAACGGACTATAGTGGCAGTGCATGGCAGTGCGGCTTTGCCAATCGGCAAAGTCAGGACCGTCAGGACCCACCTTAAGGATGATCGTGATTTTACCATTCCAGTACAATACGGGACGCGCATGCGTACAGTTGATTTCATTGATTGTACAAGTTTATCCTCAATAACAGGGATGTAGTATGTTCGCTGATATTGACAACCTCCATTTACCAGTACATACACTCTTCCTAACAGATTGGGAGGTGCGACTAGTTAGTTTCTAAAATATTTTTGAAAAAGTACTAAAAACTAATTTTTTATTTGTAATAAAAAAACAACGGGAACAGCATTAAATATAAACGAATATTTAAATCATGGGGAATTTACAAGAAAAGTAATGGGAATGCATGGAACAATTTTTTATTAATTAAAAAATATAGTTATCTTTCCTTTAGTTATAAAATGTTTTATAATACAGGACGATCTATATAAGTATAACATGATATAATAACTGTTTTATATGATTAAAAACAAAATATCTTTTTTAACTGTTCTTACACGGAGTAAAAACAAACTAAACTATCATTAATGTCAAAATAATAAAATATTTGTTTCGAATACTGTACGGGTATTTAAGTTTCACATCGTAGATTAATTTGCACTGCAAGTGCAAAAAAAAAGTTTTTGATTATTTCTAATTATTTCTAATTCTTTCCCTCAGGAATGTTTTCCTTTGATTCCTCCTTTTTGATGGAAGATTTTGTTTCAGAACTGGAAGTATCATCATCTTTAGTAGAAATATTTCCAAACTCAGAAGTGAGATTATCGATGGACACATCTTGATCTTCAGATTTGTTTTCTACACTTTCTGTATCAGACATCAGAGCTTTTGGTGCAGTTTTTGGAGCTCGCAATGGCTTGCCATATTTCTGAAAATAAAACATTATTTTTATGTCTTATGTAATTATTCTCTAGTCTCCAATAATTATGTCTATAAAAAGGACTCACCAAATCCGCTGTCACTTTTGGAACCTCATACTTCTCAATCTTTGCAATCCTCTTTCGCTCTGCAATTTTGTGCTCCTTTCGTTGCTTCTTTGAAAGACACATACTCTGTATAAGAACATTCTTCTTCTTAGCAGCTTCCAGCGGATCATAAAATGCAGTCCCACCATTCCAATCCTCATCGCTGTTAGTACACGATGCTTCAGAAGAAACTTCATCAACTAATCTCATACCACGCTCCCTATGAGATTCCACGTGAACAAAGCTGTCCCAGATTCCACGATTAGGGCAGTTTGACACATGATGGTCGTATTCCATAGGGTCAATGAGATGGGTAGCATCGTAGGGACAACGACGTTTTTCCATTTGTCGGTGTTGCTTGGAACACTTGACTAAGTGGAAGGATAAACGGCTCTTCGGCATACGGTGCGAAGGCTGGTACGGACATGTTACCATTGGGTTTAATGGACTAATCATCTTGCTGCAAAAGATTTTTGCAATGTATTCTGCATGCACATATATTCTTATAAACGGTGCAAAATAATCATAGTTTTTTTATTCAGGATCAGTCGGATAACTGCACAAATAATGCAAAGAATTATAAAATTACAAGAAGTACTTGCACCACATAAATCTTTCAAAAATGCACAATTGATGGAAAAACCATAAGTTCTGTCATAAACTACTTTCGAACTTTTGATAACATAATCTAAATTTATTTAAATTATTCATAACAATCTGTATGTGGTCTACTATTGTACAGTTACTCACAAAACTGAGCATAAACTGATGCAGGCATTGCCAATTTTGTGGTAGTAAAATACCTGCGCTTTTATGTTTTTGCATAACATAAACAAATACTTTGTTATTTTTAGTTCTTGTTGCTAATTGTCCATTAAAATATACAAACCTAACATATATTGCATTGTCTCTCTCAATAATGTATGTATCTGTTTATTATTTCAACCATACTGGCATCTGCATTAGTGTACATTCAATTTTGTGAGTAATTGTATGTGCATCGCCTGATATAAGAATGTACAATGCACATTCCAAATGAAATAAAAATTCAAACTGATTTGAGTCGTTTAGAACCGCGTGAAAAAAAGTGAAAAAAGTTCAAACGCAAGGTCAAAAGATCAACATTTTTCAAACCGATTGTACAACACCGTATTATGTACCACATCGAAGTTTTTTGGATAGTTTATATAAGCAGGACTGTATACATACGGTATTATACACATTAGAATTACGGAATTTGGTAAACCTTCCGTCGGAAAGATATAAATCAGTGTTAAAGTGCATTAATAATATATCACACTAATATTTCCGATTTAAAGTTACTTGAAATTACAATTCAATTTAACGGTACTTACAACTGCGAAAGTCGACAAACTCTTGCGTTATGAAATAATGCCACCAAGCTGTTCTTTTCGACTGACTCGTACTTTCTGTTCCGTTCCAGTCAACGTTGTCCTACAGTTCTCTGCCGCTATACAACTGCTCCGGCAAGAAGACGATCTCCAATCTCCAACTGCCTCCAACAATTCTTTGTGTGCTTCAAACTGTTGGGGGTACGCTGGGGCCAGCTGGGGCTCGTTGCCAGAAAGCACGAACTTGTCATGCGCAGTAACGCCGGCTTCACACATTGGTTCCAACGTTGGCGCCAACGTTGGAACCAATGTGTGGAGCCGGCGTAACACGTTCGGCCAATATCATACCTATTTACAAGAATAAGGTGGGGGTCCAATTCTCGGAACCGCACAGTGTTCGGAAATTAAATTTTAGGCGGATAAGCCTTTGTTTCATATTTTAGTATTAAGCAGTTTTTATTAAAGATTTTGGAGCTTTGAAGGATAATAATTTATACAATATTGAGTTAATTTCCAATATCAGTTAATAATCAATACAATAGCAAAATGTGTTCACGACCTTTATTTGTATACAGTTTTTTTTTCTTACGACAGCAATGTTCGGCTGGTCCTTGCTCACCTGGTTCTTGGGCACCTATGTCCTGCTGGAAAGGAAAACTGAAAGCGGCAGAATTAAATCAAACTCGCGCTTTGCACCAAAACCATAATTTATTGGTGTGTGAGATGGAAAAGCCTCGAAGGCATAAAAACCACCTCAAAGTTCTCAAAGCGTACAAGGGAGCGAAAGCATTCGTACTTCCGACCACCGCGTTCGAAGAGTAATTAACTCTTCTTCTTTAACGCTAGCGACGCTGGGTACCCATCGCGCGGTCATATTATTTCTTCAATAAAGGTTTTATTACTCCAGTGCTCTGTGGTCTACCGTCGCGCGTTACAAAATTTTCTAGGACGGTTCGAAGGTTATCTCCGAGAAACAATTTCGCACGTTCGACAAGAACAATGACATACGGAGTTTACGGTTTTTCCCGTTTGCCCCGCTCACGGTGAGCGGAAACTATTTATTTATTAATCTCGCAGCTTGGCGCAGCGGCGACACCACACAGATTTTAACCTTTATAAGGAAACAAACATAATTCCGACAGTCTTAGTTTTAGGCGCGAAAATACAAAATATAAGCTGTAATAAAATGTATATATTACACTATTTACATATTAATTTTATTGCTTACAGCTACATGTATGTATTCGTTATCGATCATTTTGGATCTTTTGGGATCTGAAATTGAATATATTGTTGTTGTAAATAATAATAATTAGTATATAAATGGCATATATACATTTTCTTGTTGTTTTGTTTATTAACTGATATTGTAAATTAACTCAACATTACATAAATTATAATGCTTCAAAACTCCTAAGACTTTAATAAAAACACTTTTAATACTATAATATGGAAAAAATATTTTTGTCAGCCTACAGTGCCTACAGTTGCATTTCCGACCACTGTGAATCGGTGAAATATGTACGTCGCATGCAAGATTTATTATTTCTCATAAAATTTCAAGCATTTTTATTTTTTCAAACCACGCTGTGTGACAGTTGTGAAAATTGTTGCCTATAATATTCGGCAGTTGTGTGCGATAGGCTCAAACTTTATTTTTAGCAAATCAATACATTTTAATATGAGTATATATTATATATAGATTTTACCGATGTATCGAAAGTAGAAAAAATGTGTAGCCTTATTTAAACATTCCTACGCTTGCCCATGTCCAATCGATTAAACAATCAGAAGTAAAACAAATTGTTTAACGTACTGGCACGATCCGTAGGTCCTGTAGGCCACTTGTAATTGTTTGGGGAAGTAGTGATATACAAAGTTCTATACCAGCGTTTCTCAATGTTTTTATAAGTGGAACCTTTTTTAATGTTCACTTTTATCGCGGAACGCTACTTTCTTTCAATAGTTTTAATGCAACATTCTGTATAAGGATTATTTGCAACAAATATTACAATTATTTCAAATAATAAGAATATTTATTTAATTCAAACTATATTTTCATATATTAAAAATATTAACCAAAAATCCTTAAAATAACTTGAAATAACAAATAACCAGGGTTTTTACATTTTTATTTTAATGGGATGAGTGGTATTGCTTTTTCTTATTGTAGATATACTAGGCTTAATATTAGCCTTTATGGATGAAAGTTGAATTCTTATGCGACGTTCGGCATCAAGTCTGTTGCGGTATTTCGTTTTTGTGGATACATAAGCTGAGAACTCCGTTTCATGTATAACTGTTGAAAGTGGTAAAAGTGCCAACACGGCCTTTTGTGACGATTGAGGATAATCATTTTTTTAACTGCACTAATGGCATTAATTTACATTTTTTGCGACGATGAATCAGATGCTATATCAATAAAAATTACATATTCCTTTTGATATCAATCAAATATTATCAATTGACGATTTTTTAATCGTATTGTATAAATATTGATGTCACTTTCTGGAATGTTTTGAAAAAAATCACTTCACCAAATCAAATCAAAAGTACTCAAAATTAATTGTTCCTAAATAAATTATTTGATCATTTTTTCTTTGTAAAAAAAGAGCAACAGGAACACCCTTAAATATAGAGAAATATTTAAATCATTGGGAATTTACAATAAAAGTAACGATGTTGCATGGAATAATATTGGATACATTAAAAAATATGGTTATTTTTTCGTTTGGTTATAAAATGTTTGATAGTATAGGATGATTAATATAAGTATACCATGATATAATAACTATATTATACGTTTAAAAACAAAATATCTTTTGTAACTGTTCTTACACGGAGTAAAAACAAACTAAACTGTCATGAATGTCAAAAAAATAAAATATTTGTTTCGAATATTGCACTGTTACTTAACTTTCATGTCGTAGATTAATTTGCACTGTTGCAATATTAAAATATGGAACCACGTTCTTTGTTAAGTGATATTAAGAAACTCATGAATGAATTAATAAGTTTTGAAAACAATCATTTAATTTTCGTGGGACTCTCGAGTGAACTTCGCAGAACCCCGGGGTTCCGAAGAACACAATTTAAGAAACACTGGTCTATCCAAATGTATAATTTTTATTTGCGTCGACTTGCGACTGTCGTGTTAATTGAGTTTTAGAAAGAGGAAAAAATATATTCAAGAATGATTTACTACTGAAAAATCTTTAATACTAAAATGTGAAAAAAAATAATTTTGTCCGCCTCAGATTGCGTTTCCGAGCACTGTGAATCGGTGAGATATAGCTGGATATAAAGAGTGCAAGGATATATCGAATGCAAGATTTGTTATGTCTCAGCATATTTTCAAGCGGTTTTTATTTTTTATCAAGTATCAAGATGTGTATCAGTTAGGAAAACTGTTGCTCGAAATATTCGGCAGTTGTGTGGGATAGGGTGATAGGGTCACGCTTTATTTTTAAAGAAATAGTTCATTTTAATACATTTTGCGGATGTATCGAAACTGGAAAAAATGCGTAGCCGTATTTAAACATTCCTACGCATACACATGTCCAATCGATTAAACAATAAGAAGTAAAATAAACTTTTGCATTAATAAGAACCCTTTGCAAATTTAAATTTGATTTACGAGAGTAATCCATTTTTCGGAGTAATGCGTTTAATTTTCCCACTGGCATTCAATTTAACTTTAATTTCCTACTGCGATTTTTGAACATTTTAACAATATTCGGAGTCGTTTGGATTTCAATTCATCCGTAACAGCCCGCAGAATATTTTTCACCGTTTATGATCGGAATCCTTTTACTCGTCGTTTTCTTTACCTGCTCTCGAGAGTTTTCACCGCTCGAAACATCTGTGTTCCAAGTGCCTCAGTATAAACCCTGGACAAAGAACAGACGTGCTGGCACGACCCTGTAGGCCACTCGTCATTATTTTGGAAACGTACCTCAAGTAAAAATATACAAAGCAAAGGACAAAGGTCCCCTTGGATTGCCTGAGTAAGGGCAAAGAAAGGTTTATGACGTCTGCAAACGTCAATAAAGTATAGGTGTATTGAAGTCAATAAAAAATATATACACATCTAATTCAGACGGTGCCGTTAAATAAAAATTTCAGGCTATCCATTTTGAGTTGCCGGATCAATAAAATTAGTTAAAATAAAGTTAGGTTACATTTATTTATTTATCACCATCAGTTATCACGTCTTTACTATCCTACCATTTTACTGTCCCTGTTACGGACTCCTCAAGCATAGCATAGAAGTTTATATTTAGCAAATATTGTAGAAATCTGTCTTTGATAAATTCATTATGCTTAATCGGATCTTCTCCCTCGATTCAATTTAATCCAATCCACCGCACAGACTAACGAGCGCGAACGAGAAGAACGAGCGCAGTAACTGTCAAAATGAAGATGGCGGACGGACCTACAATCCTCAGAAGAAATAGACCCGGAACTAAATCAAAGGTTGATAATGACGTTTATTTCAATTACTATTTTCCCTGATTTGATTCGGAAATCGATTTTCTGTAAATATTTGTGCGATCATTCGTGAGGTGTATACCTACAGAAGTATTTTGACAAGTCGCGCCCAGCAGTTTGCGTTGACAATCGATGTGCAATGCATAAAAGAAATAATTGATCGTGTTACAGTTGTAACAATATAAAAGTTTCGTATGCAATCTGTCATGGTGTCAAATGCATAAATATGTAATAAAAGCGACAAGTACTGGGCCTATTTTTTTCTAGATTTGCTTTTGTTTAACTTGTGACTTTGTTTACTAGGACTTTAGTCGGTGGCCAGATGAACCGTTTGAAGAAATGGATAGCACATTGGCAGTGCAGCAATATATTCAACAGATGATCAGGAGAGAACCAGCCAATATAGAATTAATACTTAGAATGCCAGACGCACAAGACGAAGGTGTTTGGACTTACGAACACTTGAGACAATTTTGTATGGAGCTTAATGACTTAGCGGTTAGATTACAAGAAGAGTGTCATCCTGAAACTTGTACTCAAATGACCGCGACAGAGCAATGGATATTCCTGTGCGCCGCTCATAAAACGCCCAAAGAATGTCCCGCAATCGACTACACGCGGCATACGCTGGACGGCGCTGCTTGTTTGCTTAATAGCAATAAATACTTTCCCAGCCGGTACGACATTGATACATTTATTACTACTCTACTTTATTCTACATTTCGTTAGCAAGGAGAAAGGAAAAGAGAGTTATGGGGCCAGAAACTAAAATATTCTATATTTCTTTGTATTCCAGAGTGAGCATCAAAGAATCTTCTGTAGCAAAGCTTGGATCGGTTTGTCGCAGGGTATACAGAATCTTTTCTCATGCATACTTCCATCACAGAACAATATTTGATGAGTTTGAGAATGAGACTTTCCTTTGTCGCAGGTAAGTTCGTGAGTGAAACAAAGAAAACTAACTCTTAAGCAAACATTAAAAGTCTGTAATCTCGCGTACTTGTACTTGACCCAAGGCAAGACCCTATCCCTAGTATTTTCAAAAGCATTAAATACATGTTTTCTGTTATAGGTTTACTGTATTCGTGACAAAGTATGGACTAATGTCGAAAGACAACTTGATTGTACCAATAATGGAAGAGGATGAGACAACGGAGAGCGAAGCATAAGGCGAATGTCCATTCGTATTATTACACTTAGCGTTGATATAACTTTGAAATAAATCGATATGAATTTCGCTATTTATGATTCTATTAATACTAGAACTAAAACTTTCATGTAAACTGTGTTATTGTGTTTTGTAAAGTTTTGCCTCATAGTTTTGTGAAACGATAATAGTTTATAATATTGTGTGTACATACATATATTTCGTAAGTATAATACTCAAGTATAACGTGTTGGAAATTACACCAAAGGATTGAAAATTTATACAGCAGGAATTTATCATGTGTGTTACTCCTGTAATTGTTAGATTTAGCGCCAAATAGAAATTTAATCAGTGTGAAAACTATTTCATTGGTCGCTCCACGGAACCAATAGGAGGTAATTCATCGCGTCAGTTGCGCGGTGTCCAGTGAACGATGAACACTGTCGTAGGTTATGTTCTTTGCATAATAAACATCTAACACAGTAATCAGAAATTAACAATGGCCCCAGAGCGCTCGAACGCCCAAACTGCTAATCATCTAAGAAATGCACCAAATGCAATACCAAGGTACTTATTACTTTTCATATGGTTTTCTTGGTCCATTCCGTATGTATCGATTGGTATTTGCGGGAGGTGGGGCGAAAAGTCATTGATTAGATCGTGACATTTGACACGCAAAGATGAAAGTCCAAATTTATGAAAACAATTTACTATACAGCTGATATTTATGCAGATTTATATTTTTACTTGAGACTCCTAAAACAATGGGACCTGGTACAGAAATCTATTTGGTTAATTCCGCAAAAGTTACCAAAATGCAATTACAAAACATTCGCGGTCTACTAGTAAATATTAATAGTAATGGTAGCACAGCAGAACGAATACGGAACAAAAAAACTTGATTCTCAATCATCATGTTTTAAAATGCATGAAACTCGTTTGACTTGGCAATACGGTTTCTTTAACTTTGCATGGCAACGCGTTGTTTCTACTTGAATCAAATTCCAACATTTGTATGTTATTATTCGGACTGAATAATCGAAGCGTTGAGAATAGTAATGTCAAACTCAGCGCTTGGAATTGCCTTCACCGAAATAATCTATTAATATTATCGTATGAACAAAATAAGTTGAATTTTCATGTCCTGGGGCTAAATTAATCAATTCGTGGAGTTTGCGCGTATAATACATTTTTTTTATTGATATCTCAAAACAGATCTTTGTCAAGTTTGTCAAGTAAATACTTAACTGATTCACTTGTGTCATATTACCACTTATAATGAGTCATCATAGGATCGTTAATAATGATAAGAAATATAATTAAACACTAGATTAGCAATAATAAGCTATGATATTGTTATAAATAATTTATAGCTTGTCGGGGCCACTCAATCCGCCCAACGTACATTCAGGACTTCCTCCGCCACTACCGCCACGCCAACCAATGCAACAAAGTTATTCAGGATACAATGATTACAGATCACTGAGTTCTAATCAGTACGGAGGGTATCAGTACAGGGGTTATGGTGGTTATGGTGGCATGGGTGGGTTTGGTTATACCCCATATTCAGGATATAGTAATTACAATAATTATAATGGATTCGGTGGGCACAGTGGGGATGTTGAAAACAGGTTTGTATAGGAAATGAAAGCCACAATAAATCTAATAAGGATGGAAGGCTGAATGAGTACATATTCTTCACAATGCAAATAATATTTGTCTGTTAAAATCATAGATTCTATCGTTATGCCGAAGAGTCCAGTAGATCGACATTTCGTTCTATCGAGACAATCCTGCAAACCTTCTCTTCATTAACAATGGTGTTAGAGTCAACATACTTCGCTTTGACCAATTCATTCAGAGCTATCCTCAGTGTAACTGAGAATATTGGAAGGCTTCGTTCCACTTTTGGTCACCTCTTCAGCACTTTTGCATTAATCAGATTTCTTAACTGGATTTATAAGAAGTTGTTGCATATCAGCGGTAAAGCTAATCATGCTTCCAATTGAGGTGTAAGTGGAGAGTTTTATAATTAGTTTAAACTATACATCTAAACATATATTTCTAGGAATCAGAAAACAGAATGACAGCACAGATGATACCCTTTGGGAAAAATCATTAGTCAAAATAAATGGTGAAACTGGCAACAGTAACAATGTCTGGTCTGGCATATTAATGTTCAGTGTCTTTGTTCTGATACCCTATGTAATTCACAAAATCACCAATAACATGAAGCAAGTGGAAAACAAAGGTATTTGTAATAGCATTAATGGTAATAATAATGATGATATCGACAAAAGTGTTAACTATTACCATTTATTACGGTAAAATCCAGAATCAGTTTAATTAATCACTCATACTGCAGGCATTATGACACCATAATTACCACTATCTTTTTAATTATCAGGCAAAAGTCCAGAAGAATGGTATGATTGCGAGGACCCTGCGTACATCGCAACAGTTCTCTATGACTTCAACGCTTCTAACAATGACGAATTGTCAATAAAATCAGGGCAAAAGGTGTGCTTGGCACCACGTAGTCTCCAACCAAATAATTCACCAGGCTGGTCTCTTGCCACTGATAATATTAATATTGGTTTGATACCAGCTAATTACGTTAAAATTGTTGGTCAATTAAAGAAGAAGAAGGACAATACGACTGGATTACAAGATAGTAATTTCTCCAAGGAGGAAAAGTGATTTTTACATTATGATCTTTTATATGCGTAATAAATTATATTGATTCGGAGGAGGCTGAATTGTGGATTCATGTGTTGATACTATTATTACAATTATCAATAAAAATGCAATTATTTCTAATTCTTAATGCAGTTTATTATTGGTAATGGTGGCAATAATAACTAATGTTGCTGCTGTTTGATGATGTTTTCAGTGGTCTTCTTCTTTACAAGACAATCCACTGGAATACTACGCAACCGGAATTCAATTGTTCTTCATAATTTCAGGGAAGATAAAATTCGCGAGCGACAAAATAGTTATATTAATTAATTCATTTACAATTATTCATCACCCTCCCGACCCCTTTCGTTAACAACTTCTCGTCAGGCTTTTAATCGTTATTCTATTTTAGCCTACATGCATTTTTATACTACATGGGAATGTTTCAATAACAGCGAACCGAAATTAAAATCAAGACGCAAATAGAAAGGGAGGTGGAAAGATGACGATTAACAACAACAATTATAATAATTAGAATATCTGGTTTAGTCGGCAAATTTGCGATTTGGATTACGTCCGAATAAAGCAGAGCGTATTTCGGGAATTAATTGTTGGGCAATTAGCTCCAACCTTGTTTCCAGGGTGTTGCAGATCTTAATTCGACCTATAAAAATAAATTCGTTATGCTAGAACGTGATTTTGTACACCAAGTAGTAGTAATCCCTAATAGCACAGAGGATAATAAAAAATAACCCACCTCTTGCAGCCAGCAACTCAACACCGCCACAGCTATCAGGTGATAAATAATTGTCCTGGTCGATCTTAAGCACCACGTCTTTATTTGTAATTTTCTTGTATGTCTCCTGGACTGCCTCGAAAATTGACTCAACTATCGAAAGGTCTACTTGCCGCGCTCGAATTGTTACATTCGTCTCCGTTAGCTGAAACAATCCACAGTACGTATTAATATTGATCTTGGGAAGCAAGTGCATCGTATTAATAAATTATTGAGTAAATAAATGAATAATGGTATTACTAATATAATAACCAGAGAACTTCATGTGCTATTCAGTGTGTGTAAAGTTCAAATTACATTACAACCAATATGTCAGGCGATTCTCTGAGCAATACGATCCTGGATTTTGCAACTTCTCACCCCAAATTCAGCATCCTCGGCAATAAAATCGGTATTTCGAGATCTTGATACATTTACTTTGATTAGATACCAACTACCTAATGCCCTAATTTCTTAATTTTCAGCGTCTACTCTTACAAAAGTGTGCAAGACAAATACATTTTTTTTATAATATATATTAATGGGTCATCAAATATGAGTAATTGATTGAACAATGAACGAATAATAATATTATTAAAATACCGAAATAAAGTATGATAACTCACTTGATAAAGGCCTTGGATAATAAGTAGCTTCAGAATCTCCTTGTATCGAGATTGATCTTGCGTTATCTCGCCCAATCGTTTTCTTGCCTCATCAAGAACATTCCGTACATGGTCCTCCCGTACTTTCAAAACCTTCAGGCGTGCCTGGTTCAGCATATTTGAAGATTGTCTATCGAGTAATTAATAGAAATATTAACTAGCTGTAATTGGCAAACAAAACAAGTAAAATTGGACAAATATTAAGCTATTGTAGATCATATTCATAAATTAAATGGTATAACAATTATAAAATAAGTAAAATATCACGTTTAATAATAGTTACATTTTTTTCTGTAGCTCCACCTGCTTCTCCTTCTTCTCGTAATACTCCATGATCTTCAGCCGCTGCTGTTGGACCAAGCGACCCTTTTCGATGTTGAATTCTTCTTCTGCTTTCGCATCTATTTCCTCCGCCTTTTCATTGGCCTCTTGCTCAATGAAGGCCATCATATGTTTGATCTAAACGTGTACATTTAATATATTATGTGCGTGGGTATAATACAATATTAAATGATATATAAAATAATCAGGCAGGCTACTGAACGTATCAAAGAATTACATGAATGCAAGTACGTTTCAAATGGGATGTACTTAAAAGATCAAAATATATACAGAACAGCAGAAGTCAAATATAAGAACAATTTAACAACGATGGGATGAAATAAATTGGACATTTCATAATAATCGGCTTTGTACCTGCTTCTGAACATCCGCATCGCTGAGCGCCATTTTAATTGATTAAAATTTACTGCTTTCCACTCAAAATACTTTTCAGTACTGTCTTTAACGAACGAAGATGAATCGAATTATTTCGTCGTGTCAACGCCTATCGACGAACGTTCCTTCCCTAATGACGATCATATGACTGAGTGGTCGCAAAGCTGCTTTATTTTTGCATGCATCCCGCAGCCAATCAACGAGTGGCGTTTACTAAAAGAACATGGCGCGCCCAATCAGCAATTTCTACGCTACCAATGAGAACGAAATACGGATAACCCGCGCGAATCACCACGTTCGTATCCAAAAATGATAGAACGACGTTTCAGCTGGTTTCAGCTGCTGAAAAGTCGATGATAATTATACAGGGCGTGTCATAACATGCGTGCTCGTCCTCAGGGAGTGAATGAAGCCAAACAAGGTGTTTAAATGAAAGTACCAAATTTTACAACAGTGAATAACTGTTGAAAATGATTTTTCAGTAAAAAGGTTAAGTATTCATGTAAAAAATTAACACAATACAGGAAAGAAATAATTTAAAAGGTCACAAATAACTTTTATTTATAAAAGTCAACAGTTAAATTCAACCCTTGCACGAAAACAATTAAAAAAACCGTATATATAAACATATGTCCTATTTTCATCCCGGGCTTGGCAACCTATACATACAATTTTGGTACACATACTTTATAAGAAAGGATGAGAAGAATAAATGAAAGAAGAATGAATAACCATCTGCATGTATTTAGGCGACTAGAAAAGGGGTAAGGGACAGGTAATAAGGGCTCCAATATTTCGCAATAGGGCTTATTAAAAGGTCGCTACATGAAGTCATTATATTCATCATAAACGTAATCGCCGTATTGGCTTAAAAGGGCGTTTTCTCCTTCGATTTTGAGCTTCGCTTTTCCTTTACCCTTACTCTTCTTCCCTTTCTCCCCTTTTTCCAGCTTCTGCTTCTCTATCAGTAGATTGTCGATTGTCGATTTCACATTTCTCAGGTGGGACGGCGACACTGATTAATTAACAATGACAGTGGATTAATGGTCTGATATATAAATGGGGTAATAATAAGTAAAAAATAGTTACACATGGTAATTTATATATCGATCAAGAATTGAATGTAAATCAATGGAAAAAAAAATTTATATACAAAAATAGTTAATAATTAGTTATGTCCTTTTAATAAAGAATTAGATATAAATTAGTATCGGAATTGATTAAAATATGTATTTACAATGTACAGGACAATTACACCCGAATTACGTTTTGTATTACACTTGTACAGTAATTTGGCACTCACAGGTGCATAAAAGCGAACTTTACGTATAGCTATTATTATTAGTAAAATAAGTGAAGAACATAGTAATACTTACGGTTAAGAGCAATGGACTTAATGAGGTCTTCTGCGAACGGTCGGAATTCAGCGCTTTTAGCGAGTTGATTGAGCTTGTTGATAAGTAACTCGCCGTATTGTTCGAATTCTTCTTTCGAAACAGGCACACTCGTATCCAGGCTAACTGTCGCGACCTCCGCGATACCTTTAACAATATGGATTATTATTTCTCCACGTCGAACTGTTAATAATACGTTATTACCGATAGAATGCAGATAATTGTGTAGACTTATATTTTTAGAGTTAAAGACGCTGACTTCTTCAATAACTATTTCATTATTGTCTCCTGCCGTGTCAGATAAAGGAGATAGTGTTCCCAGCAATATTAATATTTATTAGTGAAATGATAGTATCAATATCAGTTCAAGTAATGTAATTACATATTATTATACTTTGCAATGTCATTAAGATAAGAGAAATGTCGTTTAAAAAATTTGTTGTTTTTGTTGGTGGTAGTAGTAGGAAAATTGACGAATGTAATATCTAAATAAAAATGACACTAATAGAAATACTAATGCTTGCAATTTAAAGAAAAAATAATGTAATCAGGAACGGTACGGGAGATGATTGAATAAATAATATAAGACTGATATGTTGTTGTTTTTTCCACTAAATATAAACTTTTATTTTTGTATTTTACAATAACATTTTAACCCCCCATCCCTGTTAATTAGTTATAATTTTTTTAACTCTTGCTAATTTTCATCTCGTGTACAGTTCCTGACGCCAAATGTGTAATTAATCAATTGAATAGATAATGAATTAACAAATTGTTATGGAGAGCTGACCAACATATTTTTCTCGTGCTTATGGTAGTATTATCAAATAAAAATACCAATAATTATTACGATTTGTCTTCTTATCATTATTGTTTTCGAAATTTTAAGTTTGAAAATTGGTAGAAAAGATTAATTATTAGCATTATTATTATTATTATTATTATTATTATTATTATTATTATTATTATTATTATAGGTCATTCCTATTATTAATTAGTACACTTAAAAATATACCGCTAATCAATACTGACACTGAATTGTTTTCCTTTATTGAATTAAACTAATTATGTAAATCTAATAGTACTTAGGAATTTGGGGGAAAAAATCTAGAAAGTTATATGGATCGTTGTTACGCTGGCAATGTTTGGTTATGGCGATTGTTGATGTTTCGTGTTGTTTTTGATATCTACATGTTTCTCCAAGTGAGGGAATTCTTATGGAGATATCAAAAGTTCCAAATTGAGTTCCTTTTAGTTTTTAATAATCTTGCAAAATTGTTTCTTGAATAGCATTGTCTTTGGAACCTTGTATTTTGAGATTTGTATGTCTGTACAAACTAAAGTTTTCTTTAAATACTAATTTCTTCTATCTGTTATTAAAAATTGAACAGTTCTATTACCACCTAGTTAGAATCAAAAATTCCAGAATATGTTCTAAATACAGTTTAACAAGTCAAACGATTTCTGTGCCTTCTGTTTAAAAAAAAATTGAAAGGAATAGTGTAGTCATTTTTTTTCAATTTTGCCATTCTTTCGGTGTGAAAAATCAACAAGGTTGGACAAACCAAAGGTCTCCATAGCTAGCCTGAGGTCTGCCTCTTCCTGGAGTCGCTGCCTGCGAAGGAGTTCCACTCGCCTTTCCTCTGGAGTCAAGGATTCCTCTTTCTCTTTTTGTTTTTGCTCAGCTTCTTCACGGGCTTTTTTCTTGAGGATAGGAAGAAAATAGTTATACAAATAGGGAACTACTCATACCAACAACAGTGAAGAAACAAGTAACACTGGTATCAATATTCATAATCTACTATAATACACGTCAGAAATAATCAGGAATATAATGATGAATCTTACCTCCCGCTCTTCAATTCTTTCAGCCAAAGCCTTTTTTGGCTTAGGCTTAGCCTTAGGCAGTTCGGCTGGCTTCTCCACATCTTTCTTTTCTTCTTCTACATCCTCCCAGCTATCCTGTAGATTGAAGTTATCTTAATCATTATTCTTTGTTACTGGTATTACAATTGGTATTGTAATTGGTATTACAATTGGTTACAATTTATCAACATTACTACGAACAAATCATTAATCAATCTGTCAGTCGTACAATTATTATAAATACTGTTAATATTCATAAGTTCCTTCTTTCGTTTGTGTTAGCACTACTATTACAACTATTATTGGACAGAAGAAAATGACAAGGTCATTGCAACCTGGCAGCTCGGTTAAGACGCATCAGTGAAGAGACGCAAGGGAGAACTGCCAACTGACTTGAGCGACCTTGCCATCTTCTCGTCAACTAATACTACTACCGCTTTTTCCAATATTGCTGGTGTTCAACCATAACCTTAACAACATTCAGTCTTAACTTTATCTTAATCCTTAACCATAAAAGCAATAATAAAAAAGAACCTTGACTTCCTCTTCTTCGTCCTCACCCTCCCACTTATTAGACCTAATCGCTAGATCAGATTTTGCTTCAGCGTTGTCGACATCTGTGAAGGTGTTTCTAGGTTAACTTTTTAACATCAAGGACACTACGTATTTCGAGGGTACAGAAACCGTGCAAGATCGAAAGAAAATCCGTTTCCTTACTTACCCCACTCGTCGTCCATATTTTCTCCGAAATCACGTCGCCCACGTGGACCGCGATTTACGCGAAAAAACCGTACTCAAATTCGAGAACGTGTCTAATGTGCCAACAGTGGCGAACAGTTGCAATTGAGCGGGCCATACTCATTCTATTTCACTCCCTGCGTTTTTTGCTTGTGTTAGGGCACTATGAGCACAGAGAACGAAGACGGGAAACTACATCATCATTTTATAATTTGAATTGGATTTATAAAAGGTGTGGGTGTGACCAGACGATCTCGATCGTCTGCGATTACAGCGCCCAGATTTTAATAGGACCATATATGAATTAATCAGTCAACGCGGCATTATTGAACTGTGGAAACCGAGTATCGTAGTAATAGGGCTCTTTAGAGATATATTATTTCTAAAAAGTAAATAAATATACTTTAGAAAAAAATATATTTTAGAAATTATTATTTCTAAAAAGTGAATGCTGTGCGTCGCTTTGTTAAAATATTTACGGAGAAGAATCTCAGGATACAAGGGTGGTCTGGCGAAGTCTTCTACATAACATATATGTAACAGACTCCTGTACTTTTCTAAAATCCCCTGTTTAGAAAGTGGTAATACAATGTAAGAGAACTCCAAAAGCTAAGAATCATTGTATTCTTAAAAAAGGATGTTTTTCATCGAGGTACGGAATGGCTCAAGCACCCTTGACCACCCTTGTCTGGTCGCCACGTGTAGGGTACGTCGAGAGGCAGGAAGGACGCTTATTGTTAACGGAAGCGCCGGGCTACGGCTTGGGAAATTTTCCAAAACAACAGAAGATAAACTTTCTCGCAGAGACGGAAACGTGGGAGAAGGGATGGGCCACACCCAGCCACACCGAGAAATAAAAGGACAATGCGACGGACTTCCGGAACTACTCCCATTTGGCGAAATCTTTACGCGTCGGCGTAGCTTGAAAGCAAATTCGAGACTTGAACCGCGAGCGAACACAACTTTCTATTTTAGAATTACTTCACTTCTTTGCTACCCCCAGAAATGTAAAAACGCTCTCTCTCGATATTCCAGAATAAAAGTCAGGATATTTATATAATAAATTGTCCTCGCGTCTTCGGGTTAGCACTTCTGTGCCCTTATCGGCCTATTCGAACAGAATCGCGTTGGGGGATAAAAACGCGAACGTGGCAAAATCAACATGGCTCCAATAAAAAATGGTGATACTATATACAAAAAATTGTACTCCATAGACCAAATCTTTTACAACAATATCGGTCCAATGTTACCTGTTCTTATAGGATATGAAGAAAATTAGCCCTCTTGAATTTACAAAGATTTGTTATCGGAGTTGTCGCAGAAGACTGTATCACAGAGAAATTCGTTTGTTGTTAGTTTATTATATTGTAGATTTGATACTAATAAAATAATACAGATTTATATATCTTTCTATTACTTTTGAATTGGGTAGCTGTTTGGGTAGTTATTTGTTACACAATTTTTTTGGAATGTACCTCCCGCGTTAATCAAGGAATGGATGAACATTTTTATTTGGAATGTTAACTGGAATCAAAAGCAATCTCTATTATTCTAAGTACATATACCATACACAACATGATTATTGTAATGTTCACCACGATTGTCTAATCTTTTCATATATTGAACCATTTGAAAATTATATCAAAATTTCGAAGAACGTGGCAACAGCGTATATCAGCAAATCCTATTAGAGTTTACAAATCGGATAGATTTTATTTCGTACATTTGAAAGCCATAATGAGCGACAGGTAGTGCAAGAGTGGTCTGATACAGGTCATGCACTGAGTGTTCCGATAAAACTATCCTTACCACTAAGGAATGATTTTACGATTACACACTTGTGTCTTGAACAGTCATCTTCGAGAAAAAAACAGATTTGTAGTTTTGAGATAATTATGCCATCAATGATAATATGATATGCGCAGTTATCCAACACGCTGACACTATTCAGCTAAAGGACGGTATCAATGTCTCTTATTGAAATAATCACATGAAGATACGAAGAATAATCTTACAGCAGGTATTGAAAGTGCCCTCATTGCGTCGTTCCGTGCATACATTCGTATTATTTCATATGGTTATTGTTAGGAATGTTAAAAGGAACATTGTTTGAAAATCTATTTTGACGTTAAATTGTATATTTAATAGGAACGTCCGAATACTTTTGTATTCCCTGCCCTCGTGCATGATCGGAATATATTGAGAGTGCCGGAAAGTAATCAATTTTACATATAACTGATATATGATCATGTCCCAGAAAAATGAACAAAAAATGTAATTGTTCGAATATATTGAAACGGATACACGTGCCTCTAAGCCAGTGCGTTGCGAGACTGCCCCCCATCGTTCCGCCCTTACACAATTATGGTATATTTGTCTTCCGCGAAGACTGCGCTACCTCGATTCCAATTACTCCATTCCGAAATATTGGCAGAATCGAGGTTCTACCGTGTTGTAGAAACTGATTGATTACTTTCCCGTAGCACCAGTAATTATAGTTATGTTCGAGAAATGATCGTAACATGGAAATATTTCTACAT
Source organism: Pemphredon lugubris (assembly GCA_933228935.1). NCBI lineage: Eukaryota > Metazoa > Arthropoda > Insecta > Hymenoptera > Crabronidae > Pemphredon > Pemphredon lugubris. The sequence continues at coordinate 66,252,546 of OW121815.1, forward strand.
TGGGCGTTGGAGGATTTTTAGTATCCCCTACTGTCTGTCCCGTACGATAGTGTTGGCAAGGATACGCGTTAACGGAAAAGTATGATTGTAACCGCAGGTATTATTCCAATCATCATCGTTCAACGAGAATACCATTGCACCGCCGAAACCGTTTTTCAAGATCCAATCGCTCTGCAATATAAACGAGGTAAACATTATTTTTCAGGTTGTTATTTAGCACGAAAGAAAAAGATTGGAAATTTCTCATATTTTCTCTCCCTCCGTCCCCAAACCCAATACGAGGAGAGATAACAATTTCACCAAAATTACTACCACTACTCTCAACCGTTTATTCTTCAACATGATCTCACCTTAATGGAAACACTTCTATAATCATCGTACGAGGCCCATTCCCTTCCCCCATATGCATATGGCACCTTGCTCTCCTCTTCAAACACATTCCTCCCCCCTCCATCCCGTAGAAATTGACAAACCTGAAAAAACGACACGAAGCCCATTTTTCCCAATTTCCCGAAACCATTCGCGGGCGCCGATAAACCGAAGTTGTTTTCGTTATCTAATCGGTAGGAATGACCGTAAGTTGGAATCCCGATTATTAATTTTTTCCTCGGCATTCCTTTGAACACCCAATATTCGGCCGAGAAATTCACGTTGAGGGTTGAAAGGTAGCCGGTTTCTCGATCGCGGGGGTAGAGGGGTGAATTCAACCCAGTCACGGGATAATACCAAACATAGAAGTGATAGTCGTAGGACATCAGGTTCACGAAGTCCACGTATCTGTAATTTGTTGTCTCCAATTTTTTTCCACTTGTAAAGAAAAAAGAATCCAAAATATTTTTAGTACATACTTTGCCATTTCTGGAACATCATAGCTTTGATCAACAATCGCCTGTGGAGCTGCTACGGCAACCGAAAGTAGTAATTTATCATCACTGTGGTCAAACGCTTTTCGCATTTCCTGGAGAAGTTGAGAAAAATGAATTCTTTCGGCATCGTCGGCACCCAGCCACGCAGGAAACTCCCAGTCGAGGTCCAGACCGTCGAAACCGTAAATCTTTGTTACGTTCAAAACTGAGCTTATGAATCTGAAATCCAAGCACAAAACTTTGTGTAATGAATTATCAAGTCAATGAATTATTAAACACAATGCCTCTGCGACTATCTGGACCAATTTGTAGGTAATAACTTACCGTTTTCTATTAGCGTGGTTCTTGACCATTTCAGAGAATTCCATATGGAGCTCGTTTCCGCCACCAGCACTGATCATGACCTTGAGTTCTGGTTTGCGGCCCTTAAGGGCCACCACCTCTCGATAAGACCGCGGGTCTAGTGGCAAAAATATGCTGTTGTTTACCACGCTCGCAAAACCCAAGATAATATGCGTACAAAGATCAGGGTCAAGCTGCGGCGGACCGAGCTCCCCGGACGTGTTCAGGTGTTCCGGTAAGGTGTAGTAGCAGGCCAGGATCTGCCTGTGGAAAAAGGTATTTTTACAAGAACTTTAATATTACTAGAAATAAATGAAGTAATAGCCAATAATATGCATAGCAATAGTAGTTGGAATTTCTACGTTGGGACATTTCCATTCCCCAATGGTGTTGTGTTGGCCATTCTAATGCAGAAACATTTATAGGCCAGATTCAAATTCAAGTTTATAGTTGCCGCAAAACGGTAGATAAATAAGTGCTGCTGCGGGGATGTCCCTTACGTATCATATGTCTAGGTAAATAATTACCTTGCTGAGCTGTCGCCGTTGTAACTGGGCGCGTGGATGCTTGTGTTCCTGTCCGCATTCTCGTTCTCCTTCGTCGACTCGGCGTACATCCTAGCCCTACGGACCCACGCAGCAATCTTGGCATCCTCTCCCTCTTCGCTGTTATCAACTTCCCACACTAAAGCAGGCCCCTCAATTGAGCCAAAAATCACTATGCCGTTGCGAAATTGTCTTACCGCGAAGAAAATCGCAGGGATTAGCAGAAATAAAAGTATGCAGGCATTTCCTAGTTGACTTTTCCACCGGGGCCTGTAACAGTATTAATAATGGTCACTAGTATTTAATAAAAGGGGTGAGTAATATAAAAGGAGTACGAAAAAGGAAACTTATTTTGCATTCTTGGAGGTATATTAAGCCATCATATATGTTTCTATGTCATGAAAATCGGTTCATAAAGTGTAACGGATTGTAGGAGAACTACTGGGCCAATTGTTTTCAACCTTTTTTCATTTAAAAATACAAATCTGGAACAATAATCGTGAAAGAAAAAAAAATTCTCTTATATATGGCCGCTGGACGCAGGGGGGTAAAACACTTTTTTCCGCAGTCACAAATGGTGGGCGCGATTCAGGTCACGGAGTTAGTCCGAAATAAAAAATTTAAACTTTTTATTCTTGTTGACGACCGTGATTACAGACCTACGAGATTTTGCAAAAAGAAAAAATGCGGAAATAGTCATCATTTTAAAAAATGGATGCACGGAATAGTACAAATTGATGAATGTAAAATGGTTTAATTTGCAAATGGTTAAGATTGTCAAAAAAAGCCCTCGTTGGTAACTAGAAAATCTAATTAAGAATATGCATATCAAAAGTGAAGTGAAAATGAAGTGTGGCAGTTATCACGCCCATCACCTTGAGACACAGCGTTCCCAGAAAAACGCGTTTAAAGTTTGGCAGGTGCCGAGCGGCCTAACTAGATTCGTTCAAATAAGTATAACTTCGTCAATATTTTAGATCCAGGGTTCGTTGTGGGCTTAAAACATTTTTGAAAGATGTAGCTTTCAAAACATGTTAAAAAATAGATTTTTTGAAACCGAGAAACGTATATGTATGACCCCCAAAACGTTAAACGCCACGCCGGCCCTCAGAGCATGGCAAATGGTCTATTTAACGGCCGAATGTGGTGTGAACGGAAAGGAAAGCAAAGCAGGCTGGGTGTTTAACGTGATAAATTACATTTGTTCAAAATTTAGAATTTTTTAAATGCTTACGTTCATCTTTATTTTTTCGATTGGGTCGCTTATAAATTATTCAAGACGTATACGCGCATTGCGAAAATACGGCGTGGCAAGTATAGTCAGGTGGAAGGGGATTATCAATGTATACACATGTTTCAGGCTCATTGTCTTCAATGTGGAGGTTATATCGTTCCGTGTGCTCTACATCGAAGTAACACATGTCGTTGGCGTCTACTGGGGACGTTTATTAGTGACGGTCAGAAGAATTTTTCAAATCTTTTAAATATGGAAAATGGGATCAAGTTGTATCGTTCAAAAAAGCCGCGTTGGTGTACAAACCGATCAACAAGGCCGGCTAACAATTTTACGGTGCCCCCAGCAAATAGGTTTCGTAATTGCAGAAACATTACAGTTTCAGCCCTTGTAAATAACAATGATATTGAGCTACAACACGGTGAAGTGTAGATTGCACTATTTCTTTTATAGTGCTATTTTTGTACCGTAGTTATACTAACTCACCGTTAACATTGAACGAACACAAGCATGCTCCCTTGTGGTATAGCAAATATAGAACGATCGATACGATACACCTGTAATATTTAGCATATACACACATGCAAAAACGTATATACGTAACAAAATTCTACACGTGGAAACTGTCTGACAGCGAAGTTGTAAGTAATTTACATTTGCCGTATACGGTTCCCACTACTACTACTACTACTACTTTGAATATATAATTTGGAACCACATAGGCTCGTCGCGACAGATAGACTGATACATAATAGATACATAGATATGACAACAGGGTGAGACGACGCACAGATAAAGGAAGATATTCTAGTACTATAAGTATTGATAATGGTAGCAGCGCTATCAGTTCTTTATGTGTAAATTAATGCCGATAAAGAACGCATGGCATTTACAGATTACATTATCAAGCATACTAATGACACAATTTAAAACATTTACTCTCGAGTTTTACACGTTGTTCGATTCTAATATGACAAAATTCAACAATACAAGACATAGGTAAATAATACTTACCGTCTAACGTCGGACAGCAACTCATATTTCACCTGATCCACCATCAAAACAGCCCAGTTCCAGCCTGGAGCACCAAATCCACATCAATTCACGCGCAGTTCTGTTCCCGTCTCTCTCTCTTACTCTTCCCCTCCATTTTTGTCACTGTGTCTCTGTCTCGCTCACTCCTTGACGAAGGCGTAACGACAGTCCGTGCTGCTTCTAGAGACGCGCGAGGAGGAACAGAATCGGACAGTGCGGGATGATTTGAAATTGAAAGAGAGGTTGAATGATTATGTTAGTTTTATTTATCTATAATTATTATAGTTATCGTTGTCAATGTTTCTCTTCATTTTAATGTCATTATTGCTCATTTGTATTTGTTTTCATTACAGGGTAAATATCGATAACATTATTACCAATAGCATTCACTCTTCGATAATTCAAATAAACATCATTATGCTTGGGAGATCTTTATTTCAGCGATGAATATAGAGCATCGCTAGTAATTACAATAAAAAATAAAAAAAATATACATCTAAGAAATAGCAGCACCATTAATATTTTTGTTATTAAATTATTAATATTTATATAGGAATATAGTAATAATTGGTAAGCTTGTATATAATACTCTAACAATTATTACTATTAATATCGTAATAATTAGTAATAATAATTAGTATTATAATGAGATACAGTGACACAAAATGTAACACATTCATAGCTCCATTGAAATCTTAGTCGGCTCTAGAGCTGATTAAATACTCATCCTCGGGTCTCGGAATTCGTTTGTAGCGTTCTTGGGTTACGAGGTAAACAGCGAGGCCGCCGAATAGGATTAACACGAGACCAATTACATTTATTAGTACCGCCTCGCCCCCTAATTTCGAGTACTCCTGACTGAAATTTTATAACATCGTTGATATAATTTTTAATGCTTTTTTTCGTGCAAAAGGGAAGATACTCTTACTCATTTCAAAACCGTAAATTTGTAACTCTTTTTCAAATAATTCGAGCAATTTAATTAATTAATGGTCTATATATCAAATATTTAGGAAGGTGCTTACCTTAAAGTAAATATCGCTTTCTCGTTAAGACCCAGTAAGCAGCTAGCAATTACACAGACAAAACCAGATATACCAAAGTAAACATGAACAGGCATATAATTTTTCCTAAGTCCTGTTTCTAATCCGGGATACCAAAAAGACACGAATCCCGCAATCCACTGAAACGTTTCAATTATTAGTTTCCTTGTCCTAATATTTATTATAACTAGTCACCCTTTGTATCATTAATCTTCCAATTGCATATATAATAAACTAACCTGAAGACAGAACAAAGTAACGCTACTAAGCCCGATCCAACTGTGAAGACTGTACAAATTTGGTATTGGTAAAGGAAAATTCAGATTATGAGAATCAAATACTGCTACCAGTGCAATTGTGACTAGGAGGATAATCAATAACATCAGACCACCATGCGTTAATTTTAGACGCCTCTTGCGAACATTACGCTGGCCTCTGTAGATTAGCATTGCTGGAATTATAGGAACTATTAATTATTTATAATTATTATTAATGATTGTAATATAAATACTAATAGTAGGAATAATAATGCTACTTATAGTACTAATAGCAGTTTTACCAAACAAATTTATGAAAAAAAAAGAAAAAAATTATTCTAGCAAGAAAAATACAATCTTCTTCGTAACAGGTATTTTATAATTAATACACGATTTTAGAGAGAGAATATAACGCCCGTAACAGGTTACATATTAAGCATATAACCTAAATAGATGTATTTGATTTTAGTACATTGGTAAATCAGATTTAGAAAAAAATTATTATTATTCAAAAAACAAACCTTACCATTTGCGTACAAAAACACGAAACCGATTGTCATCAGCAATGGGTGCCAATTGAATTCCAATTTCGGATTGGAGCGCCACGAGAATCCACCCCTGTAATGCCCGGTCCAAATTCCGACCAAAATAATCAAAAGACCTCCTAAAATTTCCATCGAAAGGAAAAGTGGCTTGAAACCCTCATAATTATAACTTTGTTCACTGACTTCCTCCATATCTTCTGAAAATTGAGTTACATTTTTTTTCATTTTTGGTTTCCTAATTAAAATGTCCGAGATCAAACTGATAAATTTGAATATGAATTATCTTTCGATAATGATACAGAGCGATTAATAGGTATTTACGAAACAGTAATACATTTCTAACATGTATATTAGACGTATGGATACATATACTATTAAAGAACCAATAATTCTGTATCATTTATTGCTAAATTACTGCACAATATGGTTGGTTATAGGTTAGTTTTATTATAAAATTAATTTGTACGGCTTTTTGAGTTGCAAAATACGGATTCTACAGTTACCTATTAAGTGGTAATAAAACATTCGTCTTGTGTAAATGAAAACTCAAAAAATATTCCGGAAATATTCTTGAACACTTACGTGCAGATTTTCCCGTGATAAATAAGCATGGAAAAATCAACAGGTTCTGCGGCGTCGTGGACACTATTTATTGATTAAATAAAAAACGAGGGAAATTCAAAATTGTCGGACTTTTGATCAAAACAGCAACCGAAATTCGTTTGGAAATACATAGAATATTCAAATTAATTGGCACAGTGTAAATAAAATTGAGTTCGAATAAAATACATTGAAATGCCAATAAAAAATGGTCTAATCAATTTATCGGTATTTAATCTACATTTAATTATGAACTAACATTAGTACATAATTTTGTTATGTCAAAAATAAACTTAGCAAGCCCTAAGTTTAACAAAAGTAGTTTGTTAAATAATTGTTTTAAAAAGCGACCTCTCTTTGTCTTTAGATTGCATCATACGTATTAGAATTGCTAACCATTGCTAACATAACCTCAGGAATACCTGTAACAAGTTGAGTTCACCATTTCAGTGAATTGTCATAATAACACTACCAGTCTGATTGGGAATAAAAAAACTGTATTAAATTAATAAAGAATTATTTTCAACATAAAAGACTTACAAAAATGATTGCGAGACGGTTCTCCGTGAACTTTTTGCAAGCAAGAAAAATACGGCGATTGCACGAAAAACACATGTCAACATTAAATGATGAGGACAAAACAACGCATTTTGGTTTTAAAACAGTGAGAGAAAGCGAAAAAGCCAAACAGGGTGAGTTTTAATATCACAAATTAGTGACCGACTTGCTTGGTTCATTTTTAATTAGGTATTGAACAATGTTGAGTCATTTAGCAATAAGAAGTACTGTAGCCAGTAATTTTCTAATTTATTCTGTGTACTCACGTAACTTTTCAAAGACCAGTGTACACGGTGTTCGAGAAGGTGGCTGAGTCCTACGACACAATGAACGATGCCATGAGCCTTGGTATACATCGCGTATGGAAGGATAGACTTATAGAAACATTATCACCTAACCATGGTTGCAAATTACTGGACTCTGCTGGTGGCACAGGAGACATAACATTTCGTTATCTGAACTATTTGAAGAATAAACAAAATCCAGAAAACCGGAAAAGTTATGTCACTGTCTGCGATATCAACGATAATATGCTAGAAGTCGGCCAAATTAGGGCAGAGAAACTTGGATGGCTGAACCACAGTAATTTTGAGATCGATTGGAGATCATGCGATGCGGAAAATTTGGAGTTCTGTAAAGAGGAACAGTATGACGCTTACACAATTGCATTTGGAATTCGAAATGTGACACACATTGACAAGGTCACATTTTCAGTTCGAGTACAATTTGATTCTAATTATGCAATGTTTTAATTAGTATCATATTAAAATGATGCAATCAATGAATATACAGGTACTGTCCGAGGCCTATCGAATACTAAACCCTGGTGGCCGTTTTCTATGTTTAGAGTTCAGTCGTGTTGACAATGACATTTTGCGATGGTAACATATTTTAATTAACAATCAATGATTTAGTCATACAGATTATCAGCAAAATCAAATTGACATATCATTTAGGTTTTACGATCGATATTCCTTTCAAGTAATCCCTGTGTTGGGGACACTGATAGCTGGTCAATGGCAACCTTATCAGTACTTAGTGGAAAGCATTAGACAGTTTCCTAGACAAGAAGAATTTAAAGTAAGCAATCTGGAATATAAATAATAGTTTTATTATAACGGTCAATATTTTGGATCATAATATTTTACAGTATTTACTTTTTTCATTCTCTTTTCTAGGAATTGATCGAGGATGCGGGATTCAGGAACGTGACATATGAAAATCTATCTTTTGGGATAGTCTCTATTCACTCTGGATTCAAATTGTAACTTAATGATTGTTGAAAACAGTACCTTTAAATATATTTTGTGTTGCTTTGTCCCTTAACTTTTTAGCATTCACGTGTTGCACTATGCATAAGTATTTATCTATTTTTGAAAAGACATTTACATCTAGAGTTCTTGAACATATGTTAGCTTACTTTATTCTTCTTAGCCTTTTTTTCTTCTGGAAAAATGCGAGACCTAACTAATAACGATTTTCTTTTATCTGTCAGTCACTTTGTGACGTCTTTTTTACATCAGAGTTTCCATTACTATTCTCTTTGAGAGTCTAACTTTGTTAATGTTGTTTGCGGCAAATTTCGATATAAATAAATTTAAATAATTCCCGCGTCTTGTGATTTACCGTACTTGAAGATCCCGCTAACAACCATTCTAGTAACCTTTTAGTTCACGTTCAATGCACATATTTATTAAAGCGATCGCATTGCTTATAAAGCAGTGTTAGAAATAAATGATAAATAAATAATGACAAACTATACAATTTATCACAAATTACTTTGGAAATTCGCAGGCCCGCCAATGGTGAAAGTGGGTGCTGGACATCGTGTTCTAAAACTCATCAATTTTTAAGCTTCGAAGGTAACACGCGAATTAATACACACGTCTCTCTACAATTTTATTCCTCATAGTTACAACCCTGAGCCATCCACACATACACATAGTTAGTGTCTCACCGATTCGCGTGTTCTCGCGTCTGCTAAACAATCCGTCGAGACTTTTTATCTATCTCTTCAAACACACAATCGCATAAAAGGTAACTATCACACTGCTAATAGCAAGAGTAATATCGCTGTCAAAAATCACGCGTACTCATATAGAAAAATAACATTTAAGGGCGGATTTTAATGGTTGTTGGGTGGGGCGGGGGGCGATACTGCACCCTTTCCATGTGTAATTGCGCGTGTGGCTATGTATGTGGGCTTGTTGGATCGATTCCTGTGTTGAGCTTTCTGTGTGGACTGGTTCACGTTTGTTTCATGGGTATTGAATTGATTTTTCAGGCTTCTTCACCGGTGTTCTTCGGTCCTCTGTGCGTTTCGTAGCTGTGTATTGAGTATATAAGATTTAGTAGTTGTTTGTGAGTATACGGTATTTGTATGCGTGTTGTGTACTCACTCACGAAACACAAACGCGTGCGCGCTCCGTTTTTCACGTCGAATGGTTATCGTATATGTACGTGTACGTTGTCCTGTTGAATGTAAAGGAATAGTTAATAAAAGTGCAGAAGTAAAAGGCTGTTGTATGTGCTTGTTGACATGTAGTTATTTCGATATTTTATTTAAGTGTGTACGTGCGCGCGCGCGTGTGCGTTGGATATCGGTATAATGAGGTTTGATGCGCGTTTAGCGATCCAAAGGATTTTATTTGTGTGCAAAGATATGTTATTTCAATGTGGTACGGTGGCCAACAATAATTTGCTCCTGCGAGCATTCCAAAGTTTAATTATCATAGTATTATAAAAGTAAAGGACGTTGCAGAATGGCTGGGCAGCAGGGAACGCCAACCCTCTCGTGGCGATGACAAGCCTGATCTTGGAGAACGCAGATTTGAATCGCCTGTTCCCGAAATGTCGGCCTAGGGGTGGCCCACCCCCAAGTCCGGGGGCTTCCAAGCGAACTAGCCAGCCGCATGAGACTCTCTGTAGGAAGGAGGAAGCCTCTGTTGGGAAGAGCAACAATAGGGAGTGTAGAGATAACTACGATAAAGAGATGATTGATTTGGAGAGAGACACTAGCGATAGGTATGTGGGCTACCGTGAATTTAATATGAAACAGGGAAAAGGTATCAGCTAATTGATCTGCTATTCTATTATTTTCCCTTCACAGGACGCCAAGCGTTGTGTCAGCCTTCCAGGATCCCAACACTACTCCCTTGGTCCCCTTATCCACTCTACCCATGAAACCACTGTCCTCTAGCTCTTCGTCAGCCTCTGGTCGCAGCGAAGATGGCCAGCAATACTTGGGTGTTCACGGTAGCGATCAACAGGGGGAATCGCAGCAACAGGATGACAGTGGGGGAGAGGAGAGCCCGGTTTACATTTTGACTTCTGCCAAGGGTGATCGCAGCTATAAGTTGCGTGATTCCAGGTAAATATCTGTTTGAGTTGAGTTAATATTATGCGTTCAACCTGAAAATAGCTGTTAATATTAATATTCATCATTTTTATCATCAATTTCAATATTAGTGTACAATATTACACTATATTATATTCTTCTGTGCAGAATAATTGAGATAGCGGGTGGAAGAGAGGTGTTCTCTCAAAGCCGTGGCAAAGTACCTGCACGGAAATCACGATTCCTCACCGGTAGTAACACTGTTAATAATGATGAGCATGACAACAAGCTTCCACTTAAGAAGAACAACAAGAGTCCTAACGTGCAAACTATATGGGAATTGAGGAGCAGGTCAGTGGGAAATATGTTACATTTCGCTTGTAGTACTCTTACTAGACCACTAAAATGGAGCAAATCTAGAACGTGGTTCAATGAAAATGGTATGATCTGACAAAACCAAGATCAAATTTAATAAATTTTCAAGTCCATGATCATCGCATTGGTGAATTTCTTTTCTTGCGTAGTTGAAAGTTTATTTTGTATTGAATATCATTTTCATAAATTTCTATCAATGAATATAATTTTATCTTTACACAAATATAGCTGTGGATTAATGGACCCCCTCATGGTCATGCTAGCCGGTTATCGTATGATCGACCAAATAGTTTGCTGACCACTGCTTTAAAGAATTGCGTGAATTCGGTTTTCAGATGTGGCGATCCCCGGAAACACCGGCCGAATCGCGATCTCACCGAGACTGTCTTCTCCTCCGAGGTACACTCCGTCCGCCGAAACACCAAATCCATTCTCGACTACGACACCGCCACACCTCTCATTCCTTATGACCACCTGTTGAATACGAACGTCGAGTACGCTATATCCAAAAGCATGGCGGATTTGGATTATGGTATGAATAAGTCCTGCGGAGATTACCGGTCGAACAATACTACACCGGCGAGAAGTATGGCTATAGTTAGCGACGGGGAAGTGGTGGTGTTCGATGACATAGATGACAACTGGCAAGGTGATGGAAAGAGGGGTTCCAGTATCGCTAGCACACCAAGTCCAACGTCTGGCTTTCGTAGTGGCCCTGACTTTTTTAAGGTGAGCGACCTAAAGAGTGCCCTGTAAAGATGGAGGCATCATACTTTTCAGTTCTAATTAAGAGCAGGACGATAGAGTTTTTTCTTTTTTTTTTACCGTAAATGGACGTCTGTGATTGTGTGTTTTTCCAGTAATTCTTGGTCTTTTCTCGCGCAGAAATTTTGGGTATGAAACATGAGCGTTTCAAAAAGATAGGGTCACTCCAGTGCTTCGTTGGTAAACTTGAACTTCTGTAAGTTTTTGTGCATTCTTGATCTTTGAACGAATGATTTGTAACACTTAAGAGTTTGTGAAAGCCGGAGAAATGTGTTCCTTTTTGTATATTTATATTTGTTTCTACATATTTTCTGCGAGGGTCGTAAACGATAAAACAAATTGTAGCTTACACCAGTTTTTTAAAAAGTTTTTTAATATTAATTTCTGGAGTTTTTTACATTGCTTCTGCCACAGAGTATTATTTTTAAAAAGGCTGATCATGTGCAGGGTGTCATGACTTCGCCAATAGATTCTCCAGGTTGTATGCGACAAAGATCACTTGGTCAGTAATATCTGCAAAATCTCCATTTGTTCCATTCACAGGTTATCACTCCAGCGCCCGACTGTGATGCGGAATCCTCGCCCTCTGAGGTGAACCATAAACTTCCCCGCGTAATAGGCGAATTACCAATTGCACAGTATTCTGGTAGCCCGAGGAGATACGGGGTGAGGGATAATCAACTGCCGTGTTTGTTGTCGTCGCCGTCGGTTTACGTTACTCCAAGGCCGGGGTTTCCGAAGAGAGTTTTACCGAGTACGCCAAATCACAGTGAGGTATGAGAAATTGGTATTGCACTGATACTTTACACCGTATATTATTCCATATTGCACGTTAAATTTGGGAACATCCTATGTACGATGTAGCGTAGTGTTAGTGTCCATATTGATACAAATTTTGTTACATTCAATTTCAGCCTGACCCACCCGCTTCTAGCATCGCTCTTTCTTCATCGGATCCTCTACCAGCACCAACCACTAACTCCACTACCATTCAGTCAATCTCGAGATCAACGTGTAACCACAACAACGAGCAGGACTCTCTCTGCTCCTCGAAAGTCGAGGATGACTCAGAGGACACAATGAAACAGGATAATATCAGCGATAATATTGGTAGCCTGGTATCACCAGGTGGCAGCACGTTTGATTATTTGTACGAGTTTTCGGAGACCAGGAAAGTGTTGGAGGAGTTCTTCAAGTGTCCTGCACCGGAGGACAGAGAGGGGGAACCTGTTGAGACATTTCCTTTTCAGGTGAATTAGTAATCACTAATCTAGTCTGATATCACAAAGGATTGTTGTATGTTACATCAGGTCATATGACCCTTGAATGTTCTACGGGACCAATATTCACATGATTTTAACTTGTTCTAACCCGCATAATATTTCAGGATTTGGATTATGAGCTACGAAGACAAGGTGGAAGCGCATACGTGGGTCAGAGACTGGCCAGCGGACTACCCACCGCGGAAGAAGTAATGGTGCACGAGTCACCTAAGAAGCAGAGGACGGAGTTCACGCAAAATGTGAGTTTCAGTTTTACTTTAACACATTCAAATTATTTTCACAGCGTGTACAAGCGTACACGAAGATTTGGAAATGCTGCTGCATATCGTACAACATTGTCTCATACTATACCATAATATATCATGCCTCCAGGTTACCGAGCATGAGAGTAACTTCCTCGATCTCTCCGTGGGCACCGCCAGTAGCGAGGACCTCGGCGAGACCGAGGTTGGTCTGCAAGTAGGGCACTCTCGCAATTTTACTTTAAGCCCTGAAACCACGGACTGCGATAGCAACTGCGGTGACCTAGATAGCGAAGTCTCTCTCATGATAATGGACAACGAAATGTTACCAGCTAGCGGACTGTTGGGATCAGTCGGAGATCTGGGAAATAATTCTGAGTCGCCGAGGGCTTATACTTGCATGCCTGTATTAGAGGATGGACTGTCTAGCGGGCATGCCAGCGATACGGATAATAATAATCCGACGGTCATACTGATGAAGAGACAGATCAATGAAATTGAGAAGGAAATCGTTTTGAGGAGTCGAGGGGAGGGAATGGAAGGAGATGGCAATAAAGGTAAGTTTTCATGATATTATCACACTGTTATAATGTATTATAGTATCTTGTGTATAAAGATAAATCTTTTTTCTGCAAAATTCAATTGCAGTTAAACAATATGACTTGTATTCGTAAAATGGTCTACAATCCATATTGAAATTGGTGAAACTATAGGTAAAGTAAGATCAGCGTAATTACGTCTTGAATTAGGTAGATCTATGACCATGAGTGTTCCAAGAGATTATCCGCAAGGAACTGTTACTCTTTTTTGGTTGTTTCAAATTCACTTTTTTCAATTTCTCTTTACACTATGGTGGAAATTAAAGACGTTACAAAACGCACGTACCATTACCTCATCAGCGTCATGCTATTAAAAGTACTTCTGTAATCCCTGTTTCGCTTATTCAAAGGTCTCGCGCTTACCAAAGAGATTCTCCACACTCTCCACCCTATCACGCCACCTTCCGAGCTATTATTTCAATCAAAAGTCGAAAGGGAGGCACCGCCGCCCAACTACGACCCCAACGAATTGCAATTGGACCCTCTAGACCCATTAACCACGCCTCCGCCGCCAGCGCCACAGCAGAGACAAGGGGGACAGCAACAGGGGGTGAGTTTATTTTGTGAGATTAGAAAAGATACAAGATCTAGTCTTGCGTACTTGTACTTGGCCTGAGACAAGACCTTGTCTCTTGACAGTAATGCGTATTATAGAATGAATTTACTTCTAGGGTAAATTTTGTTCTCATCTGGCCAGCATTAGAACTCTTGTTCTATCACTGATGACATCCTTTAGACACGCATACAATTTCATTGTTCAGTCATTCAAATTATTGTGATTATTATTCCACCAGGTGGTCGGTTTGGAAATCGGTGTAGAAGTGGAAGCTGCGATAAAGGACATTAGATTAGCCCTGCAGAGGACTAAAGCTTTGCCGGTTAAAGTTTTCGAAGAGTCGGGAGAAGGAACTGCTGGAAGCCCTATTTGGATTCCGAGGTAATAGGGCGGAAAGTAATATTTTTATTGCGTAGCAATATTAACATCATTTTATAATTGATCGCACTGAATAACAATATAACAGTATGGATTCAATATTCCATGTAGTGCATTATCATAAAAAAATATTAATATCGCAGCCGAGAAGTATCTTGCAACTTTTATTATATTTGATGACTACTTGTGTTTCTTGTTTGTTACAATGAGCTTGGCTTACCTATAATGATTGTGAAAGGACCAAAGGATCATCTAACTAAAAAACAGTTTTATGCCCCACAGACACCGTAGCTGCTTGGACCCTCCATCTGGTACTCCCACCGCCACTCCCACCACTCCTGGCACAACGGAGGAGCTAGAAAATCGTCGGAACGTCGATGAAGGGGATTTAGACGTTGAAGAGGTGCAGGATGACGAAGAGGCGGATACTGATCTCGAAACGGATCGGTTGCTGGGCCAACAAAGAACTGATGATCAGGGGTTTTACGATGACAAGGTGAGCGAATACTTTGTTGTGTGTGGCATAATGTGGTACGTTAATATCAATGTATATCTGTGCTATACTGTACAATATCATGAATATAATGCAGTTTGCTGCAAGCTAGTGTCGTGTACTATACAGAGTGTTCTACATAAGTATTTCACGAATTTTGGAAAATCCTGCTTTTTACTGATAGCCTTCTTTCCTGAGTATCTTTGTGTCAAATCTGCTCAGCACACTTATCTTTTACTGGACTGAACTACAACTCAAAATTAACAATAACATTTTCTTTGTAACTCTGCCTTTGTGTATATATATCTGCGCTTCGGGGAACTCACACCAAAATGCCTAATAGTAAAGTACCGCCTTCTTTTTTTATTCCTCTCTGTTATCTCTTATAGTCTGTCTCTGGCAGCCTTACTTCTCAGCTATAGACCACCTCTCAAGTTATTAGAATGTTGCACAATGTACATACATATAATTGTGTAAAACACTGTAAAAGGAACAGCGTACCATCACCCTTTAATTACTGTATATTCATTATTCAGGGCTGGAGGAAACCTAAATCGAGAACAATGCTCCCTCTGCAAAAGCAACCAACCCCGAAGCAGACCCCGCCCACCAGCACTCTGACCGTAGCCCCTGTAGACACGCCCCTGCCGCCACCCTCGCCCCTTCCCACGACCTCGGCGAATCTCAGCCAATCACCGAGCTCCCTGCCGGCAGTTTTACAATCCCTGCCCGCGGAGCGTGACGTCATCGGTACCGGGAACACGTTGGAGAGCGATAAAGGGAGTCCGGGGGGCGTTAAGCCTGGTGGGGGGAATTCACCGGTGTCGGAAGCCAGCGGGAAGGATGGGGATAAGGTGAAAAAGGTGGATGGGATACTTCTAGGGGATTTAACATAAATTCATATACATTTTCAATCTTTCTATCGTTAACTGTGCCAATACCTGTGTCTCTTTACTAGCAATTCATTCAGCTTAGCCTAGTAACAACCATAACTCATTTCTACATCATATGTCGTTTCTGATTCTTTTTCGTTGATATCGTTGCCACGTTATTGCTTACCTCTTTCTTACTGCTGTTGTTGGTATTAGTATACAGTATTGCTAAATCAATTATTATAAGATATGTACTATACACGTGTACTATTATTTTGTATTGCAATGTCAATTTAATGCAAATATTCCGTTGTGTTTCGTATAACAAAGACACCGTCTTGTTACTTTCACTTTATCAATTAATCGAATTATCGTTTTCTGTTTCGCAGGATAAAGAAGGGAAGAAGAGAAGCAGGAATAAAGAAGGTAAATTATGATACATATGCTCGAAAGTATTGGGATAAACAACATAAAATAAAGCTAGCGATTTTCATTCAAGCAATTAATTAATTGCAGCAATCATGCATTCACTGAGTTTGAATTAATTGATTCAACTGTTAATATGATTGTTTCTTTGTTTCCATTGCTGCTTGGTATATATCTACATATATAAACGATATATATACGGTAGGTAATACACAAATATACACTTCCAATACATTACGGTCTATAGAAACGCATGTTTATACAATTAATTCGATAAGTACAATAAGTATAGTGACAGAATTATCGTCTTATCAAGCTGATAGCACCTGGTTATCAGTTCCACCAGTGAAAATGTTTTCACTTCTAGAACTTCTAGCCTAATGAGATTAGTCCATGTGAAATTGTACAAACATAAGTTATTGCCACGTGCTCCTCGTTCGAAAAATCGGTTAATTGAAACACCAAGATGAACGAGGATACAGAAAGATTCAGCTCAATCCGACTGCTATATATACCTCCATACGTATCAGCCTGCTCCACCTATACTAAAGTCCCAGATCGCCGACATATACTTTACATACATGACAAATGTAATGCTGGATACGATAATCATAATCATAACAACAACAATAACGCAGACTACAGTCAAAAGAGTAGCGATAATGGATACATATGATGAGCAATCATCTTTATACCTTACTCGTTTACACTACTTGGTTTCCTCTGACATGACCGTCGCTCGGTTTACACAAATTTCTCATGTTCATTCGGTTCACTAATCTCATTGATTTCTGTAAACGCGCATGTTAAGTTATATAATACACGTGATACATCTCAGAGCATGATAATGCAATATATACTAATAAATTTTCTCACGTGTGCATTATAGCGTTGCTGGGTGATCCTTCAGTGCTGATAGAGGGTGTCCTGTTCCGCGCGCGTTACCTGGGCTCGACGCAGCTGGTGTGCGAGGGCCAACCAACCAAGAGCACACGTATGTGTCAGGCGGAGGAGGCTGTGTCTAGGATAAAGGTGTGCCTTTTCTTATATAAATACATATATATTTTTCTTTAATCTATGTAAGGTGAGTTGGGATATACGCATTTTCGGGAAAAATGTGTCTCATGCTTGACTTTCTCACATAATTTATAACAAGGTCGTATAACCCAGTAGTCATAACACGCACTAATAGCTCTTATTAATAAACATTCTTTAGTAAACCTAGGATTTTCGCCTAACTGAACACTAGCGCGTTTTATAGATAGTTATTTATATACTATCAAAATCCAAATAAAATGCAAATTTATCAATTTCTGAAAGTCAGTAGTTTGCCATGTGGAATCTCATTAACGCTTAAGAATGTACAGATCCCAACGGGACACATATCCTCCAAAGTGTTTCACGTGTACGTCGTTCGATCGTGGTGTTCGGATCTAAAATTTGTTTATGCTCATTTATTTGATGGTGATAGGATCATTAGATTATTGTCGGACGAATGCTTCTTTGATTTACTTGGGCTCCAAAATACGTACATAATTCACTGTGGCAGATTGAGGAATACGGTAGCAAGGGTATTTTTAACGTTCTGTCGAATTCAAACAACTTTTGTCCCGACTTTGACGGGTATCATCTACCGTGTAAAATGCAATTCGATGAATACTCAACAAATTCCCCTCTTCGTCCAACCCGAATAATCATGTAAAAAAAAAGACACTGTATTCTAATGCGCGTTACACCCCTCCAACGGCATGCGACACAAACATATTTTTAACGTTGACTGTATCAAGCAGGCAATCAACATATGTATATACAATTTAGTGGAGCTCTATCTAGTGAAAATGTTACGGGTCCCTTTCACCAGAAAAATTGGTCCTGAAAGTAGCGTCTACTTTTGAATTGACACCGTCTGTATACATGTATGAGCATGTGCATGTGTGGGACAGAGAAACTGCATTGAAAATGAGGATATGAATGTTGGTACGATAAAGAAATCAAGGACAGCGAGGCTAACGTAGAGGTAGTTCTAAAACCGATTCGCCATATCTTGGGTACGGTTATTAAACAATGCCCATTCTCCGTATTTTTTTTCGTTTTGCCTCGTTGTCGGTCGACTACCAATAGATGTACAGAGTGGCCCATGCCAATTGGACAGTTGGACGTAGAAAATTGAAGAAAAAGCAAATAACATTAAAGTGAATGGAGTCGCCATTTTAAAATGATATTAAATGCACAAAAGCACTGTTCGAACAAACGTTGGTTGTTCTGTTTTCTTTTCCTCCGAAAAACTTGAATCAAGATTCAAAAACTCAAAAACCAAGATTGTTTGCATTTTGTCGGTAAAGGTAATTGACTAGAGGTTAATACACGGCGAAGATACGACACCCTTATGGCAATGTTTCATCTCAGTTTTGTGCGTTCAACAGTTTTTAGGAAATGTAGAAGTTGGTACAGGACACACCGATATGCGCGCACACACACATACACGATGACAGTGTCTCTATGTACTGTTTATCGATGTTAATATTGTAATAGCATTCTATTTTTACATTATTGTGATAATAGTGTCTACCTATATTTGCGAACTCACGTGATATGATAATAATGTCACTACCTTGTTGTTCTACCTGAATAGAGGGATCCTAGTGTTTTTCTTCGGCAACAGCATGCGGCTATTAATAGTGCATCCACCTTTATGTATTGATAGTTCCTTTAATGTCCTCCGTCTTTGTTAATAGTCTGCCTCACATACTCTCTCTTTCTATCTTTCTCTGTCTCTCTCTCTCTCACACACACGTATACACCTTTCTGTCTACTATCTGTCTATCTCATTATTGTGGAAATGATGTCTTTCAATCTTAAAACGTCATATCACGTGATAATAGGGTCCACCAATTAAATATGTTCATATCACCCTAGAAGAATTTGTTTCTTTGCCTCCCCCCTCCCTCAATCTAAAGGATGGCCATCACATCTACACAAAACCGACCACCACCGTCACTACCACTACTACTACCGCCACAACTACCATCACCACTTCCGACGACGACTGCGACTCGACGGAAGAGCTAATACAGAGCACCACGGAATGTTTACCCTGTGGAGTCGTTGACCCCGGGAGAGGGGGGACCGTTTTCAGGCTCCATTTTCTGGGCTCGGTGGAGGTAGAAGAGGAGGGTCGGAAGAGACGGAAGCGCCTTAAGAATCACATGGTGGAGGAGGCTGTCACTAAGATTAAGGTGCTTTGTTTTTTGGGGAAACCATTTGTCACGTGATTAGGGTGATAGAGCGTGATGACGCGTAACATATTGTGATAATGCGGAGTGACACTATTATCACGTGATGGGGGTGGTAGAGTGTAATGCAGAACGCGATGGGCTGCAAGATGTTTTAATATAAAGTTAAACGACACTATTACCACGTAATGGAGAATGTGAGACACTATCATCGCGTGATAAGGAGTGACAGAAAATGATTTAGGAAAGGTGTCTGCGTCGCACAGTTTGGTCTCTAATATTTCCTTCATATTCGTGCCGGAGGCATTGTCGTCACATGGTTGAGCGTGACAATACGCAATGCGATAATTGTGTGATCATGTAGTGGCGTATGCCGTTTAGGAGTTCGATGTATTATTAAGGGACACTTCTATCACGTGATACAGAGAAAGAGGGAGAGAGAGTGTGAGAGAAGGAGAACAAAAATACTGTGAGTTATCGTCCACTACACTAAGATTTCGGTATTTCTAAAATCGGTAACCGAACGAACGAAATGGCTTAAGGTACTTTGCCTACGGTATTCCTCGGATGATTTTTATGTGCAGTATCAAGCGAACTCGTGTCTAAACTTGTGTCTAAACTTCTGTTGCTTCAGAGAACTTTAATGCATTGAAATGGAGACACTGTTATCACGTGATATTATAGGTGAAATGTATCTAAATATTTATTCATATTGATCGAATTATTTTGATGACTAATACATGTTTTACTGTTTATTTAACATGCTGCGTTACTAATGACAGGCATTGGTACGTATAATACTAATATATGATTTCAGTAATATTAATGTTGCCACTGATACTCCAATTTAATATCAATTTAATCACATTATCAATGTCACATTAGCATTAGTATCCGCGATTAACGTTACGCGATACCATCCGTTTTGTGTGAGAGGGAGTGAGAGAATAATGAAAAAGAGGGTATTGACATGCTGACGTGACATTGAAACGTCCCCTCCCACTATCCCAGTAATACGGAATAGACATTGAGACTCAAAGAATTTTCCCATAATATTACGATTGTGTATGTATTTGTGGAGAATTTTTTTTTGTTTTATGCGCATCGCGTAATGCCGTGTAAATTTAGTGGGAACAAAGAGAAACTATACGATACCGAGAGAAACGGGGAAATTAATGTAAAGTGCGAAAAGTGTCCCATTACTCGCAACCTCGTGAACCCCGCGCATCTGTGCGTGCGTGTGCATACTGTCACTCTTTCTTTTTCTCACCAGGCACCGGACGGTGAAACTCAACCTAGTACCGAGGTCGACCTTTTTATTTCCACCGAAAAGATCATGGTTCTGAACACCGACCTGAAAGAAATAATGATGGACCATGCGCTGAGAACGATCTCTTATATCGCCGACATAGGCGATTTAGTAGTTTTAATGGCGAGGCGGAGATTTGTGCCGCACGAGATGGAAGAGCAAAAGATTAATCGAACTCCAAAAATGATTTGCCACGTATTCGAGAGCGAGGAAGCGCAATTTATCGCGCAGAGCATCGGACAAGCATTCCAGGTCGCGTATATGGAGTTCCTGAAAGCCAACGGGATCGAGGATCACAGCTTTGTGAAGGAGATGGATTATCAGGAGGTGCTAAACTCACAAGAGATCTTTGGGGACGAGCTGCAGATGTTTGCCAAGAAGGAGATGCAGAAAGAGGTGGGTTTCTGTGCTGTTACCACGGTAGTTTTCCCCCCACTACTTTCGCACCGTTACTCCGAAATTGCATGTTCAACCCGAAACCATCAGATTGCAAGATATTTTTTCAAACGCGTAACATTTGTACCTGAAACATTTCCCAAAGTTTGAAGGTGACATATCGTTTGATTGGATCAACCTTGCGTATTAAGGTGATCCTCATTTTTCCTCCTTGGAATTTTTGTACGACACCTCGCCCCTAAATTCTTGGATTTCCTGGAACAATTGTGCAAAAAGTAACCGCAATCGAATTAACGCGACAATAGGGGTGGAAATACCTGTAAGCCAACACATCTGGTATTTTGCCTACGTAGTTGTATTGTGCGCATGGTAGTTTGAAATGCTTCTAAAACAGTAGGTCCAGTGCAAAGGATATAGGGGCCCCCACCGCACTATATTTAATTGCCCGCAGGAGAACCGCCATGATAACACTGTTATGAAGGAATGGTCGGCCACCTTCTGAAAAGGAGACGGCACTAGAAGAAGAAGAAAGCACAGAATTCTTTTTCAAACATTCCTTTACGCACGAATAATACTTGCCGTGTCAGTATGAGTAGGGTTCTTTGTCACCTTCCTAGTATCGAAATAAAAACAAAAGGATGACCCTCAGTCTTCCTACTTCTGTTGAGATTGCAGGCATGTCCCCGGCTAAGGCTACCCCACGATAAATCAAGTCTGCTGATACCACCATTTTGTTTCCGCAACATATCAGATATTCGTCCGGCCCGAGCTCCATTATTGCGTCTAGGTATACCAACTATGATTACGATGCCGGTCGATTAGTACATTCGTACCGCATGATCAAATTGATTACTTAATTCGGAACAGCTGTTCGGTTTTAACGTGTGGTACGCCTGTACGTCCTTCGGCTACAAACATTTTCCAGTCCACTTTTGTCTAAAATGCCTCCTATTCCTCAAAAGAAAGTCACGGTTATTTCATTATCAAAATGAGTACTGCGGTGTAAATTGTTTTCAAAAGTAACTACCAACTGTAAACAATAATATTCAAGCATCCCAAGGGCGGACACTTTTATTTAAAGCGGCATAAGTTTGTAGAGAGCGGGTGCCTAGTACGGTTTGCAGGGGGCTATAAAGTGAGCATAGAAAATTATAATCTTCTGTTTCTGAAAACGTGTCGTAGTCAACTTGAGTTATCGAGGTAATCGATTGCAAAACTCAAGATGACCTATTTGTTTTGAAAAATACGGTTACACGTATTTGCTGTGCGTATATATATATATGTATATATATATTTATATATATATATGTATATATACATATGTGTGTGTGTGTTCTGTGTGTTATAAATATAAATTACATCATTATTATTCTACATTATCGTTCTATAATAGTACATGTACACAAAGACACTTACCTCTCTGGCTACAGGTAGTAGTCCCGAAAGCGAAAGGCGAGATCCTCGGCGTGGTGATAGTTGAGTCCGGGTGGGGGTCGATGTTACCCACCGTCGTGATCGCCAACCTCGCGCCTTCGGGCGCTGCGGCGCGTTGCGGCCAACTGAACATCGGCGACCAAATAATCGCCATAAACGGTGTGTCATTGGTCGGTTTACCTCTGTCGACCTGTCAGGCGTATATCAAGAACTCGAAGAACCAGACGGTGGTTAAATTGACAGTGGTCCCCTGCGCTCCCGTGGTGGAGGTTAAAATTAAGAGGCCCGACACCAAGTATCAGTTGGGGTTCAGTGTTCAGAACGGAGTAATTTGTAGCTTGCTGAGGGGCGGCATCGCGGAGAGGGGAGGCGTCAGAGTGGGCCACAGGATTATTGAGATAAATAACCAGAGCGTCGTCGCAGTGCCGCACGAGAAGATTGTTAACTTACTGGCGACGTCCGTTGGAGAGGTACATCGTATTATATTATACAGTGTTTTGTCGTCTTGTATCATTATCACGCTTGTTCATTCCGTTAAGCGGGGTTTTATAAGCTACTCGCCAGCGAGTTCACTCGCTCCGACTACTAAACTCGACTAGCGTGCAACGAGTGAGCGAGTCTAGTTGACCTATCCTCAACCTCGCTCGCTCATTGTCAGCGATTAAATTCGCTGGCGAGCGACCACAAGGGTAGGTTCGGCGGAGCGGGGTGTCTGACCGTAGACTATACTAAAACTACTGGCTTTTGCTGGCCAGACAGCGGCAGGCACACGCACACACGCGCGACATTTACCTATCGGCAACCGAGTGGGCGGAGCAACTGGCCGAGATCAGTTTTTCCTTTCCGCGCACTCTGTTTCGTACGGTGAACAGAGAATAGGTCACGTTTTCATTTTATTGTTCGTCACTGACTTCTTCTCATTATCCCTTACGTATAGTACTTGCTTTTATTGCGTATGTATACTTATGTCACTAGGTCAAAACACATTGTTCATTCTATTCTTTTTAATCAAGCACCAGTTATGATTCTTCACACTTGCATTTTTTGAATTGCCGATGCGCATAATATATATATATATGTATATCTTGTCCAACGTGAAACAACCTCGTGCTATCAGAATAGGGGTCTGGGTAAGGTTGATTGGTTTTGAAGGTTGCTTCCCTCTGAACAGAATACAGATCGCTTTCGTTGCTTTTCCGCAGGAAAGTCCTGAAGTAACAAAGCTTCAGAGTGGGCGTATATTGCGCGTCGCATTGTAGTTCACGTATCTAGAGGCTATACGCAACTGAACGCATCAGTACCGTTTCCTCTGTTTTAGATATTAATGAAGACGATGCCGACTTCGATGTTCAGACTGCTCACCGGCCAGGAGTCTCCAGTGTATATATAAGGCCTGCCCACATACGTATATAAATAAATTAAATGAATTCCTTTAACCGATTTGCTGGCTAACACACACACATACATATGCGTAGTGAAGCGACAATACACTACCATACGTTAATTGGCTGCACACACAAACATACACACGTATATGTATATATTATAAAATACTATCTCCATGTGTGTGTATATACAAGGTGTTCAAAATGTGTGTACAACATGATAACGGTCAAGTTCAAGGTAAGTCATTTTTTTCAATGCAACGACTATCTTGGAGGTTTGTTATAAATAAGTTATAGAAATACTATTACTCTAGCAAGGACAAAAAGGTGTTCGCAATCAACATCTATCAAACGTGTATTTTAAAACAAGCTTCCAAAAAGTTGTTACATTGAAAAAAACGATTTGGCTTGAGCATAGCAGAATTTGCCAGAATCAGGATGAGCATACATTTTCCAATGTATTATTTCCATACAAATAACTATACGTGCATATACAGGGTGGTCCTCTGTTTCGAATTTGGATTCCACGTGTACACGTTTGCTGAGCAATGTCTCGGGGGAGACGTTCTCTGTTTCAAAGTTCTAAGGTCTTGAATAACGCTTTATCGCAGTTTCCCGTTTTTCGCTGGAAGCGGCAGGGTGACCGTAATTTTTTTAACACTCCGCCCGCGCTGCTTTATGAATTTTGAGTAAGAAAAAATGAAGAACACCTTGTCACCTCCACAAAAATCACCGCGTATAAATGTCTCATTACCGAGAGAGCCTTCTAGAATTATACGACCTTCGGATAAAAATATTTCCTTCGGACATTGTGTTCAAAAACATTCGACGAGATAAAGTTATATGGACCACCCAGTATCTATTAAATAAATTCACTTACCACGTCTATTCTTATACATACAGGGTGAGCTTAAGAAATCGGGTCATCAAAATATCTCCTTTGTTTTTAAGATATGCACTGTGTAGTGCACCCCATATACCAAATTTGTTATTAAAAGATTTTATGTATCTTAAAAATAATAGAGATAATTGACGTCGCCATTAAAATGCATCATCGCCCTTTGTGTCTGAGTATAGAGTATATGGTTAGCGGTGTTGCTAGGTGTTGCATACCTGCACATATAACATATATATCCATGCTGTTTGAAAAATTCTTGGACTGAACGAATTATGATAAAAATCCAGCAGAGATCATGTATTTTCGTAAAAGTCGCGCATACTTAATTTTGTGCGTATGCCAGAAAATCCAATCCACCTAGCAGCGTGAGCAAAGACGTTCCGTGTTTGTAAAACTTTTCTTCGCTCACGTTGCATTAAGCATGTTTAAATGAGCAAGGCTTCTACGCAAAGGCGTGAACTCCACTGCACTGAAATTGATCTGATAGATGCTGTGTAATGAACTTCGAAGGTGGTAACTGTAGGTTTATGATCTGTTGACTGTAAGTAAATCTCACTAGAATAAGATCTGCGTGGCCAGTCCCGGAAATTTTTCATATAAAACCAAGACTTTAAAAGCGTTAACACTCTGAGTCCGGAGCAATTTAAATGCCATGGTAGTGATACCACCGCCCAATTTTAAGTGTTAATATCCAGCGTGTTTCTAAAACAGGTGACTGAAGTCGGCACCTATACAACTTTATTTCAGGGTAGGAAAGAATCCAATGAACATCCTGTTTGAAACACTTCCCTCCGAAGTTACAGCTACGCTTTATTTGGCCACAGAGTTTTGAAAAAACACCTGGGAATTCCATGACGGAATCACGGTGAAATCATAACGTTTCCCTGTCTATCACTCGAAAGACGTTATTGGAAATCGACATGTCATGTACTATTTGTGAAACTGACGAATTCCCGAAGAATTTCGATGAAACTGTGAAAGTTGCCGCGAAAGAAGTTCATAGGATTGTTTTCTTCCTCAACGTGAGTAGATTGAAGTACGTTCAACTATTTTAGAAACACCCTGTTCGAATCGTATATACATAACATTTATATATATATATAGATATATACATAACATGTATATATAATTAAAATATGAACTATTATACATACATCGGATATTTCAATACGTGTGTGTGTCGGTGTGTATGTTTCATGTAAAAATATTTTTCTGCAATGGGATTCTTTATGAGCGAAGACCACAAGTGATCGTACATACAGGGTGCCTCTCTAAAAGCGTGTAGAATCTGAAAACAGCAGGTTGTTGAACTTCGATGCACGGCGTTTTTTTAAAAGCAAAACATCGTCCGCGGTCTTGCTTTTAAACAAACGATGATTAAAGTTGATTGTGTGAGCATTTCGCCCGTATATTACGATTTATCTGCTAATGAAAGATCTATTGTCTAGCACGCTACAATTTATTTGAAAATGATGCTCCGAAAACGATATTACAATTAAAAATATTATCGTCCGGCTGCCATTTTTCGGTTTAACAATACATGGCAGCTTTCAATCTCGGAAATTGCAAGTTGCCGAATAAAAGACAGAGCGATTTTTTAAAAACCAAAATCCTTTTTGGATCCATATATACCATATATATATATATATATATACATACATATTTCATCCATATATAGATATATACCTGTACATACCAATACGTTAATATTAATTTATTTTTTAGTCTCGAATGATTATTTATTTGTTTATCACGTCAGTATTAATAAATATCCTTTTTTTTTTAATTTATTGCAAGTGATTGTTTATTTGATTGTATTTAGTTATAGCTATTTATTTTTTTTTTAGTGCGCCATTAAGTTGTTTTGTATTACGTAATTCAGAGCAGTTTTTTATTTATGGGATCGACTGTGTTATCACGTGATAGGTTGTGTCATGTTGCTAATATTATTATTACTGTTATTAGTATTATTAATAATAATTGACTATATAATAATAATATTAATAATTCTATTTGTAATAATAATATAATTTATATGTACAGGATGTTTCGCTTAATATTACCGTCGAACACGTTAAGCGCCACGTCAGTCACCGGCGACTGACAGTATACTTTCCGTTCAGTCCGCGACAGTTACTGTTTCTTAACTTGTACTGGAACGCGAATCGCGGGCAACTGACTAAAGAGAAAGCATTTCTAAAAGAATGCAGAATACAGATTGCGATAAATAGATACAAGAAATATATCTGAAGATATACGTGCAGTCTTATCGCAATCTTGGACAGATCTCCGGCCGCCAGCATATCGGTTAAATCGGGTATCGCGGGCTAAACGGAAAGAAAGACAAGACACGCGTTTTACGTGTTAAGCAACTGCTTCATTGTTTTTAATGAAAAATGTAGAAGTTCCTCACTCGCAATACTGTTTTCATTAAACACAAAATGAACCACTTGTCTTGAATGTTAATTTCAAAAGATTCATCGTACATAACATTAATATCATTCTACATAAAATTATTAATATTATTGATATTGTAAATGTTAATATAGCAATAAATAATCCCATTGCGAGAACAAAAAACAAAAAGAAATTGAATAAAATAAATAAACAGTTAAATAAATAAAATGCACACGATTTCGAGAAAGCACAAAAAGCATAGGGGGAGAAAAAATAAACAAAACATGAATTTTTTCTCTCTTCATTCTTCGAGTTATGAATTAATTGTCTTTTCTTTCTTAGTTTAATCTTAAACTTCTCATTTTTTACGAACGAAACGAATGCTGGCGGCTTCTGCTTAAATCCAGAATCAATTTGAATGGAAGAGTTATTCGGTAATTGTATGAGAATATTAAAAGCAAATTGCAGTATTTATTTATGTATGTAGGAAACAATAAACGTTATAAATATACAAAGCGATTCTTCCAACGGTTTTCAAGATCTTTCAATCTTTCTGTGTAATTATACGAAAAAATTTTTTCAACAAAAATAGCATTGTTCGAACAGATTAAACGGTTTGTCGTAAACAGTATAACAAAGCTTCAACTAGATAATGTCATAGAATTATTAGAACAGCATACCTTTTTGTTTGGAAAATTTTTTAATACAGTCTTCAGAAAAGATTGAAAAATTACGTCAACTGTTCGGAAGCTCGCATATGTTCGGTGCGTGCGCGTGTATGTGTATGTGTGTGTGCGAAATTATTTAGTACCGTTACTTTTTGCGAAATAATGAGATACTAGTATAAAAAGAATTATTTGTTATTGAATATTGAATCAATGAAATATTCAATTATTAAATTTTCGAACACTCTTCCATTTAAATGTATTATCGATAAGGGAATATTATATAAATAAGAAATATATAAATAAATAATAAATGATATTCATTAATAAGTTTGTAATATTTTTGGCGAAGAAAAAGAATAATAAGAATTTATTGACATATTCCGCTTGACAGTGTGTGAGGTTGATATACTGCGTGGGTGAATTTAATGGAATTTCGATGCTTTGTTTTGATATCGATTTAATTGTGATTTACTTGGAATTTGATTAAAATTTAATGGTATATAGTATATATATATAACACGAGTATTAATATTGATATAAGTAATTAATATTTGAAAGAATATGGATATTAATTTATTATTGATTTAATATCGATATTGATATACTTAACATTTACTATTACGTCGGTGTACTTAGAACTTAATAATACGTTGATATTAATATTGATATTGATGATGATACGCAAAGGCAATTGACTAAATATATTGGTATCGATTTGATCGAGAATTAACGTTACATTGATATTATTTAGATTTATCGACGTGGTATCAATATCGACTTTACCTGGATACTACGTTGAAATTAAATTCAATATCAATATTAATACTAATTAATTGTCATTTTTTATTTAATATAGATACACTTATCAATTTCTAGCTCAGACTCAATAGCATATTGATGTTCGTAACGATTTAATACAAAATTTAGCGGCATATTGGTTTTCACATAATTACAATGTAATATTCATTAAATATCGTGAATGTTGACTTGAAATCAATAGTAATATAGACTTAATGTTAATCATAATTCCACGTTAATTTGTATTCAATATGGATGTCAATTTCAATATTAATTCAATGTTAATCCAGCTCCAATAGTAATTTTAAGTTTTATATCAATATCGATGATAGCCTGTACTACTTATATTTACCAAGCATCGCAATTTCGGTCCCTATATATTGCGGTAATAACGGCAAACGGTATGAGGATATATAATATATATGGGATCAAACGTGTTATATACTGGCTGGCCGACTAACTTCTCTAGTCATTATATAAACATAATTGCATACAACATACAACACGTATGTATGTATGTGTGTATATGTTGTGTGTGTACTATAATCGAGACATTCGAATGTGTATATGCTAATGACGAAATGATAATTAATTACCGGATAACGATTATGCTAGTCTCTATTAAGGCTAATTATAATTATAATTGCTATGGTAACGATAACAATAAAGTGTAATTTTGAATTCAAATTTTAATAGCCGTGTTGTTCTTACCCCGACTTATTCAACGTTACCCCATCGATGCGAAGTTTATTTCTACCTACGTATCAATGCTACCCACGGAAATCGTCATTTTTATCCACTGTCTTATTAACTTACAATTACTACAATTCTATATCTGGAACTTATTTTCTTGTTTCCAAAATTTATCGCAGTCGATCTGTTAGAACGATGTAAATAAAATCACAACGGCGGGGAAAGCGGCCGGAGGGAGCGACATTGCGTGCGAACCCGGCATAATAAATCCTAAACATTAATTTGCTCTCGTCGTGGACATTCGACAATGCCATATCGGCGCTCACCTGACAGCGCGTCTTTGTCATTACCGTTCCAAACGATATGGCATGGCGCACCTTGCATTCGTTACGGTTTTATACCTCACCCTCTCTGCCCTTCGGACGACATAGTCAAAGTGCCAGCTTATACGTATAGCGAAAGCATTCAACAGGTATCTATAGGACCAATGTGTTCGAGTAGTACCATCCTCTCTCCGTTGCACTATCTGCCCATCGCAGATCTGCGCTTCCACATCGTGCACGCTTGCGCCGGTACAGCAAGCTCGGCTTTGCGTTGTTGTGACTGCTTGGTCCTGGCTAGTACGCCGTCGACCGCCGATGGTGGATGGTTTTTTTTAATCTACTAATTCGTGTACGGTTTCGCGATACCTTTATTTATATTAAACGGATAAGTTCGACGCGACAGTAATTATGAAACTGTGGATTTTGTTCGCTGACCTGTTTCTTTTGTTAATAACGCTGTGATAAAAACCGGTAAACGCGTGGCGTGTCTTTCAACCATTGGCCGATTGAATGAAAGCTCAACGATGTAGTATCTATCGTTCTCGTGAATAAGTATCGCTTTTATTCATTTCGTTTTCGGGTTACGCTCGGTTACCGTATCTCGATATAACTGTGACCACAAGGAACATTTTCGGGGAATTAATTCTCGATGTGTCCACACTCTACGACCTCGATGTATTCAAGGAGCGGTGATACGCTTCGACGGTCCTCAGAAGACTGTTTTACATTGCACTTCGTAAGTATTCAGTTTTCTTTAAGCGTGAATACAGAGTGAATGCAGAGGCGCGAGGAGCTTATTGCGTTAGAGAATGTTTTTCTGTAAAAAATTGATGTATTCTTTCGGAACGGGAAATATGTTGGGACACGCATTCCAAGAGAAACCGGGTGATATAGAGTAGAGATCAATTTTGTGATACATCTCAATGTTTTATCTGCGTCGTTATTTTGGTTATTGTGGTAAAAAATATATTTACGCCGAAAGATATATGACAGTCGAAAATGAATCTCTTTGTGGTAGAACAATCGTAATCTAAAAATGGCAGCATGGAAATTTATTAAGTGACAGTCGATTGTCTCCAATGAGACTCGTATGCAATGTATGTGACTCAAGCCACGTTCTTATGAACTGAAAAATCGAATAGACATGTCACGTGATGTCTCGTTCACTCTACCTTTGCTTCATTAGCTTCGGTTGTTCACGTGTTCCCTATCTTTAATCACTTGTTAATTTGTGCCGCACTTTTCCTCCATCGTCACTACTCATGCGGGTTTTTGTATTCAATAGCTTGTGTGGAATAACAACCGCCATTTTTCAAAGCAAGATACGAATGTTACGATATGAATTTTATTATTGTTTTCCTGCATCTACACAATCGCTGAATTCTGCAGAGTCGATAAGTTAAGAAAATATTTTTCCCGTACGCACTTTGAAAATTCTCACTCATCCAATTATCACGTATACGGACATTGGTGTGAGTTAATACGTAATTGTGGGAACATTATAACCTATTTTAATTTGCATAGAATTAAATTTATATGTAGTCATTTGTTTCAATGCACCCGGAATCTTCCGCTGCATTTTCATTC
The DNA here is from genome assembly GCA_933228935.1 of Pemphredon lugubris. Classification (NCBI taxonomy): domain Eukaryota; kingdom Metazoa; phylum Arthropoda; class Insecta; order Hymenoptera; family Crabronidae; genus Pemphredon; species Pemphredon lugubris. The sequence goes on from OW121815.1 coordinate 66,284,018, forward strand.
TAAAAAGTACTTGAATCTCAATTAAACGCGCATAATCGAACTTAAGCCTCCTAAATAATTGATATCGATACAATTATTACGTGACTATAAAATTGTTAAAGTTGGCAATCATTACCGTAATTCCTGCTAATTCATAAAAATACAGTGAAGCTACTCGAAGTATGTTACCGTGCATAGAGTCGTGAAAGAATGTAATTTATTTAATGTTGATTCTCAGCATATTTAGGAGATACTAGACTTTTGCCCTTTTCGAATGCTCCGATGCAAGAAACAAATAGATAGGTATTCAGATTTGTAAAAGTAAATACCATTGCACATAGTTCCGAGATATTTACTCGAGGCACCACGTGCCCGCGGTCACGTTAGATACGGAGAGTAAACGTACCGGTTAGCGGAAGTGCCTTGTTCGCAAATTGTTGTTCTTAGTCGTGATAAAACAAAACAAAACTTTCGCACAAAACGCGGACTCGGGCGGCGTTACTAGGATTTAGAACTATTAGAATTACGCTATGTTGCTGAAAGGTTAGGAATATCCTACAGCGAAAATTTATCGATGTTTTGACTTTTGTTCGCAAACCTAAGAACGGTGCTAGAATGTGCATTGGATTTATAGAAGTCAGAGAATCAGAAAAATCCATGGCAAAATTCTGATAACTCTAACAATTTAGATATCTATTTAATTGCTAGTAACCCAACTACGAATAGAGGGAAATTCAAAGTTAGTATCGAAATCTTTTAGTTTAAATGCAGAACCGGTGCTAGATATTTTAGCGCCTCAGGCTACAGGACAGACAGGCACCCCTCCTCCAAATTAAAATTTTTCAAATCGAGAATTTGACGCCCCCTCTTAATGGCGCCCGGGGCGGACGCCTCGCTTCTCCCCACGGCCCTGTTTGGATACATGAAACTTTCAGCTCTAAACATCGTTGCTTATCGCATGATTGTAGGTTCATTAGTTACTTATGGACGCATATAATTTGAATTGGTCTGCATATGGCCCATGCGGATGGTTTATCCATCCTAACGGGTACTTTGCAACGTGTAACAGCTCGTATAAAACTTTTATTTACGACGGGCCATAGCTTGTGAACGTGAACAAGTGTTTAAAGGTTAGGTCCCTGAATTTTCCCGCGGAAAAGAACGCGGTGTCCACTTTGTATTTCGGCGGGATTTTTTTGCAAGGTTTCGGTTAGAGGACGCGAAGGAAAAGATTTAAGATTCTGCGTGCAACGTATACGCGGGATCATTGTAAAACCATCGAATCCGACAGGTCTGGTGACGCTGCTGACGAAATCTACGAGTCTTCTGTGCAATGGTTTTACACGATGCAAGATTCAATGAAAAACGGGAAATTGAAAAGGAACGATCGCAACGCTATGGTAAGTGTGACTGACACGAATACCTCGAATGGAATAAGAACATACGGACGGTTCTACACGTGAAAATTCGAATGAAACAAAACGCTTCGGTTTTTGTTCTAGGATCGTACGGTCATCCGAAGCGATCGGATTGAGAATGAGGCGAGTATTTCCGCTGTTGCAGCCGATAAAGAAGATAATCGATGCTCCGAAGGGCCAAACAGATCTATCGTCGCAACTTCGCCAATTAACAATCGGGAAGACTCGACCGCCGATCGTGCTTCAAAACAAAAAAGTTTAACGATTGAATTAGCTGCCGCGGGTAGAACTCCCGAGGAGTCGAAGTGGCTAAAACAATCTGTTAACGATCAAGAGGCCGAAGACGAATGCGATATTTTCGGAAGGCACGTTGCTATCCAATTAAAACAACTGTCCGTTCAACAATTCGCTCTTGCCCAAGATCAGATGCAAAACGTGCTGAGACGTTGCCGATTAAACGATGTCCGTTGCCGAAAACAACGCTCATCTCCGTATGTATATCGCGGGTCTACCCGAGATGATCGACAAAAGCTTCCCCAACATTTTTAATACCGACGTGACTTCATCGGCATACCCATTGTTTTAAATATTTTATCCGTGGAAACAGGATGGCGTAGGCAAAGACTTATGCCGATAAAAGCGCGGCGGTACATACAACGTCGGCGAAGTGTTTGCCGGTCATTTCAAACACACCGGGCGGAACCTTTCAAAGAAGGAGATCTACTCTGCGGATATTCCGGTATTAGAGCCAAGTACCGGGAACAACATTGGGAGTTCCCTGAAAGTGTTTAAGCAGGAGATGTAAGAGCTTCAGTTTCATTTCGGGACGCTCGGGACGGTCCACTCTGGTCAGCTCTCGTGGGAGTCTCGTATTTTCGACTTACTTAATAGCGGTGCGAAAAAGCGTCGCCACGCAAAACTAGATTAATAGCCTATATCTTCTATTTATTCCGTCTTCCTCCTCTTTCCTTTTGGCTCATTTTCTAATCTTTCTCGGTGCCTCGCATCTTTTATCCCCCGACATTTTTCATCCTCGTCCTCTCTTTCGCCTCCACTTCCGCGCGTTTACCTCTCTTTTGTCCCTCTTCCCCCGTCTCCCTCTCCACCGTTTTCGCCCCTCTATCCTTCTGCTTTTCACTGTCGCGTCTCCGTTGTCACGGGTCTCCTGTAATTTAACCTCGTCCTTCAAATAAACCACTAGCAACTTGTATTCCTGTATCATTTTGGTTCTTATTCTTTGCGCTCGTCATTTGAGATGTCCCACAAAGTTGTGCATTGATCAATTTCAAACGTTTCGTTTAGTACGGCCAGGATCGGTAGAATTCGTAAAGCGTTATATTAAAGTCTGATTTAGAAAAGTAATGATTGGTCCGGGTTCAATTGGCGATGAGAGCGTATATTTATTAATAAATAAACAAGATTACGATAATGCCTCTTTGTAATGTTTAACAATTTCGGGGCTGACAGGTGTACGCCTTTTTTCTTATACTGTCATTCCAGGAACATGTTTCTAAAGTAGATGTCATTATAATTTCAGGAATCTTGTTTATACGACGCAGCCCGAGCCCTGTACTGCCTGACACGGATCCTGCACTGTTACCGGCCCCGACAACCCATCCTGTTTGTCAATGACTGGAGTCTGCGCCGCAATGTCATGTCGTGATGCTACGTATAAAACAGTGAGTTCTTTGCTAAACTAGAATTGCCTGCACGTTAACCCCGTTGCTCGCGAAGAGCTTGGTCACATTTTCTTCACATTTACGTACGCGCGCGCATAACGTGCTCTCAACCGTAAATTAAACCACATCTTTTGTTTCGTTATTAGTACGAACATAACGAGGAAGATGATACGGATTAAAATTGTTATTAATGGATCAGTGCCGATAGGATGTGCCTTGGGCCCCAAAGTGTTAGCACTATTCCTACCGCGACCGGTCAAATGACCGTTTCGTATATTTCGTCTGCAATTTCCTACACACTGCGTTATTGCAAAGCCACTTAACTTAAATGTTACGCGGTTAAATCTTAAAATATACGTTATCTTTTTCTAAATAAAATAAAGTTCATTTTTTACTATCAAATTGGGTATTATCTTCATTCTATACAAAAAAATATACAAATGGCCATTATCTTCATTCTATGTTAAGAAATGTAAGTTCTTTTAAAGATCGAGCATTTGACTCGTCACGGTAAGCAATAGGTGTATAGGTGAAGTGTCGGTAGATGTTGTTGTAGGGTTGATAAAAATTGTTCTTCTCCCGCTCACGCGCATAACGATTTTCGAGTAATACTCGAAATCATTAAACGTGCATAAATTCAGCTCTCGCGAACAATTTAGATTACGTCCACGTTAAAGCGCAAGCCAAAATTGGCTCAAATCAATGCGCGGCGCGAGAGAGCTGACAAGACCCAACAAAACGATGAAATCCCTTCTTCCCATCGGTCCCAAGAGCGGCGATATACGACGAAGACGATCGAAAGTAGCCGACCAGTCCCGAGGGGAGAGTCAAGCGCGAGAGATTGAGGAAAAAGAGAAGGGAGTCGCGCGGTGTACCGACTCGCGATCGTACGCACTGCGCTGTTTTTCGTACGTGGCGGCGTTTTTTTTTTCCCCATCTGTGAAGAATTCTAACCGTCGATTTATCCACGGTAGTCAACTAGTTCTACGAGTTACGCAGAGGACGCGCCCTAGTCGCGAAGACTTCAGGACCGATTGAACGACCGATGCTATTTCCAGCCCGGTACCTTCGACACGTGAGCGTTCTCCCGTTTCTATTACTTTCTACGAAGCGACTTAGGTGAACGCTTGTGCGCGCTCACGCGCGTTCTGTTGATTCTACCTTCTCCTCGTTGTTTTCTCTGATTAGGTTTCTTGCAATTAGGAACGAGGACGTACCGATTTCAGTTTAACTGTCAGGGTCTGTTTACTTCTACGTACCATACGCACTTATCTAGATGGTATGTATCACTCAATTTTTTTTATTTTGTTTTTGCTACTCCGAGAACAGTCTGTTTCGCATAATTTGGAGAAGCCGTTATTCTCGCGTAATCGTTCGTGAAGTACAATCGCAACGTTATTATGATATTAATGTATAACTTATACCGCATAAGCGATTATGCAAGATTGCTATACATATGACAGGAGCGGAGAGGCTGCAAGTCGCTGCGGAGAACGAAAATTGACAGAAACGAACAGGGAATTAATTACAAGTGCCATTATTCGGCGTTTCTTCACTGTTTGGAAAGCGAAAATGACATTTCAGGTTTACAGTTTCACAGGGACATTCGTTGCTCTTAATGAGTACGGTCCCTCGCGATAACGAAATAAAAATTATCAACGCGAATCTCGAGGATGTCGCTATCTACGCGATCTTCGCCGGATGTGAGACTGGATAGTTCGCCGACAAAACAATGAGACATATTTTCTTGACACCCCGTACATCGCTTCCCAGGGACGAATTTACGGATTGAGTAACGTACGTGAAAGTTACCAACGGTAAGAGCAAGACGTCGCATCGTCCTTGAAGAACAATTGACGAACGCGATGTCGTCGCAGCGCTATTGTTATCGTTGTCCAAAATCACGAATTATCAGGCTCATTGATAAACACTGATAAACGCACGTCTCGTGAAGCGCTGAACAGCTGAGAGAAGCGAGAAATGATATTGAGAACGTTTAATCGTGCGGTGAAAGTTTACTGCAGTTAATCTTAACGGGATAGAGGATGTTCAAACCGCCGGGAGGCACTGACAATTTGGTAGAAAGAACGGTGTAACAGTTTTCGAATTTCTCTAGTCTCTCCGTCCAAGAAAACGTATTTTAATTAGTGTGTACAATATGCCGACGAACGTACCGGCGGTTGTAAAAATATTCGGCTTCCATTTGCGGTGGGTATTGTACGTTCTATCTACTAATTATGTTAGATAACGAGTCGCCTTGGGGAACGTAGCATCGTCGACTTTTACTTGTATTATTGTCGTTTAAAGTTTGCTTCCGTTAGTAATTACGAGTCTTCCTACGATTCTGTAAGTAACAATCTATCCCCTGGCGGTCATAATTCATCCGAGTAGTTTCGTTTTGTTTTGAATACATCGGCCACCGTATGGATCGTATAATTCTTTATCGATGCACGATGAACCGTGTACACCATCAATTTTGTATATATGTATATTTATCGGTGCATTAAAAACAATGAGCTATTCCTCACATCACTGTTCTCGCGAAGAGAATCAAAAAGATCAAATTGTGTGATTGCAATCAAAAGACGTAACTTCTGCGAAAGCGTCGAGCGCCGTCGGGGGTTTGTTCGCGCGACGCGAATTGTTCATACGAATTCACTGATTCCATATTACTGCCATTCCGCGCGTCGGCGGCATAGAATTTAGATAACAATTAGACATTTAGGGTGAAAGTCTAAAGCCGTTTTCGCTTTGATGCAAAACCGACGGTTTCCGCCACGGGATGAAATCTGTGACTCGTTGTACGTAGTTGCGACCAGCCATGCGTTACTGTATCTGGTAATAAAAATTGGTCGCGCATTCGGTCGAGAAAATCGGCCGTTGTACCGAGTTATATTAGAGACTCTACGTCCGGGTCTGGAAAATGCAATATTCTCGCAGACCGAGATATTTATTGTATTCCAGGATTGCCCTTTTGATAGTTCCAGGAACAACATTGTGTCCTCTACCTGCGTTGTCGAAGTAGTTGTGATAGATTGCTGCTCGGCGCTCTCTTATTTACGCGACGTGTCCCGGGGAACGACAAATGTTTTTTAATAAGTGAGGGTAATATTTCACTGAATCGGATAAAGTGGAAGTTGGACCAGGTTAAAGTGATATTCCGCAAACAGGCTTGTCCAACTTCGAGCCCATGGGCTCGTTTTGTTCCTTCGTGTACTCGCTGGCGCTTATTGTTAGACCGAGTCGACAAAAACATACGTGTAGGTTAGTATTGTAGTTTAACGTTTGGGAGGTAGAAGCGCGAAAAGTTTGAGAAATTACAGCTTAGAACGCCGCCGTATCGCGGTGAATCATTTCGGGGGGTGGGGGACTGGAATTTAATGGATCGTAATAGGATACTTCTCTTTGTCTTTCGTTACGTAATCGACATTAACGAATGCTACGCGCGTCTCGCCGAGAACCCCTCAAAAGGACATTCCTAAAGGATCCTTATATCCTTGTTTCAGGCGGTCGGCCAATAAATCGTAATCCGGGTTGGTCGCTTAAATCAGAAAAAATGTCGGCGCGCGCGTTAAACGTGAAATCGAAGGGGCCACGCATCGATTGGTTAATGCTCGATTTTCTTGAATGGTCTGGAAGTCGAGTTTCGCCAGTCTGGATAAATGAAATTACGACAGGTCACCGCCTCCGCCTTCGCATCCGTCTCCTGTTCCGCCACAGCTCCGACCATTTCCGATAACATAGGAAGCTTTACTGAATCAAATTTAATTTCGACACAGGGGTCTTGCGAATATGTTATTGACGATTGGTAAATTGACATTTTCTGGAAATACGGGACCGTGGAACTTTGCGAGAACGTATGCGCGCGCCGCGGGCACGGTCAAGCGGTTAAAGGCTGTCGGTTTGCCGAAGACCCTTTTCCTTTATAACGCGCTATTGAGGAAATTTCATAACGCAATTTTAATTAATCGTTGCAGGACCTCATGACAAAGAACAAGCAGAGAAATTGGCGACGCTTGTTGGCCGGTGGTTTGGTGGCTATTGTCGTGCTGGCGTTGGTCGTTGCTGCCGCGATTCTTCTAACCGGCAGTCCGGATTCCTCAGCATCTAGAACGCCAGCCGCACCTGGTATTTCCCTCGAAGAATGGCTCGCCGGGTCCTTATCTCCGAAGAGCTTCAACGGCACGTGGATCAGTGGTAAATATCTTATATTTTCCACCTCTATCGTCGGGATCAAACTGCCTCTACCGATACACGGAGGCAAGAAATCATTGTCTCGCCTCGTGCATTGAAGTTTTCTAATAACGTCAGTTACGAAGATGTTCGCGCGTGACACCAAAAAGTAGATTTTCGTTAAACCCTTCTCGTACCATTTAGCTCGATGAAATCCAGGCCACGCGAGTCAATGTGAAACACTGTTATAATCATTCCACGAATCTAACTTCGGATATTTGTGTTTTTTGTAAAGTTTGTATCATGGGTCAGACTCGTCAAAGTACGGCAAGGGTTTAACCTATTAATATCCACTCACCTCGATTGAACAAAATAAAATATGAAACTACTTTTTCTTAATATACCTTTAGAGAAACTTGGTTATATTAAATTATCCTTGTATAAAATGATTATAATAATGAAGTAGAACTTTGGTCTAGAAATTTTATTGGGGGCAAAGAATAAAGATGAATATTCTGCTGAAAGTTGTATCAAATTGGAAGAACATAATCGGATGGTATTAGTTTGACGAATAAAAGGTTCCGTTTTTTCCGCTTTCCAATTTGCCGCGGATTGGTGAACTGGATTCGATGCGTGCATGGTTTAAATCGCGGTTTTCAGAATTAATTTTCTATCATCGTACCGAAATATTCCATCAAGTAGCGGCATTTCAGTTACATACGAACATTCGATGATCATCAATCCGCTCTACCCATGTTGGCGTTTCCAACTAATCGCTGGGACACGGTATTTGATGTCTGATTTTAATGAGCACGAAATGAGTATAATTTTCATTTCCCGTTTCACGTAATAAAACAAAATGTTACGTTGCGAACGTTTATGTGCAATATTACCCGGCGATACGATTGTATTAGCAAACAATACAGGGCAAACATTTTTGCATCGGCAAAGCGTGCGTTAATTAACATTCCAATTACGAAAATGTTATTGTCGAATGAATTCGTTCGAACCGACATATACGTGCCCGCACAATTGATGCGCGAAATCAAATTAATATTCTGCATTGGAAATGACGGAATTTAACGTTTTGTCACAATTTAACGATTGATCGGAAATAGAAAAATATGTTTTAAAATATCTTCGTCGATCGTACGTTACCATTATGCAGAGTGAACAACTGAAACCAGTCCATCTCGACGAATCCAACATTTTTTTTTTTTGAGATAGAATGAAACGTTTCGATGGGACTGTACCACTTTGAAAATATCAAAGGAGCAAGAATATGTCTCTCTACTTCAACGAGAACTTCGATTCGTGGCATTCTTTATAACAAACGGGGAATGTATGGAAAACAAAAAGAACATGTTACGTATGTACATACGCTCCGTTCCGTTGCGACATACGATATTGATTATTCGCTTCTTGTTTATTCAACTGTGACGTTGAAATTCAAATTAATTCAACGCGATTATCCGCCGTCGGTACTCCAAGAGTTCGTAATCGGGGGAATTCGATGTTGGCATTAATTAGCGAGGGACTGATCGTGGATCTAGGGAGTTGTCCCCTGCTACAAGAGATTCAGGCTATTGTCGCAAATTGGGGGGTTTCGATGCCGACTGTATCTATCGTACGTGTCGTATGCTTGTCGTATGTGCCGCTTGGAACAGCGTTAATTTCCCTCCGCACATACAAGCTATCGATTTACGCCATTACGTATGGCAAACATCATTTTAAACAATCACTGCGGTAATACCTTGATGGACGGCTAGAACGCGTAGTGGAACTAATTTCAGCGTATTACGAAACAGTCGCCGTTTGAAAATTCTCTTCCTTTCGATTCTTCGTTTCTACTTACCATAATAGCGGCTTACACGTATAATTTCAAAGACGATCGCCGTCTAATCGCGAAAAACTTATCGCTCAAGTATCTCAAACTTTAAACACTTCTGACCCAAAAACAGCTCAAAATATAACAAAGATAAATTATATACAGATATTCCCCGGTACGCCGTTAGACCCAAAATTCCCTAGTCGCGAGCGCTCATTGGCCGCGGCCTAGTGACACGAATCCCTCGAACGTTGTTTCCCCCTCTACTCGCCATCTTTCTCAGACCAGCCGATTCTAGGGTAGAATCGAACGATTCTCGCATTATTCTTTATTCACGTTATCCATGTACTCTCCGGACTTACACGAATAATCCAAGTTCCCACTGTGCGCGCATGTTAGCCGAAATATGGAACGCGGCATTCCTAATATTCCATAACTGATCCGCAAAGCTTGGCGCGGCTCGTCGTAAATGCAATTGTAACCGTCACGTAGCGAGCCCTTCGCGCTACCACGTAACAAGTGATATGAATCGCTTCAGACGAAATTCTCCCACTGGCGAGAGAGGGGATCCCCGCAGACAACTAGATTCTGGCAACGTGCCTGCGACTTGAGAGTTGCTGAGGAACCATTTCCCAAGTCAGACCCTCGGTCAGTATCGATCAACGATCTAGAAAACGGGGGTGATCATGATCAGGTGAGACACTTAGGTCATCGGCTATCGGCCAACGTCAGCTGGCTAGTCCTACGAAGAAACGGGGGATGGGGAGGGGGGGATTTCCTTTTTTTTTCCTTACGCTTAATCACGCTTCCGGGATAACTATTTTCCTCTAAACCACTCACCGTCGTGATTTATACGTGGACAGACAATCTGGATGGTACTAGGTACGAGCGTAAGTAATAACATGCGATTAAAATGATATACAGTGCGAGGCGTTTAACACGGCAAGCTTAAATAACTGCTGCAATATTTATCTCCTTAAAAATATTTCAAACAACTGTCGAGTGGTATAAAGGGGGACGTGTAGTAATTTGTTGCTGCTCCGTTTGATTCCACTCGAATTTTCTTTGAAAGATTTTTTTAGTGGGATGGAATGGACTGGGTTAATTACATTACAATTTTATCGCGCAACGGCATTGATGAATTTACGCGGATCTTCCTTTACGTAAGATCGCGTAGATTGCACAATAGATAATATTCGTGTTTACGGTCGTATTATCTGGTTGGTTATATTTTGCGAAACCTTCGTCGTTTTGTGGACGAGCGATAAGACATAATCGCGCGTAAAAAGAGCGTCATCAAAATGTTCGTAAACAATTACTCGAACTAATTCGTTGTAATTAAAAATAACTCGAACTAATTCCTTATAATTAAAAATAACAGTCATACGTAAACGATACACCCAATACAATATAAATATTACAAGTTTATTATTAATTTCTATAATTTTCTCAATATTTCAAGTAGCACACAGGGTATACCATACAGAGAATTTCAAAATTAGAAACCTCTGAAGAAGTTCAATTTTGAAAGCAAACTCAAGCGGTGGAAGAGAATGAAAACAATTTCTGTAATTTTTCCTCGTGAAATTCGACTGCGTCAAAATGACGCGTTGCGTAAACCCTAGCGTTAATCAACATCGCGTTCTCCAAATATAAAAACGAAATAAATTTGTCCTCTCGTACTGTGATTTTTGAATTAATTGCTGCACCATTTGGAACCTCCAAGCCAGTTCGAATAAAACCGGTATAGCAGGGTACGAACGTTCCTCGTGTCAACGTAACGCCATTCCATCGAAATAGAACTGTTATATTTTTCGGTGAGTCATTTGGAACGTTCGGGGAAGTTAGTACGTAAGGCAGAGTGAAGTAAAACGTGCAGCTGTTTGCCAGAGGCAGTTCATTGACGGATTCGTGAGCGGAGAAGCAAAGCTGAATTTTATTCTCTTAAGTTTTGGCACGCGGTCTTAAAAATCTTCCCCGAAAGTTGGCCTATTGCCCGCGAGCCCCGTTACCGTTTAGTACATTCGGTCGATAGTTAGCGGTGCTGGTCGGCCTATGATCGCACAGATGCGAGAATGAAGCGGCGGCCCGCTTTGCTTTTTATCGTTATAAAAAAAAAAAACTTTGGTTTCCGCTAAGTGACGGGAATCTCTCCCTTTATGCGTTTCTTTGCGCGTCTCACGATTAAAAATTAACGACGGATACTCGATCGATTCCTTCGGGGGCCATTGTCCTTGGTGTCGTATGCAATGCGTCGCGTTTCGAAAGTTTATTGACGAAAAAAGATTATTTGATTTCGCAGTTAACCGTATTCTACGGCAATTTTGGGATACGCGATAAATTTTTACGCACTCCATATCCAGCGGACTACCGGTAGGTTCTGCAAAACTCGCACGCGTGCACGTATGGTAGTACGTACGCGGTGCACAGGGCAATATCGATTGGCGCAATTCCGCGGAATTAAATTAGACGATTTCACAATCGTATCGGCGTTTCGAGTCCATTCGTCGGTTTTCAGTGTATTCTTCCGCCGCGCGAAAGTGATTTTCATTTCGCCGCCCTCTAACAGTCGTAACGGTAACGCACTTACGATAAACCCGCCCCGAGGACGTTAGCAGCGAAGCTAATTCCGTCGGGTTTTTAATTAATTCCCCCGAAATGCAGCAACGTATAAAGATGTTATTTTACGAAATTCAATCGCCTGTTCACCCCCCCACCCCCGAACTCACCCTCGATCTAACGAGAATAAACTTTAAAGGTCTCCCGCGTACCCGAAATCATATTCGATTACGAAGCGAAAAAGTAATATTGGTCTTGGATATCGAGTGTATTGATATCGAGTCGTGGGGGGTTTCCAGGGAACGAGGGGGGGGGGGGGAGGGCGGGGAGAAAAAAAAGGAGAAGGAGAGAAAAATAGATATGAAGTTGACACGAATACGTTGCACCCGGGAAGCGTCCATGGTTTATTGGCAAACACACATAGAACTAACCGCGGACTGAGTTACCTCAATTTCGCGCGGAGTAGATGGCGGCTGCGGTTCGGCCTAGCGTGAAACTCTCATCAACCACCATAATTACCGCCATAGAGCACACGTTTCTCGCTCTCTTCTACCCGCAAAACCAACGCTCCCTCTCGACCGACTACACCAACGTAAGCACCCGGGCTACAACTCTAGCCGCCTCTCCCTCCCCCCCCCCTCCTCCCCCTTTTTGATACTCGTTTTCCCTCTCCCTCCAACCCTCCTCGCACTCATCCCCTCGCCCTCCCTTACCCTCCATCAAGCTCTCGCGTTACATCCCTTCAATCCGTCTCAATCTCCACCCATTCTCGTTCTCCGCGTAGAGTCCGTTCTCGGCGAGCCTCGTGAAGAACCACCGGGGGGATGGACCTGTCCTCGTTAATTTTCGACGGACCATCTTCGTTGATCGCGAGAAGGAAAGTACGATGCTCTTGAATCGATGGTCATTACCCCACCCAGCGCATCGCTTTTCTTCTGGTAATCGCATTAAACGAGCCACTCGTCCTCTCTATCCCCTCCCCCCGTCGTCGCTGATGGGGTGAATCCTTCCAATATCTCGGCTGACCGATAAACATAGCGGAGGATAATATGTATAAGGCCGAAGTCACGCATTACCGTACCCGATTCGTGTGTCGGTCGGATGTTGGCTACAGCAGAAAGTGTACATTTAGCGCTCGAACTGATACGATGATGCTTGAAGTATTGCATTTAAAGAGCATCGAGCAATCTTTTTTAACGAGTCACGACCAACACTCTATCGACACAGAGCCGGTTCACGCGATACGATTTTTTTTACCGAAACCGCGCCGCCGTCACTTTTCATCCGCCTTTGAAACAGACGCAGAGGAGTGAGAAAATTACCGATTCGGTCAAAAAACCGTATCGTGCGAACAGGGGGGGGGGGGGGGGCACGAATCGGGCATGGTACGGTAATGTGTGCCCCTACCTTTAAGAGTACGTACGAATGAATTTCTCCGCGTCACTTATTAACGCTGCGTATGGAATTTCGGTAGTGCGAGGGAAACGTGGCTGGGAATTGACGCGATAATCGAGTTTCGCGCTACTATCGGGGGCGACCAATCGAATTGCAAGTGTGGTTGCTAATGTCGCTGTACGCGCACCCACATCCCGCTACCGCTATTTACGCGTAGCGATCGTTAAATTATTTTCCGCTATTTAAATAATTCCCTTCGATCCTATCTCGCCCCATGCCGTGTGTCACCGGGATTCAAGGTGCTAGGTTCGCGCGTAATTATCATGGTTCAGACTACCGTGCTTCCGGTTATACTCGTGGGGCAAGTAGCTGCGCGAAGGAGGCGTGAGGAGGCGTTGACGGTGTCCCAAACAAGATAAGAATTCATTATTTCTTTTTTTTTTTTTAGGGTCTACGATTATCTTCGTTCTCTTCCTTTTTCTCGCCATCCCAATGGGATGGTAGCTGCACCGCTTTTTTTTTGCTTATCCTGACTGTATTGTTTATTTCCCCGGGCAGATTTCTTTTTGCCTCCCTGCCGCACAGAGTAATCGTAAAGAGGAACGTAATTTCTGGATTTAATATTTTCCGTGTTGACGACCCTGCTGGCTGGCCTTGTCGTTCATCGCAGAGGTCGTCAGTGTTCCACGCTGCTGAACTTAATTTATATGACATTTATGCTTGTAACTTCTGCGGGGGGTAACCCTTCGTTAAAGCGGTTAATTGGCTCCCGCCAAAGAGCGTGTAATGGGAAACCGTGTTAAACAGGATTCGCAATTTATTTAAAATGGGGAAATATCCCGCGTATACTTCGTACTCCGCAATTCAGACTGACCCGCGGTTTTGGATCAATAAAGTTGCGCGTAAGTCGTATAATCGAAATTCGGTTTTCTTGAATTCGGGTAAAAATTTCGAATATTCAAAATTCGAATATTTTAAATTCAAATTTCCCCGAATTCGAATAACATTTTGGATATTTAAAATTCGAATCACCCAAATTCAAATCAAATTTTGGATATTTAAAATTCGAATTCCCCAAATTCGAATAAAATGTCGAATATTCGAGATTCCATTTCTTCGAGTTCGAATGAACCTTCGAATATTCTAGATTAGAACCCAAATTTCGAGAAAATAGTAACTTGTACTTGGCCCGAGGCAAGACCTTGTCTCTTGATTCAAAAAATCTGTTGGAACTCGAAACACGCGCGAAAGTTGACCCATGAATTATCACGAACGGCAATCGAAGCGAGAATTATAAGAATTAAACCAAATCGTTGGATGTATCAAACATTTCACGATTACATGACCCATTCGTCAATGAGAATGCGCGACCACTGTGAAAACTCCAAGCAACGAACCACGTCCGAAGGGAAACTCGCCCCGAAGAGCAGAAAATTTTGACGGAGGGGCGCGAGACACGGAAGAATCGCGTAATTTCATAATTCTCCAAATTACTCTGCGAAACTTTGGGAGCGGCATGAAGAACCATTGCAATAACTTCTAAACCGCGTTATGTACGGAGCCTTCCGCGGAGTGTCGTTAATTAAAGCGCGATGGGGAAAAAAACTGGGAGCCCGGGAATAAGTTCCCAGGTGGTAATTGGTAACCGGGAAGCGCGGATACCTCTTCTTTCAAACACAGCGACGCGAGAAGTCCCGAAGAAACTTAAACAAAACTGTATCGTACCAACGAGGACGCGCATAATGGCCGTTGATTAAATCCGTTTCAACCGTGGGAGGGGGGGGGGAGGGGAGAGATAGCGGGTGGGGGGCACCATTCCGAGATTAAAATGGCGCGAAAGATTCTTATATTCCGTTTTTTTTTCGTCGCTCTTCACTATCTTGCTTCGACTGCAGTTATTTTCCTCTTCGCCGGCCAAACTTTCCTGTGATTCACCCTCATCCTTCCGGCGTGATTTCTTTTTTGGCAGCAAAACCCCTAAACCTCCGTCGTTGCTCCATTCGTTGCTCCTCCCCCCCCCCTCGCGGGGGGGGGGGGGGGTGCAAAAAGTATTCTCGCAACACAGGTTTTTCTCTGCGATTCTTCGCCGTAACTGTTGCAAATTAGTTTGATTCGCGTTTAGAATATCAAGCGTTACTTCTTGTCACTCGATCTTAAGCGTTACGCTTGAAAGGAAGATTGAACTATGCGTTCCGTAATTATTTGTTAGTTAAATGGAATAAATATTCATTAATACGAATTTTCGAACCATTAACCGCAAGCTATTTCTCTTTGAGCTCGAATGATATGCAGGAAATATTTCTGTGATATATTCCGTGGAATAAACCATGAAAAAAAAATATTGTATGGTATAAACTTGAGCGAACCTGTGAACTTATTATTGCATAACTCGGTAAACGAATTCATGTATTATTAAAATTATTATATCATCCTACAGATTTCGGGAATTAATGATTCAAGTACATACTTTCGAACGCGGAATTTGCAAATTTAATAATTAATTCAAATCCGTGTTTTGAGTCTCGCGATTAATGGAACAGTACTTGATACCTATTGTCGTGATTTAAAAATTCGACGAGACAAAGACTCGGCAGAATCGTTATAAACCTTACGATGCGGCAGTCGAATCGAGAATTCGGCGAATCAACGGAACGCCAATATACTAACTTGCACCCCGAATGAATAAACGGCTCGGCCATTTCCATGGAAATCCGCTTTCGTGCGACCGCTTTGGATTTCACGCTTTGCCGAGGCTATCGACATACACGCACGCGCCATTTCAAAGCATAATTCCCGAATATGCGCGCGTCAAGTATGTCGATATGCACCACGTAGGGTCGCGTTGCATTGCGTCTCGCGTGTACAATTGTTCGTAAAATTTACGACGATTCATAATTCCGATACTATTAGAATGAAAATTTATCGCGAATTACGGGTTCCGAGCGAAAGTATCGGGTATGTTGGGAATGCAGGGAATTTCGAAGTATTTCGAAAAATACGATTTCGTCGACGCCGTAATTCGTGAAAAACAATCCTTCCAGTTCGTAGAACATTTGCGATAATTGTTATTTTCAATCATTACTTTATAATCGACGGTGTACTTTTTTTTTAGGAGTAATCGATTTTAATCCACTTTGGAATATGCAATTCGATTAATTTACCGTTTCGGGTAATAGATTGAAGATTGAACGTTTCAATTATTTTTCATCCGATTATTTCCGATTATTCTGGTTAATTATTATTCCAACGAGAATATTTCGTAGATGTATTTCCTGCATATCATTCAAGCTCAAAGAGAAAAAGATTGCGGTTAATGGTTCGAAAATTCGTGTTAATGAATATTTTAAAATGTTTTTCCAATCTTGGTTTTTGCCACCATTTTACGTGTCATTAGCCGCAATCGATATAATGCCGAACATAAAATCCTCCAACGAGGTGCATCAAGTACATACATAGAATGTAGCGGGTGTTTAAAAACTGCTAACGCAGCGGTAGCCACGTTTGCGCTAAATTTGCTTCCTCGCGTCGTTGAATACTTACATACTCATTACCAAGCGATTAGCATAAAAATGTGTCTTCCACTCCATCGACTGTTTCCTCATCGCTGTTCCGATACTAGTTCGATATATTCGTCACAATCCGGCTTTAAAACGTTCATAATTCTGTCGATATCGATAAACTGTTCCGCATGTTGCGTAATTGTGTCGATCCTAATGATTCGTAACCATAATGGGCGAAAAAGAGTAACGATTGTTCCCTCTTTGTTATACCATAAAAACGAGGTTTAAAGAAAATAACATTATTTTTTTTAAACGAAGGAAATGTATTAGCGCACCTCGTTTCTCTGGAATAATTTTAAGCAAAAAGTGTCTCGTTTGCGAAAGCTTCTCCCAGAAAAATGGGGTGTGCAAATACGTTTTTTTCTTTTTTGCCTGAGGTATAGCGTCTTCTCCCTCGAAAGCAAACAATTACGACACTTATGGCGCCGTCTAGTTTATCATAGCCGAGATTATAGGATTTTCAGGTATCTTGGGTTAAGGAGCGATAACTATTTTTATCGTCGTAATTACCGGTACAGTAAATTCTCGGCGCCGCATCCATTAAATCATTTTAACCTTTAATATCTCAAGCGGGATGGGTTGGCAAGAATTTGAGGAATTCGTTTTAAGTTATTGCCACTCGCGACTCGACGTTGCGAACACCTGAGTTTTGATCCGACATAAAAAGTTTGAGGAGTAATAAAAAAAAAAAATTAATATCTTATTATTATCTACGTTATTTTCTCCGACTATCGGTGTACAATTGTTATCGCCATTATTTTCCACGATCTCTCGGATGGTACAGAAAAGATATTAAACGAACAATGACTTAATCCGGCTTGGAACTGACAATGCGATCTTGTCTAGTCCGGAGAAAACAACGTTTTAGCAATCGCAATTTTTCGAATTTGAAAAGCCTCCGCTCTAACGTTTTGTCTCGTGCGTCTCGGCGCTTCACGCGCACTTTAATTCGCGCGAAAACTCCCCGCACTGTTTTTCGCTCGCAAGTGAGCTCCGCCGTTATGAAGAAACGCGCGCGGTTATGATTATTACGGTATTTGCGGAAGCATTCGCAACTTGTGTCAATACCCGGCTTGCGATAAATTCTAGGAATTTCAGCGGAAAAAGTTTAACAATGCACAGCACGGTTATAGCAATTATTTGGGTATGGAACGGGTATTAATTTGCCTTTCGCTCCGAAGAACGACCGTGCGTTCGTTTCGGTATTTTCAGATTTGTTACTGAGCCACTGGTTCCCAATGTAACAAATTAGCGAAGTTAAAAGTTGTAAAACAAAAACCTTTGTCAGTTTTACCCGTATCAGTGTTGCGTATTAACGCATTCTCGTATAATGCGTCCTTCGAATTAAAACGAGGATTTTAAAGAATTAAAACTTTAGAATTAAAAAGCAAAGCTTTTTAAAAGAAAACAAAAGCATTATTTTCGAAAAATCTGATAATCTTGAATTGATTATTCATAACGGTACATCACTTTTCTGTTTCAGGAACCGAAATTCTGTATCGCGATGAACTGGAGAATTTATTGGTCTACAATGTCACCTCCGGGACGTCAAAAGTAATCTTGGACATCAGGAACGCTGTAAGTACATTTGAAATATCCTTTTTCGGAGTAGTTGTGATTAATCGTACGAAGAACGTTCTAGTTTCTTTCAGTTCCGTCTCTTTCCCGTGCTTTATATCTCGGTCCACTTTTCTTTATCCCGTAAAAGATGTACGTACCGGGGACAGTTTGCTAGATGAAAAGGTTTCGACTATGGACAGTGTCTGGTAACGTCCACTAGAGAATTTCAATTTACGTAAAATAACAAAAAAAACGAAAAACAAAATGAATGAATCATAGTTGTGCGAAATTTCCCATCCTCGATCTCAGTGCGGCCGGCTCCACCTTTATTACGGCACTGCCGAAAGCGTTTGGAAACACGAATCAAGTGGAATAGCTCGAGAATAGTTAGGATTATTTCACGTTTCAGCGCGGACCGTTGATATCCGTCGTGATTCCCACAATGTGGAAAAGTTTTGCCGGATCAAAACAACGCGAGCGTTGGTAATCGCTCGTTAGTTTTCACGCCACGACTCGTGCGATCCACCACTCACGGATCTTTCCCTTTAGAAAGTATTACGAAATGATTAATGCTTCCGCTTGTCCTATCGTATTATCTTTAACTTGGCACGGCTGCGTTTCATGACGTACGCGTTGAAACGATATTTGCGATATTATGATTTTTCGAATGGAGGAATTCCAAATTCTACTTGCGAACTTTTAAGAGAGGCACGATTTATAAATATTCATTAACCGATTCGTACACGGGATACACTGCAACGTACGTTTTCTTTCTCATAGCACCGCGTTATTTTATGGGTTTTATTTTAGATGGATTCCAGAATATTTGGTTAAGAAGTTAATATTATTCAATATTTGCTTTTATACATATACAGGGTGAGTCAGAAAAAGCAGAACAGCTGAATATCTGTGTTGGATTTCAAGATACGAAATATGGATGAGTCAGAATTATAATGGTTTTCAATGATGCACCTTATCATCATATCATTTTTTTCCCACGTTATTTTTTACACTGTTGAACTCCTTTAGATATCGGGCTACAATATGCAATGGAAAAAATATGCAATTCTCTTTAAAAAAATAAACGTAGGTGACCTGGAAAACGCGGAAAAATGACCTCGAAAAAAATGATATTATGATGGTAATGCGCGTCCTGCGAAACCATTATATTTCTGATTCATCCATATTTCGTATCTTTAAATACAACAGAAATATTCAGCTGTTTTGCTTTTTCTGACTCACCCTGTATATTGTACATTTATATTGTTGGTAATTTTAAAATGTCGAGTCACATTCGACATAGAAGCTCGAAGTGTTAAAAATACACCGTGACACGCTTTTGTATTTTGTTGTTCATTTTTGGCTTTCAGGCACTGCTGTCCAGTTTCGACTACCAGCTATCAGCCGATCGGAAGTACCTCTTGTTGGCCAATAACTACCAAAAGGTAATGTAGTATTTATTTATTATTTAATTAAAATCCTCAGAGCCCCCGAGTACACAGAGATTTTGAGGCGCCTCTGTTCGATATATGCTTAACACTAGGTTTACGGGCGTTTCTACGAGCATTTGTACGAGCACCCGTCAAAATGACGGGTAAACGAAAATACGCATTTTCATTAAAGAATCGATTTATTCAATTTAAGTCTCAATTAATTCACGAAGCAAAATGGATCAAATTAATGCTATGGTTTTTGGGATATTTAATTTCAAAATTTGAAATCCGTCAAATTGACGGGTCCCGTAAACCTAGTGTTAATAAGTAATTTCCTCTTCGTCCCTCACTTAAGTCTCCTCCGTTATTAAAAAAAAAGAGTTTAACAACCGGTCAAATTAAAAGGACAAATTTTCGTGGTTCAGAATCCCGCGTGGGCTCTTTTCGAGTACCTTTGCTGCGATACATCACTCTTTAGAAACCCAATTCTTTCTTTTCGATCATCACGATTCGCATAATGAAAAAATCGTACTTAAAAAAATGACGATTCCGGGACTACCTGCAGATAAAAAAATCACGGGCGTAAATACAAACTTCTCCGATCCAGGCATGTATAACGTTGCACATACGTACCCGCGGTAATCTAAGAAACTGTTCGATAAAACTTACACGCTTAGAGAGTCAAAAGATTCGGGAAATCTGGAAACTGAAAGAGGCGGCCAAGCGCAAATCCTTTTATCTCGCCCGCGCGGTGCCGCATAATTTTTGCATTGAAATCTCATTGTGATCGATCGGAGGATTCGGTCCGGATATAGGACACCGACTATGCACACGTACAAATTCTTTTCGTAAACACGTAGGATTGAGAAATGCATCCACAACTACGAACTATAACTCCCCCAACGACCCCCCTCCCCAAATCTATCAGGATTCGATTTATGATTCCTCCTATGGCCGGATGTACTCGCGCGTGTAATAAATTTATCTCGCGCTTCTCTTGTCCCGAGTTTTCTTGTTCGTCCGAGTCGTAGAAACGATTTCACGATCTTTCGGGACATGGAGTTTAATTTTAGCCATTGAACAATGCGGTTGAGATATGCAAAGCCAGTTGTTACGAGTAACGGATTCGGTACGCACAGTCGACCGTTTTGGATACTAAAAGTTTCCGTGCACCTTAATTTGAATTTCTCAGAAGACTTAAGGCAGGCTTAGTAAAGGTTGAAGAGTTATATTATGTTTAATCCGAAGCTGTAGGGGCGCGCATATATCGCCTGTTCCATTTTAAAGTTAAGCTTATGATTTATTAACAGCTGAACGTCTAGGCTTGCAAGGATCTGCCGGGGTATTATTCAAAGACGCGCATGCACATTAGAAACACTTACGAAACACTCGTCCGAATTGTATTCGGGGCTTAACTTAAACTCGCGCTTAAACATAATTCAGCATAATCATGGGCCGGTACTCTCGTCCTTTTACTCAACAGTACTCAACAAGTTTACTGTGTATTAAACTGCAAGATGAATTGTTGGGTCCAAGGTCGAGCTTGGTTGATCAGACTTGGGCCTGCACTGGGCCTAATAAGTTCACTGTGTATTAAACAGCAAGATGAATTGTTGGGTCCAAGGTCGAGCTCGGTTGATTAGATTTGGGCCTGCACTGGGCCCAATAAGTTCACTGCGTATTAAACTGCAAGATGAATTGTTGGGTCCAAGGTCGAGCTCGGTTGATTAGACTTAGGCCTGCACTGGGCCCAATAATGCTGTCCTCTAGGTACTCTGTCGTTCAATTGGGCCTCACAGAATATTAAATAGTCCCAAGATGAAGTCAACGACTTTGAAGTCATCATTTATGAGTCTCGCCTTTAATCTTCCGTTGGTAACACAATTCTGACACCAATTCTAATTATCATCCTTTCAACACTATTATTTGTATTAAACTATTTTTAGATACAAGTGAAAACTGAGAAACTGAAAACTGAAAGAAAAATCAGTTATCGAAGCAACTGGTACACACCTACATTCGATGATCACAGAAAACAAATTTCCCAGTAGGCTTACTCATCACCCTTGTTTAAAGTTTAAAGCTTAAAGTTTAAAGTACCACAGTCTCCCGCAGTTCGTTCAGTCGCTTTTAACCCGCATATTCCAAGCACCCCAAATCCGGCGGAACAAAGATCGCCCAAATCCCACTTCTCATCACCAACAACGCTCCTACTTATCTCCTACTTATCCTTTAACGAATTAATCAAAACAACTCGACGTCGATTCTAACCCAGTGGCCGTGATACACGCGGATATGTTCGAGCAAAGTGATCTCGCTGCAATTGCGAGTGGACAATCCTAAGTCAAAGTCATGCACGGAGTTCGGGGTAAACTAAATACCATATAATACCTAACATGCGCCGCGTCTACGTATGCGCGCCTGTGGTATTGCGGAACAGTGCGTCCTGCCCGTAGCTTCCTCCTGGCCAACTCTGCGCCATTCAACACCACCCATGACCAGCCAACAGGGCACCATCGTACACGCTGGTCGTTCCAATTGCATATATTACAGCTGCTGTATCTCGATCCTTTCGACCCCCCTCCCGCCACTCTATCTCCCTCGTACTTCCCTCTGTTTCTACCACTCTGTCCCTCTCCCTCTCTTCGCGCTTTCTTCCCATTCCTCTCACATCCCTGTATTTTGCACGCTAACCCTCCACCCTACTCTCCCTTTCTCTCTCTCTCTCTCTCTCCTCTGTCATCCACCCTTCGACCGTTGAAATCTGTTTTTCCATGTGTGCGCGTAGGGAGGATAGCCGCGCAGACGTTCCTCCCGTACTCTGACCTTCGTCACTACATTTGGTTACATTTGTATGTGCGTCGCCCTCCGCCCATATGTCCCTGCGCGTGTACGCCAACGAGCCTCGGCGTACCTTGTTACCAGTGCACGTAAAATCCTGAGTTATGTCGGACGTGACCATCTGGATTTCCAAATGGAAGATTGCTCTCGATGCACACGCTAATCCTTCCAGGACTCGCGTGGGTGGGTCGCGTCGCAGCGCGGTGTTTCCTGCGATCTTAAATTGGTTTTCTCTATCTTGGTTTAAAGAGGAAAAACTGTGCTAGAGTTTTTTTTAACATTAGAAATACTAAGCCAGTCATTTTGACATTTTTGTTTAAGGCTACTCGCATTTATCATTTTTAAGTATATGAATGAACATTTATTTTTTAAGTAGTGTGAATATGTATAATTTTAAGCATGTACTTTTGAACTATATAAAAATTGGTCAAATTGGTAAAAAAAATTGTAGAAATAGGTGTACATTAATCTCGGTAATTGTTAACGGAATTCTTTCACCTGGTGTGTCTTCGGATATCGAGCCACATTGTCCACGTTTTTAAAACGCGAATCCCAAATCTTTCACTATACATAGAATTACACTTTGTAATTCGACCATAAAGTCAGCTCGGAATAAGTATGATAACAAAAAGGTGGTTTCATCGCGAAGCCTGCGCGAATGGAAAGGAGAATTATATATATATTTTGATAATAGATAACCATAATTATTTAAACCACTCCGAGAATAAGATCCACCAAATTCTTATTTTCTATCGAACAACGAGCCTCGTCTATTCGTATCCATTAAAAGCTTTTTAACGTTGACGCTAAACTTCTGGGCGCAAAGTGAAAGGATTATACTAATTCGTCTCGAGAGCCATTAACCTCGATCATTCTTGAAAATGGGAACGCCGAACGCGAACCTCGCGGAAAGTTTATTTAAACCAATTTGATTTCAGCCGAAATTGCTAACTGAATTTGTTGGTCATACCGTTATGCGGGTTACCTAGCGTCCATTGGATTAACCCTGGAATGGAGAAATGTATTGTACACCAGCAGGCATGTATGACGTTCCGGTTGTATTAGGGGGATGATAAATAGTGCACGGTAGACGGCATCGCACTTATGTTAGATACATTTGGCGCAAAACCGGATGGTCGGTTTGATTGGAAGTGGGAATAAGGTTCGTTTGGCAGCTCGCGGATTAGGGTTTTTTCTAATACGTCGATGGAAGACCGATAATGTTGCTTTTTTAAAATAGGAAAACTTATTTCTGAAACGCCTCAGGTTCGGTAAATATGGATTCGAGAAAGTCATAACTAGACTGTGGATATTTATGCAAAATGCATTATTTTGTGCATTAAATGAATGATTTAATGCATTATTTTATTTTGTCTTATACATACAATATATTGTACGTATATTTGACGCATATTGATCGCATTTGTTGCCCAAATCCGTTTAAAGTCAGTATAAAAATAATGCATTTTGCATAAACATTCTCAGTCTAGTCATAACTTTCTGATCATGATCCTTTGATTTATATTATTTTTAACATTTTCTTGCCATTAATTCGTCTAATTTCCTTCCAGTTGATTGGAATTGGAAATAAGGTTCGTTTGGTAGCTCGCTAGTTAGGTTTACCTAACACCTGGATAAAAGAGGAGGACGGTAAAAGTCGAAAAATTTATTTCTAAAACACCTCGAATCCAATAAATACGGATTCGACAGAAACATAACTGTCTTATCACGATTCTTTGATCATATCCTTTCAAAGATTTCCTTGCGATTAATTCCTCTAATTTCCATCCAGTTGATTGAAAATGGAAATAAGGTTCGTTTGGCAGCGCGCTGATTAGGTTAGGATAAATATGGATTCGAGAGAATCATAACTTTCTTATTACGATTCTTTGATCATATTCTTTCAAGGATCTTCCCGCTATCAATTCTTCTAATTTCCCTCCAATGGCTCCTTACCACTTTCTTACGATTTCCTATCATTTTCTTTCGATGATGTTCTTCTAAGTTTATACTCTGGTATTTATCGTCCACCCCTCGTACAATAAAAGTTTTAGAATTAAAGGAAGAGGCGATATACATATCGATGCCCTTCCGATCCTGCAGTTGCGGTGGAAGTAATATTAGTTAAAGGAATTTTAAAGGCCATATTTACGATATTGGCGCATGATCGAGAGAAGCGGCTATCGGTGAAAGCTGTTGGCCGCCAATATGAAGCAGCTGGCGTTGAAATGCACGAAACGGGCCAGTGGTTCTCATTTTAAAAAAAGTATCCGAGACAACGCTCGCGATTGATCCCGAGATATCGCTTTTTAAAAATATTTGACTAAATGCACGCTGATAACAAAATGCAAAACATATCTCACCATTATAATAATTGTTATTTAATTTTGTTCATAATTTACATATTATTGGATGAAAACATCTTATCCAAGTAATCGGGTAGCCCCGGACACAAGTTCGTCGGGAAACCACGGACTCTTTTACAAGTTTTAAATTTAATAAAGAAAATAGTTTTTGTGCTTCGGCAAGCGCAGTATGGTCGAGACAAAATCGCCGGATTAGAACTACCAATTACGATGTTAGAATTACCGATTACAATATTACCGCGCTTGTAGATTCATCCTTCGTGAAAGCGGTTAGCCTCGAAGTAGCTCGAAACAGATTCAAATGCACTGGAATAAACGATTAGAAATGAAAACAAAAATACTCAAAGCATTTCGAATCAAGATAGCGAGTACGATATAACGTGCTGTTTGTGAGCAAACTTTTGAAGAAGACTGGGATTCAATGCCATAAACGCAAAGATTGGGTTCGCGAAGCTCGCGTTGACATTTGATCAACGAATATTTATTACCTACTATCGCAACGTTTGCGAAGCCAAAGACCACTTTCGGTGCCAAAACTTAGAGACACACAATTTTTGTATCGTTACCGTCGAAATAGATCGATAGAATTTTACATTGATTTGTTATACTTGTTAAAGAAGGTCTAAAGTTTATTATAAGCGTGAAAATATAGTTTTAGATCTTTTATTTATAGATTTTTTTGTGTACTTTATTCAAGTACCCGGAGCTACCCGAGTTTCCCGTATATTATAAATACAAATTACCTCGATCAATTCAGAACTCTCTCAAATCAAAATGGCGTTTCTCACGACCTATGCAGGAATATATAAATTATAAAAAATAAATTATAAAAAAAAGATGAGCATCGACGGACAAAAATAATAAAAATTAAATATAAATTATCTCGACCAATTCCGAACTCTTTCAAATCAAAATTACTCACGACCAATTACGATCGGCACGGGATTGGAACCAAAATAAATGATTTTAAAAAAGGGAGATGAACCAGCATTCAATTTAACAAGTTTAATCGCAACGCAAAAACTAAATTGCACATTATTTCTAAACTGAACGAAAGTAGCATTATTTCTCGTCTTAAATTCTGCGGTGTTTTCGTGGATGCGTTCGATATACGTACGCGTTAACCGCTAAGTCGACGGCGTTGTGTGCGGTATCGTGGTCTCCCATTCACTTACATACATCTGGGGCTCCGCAAGGTACCACCATCCTTGGTCAGCCTTTCCTCGTAAGCTTCGCTAATGAGATTACCTTTGCATTAGCGAGTGAAACGTTGCATTCTACAAGGGATGCTAAAATATTCTCACAATTTTAATGGCAGGACCCACCACTCGCTGAGTGATATACGAGTGTCGTTCGCTGCGGCAATAACAATTTGGAGTCGAGCGTCGATTTAGCTCGTCGCCGGGGTAATTTCTGAGCACGAGAGAGCTTTTGTGAATTTTTGAGAGACTTCGACGCGATACCGAAGTTTCCGAACAGCGACACTCTCGGATTTCACCGACGATCGGAGAAGGTTTTCCTGTCCTTCGAAGCGAAAGCGTTTATCGTTTTACGACTCGTGTTCTTTAATCGTTTTTCGGTTTGAATGATTTTCAGAAAAAAAAATAGATACCTTTGAATGGAAGACCTAACTTGAGGAAACCTGTAGTATCGTATTATCCCCGCATTGTACAACGTGGGGGCGTTTAAATGGGAACACCTGGGTATCCCCGTTACTCGTAGACGTATAAAAAATCTACTCGGAGTAAAATTACCATGAGGTACACGTTCTTCTCGGTCGTTGTATGTTTCTCATCGAACGCTCTCTTCTTCGCGCGCAATTTTTCATACGTTGCGCGGATATACGCGCGCACTCGGTTTAAACGCCTCGTCCTGTCTAATTAATAAAAAAAGGGGGATATAGAAAAAAATATGCTCAAAGGAAACGCAGCCCCCGTATCCCGTTCGTAGCCTTTTTTTTTATTTTTAACGAACCACGGGTAATCGTTATAACTCCGGCTCTACCATTCAAAACAAAATTCCGGAAACTGCGAATGTAATTATAAATTTGTCTCGTGGGGGGGAGGGGACTTAGGTCTCGCCATTAGCGAAATTTTATGCATAAACGAGTTTCAGAAACATCTCTCCTCGGTTTACCGTTGAAAAAGTTAGACGTGCCCTTACGACCGCTCGCACAGATAATTGTACCAAGTTCCAGATACGTTGAAATTACTCGACGAGAAAAATATATATCTATATACAGACGCGTGACTGAATTTTAATTTTGCCGTTAATTTAAATAGCGTTCATTTTCACAAATGCGTATTGATATAGTGGCGTTTAGTAAGTTTTAAAACTGCCCGCGTCTGTTCGCGCTCAGCGCACGGTTTACGTTACTTTACCCCGAACTGGAGATGTCGAATCTATTTTTTGCGTTGAAAGCACGACAATTAGAGATAACAGATTAAACGTAACGGTCGTAAATTGAAAAGTACTTTTAGATTTAAATACAAATTTTTGCGGACAAACTCGTCCCGGTGGGTCGTATTTAAAAATTTCGTTGTCCATCGCGCGTTTATTAAAAATAAAAAAATCTCTTTCCGATCGACAAAGCGGCCCCGTCGTTTGTTCGCGTTTCGCTGCTTTTACGACTTTACAATGGCTCTGGTACTCGACGCGTTTTCCGTGATCCCGCAGGATCCTCAATTTTCCCGTGTAACGCGCGATACAAAACTAATCGATCATTCCGTATATTCCCCCAAAAAAATTGACATTTGTCAGTTACTCTTTGACATTACGCTGGATTACCTACGATTCTCATTGCCGACGAGCGACGCGAAAAATTTTTAATCGCGTTCGTCGATCGGCCGGTACGTTCGAATATCGTCCGCTGCTCGCGGCGTCATTACGAGCGTCGGTGGAAAAGTCAGATAAGCAGAATGAAATTGCGATTTTTGTAATTCGAGCCTTAACCGTTGTTTACAAGCTACGAGACGTAATTCAACCAAAAACCCCTTCAGCCGCGCACCAACCTGCCCCGTCGCGGATCCCTTCAGAATTCTCGATTCTATTTCGGATTTTATCGATGCGTACATGTTTACTAGGGTGTCCGAATGCAACGGATATCCGGATACTAACGGATCTATCTCATATCCAATATCCGGTGGTAAGCTAGTATGGGAAAATACGACCGCCGAGCATGTGTTTCCCGTACTGCCATAACTTCGTTCGAAATTCATCATACGACGTGACACTTAAACCATTACAATCGGAGGCCTGTGTTTCTCATGTTATTGAATTATAATCGACGGGTACCGCGTTAGCCGCTCGCAGGTTCGCCGATTGAAGATTTACCCGCGTATATGGTGCGGGGATTAATGGAGAGCGTTGATTGTGAAGTTAAGAAGATTAACCCTCGCAGATTGGGAATCGTTTATTTAGCGTTGGTTAACGATGATCTCGCGAATTACTCGTGCGAGGGATCGGGGATAATATTTTATTACCGATGGAGATAAATAGGTATTTATATATTTCGTAATAATAATGAATATAATATATTATATTTATATGTAGTATAATATTACAATATAATATAATTTTTTTTTTATTTTTAGAGACAAATGTGAAAAGTATTCGTATAATATGTACAATATATCATATAATAATATAATATAATATAATATAATATTATATATTGTACGTGTTATACGAATACTTCTGACACTTGTCTAAAAATATCCCTATAAAATCAGTACAAGAATAATGCATTTCGCGCGAACATCCGGAGTCCACTTATAACTAACTAACGATTAGAGAGGGTACCGGAGCGGGTTGGTACATCGCAAAACAAAAACGAGAAGAAACTAACGTCCCACGTTACCGGAAAACGTATCGATTCACCGTAAACGGGCTCGAACGATTAATTTCAAGGCTGATGGAAAATAGATATGCTTTGAAAGCTCGGAATGTCCGGCGCCACCGCGTAATGACGCTTCGTGGAAAATAGATGGACGATCAATTACAACGTGGCGAGCCTTTGGCGGACGCGACAAAGAACGATGAACGTGTAGTGCGAGCACGTACGCCGAAGGGCTCGACAAGAAGGCGCCCGCAAAATTCCTGGTTTCAGAGAGGGGGATGACAGGGGGGGGGGGGCTCCATTAAAATGTCAACGTGATTTTCGAACCGTCGTTCGCCGGTTGTATCGATCTCCCGTCGATCCCGAATGCTCCTCTCGCCTCCGTTGTACACGGGAAATACTTAAAGTCCATTTAATCGATCGCCACTCGTGGCGCGTCTCGTTTTTTGTTTATTCTAAGCTCGTTCCGCTACTTTGTCCTGGATTTAATTCCTATTAGGACGTGGCATCCGTGCGACGTAGGTGACGGAAAGAGAGAACGTAGAGGGATCGGGGGGAAAAAGAGCGACGATCCCCGAATGCGTCGCTCGTTCGCTGAAAGCAGGCGAATTAAAAGCGAGCGGAAAGAAAAAAAAAATAAAGCTGAGTTTGATCGAAGCCTTCGTAATGGCCACTCGCGATTTGTTTCTTCTTTCCTTTTTATTGGTCCGTTCGGTCAGTGTTTTTTTTTTTAGCTCTCGTCGGGACGAAGTATTTGTGACACTTATCAGATTGAAGTACGATCATTGGGTAATCGTTGATTTTGATTGTTTTACCTGTCAACTGTCGTCCACGTGGTGTAGTAAAAAAAAAAAAACAGTTTTTTTAAAACATCTGTTTTAACAGATTTTCGAGTATCTTCGTTCGAATGTATTTTTATATTCGAACGTATTTCTATGTCCGAGATCTTGAGTATCTTCTTTCAAACGTATTTCTGTATCTGGTCTGGATTTATTTTCACGTCGATCTCGACTCTGTGCAAAACTTCGTTCTACTCCTACTCGAAAGTTATACAAATTTGTCATGTCACTGTGTATGAAACTTTGTAATATACTTACTACATTACTCATTGAACGCAACAAAATTCGATCGATCGACATACTTCGGCGAATGCAATTGTGCATTGAATGTACGTACGAATAATGCGAGCAATAAATCTGTCGATGTTCAAGTACATACACGCCGGGTTACGTTATAATTAAAAAAAAAAAAAAACAAAAAAAAAAGGAAGCGGTCAAGCTCGGCGAAAGACAACTGTATTTCAAATTTACGACGTTTCTAACTCGCATTCTATCGACGGAATATATCGCCGCGGGAATATCCGTATTCATGAAATCGGGCCGCAATTCATTTTAAAATGTATATTTCACTCTAACGTCGCGTATGAATTACAGAATCGAGATCGATCTACGTCCGTCCGAATCGTCGCGGCCTCGTCTGCAACGGGGAATCTCGTTTTGCCACTATCGCGGAGAAACATTGTCGCGGAAATACATAATTTATCGACTTATGTCGCAATTTTCCGAAGCGCAAAACGTTGACGTAAATCGAGGACCAGCGGCATTCCGATATGTAAAATATTTGCCACGGCGAAGCGTGTACGCGCGTGCGTTTTCGAATCGATACGACGAATCGAGAAATTACTTTCACGGGAATTATAGTAATGACAAACGCAACGAGAGGAAGAGCCAGCGACAGAAGTGATAATGAGAAAAATTGAATAATACGGCGAAGAGGGAATGTGGGAGGGATAAAAGTGAAAATCGAGATACTCGCAATCGGTGAAATTGCAAAATATTTTCTATCGGCGTGAGTGGAAAAGCACGGGAGTGAAAATTATCATCCGGGCGAGTATATTCTTAATTTGAGAGGTACGCGCGAGATAAATTATCGTTTAACCGGCTTTACTTTCCTCGTTAATATATTCAGGAGCGCTAAAACGGAAGTTTATGGAATTAAAGAAGTTGTACGACCGCCGCGACCCAAAGTCAACCGAAAGGATTAAACTTTAAAGCTGAAAACGTTACATTACTATCCCCAAGTTTACGCTTTTATTCGAGATTAGTGAGGTAAGCAGGTAAACCGGATACAAAACTTGTTAAGAATTCCTTAAACCGAACGAATGTCGTATGAATATGCATTGCCATTCTTATTCCTTTTTTTTTCGCGAACCGTGTGTTAACGTGCTCGCCGTCCGTATACAAGATAAGTGACCGCGTTGAGGAATTACCATTTTTTAATTATACCGCACACAACTGGTATATTTCTTTCCGGGGAAAAATATAATCTCGTAAACTATAATTTCATAATTATCCACTGGGAGAATAAAACAAAGAGGAACACGGTTTTGTTTTAAACAATTTCATTATCCGAGTTCGAAGTTGAATCTATTTAACTTGACGAGAAATTCCACTTTATGGCGTTGGTGTGGACGAGGTTTAACGCGACGTTGATACAACCGTACCCGGGATGTTTAGAGAAACTAGATTTCAGCGTGGAAGAGGCTTAACGCGATGTTATTATACATACCCGGGACGTTTGGGGAAACCTAGACTTCGGTGTGGGCGATGCTTAACTCGATGTTATTATACGTGTAATGCGCAACGCGGTGATTGTGCAAAATAGATTTTGACTGCCAACTTGTAGGAGCAGTTTACGTTTTATTTTGAATATATTTAAAAGTCTTAAATACAAAGGAAAAAGATTGTCGTACAAACGTTTGAACTTCGTTGTTCGAATGCTGAATATGATCTGTGAGTATTCTATTTGAGGATTCTTGGTATTCTGTTTACACCTCGAGAGTATTCTAAAGAAGGAGAGGATTGGTAGGTTTAAGGAAAACTGGATAGAAATTTTCAATCGACCGTGATAAGTAACAAGTACAAATTTAATAAAATAATGGCGATATTTTTCTGGTCGTTTATTAGGTCGGGTTAAAAGTTAAAAAACACTAACTCATCGAAACATAAAGCATAAAAAGTGCATTAAAACAAATTTCCAAACATTCCCAACACTTCACCTATGTTTTTAGGCCTCATCAGGGAAAAATTTTACGATTCAATGCAATTTTTACGCAATGAAAGGGTCAAAATTCCATTGAAATGTTCAAAATTAACGAAAGAAAAAATTCCAAACCGACAAACTTACATATTTTATGCAGAACAAACCTTCGCCGACTGCTATTCTATTATTGTTACAGAAAAGATTTGCTTATTAAATTTATACTTGTTTGAGGAACACTATCATTTATCGGAAAAGGATATGGGAGGGATAGCGAGTAAGATATTTTGGTGCAACTAGAAGAGGAGCAGGACTATGAGTTTTGACGATGAACTAGTGATAACGAAAGACGCATAAAGCAATGGTGATTCAGGGTCTAGGACGATTTCAATGATGTACAAAATATTTGTTACACTAACTTACGACTAACCTTATCACTAGAGAATTAAACAGAGATGGGGCGGACACGTTACAAACATACCCAAGACGTTTGCAGGAACTAGACTTCGGTGTGAACGAGGCTTAAACCGATGTTATTACACGCACCCGAGACATTCGGAGACACTGGATCCCGCGTGAACGGGGCTTAAAGAGACATTATTATCACGTGCACGGGGGACGTACCAGGAGAAACTGGATTCCGGTGTGCACGCGACCCCGCGGACAATTTTGTTGGCAGCGCACGTATATCGGTGTCGGCAGGTGCGAGGAACGTTTGAAAAATCGCCGATGATTTGGGTTTGAGGCCGGTGCCGCTGCCATCGGCAGGAAGAATTAATCCGTGGCTCAACGCGCGTCAGAGGAGCCGTTCGCGCGACGGGTGGTCAATCTTCCTAATACACTATATTATGTTCCAACAAATTGCGAACCGCGTGTCGGTAAGCGGATTTGACAAACGGCCGCGTACCCGTCGCATTAGTCTTGAGATTTCCCCCGGTGAGAAATCTTATTCGATCTATCAGTGACGGATCTCCCGGAACGGTGATTCCCCGTTGTTGCTCGTCGGGGAGATTACGGCGAAACAATGCCGGCGAGCGTTGACGACGCGACGGACCGATTACGGATTTGCCGTCGGACGTATTTATTTTTATTTATTTCGCAACGTAGATACAAAGGCGATTGCAAACGTAAATATTTGATCGAGACGCTCGGCGTGGTTACGGATCGTGAGGAAATAAATTGTAAGACACGTATGAGGTTTATGAGAATTTGAAGGGTAAATCGATGTCACGCGTTACGTTACTTTATCAGGACTAGAAAGTGCGCGTCACAGTATTGTTGGATTCTTGGTTTAAAGTAGAATACTTCGGTGTTAATAAAACTTGTAACTTTATTAATTAAAGGACGCGAAGTCAATTCTCACTTAAAATCTACCAATAGCCAATATAATTAATAATTTGAAGATGTCCTGAAGACTCTGACTCGCACGTAGAATTGGGCGTTTACAGAAAATGTCGATCTTTACTGACTGGAGTTCGGAGTAATTCTGAGGAACGAAAGGATCTGTACAAATTAGGAAAACTAGGTTCTCAGATAAGAGTAATGGAAGGGATGAAGGAGAAGTAGCAGGAAAGTTTCGGTCAAAGGACGACGGACTGGACATTGGAAATGCGTGAATCAGTGAGGATGCGTCAGGTGTGAATCAGGAGGGTTGAGAGTTTAAGTGTTACAAATATTTGCTAGGCATAATACAGGAAAGATACAGCGCTTGCTCGAAAATAAGATAACCGTTGGACTGGGTATCCAACAGTATTTCAATTTCATAATTACTCAAACCGATCGACCATTTGGTCTTCATATCACCTCAAACGTAATACTAGTGTAACCGAGCAGTATTCGGAATCACCGCCGTAAGAGGCACCCATGAAGATGCCCCAACCACGAGAGCGTTCGCGTGATTGGCCGAGATAAAAGACGACGCGTAGATCGCTAGTCAATGCGATTCGATTCCGTAACCGCAGTCCGTTAGCACGCTCGGGAAAAGTAACAACGAACCACCGTTTCCGTACCGTTAACATTAAGCGTTGTAATAGGATTGAATAAACGTATTACTTTCATATTATTTAATCCTATCTTTACACTAGATTTAACGAGTATGCTCAACATCGCGAATATATATTATATTAGAATTACACTTTTCCAAAGCGTTTCGGTTCGCGCAGTTTTTCATTCACCAGCGAATTCGCTATTCGCGAATTACGCCAGTCTTCTAAATAAACGATTCTAACGAGGAGTTCATAATCGTGGAAAATGCATTACTACCCGGAGGCTCCATTAAACCGCCAAATTCACCCAAAACGGTTGTTTTCCCGACCGTAAGTTTAGACGGTAGAAAGCAAAAAAAAAAAAAGGAAAGAAAAATAACGCGAAAGCGTGGTAACGTTTACGGGAAATTTAAATTGTCCAATTCCACTTCTCGTTTAACAGTCATGCCTCCCCCTCAAACTCCCCCCACCAGCACATATCTCTCGTACACATCGGAATCGCAATAGTTCAAGTACCACCCGGTCCACGTATTTGTTTTCCGAATGATGTTACGATACCGGTTATACTAATCTCCGTCGTGGAGTACGGTCCATTAGCGTGTACACTGCTAAGGGAATCGAATAACGGAACGCAGCGAGAGCTGATTATGATAATGAATTGCTCCGGGCAAATTCGGCGTATGGTGGCCGGTAACGTTCTCGATCTGGAGATAGATACTTCGTTACCTATCGATCCCCACCCCTCGATGATCTCGATACCGAGCGGAAGTGCATTGTACGTCGGTTCACCCGCGGAGAATTCGACGTTGGGGTATGAGGTCTTTCAGATACAGCGACAAATCAGTGGTACGAAACTAAATTAACTTGCCAGGCCGAAGCGACAATTCCGAATGAATAGGTGCGACTGAAGGGTTTGCGATAGTGACCTAACGTTTCGTGCTTCTCGGGGCTTTCGTGGTACCAATCAACAGCAGCCGAATCGGTTTCCGTACTGCCCCCGAAACTTTCGATGGCCGCGAGTGTGTTTCGCGAATCCCTGATACACCCTCCTTTGGAGATTTGAGGGATTATAGAGATCCTGTAGAGGAGGTGTCGGTCGTAACTTTTTTTTTCTTTTTTTTTTTACTTCACGCTTCGCGTTATTCTTAACACGTTCGGTCCAGATTGCTCCACCGGTGGGTCACGCTTTAACTGCTTCGTTGGGCAGCTTGTTCACCGGTGGACACGCGGTTATGCACTTCGAGACGGGGTGTTCACCAGTGGTCAGGGTTTTAGTGAAGTTGAAGTGGAGTGAACGATTCTCCGGTCCCTCGAGTAAGTGCTCGCACATGGTGGATGATTTTCATTTGTCATACAACTAATTTTGAATTAAGTTTTTGTGAAATATAGGAAATGGTATCGATGCGCCAGAAAGATATTGTATATTATACTGTCAGGGCTGAACGTGTTAGGATTGGAAACTTTCGTTGGCAGAGCGTGTAATTCCATTAGGTTGTACATTATGGATATTGAAAATACATGAATCTAAAAAATTCATTAAACATATATTTTTATAGCGGGATTGAACGAACGTTGGGAATTTTCTTGAATAAAATTCGATAAAGAAGTCGGCACTCTCGGCGTTCTTAGTGCGATTTCTGTATTTCGTAAATTATACGTGGATTGGAATTAATCCCGAGTACGTACTCTTTCATAGTAAATTCAATAATTCAATACACGTAACTAGGAATTTTATTATATTCACAATGATTGAAAAAGATTTTTCAATAGATAGGAATAGGAGAATATTATTACTAGACTGCAGATGTTTATGCAAAATACATTATTTTTAACGAGCTGACAGGCGATAATAATATATTGTACGTATAATAATATACTATACGGGCAATATAATGTATTACATGTATACTTTATTCACACTCATCGCATTTGAGTCACAAAATCCTTTCAATGTCAGTATAAAAATAATGCATTTTGCATAAACATCCGCAGTCTAATTATTACCTTATTCATCGTTCAATAACATAACAAAGATCATAATACGACGCGACGCCTTTGGGTCGTTTCACGTTAATTCCGAATCGCAACGCCCGGCGTCCCGACGCCATCGACGTCCATCGCACGAGAGTCTCCCTTTGGCTCGTCCTTTTCGAATCACGATGCGCGCTTTATTGCTTCCCCGTAAACAACGAACGAACAAACGTGACTTAAAGGGGGTAAATACGTGTCACGAGCGAACATTACCGAAACAAATGTGCAAGAAGTATTTTACACCGAAGGGCTCTCGGCGATAGGATCAATCGAATTCTCAATACCCGCCGTCAAGAAAATATTATTCCCACCGTGCACTGTCAATAATCGCTGACAGTCGTCCGCGCACGATAAGAATTCACGGCGTCGCGACGTCCGATAGGTCGAGGTTCTCGCCGTGCGCCGGGCACGTCTTGATTTACATCACGCGCAACCCGTTTCCGTGCTCTCGGCTAAATTTCTTCCTCTCCCCCCTTCTGGCTATAGCAAATCATGTCCAACCATAAGTGCCCCGGCCAGACTTCTATGGCCCCTCGTGTATCCTCCTTAATCCCTCGTAATTCCAACTGCATTAGGTTTAATTCTTAACGCATTGGGACCAATACCGAAGCGATTGGACGTTCGTGTACATCGACCTCGGGTCACCTCTGTGTATACGTAGATACGATCCGCAATTACGAAATTCCTATCCTCCGAGGTCGGGCTGTGCCGGCCAGCGACGCGCCCGACGGACGTTGCAGCGCGTCGACGGGTCACGCTCGTTTGCGTAACAGTTTCACCAAATATTGGACCGTTGTCCCCTTTGCCACGCAGCGGGCCACTTCTTTGGATGGGCCTTTAAGGCCGTTTTCCCTCGGAATGGACCTTTCTCGTTTCGACGCAGACGTTTATGGAAAATTCCGTGTGATTATTCGGAATAGAGTAAGTTACTTTAAATAAATTTCAGCGCGGCCTTTTCAAACGGTATTCCAGTTTTTAATTCCACTTTTAAGGGTATTTCACTTTAAAAAAGATACATTCTTTAACGTTGCGTGATCACACCGAAAATCCCTGTTCGTTCATTCCTGAAAAGATATTAAGGGTATTCCCCTTTTTAAAAATACATTCTTTAGCGTTGTTTGATCACCTCGAGAATCCCCGTTCGTTCTTTCTTGAAAAGATACAAGGTCTAGTTCCCGCGTATTTATACAAGAAACAAGAGCTTGTCTCTTGATATGCCACGATCACGATAATTTTGGGGCCGCATTTTGAGAGTGCGTTTCAGAGGCATTTTTAGCGAAGAACGCGGGAACAATAGTGGACAAATTTTAATGTAAATAAATTTAGTGGAAAAGCAATAATAAAGTAACCATGGTTATCGTGAACATAGGAATTCAGGCTCACGTCGAATTGTAAACATTGAAAACGTAAACAACATAGCGGTACGTTCTTGAATACCTTCTCGAAAAATAATATTCTAAATCTAGAATTTCTCTTACGATTTAATTTCTTCCGAAATCACTGTCAAAATGCGCCACCATAATTCAACCGTTTATTTCAGAAACCCCCTAAGTGCACTTTTTGACTTTTCGAGATGATTAATAAAAAAAACTTTCGCAACGGTTTCTTTAAACTCCCAAAAATTACAAAAACGACTAGACCACTCACTCTTCTAAGACATCAGTGTCGTTTTAGCTTCTCCAAAGTTTATCCGATCATTATCATACAATCTTACTTTTATTAGTACGCTAGAACGGAATTCAGAATAAGGGTCGGATTATTAACGCGTTAAACGCGACGCCGGTCCCCGGGGGACCGACGCTGAATTATCCGTTCAGGCGGCGTCGCGTCGCACCCCAGGGATCGACGGTATCGAGTCAATAATATCGCGTATTAGGAACTACGAAATATTAATATTACCGAATCTTTATCTGTCCGTACACTTACGTCTATGTTTATGCAACGCGTCGCTAAGAGCGTTACAAAAAGTTAGGGCTTATCTCTCGCCGGCGTGTCGCGCGTGTTAAATGGCTGTTGAGGAATATTCTGCGCATAATATCCGGACGCGGAGTTTACTTTAATTTCGTAGCCGGCGCCTTCTAATCTAAACAGAGCGGGGGGCAGACGCGTAGCGTGTCGCCTCAAAGGAAGCGGTGGAGAAGCCATTCGTATTCGAACCACAGCCGGGAAGACCATCTATCGCGACAGCCAAGGATATGTTTAACGATAAAACAGTTGGTGAAAGTTCAAACGGACGAAACGTAGACTATAAATCGTCCGCGTACGTTCGAGGAGCCGAGAGGACTCGTTTATCTTTTATTGTACTTTTAAAGAAATTGAGAACTTTGGAAGGGAAACGAAGTGGCGCACGGTTTTAGGGCAGAGAAGTTATCGTTAGTTATGCGAGACTCGGAGTAAAATGATAATATGAAGTTTATTTACTGGGAGATTACGCGAGGTCCGGCATTTTCTGCCGGGACGAGGAAAACCCAGAAAACCTAATCTGACCGTCTTAAAGAATAAATATGTACCGGGTGATTCACTAAAAGTGTTACAAGTTGATATCTCTTGAATTATGAAAGATAGGATGCTCCAGTTTGCGATGGAGTCTTCGGTCGTAAAGAGAGTATTACCTGACATAATTTTTATTTTTTAATTTGAAGACGCCAAGGACATGACAAGGTCACATTGATTTTTTTTTATCGACGAACGTGTGTTTTTTATTACCTACCTTGGACCTTGAAATGTCCTTGCGTAAGAATTTCCGTTCTTCGTCCCTGACGACCGACAACGTACCACCCTTTCCGCATCGCCCGCGCTGGCCGACCAATACCAGCGACCGCACTGAGGGTCGCCACCCCATTGGAGGACCCCTGCGGTCCCAAAAGCCTATATAATAGATAGCGTTTCCCCAAAGAGGAGGATTATTCGTTGGTCATTCGTATAGCATTACTGTATATATTCGTGTATATATTCGTGAAGTGGCAGTATTAACGGCTCGAGCTCCAAGCGTGGTTCAGCCACAGCATCTTATTTGTATCTTCTTATTGAGATCTGACTAGGTTTGGATGGGTTTCCTAGCGGCGAATGCTGAATCTGTCTTTACTCTCAGTAAAGAAAGAGTTCTTTTAATTTCGAGTGCTCCTACATTTAGCGCGTCCAAATTAAAGAATAAAAATTATATCAGGTAATACTCTCTTTATGACCGAACTCTCCATCGCAAACGGGAGCATTCTATCTTTCATAGTTCCAGAGACATCAACTTGTAACACCTTTAGCTAATCACCACGTTATATAGCCACTTGAGGTAAATAGAATATGTTGATGCTATGACGCCAGTCATACGAGTGAACACTGTGACAGCTATGTCACCAATCAACCATGACGACTATATGTATTGCGAATCCACTCTCCTTCGGGGACTACTCCGTCCCTTTTAAGGGGTTTTGGGTCTTAATGGCCCAAAATAGCATGACAGCCCTCAGTGCCGTCGCTGGTATTGGTGAACCCGCCGCGGGCGGTGGAAAAGTGTCCCTCATTGTCGACCGCCAGGGACGAAGCACGGGAATTCTTACAGTTGTAATGTATCGAGCCGCTCTCCTCCTTTTCTAATCATAAGTTAGTCATAAGATTAGTATAGCCAATATTTTGTACATCTCTAGAATCGCTCTTAGACACTGAGACACCACTTTCTCGCGTACGCTTCCTTATCAGCAAGCCCAACATCCAAACTCCTAGTCCTTCTCCTCTTCTACTTTCCATCAAAACGTCTTACTCGTCATCCCTTCCACATTCTTTTTGATAGATAACAGTTTTCCTTAAACCTACCGATCCTCTCTCTTCAGAATTCATTTTACATCTCAAGAGAACATTACAAACTCATAAGCAGAATATCCTCGAATCTCGAACCATATACATCTCCAAGTCTTAAATCTAAACTCGCACGTCGAATCTCAGAATTGTTATATTACATTGAGAAATAAAATTCTAAGTTTCCGTTTGTTAAACCTCCGAAGTCCAGTTATCGCACAACCACCTCGTTGTGCATTATACAGTTATCTCACGATTAGGTGATTGCTCACCTCGATGTGACGTTTCCGAAGGCTGTTACACTTTTAAAAGAAAATTTTATTTTAGATGCGACTTGACCATCTTGAAAACACATCCATCGTAAGGCGATATCGCTTTTCCCGACGATTCATCGAAATATATCATCTTTTTCTCTGTTTCACGAGCTATCGCGGTATTATCAATTTTCACCATGATTTTCTCGTATAAGTACGAGTTTTCTGCAACTACGAGCCACGCAATACATTTCGCGCGTAATCTTTACGTCCCTCGAGAATTCCGAAGAAAATCGTTGCTACGTTTTCTCGAATAAAAACAACTTTTGCTCGAAGTTCAAACAACGTAACGTATTTCTCGCGTAATCTTTAATCCTGCTCGGGGAACTCTCGCGGAATCGCGGGTGTAGTTTCTTTTCGCGCGAGAGACGGGAGAGAGCGACGGGGGGGGGGATAGGTTGTACACAGCCCCGCAACCGAGGAAATGAACTTGACGCAAACGCGCGTTTTAACGCAAAAAACAACTGCGAGCAATCGGGGTCGTTAGATGGGGGATGTTTTATTCAACGCACTCTATGTTAAACCACGGTAAATGCAGCCAATTCTGTGCAGCAAGTTTACACATTTCCAAGATACATAATGCATACCACACTCGCCGTATGGAATTCATAGCTTCGCAACGATGAAATTTAGGTCGACCGATAAATACGGCCCGTAGTTATTGGGTTCTCACCTTTACGCCTGGCACCTGCTGCTTTTCGTGCCACCCCGTGCGATTTCAGAGTCATCGACGAACTCGCATCTATCGGTAAATGGGACGCGGTTACGTGTACTTTTTGGTGTCTTGTATCATGGTCGGATTTTTTTTTTACGATCGAACGATTTTTCATATTCGAAATACACCTTGTCGCGTTGAGTGATTCGAAAAATTGTTCAAGCTATAATCTTCTTTTTGTCTGATTGATTAATTAAGAGACAAGGTCTTGTCTCGGGCCAAGTACAAGTACGCGAGACTAGACCTTGTATCTTTTCCGGAAAGAATGAACAGGGGTTTTTGAGGTGGTCAAACTGTATTAAACAATTAATTTAAAAAAAACTGAAATAGCTATCGGAAAGGCTGCGTCGAGATGAGTAATTTGAGTACGATTTGATCAAAATTGGACCAACGAATCACGAGATATGCGATCTCAAAAATGGCAGTTTTTCGTAAGAAACGTCGTCTTCTCCGTCGTCTTCTCTATGTATAACGCAGTTAATAATATTTACCGATGCCCCACGAGACAATAGCGACCTTTTCGCTGGTTTGTATTTTCATAGACAAACTCGTACTGGTACTTGGCCCATGCATTTGCATTTTGAATGCTGGCTTTTTTTTTTTAAAGCATATCCAAAATTTAAAATTTGTTAATTTTTGAAGTTAATAACGATCGTAATAATTCCCAACGCAATCGTTAAAATTCAATTAAAGGCAACTGAAACGAAACAAAATTGCAGCATGGATAATTTTTCAGCACAGTCCACTTGAATCGAGTAAAATCATTTTTTCAGAGCGAGTCGACCAATTTCGCGTCACGGTTAAATAATTTGTTATCAAAACTGCTGGTAACATTAATGCCGATATCGAGTAATAATTGTTACATCAAATGTCGTTACAACAATACATTCGTCAGTTACAGGAATGTAAACAAAGATCATGCATTCCCTGCCACGGCAATCATTTCATTCCGTGATCTCGTGATTTCCTTTTTTATAAGGAGCGAATATTTTTTTTTTTTTTACGGAGTTATAAGGAAAAATTCTTCGCTATCTTTACGCTTCGCGCTGTGTACAAACTTTCGCGCAATGTAATTCGAGCACGAACAAAGGTCGAACGATAAACCCACGAGGTTTCCCCGTCGGACGGAATTTCATTGTTACCGCAGTTTTGGAAAATCGTCCGGCTGGAAGAGTTTAATATACCCGTTCGTGGGACATCTGTCGTGTACAACATTCTGCGGCGCCATTTCGTCGAATCTATAGGCAACGCGAGAATCGAGCGATACAGGCTAACCGTTGCCGTCGGCGAGAACAAAACCATGAATTCAGCAATCTGTACAAAAATCTGCCAAAGCAAATGGGGTATCGAGCTTTACACGTGGAGTACTTGCGGTAACGCAATTTCAAACACCGGTTTCGATCTTCTTTCTATTTTCGCGTGGACACGCGCCGCTGGTTCTTCCTTTTCAACGTAACCCCGAATTTGACGGTATAGTAAACTCGCGGTTGTATCGACAAACACGGTAAATTTGTACGAATGACCCGTGGCGGAAGGAAACAAAACACGAGCGGTAAACTTCTACAACGGTATCGAATATAGCGATATTTGAAACGTATATTATGTCTCTGCGTATATGTTTAAAATTGATGGGGGATATATTATTGTACCTTGAGTTACGCGTTTCGTTTTAGCGACGCTTCGAATTATATTGGGTTGTCAGGGAAGTTCGTGTTCATTTTTTTTTAAAGGAAAATTCGAACGCAGCACATTTAAATTTCGATATGCATTTTTATCGAATTATGGAGGTGCCATTTTGTTCCAGAACCTTCCTTCGTCTTTCACGCAACATCAATGTTTCATCCTTCCAGGACCTCTCAGTTTCTTTATTTATTATTATCCTCATTCTTTTTTTTAGTTTTACAGTCAGTAAAAAAAAAAAAACGTTTGGCTTTTGACATATAAACAATTCGAAATACCGCGGTACCCTCGTGTCGCACTCAACGGCACTCAGTTTAAGAACCACTGATTTACATAGTTACCATGCCGAAAGGGCAGTTTCCCCGGAACTACCGACGTTTCGCCGTAATCAATTTTTTAAACGGCAACGCGTAGTCTGCGAAGCATGGTTCAGTTCTTATTTTTCCCCGAACAGATCCACTCCTATTAAGTATAGCAAACTTACTTGGGAAATGCAAATTCTATGGAAAAGCATAAATAAGTACGTACTTCCTGGATACTTCCGACGTTTGGAACGCCGCCAAAGTGTATGGATTATACCGTATTTTAAGTTTAGTTCAGATGTCGTGACCGAAACCTAACAAGTTTCGATACAAAGCTTTTAGATAACGCGAGACCGAAAGAAGGGAGGTTTTGGTCGGGATCAGTTTAATCAAATTCTGTCGCGCGCCGATTGTCTCCGTCGAAGTCGCGTTGAAACATAATTTAGAACTCGTATTTAAGTCTGTTCTTCTTTATCCAATTTTACTCAATGTCCTTTGTCGATTTGTTGATAAATATCGAAGTAACAATTTCTAATATTGCAACGTTCTTATTGTTCACTGAAATGCAAGCTTCGCATAATCGAAGTAAAAATGATAATTCTGCGAATTTCACCGATTACCATACGCGAGATTAGGAATTACCGAATTATTCTGAGGTCTTGATTTAACATTCCTTATCTAGAATTGGAAGGGCGGTAGTAACGTACGACGGGAATCATATGTGAGCGAAAACCTCGGGGTTATCATGCGACGTTTCACAATTGCCTGAAACGTATCGATTTGCCGTGGTTCCGTATACGTCTTTCTTTATTTTTTTTTCCCCCCACGTTTGCCGCCGGAGGGACAGTTATTATCAATGTGGAACACAATTTGCATCTGCCCGCTGGAAGAGCAATTGCTGTTATTAATTGAAAGGGAGTGGTGGACTTAATTCAAATCGGTGTTCCCGCGACATTACTCATTAAACGAAGTTAGACGCAA
This sequence comes from Pemphredon lugubris, assembly GCA_933228935.1. Classification (NCBI taxonomy): domain Eukaryota; kingdom Metazoa; phylum Arthropoda; class Insecta; order Hymenoptera; family Crabronidae; genus Pemphredon; species Pemphredon lugubris. The sequence goes on from OW121815.1 coordinate 66,327,483, forward strand.
TTTCGGTTAAAACGTTAAAAGTGCTTTGGGCCGGCGAGTAGAATAAGCCGAGAATTACGAGATGCAACGGGACGAAAGTAACGAATCATCTCTGCGATGAGAATTAGGGGATTCGCTTCAACTTTGAGGCTATGGATAATTAATTCTTGCATTAATTAAAAGTGACGTATAGAACATTAATTAATTTCTCTTCGGTTTATTCGAAAATATGATTTCATTCAAATTACATTATACATCTACTGAAAGTAATATTTATATATTCATATCTAACGCAATAAAAAAATTGAACTCTCGATAAATAGACACAGAAATTTGCCATTTTTCTCATCGATTAATCTAAGTATTTCCTTCGACGATGTAAAGAGCTACAATAATTTTCTCTATATCTGCAACAGGAACGTTCTTGGCCCCAGTTACTAGACTCACCCTGTATACTCCGAGCTACTTAAAATCGAGAGGAAGTTACCTCGCGTTTTGTAATCTTACCACGTATTTTATAAAAAAAAAAAAAAAAAAATATCGAACCATCGAATCCCAGAGTCGAGGAAATAAGTTCATTCGAAAATCATGAGCCCCGTTCCGTTTTCTGACCCTGCACTTTTTTCCTCTCGCTTTAACACGCCTAACGTCCGCCAAAAGGGAAATTCATTTGAAACAATCCCGAGACTCGAATTCGCTCGCTTATGCTCCCGATGGACGCGGGGGAGTTTCCTACGAGACTTCGTAAACTCCGTGCACGCGTGGATTGGCATTAAATATTTGACCGTGACACGTTTTCGTTTGACGTGACTCAATTTAAATCGCCTCTCCCAATGCGAATACGACCTAAGGGAGCTCAAATGCGTCGGTTCGCCGCGGTTGAACCGCAAACGCTCGGGCGCTTCGTAGCACAGCTTCCCAGGGCCGCGTGTTTCCGTCGGCGTTGCAGGAATTAATTAAGTGTTAGGAATTGGAATTTCACCGGAAAACTTTGAGAAGTTTCGCGGAAAAAAGAGAGAGTGAGTGAGAGAGAGAGAGGAGAGAAAGAAAGAATGTTGAATTTACGTTTAATAGCTTCCTCGATCTAGACAGTACCCGGTACTTCGAGTGTAAAGAGGATATCAAATTTTATTGCCCTCCTTGAATATTAAACGGGGCGCGAAGGGAGAGAAAGGAATTTTTAATGTAGTAACGAAGGAGAGATTTTTAACCCTGTCAGACCCAGGGATTCCTGAGTGTCCGTAATTCAATGAATCGAGATAGATCGGAGATCGGCGGTGATTTGAAGCGTTTGAATTAACTGGCGATTAAAATGAGAAATGTGAGATTATTCGTGAAACGATAGAAATATTGTGTGAACGATGTCTGTAGTCGGGAGGAACAATGATACGAGTGAGAAATTATGGTATTTTGAGTTACTTGCTTCAAATGGTTAAGGTGTTCGCATATTAATTGATGGTTAAAACGTATGAGAATTGCGAGAATAATTGATAAATATTCTATTAATAATATCGCTGGTGCGTTAGAAGTTAGAATAATGATACGACTGCAAGATTAGAGTATTTTCAGCTACTCGCGTCACTAGTCTCGGAAACACGCGATTACTAAAAAAATTAAAGCTAATTCATAGTAATTAAAAGAGCAAAAACTTTTTGCTATTAATTTCTTTCTTTTTCTATTATAAAATTATTATTTAAATCTCCTTCGCTTTATCTCCCAAAAATTGTCTTCTTTTTGTAACGCGTTATCGTTTCTCCAGAACTTCGATATAAACAACGCGAAAAATAATTTCGCAAATGGAGAACACACGATGTAACTCTGCCCTGGAACTGGTTGGGTTAGATCAGCAAACAGTGCACCGATATTCATTAAAAGTTGCGTGACATAATTATTGGATAACGAGTCTGACGTTATTATAACGTAAGGACTTCGTAACTTCCATTTGAAGTCTACCTGTCTCCAGAACGACGAGTTGGTGATTACACGGTACTTCTTATCCCCTACCTTACTTAATTATTTGCGCGCGCCGATAAAATTAATCGTTATATCAAAGTATTACACGCGTGTCGTTTATGACTCCTGCCACGGATTGTCCTAACGAGGGATCGATGGAAATCAGCTGAAATTTTTATTCGCGCAAAAGGTAAATGAAGAAATAATAATATTATCATTCTCATTATCATATTCATGTTTTCGACGCTTCGTCCTCGACCTCGACACAGGGACGCTGTTCCTACGAGACGATTGCACGCGATATGGTAAGTTTGAAAAAGCACGAAAATCGTGAAGTTAACATACACGAAATACAGGATTACATAACGAAACGATTGTTCCATTGATAAAGAATATATCGCGCATTCCGATCGGTTATTAAATTTTAACCCAAGTTAAAATAAAGTTAATCCAAGTTAAAATTTAATAAATCTCGTTAAGAATTTATTTCTTCCATTTTCGTCTAAGAATAATCATACACCTCTTTAATCTCGTTCTTTATTAATGCGTGTCGATAATTGATATATTAATTAAACGACAGGGATCTACAAAGGATATACGAAATATTTTACACATGATTTTTCTGCACGAAAAAACGAACCCATGATCCCGAAGAATTAACACCCTCCCCTTTAAATCTCTCACCCTTTACATTACAATCACCATTATGCCCACTAGCAAGTATATTTATAAAAAAGAAAAGTTACACATTCCGATCGGTTATTCAATTTTAACCCAATTTCAACACAAGTCATTTCTAAAAAAAAAATTTTCCTCCCTTTTTCGCCTTTTAAAAAGAACATTCATACATTCCTTTAGTCTCGGTTCTCATTGACGCTTATCATTAGTTGAGATACGAATTAAACAACTGGAGTCTGCAGAGAATTTACGAAACATTTTCTACACGATTGTGCTGCTTGAAAAAAATGAACGCATGATCTGAAAAGAATTAACATCGTTAATTCAAAAACTTTATTAAGCCCCCCCTAACAAACGTATATATGTATACCAGCGAAACAATGCTTTCCCAGATTTTCATCAGAATATATTTATAATAAACAGAGAAAAAGAAAATGCGGTTCACGACTATTTTTCCACCCGCCTTACGTCCGGTCGTGTATATACGATGGTCGTAAACGTAACCCGTAAAGCGATACGTAAAATCGAAACCGTAAATGCAATTATCTGGAAATAACCGCAGCGGTGGTTACGTCTTGTGCGTTCACTAGGACAGTATTGATCTTCTGCGTACTTCTCTCCCTGCTCCTCTGCGTACGCCAAAATGGATCATTATGCTCGCGGTATTTTGTTTATAACGCCACTTTCAACGTCGCGCGATTAATTAAGGTAGCGGGCAGGTGAGATTTATCGATAAATAACGAGGTAACGCGATATCGAATTATTTGCGCCTCCGTAACGAGGCTGGACGAGAAACACCACCCCCGTACATCGCCACGGGCAATTAATTGTTTATTCTATTACGCAGGGGGGAGGGGGGGAGGGTGAAATGCTAGGTGAAATTCGTTGGAAATTACGCGATACGAAAGCACGAATCATCTCGACCGGTTCCACGCGGTCACGATGGATTTGGATTTGCCTTAGGTTCTTATAAAATAATTACACGTTACTCGCTTTACGCTCGGTACGAATGGAAAAAAAAGATCTCTCCTTTGATCGCACGCGGACACCATGCATATTTTAATGACGCTTTCGTTACGCGAGAATTGAAAATGAATAGGAACCGTGGATGGAGTTGTGCGTGTTTCGCATTTCTTTTTCTCTCTCTCTTTCTTTCTTTCCTTTTGATCGCTTCATTGGGAGACTCGCGTGTTCGTCGTTGGAACGTGGGAAGAATAAATAATACGTTAATGATAATTTACGGTTCTCTCGAGCGTAACGACGAATGAAATATTTTTTGTTTCGAGAAAGAAATTTTGAGCGAGAATCCTTAAACGGATGAGAGAAAATAGAGTTCAGTCTTGAGACAAATTTTCTTTGCGGCGAGAGAGATGTAAATCTTGCCTCTTTTTCGATGAATTCTTGAGTCGACATTTTTAAAAATGGAAGAGAAAAAAGTGGAACTCCGTCTTGGGAAAAATTGTGTTTCCCCGCGAACGAAGAGACCCAATTTTGGTTTTCCCCGAAAAAAATTCTCGAGGATTTGGAAAAAAAAATATATGACCTTTGGACAGAGGAGAATAGGGAAGTGCTTCTTTGAGAGAAAATTCTGTTTTTCTGAATCTTAATATTGTGCCTCATTGAGAAACGATTACCAAGCGAGAACCCCTTATCGCTGGTCTATCCCTTTAAGGAATTAACCGCGTGACGTAACGAAAGTAAAGGTGCTCGATACATTCTACATGATTTACCGCGCATTATACTCGCAAAACGAGTAATTTTGGCAAATTTATACGGCCCGATAGGAACGCTAAGCCGATCTAAAGTTCCGCTCACAGTATTACAGATATGTTTGCCCTATCGAAAAAGCTGCAGTTAAAGTGCCCTATTCTCCGATAATAGAGTACCTGGATATCTCAAAAGTGACGTTTATTACGAGCCCTTTTAACGGACGGGGCGCATGCAAATATGGCGAACACGGAAATTGCTAAGGGGGAAAATAGAGTACAAAGGTAGGAAAAAGTGGAGCGCAAAAAATTTAGCGGATTTCGAGTATCAAAGGATGGGAACGTTTGATCAAATTGCAATATCTCTTTTTCCTTCGGGAACGCCCATTTTTCTGTCGTACCGCTCGCGCCGTGGGCTTTGCGTTTCAAGTGACGCGTTGCGTTTTGCATAAAATGACTCTTAGCGGGATCGTTTTTTTTGCTCTCCTCGCGTATTATCCCTTCGCCTCTCGCGCAACGTCCGTATTTAAAAACTGTTAACCGGTTAGCTGATTTTAACGAGTACGCTCGTCACGCGCAAAAGTCGTTACCAGTTGCAATTTAAATCAATGAAAACGAAAATAAATTAATTTTTTTTAATACGATTGTGACAACCTCGAAAACCCCTGTTCGTTCTTTCCGGAAAAGGTACAAGGTCCAGTCTCGTGTAGTTGTACTTGGCCCGAGACAAGACCTTGTCTCTTGATATATTCTTAAATTTTGCGGAGATATTGTTAAAGAGGGAACACGAAAATGGTTTCTGCATTTTTTCTTTAATAATCCGAGTCAAGAACTGTAAAAATATGTTTATTAAGTATTGTACAATATACTCCTCATCGCTTCGTCTTTGCGACACAATTTAGATGCACACTTTTCGAAGAGGTTGAAACAGCTAACCGGTGAAAAATGTTCGGACGTTTGTTATAAATTTGTGAACAGAGTTCTGGGAGAATCTGAAGAAGAAAAAGGGTTTCGTTCTGGTAAGAAATACGACGAATCTATATGAGAAATATTATTTTAATATTCGACTGCGCTGTTGTCGAGTGAATATATTTATAAAAAACAACTCAGTCGAGTTATCTGTAATAAAATTATACTCATTATGGGAATCTGACCGATCGACTGCTATGTACCAATAGTTAATTGCGCCCGTTCATGAGAAATAATTAGAATGATAATTTGTCGGGCAATGTTCCGATTAGATTTTACATTTATTTTTAAGACTTCCGCTCCAGTTTAGCATTATTACAAATCGTTTGTAATCGCATTTCCGCGGTGTTGTCGAAAGTCGTAATGCACTTAAACCCTTTTAATGCAACAATGCACTCTAAGCCCGAAGCTCGACATTTCAATCCGCTCTGCCTAATATAATGTTGCCAACCTCGCTAATTATTATTAACTCTAGTTTACGATCCCGCCACGATATAATTTCGCGCAGACAATAATTCATTGGGAGGGGCATTGTGTCGGATTAACAAAAAAAAAAAAAGAAGAATTTCGCGTACCGTCACGTTCGCGCGACAGTCATCCCATTGCGAGAATCCCGAAAAATCAATTTCCATTCTACTCATCAGCGTGAAAAGTGTGCGGTGAAAATATTCGGAAAAGAAAAATCGTATCTCGCCCGTATATACGGACGCGTGGCGGGGAAATTGTGTTCGATGGATCGTTATTCCCCCATTCATAAGGCGGAACGTCATTAATTAACTTTCGACTGGTTATCCGTTCCCGCGATTCGTTTTCGATTCTCGCTTCGCCGAGATTCAATGGAAACCCCGTGTCCGCCGAAGTTCGTTAAAAATTACCGAAGCGCGGCGCGAGCTTTCGAATGACTCGAAGATTTGTCGTTGAAATTCAAACCAGGTGTTCAAATAAACAGCTGTTCAGATGTTCGATATCCGGAAATCAAGATTGACCTGATCAGGTGTTCGGATAATCAAGTCTCGAGTAACTAGGTGTTTGGATGTTCCGATGTTCGATGCCCGGAAATCGGAATTTAAATAGTCAGGTGTTCGAATGATCAAAGTCCCAATAATTAGGTGTTCGGATAATCATATTCCGAATAACTAGGTGTTTGGATGTTCCGATGTTCGATGACCAGAAATCAGAATTTCAAGAGTCAGGTGTTCAAGTAATCAAAGTCCCAATAATCAGGTGTCCGGATAATCAAATCTCGAATAACTAGGTATTTGGATGTTCCGATGTTCGATGACCAGAAATCAGAATTTAAGTAGTCAGGTGTTCGAGCAATCAAAGTCCCCATAATCAGGTGTTCGAATAATCAAATTCCGAATAACTAGGTGTTTGGATGTTCGGATGTCCGATGACCAGAAATCAGAATTTAAATAGTCAGGTGTTCGAGCAACCAAAGTTCCAATAATCATGTGTTCGGACAATCAAACTACGAATAATCAGGTATTCAGCCATTCTGGCGAAAAATCAAGGTTCGAGTAATCGGGTGTCGGAGTACCACCAACCTCCAAACAATCTAAATCCGCGTAATCCGATGTTCGAGTAATCGACGCCCGTACAATCGAGATAAGAATAATCGTGCGTCCCGACATTCCGCACTCGAACGCCCCCCACTAATCAGGTGTTCAAACAGTCGTTACCCAATTAATCGACCGTTCCCGCTCCGCTCCACTTCCACCGTACACCTCGCAACATTTATCTCGATTCATTATTACTTACCGTCATCCGCGCGCAAAATACGTATCCGGCCAGCGTTTATTTAACCTACCGCGCCATCGAATAATACTCCAAGTAATATTCAAACTAACGGCCGAGTGAAATATTGTTTTCCGCGAATCATTACGATCCCGAGCCGCACAAATTGGCAAAGCGCTCGAAATATTATTCGCCCCGGCTAGCCGAGAGCCACGCGTCAACGAAGGGCTTCCTGCGCGTAATAATTCTGCAAAGTAGCCGAATAAATTTCGATCAACAGCCCGCGCTGATAGCTCGATCTACTAGCGCGTGACGCGAGGCGCGAAAGTGAGAATTATGCGATGGAAATGAGTCCCGTGGTTCGATAGTCCGACGGTAACGCGACGCGTTAAAATAGCGTTATTCCGGCCTTATCGGTACGATGTATGATGTACGAGAACGTGTCCTGAAAGAGTTAATGGAAGCAAAATACCAGAGGCGGGGGGAGGGGGGGGGGGAGGAGTACCATGAATCCTTCCGTATCGCCGAACAACTGTCGATAGTTGTGTTCGATCGTGACTATCATCGGGCCCGCGCGATCTCGCTCGCATAATTCACCGTCGCCGGCAACCTGTTAATCATTAATCGATCGCCGCGGTTTCGATTATTCGACCTGACTCCCATTGCGCGAAAGTAAGATGCATCGGAGTCGTCGTCCCCTTCCCTTCCTCACCCTCCATTACGATTTTCGTTCACCTCGGAATCGACGAGGGATTCAATTAACCTGGATCGTTTCGTCGCTAATGGCCTCGAACGTGCAGAGTAGAGAACTCGTTCTTATGATTTTTCTTTTTTTGAGGAATATTATCGGGGGGTTGGTGGAGGGATGGGGTGTCGAGGTATTTTAGAATTATGGTTACATCGGAGAGTCTTTGGTTTTTGTATGTTGCGAGTTATTTTTTTCAGTTAAGCGGGTGGTTGTTTGTTTTTTTTTTAAAGCGAAAATCGATAGTTTTGTTATGATTAATGGAAAATGTACAGACGTTGCGCTGTTTACGACGTTTGATTCGCACCGCTGGTCGTGACATTTCATTTTTCTTCTCGGTACGCGAAGGATTTTAAGCGCTCACTGTTTTGCGTTAACATACCTCAACAATCGTGAAAGTTATGATTTTTTTTTTCCTCGGTCAAAGTAGGTCGGAGAGAAATACAACGCGGGAACGCGTATTTTCGCGGTTTATCGAAGTCGTATTATTTTTTAAACGTTATGTTCGTTAAATACCTGATAAAAGTGACGAGCGTTATATCCTTTTAAGCAAATTGATAATAATTTGGTCGACCGACCGAAACTATAAATGGTTTGCAGTTGAATCAATTATAATAAATAATAAATGGTCGAATAGTCTTGTAGTTGAAAAATCTGGCAGGGATATCGTTCAATTCTCAGATGCTATCGACTTTTACATTTTTCGAAATTTCTGCGCCATGAATTCAAAAAGTTGGAATAAAACACGGACGCGCGTTACAACCACTACTACGGCAGTTTCCCATTTGTTCGGTGGCGTTGAAATTCCACGCTTACGAAATTGTTGAACCTCCGAAGCGCAAAATGTCGACATGGAATTTCTGACATCATTGAAACTCCGAAGTTCTTTTTGCGTTAAGGTTGTTTCGCCAACTTTTAAATAGATGATAATGCGGTGACACGGAGCTCGGCGAATACAATGGATGCGAAAGTTCTCCGCAACCGAGTTTCGCTATTTTAGCAGACGTGATCCGTGTGGAATGCGAACGTTGGATTTGAGCAAAAAAAAAAGGAGGGAAGATTTCTTAAATTTACGTTTAACGGATTCCTCGATCTCGACGGTAGCCGCGACACGATTCTAAAGGGGGTATCAAGTATCAGTATATTTTTAAATATCAAACGCGAAGGAAGAGAAAGGAATCTTTGATGCAATAATAAGGAAGAAGAGATTTTTAATTCTTTCAGATCCAGGTAGTCTGTTTTATTACGATTTATATAGGGACACTCTTTTATTCTAATAAGACAAAATCGTCGGTTCTGAAGGGGTTAAAAGTCTATTCTTCTTCGTTAGTGCATTTAAAAATTATTTATCTTCAGCCTTTATTCAATGGCACTCTATTTGAAAATATTATAGGAATCTTTAATGCAATTATAAACAAGGACACTATTAATCCCATCAGATCCAAGGATTCTGATTTAGTACAATTGTATTATATTATATTATTAAGTGTATTAGATACAAGTATATAACAATAATATACTTATATCTAATATAAGCACTCTATTCAATACTCTATTCAAATAAAATCAGTAATCGGTATCATACAAAACATTTAATCGCCAAAAGCAGCAAAGGAACTCGAGAATAATTATGCGAATATTCCCCGAACGATATGAACCGCGCGAAAGATAATTGTAGAAGATCAACAGCGCGTACCTCGTATCCCGTCCCTCGCTCCAAAACAATTAATAAAGTGCGCATCGAGCAATAAACCCCCCTAACTCCTTTCTTGTTGTTCTGTTTCAGCTCTATCGACACACGTACCTGGCCCAGTATACGATCGTGAACCTGAAAACATTGTAAGTAGACGAGCCGTGTCTCGAGGGCATTTAGGATAATCATATTTCAAACTTATTCCACGAGCGAGTTTAGATTTGCATTTTAATCTTAGCGGCGCCGTAAGCGAGAAGGGGCCGGAAAAGCCTGCCGCGTGCAAATTACAAACTCGGCGCGAATTTAATCCTTCCCCGTCTTACCGACGGCGGGGCCGCCGTGGCGGCCTTGTGACTTTTCTACGCCCGGGAAGTTTACTTCGTGCATTTGGACGTTCACTCGCCGCTCGGGGGGTAGTTATATCGCGATTAGGCCACCGCGGCACGGATCTCGATTTCATTTCCGTTCGCCTACGCTTTTGCCCTTTTTCCATTTTTCTTTCTTGCATATCTCTTTCCCCCCCTCCCCTTTTTCGATCGTAGTTAATCAAGCGGTATCGTTAGGATTTCGTTGAATCGACGGTTAGAGGCCGTTGATCGACGTTCGACTAGCTAGTTTCGTCGCGCGCTTTTCAAGGGAAGTGGGTCAATTTTGATTGGAAATTTTTAAGATGGAAACGTTGCTCGAGATTTATGGGTCGTGGGATATTTTTCATCCTTGCCGAAATCACGGGATTTGGTGTATCCGTCAACGTTGGTAATATTATGTTATTGCATCGTAATATTATAATAATACAGAAATATTAATATAATTATAAATGTGCTTTGGATGATCGAGAAATAATATCAATTAATTTAGTAGATTAGCAAAAAAAAAAGTATATCAGTTTACTAGTTAGTTGTTACTTTTTTATTCTCCAAGTATGCAAGTCTTCGACTATACGTATTACTAGACTGCGAATGTTTATACAAAATGCATTATTTTTGTGCCTTATTTTATACACTTAATGAATTTATTAATGCATTATTTTATTTTGTTTTGTACGTATATTTCACGCACATGGATCGCATTTGTTATACAAAGTCTGTTTAAACTTTAAACAGACTTTGTATAACAAATGCGATCCATGTGCGTGAAATATACGTACAAAACAAAATAAAATAATGCATTAATAAATTCATTAAGTGTATAAAATAAGGCACAAAAATAATGCATTTTGTATAAACATTCGCAGTCTACATATTACATTATATTACATTATTCATATATTACGATCTAACGATACAAATTGGCAAAGCGTTTGAAATATTATTCACCCATAATACGTACACACATAGCGTGTGAGAATAACAAAATAATTATTAACTAGTAAACTAATGTGCTTTTCCCCTAATCTACTCAATTACACGCCACCACTTCGCTAGCAACCGAGGAACGGTTATAACGCGTGAACAAACTACAACCCTACTCGCTAATACCAATCTCGCGCGAAACTACCCCTAAACGCGGCATTCTAAAACCCCCCCCTCCTCTCTTTCCTTTTTCCCGAACGGATTTTCCCGTACAGTAATGTATCTCTCAACTTTAACGTCACGTTATTTACATCGAGCTCGTGACTCCCGATGCATTGAACTTTCCGCGTGTTTTGTTCCTACCGTGAACTTTTCTTCTAATACACACGGTACATTCTCCGTAAACTTTTTAAAAGCACTCGTCCTTTACGCCGTAACGCAATTTACTCCTCGACGATACATCGCGCTTAATTCTGCAAACTACTTAAGACGCGACGGCGCGCGGCAGGGCGTAAAAATTGATCCCCGTATAGCGTCTAATTTTACGCGAGGGACGAACAAATTGTTTTAATAAACGTACACAGCGATCTAGCTTAGAGATATATATATTTTGGAAGGCAATTGTAATAAACGATACGGCAAACTTTTCCCCGAGAACGAGGAATTGAGATTAGAGGCTCTTCATTCTCTATCTCGGTAGAAATATTTCCATCGTTTCAACCTGATAATTGCCGCGTTCGACGGTAGTGGCGGGTAACTATTATTTTAATTAACAAAGAAAAAGCGTGGGAGCATTTTTCCGGGTTAAGTAACTGTGTCAGCACGAGCGACCGAGAACTTTCGGAAATAAGTCCGTACGGCAAAAACTCTTTTGAGTGGCTAGCATTCTAGAGCAATGCGCATGAATGACTCCTCTGACGTGACCGGCACAATAAATGGATTTTCGCGGAAAAACTCTCGGATAATATGTTACCATTTTTGCTCTTGACATTTTTCTTAGTCCTTCGGGACACGTAGACCCCCTTTATACTGGAAACTCGGATTTTCGTGCCATTGAGTCGTCGTATTTTCAGGGAAAAACGTGGAACTGGTAGGGAAATTTCTATCGCATTGTTAAATAATCATTAAGATCGTTATTCGAGTACTTGGCCCAGAATCGAGACTTTCAACGCGTGTAATTGACGCAATTATAATGGTACCATTTCTATCGTGAAACTGATCTGTTTTTAAATCTCTTAAATTTATTTTAATCGTTGGTAATATTCCTTGATTAATATTAAAAATTCGCTAATTAAAGTGGAGTATGTCGAGTAAATTATTAATAATATACGGATAAAGAATTATCCAAAGGAGCGTTCAATCGACTAAATTAATCTAGTAAAAATCTACTCGTCGGTCAGAAATGAATTGTCATGGATTCGTTTATCCATGCAAAAATTATGGTAGCTCCCGTTCCTCGTTTTCTCGCAGTTTAAACGAAGTTTCGAAATCGACCGATTTCACGAACGCTATGAAACCAGCAAAAATGACTTTTTTCAAAAGATTCAATGCAGTTACGCGACAATATAACGGAATTCCCGGTGGATTCCCGCTGCTTTTGTAAATCGGAATAATTATTTGCCATTCTCGATTAACGAATCAACGAATTAAAATCGCCGGTGACCCGCCGAACGAATTTATATGGCTTCGGGTGTCCGGTAGATAAATTAAACGCTTCGGTACTTTCAACTCGATTTAAAAATTCCATTAGAACCATTCTGCAAAAAACGATTCTCCGCCCTCTGACGGACCTGCGTGTCGCGCGGCGTTCGCCGATCGAACGGTTTAATTGAATCTTGATATCAAGAGTGCATGTACGTACAATTAATTAATCCTCGCGTGACATTGTTTGACACGTGTTTCGACATGCGCGATAACGGCGTTGCACCGGAATTTCTGAGACGGCGTTCCGCGGGGCTCGTTATTAATTCCGGTACGCGCGAAAGTGTGAACGCAGCTTTACGGCTTTAGAACGAAGCTGAAATGAACAATTAGACAATAATCGATTTGCTCTCGTTGCTATTTGTCAAGTAAACATTACACGGTAGCGATTGTGATCGACGCTTCGTATCAAAAGGGAGAGAATTATAAAAAGGTGTGATTAAAAAAAAAAGATACGAATCGACGGATTTTATCGAAATTTAAAACTTTCTTGCTCGTTTAATAATAGAACGCGCGCGACAGTTATACGCGATAAATAAAACGCTACCCAACGCTTGATCTTTCTCCTCTAACGATAAATCATTCGTGGGGCCATTTTTGTAGGATTTTTGTTGACATTTCGTGAGCTCTCTTTCTCTCTTTTTTTTCGTCACATCGAACGTGGTAAAAAATTTTTCACACTTTTTTTTCAAAAATCGAGAACGATATTTGAAAGAAAATTGAGGCGTTTCTCTCGTCGCTGCGTGTCGCGTCGTATAACCGTGCTCCAACGACACGCAATTTCGGAATTTAATTTCGCCTGCGTTTTCACTTTCGAAAGATCATTTTCTAAGCACTCGCGATACGAGTATATTGCAAAACGAACGGCATGCATAATTTCACATGCATTATTAATATATTTACTTAATTTCGATATTCAATATTCCATGCATGTACATTTCATTCACTCCCTACCCCCTACCCCCGTATCGAGTCTACGATGTGTGCAAAGAGTTTATTATGCATGAACGGAACTTAACGTTATGGGACCAAATGAGTATATTCGTTAATACTTGTCGTATGTGCATACACGTTAGTTATTTTATATCGCGAGCATATGCACTCGCGGACAAAAGTAATGAAACGTTTCGTATCACATGCATCAGCCAATTTTAATATAATTTGATTAAAATGATAAGGTTCGGCCAAAAATGCATTTTCGCAACATTCAATCCGGTTTTATTCGAACGAGACTCTTTCTGGGAAAATGAATTTAATAATTCAGTGTCTCTCTGTGTTTTGGGAATAACGTTTTTCAATAACTTAAAAAAGATATTCTTGAAACGCTATTACGTTTCTCGTTAGAGTTTGCATTATGCTTCCCATGAGATGTTTAATTCATTTTGTAAAAAGACTTCGCGACACGCGTGTTTTCTTTACTTCACTCGGAAGGCAGGAAATGGAATCCATCTCTTCTTTTCCAAATAATATCTTCAATTATGAAAACTTTCTGGCTCTCGTCCCCGTGATGGAACGCGTTTGTTGAAGAAGAGGCAGAAATGCGACGTTCTTTGCCCGAGTCTTAATAAAAACAAACAGGGGCCGGTTAATTATTTAAAACGTTCGTGTTTTTATATAATTGCATCTCTCGAGAGGTATAGCGTTCGTTTACCTTATTTACCGTTTCCCAGTTTTTAGCGACACGTCCAAAAAGATGTCGCGCAATTTAATTACTCACACTTATATATCCACGAGTTCGCTTCCACCAATTACGTTGGAGCACTTACCATTTTCCACCGACAATACGGTTCTCGTTTGTAAGTTTTTTCACAAAGCAGCCAGAATCGGCAGAAGAGAAAAGTCTCTCGCGCGAGCGTTTTAAACGTACGAGCGCGTGTAAGTGCAAACTTGCGTTGATTTAAACTGTTGCCGACGCGGTGGCGAAAACAATTCTACTACTAATTGCAAAGAGTGGGCCCGGTACCCTGATTACGAGAGCGTAATTGCAGTTTCTGCGATCGCAAGCGCGCCGATTGTTGTAAATGCAGGCTGTCGTCAATGAATTTTGCAACCTTTAACTCTTAAAAGCCTACCTAGGCAATGTTTAGAACGTGTTTCATTAACTTTTAAGTGATTTCAAGAAATTTCTCTTTTGTACACCTGACACCCATCACCAAATTATTGCTTAAAAGTAGAAATAATCAGCATTCATCGCATTTTATCTGTAATAAATATCAATATTTATATATTTAGATAGTTAATGTATTCGCTTACAAATGTATGATTAGAATAATATAATAGAAATATCACAAAATTGAACAAATTAAAACAACATTTTTTAGTTTCACATAAGTCTAACCGAGAAGTACTAGAGATATCGCAGGCGTAAATTGCACGAGATGAGAGTAATTTAATTTCAAAGTAGACTGGGTGACACCTGTACCCCGCGCGACTAACGTAGGGTCAAAATACCTTGTACAAACTTCAACGTTATTTGAAGAAAATCGCGTTACACCTCGCCGCGTTTGCAAGATATCGCTTTTCGAAACGTTTCCCCACTTTCGCCGACGGGTGTACGTAACGCGTATCAAAATTCTTGAATATTATCTTGCGCTTAGGAATAATTTGTAAACTAATTCGATGAGGGTGGAGTGTATAGTACGATATCCGATGCTCCTACACGTACGCGTACATGCAAATCTGTTGTACGTATCGGGTACGCGATATACAGAGTGGGGCATTTAAATAGGAGCGCCCAAATATCTCCATTATTTATGAATGTCTGAAGGTTCACGAGGTTAAGGCGGCCTCGAGAAAACATTCTTTCCTCTCGTTACACGCCGCCCTCTCGGTATAACGCGTCTTTTGTTCCGCGGCGAGGTCGTCACGTTTCCACCGGCAACGGAAATATTTAGGCGGCTACCATTTAAGTGGTTCACCCTGTATATCGGAAAACAGTGTGTACTTAGTTCAGTGTTTGTCTAATCAATTTCACTCGAACAGTCTCGTTGTAATGCTACGTTACTTTGACGTTGCATAATGTTCGGAACTTTGGACATAAGAGGCGGTGTGGATTGAACAGTGTTAAGGGAAAATTGATCGGTGGAACGGTGTGAACGGTACGTAAAATCAGGCATCGAGATGCGAATTTTAGTTACGTAATATTAATTGTATTATGTTATTTTTTGAAAAAATCTGGATCATGCACATCTACGAATCTTCGGATCTCCAAACTATTTCTAAAGCGAGTAAACACATGTGATTACTTGCAAAATAATTTTCAGTAGAATAGAAATTCTATAATTATTTCGCGATCAGCGACCCGAAATACAGTTGACAGCGTAAAAAAAAGTTTGGAGATCTGAAGATCCAGAGATGTGCATGATCTAGATTTAAGCCTTAATTTTTAATAATCCATACATATTATTTGTATTAATATTAATTCTTTACACGTGTCGCCTATATGCGGGTGACGCGGCGATGAACGCGCTAACAGAAAAGAAATCTGATAGCGCGAAGAAAATCTAACGTGAAAAAAGATCCAGTTACTGAAACTGAAATAAGTTGCCAAAAATCCCAACGAAATATTTAAAAACTCTCCTACTTTTCCACATAATACTCACGTTTAATTTTTCTTTCTACTCGCTTACAAACGAATTCAGAAAAGCTGGAAACTTTCAAGCTCGAGAACACAGAAAAGCGTCCTTCGTTATAAAAACGATAATCCTACGAGCGCAAAAGTTTCGTCGCATTGATCTTTACTCCCCCGGTAGCAGTATTTTTCCAACGATCTAAACTCGACAAAAAAAATGTATCCTCTGTGTTTTCGAAAATGAGCTTTCGAATTGAACCGCACCCGAAACGCGCCGGGATTACTACAATAGGGGAAACAGAAAGGAAAACGTTGAAAAGGGGGGGCAGGAAAAAGGGAGGAGAAGAAAGGGAAAAAAAAGAAAAAAAGAGAAGTAACGACTTCGTAAGTTTCTTCGTAGTAGATTTCCCAGCGAAACGGGTGAGTTTTGCCATAAACCTAGTTTGTACGCCGCATGAATACTCGCATCTTTATTTATGGCTTTTTTCGCGAGGAAGTTCTCCCTTTGAGACGACGAGATTTCAGCGTAGGGCATCATAACAGAAGAGTCGCGTCTTTGGGAAACTTTCCATTGATTTTCCAACGGGGCAACCGGGTATACCCCGGTACATTTTATAAATTATATAAAATCGTCCGATCGACCGTTATTCGACGGTCCTTTTGTCCACCCCCACCCACCCACACCCCCTACCCCGTTTTTCTCTCTACCCACCATCCCACGTTCCCATAATCCTCCGCCGCGTTGTTCTTTTTCAATTGGTGCCGGTTAAAAGCCGACGTAAAGAGTTCCATTACCGCGGGGAATTTATCTACCGAAGGAATTGTTTTTAGTCCATATCCGAACTACCGTAATAATAAATTATTAACTCTCGCCTGCCACCGACGGTTTTAACGTTTCGTACCTTAGAAACTTCCGCGATAATAATCGGCGTTGGTTCGGTCCTCGGAATTTCAAGTTGATCCGAGCGATGCTTTTCTTGCCTTTCTTTTTTTTCTGTCGGATTTTAAATAGCTTTACGTTCGAGCTGTTTATATCTCCCCTTTCTTTGTGCTTTAATCATAGCGTTTCGGAAGTATTCTTGTAATATACCAACTCCGCTCGCGTACCGCTCTAATTGTAAGTCAGTCATAAGCTGGTATAGCAAATATTTTGTACGCTTCGAATTTCTCGGAATCCCCTGATTCCGCCACTCCATCGCAATTCACAGAATATCCTGGAAATCGAAACCGTGAGCATCTTTAGAAATCATGCACTGTCTAAATATTTTTACTGAAGCTTGTCTAAAGCTTTTGCTAACCTGCAAATCAATATTTCGGTTAGGAAAGTTACATATGCATATGCGGGGATCCACGTACGTATAGTTAGGACTCGGGGAGTTCACGAGCAAAAACAGGTTAGGAATCCGCTTGAGCATCTTCAGAAATCATAGACTGTCTAAACGTTGTTACTAAAGTTTATCTAAAGCTTTTGCCAACCTACAAATCAATATTTCAGTTAGGAATATTACATATGCATATATCGGGGATCCAGATACGTAAAGTTAGGACTCCGCAAGCAAAAACAGGTTGGAATCGTTGTTCCAAACCCAAAACTCGCACAGTCAGACTCTCGTCAAAATCGAAATCGTAGAGCATTACCGAAGAAACTTTGGAGCTTCGATTTGTTAAAAACTCAATTCGAGTACTCAATTTAAGTACTGCATTCAATTACTCCAAACGTACATTCAGATTCATTCAAATACTCAAGTATTATACTTCAAAAGTCCAATTCTAAACAATCCCGGTTGTTGATTACGATTCTCTCGCGATGCAAATGAAATTATACGGTCGTCGTTATTGTTGATCCCGTCGCGCTCGAAATGCGATAGCAATCTCGCGGAGCGAGAGGGCGCCGGTACGCTTTGCTTTATGTCCGAGCGGCTCGCCCGCTTTTACACGTTTTCGAAATAAGATCCCGTCTCCGTGATCCTCGAGACTTCTGCGAGAAAGCATATACGCGTACGCGGTAATCGGAGCGGCGAGAACGCTTGCGGAAAATTTACGTGCGTCTGGCTTTGTTCCGTAGCGACGGAATGGCGGTTTCGTCGAGTGATTCTAACGGAATGGATCGGATGGGTGCTCGTTACCGGGAAATCACCCCGCCCTCATCGGTACCACTTCTGATTCTCGTTTATGCGCTGATATTTTATCGCGAGAAGTTACAGGATTTGAATCCCGATTGACGGCGGGAGACAGTGCATAACCGCGAAATGAGATTTTCATTTTTGTCGGGGATATTTTTGTTTGTCGGGGTTGGGACGCTTGGATGTTGGGGGGCGTGATCGTTGGAAGGAATTTCCAACGTTAAAGTATTTTATTAGTCGAAGAGGCAAATGTATGGCCGGTCTAGTATTTTTATGTAGGACTGTTTGAATATTTATGTACTTGAGTAGTTACGTATTTGAAAATTCGAATACTCGAATATCTGAATATTTTAATAATCGAATATCCAAATATCTCAATATCTCAATGTTTAAATAATCGATTATCCAAATATTTCAATATCTCAATATTTAAATAATCGAATATCGAAATATCTCAATATTTAAATATTTAAATAATTGAATATCCAAATATCTCAATATTTAAATAATCGAATATCGAAATATCTCAATATTTAAATATCTAAATAATCGAATATCCAAATATCACAATATTTAAATACTCGAACACACGGATACTCGACCCCCTCGATAACAAAAAATAACGAAGCGTAAGAGAAACCTTCGCGTAGAATCAAACGCGGAAGGCCACGTACCATCGTTTACGCATGGCGAGCACATCTCGTCGAACTCTGCCGTACCCTGCCGTCATCATACCGCGTAAAATTAGCTTCGGGGCCCCTCGATTGGTTTTACCTCGTCTACCCGCGGCGCGTCGAGAAATGTAATAAACCGTAAACTCGTATACCCCCTACGTAAGAATACGCGGAACGTCCATTGAATTTCTAAACCGCGATCGCTTAACACTGGCATTCTGCTTTCAGCGCTGAAACATCCTTGACGACAAATGACTCGGTATCCCTTCAACTGGCGACTTGGGGACCGCAGGGCAACGCTTTGGTCTACGTTCACCAGAACAATATTTTCTACAGACCAAAGGCCGAGGTACCTGTCGACTATCAGATAACCGACACGGGGGTATTCGGAACGATTTACAATGGGGCACCGGACTGGGTGTACGAAGGTAAGCCTTTAGAGTAGGGTCATTCAACCTTTCGGCATCTCTGGGCCATGTCCGAAAAAAATAATCATCCCTGACCGCGCATAATATATACTAGTTCTAACTTCTAACCATAGTTGTTGAGAAAAAAAGGTTAGTGAATTATGTACGATATAGGAAACTCATTCTGAAAGAATATTCAAAAATATCATGGCGTAATAATTATTAACTTCTTTTCGATAGAGAATTTGTTCAGGATCAATGTATATTTTTGAAGACTCCCTATAGATGTGTATTAACGGCACTTTTGCGACAATTTAAAAAAACAAACAGTGCAACAATGCCGTTGGAATTAAAACAAAACAAATACATACAAATCGCAATGTTTTAAAGAACTTTAAAATTTTACATTGGGCCGCAATGGTTACAGCGCTGGGCCGCATACGGCCCGCGGGTTGACAGCCCCGCGAATAACGATTTTCTTCTTAAATCGTCGGTGGTTACAAATTGAAATGGCACGAATAAACTATTCACCGGGAGTTGGAATTTGCGTGGTCAGAATCGCAAATTCCAACGGACCTTTGCCGAGCTTTGTTAAGGGACGGGTGGGGGGCATGGGGGTGGGGGTGGGGGGGGGGGGGATCAGGCAACAGACGCGTACGAAACGCTCGCCCCGAGCGGTTTGCTCGAACGTTAATGGAAGCAAGGCAGAGCCGGGAATCGAGGATCGGAATTTGATGAAATTTTTTTTTTTTTTTTTCTTAAACTGCACTCGATAGCAGTCGCATAGACTCGATTCTTGATCCCGTCCCGGAGGAAGTATTCCAGGGAATCCTAACTCGGCTGGAGCCCGGACGCATTTGCGAGGGGGTTTTTAGACGATTCCTCTTTCGTCTCCGATTTCGAGTCCCGACTGAAAAGTAGTGTCTCGGGTTACCTTTTTTCGAACTTGATTCATCCGAACGGTGAATAAAGCCCGTCGCTTCTTAATCGATTAATTCTTTTTTTATATCTTTCTTTTTTTTTGCTGTACACTCGATCGCTTCGCTAGCACGCTAATCGCTTAGCGAGAAAGAGCGCTAATTCGCGAGTGCGTTTAATTATTCGACGTTTATTTGCAAAGAGTTAACGAAGATTTCAGACGCGAGCAAAAAAGAGGGCTTTAATAGCTCATTAAATCAAACTAGTTGAGTCGATTACGATTATTATAACGCCGGATTTTTAAAGTGGTTTCCGAAAACATTTGTAACGAGGAATGTGAGAAAAATAGAGAAAAAAGATCCCAAGGTCTAATGGTTTCGTAAAAAAATTAAAGTATCCCAAAACGCGGGGCTCCATACACGTTCAAATGGTTTATACAAACTGTATTTCGTTTTTTGATATTGTCCAAGAATATCATATAAAAAAAATATTAAAAAAAAATTAATTCAAGAATCACTTCTCGTCATCATTTGTAATCGCCATTATTATAAAAACAAACCTGAAGGCGCAATATTTAAACGCACATTAATTAACGTTCTTAATTGATCCTAAGGCCTTTCCGCGGCTGATGCTAATCAAACACTGCCATACACGTCCAAACCGTTTGTTAAGCGCATTTTGATCCCGACCGACGTGTTTGAAGCCGCTGGCAACTACTCAATTCGTGCCATACATTATCACAATGCTTGCATAAACACAGTGGTTGCGCAAATTGCTTGATTAAGAAAGCATTCAAAATACCAAGAACGTTGACCCGAGATCGATCTGTATTAGCTAAACACACGCAGAGGCCTGGTAACTTCGCTGTCAATTCGACCGTCATCGTAGAGTACATACACTGGCAATTCAACGCAATTCAACTCTCGAACTATGCGCTACCCTCCCGTTGTCTGTTCAATAAATTTTCATACAATTTCATTCGGTTCCAATTACCCTCGCGCACCTTAAATCCGTTATTCATCACATATTCAAAAATGCACTGGTATGTTGTTTACGGTTTCAATGTAAACCGTAAAGTCCCACGATTGAACTATTTTCCCCGTATCCCTCATTAAAACTGCTTCCGGAAACCCCTCTCCAAACACGGTGCCCTAATTATCGTAATCATGCCAACTTGATTCACGTTTAAAACTACGAGCGCTTCAATGAATTTTTCACTAAATTTATCTTCGATCCCGCGCAAATTCTCGAGCATTCGGATTACGCGTGCGATTGCACCGATAAGCGACACCTGGATTCCCGTGATAAATCATTAAGACCGTCCGAACGTAATCATGATCTCTCGGGTCGTTACGATCAATCCGTATCATTCGTTATCCCTGGTAAACAGTCCACCGAGGATTTCGTATTGCGCTGTCTCCCTTTATCGATCGAGCAGTTTACGCCGTGACTGTAATGGGAAATCACAAGGGGTTAAGACTGGATCGTATACATATATAGGCTTAGCTCGTAAGGGCAACAAGATCTGGGATCTCCTCGAGATCGAGCGTAGGATTTCGCTTAGTTATTGTCAGAGTGGAGTGTATGATTCGAGTACGAGTGTTCCTGATCGGTAGGTATTTCCAAATATTATCCTTGTATCTTGACTTCGATCTCAGAGTTTTTAATCCTTACAGCACTCATTATGTCGATAACGAATTTCATGCGCGGATTTGAATCGTGGTCTTCGCGATTTCGAGAAAGATGTAAATTAACTTGTAAATCACGAGATAGGAGAGTGGTGGGAGCAGAGCGTATCAGTATTAACTATTCAGTTTTAGTAATAACGATAAGTTCCTATCTGGCAGTTGTTCTGGAATAAACAAGCATCGTAGACCCCGAATTCATATAGCTGGAAGCGTAAGCATTGTTATCGCTAAGTGCTAGTTGTGCCTGTTGGGCATGAACTATTTCAAAATAAACTCAGCCGTCTGTAACAATGGAATATATTAACGCGCTGAGTGCTATCGGAAGGGGGAAGTTTTCAATAATAGTGAATTAAGCTAGTTTCCATAATTTCCTGGTAGGAAGTTTCACGGATACTTCTTTTTTTTTTACGAAAGTCGAAATCAGTTTACCGCTACCAACGTATAACGAATAATTCTTTCTTCCGCTTTCATCGTTTAAGTAGAAAGATCACGTATTTTATAGTAATTAAAATACTAATCGCGGAATTTTATTAAGTTTGTGTAGAACTCCTGCAATATTCCCTGTACAAATGTCGCGTATCTTTTGTTAATCCGCGAGATTGAAAATCGATCTAAACCACTTCAGGGACGAGTTTTTAAATTGAGGAAAAATGATTACGTTTTATTCCCCGCTGCCACGCGTCAAGTTTTTTGTTTTAACTGTCGAGGGATTCAGCACCGAATAATTCTCCGGCAGATTTTAATCTTTTCGCGTGGTTTTATTTATATGCTCGTTCCGAATGCTTCCAATTTTTTTAAAAAAGGTCTAAACTCCTAGAATAGAAGAGGTTATTATTGGTTTGTCAAGTATGAAGTTTCTATTAAGTCATATACTTGACAACCCAATATCAAGAGACCAAGGTTTTGCCCCGGGCCAACCACAAGTTTGGAAGTACTAGACCTTGCATCATTATGTCACATCTCAACTGAAATCTCAGAATCTTCGATCACCAAAGATCTATTAACCTTACTGTCAACAATCGGGTACCCAGGTACTCACTTTAATTTTATACAAGATTGTAAAAATCGTCTACAGTAATATACTATGATAAATAAAACAAACATACCTTGGACAGATTTACAAACATCTATATGGTTCACATTTAAACGGAAATTCAATAATATATGTGTTACGGGCAATGTAAACAGTCACACTAACGTAAATAGTACGGGCAATTTAAAAAGTGCCCAAAGGGATAATCAAGCCAGGATCGTGTTGTTTATTACATCGCCCGTAACTATGTTACGGGCATTATAAATAATACCCAATTATTTATATTGCCCGTAACATATACACAAATCAATGAAAACAATGTGATGGCTACCCGAGTACCCGTCTCTTGCCAGTAGGGTTAAATCACAAACAACCATAAGTTTCCTACGATCGAAAAAGAAGAAAGAAAAATGCGTGTTACGACGATCCCACCGATCAAGCGACTCGCGGACCGACAACTTTTGCAATTACGAATTTACGCGTTTCATGTGTACGCGGTGAGCACCGATGAATCGAGGGTACGATTATATTTTTTGTTGGTCCTTTAGCGGACAAGCGTCATACGTTGGGGGAGCTTTGTACGTATGCCGGGATGGGTTTTTATCCCGGGTAGAACAATAATATGTGTCACGAACCGGTATATCGTAGAGGGGCCGTAATTCACGTAGCTGATGCTCCGGGGGACGTTGCACGCGTTTGCATATTTCTGAGCCTTCATCAGCTATGCTCTTTTTCCTACCCACCCACTCCCCGCAACCTACCTCCCCCAACCTCCACCTCCCCCTACCCCTCCCCGCTTCTTCCCTTTCACTAAACTCCAACTCCGACGAACTAACGGATGAAGCATAAAAATTCATCAGAGGAGGAACCAAGAGAAGCCAGGGAGTACGAAAAGAGGAACGCCCCGGCTCACCCGAATCCTTTCGTTCTTTTCAACTCCCTTCCTGATTTGTCGTACCATATTAAATCAACTTTCGAGGGCTCGGTAAATATTTACGTCTTCGTTTTAATCCCATTTCCGGTCTCTCGTGCTTTTCTTTTTACCCGAGGATTTTCAACGAGACCTCGCCCCCTCCCCCCTCCCACCCCCAGCTAAGGGAAACGCGCACGACGCGCCACGATGGAGAGCGTGTGACCAATGTTTCTGCAGAATTTCTCCGTGAAAAAGTCGAAATACGAGTTTTCCTCTGTTTCTCGAGATGTAAAATGTTTTCTGAGAGATACGAACGGGTAATAACATTTAATAATAACGCTTACCTCGACGGTTCCGGGGGACAATGTTGAGGTAGGTAGAATGGAGCGAGCGCAAAGGTAGAGAAAAAAAAACAATAAATCCGTAGTAAGATTTATGGATAATAATTTATAATGTCTTCTCTACTTTTGAACGTTTGTTTGGTATTGCAAGTAGAGCGAATATTAGAACCATTGTTGTAAAAGATATCGATACACGATTTAGTTTTGTTTCAGGGATATTGCAATCTTTTTTTTTTCTTTATGTTTTTATTACAGTGCTTTACACGTTTGTACGTTGAAAAGAAAAATTTAATTTCCCGAGAACTGAGAAATATGTATCTTCCTGTGTTTTGAGAAATTCTTTATTCTTTTACGCCGTTGAATGTTTTAAATTTCTTGTATTCTAAAATTCTTGACAAACGAATCTCGAGAGTAGTGAAAGAGAAACGTCTGATCTAACTGATCTTAAAGCGTAACGAATCCGGTGTTTCAAAATTGCGTGGCATCGAACAAACAGCGAATGAAATATGACGGAATTCCTCGAATTAAATTCTACACTTTCCAAAGGCAATGGAATTCAAGGTGCGACGGTGAAATTACTCCTCTCCTTCAGGTCCTTAATCGAAATTAAGCTCCGGAAGTATAATTGAAAAGGTCTATGATAGTCGGTTGCGCGAGGTTAGCGGAACCTTCTAAGTTCCAGCGTTTCTCTCAGATCTTTCGGCGCAACGTATAATGCATCGCTCGCAAACAGAATCCGCTAAATAAATTCGCTGTTATTATGTCAGCCGGTCATTGTAGATTTATGCTCAGGTTTCCGGGACTTTGGCACGCTACGTTTTCGCGAGGCACAATGATAATAATTTATGCATAAAGCTCGAGGAATGTAGGGCGTCGAGAGTAAGTTTCAAATTTGACATATATTTGATATCTTTCATATTATTTCGTACAATTGTTAAGAATGTTATATTCGAAAATTGTAATGCACAAAGCTGGCAGGAAAGTATAATGCGAAGTAAGGTCAATTTCGACTTATTTTTTAATATTATTCCATACCATACGATACAGATTTAAAAAATAATATTTTATATAATTATTCGTAATATTATATTTGAATAGTCTATAAAGTCAAACTTGAAATCAGATATTTTTCAAAGAGGCTCGACTCAATTTAAATGATTCTGTCGAGCGGTTTCGCGATTTTCTTTGACAATTTTTGATCTCTCCGAAGGAGAAAAATATGAGACAGCCCAATACTGATATTCGATTTCGCGTGTCACTTTCGTCTGAGGGTGCGTGACAGGTAACTCGTCCTATTTATCGGCAAATTCCGTTTAAGGACACTGCCGAGAATCGTCGACGCGTTTCCTTCAGAGGGGAGGGTAGAGAGAAAAAAAATGTCATTTTAAATGACCTTTGAACCACTTTGCCGTACGTCGACGTTAGAATGATTTTATATGGGCGAATAGCGACCCTTCGCGATGGGGACGTCGATAAAGTGTCAAACCTTCGACGAAGGCGTGCCAAGAACTTTTCAACAGCCTGTATTTTGTTCCCGTCAGCCGAAGACTTTTCTGCTGACGACATACTTTATCCAGTTCCCCGTGCAACTCAAGGATTTTCTTCGGCCAGAATTTAGGATAAAGGCTGATTTACACGCGCCGCGGATTTTCCCGCGTTGCCTGCGTACCTACGGTGTCTATCCGTCGCTAGACAGATGTGTCTACTTTGAACCGTTGTTTTCGTACACTCGATTTTTCGCCCTGTCGACGGGGTGAAATTCCTGCGATATTCGCTACAAGCGCGTTTCTAAGGAACGATCGTAAAATATCGTTGTCAAGGTGGCCAGTGATTCTCAAACTTTCCTTTGACTTTGTATCGCGCGGATTTGTCTGTAGTAAAAGTAAGTAGCGAACACACCCTGTATCATGGTTACGGACGGACTCGATGTCAATTTCAATCATTGTTTTAATTAAGACATCGACAGCCGGCCCCGCGAAAACGCGGATTTCTGTGTCTGTCGCTTGAGCGTCTGCCTCGCGAAAACGCGGATTTCTGTGTCTGTCGCTCGAGTGGTTATATATATGTAATAATCCACCATGAAATGAGAAACTGTATTTTTTTTATACTTATAAATTAAAACTTTCGATTTTGTTTAAATTTTTAATTACCGTTAATTGGTATATCACGAATATGCAAATAAAATATACTATTTTACGAAAATATATAATGTCATAAATATTTTTTTTGGCTATTCAGTGATCAGAAACAAGCGAAGAAGACCGGTGTTCGTTGTTTAAGTGGCCGATACGTTGCCGCCACTCAGGCTTTAAATGTCTCTTAGGACGCCGGCTGTCAATGTGTTAATTTGAGCGATCTGGGCTGACTCTTGGAAGACTGTCACAATTTTTTTAGGATTCTAACTACAGAGGGGAGAGGGTGCCTTTTTTCATTTTTCGAAATAGAAAAATTTAATCGTTCGGTGTTCCGATAGCACTCGTCAAATGTGACGAGGTATCCCGAATAGAATCCGAATAGAATCCTTCGTTCTATACAGAATTCTATCTGTAGGATTAAATAAACATTTATATACGTACACCGTCTGTCACACGACACAAAATGCTGAAGTGGTCCGTCCGAGTTCCTTGGGAAGGTGAGCGCAAACTCCTGAACGCCAACGACTCAACGTTTTCAGTTTAAGTAGTTAAGAGAATCCGAGCTGAAGTACTGTTTGAGTTTTATTCGATGCCTCTCACGTCGACGGTCAACGCGAGATTGGTTTAACATTGCTTTCCTTTTGAAAGGAAAACGGAACTCGTTCGTAAACGGCGACGACGCGGGCGGAAGTGTCGCAAAGATCCCAAGATCTCGGGGGTTTGTTCTTACAAAGGGCGAATCATTTACTTTGATCGCTTTGAAAAACTTTTTACCCTTAGCTTTTAAGTACTCGAGACTGTTTGTGTACAAAGCGAGAAGCAAGACGAGTTACCCTTGATCGTTGTTTTGAAAAAAGAAGAAATAATACACTGAACAAAGAAAAATAGAAATTGACAACGCTGATTTTATTGGAGAAGTAGTTTCAGATTTTGCGGATCAGACACTGGCTCATTTGTTAACTGGAATTTAATTTTTACTTCTCGCTGCGGTTTTTGAGGATGAAATAAATTTGAGATTAATTAGAAGATTTCTAATCTCTATACGGTGTGTGATTAAATTTGTAATTGGTTGGTAAACCCTCTTCGATAATTTATATTTACAATTAAATATTCCCAAAAATTAAAAGTATATATTTAGAACAAGATTCTATCAACGCCATAAATAATAATATGTATATTCAAGACTCCTAAAGAAGAAACAGTCTAGCGCAAAAAAGATATTATTTAGATCTAAAACAAACACGTAATGTTTCACGCTACCAATACGCTTATTTATCTATATTCGTTTCGCAGTATTAACTCTCTGTATAGAAATAGATTTATGTCAGCGAAATTTGTTTACAGCTTTGTTTTCGTTCTATCGCATTAATGTAATGCATTCATCAAAAGCATTAACGAGGGGGATTTCACGGTAATGTCCACGTATCCTTTTAATCCCCGAAGGCGTTAAATTTGTATAAAGCGGAATTATCTAACGCGCTATGTTTAAGGAACATGCGTCACACGTTAGACAAGGGTTAACTGTATTTAATTAGAAGCATTAGTACCAGGGGCATTACAACCGTTATCTTCGAAGAGTAATTATTATACGTCGACCGTAATTTTTTCACTTTCTTCTCTTTTGCCAGAGATCCTCGCTATTTAACAACCGTTAAACGTGAAGTAAAACTAAGATCTAACTTAAAAATCAATTTTAAAAAATAAATAAATAAAGACTCATTCGAACTACGCAAAATTATACAAGAATGTTTGTTGATAAATAATATAATTCACCGTCAGGGGGAACAGATAATCTATCGGACAAGTGTATTAAAGTTTATCAACAATCTATCCACATTTATTAACGTTAATAACATCGTCGGGTCCTCCGGGAGAGTTTATTGAAATAAAAACAGGAGTGGGCATGTCGTTAGGTCAGCCGAAGAATAAACGCAGCGTACTTCTCGTAAACGTTTAGACTCGAGCCCGGAGCTTCGACGGTACAAAAGATAGAAAAAAGAAAACTGTACAACGTATTACTTAGAGTGAATAGACCTTAAGGTATATAGCCCGAGAGAGATGGGCGGGGTGGTTATCAATGTCGACGCAATTTCTCTTGCCTCCGTTCGAATGCGGAAACGTAGATACCAATTCTCGAATCCTATCGTTCCGCTGAAAAGTCGATCCCTTTATTGTTTTTCTTTTCGGGGAAAATCGTCGCGATGCTGAATAGATATGGCGTTTCTCGGCGTGTCTCGATGCATCTTCCCCGACGACGTTTTCTAGGAGAGTGTAGTATAATGCACGGGAAATAATACCGTCGGTTGTTATCGAAATAAATCGAGAAATTTCGCGCATATCAGACGTTTCGTTCGTCCGATTACGAATATAAGGAACGAGAAACTACGTCGATGATCGTGGAACGTATCCGAGTGCGGTGGAACTATAATCGTAAAGCAAACTATAAAATATTATGCGGGAACATAAATAAATTTTCGGCCATATTCGTCCATGAGGTCGGCGTGGAATTGAAAATTTCGTTTGGAGTCCCGAATAACCAACAGTCCGTTTTATTTATACATATGTGTATAATGAGAAAATTGTTTTCGTGTTTTCACTTTAAAGTAGAAGCAAATTAATATGAGCACATTAGCGACGCACTTTTGTCGAAATTATTTTCAAATTACTGCGCGAAACAATTAAATGAACATCCGTGGATTAATAACGTGATTTTTCTAAAATTATTTTAAATTTCTTCTCGAAAGATAACACAAAGAATTGTTCCTTAGTAATAACACTTTTCAACATTATTTTCAAATTTTTTCTTTAAAGATAAAAGGAAGATGGGTACGTTAGAAATTTCTCTTTCCAAAATTGTTTTCAAATTTTCTCTTTAATGGTAAAACAAAGATGGGTACGTTGGAAGCGCCCTTGTTCCAGATTATTTTTAAATTTTCACTCTAGAGACGAAATAAAGACGTGTAAGTTAGAAGCGTCCTTTTACCAGGTTACTTTCAAATTTTCACTCTAGAGACGACATAAAGATGTCACGTTAGTAAGGTCCTTTTTCAAAATTATTTCCAAATCGCACGTAAAAGGAAATAAAGACGCCCACGTTCCTACCGTTTCCGGTTTCTTTCACCGGCGTGTCTGACCAAAGTTGTGTATATCTACTTCGCGCTGCGACTGGCATCCCAAAGCGCGACCCACCCACATTGCCAATTTCGCGTCTACACTGATTCGCATTACACGTTTCCCTAAAAGCGGCAAATGGAAGAGCGTTAGGATCGGTCAGCGTTTAATCGTGCCAACGATTGTTAATCGTTAGAACAAATTTTCCATCGTCTTTGACGATTCACGATATTCGGGGTTTCAATACGACTTGTGTTTAATCGCGCACCGATTCGAGGTTCTTTTAATTTAAATTAATTTCAATCCGACGATTCTCCCCTCCCGCGCGGGTTTCAATAATGCAAAAGAGATTATCCGAACGCCCTCGTCTCTCCGTATTGGTCTGGATCAATGAGCTTCCGCTATACATATTCGACTCCTCGACCGAGCGTGGCCTACCATCGATTCGTCATTTTCGAGTAATCGCGGAACTTGGTAATCGTCAGACGTGGAAACATCAGTTTCCATTGCAACTTAAACGCCCGCGTTTACAGGAATTTCTGCTAAATAAGCGACGACCGGTTGCTAGGTGTTACCTTGTAATCGATAGGGGGCGTCAGTTCGCATCTCCTATAATCAAATCAGTTTTATCCGTTTAACCCGTCGAACCACAATTGGGCGGTAACCAACGACGGCGAAGGATATTTACCATTCGGGTAGGAAAACCGATAGACGGCGAATGGAAAAATACCGGATATTCCGCCGGTATTTGTTTATCCGGCCACGAATATGGTCTATCGTAAATCGTGACCCAGAAAACGTTGGACCCTTTTTTGCTCGTTAATTTAAAGAGATGCCGAGTATGATCGGGGAGTACCTGTACACGCGGTGATATGTATATGTAGAGCGAAGTAGAGTTGCATCCGTTCGCGGAGCTAAATTTATTTGCGATGGGTAGAAGTATCTGTGCCCGAATACAAGATTTTTTTTTTCTTTTTTTACACCGAGTAAAAGTATTCGCGCAGTTGCATTCCTGGGTTTTCATCGTTGCGATAATCAACGCGACGCTTTCGTCGCCATATTCGTTTGAATCTCGTTCTCCCTACGAAACGAATCAAAGGACATTCGTGTTTCGATAAATTTTCCTAGAAATAAAATACTGGGTCCGAAGGTTTTTGTTTCATATCCCCCTGATCGATCCAATTGCCTCGAGAAGTTTGAGTGCTTTTATCGCTAGTTCACTTCAGTTTCAAAATTTCGTTACACTTGTGATGGGTTACCTGAAATTGTATTAGATAACGAGCCCTTTAAAAACTTTGAAGATTCTCAACGCTTTCCAAACTCCTACGGAACTTCGAGACTCCGAGAAGTTCAAAGGGTATTCAATTTATTCGAACTTTTCTGGGGCCATTTTATTTCCATCATCGCCGTGGATGCAGTTTTCTAAAAACATTTCCACTCCGCGCTAGACAGGTGTACGCGAGTGTATCGGCGATAGATCGAAAAGCCAATTCGCGTACTCGATTCGCGATACTCGTTTTATGACTCGCTTCATAAATTCTAATAATTTTCTTCGCGCAAAGATCCCGTAAATAGGATTGCAGTCCATTTTTAGTCCTCGATTCGCCGAGAGTATTTCAACGCGAATGATTATTTTCCCTCGAATCGTTAGCGACCCAAGATTCTATTTATTTTTAAAATCTACCATTACATCGTTCGTTAACGACGAGCGACGTTCTATCGTTCCATTTTTCCCTTTCGCGAGATTGCGAGGAAAAATTGTTATTAGTCTTTTAAAACACACTTAATCCGACGTTTAGAACGCCCATCGTCATTCGGCGGCCGTAATGTTTGTTTATACCTGCAACCCATTGAAGATTCGTATCGTCTTTGAAAAATATTTGGACGAGAAACGTCCCCCCGTTGCCTGGCCGTATATTTTTCCGAAATTAATTCGGAGTTCGGGACATTTTAAAGCCGCCAGACAAAATATCGCTCGGCTATAGAATTCTCTGACATTCAGGTTCAGTCGTGTATGGCAATCCCAGGTATGATCGATCATCCGGCCACTCCCTTCTTTCGAATTGGCAAATCATTTTTAAAATCTCATACGATGCAGCTTTAATACGTTTCTGGCCAAATCAATTTACGGCCGGTAGCCATTTTTCAAGTGCCCATTGTCGTAACGCGCTTCCCTTTGTACGCTGACAATAATTTTTTTTTTATTTCAAAATAGAAGTGCGATACGTTCGAGTACATTCTGCATTACGATAAAATCGGTGCGTCGCGTTGCGCGATTCACGCGTTTACTCGCGATTCGTAATGTTACATGTGACTCGAATAAGTGGAACAAAATTTTGAGACCCGCCACAATTTGTTTGATAAAAGAGAGAGAGAGAGAGGAAAAATTACATTTAATTGTACAAACATTCATTTATACGTTAACACGTGTTTTATCAATGCGCAAACGAAATAACATATTTCCCGGTGTTTCCCAACGTGGTTCCCCACTCCCCACCGCGGGGTAATTTGAATATTTTAGGAGGATTACGGGGGTAACACAAAAAAAAAAAGAAAACAGAAACTCAGACAATTAGAACCTCGTGAAAGCCTCCACTAGAAATAGTTTTATATTAATTTATGCACTTCAATTTTCTATATACATACATTTCTTGATGAATTCTCTCTCAATACTTCTCAACCGTCCTTTCCTTTTACATTTTTTCTTTCATCGTCACCATTTTTATTTTATTTTTTTTTTTTGCCGCGGGGGAGACATTACAATTATACAGATGCTTCCACGAGGTACGGCCAAAACAAATAAGGTTGAGCAACACTGCCTTACGCGATACTCGGAAAATCGACGGTACGCTTCCCTTTTTCGCGATATCGAAAAATCGTGAACGAGTCCCGCGGAGGGATAAAAATTGTTTCTATCGCGTCGCTCGCGTATACCTCTCGCCTTCGTATTTAGTCCCGCGAAATGAAAGCGCGGAAACTCGTAAATAAATGTCGATGTCGGCAAAACACCAAGAATTTCCGTTCCTTAAGAATCGTACGGGGGTGACCCTTATCAACGTCAAGAGCCGCGTTAGCGTGGGACGTATAATTGGTATAAGAGTTTCGGTATATACCACTGATACAACCCACGTAAGACGAAAATCCCCCGCTTTCAACTTTCTTTCTTTATTTTCTTCGTCTTTTTTTTTTTCTCTTCCTCCTCCTCTCCCACGTAGATGGATGTGACATTAATAGAACGTCGAGGATTCGAAGAAATCCTTTTCTCCAAATCCCTTCTCGCTAATGGAACCTCCTTTCCACGGGATTCCGATTTCTGATCGGGTTCCGAGGTATTCTACCCATCTCGTGTCACCAGCCGTACCTGAGAGTACACTCCCTTACAGGAAGACCTTTATCGCTCGCGATTTACTTTCCATATGGCTCCGGGATACATAATTCAGGATGAGCGTCTCTAACATCTCAGATTTCCTTAAATCACTTTTAGCGTTTTATTTGCGCGGCTTGTGGTTACGGGTGAGAACTTAGGCTGGATAGTTAGGTACATATATATATATATCAGGGTGCCAGTTTCCTGTATGGTGTTACGTTCGAGTTCGAGCTTCTTACGGACTGTGGAGCGGATTATCCGGGGTCTGTTATTTACGATGTAGGAAATATGACGTTGATTCTGTTATCAGGTATGGATTATTAGTGTTGGGATAGTTTAAGTGCGACTGATTGGCTGCTCGGATGATTGATTTATGAATACCTAGGTGTTGGGATAATCGAATTACGAGTAATTAGGTATTCGGGTTATTAGAATTTGGAATAATAAGGTATACGGATTATTAGAATTTGGAATAATTAGGTATTTGGATTATTAGAATTTGGAATAATGAGGTATTCGGATTATTAGAATTTGGAATAACTGGTCATAGACGATGGGAATTCGAATGATTAAACTGCACATAATTGAGGTCCTAATGATCGTGATTCGAATAATCAAAGTTCCAATAATCAAGATCCGAATATCCGAGGATCAAATAATTACCTGTCCGACCAATCCTTTGCTACCTTCGATTACCCACGATTTATTGTCTTAACTCAGAATAACACTGGTACAAATAATCAAAGTCAAAGTAATCGAGGTCCGAATAATCGAAATCCGATTAATCAAAACCCAAATAATGACTTGTCCGGCCAATCGTTCGCAACTTTCTACCAAGAACGATTTATTGTCTTAAAGCTTCGACCAATCGACGGTACAACGGTGAAAATCAAAAATTTGATTCACGACGAAAAACAATTGATTTATCGATTGAAAAATCACGTATCCCGAATCGCGTCACCATTGAATCGACCGTCGCTACACGTCGAGCTATACTAATAACGATCATTCGTCAACCCACGCTAAATGACAAATGTTGGCTCGTTCGTTCGTTCGCTCGTTCGTTCGTTCGTTCGTTCGTTGGTTCGTTCGTTCATTCGGATGTCGGTCACGCCGAAGTAGATATACACAACGTTGGTCAGACACTGTCCGGAATGCCGGTTAAACCGCTGACCCAATCATCATGAAATTCTACCGAAAGTTCATGCGTGTGCCTTCCGTTGCGAGAAGAAGCGTGTGTGTACGCGCGCGAGCGCCTGTCCGTGTGTTAATCAGGAATTCCGGTTGAACCGTTGAACCACGCTAAACGCGACGCGTTGAAATTTTACTGAAAATTCGTACACGTGCTTCCGACGTGACGCGTGGAATTTGCGTATTAATTAGACCCTTTCTTAGTATTTTTTCGTAACTATCGTCGTATTAAAAAAAAATAAAAAACAAGATACACGGCCGTTTGTATAAAATATTTTGCAACTGAAATATTTTAATTGAAAATGTTTGATTTTAAATACACTTTATGGAAATTGCGCGCGAGGTATGCATATCAATATCCGTAACTGAAATTTTTGTTTTTTTTTCTGACACGGCGGAAATGATTAAAAAGAGCGTATCCGTCGTTTGCCGGAGTGACACTCTAATTAAATTTTATACGGCAGGACAACGAGAAGGCAAATTTTGGGATCAATATCAGTCGCGTAAAAGTAAAAATGTTGACACCGACGATTCGTTGAGTATTAAAAAAAAAAAAATCTCTGCTCTCTCAATTTTCGAGGTTTCTTAATTAAAAGTATTCTTTTCGAAGCGAGCGCGAGTTGTCCGAGTCTCGCGGAGAAAAATCGACAAACGTACAAGCGGGGTAAACTTCAATTGCACGGCCGTGCAATTTGAACTACGGAAACCGGTTAGCGTTTTTACTGTTTATCCGCGAAGCA
This sequence comes from Pemphredon lugubris, assembly GCA_933228935.1. Classification (NCBI taxonomy): domain Eukaryota; kingdom Metazoa; phylum Arthropoda; class Insecta; order Hymenoptera; family Crabronidae; genus Pemphredon; species Pemphredon lugubris. The sequence continues at coordinate 66,362,148 of OW121815.1, forward strand.
GCTGTCAAGCGGGGCAACGGTACGTTTCAAAGTGTATCCAACTTTCTTATCTTCTCCTTCCGCTTATAATTATGAGTTGTAATTAACCTGTCGAGGAAAGATGTTCCGGGGAAAACTGGGCGGGTTAAATAAATTTTCGTGCAAGGAGTGGCCCCGTGTAAGTAACAACATTCGCGAGCGGTATATCCTTTTGCGCCCTTCCACCGTCTCGTCGCTTTACCTTTCCTCGGGGCGGAATTCCTGACGTTCGTAAAAAAGGAAACTTGTCTTTTCGTCTCTTAATAAACGCGAGGCACGCGGCAACGAATACTGAAATTTAAATCCGCGTTACTTTAACGTTATTACCGTAGCTACAACTTTACCTTTTTTTTTTTTCTTTAGCGAGAGGAACTAAATGTACTCGCGGAATTCTCAAGAGTAAACAAATAAACAGCGAACATTGCTCAATTGTAAAAGCTGTGACGACCGAAATTTTGAAAAATGTACCCATGCTATGTGTTTTGTTTCCTGATACGTTTGTTTATTATTGCGAAGTTTGGGTTATTTTTCATAGCGGGGAAAGATTGATATGTGGTTTGAATTTTAAAAACACTTTGCAATTCATAATAGAAACAAATCATATTTCAACAAATGAAACTCAGTATTTCGCTAAAAGAATAACAGACAGGATACACGGTTCCCCGATAATCAACGTACCGAAAGACAAGAAGAACAATGTATTTCGAGTATAATATCCGAATCAACGGGACAGCGGAGATGGATGCATTCAAAGAAGAAAAGGATATTTCGACGAAATTAGCTTCAGGTATATCTCAGGTAATTCTATCGTTACGCCGTTCAACGAGCTACCTCACGGCACGGGAAAGCATAAACACTAAACTCCCTATACAAAGGTAGAGGCTGAAAAATAAAAAAAAAAAAACAAAAAAGAAAAGGAACAGAATCGCAGTAGACTGTGAAACTCCACTTCGCTACTAAAGGGTTAATTAGGAGTAGCAGATGCAAATGAGGTTAATTGCCGCACATTGAACGACACTCCGACTATTGAAATATCGGTTCGCGAACGAGAAACGCGCATACGGGGTGTCGAGGAATTATGCAACCGTATCTCGTGAATCGAGGTAAATGGTCATCGCTACTTTCGTGCTTTAAAATTCAGCCCTCTAATTCCATAACCGTTGCAAACGATCAACGCGAACCGACGAGTACACGGAATACAGTTTCGCCGACGAAATCAAACTATCGTAAGGTAAAGTAGGCGATGCGCCGCCGGCGTCGCACGGGGGGAACGTTAAGACTTCCTCGGTGCTTTTCAGCTACGAAACGTTCCCTCTAAATTGTCGCGACGCGCTATTGTCGACGCCCTTGTACATGACTCTATTAGGTCGTCGCGTTTCGTTCTCCGTTGCAGCATCCCCTCCCTACCCCACCCTTCGTACGGTCAATAACATCTTATGGACATTTACGCAATATCGAGAGTTCCTATCGGTGCATGACCGCCAGATATCCAGTGCAAACGTTGCATGCATACTCGATGTCAGTTCGTACAATAGCCACTTTTCGTGCGCCGAACTTAACCTCTATGCACTATTCATGCAACGCTATCGGTGGCAGGGAGGTATCGACACAATGCTCGGTTGCTATACGTACGAGCGTCAATCGGGTATCCCGAATCTCTGTCCCTCCATTTCATCCGCCCACCTCCACCCTCCACCCGTCTCCTCCCTCCCTCCGTCCTCTCCCTCGCTCTTCCACCTTTTCTCAATCTCTCACCCGGCAATCGAATAACGGCGTGCGGCAAATTCGTGCAACGACGATATTCGACAATGCGCCTTGCGTCGAATTACGAACGGCGCCTGGGTTTATCGGGTAAAGAAAATCGATTTTTTTTAAAGTGGTCTAAATTGAAAGTGGTACTACCGGAGAATATGGTTCTGAAAATTTTAGGTGGAAATACGGGGTTATTGCTGGGTGTCATGGTCTGCGCGACGTCAATGGTGTAGAGTAGGTATTGCGAGTAGGCGTTGAGAGTTTAAACGCTTTTTTTCTCGGTACGCTGTTTTTCAAGTTTGTGTACGCAATTGACGAAATTCTAATCAAGCGACTATAGATTCCCTTCTGCGGGGAATCAAACTGGTTTTGGATAAAGTTGAATGGAGCAATTTTTTTTTTTAGGGAGATGCGCGATCTTTTGTTTGGTGGGAATTAAAATTTTGTGTTCAATGGCATTTCAAATTTGAAATTTTTTGTTACGGATTCGAAATAGTAGTGTTCGTTAAAACTTTGGGAAGCGTCGGGAAATATAAATTTTGATATTGAGGTACGTGGTTCGAGGCTGAAAATGATAATAGACGTCGAATTCGCAGTGAGGAGGTAGGCGATCGTAGGTGTTTAAAGATGTCGATCAGTTTTGGTTCGTAAAAAAAAGGGAGCGAAGTCAAGTGAAAGGAGTCAAGAAAACCTAATTTCGAGATACAAGATACTGGAAAACGATATTGATGGATTCCCGATACGAGAATTTCATCGTTTATTTGTAAAATAACGAGGTGTACAAAAAACTTTGCACCAAAGAACCATAGAATATAGAAATTGTTCGTACTGGTGTTAAGAGACATCGACGATTTTCGATTTATAAAAAGATTAGGGCAATACGAAATAACCTTTATGTCATACTTCTCGGTTTCTTAAATATTTATCTTGGAGAATTAATTCACGTAAATCGGAATTCCCGGCCACCCAGTATATTAATATAACGTGCCTCCCTTTTCAAGGGAATCCTGTAGGATTAATTTTGGTACTGTTATGATAAGCTCGTTTGATGAATAATGCGATATCGAAAACCATAGTGTGGCCTAATATCCCGTCACTTCCGCCCGTCCTTTCATTTTCATCCGAGCGCAACATAAAACGCATCAACGAGCGCATCTTTACGCCCCGTGCAATATAAAATCTGTGTTTACGCCCGGCACAAACAAGCCACTCGAATCGATCGTTCGCCGACGACAGTTACGAAACGATTTTCGTTGGGATATTGATGCGATCTATTAATTTCCTCCATCGATGTACCGGGTGTTCAGCCGCGGTGGTTTTCGGAGATCGAGCCTTATCTTCTTAAAAAGAGCGACAAAATTTACTGGGCTGGAAATCCCGTAGTATCCTCCCTCCAAGGATATGGGGCACTCGATTACAGGTAATTACCGTTTCCTTTTTTTCATTTTCAGACATTTGTCTCCTCCCGAGCAAAAGAAACCTTACCGTGGATTTCTCGAGAGGTATAGAAATTACGTGGAAACACATCCGAGCGTGTAAAAGATCCAGCGAGATCGCATTTACGAATACGGATTAAAGTAAACCGATAGTCTTACTCAAGCATTTAATTTACGAAACAATCGCGAGAAAGGATCTCCTCGACTTGTAATCCCGTCGTTACGCTACGTTTCTCAAATCGTTTCGGGCGGGAGATAAAGGAGAATACAGAAATATCTCTGTGGATTATGACGTTGATATCAGGAATGGAAAGTGCGCGCGGTACTTTTTTTTCCCCCGGATAATACCGGTAATGGGGAAAATGGGGAAAACATTGCTAATACACAGATTGAAGCTATTACTCCCGTCGGTCGTAGTGATATTTCGAATGATGCATCGAGGTGCATTCAACGCTGCCATTATGTCGCTTCCTTTTGGTATCGCGTATCCCTTTTTTTTACGTTCACGTGAAAACTACAGACTATTGGCCACTGTCCACGTAACTTTACCGTAGCTGCAATGATGGAAAAATTTGTTTAAACAAACTACAGATTATTGTCCTCAGCTACAATGATACAAATTCTTTTTTTAAGCTACAAATTACTAAACACTGTCCACGTAACTTTACCGTACCTGCAATGATACAAAAATTTGTTTAAACAAGCTACAGATTATTGTCCTCAGCTACGACGATACAAATTCTTTTTTAGGCTACAAATTATTAGACACTGTCCACGTAAATTGGCCCCCAGGTACAATGATAAGAAAAAAAAAAAAAAAGAAACGCAACGGACGATGCGGGTGATTTAATTCCAACGTCGTTAGTGCGTTCCACGCCGTTCGTCTCGGTATTATAATTACTTCTTTTCATAATTAAAAGTAGCTTCCATTGAAATACCAGGTATTCTCGAGTGAAATAAAAAGACGAGGATAGGAAACGTCGATTTTTGTAGCGTTGCGACGTAGCTGCATTTATTTGAAAAAAAAATCATTTTAATGACGCGCGCGAGAAACAAAGTAATTCCCTGCGTTATCGAAAAATGCTTTATACTCGCACTTGTAATAATGATACTTTATTTCAGTAGCCCCGTATACTTTTACAACCGTCTTTTTATGAGATCGAGACATTCTGCAATAGTCACATTGTATTCTGATACGGTATCATTCTGTTTTACAGACCCCATAATGTTGCGTTTTATATGTATCAGTATATTCGCGTTACACGCCTGTATACGGTGCTCCAAGAAATATGGGTAAGCGTATCTTTAACAAACTACCGTCGACGTCGTTCGCCGCGCGGTTCTCGATAAACACGTTTTCGGCGAAGAGCTGCAAATTTAATAAACCCGCCGATTTTTTACCGTCCCAAGTTTGTTTTAATATTCCGTTCGCATGAAACTGCAGAAACATCGTCGTTACATGGCGCAGTTACGAAAAAAAAAGAGAGACCACTGGTTTTACGATCACGTGTTACTGGAATTACGACTCCAAAAATACCGTTTACAATTGCGATCACAAAAATACCGAAATTAATTATATAAGGGTAGCAACATTAAAGTCATAAAAACGCTAGTATCGCGGGCAGAAAAAATACTGGAGTATCACACTCGCGACGCGACGGTGCGTAAAACCGGTGTATCGCGATACAGGTGTTCGAACGTTAATCTGTACGCTTCGTCGGCTTTGAATTATAATTCCGCGGATGACTCTGCGTAAGAAGCTTAAAGAGCCCGTGTTAGAAGAACGATTAAAACTTTTGTTATGCCACGGTTACTCTCGCGTTTTACCGTCCGACACGTGACTCGAATATCTTGCATTTGGAGTCAGCGTCAACGTCAGCACAACGTTGCGTTGTTCCCCGTGTACATTCGCCGGTACGGGTGACACAATGTACCTCGCTTCCAATTCAAACGGACGATACTTCTAACTTTACAATGACGTTCGCCTGACAATAGCTTGAGACGCGTACACGGTTGGTGTACAGGTGTACGTGCGCGTATGTATGACCAACGATGCGCCCCACACCTACATTTTTGATTACAAAGTTTTCGTAATTTGCATACCCACGGTTAGCGGGGGTATATAATTACATGAGAAAACTGAATTTTGCGACAAACACATTTTCCTGCTTTACGCGAGTTGAGGGGCGGAGGGAGGTGACAAGTGGGCCGAGTTCGGAAAAGTTAATTTTGAGAAATCTGTGAGAGACGCGTTGCATAATAAATATTTCATTAGGGGATTTACGATTACTGATTAATTAAATACGTCTCGCGGTATCGGATTTCGCGAAACGTCAAAGTTTGACCGTTCATTCGTAAAGTAACGAAGTATACGTTACGCGCAAAGCATAAATGGAGATTTATAAAAAAAAGCGACATATAAAAGAGATACGTGCAACGCAAAGTGATAAAGAAATTCGGATAAACGGATTTTGGGGCGTTCGCGGAAAATGTTGTTCGCGATATGTGAAAGTTTATTGAAAACAAACCAGACCCCATGTGGTTCCATTGATTCGTTTAATTAAAAATTCGAGTTGTGTCAGAGTGCACTGCGGTTGACGTACAGAATTTGTTCGTAAGTCAAAAAACATATTCTGAAATATAAATCTGATTGTTTGTGGCTGCGCGATACGTGTACACAACGTACTGTTATCGGGTTATACACGGGTATGTACGAGCATTGTTATTTTTCCCTGAACAATGACCGACGCTAAAATAATTGGCAAAAAATCTCAAAAGTCATGATTTTTAATTACTCGATTGCAGACAACTTGAAAAGAAAAAGAGAGTTACCTTTCGTACTTTTAGAAAACATTTTAATGCAATTAAAAATGCGTTTTCAACCTAAAAGTTTGTAGATTTTAAAATTCGTTAACAATACCGTGATAAGGATAATAAACATGCTAAATACACATTTGAAACAAGAATACAAATCTATGAAGCATTTCCTTTATCCGCGAAACGTTTGCGCGGCATTCGACTTTGCTATGTAATGGAAAAAGAAATATGAAGTTATTAATTACGTTCAACCCCCCTTCATTAATTATTTGTTTCTCTCGACGTTTTATTTTTTAACCGCCATTAATAGTTCGTTACATTATTACTTCGCGCATTAGCATCTACTAACTTTCTTCGCAACTTCGACGTAGTTTCTGGTGGCATAGTTTTTCACTTCAGCTGACTAGGGGATTCCCCCCGCAGACGCGAGGTATAACTTTTAAGTAACCGTAATAAATCACATTAACTTGATGATTTTTTTTGTAGAGAGAGACATTGTTTTTCTCGTCCTTTTACGATCCAACCAGGTGGAGCACGAGAGCGGCTATATAAATATGAATATCATCGCAGGGAGTGCAGGGGAAAAAATGTGTAACTCGAGGGAGATGTTTGTTTAGGAGAAGCAAATATCATCTTGCGCGAGTTATTTTTTTTGAAAAGTAAACATGTGTCTAAGGTTTCTACCCCTTTGCCCTATATTTTCATACCGTTTCGTAATTACGTCAGGATTATTGTTTACGATAATTATGAAGAATAACATTAAGAATAATATCCGATAGTTTTGCAAGAAATATAAATAATACGAACGGTTATTATTAATTTCTACAATAAAATTGTTAAATTCTGTGATACAATAAAAGAATCGATCAATTCCGATCTTCCGCGCATGTCCCTTGCGCACTTTCCATAGGGAAATCACCACGACCCTTTTGAGGTTAGAATCCTTCCGCTTCCCCTAATGTACTTTAGCCACTTAAATTTTAATTTGTTGGATTTAAAAGACGTCGAAAATAATCCCCACGACGAAAGATTCGTTGGTCTCCCCTGATAATCATGATCGAGCGAGGGAACGCTCGTGAGCAAAGAGATTCGAAAGAGGAACTTTTAAGTGAAAAATTCCCTATGAACGCGAGTAAATGTCGATGCATGGAGAAAGCTGCCTGTGATTGATTCCCGGGCATTCCTACGCGAAACACCGTACATTTTCACTACAGTCGCGCGCATCCAGCTCGATAAAGGGTACGCGGCGGTGATTCCAGCACGTACCGCGAACATTAAGCTGGAGAAGAAAGCAGATTTATTCTCTCTGCGTGAAAGAAAGACATTCTTTCTGACGGGGTAAAGGGTGCGGACGGACGATTCAGTTTCAGGCGGCCGAAGAGCGATGACGAAAATTATGCTGAAAATTAAACGCTAGACGTCGCGAAAACTTACTACGAGTTTTTGCGTACACCGCTTCTTGATTATATATTGATACAGTACAGCAGAAAATTGTTCGTTAATGATACGTTTATTTTATTTAAAGATTATTATAGCATAGTGATAATAATTATCATCTTAGGAATAAATTTTACACCAACTCAAATTATGTTCTGCAAAACCACGAAACGGTGAATTGAGAATTATCTAAAGCATTTTTCAAGTCGGTAAAAAGAAGTTGTGAAATAATTATGAAATATAAATCTGATTGTTAGTGGCTGCGCGATACGAGTATAACGTATACTGTTATTGGGTTCTACACGGGTATGTACCAAAATTGTTATTTTCCCCTGGACAATGACTGCCATTAAAATAATTGGCATAGAATCTCAAAAGTCATGATTTTTAATTACTTCTGCAAAACTACGAAACGGCGAATTGAGAATTATCCACAGCATTTTTGAAGTTGGCAAAAAGAAGTTGTGAAATAATAATTTCCGTAAAAAATCTTTTGAATAATTTATTCTTAACTCCCAGTTTCGCATTTTTATGAAACCTAATTAGACTCGCGCAGAATTTATTTTTTCGAATACTAAACCAGTCTCCCTACCTGGATAACGATTTAAAAAAAAAGAACTAATAGTACGCGTCGAAAAAATTCTCCGCGTTTAATTCGTTCGCGCGTAACGGTGAGAAATGTGCGTACGCCACATCGATTCCGCCCTTTTAGTTTTCTACTCGGTGGACGATTGCGCTTTGCCGTAAATGACACATCAGCATACGCATGTATTCATCGATAAAGCAGCGCGTGCGTAAAACTTTGTTCGCGAAAATTGTCAAACCGAGGGACGTACTCGTCGGGAAGAGGGGGGGGGGGGGGAGACTGTTCTCGAGACTCGTGTTCTTTTCACTCTCTGCCATCACTCCACCCACCCTTCGTTTCCCTCCCCCTTTCGGTACTATCAGTTAAGAGATGTCTTCAACATTCGCGATACCAGACGCTGGAAACTTTTTGCGCCGCTTCTTTTTTTTTTCCTTCGTGTTCTGTTTTCCAAACCCCTCGGACGCCAAAGGGGGGTTGGGTGGGGGTTAAAGTTGACTAATAGGGCGACCGTGATGTACGCGCGGTATTAATGGTTGACCATAGCACGAATAGTATAAAGAAAATAATCTATGTCTATAAACTTTCCCCCTGCATGGATTTTCTTTTCGCGTTAGATCGTTAAAGACTCGAACGATATTTCGCGCTAATAGGGAGACGTATAATCCCAATAAACAAAGAAAGAAAGAAAAAGAAGTGACGAGAAGAGTCGTTCCACGGGCATTTACATCGGATCGTGTACATCTTCGGGATAAATAATTAGCCGAGGCAGGTGAGCAGGGGGGAGCGGGCAGCCTAAGGGAAAGGGGGAAGGGTGTAGAGAATTTATCGTCGCTTCGACAAGATTTTTCCAAAGAACGTTTCTCTTCACGTGCCGTCGAGAGACCCTCCTCACCTTTAGCCTCCCTCCATGTTGAATTTTACCCTCGGGATATTTCTCTCCCTCGTCACGTCCAGCGAGCTGCGCAACGCAGTGTCGCGTCTTTGTGCAGTTTCCCTTCTACCACCGTGTCCCACCTTTTCTTTTCCCTTTCTTTCCTCCTTCTTTTTTTTCTCTCCCTCCCCCCCCCCGTTCCTTTCCTTTTGTGTTTGCTGATCTCGTCCTCTTCGTCCTTCTCGTCTTTATCCCTCTTTCCGCTCCTCGCCGTCCATCTCCCCCCCCCCTCTCACTCTCTCTCTCTCATTGTCTTTCTCTTGAATCTCGCTCGCGCGCCACGAGTTTTTCTTCCGGCTCCTCGAGGTTCCGCGAACGGTGGCAGAGTCACCGTAGCCAAAGCGAAATTTACCTTCTCAAAGGTTCGCGAAGGGGCCCCCGCGACATTCTCAAAATATGCTAACCTCTCTCTCTCCCTTTTCTTTTCTCCCACGACCCGTTATTTTTCCTTTTTATTCTTTTCGCCTTCCTCCTTTCCTACATCCCGCGGCGAACTCCGCACAGTTCGAAGAGCCGGCGTATTTACATCCCGCTGCGCCGCAAGCGATGTTGAGCAAAATACCATTCGGGATGGAAAATGAAAATATTTTCGCAAAATAGTCGTGTAATTTGGATACCACGACTCTGGCGAAATAATATTTCATTTGTGTAAGAATTTTTAATGCAGCACGAATTATTGTTTGTACCGTAAAGGGAAATCAGCCGCCGCGATTAACCGGCGGAAAATAATTGCTCATTCAATTTTCCGATTTCGATGAATTCTTTTATCGATGATACTTCAAACACATGTTTCTCGTTTGTTTCATTTAATTAATATGAAATTGAAAACTGAAGAAAGCGTTTCGATAGGATCATATTTTAATGATTTTAATAATCCCGGAGGTATCAGAATGCATTTCTGTTCTCGACGAAGAACGTTCCCCGAAAGATTTTTTTATTTTCCAAAAACTGAGAGTTATTCGTGGTACCTGTTTCAAACGCCTCCCACCTGCATCAAGAGACAAGGTCTTGTCCCGGGTCAAGTACAAGTACGTGAGAACTAGACCTTGTATCTTTTCAGGGAAAGAACGAGCGGGGATTTTCTAGATGGTGAAACTGCATTAAAAAAAGAATTTAAAAAAAGTGGGCTTTACCTTTTGGAAACCCCGCGCCGAAATGAGAAACGTGAGTATGATTGGATCGAAATTGCTCCAGTCAATCATGATGTATGGTATCTCGAAAATGACAGTTTTTACTCAGAATATAAATTTCAGTATTAAACTCCCGGAGTTTTCAATAAAAAATTCGAGTAAAAATAAAAACGTTTCAACTAAATCCAATTAAAAGATTCTAAATTTAAAAAAAGAAATAAATACAAAATTGAAAAAAGTTCGATCAAAAGCACCCCTACGGAATTCCCATTTTAATTAATTATTTCACGAACAATATCTCGCACAAATAATTCACCCTCTCACCCACCCCCGATCCTCAAATCGGTATATGAGCTCGATCAAAAATTAAAACTGCTCGAGATACAACTAATTCCAGTGCCACCGAATAAAATTATGCACAGCACTGCCGCGAGCCCCGGCCCCTTACGAGAGGAGACGAGGAAAAAAAAAAACACCCCCGAGGAATGCAAAGTCTCATCCCCCGCTCTTACCTACCCCTAAGTCTTACCAGTTCTCTTTTACCTTTGCTCGAGCTCCGCGGACTCGCGCTTATTACATCTGCAGCTTCCATGACAAGCGAGCTCCTTTGTCGCCACTTTTACTCGCGGGAATGGGTAACCTTAAGTCGTGGAAAAACGTGTAGGTGCGGGGGAAAAAAATTACTCCCTCTTCCGTTGCTTTTAGAGTCTATTTATCGGAACGTCCCGTGGGAGAGGAGTACGGGGATTTCCCCACGAGGGGTAAATAAGCCTACTTTGAATTTTCATTGTCGACGCCAGTGGGAGGAATAATTTAATCAATTATTTAAAGAAGGTACATATTTCAATACAACCGAAACTTATCCGTCCGATAACATCGCTTCAATTTTCGGTAATAAATAAGGGAGAGTCGTAACACGACGTACGTGTTTTGAAACTTAACACGGAGCCGAGGTGTTTAAATAAGCAACGCGGCGATATCTTCGTTACTTCTACGGATCGATACGTGGAGGGGGGAAAAAAAAATCTTCTTTTTCTCTTTTTTCAAGAAGAATATACGGGTGTTCGATGAAGCAGATATGGCGAAAGAAAGAATTTCCCTCGTTATAATTTTTTGCTGGGAGACTTTTCACACATTCGCGAGTAATGGAGACACTCGGCTGTTCTCGTTTGAAAGGCTCGACGTGTATAATGATAAATATGATATAATGGGGGAAAAGAGAATAATGACGTGGGGATCGGTCAATTATTCGCGTAGTCTCGAAAAGGGTGGTGTGTACGTACTTATCTGTTATTGTGTAGCTAAAGATTTTACGAGGAAACGCAAATGGGAGAGTACGCGTTATCAAACGCGGTATTGATATTTAACGAACCGATCGTAATTATTAATTAACTTCGCTATTCAGGTGAAACGCTACTGGGAATAAACTAGTTCGCGAAGACACACTTTCTACTGGGAATATCGTAATTACAGTTTATCTACAAGACTCGTTGTGTGCACCGATCGCATGAATGAACGTAAACGGATATCAGCGCGAAGAAAGGGATACACTCGTGGACAAGAATTAATATTTTCTGCGGTTTTGGATTCCTGATTCAACGCGTAAAGTGTTATTTTACGAAATAACGGTTCCTTGTATAGTTACTGTGTTATTGTATTATCTTTCTTAAATATATTGATAACAAATTTTGCGTTAATTTGGAATCTTTTTAACTTTTGTCCCCGAGTGTACCATGGATCATCAAATCATTATTGATTTTTACGTTTTAATGGGTAATTACTTGGGACCGTCGTAATTAAAAATGATCGAGATTACGATTTTGGAGTCTCTGAAAACGTAATTTTACAAAACATAAAGTTCCTAATGTAGTTAGTTTTTGGGTTATATTATTTCTGCTTAAATGTGCTTTGATAAAACAATTTGCGTTATACGATATCATTTAAACTTTTGTCCCCGAGAGTACTGAGCTTCTGTTTAAAGCATAGAAGCAATTCGAAAGCCTTCATTAAATAAAGCTTTGGCTGTACCGTAAGCGTAATTCGCGGTATTCTATATTTTCCGCGCATTTAATTATAAATTAAACCGAAAATACCTTTCGTTCCCGAAACCCCGTGGGAATCGAAAAAGCACGTGCACGTATGCACGTCGGGTGCTCGTCTACGAGTAATTTGACTTCGTGCATCGATAACACGGATACCAACTTTAATAAGTAAACTGTTGCCTCTCCGTCTTAGGGTGTTTAGAGTTCTGACCTCGTAACTCATCAAGAAGCAACTTCGGACGAGAAAGTTGTCTATAACTTTGTGCAATTTTAGATTATGGTTGTACTTTATATATGCGTCTCTTGGTTTCCCCGTGCCACTTCTGTTTCCAGTGTATTTATTTTCGATGCGCTTGCTTCAACTTTGAGGCAAGGAGATGAGAATCAAAATACGTTCCCTTTGTCGGTATCGCTCGAAAATATTGTATTACGAGGCAAGTGAAATAATTATGAGGACGAATGGCGAGCAGTTGGGGATGCGTATAATTTTTATATTAATAATTTTATATAATAGTGATTATAAAAAATGCAATATCATCTGCCCAATGATAAAACAAAGACACGTAATATATTATACTTTGTTACTCCGATTATTTGGAAGCTCGAACTTAAATAAATATATGGACGTTAAATCAGAAAATCAAAAATTACAAGTTCAGTATTCTTTAATAACAATTAGATAAAGGATAATGTATTAAACAGCGAAAGGTCAGTGGAAATTCGTATAAAAAGGTAATTTCACCATTGTTCTCGATTCAGGGCACAATGGCATTTGCATTTGGTTGCTCGGTACTGATTAGGACCGGCATCGTTTGTATTTAGACAAAGCGAGGAAGAAGAAGTTTCGCGGCAAAATGGCATAATTAGAGTGCTTTATTTTGCGGTGTGCAATTAACTCGTCCCGGGTATACCCACCTGCGCTCCTAAGCGGTTAAAGTATTTGCCCTGAAATTATTTCCATTACGTAATGTCCCGCCGATAAATGGAGGGAGGACCCTTATCCTTTCTCCTAAATTTTCGTGGAATCGACATTCGCCCAGCTCCGTTGGCTACCTGCGCGAACTCTCCAACTTTAAACTCTCGGTATTTACAACGTTCTCCGTCTCTTGCGCCAGAAGTGCCCTTCCGTTTCTCGGCTCTTTCAAAATAAACAGATCCTCGTCTGGCGGAACAGAAAGACAGACTGCGAAACAGTCTTGGCATTCTTATCGCTGAGTGCGCATCTTGAATGAGAAATCTCGAGGCCTGAATGTGGATTCTAATCAGAAAACTGTTTCGGCAATTTCGCTGGGTTTGCCGAGCAGGGCGTAATCCCACTTCCTGGTTTCCGGGAACGGTACGCTAGAATTCTGATTATAGGGATTTATTGTGCTCGATGCGTGCGCGCATCGTTTCGCGAGATGGAAGGATTGTTTAATTGATAACGAGAGAATCGAGGTGCGAGTAATCAGGTGTTCGGATAACTGGTGTTCGAATAATTACCGGTTAGCGGATTCTGAATAATGGAGATCCGTATAATCGGTGTTCAACGATCCAGGTCTGATTAATTGGTGTCTAGGTAATTTTAGGTGTCCGAAAAATCGAGCTCCGAATAATTAGTGCCTAAATAATTAGGTGTTCGAATAATCGACGTCTGAACAATCGACGCCCGAACAATCGGTACCTGAATCATGGATATCGGAATAATTGATGTCTAGATAATCAGGTGTCTGAATAATCGGTGCCTGAATGATCGATATTCGAATAATTGATGTTCTAGATAATCGGGTGTCCGATTAATTGGTGCCGGAATGATCGATATCCGCATAATTGATGTCTAGACAACCAGGTGTCTGAATGATCGGATTCTGAATAATTGATGTTCTAGATAATCAGGTGTTCGATTAATTGGTGCCTGAATGATCGATATCCGCATAATTGTTGTCTAGACAACCAGGTGTCTGAATTATCGGACTCCGAATAATTGGTGTTTAGATAAAATAAGTATTCGAATAACCAATTGTCCGAACGATCAAGATCCGAATGACTAGTGTAGAAATAATTTTATTTTCGAACAACAGTCGATCCAGTGATCCAGGTCTGGCAAACTTTAATACAGAAATAATCAAATTTCTACGAACAAGTTTTGTTACAATTCATTTTTAATCCACACAATCACGCTGCGTAATTACTATTCCCAACTTAATCAGAATTTCAAAACTCCAATCCGTAACATCTGGCAAATAGCAAAAGTGGAACTCCATATAGGCGGTAATGTTTTCCGCTATTGACTTTTAAAAGTCCGGTCGTTGGGTGAGAATTCCCCATTGGGACGTGTTACTCGGGTTCAATCGGACCGTTTTATCCTTAAGAGAGTGTAAAACTCTGAACTAACGCACAGGTAATCGCATTCCAATTTCACCGACGGGATGAAACGTATTCCGTTGTTTACAAGAGTTTCGTTGCTACGATTAAAAAAGTGACAACAAAATCCTTAAACAAATATTGATAAAACCAACGAGGCTCTTGTGGCGGAGCGTCAAGGAATTCACGAGGGAAACAATCGTATTGGAATATTCTTCGACGAAAAGAATTGCTTTCTCAAACTAATTACGATTTAATTAATTGAGATTGGTAATTATCGTAAATTTAGGAAGAAACGCGAGTTGGATAATCGAACATTTTTCGTTCGGGTTTCGAGCAATTTTGCGCTCTCAATTCGAAGATAACCTCGGTACCTGTAATTTATCAACATATTACCCTCCGGAATATTAAATATCAATGACAAAGCGAAATACAGATTGGACAGATAAATAGGCAGATGGATAGTTAGATATATGCGAACTGCCAAATTTATCGCGTGCTCTGGGAATAATTCCCTTGGAACAATGATTCATATTCGTGAAAGATACACGTATCTGTCGCGTGCATGCATAGTAAAGAATAAAATTGATGCGAATTCTCACCTGACGCGATTTATAAAATTACAAGGGCACGAGTGAGAATGACGAAGAGTTCCGACTCTGAGGAAGGGGTAAGGACGGTGAGATAAATTTATTGGCGGACGACAAAAAAGTATGAAGTACACGGAGGATGCTTTTTCTTTCGCGATAAAAACTCAAGTAGGCACGCTAAACCGATTTCGTTCCTCCTTCGTAATATATTATTAAAGAGATATCAATGCGAAAGAAAAAATTCCCACGGTACCGTCGCTTTTTTTAATATCGAATTATTGGGAAAGAGATTACATAATTTATAATTAGAAAATATTGCGGCTGTGTATGGCATAGTTGTTTGAGCTACATGGTATGAGTATTTAAAAATATGCTGGTATGTTATTTACATGTTCAATGTTTGCGATTCAATGTAAACTTTAAAGTTTCCATATCTACGATAATCGCGCTCGCTTTATTATTGCTTTCACATGCAACTGATCGACTTTGGAATTTCTAATTTAGTGTAACTATTAGGCCTTTGCGTACAAATATTTGTTCAGTATGTTACATTGCCGTTGTAGGCCTCGAAGGTAGTAATTATATCAGTCACAATTTTATCATTGTCAACGTTTCGATCCTGATCAGGATCCTCTTCAGGACATACCTTTTATTATTAGAATGTACTCGTTATCAATTGTTCACAAACATATTTTTTACAATATATACATTATATCTATATTGTAAAAAATATGCTTGTGAATAATTGATAACGAGTACATTCTAATAATAAATATTATGTCCTGAAGAGGATCCTGATCAGGATCGAAACGTTGACAATGATAAAATTGTGAGTGATATAATTACATACTGAACAAATATTTGGAATTTCTTTTCACTATTCTTTCCGCGTCCCTCGTTAAAGATGCCTTCTAAAATCACTCTCGAATCAAAATACATCCCCATAGTTATCGTAATCGTGCCTACATTCGTACATAATTCCAACTATTTAATCGACACTTAATTTTTATAAATGACGTTCTCCAACGTACTAATCGTTTCTGTTGGAACGAAAATTGAAGTTCGCAACTGCCGCGCGACTTTAAGCCGTCGCGGAAACTCGTTTACATACTCACGGTTTACGTATCCTGAATGGCCTCGGTGTTAGGTACCGTGCAGTGAAAATAATGATAAAAGAAATTGCAGTTCGCGTCGTATAGCGCGGATAGGGCTCGAGAGGTAAGACGGTAGCGTTCATAGGTGTCTTTATTTGATTTCAGAGGAGGTGTTCAGCTCGAACAAGGCTTTATGGTTCTCGCCAAGTGGCACTAAGCTAGCCTTTGGCTACTTCGACGACTCGCACACGCATATCATGACGATACCATTTTACGGCTACCCGGGAAGCTTGACATTTCAGTACACCTCAGCGATTCCAATCCACTACCCAAAGGTAAGCGTTCGAGAGAAACCGTGCTTTCATATTCCCCTTGATCTTTTATTCAACGTGGTACGATACAATTTCATAATGGCGTATCTGATGTTGCCGCTTAATACCTTTTCGATAATTGAATCAGCGATTTCAGAGATCGAGTGTAATTTCTATTTTTCTCTATCTCTTTCTCTGGCTGATATTGGTATTATCGTAATTATTTTCTAATGACTCGATAAAAAAATGTGATTTGTTCTAATATGAATCCCAACGAGTTTCTCAGTTATTGTTATTATTCTGTGAAAAAGAAATTGAGTCGTGCGAGGAACATGTCTCCAGCGATAAAAGGTACCATTTTGTCGTGATGACATCACCCATACGGTACGAAAAAATTGATTCATAGTAAACGCTATCGTGTTTTCTAAATTCTCAGATACTGACTCTGTAACGTCTTGGAATAGTTGCTGTTAGGAATAATTAAAAATTAGTTTCCAGTGTTATAATTGAAATTCTTTAAAATTAAAACGTTCGGGATTACGAATTAACAGTTGCACGAACGCTTTTGGCAATAAAGCGTCGAGTCGAGGGTTCGTATATCCAAAAGATGCCAAATAACTCGAAGAAAATTTTTAGCTCGACTTTCTCAAGCTCGATTCTAATCCATTTACTCAATCTCCCGAAGTACCACGTGCAGCCGCCGAATATTTTCCAAATCCAAAAATTGATTTTCGTCGAAATGTATGAATCTTTCATAAAGGCAAACACAGGGGGGTTGGGGGGGGGGGTGGAATTCATTGAAACGTGACTCGAAAACTTGAGGGGACGTACAATGGTACCGGGTAAACCGTGATAAATGAAGAAAAGATACAACGTTAAATACGGTTTCTATTAAATTCGAGGTAAATGCGTGGTTAATTATGTCATACTTGCCAGCGGGCGGAAAGGTTCTTTTAGTTTAAGGATTGAAAGGGCTGCTCGGTTTCTTCCGTTGAAACGAATTCTATGAGAACGCGCTGTTGTTATCGGTTTCGCCGGGATTGAAATATTCAACGCATACGTTATTAACAAGGATCGCGGTAAATTGAATACAATTTATGATTCAATGGGTCACAGCGATCATGATCGTTTAATAATTTAACGCCGGAAGAGGAGTACCTGTCGTTCGGATTCTCGCAGATTTTATTTCAAAATAATCTTTCCAGGTCGTTCCGCATTCTACGCACAGCGTTAAACAAACGTCGATGTTACCGTGTTACGTTTGATGAACGATTCGAATCCTTTGAGTGGCGTTTGCGAACAAACCGGAAATCCTTTCCCTTTAGATTTGGTGATTTCACATTCGGTAAAACTTAAAATTTACAATGTTATCGCACGATAAATGTTTAATTTTGCCTCGCGCTATTTTAAATAATTCTTGTTTTTATTCGGTTTTTCCAAGCTCGATTTTATTTTCTCCGATGAGATTAGTTAAAAATTGATGAATTATTTAAAGAAAAAACAAATGGTAAAATAACATGAACGACATTCGTTACCTCGAATGTGTGTCAGACAGGATTTTCGAAAAAAAATGGTCTATTAATAATAACGCGATTACTTTTCGCTCTATTGCAATTAATTCTTCATTTTCGCAGAAGTTTTCCGGGCGACCAGAAAATGAGTTTCTCTGTCGAGAAAATATTGCGGCACTTTAGAACTCTGCAATTCTTAAGTGGATACCCACAAAATTTCTCTCCCTCTCCTTCTCGCCTCTTTTGCTGTCTTTCGTTTCCACGAGGGAGGGAGTCGCCACGCGAGAGAGAGAGAGGGGGAAAGAGTGGGAGTGAGAGAGTGGGAGACAGAGAGAACGGTCGCTTAAAAGATGAAAAGCTCTCTAACCAAAGTTTACAGCCTGAAAAGGGAGAGAGAGTGCGAAGGTAGCACCTCTGCATTTTTTAATGCCTTTTTATGAGTCGCGATTGATGTCGCTGGGCGAAAGCAAATATTGCCCCCGCAAAAATTTCTCCCGTTGATCCAAGGGCTTGAATAGCATCTTCGCCTTTAAGCTGAGAAACTCAAAAATATCTGCGGGCTATGTGTTCCTCTGTGTATTACCCCTCCAATTTCGCAACGAACGCGATCAAATTTCACTGACGGTACCTTCCCTGCGATTATCAATTATTTAATCGTTCAAACCTTTAATGCTCCTCCATTAAACATCAATATTGAGCAATATAATATTTGAGATTGAAACGGAGAAACGTTTTCGCTATTTGTCGAATTGCCTCGCAATAATTAATACGGTATTATATTTGCAAATGAAATTAAACATGTTATCCGTGTTGTGCTAATAATTATTATTATTCGATCGTACGGCTTGGGAATAAATATTTCAACTATGCGCTTCTGTAAAGTCGGTAAATATTTTATTTAAATTGTAATTAAGTAACCAAACGATATTAATTCCTATACGCGCGTTTGAGATAGAATAATTCAAACATATTTAATTCGGAACTGATGGGATTACAATTTCAAATGAATCCGCGCAAATTGCGATATAATGATTTAAACCGATCGTTAATGAGGGTAATTAATTAATATTAATTTTTGATGGTAATCTGTGCGAAATATGAGTTTCTTTTTTAGTAATTTTCCTTTTCAAAGCCTTCAAACCTGTTTCGTAATTGTTTATTATTTTTCCCAGAATAATGCGCTCTACGTGATTCCATTGCAAACAACTTTATTCTTAATAACTTCCGAGCAGATGTAATTACGGGCAAGCAGGAAATCGGATTAACGACACTCGATTTAATCTAATTTGTGAAACACTGTTCGAAACTCGACTCTGATGGGGGAATACTATCTCGAAAGCTATATTCATTTTACGAATGGCCTTGAAAGTACATAAACTTACCTGGCTCCGGAGGTCTTAACTCACCGCTTCACTAGACAAAATGCTCATTTCTCTTGATGAGTAAGCTTCATCTCGGTTAGGCTGACTGAAGGTAGAGTTAGGCGATACATTCGTCCCCAAGTTTTCGAGAAGTTTCGCCGAAGTTGTCAAATTTATTCCGGACCGCAGGTTGCTGATATTTCAAATCCGGAATATATTCATTTTCATTCGTCTCCTCGGGGCGTCCAAAAATTTTCTTACCTCCTACCCACCGTCGGTTCTTTTGTTATCGAGATTGAAGATGTCGGATGGCGCGAAGAATACCGTTCTCGAATGGGTGATAATAAAAAAAAAAATGAATGAGTAGTCTGCTACAGTTTCACCTCGGATACGCCAATTTTCAAGAAATTAAACTTGCCACTTGGTAGAATTTATTCATTTTACTTTCAAGAATTTCTATTCCTTTTTTTTTTTGGTATTTTTAAATCTTCGATATTATCACACGTGGTGTTCTGTTTTGAATTTTGAACTGACATCGCGAGTATTTCATTCCAGATATTGTATAAAATTATTCAATTAGTTTAGTTCCGTTATTCGATTACCATTTTAATGAAATATTTGGCGGTTATGCGCAATCTCATGTTCGAAATTTATTTGCAACCGTACAATCGAGTAATAATAATTATTATTATAAGACATTTGCATTTCTGGGAACAACCCGATACGCTAAAATGGAAATCGAATATTACTCGATCGAATGGAATAACCAAAATTCTCTGCGCGACGATTCTCGTCGATGAATCCGAATAAACATAAACCCGAGTAATTAATAGTTTCAACTTCAACATAAAAAAAATGTCACGTTGTCAAATACTCAACTGGCTCGCTACTTATTGGTAAATAACCTCGCGTAAACGGTCCTCCGGTATTTCCCCCCGGCAACGGAGTGAATATTTTAACGTTAGAGCTGTTAAGTCACGCCTGCAACAGCTTGGCAAATAAGATTTTTATCGGGCGTTAAAAATGGCAGTAATGAAACTCTACCGATTTCCATCTGCGCGAATTAAGTTTTTCAGCGTTGCAAATAAACAGCGATAGAAAATTCGCAGAGTCAAGATTCCATTCGGAGATGGGAAACGGAAGAACGAGTTTCGCCGTGAGAGAGTGGAGGGAATCAATATAGAGCCGAAGGGGTAAGGAATCAATCTAACGACCGGGGAGAGAAAAGAAACGATCTAATACCTTGACAATGTAAGATGGAAATTTTTCCCCGTTTTCCCTCGATCGCAAATACCGGAGAACAAAGGCGATGGTTTCCATTCGAACGTTTAAACGACTGGTCGCGCGATATCACGATTGTGTGAACTTTCGAACATCGAGAAGTCGAATTCCGAACAAGAAACTTCATCCCGCAAAAGTCTAGGGGGCGTGGGGGAGGCGAGGGGAAGAAAACAGAAACGAAGATTGGGGCTGAGAGCGATCGAGTTTTCCGCTTAAAAATTGACGACGTTCTAACGATTTGGTGAAAGAGAATTCTAAATCAACCCGAAGTAGACGAATTAAGGCGCGAGGAGGATTGAGTTCGATGCTGTCTATTCGATTTCAATACAAACATACGTACGCGGAAAATAGAATATAAATATAAAAAAATTGATTCGATCGTTCCCGCGAGTAAAATTTTCCCTCGCCTTATAAATGGATTTGGATACTCGCAGAAAGCTCATTCGATTTTATCCTACCGTGATAAAAAAAAAAAAGTTGAAAATAAATTCGTTTGCACAACGCGACAGAAAAGTTTGTTTATCGCGAGATTTATCGGATCGCCCGAATATTTTTCGCGTTTAAATGCAACGAACGGTTGATCACCTGCACTCCGTGTTTTCTTACCGTGCTGTGTTTTCTTTTTTCCTTTTTCCTTTTTCTTCTTTTTTTTTTGCGCCACCCGATGTAGAGTGTCTTCCCTTTCCGGCGAGTCTGGACTGTATCTCCTTCTGCTTTTACTCTGCCGCAACGGTGGTGCATGTATACGTACACATAAATTTTTCAACCCTTCGGTGCATACTACTGCTGATTTGCAGGAAATCGTGATACACCGTACTCTCGAAAAAATGTCGTGTACTTAAATGCAACCGTTCGGAACGAAAACGCAACGTGGGTTTGCCGTGTAATCGTTCGGAGCAACAACGATTGTTTACGAGTTTTTTCAAACATAGGGAGAGCGATATTAAAGCTAAATATGCTTCGCATCGTATAAAAAATGCAAACAAAACGCGACTGACAGTAAAAAAAGATACATTTCTCTTCTTTTTTTTAAGAACAATATATTTCTCTTGCAATTTTTTAGTTAACACCGAAACGAATTGAACATCTTAGAATGATGTTTGAATTTCGAAAATATGATATTGCAAAGAAGTTTCGTCGGTGATAATACATTTGTATGCGCGAAGTAAATAGGTTTTCTGACAAATGTTTTTTCACGTAGGAAACAACGAAGATTATTTAAAGATGGTTGACTTAAACGGCACACCCCGTATATACTCAAATAGGTATCCGCACTCTACCATACATTGCGAGCCGCTTAAGGCGAAAATTTGAAGCCAAATTATAGATAGAATTTCGGCGAAGCTCGAAACTGAATTACCATGGGACTAATTAAATTTCGATATGACGTTCCGTTTAAATTGTCGCCGGCGTATGCCGAGTGGAGAAAGTTGGGAAAACACGGAGGATTTACATATGTATATATCTACGCTTCGTACTTTGATATTAATGCTGTGAAAATAGTTCAACGCAACGATTTTAACAAAAAAAAATAAAGAAGAAAAAAGCAGCAGATCAAACTCACGCTCATGACAATAAACAGTGATTTTCCATTGCAATTTAAATAACGTAAACTGAAATATTACTCGACCATGATGCTGGACGATTTGAAAGCTTGCCGCTTTTAAATCTGGAAAAGATGATACATCAATGTCAGCGCCATAACTGATACCGTTTTTTTTTTCGTATAACATGCTTTATGTGTAGGTATAGGTATCCGATTCGCGTAAAATTTCGACGATTCATCGTGGTTTTCGTTTTGACAGTAGTGGTGGAGTTTATTATCGAAACGGTACAACGATATATATATATATGCAATATCTGGATATCAAAATTGCGGATAGTTTCCGATACCTGGATACTTTTTTTATTAGCCCCATTTCTCCGGGATGTTTGGATTTTTAAGCAAATATTGGATATCGGGATATTGCTACGCGTTCTTAGATATTTATAAAAATGTTGATGTACGAAATTATCTGAATTTAAATATGTTTGTTATACGTAAGATTATACATAATGTGTATATATTCTCATTTTAGCTTATCCGTATTTGGAATATCCTTACCCGAAATTACCCAATTTTCAAATACCTATGTTCCAAATTATTCAGTCTTTCCGATAACAGAGTGTAACTCTGTATTTTTGAATATTTATAAAATTATGAATATACAAATTGCTGTGCAGTAGAATCTCGATTATCCGAACCTCCGTTTTACGAATCCCCTATTATCCGAACTGCAATTTACGTATCCGAACCCTCTGTTATCCGAATAGTTATATTATTCAGATAACACAGTCTTCGGATACGTCAATCGCAGTTCGAATAATAGAGGTTTCGTAAAACGGATGTTCGGATAATCGAGGTTCTACTGTATCTTCGCTAAAAATAATTCGTATTTTAATACCCTTGTTCGATATCATCCAATTCTGGATACCCTCGTTCGAACTTATCCGAATTCCTGATATCCTTATTCGAAATTGCCCAACTTTCTATTATCTATGTATATCCCAAATAATCCACTCTCTTTCGAATATCCCCTTGGCCCCAAACCAAACCTCCGCGACTACAAATATCCGCCAATAGAACCATCGGCATTTTCTGTTACAGAGCGGCACGACGAATCCCACGGTCAAACTGTTTTACGTGGACTTAGAGAAGGTGATCCGTGGTAACGTGACCCTAACCGAAATCGAACACCCGGCCGAGTTGTCCTCCGTCGAAAGGATTTTGTCCGCCGTGGCCTTCCCCACGGAGAGCCTCGTGTGCGCGACCTGGATGAACAGGGTGCAGAACAGAGCGTACTTCCATCTCTGTGACGTCGACAATCTTGTTCCAAATTGCACGACAGTACGTACATCCTCATCACCCGCGAAACTAATTTCTGGCCTTGCCTTGACAAGTTTCGTTTGACGATTCGCGTTACTCTCAAAGCAGTCCCCGCGGTATAATGAAACCTTGATTTCGCTCGCAACGCAAATGCAATTGCATATTATTACACGAGATCTGTTTGGATTGTACGCGTGGTGTGTCGGGCAGAATGATCCGCTTTAAAAGACGACGGGGATTGTTTCGCGAAGCGGGCGAAGATTTTTGCAAATGGAAGTTATAATTAGAAATATAATGTTAAGGAGCCATCTACATTTGAACGGTACGAAAATTGGTCAGATTTCATGAATTTTTTAAAAGCATTCCTGTACGTCCGACGCCATAATTCTTTTTGCAGTTTCTTTGTCTACTTGTTATTCATCCATGAGAATTTTTTAAACAGTTTGAATCAATTGTTTATTGATTTTATCTGGCCCGCCATGAAGCCGTGTTTAAAAATTTTATGTTGCTGGCGCGGTGAATTATTGCTCTCTGAAAATTAAATTTTTTTAGTTCTTCTTAACCAGAAAGATTGGCGCTATAGTCTGCACCAGAATTAATCATTTTTATCGAAAGTGCACTTCACCTGTGCGCGTAATGTAGTAATCCAATGTCCACGCACCGCTGTCTCGATTACCCGTTTTTTCCTGAGCTTAATATCGTATTGTCCAAAAGCTTAACGATCTTCCGCATGTAAATTTTTTTTTTATCCAAAGCAATCTTTTCAAACTGATACTTTAATTTCATTCAATCTTGTAATACCTTTAGGGCGAGGGTATAACTGACGAGGGCCTCTCGTAGGGGTTGATACCCTCGGAATAAATTTACGAGAACAATTTTCGATATTTCAGCGAAGCGATATCGAATATCATTATAGAGGGAAAAAAAAAATTAACGATGGTTTGCCATGTCTAGAGCAAGTTCTGCAGGAAACTTCGCAACTGCCAAAGTCAAGCGCATTACGAACCACGAAAGTGTCGCTACCAAACTTGAGCTTACCGTTAGTGCGGTTGACTTAAACACTTACAAACTTCGCAGCGTGGAATTGCATTAGCCCCCGACGCATTGGGATTGATACTTTTTTTTATCCGAAATCCGTGCACGGTTACAAATCCTTTACAACTCTACGTTCGGCTATATACTTCGGAGTTGTTTTCACCATTGTTTACGACATATTTCCCTAGCCGGTGGGAGTTACGATTTTTCCCCGAAAGTTAAAATGAAATGATCCGAGAGTCGAAACGGAAGTTCCTTTAACAAACAACATTACACATCCCACCCGACGATAGATGAGAACTTTGGAAATTGGAAAAACGTCAAAAAAGTTTGAAACGACAAGGAACCTTTCGCGAGATTCTAAGAGAGCTAAGTTTTGCAGTTCTGCGATATGTTTCCTTGGAAATCCAGTGTCTCTATCAATTTTTCTCTCGCTAACCGTACAATTTGTTTAACCCCTCCAGGCCCTCCCGTACTTCGAGCCCCACGGATGGGTAGAACAATTCGAACCGCCGATCTTCAGCAAGGACGGTGATTCGTTTCTTTCAATTTTGCCCCAACGGCAAAAGGACGGCAGCGACTGGAGGCACGTAGTGGCGGTCACAAATGTGACTTCCGGAAAACCGTTGACCACCGCCCTCACTTCCGGGCACTTGGTCGTAACGGAAATAGTTTCCTGGGATCAAGAGAATTCGTACCTGTAAGTACTTGCACGGGTATACCCTTTAGTCGCAATAGTTTCGCTACTAACGCACGTAAGCCGATGTTATGCAAATTAACGCGTACCGTCGAAGCGTTGTTAGGAGAAGAACAGCAACGAAACCGATGGTAGCGATCGTTAAAGTTCAATTAACACTTTCGCCGATTATTAGGATGCAGGGTAAAGCTGATACTAATTGTTGTACGAAGGGGTCCCGGATGATAGTAATCGTTCGAAAAGTTCAATTAACACTCTCGCGATTATTAGGTTTCGGGGAACGTTGATGGTGTTTATATTGTGCAGGGTGAATTCGCAAATGATCGCGACGTTGGAAAAACGTTGAGAAAGTTCGGATTAAAAGTTTAGTCGCTATCGTTTTTTTTTTTTTTTTACCGCGTCACTGTTATCCACCAGGGGTATATTTTCTATAAATGAACGTAATTGAAGATGGTACTGCGGGAAATTTGTGATAAATCGAATATCGTAGAAATTCGTCCGATAGGAAATATTGACCGCAACGAGTCTCTTATAATATTAATTTTCATATTAATTTCAAATACTGCAGGGACGACGGATATATATTTAAGCATTTCGCAGCGCGTACGTGACCCTGTTAAGAAATTAAAGGAAAATTGGCCACCGGGGAAATTTCGTTTCGAAACCTCTTTACAATCGGCGTTAAAATCCTTGAGCAGTGCCGAGGAATATGATAATGCCATGGTATGATTGAAAAGTAATTTGTCAAGTGGGTTAGTTCGATGCTCAACTTTTTCGCGGAAATAAAAAAAAAAAATAAAAAAAATGTACGAACGGGGGGAAAAAGTATGAAATGTTTAAAATCGTTCAGTCAACGCGTGGTAGAATCGCTCATTTCAGAATGCAAGGGTAGTGGATTATGGTGCAGAAATACACCAGGAATTAATAATTCTGCATTTTGAAATGAAAATGTAGCTTTCGTTCGCCGTAGATTTATATTTTGTACAGGCTTTGAATAATATCGTTTGTTGCTCCATAAAAATATGGTACACCTTCGAAGCTAACGTAAAATTGCATACGAATTTCTATGTAAATATTTAATAGGCAAGCAAAGGTCTGTTGGAAATTGAACTGAAGGGATGCAAAAATATTCAACGGGAAGTTTTTAAATTTTGCAGCGTTCATTACCATCTACACGCGTGTAAATTTGCAGGTAACCATACGTACAGTCTTCAGATATCTTTAACAAATCAGAATTGTAACTTCGTCGATTTCACAATCGACGAATTGAACATAATAACGGGGTTCAATTAATTCAATTCGTGTGTAAATTTGTAGGTAACCGTACGTACGGTCTCGAGAAATCTTTAACAAATTAGAATTGTAATCGATACGATCGACGAATTGAACATAATAACTGGTTTCAATTAATTCCATTCGCGTGTAAATTTGCAGGTAACCGTACGTACGGTCTCCAGAAATCTTTAACAAATTAGGATTCCTCGGTTTTAAGATGCAGAGATTGAAAATAACAACTCGCTTTAATTAATCGACGCTTGTAATTGCGCACGGCGACACTCAAAGTACTTTATTAAATCACACCGGTAATCATGCCAGATGCAACAAAAGGAAACGAGGGACACGCAAAGAGCGTCAATTATAATCGGAGTTCGGTAATTGTCCAATTCCGACAATATTAACAAAACTGTCCCGCTGATTGGCGTTTGCTCTTGCCAGCGTGCAAATAAATACATAAATGCTTTGAAATTACCCGGGAATTAATGATCAGGAGAGGAAGGATCGTGGCATGGTGGAGGCAAACCCCAGCGAGTGATGAGGGCGTCTCAACCGCGGGTCATTAGCGCACACCAGAGTACACATTAATGCGCCCGCGCGCACACGCGTGATCAGGGACGTGTTCGTTTTTTTTTTCGAATCAATAAGTTACACCGTTTTGATTTCGATTTTTTATGTTCGTTATCTTTGCTCGCGTGCAAATGTCAATCAATATTGTCGAAAATTTAACCATTCGAATCTTAGTAACGCGTTATAGAGGAAAAGGTGAGGTTAAATTTTCAATTATTTTTTTCTATCGGTGATATAGGAATTTGAATGAAGGATATATTTTTAAGTAAGTTAAAAATCCTATCATTCAAATTCCTTTATCCTTGGAAAAAGAAGGAAATATAAATTTGAATGATCTAAAAAATATACCCACATTATATGTATACTGCGATTCAAATGATATATTTTTAAGTTCATTAAAAATGTACCTGCAACACTTCGTCCCTGGTTCGAATGTGCATTTATATACATAAATATATAAAAAGAGCAGCTACATCGAATGTTAAAAAAAATGAGTAAAATGAAAACGAAGGACCCAAGTATTGACGCGTTGGTTAAAGGTCATTTAGAGTTTATCTCCATCGAAAATAAACTTATTAAAGTGCCATAATAATAATAATGATAATAATAATAATAGAAATGACTTTAATCGTTTCTAAAGTTTAAACTGGTATCTCGAGAACAATATCAACGGCTAACGGCGCGCACACGTGATAAATGATAATGCCCACAGGATACCCCTACCACCGTCGAACCTTGCCAGTGATTTTACGAGTATGTCCAATATCGTGTCCCATCGTAATATCATTTCCCTATGAGCCCTATTTTATCGAGAAATAATGGAAATTACGTACGTAAGTCGATGTGCTCGAGAGAGCGTCTTAGGTCACAGATCGTTACGGCAATTTATAAATGTATACCGCTCCGAAGGAGCTCATTCTTTATCGGAATAACAATATCTCGCGTCAAAATTAGAGCGCGCCAAGTTCGTGAAATAATTACATGATATTCCATAAAAAATGTGCATACATTATAGGCGATGGTGGCGCAGCGTATTTATTTAACAAAATAAACTTGCCTTCTTCGTTCGAATGAATCTAGTAAATTGCACGCTC
Organism: Pemphredon lugubris; assembly: GCA_933228935.1. Classification (NCBI taxonomy): domain Eukaryota; kingdom Metazoa; phylum Arthropoda; class Insecta; order Hymenoptera; family Crabronidae; genus Pemphredon; species Pemphredon lugubris. The sequence goes on from OW121815.1 coordinate 66,390,325, forward strand.
AGATTTATAAATATAAACAAGAGCTTTCGGTAAACTTTTAACGAATCGACGCTCCGAATATATTTCCTGATTTATCGTATGATAAAAACGAAACTTTTTTTAATCCGATCGCGTTCCGGCTAAATCAGCAATGGATAATTTATGGTACGATTTAAACATCGCGTCGTTAAAGAACGAGCGAACGGGAAATGGTATTAAGTTTCGCGGAAATATGTTATTGCGAAATTCGAGTTAAAGGGGGTAACGCGTTTCATCGCTGATTACGAGTGTTTCCCCTTTTTATTCCATCGTTAAGCCGCCTTTCGCGTACTGTCAACTAATTTACACTAATTCGCAAAGTACGAACTTTTATTTACCGGTACGGAACTCTCGACGTCTGATGTTTTTTTTTATTTTTTATTTTTTCAGATCTCCCAACAGCTTTTCTGTCCTCGACAAATTCGTATCCGACGTTTTGAAAATTAAAGTAGTATGAGGGACGGAGTTTCAAACTTTTCAATCCGCGCGATCCCGTTTCGCATAAATTACTCCCGGGTTTAATTACGCTCATGAAATTCTACGCGTTGTTCAAATATTTTCATAATAATCCTGAGATTTTTTCTAATTCGTTTTCGCATGCTATTCGCTCTGAAATATATAGAAGGAACGAAATCTCCATCGATACGCCGAACAAACGAACATATATTCGACGGATGGTAAATAGCGCGTTTCGCACCTTGTATACGCGCCCTCTGTTTCGACGATAAACATTACGTCTGTTATTCGAACGAGTTTACATATTTCGATCCGAAAGTCGAGGAAAAGTTGATCTTTCGGTCGAGTTTTTCTTATTACCTTCAACGGTCGATATCTATGCGTGAAAATATTGAAACTCCCTCGGGGGGGTTCACTTCGGAGAAACGTGTTCCAGCCCCCTGAAACCTCGAAACGGTATAAGAAAAATACGGATGGAAATCCATTGCGATACGACGAATCGTTATGAGGGAAGGGAAGCTCTAGTAAAAACCGGTGGGAATAATAAATTCCTATTATTCGCGCGCTGCTTTTTTTTTTATATGTTCCGTTGATTTTTTTTTCCTTTTTTTTTCTTGTTAAAGCCATTCGTTTATAACGATCGCCGGGAAGTATCGGCGATAACAAAGGGAAGCTTTAACAACGATGAGATAACAGATATTCTAATTAAAGCGCGCAACACGATGCTCGTGATTACATTGAAATCAGTTCGTCTTGATTAAACGTAACTTGTTAGCGGACCCGTTGGCTATAAAAAAGAAAGGGAAGATTCCTGCAATCAGCAATAAAGGATAACGAAATTGTCGCGCGGCGATGAAAACATAATTTCCGCGAAGTGCGTTTTAAATTTAAAACTTCGATGTACCGTGTGAACGTTCGGAGTTAAATTACGATGGTAGGTACTTTCATTTTTTTTTTTTTTTCAATATCGTCGCGGCACATTAATATCATCGATGTTAATAATAATGTCAGTCGTTACTTTTAAAGTCCGATCAGTATTACTTGAATCGAAATTTCTGTTCCCTCTTTCGCGTACTTACACGAATGGCGAAATTGACTTTCACAAAAAATCGCCCTGACATCGTCACCCTCGTTTTTAAACGAAAATCCTTTCTTTTAATCGCTCGATTAAACTACGAATGTTTCAGGTGAGCTGCTCTGATAATACGATACTTATATTATAATTACATAATATGATTTGTAATATCAATCGCGTAATCTCGCCACCAATTAATAATACAATCACAATTACACGCGCAGCGTACGAATTACTTTATACATCCCGTAATCAATACGAATACAACCCGTTGCCGTTGAAACGTAATCATTCCGCGTCTCCACCTCGTATCGCGCCCAAAGATTCAAACAAAACGAAATTCCAATCTGCCTTACCCCCCTCATCCCCTCCCCCCCCCCTTCCGTACCCAGTGCAAATCTTGTAAACTCCACGAGCCTCATCTACGCTCGACGTTAATTCAACCTGGGTCTCAACTTTCCGCCAGTTCCGCTGAATTAACACCTTCGCCGAAAGATCGCGCGTGACGACGCCGGCTAGAAGGTATTACGCAAAGAGGCAGCCGTAAAATCTCCCTCGAAACCTTGTCGAAAGTGCCATAACTCCTCTGCGTTTCGAATGAGCAGAAACTATGCGGAACGCGTTCCCGCGGGGGGAGGGGGGGTGGAGGTCGACTCGGCGCTCTAGAGAGACACACCGTCTTTGGGGGGTTAGGACCGCGGGGACTAAGGGGTGGAGGGGAGGGAGGGTGGGGGTAGGAATAGAAGCTAGTCGCCTAGCTAGGAGCTTATCCAGGATCCCGATGATGCTGGGAAAGATAGTGAGCGCGCGAAATGGTTCGGAAGTAATTTGCGAAGTGAAAGCCGAACTCGCGGCACTTCGCTGCTGGGAAAGTAGCGGGAGTGCTGGGAACGCCGGGCGAGAGAGTTCCCCGAGGTAGATTTCTCCGCAAGAAGTCACCGACTTAATTGCGCATTCATAAATTAAACCGAGATCCCGGCGCACCGAGGACCGCGCGAGTCCTCGCGGAGAGGGGGATCTTTTTTTTTTTTGAACCCCCCGCGACCCCCGATCGAGTAGCGATCGTCGTGATGGCGAGGAGGTGGGGGGAGGGGGGTAGTTGACGCAATTATGAGATGGATGTAGGTACGAGAGTCCCGCGGTACTTCGAGATAATTGAATGCGAGATTCCGTGTAACGAACAACGGAGGTTGTTCGGTATGAGCTTTCGAAGATTTTAGAATCAAACCAAACTTCCATGGTTTTTATGGGAATTATCTCGAAATAGAGTTTGTCGAGTTTCATATACTCGCGAGTTTGAGCTGGAACGACGTTGGAATTTCGGAGATGTCTTTAGTTTTAGACTTTGAGGGTATTGTCGCGATAGGTTTAAGGAACGCTAGAATGCGAGAGGGATAACGAGTATAACTTGGTTTGAGTGGAAAGTTTATGGAGGGAGAACTTAGATTTTGGAGTCGAAGGATTGGGAAGACTTTGGCAGTGTACAAAACATTTACTATACTAGCTTATGACATGAAGGTACGATTATAAAAGTGACGAGATCAATGGTGGTACGTTACACTTTTCTTTTTTATGCCTACAAATCAAGTTGCGCGCGTGCCCCTGTTTTTATACAGCGATTTTACGCCAACTTGCTAATAAACTTACGATTAGAGAGGCGATGAGATCTTGGTAGGTAGGTTACATCTATGACCGCTTCAAACGTAACGCGGAAACTCGACGAGTACGGCGCGTCGTTTGAGTGAGATTTCATTTGCATGGAAACGAGCGTAATCGAAAAGTAACTTTCTCCAATTGCTGAAAATTGTCGGCGCGCACGGAGGAAACATTCCCGCGCTCTCTTTTGTCGAATCCGAGACAGTGGACGACGACTTCTCGGAAGTTGATGCTTATCGTGTTTTTCGGCGAAGTGGACCGAGATAAGAGGCGGTCGGTGAAATTTTGCGTCACCGGGATTCGTTAGCGGAGGTCGTCGGTGTCGTCGCTCCGCGGCATTCGCAAGCGTGTGACCCCTTAATATTTTTCTTCGGGGACAAAGTATCTCCGTTATCTCGAAACGCTTTGCTCTCCGACGCGAACGTGGGCCTCGTAAACGAAGCTTCTATCTTGGAAAATGTTGATAAACAATTCGTTTGGAATCCTCGATCTACCGTATAATACTCGAACGCGATCATTCTCGAAAATCGCTTGTCCATCGACGAGTAATTTATTACAAGTAAAAAGGATCTAATCGTATACGTAGTAAAAACTGAATTGCAAGGATAAATAATATACAGACGTTCGTTGTTAAAATTCTCTCAGACGCGAACGTGGGCCTCGTAAACAAAGCTTCTATCTTGGAAAATGCTGATTAACAATTCGTTGGGAATCCTCGATGTACCGTATAATACTCGAACGCGATCATTCTCGAAAATCGCTTGTCTATCGACGAGTAATTTATTAGAAGTAAAAAGGACCTAATCGTAAACGTAGTAAAAACTGAATTGCAAGGATAAATATTATACAGACGTTCTTTGTTAAAATTCCCGGAAACGCTCGTTGTTTGTCCCATCGAATTTCCCAATTTTACATACTTTTTTACATTACTTTCTGTATTGAATCACTCAACTTTAGGGCTGCCGGGAAAATCATTCACACGTTTTTGACGGACATTTCAATTTGTGTCGCGAATTACCAACGCCGCGCCAATCTCGCGCATTCATTATGTACGTTAATTAGTCGCGTTTTATAATACAGCGGGAGATTGAAAACATCGATGTTTACAAAACAAAGAGGGGCAACGCTTGTAAAGCAGCGTGTGGCACAGAACGAGAGTGGCCCGATTGAAAAGCATTAATAGAGATCAAAGTATTAACATATTAACAGATATCATCGTAGCTTACTTAGTAGTCGCGTGTCGCACGCCAATCGACTTGCAACCGTGACTTTGTATAAAAGCCACGGTGTACAACTGGTTACAAACGATTAAAAGTAAAAAACGAAAACATCCTATCAAGATACGATCGATTGCATAATAAACGCGAAAAGGGAAACACAATAGTTTGAAATTTATTCACGAGACGTTGGGAATTTACGGACGCGACGAATCGAAATACAGATTCGCGATTAATCACGTTGGACGTCAGCGAGCGACGAAAAAAAAGAAATGTTTTTCATTTCTCCTCGCTAATCTACGCGCGCCCAACGGGCGAGAGAGGGATGAAGAGGGGGGGGGGGGGGGAAGAGATGAGGGAACGAGACATTTATAATTCGAGCATTGAGAAATAAGGGACAAACCCCGGAGCACGCGTTTAGTCGGGCAAATCTTTTTTTCCTTTTTTTGATTCCCTTTCTATATTCATGAATTCAGTTGTCATTGCTAAATAGGACGTGTAATTAAATACTCGTGTAATTTCGCGAAATGCGTATCTCCCGCATATATATCCCTCTCTCCCCCCCCTCTCCCACCCTCGGCGCCCCGAGAATAAATTAACCGAGTTACGTCAGGTATTTATAACTTCCCGCGACGCCCAAGTTATCCGAACTGGCGTAATGCCGTGTAAACTTTGTTAAAGCGACGATTGTTATCAAATCGAAACAATTTTAGTTTCTTCGAGGAACTTTGCTTTAACGGGCGGCGGGAATGCGGAATATTTTAAAACGCGCGTCGAATCAGCGCCTATCGACGTTGACGTTTACTCGAGAGTGCTCGAATTCGTTGTGCAATCTTTTTCGCACGCGAATTCGTGGAAACGGAGACTGAAATGATTTATTTTAATTGTGCGGTCGGCGATATTTGTTTTAATTAATTACTCGCCGCTTCGATCGGTAACGTTCTCTTTGAAAGAACTGTATTCGAAAAAGTCGCGCGTTGAAAATTAATTAACCGTATTATTCAAATAGATTGCGTTCGGTAACGAACGCGTAAATATGTTTGCAGTCGTGTGGAAATATATTGACGTAATTAATTAATATTTTATACCGAGCCATCGGTTCGTTCTCCGCGGAAATGTTTTTTCTCTCTCTTTTTTTTCAAGGTAAACGCCTGTTTTCTCTGCTTTTAATAAGGAACGAGGGAGAAGAAGGAAGAAGAAGAAAATGACATTTCATATTTCGGTACTCCGCCCCCCGTATTTCCTTATTAACATATTCGTAAAATTCCACGCCCGAGATTCGACTATTATCGGTTATGTTTTTCCTCTTTTATGCTTCGTCTTTCACGAGGGCTTATATCCCGTAGCTGTTTATCATAACGACGCGTCCCGACTAGATTTATTTGCCCTCCTTTATAACTACAATTCCAGGCATTCCTAGCTAATGCCCGGTTTCACCAGAGATAAATGACTATTCATTATACTTTTATTCGCGCGGCACTGCTTTCGATTTATTTTGTCTTTCCCTGAACGCTATTTAAATCCGGAGCACGAGTACATCCGTATTTCTCTATAAAGAATTATTCGAATTACTTTGCCATTTTTACCGTTACCGAGATTTGGGTAAAAAAAAAAGAACAACCCATCTACGTTTAAGATTTCGAAGTACCTCCTTTTTTAAATCCGTCGCTTCGAATAAACCAAACAATCTTTCCACTTTTATTGAAACGTAAAGTTATTTCTTACAGTAATGTGTTTTCGATGACGTAGAGCGACAAGATCGAATTTGTCGCGTTGAAAATAATTTTTGTGGAAATCATTTTCAAAGAGGAACGTGAGTTTGGACGTTAGTTCGACGCGTGGCGTCAAAACGTGAAATCAATATTGCAAAATTAGTCGCTGCGTAATTGCCGGGGGTTCAATTAACATTGTACGCGCGGAGATTGTTCTGCCACAAAGCGAATGTCACGGGGGCACAGTGTCTATAATTACTCTTATGTGTGAGTTAATGATATTATTCTAAGCGCAATATTGTTGTATGCATAGTAGGGAAGCATAATGCTATGCAGGTACCACAGGTTATTTATTTTGTTAATACGAGTTGCGAGAATTGTCGGCCGTTGTTTCTATACACGGGACAATGATATTATTCTAATCGCGATGTTCTATGCGTAATACCGGAAGCGTGGTGTCATACAGGTTTCCGGTTAATCCCTTGCACCGTTGATACCAGTAACTTGACGTAATGGAGTGATATAATTAATAATTAATTATCATGAAGTACATGCTGATACGAACGTACGGTGATATTATTTTAGTAATAATATTATTACGCGCGGTACCAACTAGCGAGGCAACCCGAACGTGACGTCCGCTTTACGTGATAAAACTGATTTCTGATTTTGGAAAATATTGGACGTTAGAGAAACCAATTAACGCATCAAACAATTGTCCCCGGGTTCGACTATCGGACAAATTGAATTGTTTGTCAAAACCGTACGGATTAAAACAGTTCCGGGCAAAGCAAGAGTTGGAATAAAATGGTCGCGAAATGTGAAACATTCAGCGAAGTGACGTAAAAGTGATATATTATATTATATTCGATTATTGCTAAAGTTTAACTTCGTTATTCGCCTGGAGCCCTCTTTAATCAAATATTCCATCGATTGGAAGAAAATAACCTTTCGTAACTAGTATTTCATTTTCTACAAATGAATAAATAATATTACAATCCGTATAATCTTTCTACCAAAACAGAAGATTAATTGAGAGAAAATGTTCTTTTCCGCGCGATACGTATCTCCTCCGGAAAGGGTTAGTTCACCCTATATTACGATACTTCACCGTGAGTTAAAATTTACTCAAAGAGAAAACCTTATGTAACTTGGAGAAATAATATTTTCATCGATCTCCTGGAACAAATCTTTGAAGCGCTTACGCTTTTGGAAGAACTGCAATTTAAAATCTAATTGATAAGAACATGGAGGACGGCCAAGACAAACGTTAGCTTTATTAAATTTGAATTACGAGATCGTAAATTTCCCGGCACCGTCGTGATCTTTGGTTAATGACATAATTCATCATTTATATATATCACACGATCTCCAGATTGCACGTAGGTAGGTATGTCTTTCGATATGACTGAACTTTGGGCGCGAAAGCCTTTAAAATGTTTAAAACGTACCATCGGACAAGTGATATCTCGCTAACCGCTAACCGCTGACCACTGACCACTCGCACCTCTCGCGATCCGCAAAACGTTACGTGGTCTAAGGCTAACGACATAATTCATCATTTACTTCTATCACACGATCTCCAGATTTCACGTAGGTATATCTTTCAATAGATTCAACTTTGGGCGCGAAAGTCTTTAAAACGTACCATTCGACGATCGATATCTCGCTAACCACTGACCACTCGCACCTCTCGCGATCCTGAAAGCGATACCCTCCAGGCGGCACGTGACGCGGGCAAAAAAAAAAGAGAAGAAAAAAGAATAATCGCGCCTCTCGCCTCGGCCACATTACTCGCAAGCGTAACAACGTAAAAGCTTCTTGCGAATGCCTTATCTCGTCGATCTGAGTTGCCCGAAGCCACGCTAGACGTGTTTCCGTCCCGTGTACTTTGAACGTCGCCCCGTCGTCGTGCCATCCACCCCCGTTATTCGCGCACAGTTAATGAACTTAACGAAGTATCCTCGCTGCACGTTGTCCCGAGATGTACGGGAAGGAAGTATTAGCGTAGACACGTCTGGAAACGCGCATGAATTAATCATTAGGATCCCCGAAGGTTGGTTCAAGCTGCTCCAGTTTAGCGATGGGTCTCCCCCACCACCTCCCCCCTCCCCCCTCTGACGGGTACTAAGCAATATCGGCTTTGTTTGTTATTCCAGTCAGAAAATCCTCGATATACGCGCTAATGGGGCGACGGTAATTCACGGGGAATAACCGTGTTCCTCCGGTCACGTTGAATGCGTGCGAAACCAGGGGAGCAATTTGCGAAATCGGCGGCTGTGTCGGGAACGAGTGTGTGCGAACGATGTTCGATTAACTTTGCGTGAATCGAGATGACGAATACGGGAGAGGCGTTGGGGGGGGGGGGGCTTGCGCGCGGGAGGGGGGATGTGTAATTACGTGAGTATAGACACATGGGTGTATATAATAGTAACGAGGTCGCGAACGTTCGAAAAATCATCTTTCGACGTTACACGGATATAAACGGCTTCCGCTAATGGAAAATTTCTCCCCTGAATGTCCTTTACAAATGAGACATTTCTATGCCTGAATTAAGACAATGTCCGCGAATGGCTTATTCCGAAATGCGTTTGGATCTCCGTTGAATCCCTTCGGAGATGAATTCATTCCGGTGGGAGAGAAAGAAAAAAATTCAACACGATGAATCGTTTAAGTTCAGGATTTCAGGAATTCGGGATTAAGATCCGTTTCTGTGCGGGGTGCGGGGGAAATATGGATTCGTTTTTAACGAAATTTTCTGGATTCTGCACATACTTTAATGAACCAATATTGATGTGGAATATATATTTATAAATATTACGGGGTTATTCATAAATGTCGATTATCTATAGAAGTAAGAGAATACTAATACGAATTTCTTACAGTACAAATAAGGGTAATTAATTGCCATTATTATATAGTCTTATCAGAAAATCCAATAGAAAAAAAAATCCCTCGCCCCTCTGTTTTTATTGAATTTTATAATACGACCATAATACAGTCAATTAATTATCCTTATTAGTATTCCATTAAAATGAATCCGGTCGATAACTATAACTACTTTGAATTACGTATTTCTCATTGTAGTCCGAATCACGTGAGACGAAAGAACTAAAATATTCAATCCTATCGAAAGCAAATGCTCGCCCGTACTTCAATTCATTATTTATCCCACGGTAGCGTTATAGGATCTTCGCTCAGGCGTCGAAAAGCGTCGCCAGCGGGCGAACGAAACGGTCCCTTGCGGTACTTTGGAGACCTCGCCCCCTCACTAAAAAAAAAAAAAAATCCTGAAAATGACCAACGCACGTCGACCCTCGGTACCCGTAAATTCTGGCGACGCGGTCCTTCAAGAATATGTCACGGTCGCTAGCGAATAACCCCATCACGCCCGGCAGTGGTCTCCGAACGTATATCTATCGGGAACTTACAACGGATGCTCCAGATCCTGAATTCCGGGATATTCCCATCACGTTTACTCGGGGTCTTTGAATATACATTCATTGTAGAGAGTCCGAGGACACTAGGGATTTCGCACTCCCGATAAGCTACACGAGGATTATATGTATATATATATACTTTCCGCGAAATATTTTTATATTATAGTTGTAGCTTTACGTGCAGAGACTCTGATTAATATTCGAGCACTTTCAGCGGATTTAAACGTCGGTACCGTTCAAACGACAGTCACCGTGACTCTATTGAAATGATCTTTTTTTTCATCCAGTTATGCGACTTATCTGTACCCCGTAAGCCATTATTTCGTTAAAGAAAAATTCGTTTGAATTAACGCTCTAGTTTTACGGTAGAAAGGATAAATATCGTGGGGGGGGGGGGGGGGGGGTGGATTCAGAGGATGGTTATCGACAACGCGTCGTTAAATAAACCGTTCCGAGTGAACGTAGTCGTCTATTTAACTCATTCTTCTTCGCTTTATGTTCGGAGGCGGTTCCTCGGCCGCTTTTTACAAAGAACATAATTTCCTCTCATTAGCTTAACGAAGCTTGTTTGTTCCGGTGAAGTCTTAATTATCATCCCGACTCTGCCAACGTCCTTACGTTCCGTGATGGTTATAATATTTCTACACAATTTTCTAAAATCTCTCGTCCATTAAGTACAGTTATTAACCATCGAAAATTATTTAACACTGGTCCTATCACGACCGGTCAAATGGCCGTCTCTCAATTTTCGTCTAGAATTTCCTACATACAACGTCGTTGCATCGCCACTTAACTTGAACGTTCGCCAGTTAAATTTTAATATACAGGGTGAGACACAAAAAGCAGAACAGCTGAATATTTCTGTTGGATTTAAAGATACGAAATATGGATGAATTAGAATTATAATAGTTTCGAAGGATACACATTACCATCATAGTATTATTTTTTCGACCCCATATTTCCGTGTTTTCAAGGTCACTAACGGTTTTTTTAAATAGAATTGCATATTTGTTTCCATTGTATATTGTAGTCGACATCTAAACGAGTTCAATCATGTAACATAATATAACCTTATGATATTATGATGGTAATGTGCGTTTTTCGAAACCATTACAATTCTGATCCATCCATATTTCGTATCTTTAAATCCAACAGAAATATTCAGCTGTCTGCTTTTTCTGACTCACCCTGTATATACATTATCTATTTCCAGACAAAAAAAACTACATCTTTTCTTTACTAAAATGGCTATTCCCTCCATTCTATATTAAAAAATATAAGTTGTCGCAAAGACCTATTATTAGACCGTTCACGGTAGAAATAGGTACACATAAAGTGTCGGTAGGAATAGTGTTAACGGTGAACGATTCAGAACTGGATCGCGAGGATCAATAAATAGGTCTGGATTATTTAAATTCACGGGAACGCTCGACGTTTATCCCATCGAATATTCACGACCGATTTGAAAATGCGAAAAAATCTTACGTCTGCTTTCCCTACCATTCGTGACCCCGTTTCGCGATCATGACACACGACAATCGACAAAGCACGGTCGTAGGAGAACGAGCATATCGATATATGGAGCGGAAAGCAAAAGACGACAGGTAAACTCGTACAGCGGGGGTAAAAAAAAAAAAAAAAGAAAAAGGGACTGAGAAAGCATATTACGGACTATCGACTCGCGGAAACTTTTCTGACAGAACAATTGTGCGGCGAAGTAATCATCTCGCGTACAGCTTTAGAAACGAATCCGTTTGTAACGTTGAAACGAACGAGAAAGTAATGCAGCCTCGATTTTTCTTGACTCGGATCCCAGGGTTGTCCGAAGGCAAATTATGTTTATAATCATTATTCGCGTGGTACGTAAACCCTTGATTGACTGCCAAGTTAAATAATATCCGTGGGAATCATAAAGAAATGAAAAGAAATTAATTTTTTAACCATGCTTGCCATTGGGATGGGTCTGTATATAGGGAATAATGTAAAAAAATTATTTTGAAGTAATTATTCAAGTGAAATGAGAAAACTCGATTGGCTGCCAAGTCAAATAGTACGCGTGGGAGTAATAAAAATGATAAGAAATTCATTTTTCAAACGTTGCTGTCACTTTGAAGGCCCTCGTCGGTGGTTTTATTGTTTAGATAATTCTTTGCGTTATTCGATCAGTATTTGTACTTTATACGTTACCCCGTTCGGGCAAACAAATTGCACGCAACGGCATAACGTTCGCTCGAATGATATTGTAGGGTTATTGTGCTAAAATAGTGTTCAATCTAATAGTTAAATTTTAAATTAAATTTCCTTGGCAATCGTCCAGAATGGTAGCTCGTTGTACAAAATACTCTCGTGGAATACCATTCCCAAGGAGGTAGCTCGAAGTCCAAATACAGTGGCCCCGAAAAGCTCAGATCTATATTACTACGTAATGCTCACAGCGATCCGAGTAATGAAAACAGTTAAACGTTAAACCTTCCTTCATTATTTATCATTTGCGAATCGTTACGGAAGCGTCAACGAGTGATTTAAAAATGAATTTTTTCAAAATTATTCATAGCGCATTATACAGCGTGAGTACAAAAGATTGCCGCGAAATATTAAAAAATGTGTTCATTAAATCTAACATGTTGGAACTTTGGTTAATGAATCAGTGTAAAGAGTGAATAACAAAATTCTTTTCGGTAAGATATATCTCCACAAATGTGACCTCCTTTGGACACTCGAGCGATATCTATTCGGCAGTCAAATTCGTTCCATAGTGTGTGCGTGTACGCTCAAAAACTAATTTGAGTCTTTCAACAATTACGCGTGCTTACAGAACACTTCGTGTGCAGTTAAGGGGGTAAAACCTGCACTCGCGAGTCGCGTTAAAAGCTCAGTTTTAAAGCTTACAGCTATTGTTGAGCAGAGTAGGCACGTGGAATGGATCTCTTGTGAGCTTTCGCGGTGGAAAAAATGGTAGTGCGATATCTGCTTGTAGTACTCACCTGGCCAAGTAATTACGCCAAAAAAAAAAAACATTTACGCAAGAATTTTAATTTACTATACGAGAAGTTCGAAACGTATTACAAGCTGAAATAAGAAAAGACAAAAAAAATACCCCCTGTTCTTCGCAAACGTTTATAATAATGTATATAATTCATCATTCCTTTTCTATGCGTTACGTAGATGCTAAAAAAAACATATAATATTCTTTAACGTTAATAATGCGTTATATAATTTACCATTCCTTTTCTATACGGTGCGTAGGTTTTACAGTAAATAGATATTATTCTTAAGCGATTGTTCGAATCATGAATAAATTTTTTTTCGTACCAGAAATCACTAGACATTTAGTTCAACATACCAGGTGGCGATAGGAGGGAAACAATCGAACGAGTTGCGAGGACAAAATTTTCATTTGTATCTTTACTATCGAAGTTCGATACCGTAATGCCTTTCTGTAAAAACGTATGGGTACTTTAAAGCTTCGCATTTTATGTTTCGAAGTTCAACGGTATCGGGAATGCTTTTGGCTTACAATTTTACGTACCCAAGTTCAACAGTTTTCCTCGAATCTGTTTCTGCAAGTTTTGCGTGAAAGTTACACCTCGGCGACTCCTGTTTTAATTACTGCCATTAATTATGGTAACTATTATACGACATTTACGCGCAAAAAACTTATATCTCGACCGGACGAAAGTTTTGAACAAATTAAATCTTCTGTAATAATTCTTCGCGCAGTTTGGGGAAGATATCGAATTTAATAAGTGACGTTTTGGAAACGGAATATCATTAGCAATCGAGGGATGGAATAATATTTGTTTTTTCTTTATCATGATATCGAGGTGAAATCGAACAAGAAATTTTTAATTCTGTTTGTTTTTCGTACTTGATAAATTTTCAGACAAATAAAATCCGATAATTTGCGACAAGTTTATATTAATAATATAACGTTCGGCGAGTAGTCATTAAATCGAAGTAGTCATCAAGAATAATAAACACAATTTGAAGGTAAATACTGTTCAGAAAATCCTTTACACGGTCTGTTTTCGCACGGCACTTTCGCACTTTTTTGCACGGCAATTTTCACGACTGCAGTGATAAACAGTTGATAGCCCAAACTCGCGTACTCCAAACTTACTATTTATCAGGCCAAAACTTGTTATGCACTTTCCTATTTAGCCTCATAATACATTACCGCGCATGTACGCGTATATTTGTTATTAAAGTTTTTTAATTTCGAGCCGTATATTTGAGTATGCTCCGGAGAATATTACGCGTTCCGGCAAACTATTCCTAGTAAACCGAAGAAATTATCTTTTAACTGGCCATGCAGTTTGTAGGCGCGAAGCTCGTTAAAAGTTAACGCTCATTTTTAATACATTTTCGGCACATTAGCGAAATGTAATGAGAATAAAGTCGTGTTCCATTTCAAACTTCCCGCTGCTTTTGTGTCATGCGACGCCGTTTCTCGAAATTTATTTATACAAAGTGTTGTTTGCTAAAAAATGTACCAGCTCAATTCAAATTTAAACTCGGAGTAAACGAGTGTTAAGCACTGGACAGTGATCAGTCTTTCCTAATAAATGTTATATCTAGGGACTTTTTCTGCCCATAATTAACTAGACCAGTTACCGAGTTCTCCTTCGGTGAACTTCGCGGACACCATAAGCGTTGCCCGCTATGAATTTCGTAAAATATTTCGTTTCGTATATTACGCTTTAACGTAACAGATTTGCAACGCTTCATCTCTTCTCGCGACACCTCTCGCGACCGCGCAAATTATTTTGCACGCCCGGGCCCACGGAAGTGCACACCGGTTCGCAGAGTTATCAATATATGACAATTGGTAGTAAGGTGAGGTTTAATCAGAGTTTCCAACTCTACGCTGGCCGTGTTATTTCACCTCTTATCTTAGGCCTCGGATTCGTTCGCTTGACTGTAACGGTATATATATATATATATATGTACATATATATATACATAGACAGGCGAAATAGGGTAATTCAATATCTTACGAGATAATGGCTTTAGGGTTTGGCAGCCCTGGCACGAAGATGAGCGCAAACTCTCATTCGCCTAGGAAAACCGACGAGAGAGGGCCAACGGGGGAAACCCGGGAGTAGTTTGGCCGCGCTGGCAAGATTGATGAGCCCCGGGTTATTCAGAATGGATTAATTTCAGTATCCTGTTAATTTAACCTATCGCATCAATCTTGAACGACCCCGGGGTCTTACTCTTCTATCGTTCCTTGTATATTTAGTAGTCCCGACTTCTGGCCAACACTTTTGGCGCTCTGCCCCCCCTGTTACAACCGTGAAGTCACCCACCGATTAAACGGAACGGAACTATCTTCCACCGAGGGCCTAGGGAACTTTTTTAACCTCGCTTTACGAGTATGCTTGCCGTTAACCTTAATTGCTTGGTTTTGTTTTTAATTGAGCTTAAAATGGGCTGAAGATTCGAGTGCTTTTTGGTTTCTTTTTCTTGGCACGTAAAGGTTATGAGAGCATCCTAACCTCAATTCGCGAGGTCGTTTGTATTTTCCTCGGTTTAAATTTGACAACTCAAGTTTTTTCTCTTCTAAGCTAGTCTCAGGTGAAAAATCGCAGAAACGGTGCTATCGTTGAATCGCGCGAGAAATTAAAAATAGCTATTTCGAACTTTTCAAAGACACTACGCCCCCCTAAGGGAGTCTGACAATGGCCGAAGTAATTGCTAATCGAAAGGGGAAGTGTCGAGCAAGCGTGGCGCATGAATAACAATACACCATCCCATTTCTCTCAATTATTGTTGAGTTAACAAGGAAACATGCGCTCGCGCGTTATCCTAATGATCAAGTACGCCTTTTTTAATTGAATTACGCGCCACTGAAATAGCATACACAGAAATCCCCATTATCCAAACTAATGAGGAAACATCAGTAATCGGGAAAGAGGACTCGGTGCCAATAGATCAATCAATTATTACACCGCTGTAACGGCTTGTAATAAAATTCAATATTAATCGTGTCATAATAAGTTAATAAAGCATTTATCTAACGCACCTGGACAATTTATTTTATCTGACTATCTGAAGATCGTTACCACAGTTTGGTAACAAGTTATTTTTTCCCGATGGAAATAAAAATATAAATTTCAATAGAACCAAGTTATTTTATCATTACCCGTTTATAGTTTAAATTTTATATCGAGCCACTTATACAGAATGCACTCACGGTTTAATAAAAAAAATTCCCCAGTACACCGATAGAAATAAAAATTGAAATTTCTACAGAATCAAATTATTTTAACATTACCCGTTTATGGTTGAAATTTTGTATCGAGCCACTTATAGAGAATACAGGTACGTTTTAATAAAAAAAATTCCCCCGGACATTAATTCAGATCCATGGTATCAAATATAAAATCCATGCTGCGTTGGTTTCGTTTGCTTGCACCGCGGTTTGACCAATGCTTAACTATACTACTGCGGCAATGTTCAAGTACCCTATTTATTCAGCGTTGATAAACGATCTCGGGGTAATAATACGATGCGTAAATTCACGAGTCCTTTATAATTTACATGGACAATGTATTATCCTAAATGTTCAGACTTAAATACTATGTAAAATCCTAACGAATGTAGGAACATAATGTCCCCAATCATTCATTTTATCAATATTGGATTTGGATTCATAAAATCCTAATCTGAAGGTTCTCATCTATGGAAATCGTAACGCCACTGGCTTCCTATTGAAATCGATATTACAATCTTCCATTCTGGTATCAATCTTTCCCAATTCGAAATTAGCTCAGTTCGACTTCATGGAACAAAGCGTTCAATAGTTCTCCGTTCGCGTTTTAGCAACCGCGAAACGGTGGAAATAATTTTTTTCTTGCCCCACCCTCTTCTTGCCCGTAACTTTTTACGCTCGCCCGAATCTTATCAAATTTGCGGCTAATTATCCGAGATTATAAATTTTGATGACCGGGTATATTTCAGTCGCTGCCCACACGGTTTCGGTTCTCCCTTAACTATTTTACGCTTACGAGGTAGACCGTCCGGATATCCGGTGGTACGGAAATATTTGTGAACTCCGAAATAGTCCGAAAAATGTATTATTTAAAACATCATCTGGCAGATCGAGTTTGGTACAGTAAATCCTCGGGTACGTTGGGAACAGGTATACATTTCCAAAACTCTCCCGACGTTAACTAACAAGCAAAGTCACTACCTGGGTGGGTGGTAATTTCAGTGAGATCATCGTCAGTGGGAGCACACATAAACCCTTGGGCGAGGAGTACTTTCTGAGTTATGTGTCTTATGAAAGGCGATGAAAGTTTGAGAGGAGCAATTTAAAGTTGGCCTACCATGTCAGGCTTAACCCGTCGTACCGACGAATCCAGCTCTATCCCTCTCATTCGAGGCGGCTTTTGTCTCAGCGTCAATAGGTATTGTAAAACGACCCGTTCTCAAAGTACGTACGCGTATCGCGGGAACGAAATTAAGGTGCGTGACGCTATCGATCTCGGGAGCGGCGACGCTGACCGAGACATTCGTAGTCAGTTCGAAGTAAAAAAAAATGTATACGCCTCTCCGAAGAGTGCCACACTGAGAATCGATAGTCGTTATCGAAATCTGATTGACGTCCGATCCTCGGAACTCTGGTTATAATCGTTCGATTATAATTATATATTCAGTTTTCGGATCGTCGAGGTATGAAATATTAAGGTGATCCGATAATTGCTCGATCTCCGATTATCCGCACTCCGATTACGATCGTTTAACAGTAATTATTTATTCCGTACCCGGATAATCGGGGTTCGAGTGATCCGGTAATTACCCGAACAACGATTATCCGAACACTGATTTGTAATCGTTTAATCGTAGCCACTTGAAATTCAAATAATCGAGTTCAATAATCAATTGCCGGAATATTTTCACTACTCGCGCATAATCGTCCCGATATTACTTATCTCGCTTAAAAACAAACTCGTGCTATAGTAACAAAAAATAAAAGTGTTCTTAAAAATCGGTAGACAGGCACGATTTCGAAACGCACAAATTACTCTCGTCCGATTCTTAGTACCGTTTCGGCCCACCCGTGCATCGATTGACTTCGGAAGCGAATGCAAATTCATGGTAGAGAGCCGAATAGTTCGACCGCGTTTCCGGTGGTACTACTGATAGTAGTAGCGGAACGTATAAATCAGACGTAACAGCCTCGGATCTCAGAATCTAACATAAGGGCAATCAGTTGTTAGGATCCTGCCATGCGCAAGATTGCTGCTCGAACTGCAATATGCATCGACCATATACCGACGTTCTAAAGATACGTTTACGTTGGAACAATGATGTTCGGGGATGGGGCGAGGGGTGAAGAGACGACGGCGGGGACTGCGGCGATAAAACTAGTCGCTACGTGCTGTAATAAAGTAACAGTTTCGGTCCTTGAGATTTCTTGCAGGCCGTAGAACACGGTAAATCAGACGTTTAATCGCGTCGTAAAGCTTGATAACGATTTGATTTGATTAGAAAGTAGGCACCGCGAAATATCTCGCGATTAAGGGGTCTGGCTTGATCGGGAACTAGGTACCGTGGAATATTTTTGCCCCGTGCCAGGTGCACGCGGAGTATAGCAATGTTGGGATCAATTTTCTTTAACGATTAATGCAGTCCTCTCGAAATGTAAAGTAACGTTATAGTTCACGTTAGTTGCGATAGTGGTGAGCGTTATCGTTAAATACTGATCGAAGAATTTTTGTTATAATAATATCTCGCGTACTTGTACTTGGCCCGAGACAAGACCTTGTCTATTCATACAGGACTTTGAATATCTTTGGAATCAGGAGAGTTAGAGAAAAATTAATAAAAATCGTTTGTTGGTACTCCCTTTTGGATCAAACGATTTTTCTTCTTTTCAAACCACTTTGTATATCGGGAGGAAAGTTTTCTTACGCGAATTATCATTAACTGTGGTAAACCCGAGGATGTTAAATACAGAATGCGATATAATCTGATGCAAAGTTATTTTGCATTCTTCAATATTTCGTTATCGAACGATGCGTCGAATAAAAGGAACCGCCGGTCAGGGAAATAAAGTGGCAAAAAGCCGAAGCGGAGGGAAATCCTTCGCATTTTTCGATCCTCCCTGTGTATGCAATAAAGATTTCTCCAGATGGCAGCCAGGCCACATGCGGCCTTGGTATCTAGAGACTTTATATATGTTTATAATAATATATAGACGAGATATGTAGGGGTACTTTCCAAACGCTGACACGATTTAAGGAAAGTTTATTTCACCTACCTTACGACCTCTTCAAAGCCATAAAATTGTTTCCCACGACAAGTTTTTATTAAATCATAACAGCCTGACTTCTTTATGGCTGTTAAGAAAAATGGATCGCTTTTATACCCCTGGAGTATTTTTAAAAAAAATTTCTTTTAAGGGAGATATCACCACCCCCTTAAAGTTTATCTCAAGTACTCCGAGGTACGTTGTCGAACGATATATTACGCCAAACAGACTGTAGAAATTAATTTTCTAAATAATACAAATTTATTATCAAATTAATCAATAATTCATTATTGTAATGCTTTTCGCTTTCCTTCGCAATCGTAGCGCGAGTCGACCAACGTAATTAACCCAAATCGATTTCCTCCGCTATTTTGCGATTACGTGCCTATTATAAACCACCGCAAATTTTGGTAATTATTTGAGAGAAATAAAAGTAAAACTATATGTGACAAAGCCGTAATAAGCGGCATCACGTCAAAGAGGAATACGAGAGGTAATCTGCCAAACGAACCCGTAATATACATGCTAATTAAAACGTAATTACTAGTTAATGGCTTCGGCGAATTCAATGAAACGCGATTCTATCGACAGAGACAAAAGTACACTTTATAAAATAACCTTCATCATCGCCGAAACCTCTATCGGCGTCGGAACGATGAATAATTAATGTAATCGTTAATTAAAACTGACCATTCGTCTCCACCGACTATCCCCATATCTATTAGCATCCCGCGAGAAACCATAATTCCGGGTTACCCGAGAGAGTCCCCTAAACATTCACTTTCGCCGAATCTAATTTCCTGAGCCAAATCCTTGGGATAATTTTGCAGCGTGTTGATCTTAGATTCGACGTATCCATCCCGGGATACCTCAGGACCAGCTGAACCGAGTTTCTACGAGGAGTTTTCCCAACTAATCCGTGTCTAATCTAAATCTGCGCCCGCCGCCGACTCACTTCGCCAGCGCTGCACACAGCTTACATTGCAATTTCTATGCACATAGATCAGACGTAGCCAACCGTTGGACAAACATCGCGAAACTCTCCCCACCGCCGATTCCCCGTGCCTTGCCATTTCGAAATTATACGTCGAATGGAATTCGAGATAACGCGTTTTAATCCGAGAACGTCGGTGAGAGGGCGTCGTTGCGCCTACGAATAGGATCGCCGGGGGAAACGATGAAAATCCTTTCGGGGGTACTACAATGACCGCGGGGAACAACTTCAAAGTCGTGTTATTCAATAACCGTTAACCCCGCATCGTTGGATTCGGTGTTTTTTCCCGCACAAAGGGGTAGAAACACTGAATAACACGTCACAAATATCTGAAGGACTTTGTTCGAAAACAAAAAGCCCGCGCGCGCGGGGGGAGGGGGGGGGGGTAGAATCGACGATTTATTGAAAAGCTTCCAGGTTTTTGTATTTAGTTTTTTTTTTAGCACCGTCCAGCTTTTTTTCGGGTCTCGCGGAAGGTTATGACGAATGCGCGTGTTGCCGATCAGTTCCGATAACGCGTTTCCGATTTTTATTATCTGCAGCCGTCGTTCTACCGATGGTGTATCATGTATATACTCATTGTTGTACTCCCTGCACTCTGCTTTTTCGCTTTCTTCGCGAACGTTGTGCCGTTCGTAATCTTTATTACGTTTTTTTGTTAATAAAAGTACGTTCGATCGTCGCGGAAGGATTTTGAATATAGCGCGTAATGTTTCTGATGGATAGCGAGGTTCTCTCTGAGGGTGGTTGAAACCCCACGATCCCACCTCCTCGAATACGTCACTGATAAGACGTTGGGATGAAGGAGGTCCATCGTATATTCATAACGTGTTTCGATCCAGCTCATGCTTTTCCATAAATCAAAGAAAACGTAGCTCTTAAGATACCGGGAGTGTATTAAACAATTTTCCGCCCCGACTATGATTCATCGTTATTGTTGCCGCTATTAAAATTCAATCTTTTTTCTTTTCTGTCACAGATATTATCTGGCCACCTTGGAGGACGAGCCAGCAGTGCAACATTTGTACAGGATCTCCGTGCCGAATCCGAATCACAAATCCAAGTGTTTGAGTTGTGACATCGTGAGGGATACCGATCGCAAACATTGTTTGTACAATACCGCGAAATTCTCAACGGATCATTCGCATTACGTTCTCACCTGCGCGGGTCCAGGTGTGCCGGACGTCTCTATTTACAAGAACGTAAGTATGATTAATCGTAACGCACTTACCGATAGAGCAAAAGCGCGCGCGCGGAAAGAATATATACACGGTGAATCGCCGCTCAACTGTGTAAATCAGTCGGATTTGCCGGTATCAAAATTTGCCCGTACCAGGCTTTACAACAGATTTTTGAAATTTTGAAAATAACGCAAAATGACGCTGCTGCGCGCGAATCGGATTTAGTATCTGTTATAACCCAGAATGCACTTTTGTCCTTCAGCAATAAAATGAGAATAATATCTATCTATTGTCAGTCATCGCAAATACAGTCGAACGCTTTATTTGAAGCGAGTTATTAACTGCCCGAGCCCGGAGGACGTTTAATTAAATCCCACCTGCGAGGTGAAAATGGGATTTATATGTATAAACCGACTGTACAGGGGAAATTTTTTGAAATTATATGAAAGCCTCCCCCCACCCCCATAGCTTTTCGCGAACTAAAAGTGTTTTTTGTTCAAGGAAAATCATTTTAGCGGTACGCATTTTTAACCGAGATAAATATTAAACTGAATTGCGCGAGCGGGGCGAAAACCTACAAAACCGGACGTATGGCCGGCCAATGTGTGTGGGATGTTTGATAAATTGCAGATTTTCTGTACGTTTGCCATTGTGATTTATCGATGTTACAGAGACACGTGCGTTTTCGATTATTACACGGTTCCTCTGTTCTTACCAAGGAATCTATTAAAGGCACTTGTATTTAGAAACACTTACGTCGGGGTGAGATTAACCAAAAAAAAAAAAATAATGATAATAGAAAAAGATCGTTATTACATTGACGATTAGCACAATTATTCTGATTAATCTATCGATCGATTAATGCTTATTGTGAGTGATGAATGTTCGCTCGTTCTGATATCTCGCGCAGCGATAAGTAGATCCAGGCAACGTCGGTCGGGCATTGTCGAGAACGGTAATTAAACGACCGAACTGATGAAATTTTACTGAAAATTCATTCGATTGCTTCCCAATCAGGGCGAAAAATGTGTGCGTATACACGTTACAGGATTAAATAATAAATCTTCGTCCATTCGAATATCGATTGCACCGGTAAGTAGATATACAAAAAGTTGATCAGACATCCCACGGAGTGCCATACAAACCACCGAATTAACGGGGTTTCCCTTGAAAATTTCTACGTGCGCGGTCGCGATGCAGCGGGAGAATTGGATATCTGCGTTAACAAACCTTATCCTCCGTTAATACGTTGACCGCCGCGTCAACCATATTTGAGCGACACGTGCGTTTCGGTATGTACTACAGTCACGGAATATTAATTTGATGAATATTCATATTAGGGTCACTAACGTCCCATAAGTGTCAGCCACAATATGAATAATGTGGCGATCAACGCGTCGATAAACGCACTTCTACAAAGTAATTTGACACACCGCAAATCGACTGTTAACCCTCGAACAGGCGAATTAAATTTTTTTTTTAAATCGCGCAATAATTATTAGACAACAAACTCATCGTATCGCTTGCGCGCGGGTAACAGGAGCAAATGCGCCTATATCAATGGAAGGTAATGTCAAAAACAAAAGGCATGACTGCCTGGTAGATGCAAAAATATTTTGAATGCAAGCGTAAATGAAATTTAATTTAACCCTGCCTTAAGACGGGCATGCACTTTAGAGGGTTAAATTCGAACTAAATCTTTGTCGAACCGCTGAAAAATGTAGAAAAACGTTTTAAGATTACTTCGTTAAATCATCGCATTACGATCGAGACTATGATGATCCATTACAAAATGAATTAAAGTTCTACCGTACCTGAGTCGCGGCACCCTTCTCTTATCGAAGAACGCAGAGCATAAAACTGTTATCAGTGCGTCGAATTAAATAAATTTCGTTGCACGCTTGATACAACAGAGGCTCAACGGTTTAGCCGTTTTATTTGGGTTGGAATAATATACGGTTCGCTGTTATACCGCTATCCGGACGCACATGCAAAGATTAAGCGACGATAAAACACATTGCACTGCCGGTGCAATTTGCCCCAATCAGAGCTGGATATGTTACCCTCCCCTCGGTATTCATCGCGACACCGCGGTCCGGCCTCCATTTTAGTTTCGGCGCGAAGAAAAAGTTGGTACGCTGCGTGACGTGTTGCCGTTGCACGTGAATTATCTGTTTTTTTTTTTCCCCCGCGCGCTTTCCCACCGTCAACTCCGCGCTAACAAAACACCGGTGAAAAAGTATCCTCGCTACCTCTAATTTCGTGACTGCGTTAGCGCAATTAACAGCATTCCGAAGCTAGAGATTCGCGAAATTGAAGTAATGCTTGCACAAAGCAAAGAAGGAATTAGCGCGCGCGGTATATTTCAATGAACAATTATTTCTACCTGAGATATCGAAGGAGGCAGACCGTTGAAATATTTATTAGCGAGGCGTTTCTTAATTTTTCCTCGCAAGAGCACTCGCAGAGTATTCTAACGCTTTACGATCGATCTGGTTCGACACGTAATTCTCTATTTCCAATGTAATTAATTTACCCCGCTGCCGCGTAAAGATCGTAGTAAACTTTTTGCAATAACTACTTCCCTCCTCTCATTCGAAATTGAATCTCTTCACACTGCAGGTGCGCGGATCTTAGAAATGGATGGTCCAAGTTTTAAACCATCATGCATCAACGTCAAATACATAGTGGAACACTTTCTTACCGCGAAACAAGAATGAATTTAGCGTATTGTTATCCGGTACGCTTAATCTTTCGAGTGGCAGATTCGCTATATTCCGGTATAGCGCGGAGTGACAGGTTTTATCCGCGCAATTTGAATAATGAGCCATCCACCGCAAACCATACAGTGATTAGCGCTTTTGAGGTTCCCTAATGTACCGCCACTGGAATTAAAAATTACCAATTATCGGTGAAGAATTAAGATAGAATTCGGTGAAAAGCAAACGGGGGAGTGTTTCTTTGCCGATACACACCGGACATTGAAATTGACATAGAGAACGGGAGGAAGGAAAAGGAAAGAGAGAAAACTTTTGCCGCCCCCTCCCCCAATCCGATACAGAAATAAATTACAGTAATTGGCATCTTCTCTCGGTGCTTTTAAATATTACATCTCGAGGAGGCTCCAAGACGTAAGCCATCCTTTTAAGCTTTCTCAAAGCGAAAGGAACTTTCTCCTTAACGATTTTCATCAGGAGTGACTTCTAAAAGAATTTGATACCGAGTGAGCAAAGAAATTCGGAAGTAGGGACTTGTTCCCAAATTAACGAGGATAATCGACGTCCTTCTGATCATTGCCTATCGTTCTTCATTTCTGTCCTTATCTCATTAGCCTAATGCGTTTTAGGCATCGGCGATAGCCCGAGAAGGGAGGCATTTCTCGCTCAGCGTTCTCTACTTAAAAGATTAAAGAAGAGAATTAGCTCCTCCGCCGTCGATGCGAACGCGTAAGTGTTCCTCCGCGCTAAAACCGATTAGCGTCATTAAATGGGTGATAAAGAAGTCGAGCAGTCGAATCTTTGCTTCTACGAGTTTTTACTCGCCCCGATGCTCAGCGTTGTCGATTTCTGTACTTGGCCCCGATACTTCGATCCCTTCTATCGAATTATTTCTCGGTGCCTTCGTTCACGACGCGTAGAGCGATTCTCGGCAAACAAAGTTATTACATGTTTCGTGCCGGACCGATTGTTGGTTACCTGTAGTAGTATGTTGTATACTATAGTTAAATAGCTATATAACTTATACTATGGATAACTCAATAAATATATATATATATATATATATATATATATATATATATATAATATCCTACTATACGTAACTAAAAATCTGTCTAGCACGGAACATGTTAACATTGCACACGCAACGTTTAAGTTTTAAAGTTACGAACGTAGAAAAATCATAATAATAATTAACATTGTACACGCAACGTTTAAGTTTCAAAGTTACGAACGTAGAAAAATTCTAATAATAATTAACATTGTACACGCAACGTTTAAGTTTGAAAGTTACCAACGCAGATAAACCTTGCCTATATCCTCACGGATTCATAATCGCATAATTCATTTTTATATTAATCACTTGATATTATCTTCCAGCGGTCGTATTTTGAAAGTTAGAACTCTGCGAAAAGTTAGCCCCATAGACCGTGCCGTTTAATTAAGTCGAATCAGTCAAAAGACAATTGGATTTCGTAAAATTCGCGTTACTCACAAATACGCGTGACGTGAAACAACTGTCC
Source organism: Pemphredon lugubris (assembly GCA_933228935.1). Classification (NCBI taxonomy): domain Eukaryota; kingdom Metazoa; phylum Arthropoda; class Insecta; order Hymenoptera; family Crabronidae; genus Pemphredon; species Pemphredon lugubris. Next base: position 66,415,573 of record OW121815.1, read on the forward strand.
GAATATATTCGTTTGATGCGTCATTAATTGAAAATTCCATTTCAGAATGCGCGCGTAATGTTTGGAAATGAACTGGTCAATGCGAATACGTATCTGGCGATTAAATCCTGTACGCGTGTCATGTAACATTATGCGTTAAACTACGGCGGCGGCTCTCTATTTCCCGAATACCTGTTAACGGAATATTCAATTATACGTACAACCATTAAGCATATTTACCAATAATCGCCCGATTAATTAGCCGCGCGCGCCATCCAAAAATGCATTGCCCGGCTAATTAATCGTTTTTGAGGGGAATATTAAGGCCCTCGGTCGGGCGGAACATTAATATTTTATCAACGCGTTCAATTTGGTCAAAAATATTTCTTCGCTCCCGTCAACGATACACGAAAACACCGCCGAAAGAGGAAAATCACTGTTTTCGTTGTTGAAAACTTTTCCAATGAATATCAATGTTGTAATTACATTAAAAGCGTGGGTATAAGTACCGGCCGGTGTTAAACGTTCGCGAAATGAATGATTAAACGCGAACGCATCGCGCGCGCTCATACGCAACGATACTTTAAGCCGTAAATTTGTAACGGGTATCAAAAGAGCGGGGAATGGAACGAGCGAACGGGAAACGAGGAAAGAGAAGCGAGCTCCGCGGACTTTTAATAAAGACAGAGAGTACCACCCTCTTCGATTTTTATATTCGAGTACCCTATAATTCGACTCGTCGAAAAAAATGAACGGCTACTTTGCAGAGAGGGGACGGCGTATGCATTATTTTAAAATTCGATTCGCCGACTGTGACCATTAATCCCTCAAAGCGGAGTGGATCGTTGCCGGGAGGACGGAATTAACGAAGACACATGCGCGTATCGGCTCGTTTAATCTGCACTTACATTGCCCGATGGCGCGTCGAAAATGCAATTTCAGATCCTCATCGAGGATTACGCCGCGCGCGAATTTACGCTTTTATCCTGACAATTCGTAGGAAACCGCAGTAATTCGGTGCTCCTCTTCTTCTCTTTTCAAGGACTCCAGGAAACTCTTGACTTGGGAGAATAACGATCCGGTGTCGGAGATCATCGCGGAGAGATCGCAACCGGTGGCGCATCGTTACAAGATACCCGTACCCGGTGGCTTTAATGCGCGCGTCAAACTTCAGCTACCGCCGAACGCTGATTTGAGCGGCGCTACAAAATACCCGATGCTGGTTTACGTGTAAGTAATTCACCCTCCCCCTTCCCCTTACGCGTAAAGAGCACTTTACGCTTTGCCGGCTAATGAATATAGAGAGAGAGTAGCACTATGGCTGAAGTTAACCGCACGCATAAATAAAGTTCAAACGCGCGTTAAGGTTCGTTTCGTCGCTCTGTAACGGGCCGACCGAAAACACCGGTTCGTCGGAAAATAATTTGGTCTCTCTCGAGTGTAAGAGATTCGTCGGACGCAATTAAAATGGACCGAAACGACTAGGGCGAATGTTGCACAACATACTGTTGCGTTACCGAGGATTTCGCTCGACGATGACGAGGCACTCGTTACACCGCGAGTTATTCGAGACATTCAGAGGAATACTTTTCACTCGCTCAGCTTTCGAAAGTTTTTATAAATGAATAAATCGTAAAGGCGGGGAGATATTTCCATGGTTCTAACGCACGATTATGAATTCAATCTACTTTGAAGTACTCTTTCCCGGTATTTCGTCTTCCTTTTCAACTCATTAACGAAGTTGAAGCAGCGGGTTCCCGGGATTTCGTAGCTATTGCGAGTTGCAACTTAATCCGCTCTTCTCATTCACGGGGGGGGGGGGGGGGGCCGGTTTTTAAGCTCTAACGGGGTAACGATAATCCTCGCGTCGCGAAGATATTGGACACGAGCGACATTCCAGTTTTATTCGATATTATGCGATCCAAATGCGAAGCCCACGGTGTAAAGTTCGAGCGTTTCGGGCGGCTACGCGAAAAGACTTCAACTGCGAATCGAGAATGGCGAAATGAGAACGAGAAAATGCAGCGGGAGAGCCCTGCAGAATTTACTTTCGCGTGGCATCTTAAGGACCTTCTGAAATTTAGTATTCGGAACGACATGCCGTCTTAAAATTAAACACTATTGTACCGTGAGAATATTTCGTTGAAAGTTACTTGACATTCTCCGTGACTTCGACTGAACATTTCGCTCACGGTTTTCACGCTGGTGCCATTTAAGATTGAATCTTTTTTCTATTGGCCGTCTTCCTTTTCCCGTTCGTTCCTTTTTGAATTGAAAAGATTAATTTCCTTTGCCGAGCGACCTCGTATCGCACCATTTTTTTTCTTTTTTTTAGCACATCGCGAAGTACTGTTTAATTAATTTTCTTGTATCAATAATTCTTTCTTTCACCGTTCGTTCCTTTTGAATTGAAAAGATTAATTTCCTTTGCTAAGGAATCTCGTGTCAGACCATTCTTTTTTTTTGTAACACGATACGAACCATTGTTTAATTAATCCCCTTGTATCGATGATTCCTAGTAATTTATGTTTCAGATCATTATTTTTAAGTTCGTCAGGAATATCAAAAATAACGCTTGCGCCATCCTAGACTCTTTATATCGAATTCTCAACATCGTTATTTTTCTTTCAGGCATTTTTATTTTTAACTCGCCGTCCCTTGCTTTATGCCCTTGCGCGTTCTTAAATATTTAGTGGACGGGAGAATACCGTTTGTACTTACTGCAACTGTATCGGTTTACAAATAAATTTCCGCCGAAGTGGCATTAACTTCAAAACCCTGGGTGCGTAACGTTGTAAATGTGCCGGGCGCAACGTTTTCAAGAGTGTAAAGTTTCTTATTCTTCTTCCTAAGCAGTGGAATAGAAAAACCAACGAGAAGCGTAGAAAGGGAATCTTGAGAACAAGAGCTTTTACAAAGTGCAGAATCTTCGGAAAACTTTCTGGAAAACGGGAACGCCTGTACGTGACGTGAAAAATGATCGTATCTTTTTGTACACTTATGAATAAACGCTTTTGATACGGGGGGGATCATTTGGGATGATTTACGAGGAATAGCAACAAAAGACAACAAACAATGTTTGCGGCGCACAACGGTATACGCGATCACTACCCACCACCAGATTTTACTTTTTATGTATGCACATTATATCGAACCAAGGAGAGCGCCGGTCCGCGTAAATTGCTATAAGCGTGGCAACATTAATTCTACGTGACCTAAAATTAGGCCAAGTATTTATCCCACGTACCCCGATATGGATATCAACCGTGCGAAGGTGGTAAAAAAAAAAATTAACCGGTGAAAGAATTCTATGAAAACGTGTAATTAATTAATTAAAGTGTTACGCGAAATCTGATTAATTGGTATCTAATTAATTAATTAAAGTGTTACGCGAAATCTGATTTTTGTAACGCGATCAAACGGCTTCGACTAATTCCATAGAATCCTATTGTTAATAACAAAAATCGTTAATTAATTATTAATGGAGTTAATTTTAATTAATTTTTCGCACATATTTTCTACGATACAGACATTGAACAGTAAAATTCGCGACAAAGGAATGCAAAAGAAGCGTCGGGAAAACTAAACAACAATGAATAATGTTTCGTAGTTTACATTTACGTCTGTTTTTAATATTAACAGCCACTACACTTGTACTTCATTTTAACGCGTATTCATAGCACTCGGCGACACGCGAAGGTCCCTTTTTGCGGGTGTTTTGTTACATTTTTTTTTTCATATGTAAATACGAGGGGTAGGTATAGATAACGCGTATGAATACCAGGTTTAATGTCTTTAGAACGAATACAAATTATCCGCAGAAGCGGTAGTATCGTCAGACGCAGCGCATCATTTATCAAAAACTTTTTATATCGTACGATATTATATTAAAACGTACCACCTTGCGCAGAGCTACAGTGCTGACCAAAATATACGACGGGGTGATTATTTCCCGTAATTCGCGTTACACCGTGTAAATGGATGTTTAAACAAAACGAGTCCAGCGTTTCGGAGTTTTTAGAAACTGTGCGGCCATGATTGTTTACACGTGTTTCCTTCGTTTGCGTGGATCGTCACGCTTTGTCAATAATACTCGTAGCTCTCCCACGGGTTTCAAGTTATCGCAATGTAAATAACGTATTTCGTAGGTACGCGTTTACGAAAGTAGATAAATTTTTATGACAAAAATACTACCGCTGGTACCATTTAAGGATTGACGCTTAATCGCGATTGGCTGTAAATTCAAAGCGATTTCAAGAACCGCGATGGTGATTTAATACGTTGACCGCTACGACACCCACGTTTAGGTGACACGTGAGCTTTAGTACCCCAGTTGCGGAATATTAATTTTATTAATATTAATACTAGGATTATAAACGCGTCATGCGTGTCGCCGAAATCTATGAGAATCAACGTAAAGAAACAAAAACATGATCAAAATTAGAGTCGTTTTAATACCAACCGAGAGCCGTTAATTAAATCATTAATCATTGTGTTTACGATAGGGCGCGTGTGTGTCTCTCGTTAGAAAATTTTAAATTATTCCTCGTCGGGGGCAAAAACCTGGAAAATAATTAATCTTTGACCAATTTCCATGGAGACTCCTTGTTTGTTAAACGAGGAGTTAGCACACAATGCATAACGAAGTCCAAGCCAATTACCTCAATCTCGTTATATCCGCAATTGGACGCTGTAATTTATCTCCATTACTAGGCACGGCATTTTGTGCGGGATGATTTCCGCATACCATTAAATTTCCATCAAACATAAACACGTACGCGTCCTTTCACGTTCGCGTACGTGATATGTTTTTCCCGTCGAAGGTAACATTTACCGGCTCATCCAATATTGAATCGATAACCGTGTCGGCCTTAATACTTACAATTAGAACCGCGGGTGTGGTCAATTTGGCGGTTTTAATACTCGCAATTTATGATCGTATAGGCGGTTAAAAAGGACGGTGATAATTCCTGGCTATCGTGGTTTTTTACTGTTTATTTATTATGTAGTATAATCAAGTTCGTGCCATTGATCAGTTCGCCGAGTCCACGTGGTCAGAGTTTAGTGGTTACGTGCCAAAGGTAATTGACCCATGAAATTAAAGAGAAACCCAAGTAAGGATAGTTGTCTTTTAATTAGTCGAGTGACTAACTGCTCGGTTACTTAGTTACTTGGTTATTAACCCCTTTTACTTAAGAGTCATTCTACTACCCGAACAAGCTGCACTTTGTAGTTTTAATCCAATCGGCCGTTTGATTAACCATAAGCACCGGTGAAACGATAAACCGTACAATCGCAATCTGCAATACGATACATGGTTGTTTTCCAGATACGGTGGACCGGACTCGAATCAGGTGACGGAAAAATTCGAAGTTGGCTGGGGAACGTATCTCGTCACAAACAAAAGCATCATATACGCTGCCATCGATGGTAGGGGCTCCGGATTAATGGGCAACGGGATGTTGTTTGCTGGATACCGCAACCTTGGTACTGTCGAAATCACCGATCAGATCAACATCACCAGGTAAGCATTATCGTTTACCTATGCGTGAAACACACCAGTCACCCGCGATAAATTAACAAAGATTTATCTGCAAAGGGTCCTCGGGTGTGTCGCGATATCGAAAGTGTGAGTAGTACCTCAATTAGCCGGACAACTTCGAAGGCAAGTTGGTCGAGTGAACGCGAGAATCGCGGGAACCCATTCTTCGCGATATAAATACGAAGTTGTTTCTATTGCGAAGCGCAAGAACTGCTTTTGCTCGGCGTTCGAATAGGCAGGGCGTTCGGGGTAATTGGTCTCTGGATAATCGGGCGTCTTACTGCACTCCTGTCGAGAACGAACTCGTTGACTCTACTTTCTGTTCCGCAGTCCGTCTGAGTACTCAGACTTTGCCACTCTGATTTATACGTCGTCGAACAATAGACTTAGTAGCTCGGGGATTCCGATTAACGGACTAGTATCTTGGGGGTTTCAACGGCGAGAACAATAGCCTGACACGAGAAGTTAGCAGGCGCCGGTTACTCTGTTGCACGAATTTCAATCTTTCGCCTCGCGAAAGACACTCGGTGCTCTCTCCGTACGCAACGATTACAAATCTTTATTTCGAAGTTAACCGAGAAACGAATGAACTTTTAAATCTAGAATCCGAGGTCTTTCACGTACCTGCACACCCTTCGGTATCGATTTATGCACAGTGCCATCGCCGTATCGTGTACAAAATGAACTTACGCGGAGCGCGATAGCGCAATTTTGCTTACTCCTCTGTTTTTTTTCCGCAGTCTACGCTTCTCTCCGCTCGAGCGCTTTGAATCAAAAACAACGAGTTTCCTTTTTTACGAGCAAAAGAAAAAGAGAAGGAACGGCAGGGTCACCCGTTGAAAACTCCGCGACACTTTCGGACAAAATAGAGGAGGGGAGGGACGTTGAGCGTTACGCTTACCGGCGTCGGTTGGCGCGAGATATATCTAGGGTTTCTTGAAATAATTTGGAAAAAGTTTTGCTTTAGGACCGATCTAATTATGGAAAGAGCTTTAGGGACGCTGAACCGTCTCACGTAGTAACTTATCGGGGAGCGACACGGTAAACCATTAATCCGTCTGCCGTGGGATTGCTAACTCGTAACGTCTAATTCCCGTTCCGTAATCCCCGAATACGCGTTCGTTAAATGAACTTCTTTTCCTAGTTATCGGCCGAAAGTCCGCGTTAACAACCTGGAAATTACTTTTAGTTTTATCTGAATTTATTGGCCTCCGCTCTCTCTTCTTGTTCGCCTGTCTCCTACGAGAACTGCGGGCTCGTATTTTCGTTAGGTGTCAGCGATGCTTTATGTGGACGGTAAGAGCGGAAGGACAGGACCACTCGTTACGATGGGAACTGGATCTCACTTTCTGTTTCCCTCCCCCACTTTGTCTCCGTCTGCAGACACGATCGTTCATCTTTAAATGAAAATATCGAGACTGCGCGCCGACTCTAACATACCGATACCTCGAATCCTGTTTTCTCCATATCTAACCTCGCTGGCGGGATGGGAGGGTAAATATTATTCAGACGGTTGTCAAGGAATTTTGTCAGGCTATCAGGTTCTGCGGACGGTTTCGAAGGGATTACGTGTCACGCTTTCGCCAGTGGGATTCTTCGAGCCGCGTTTCATAAAGGTTGTCCGGAGTGTCGCGATAGTAAAATTAATCTTGATGGGGCGCGTTGAATTTTTGATTTTCTCGGAACTTTGTACTGAGCGAAGCGAACAAGCGTTTAGGAAGTGGTGAATAGAGTTACCACTTTTAAAATTAACGACCGAAGTATGTTGTAGGTACCGAGGCGTCAGTCGATTATCGCAAACTTGCCTATATAAGATTGTATAAAATAATTTAAAATACTCCCCCGACGATGTGCTCCCACGATGGCTCAGATGCGATTCCACTTGACGCTTATCTTGAAACACCCTGTATTTACCGGATAGCGCCAATATATGTTTGTAAAAAGTGTTGCAACTCCGCCCATTCCAAGCGACAGAGCTAAGCCCGGACGGTGTTCCCACCGGTGAAATAATGGTCTAAATAAAATTTAGAGTCCGTCGCTATATATTTAGAAATAATAAAAACGCACGGGAAAAGCAACGAATGGACTATTCTAGATAACGGCGAACATCCTGACTGCCTGCCCTTTCTTTTCCTTATTTCGAATCGACTTCGACTTGGCTAAACTTTTAATTAATTCAAGCACTATTCGAACGGTAAAAGTCGTTCGGTTTAATAAGCAAAAAATTTCAAAAGGGGGCATCTCAGAAACACTTAATTATGAATTCCCATAACCGTAAATCCAACCTATTTACCATTTCTACTTACTGTAATTCACCTAAATGAATTTCGGGTAGTAATTTTAATTCATCGGTATTACTTCGAGCCCGAAAGGGGTTCGACTACCCCAATTTACGACACCGTTACTCACATTTTGATATTCCACAAGCCCCACCACACCCGACGAAAACAAAGTAATTCCGCCGCGAACTCGTTAAACGTATCGCGGCCAATCTAAACGCCGGCAAAGATAAAAGCGTTAATCGAGGCAGAAAAACGTGGAGTTATCGCGTTACATCGAATTACCGACGCCACCAGCCCCTCCCCCCCCCCCCTTTTTATTTTTCTGACACCCTGACGGAACGCTTATCTTTGCCCAGTTATTGATTCGAGTGTATCTTCACGCAGGATCAGAGGCGAAACGGTAGATGGAATAATGCGAATGAAGGTGGTGTATTTCAACCGATACCCCCGTGGACCTCCCTCCGCCGTCCCAACCCCCTCCCCCCTCCCCCACCCCCGCGCAGACCTCCACCCACGTTGCAATGTTTTGCTGGCGCGTCGCACCGCGTCCGGCCTGTAAAAAGCGAGTCGTGAAATTGGAAGCCAGCCAAGCGATTGCGGAATCGCCCCGACTCTCTTTAACCTTTGGCCTATTGCGCGGGACGTTGTCGCCCCCTACAGTCCTGTCACCCTTTCTCACCACCCTCACCTCACCTCCCTCAGTCTTCTTTGTCACTCTCCTCCCATTCCCTCCCGTAACGCTCTTTCTTCTCTTCCCACCGCCGCCCCTCTCGGTAAGGGAGGAGACCACCACCCACGACCCCCTTCCCTCGTTCCGTTTCACCTTCGCTCTCGTTCTGCCTCTCGCTTCCTCCTCTCCTCCATCCCTATTCTCCGTCGTTTTCACTCCCCCCCTCCGCCTCCCCCCTTCTTCGTAATTCTACAGGGTGAACCACTTAACGTTACCACCTAAAATGGCCACCGTTGTTTTTTAACGTTCAAGTAGGTAAGTGGCTATTTTTAAGGGGGGGGTCGGAGGGGCGTAAATGGGATGCTCGAGGCATCCTGACTTTTAAAGTACAGCGCGTCGTGTGTTAATATTGTTGATTTGTTTATCCTTCCATCGGAGCTGGGTATCGAGAGAACAAGAAAATGGGGGGGAAAATATTAGAGATTTCGTTGAACGTGGTTCACCCTGTACATCGTATCGTCAATCCCTCTTTCGCCTCCTTCCCATTCAGCGATTCTCCCTCATCCCAGTCGGCTGCCCACCATTTGCCAGCCCTATCCCGCTTTTCGCTTGCCCTTTTTGCGGCCCTTTGTCCCGTCATCGAAGCGGCCACCGAACCAGCCGGATGTTGGTGTTCCTCCTGCTGTTACTGCCGCCACCGCGGCTGCTTGATCGGTGAATAACCAGCCGTGTAACCGGGATAGGAATTTGGGGAAGGATCGTTGGCGATCTTACCGGTGATTGTCGATAGGTATTCGTGAGCGTTAATGATCTTTCACGAGTGAACGTTGTATCATCGTCGTTAGATGGTTGAAAATAAAAAGGAGCTAACTACGCGATTCGTGCGCTCGATAGTTCGTGTCCACTCGGTTGCAAACTCATTCCTTTTTGTCGCTTGCTCGATCGAACGATTCGTATGAAACTTGGACGCGTAGAGAAACAGGAATGGAAGCGATGGTAGATGGAATCAGAAATTTTAAAAGTATAAACCGCTCGGGGTGGGTAATAATATTAATGAATCCCCGGCGAACGATACCGCCGATGCATGCCGTGCAACAAGATACGCGAATCTCTCTAAAAAGGAAACAATGGCATTTATCGAATGAAAGCTGGACATTCCCTCCGACTCCAATTCCCCATTCCGAGCCAAACTCTCAATCGCACAATTAATGTTCGACGCTGCGCTTATCCGATTGTGAGACGCTGAATTAAATCTAAAAATCAATACAAGCTGAAAGCAGCGTCGTTCTAAGAGAAATAAAATTCAACGAGCGGTCGGTCGGTCGATTTACGAGCTAAATAAATTTTCCGAAAAAAGAATTCTGCTACACGTCGCACCGCGGGAAACTGCTACTATTTCTATGGGCAACCCTTGTGGGCGCCGCTCCCCACGGAACCATTATTATTGAACACGCGAGATACGAGAGACAATAGCCAGGAAAGATTGGAAGAAAGGAATACGAATTCTTTTACCCTCTCCAATCGGAAATCGCATATTGTCTCGCGTCGGGAAAATTGAATGTACCGAAATTCGTGTCGGCTAGTGTCTTCGTTCGAACCACGAAGTAACATTAAGCTCCGTGTTTGTTTCCCGTTGGTCCTAAATCGTTGGGCACGTAAGAGTAATAGAATTCTTTGTTTGTCATTTATTCTGCGATAACGGTCCAAAATTATTCGTGTCATTGTTACACCGAACACGTATTGTGCGAGGTCTTTATTGGTTCCACGAAACAATGTGCCTGTACGTTGCAAGTAGGCTTCCGATTCGGTGTTTATGAATTCCCGTTACGATTCAGTGTTTCAGAACTGGGTGTGTACACTGACATACATATCGATTATTTGGTATCCGAGAAAAACTTTCGTCGATATGAGATCTTGCGGATCTTAAGAAACAAAATGTCTCGTCGACCGTGTTTAAAAAAAAAACACCCTGTATATCTCGTGCAACCGTTTGTTACGTATTTTATTTGGCATGGAGAGCTCAAAGAGGAATGGTTAACTGGATGAAACTCTTCGAGCGGAAACGAACTGTTTCTTTGGTATACACAATTGATTGCCAATTTCCGATTGTTACGGTACTTCTTACCGTGCAAATGTACTTTCGGATGTAACGAAGGATCAGCCATCGAACCTTGCAGCTGACAGGATGTTTTCGCATCCTTGGCTCTCGGAAATCGTTATAAAAATTCTAACCGACACCGATGGCCATTTGCATAAATTCAATTTTGAATCCATACTCTGACAAGTGTTACATATTTCGTTTTCTTCGATTGTTTTTTTTTTTGTTTGCCTTTAAGTGACACTTAAATTTCAAGTAACGGTGGTGCAAATAATCGTGCAACATTTCGATCTGACACGAAGAAACAGAAGCGCGATTGTGGTTACCACAACGGTGGTCGGGCAGTGGTCAGCGTGTAGAGACTGACGAAGGTTACTCCACATGCTGACGATATCATTATTTGCTACAGACACTTGCACCAGAAACTACCGTTTATCGATCGAGCCAGGACAGCGATATGGGGCTGGAGTTATGGTGGATACGCGACAGGAATGGCACTTGCCATGGATTACCATGGTGTCTTTAAGTGTGGTATGTCCGTGGCACCTGTTACCGACTGGGCTCTTTATGGTAAGTTTGTACGAACTAATTATGCCCCAAAACACATTCTTACCGAGTTGCTATAACAGTTTTGGACGATATTGTAATACAAAAGCACCATAGTTTCATTATGAATACCTCGAAAGTACCGAAAAGTGGAATTATTCGGAACCACGCTTCTGTGCATTTGTTCGCACAATCTTTCGTCGCCGCGACGCCTTAAGAGTTTTCTATGATTCGTAAATAGAATAATGGCAGATTTTCATTTAACACTCGTAACAAAAAAAAAGTACAGATAAATATTATTCTCTCTGTTCGGTTTCCAATTATATATTGCACCTTCATCAACGCTTAATGAGCGACGCTTTTATTGAATCCTCCGCGTCGTACAATTTTAATGCCTCGTACTTTTATTTTCAAAAGGTGGAACAATATTATCTTTTGTTATGTGGTAATAGGATAAAACTGATATGGACGTTGATGAATGGAAAAGTGATATACAATAAAGGATAAAAATCCCGGATAGACTCTAGAGTTTTATAGATATTATTGGAATAACTGATCATTCTGATAATTGTGCTGGTAATAAAAAAACTTGGGCAGAATTGTACTTTAAATCGGTTCATGGATAATACGCATATTCGGAATAAATCCGTAGATGTCGATATTAATAACATTAATTACCGATAGTATATCGCCGGTATAATAATGACCGACATAATTTCCAGATTCCATTTATACGGAACGATTTATGGGTCTACCCACGATTAGCGACAATCTTCATGGATACGAACAAGGTCAGCTGCTCAACAAAGTGGAAAATATTAGGAAGAAACTGTACTATTTAATTCACGGAACTTTGGATGATAATGTGCATTATCAACAATCATTGATGCTTGCCAAAGTTCTCGAGCAAAAGGATATTCTTTTTAGACAGCAGGTACACATCGTTAGCTTTGTACTTCACATATTCGTGTGCCGAATGATTGATTATTATTTCATCTGCTTAGACCTACACGGACGAAGATCACGGAATTGCCCAGACACGAGCTCATTTGTATCACTCTTTAGAGAACTTCTTGGACGAATGCTTCGAAAAATCATCGTGATCAAAACAAGAGATACTAACGACAATCTAGGTCCTGTATGTCACCTGCCTCACAATCCCCATGTAAATTAAATATCCTATCACCTGTACATACTTTATGTACAATATGTAATATGAAGTATTAGTGTACATAATTGAAGAAGGGAATAATAAGTACCAATCATAACGGAACTTTTACGCTTGGTTGGTGAGAAAACGATGGTCGAAAACATTATACTTACTAATTCGTATTATCTTAGAAATCGATCTTATCCATCGTAAAATCTCATTGATTATTCTTATTTCACTCAATTTTGGAATTAATCTCGCCAAATCAAAAGGCAAAGAACTTATTACCGAAACTAATACACAGAACACGCGTGTGGAATTGTTTTTATACGTTTCTTAATTGATCCAGTTCATTTGTTCGTCGATGGCATAATTCCACGAAGGAGCAAACTCGACACCCAGACGATATAATATAATCAGTTATAGCGTAAACGTACTTATTCGTCACTTTTAATCTCATATCAAAGGAATTTAATCGTACATGTTTTATTCATAGATGAAATTTGGTATCTCTTACCTGCATTGGCCTGGAAAAGGGAAGTTATCGTATCCAAATATTTTAGGGGAACAGAATTGCATTTTTTTACGGCTTGATTGATTATTACGGAAAATTGCGTACTGGTTCCGTTGTCATGAATATGTTAGCTGAATTTACATTTTTAGTGATCCTAGTATTATCGTCAAGCCATATAACGTTTTTGGGTATTTGTAAACGATCTGATACCGCGCGAAAAATGTGATTGTTATTAAATGTATTTCCATATGCATGAATTGAAAAGTGTTGCAGTAGTCATAACAAATATTTATAATTGTGGGAGGCAAGTGGGAATGGAGTTTGAAATATTCTACCGCATAACTTGGAAAACTGTTCGATTGTGTAAAATTTTTCCGACTCGGAAATTATCAACGAAATATAGTATTCCTACGACATACTTTTCCCCGTCACGAGGAAGAGAAAAGCTGGCGATGAAAAATAATCATTTTGATTATCAGAATTCTGATTGATTAATCAGAATTGATTCATTTTAACCTGATTAATACATTTAAACAACTTATAAGTATAATATACAAAGTTGCGAAATACGTGAAAATACGGAGATAAGGGCTTCCGCAAAACTTTTTCATGACGGGAGAGGGATAATTATCCTGTACGAATTAACTTGTACAGAGCAGGTTGATATAAAATAATAATGGATAAATCAATAATTAACAAATAATTACTTTTTAAGTATATTCAATTTAGAAAAGTATAATCATTTACGAACACATTACGTTTTTGTGAAATATATATCTTAATGTGGATGATCCTGCTTAGTTTATTAATGATAAGTGAAAAGTTGTTACTGTTACTGTTATTATTGCTATTTATCAGTCACAGTGTTAACCGGTTTTGATATTAAACGATTTGTTCCAAAACAGAATAATGTGTCTGTTTTACTAATTAGTCAAAAGTATTCTGAAAAAATTTGCGGTAAGTCGGAGCATAATTATTCTGAAATAAGAATTCTACAAAAGAAACATTATCTATATATTTATTATGCATATCGTAAGGTAAAATAACGGAACTAAACTTAATTGCATCAATAAAAGTATGATGTCGATATTAATTTGGATAACTTTCAACGACAATGCGATGTTAGAGATAATCCAAAATAAGATAACTTTCCCAAAAATAGATTGAACAAACAATCTGTTTAATGAATGTAGTTCACCAAATGATACTAATTACGTGTAAAAATGAATTTCTCATTCCTGCTGTGTTATTATTATTTTAAATACTTAATACTAGTGTCTGTATAAAACTAGGTTTACACTTTCGATTGAAAGTGTGAATCCAGCTTAACACTTAAGTTTTTGATAACACTTGTTACTCTAGCGTATGTATGTAATTGTCCTATTGATTGTTGAAAATCCTGTTTCCTTAACACGACATATTATCTATTTCTCGCTACTCATAGAAAATCGGTAGCTATTAATACCAATACTTAAGCGTATCTGTAGCGTAAAACAAACATTTACAAATTTTCCTGTACGAAGATTTTTGTAATGCAAGGACCACTATAATGGTTTCAAAAGTGGATCAACGTAATTTCTTATAATAATCGTTGACTTTTATTCCTAGCATTCTGTACAAAAAGTAAAATCTGCTCTAGATTATAACTAAAACTATATAACAACATGTAGTTAAGAGGCAACTGTAATGATGACCGAGTAGCACGATGCAATTATTAATATAATCTCTCCATCAATATTTGTTGAGTGTATCATAAATAAAGCTCTATGTTTTATTAATAGAGAGTGTTTGTATTTTAATGATGCTTCTGCACTAGTGTGCCATACAAAAGGTATGTCAACAAAGTACACACAGTATAAATTGCTGTGTGTGTATAAATACCATCAGGAGCTTTCTCACACAATATATAAAAGTTGTACTAGGAATTTTCAGTCTCCTTGTATCTAGAAGGATTATTAGTATAATTTCTGCAATAATCTACTGGTATGGTACCAAAATTACAATGAGCAAAAAGAAACTTACTTGCATTTGGTGCAGGTATAAAACACAGTTTGACCTTCATCCGCAGATCTCAGTTGTAAAGTAACGTAGGACATTTTATCATTTTGGCATTGAGGACATTTTCGCTCTACTACCGGTCCCTCGGCTTCATCTTTATTGTCTTTCTTGTGCTTTGAAGATGCATAGGTTGCTTTAGTATTAAACTGAATGGTGTAGGACATAGCCATATCACCAAAAACTGAAACCAAGAATTGATGCATTAATTAGACGAGTGAATGTTGGAAAAAATTTAATAAACGCTAATTGATGCATATTCACTAAAAACTTAAAAAATTTTGTACAAACAAGAATTCAATACTTCTTCAAAGATGGATGATGCAAATAATCAGTCAACTAACTTCTAATCAAATACGATAATCTAAATTCTATCTTAAGCGCTTAGTCCTGCATTGGTTCCATTCATCATTTTCCATCAGTGGTTGCATGGATTACAATAGTAATGCAAATTGTATTTTTTACTTTTAACTGGTTTTTAGCCGAGTTATAAAATTGAAACAAAAGACAGAATGAGACAATGTTACATCTCAAAGTTTCGTCGCAAACTAACATTGAATCACAATAGTAATCCGCGCAATCTATGCAGGGTTAATAAGAGTTTATTCGTCACAGAAAAACAATAAAAAATGTTACATTCTATTAGCGTAATCAAAGTTTGAGTTTAAATATTTTATAGTTTATCCATGAATGATCAAATTATTCTTTTGGAAACAAAATGAAGGAAAATAGAAATGAAACAAACCTTGGGGACCCCAACTTCGCTTGCAAGCGTAACAATTAACTCCACCTCTATCACCCAATAAAGGCAAAATCGAACCACAATCTGGACAGAAACCGGGTGCAGTTATAAATGAAACATTCGCCTCGTCTGAGTCCATTATCACCGAGATGTTTAAAATGAAATATTCAAATCAAGATAATATAACCTAAAAGTCGGGCTACACAAAACTGCGCGAAAACTTCGAATCACTTCGAACACTCAAAACTGCTCAAAACCGACTGTATAATCGAATACTAGAGACCTGAATAATCGAACACATAGCCATGGAAAACTATCGATCGTACTGTCGCATCATTGGTGCATTTGTAGTATCGATGATACTATCGATAGTCGAATTGGTGTAAACTCAAATTTAAAACTGTGGTAATCCTTAAAAGTATTTTATAAACTTATATATGTACGGTATGGAATTTTGATGCATATTATACTGAAATTATCTAGGAATCTGTAAAGTTACGTAAACGCATTACAATATACTTCTATTTGATACTGTATTCCGGAAAGAGCACGTGAATATAAAGATTATTTACGTACACGGTCAATTTTAATCGTAAAAAGTAAAGAAAATGAATTTAATATGCACACAACTGACCGCAGGTTTAACCCAGTTTAACCGCAATAGCTCAAGTACCCTTGGCTGGTCAACGTGATACCCACGTTGGGGTAAGTACGTCGAGACCCTGGAAGGACAGCACACTGAAGACGTCTACATTTAAAAATTTGAAATCGCAGGTTTTGAGGGGGTCATCTTTATAATAATAAAATATGATATTGTTATTGTGAGTTGGGAGAAACGTATATGACCCCTTAATCACAGTAAGAAGATATATCAAAATTAATCCGCATTTCATGGTATATTATAGATAAAACCATCAGTTACATATGAAATAAGATTTATTTTTTATGTATTCATGATCACTATGTACACGATTCTGTACAAAAGTTTAGAAAAACTAATTCACGATGGCTACATACAATAAACACAATGATTGTAATAAATATATACATTACAAATGATGTTTTATAACGATCGTATCTATGCATGTTTCAATTCGGACTATTCGTCGACATTCGGTTTTAATTTAATATTATTATAAATACAGATTTAATAGACTGGTGTGTACAATGTTACTTGTAACTAACACAGGTATATTATTAATGCTGAATAAAACCATTTGCATAACAAAACTAATTACCCGCACTTGTTAAGGGACACTAAGTTTGGGTAATCAATCCTATCAGATAATCGAACGATTACATTTTAACATAATAATCGGTTAATTATTATGTACTGTTTAATTACTAAACAAAATACTCGAAAAAGGTTTAATAGGTATTGCGGACCTCTGTTTGGATTTCCCAATTTTTTAAATTGCTATGTATGCACATTTATTTAATTTCGGTTCCTTTTTCATTGTGCTCCATGCAATCATCCGAAATAGGATAATACGTTTTACATATACTCGCAATCGTGGTCATCGAACTCTACATAGCACAGACATGATCTTAAAAAAATTATCGCGCATGATCTCGCTAAAGAACTGTCTTGTTAATTAACTGTTGGTTTAAGAACGTGGACAGACCAAAGGAATCTATTTTACACGACTCTATGGCACACCGTAGGATAGGAAAGAGTCCAGCCCAGTGATATTTTACATAGAGCAAAATCGCAGGTACCATATTTACTCTTCTGGTTTTGAAGAAATAAAAGAATGAAATTTTTTAAAACATGATTACACTCAACAGAATAATATTTGCAATAATCCGTTTACAATCCCTATGTGTAAAACGGTTTTCCTCACTGTTTGTGGCATTTGCATACAATTCTTTGTAAGCTTGCTTCGTACATTTTTAATATGTAACCATGCTCAGCAAACACTTGAAGTGGTACACCCTGTATACTATTTGGGACGAGCTCATGAATTATTTGATCTTTTTCCTACTCGTGCTGTGTTGATATTTAAAAAATCTGCACTTAACTTTAGGAAGCGTATTAATCTATAATTGCGTATAAATAGTAACAATAAATTATAAAATCAATAAAACATATTTGATTCTTGTAAGAAAGGAATATCCTGCTTTTGTGTTTACATGGAAGCCTTTCGATCAACAGCCTTAAGAAGATAAAATAAGTTATACGCGTATCCTGGTACTTCGCATATACCAGGTGTGAATAAACAAACTAGCAGGTCGACAAAGTACGTACGAATCACAGATATTCTTAATAGTGACCGTTTCATGCAAAATGCAAAAATAGAAAGTTGTGGATTGTAGAATCGCTAGATCAAACTACTAATTATTAAAGCGAAGCTTCTTAGCAAAATGAACAGAGAGTGCTTAACAGAAGCGTCACTGAGACTAGTTTGAAGGGGTGCCCCTTCATTTCACATTTACCACAACACTATAAACACAGCATCAAAATATTAAACTTAACATACGTAATACTAACATCAAGGACTCATTCATACGGGCTGTGTACGATGTTTGACGATGATTTTATAAACGAGCTGCAAACACCACCTCTTCGTTGCGCAAGAAGTAATATTTATAGTGGGTAAAAGAAAGTATTCGAATACGACAGTTTCTTTAGACGAGAATTCTTTACTGTAACTGTAATAAGTTGGTGTAATATCTATTTCAAATAAATTAATAACACGTATATAAAACTTTCTCGCTACATTCTCTTCAGACTTACATGGAGAAACCACAGTTTACGAATACTTCTATTACCCAGTGCTTGCATGAAGTATAAATCTATGCAAGAGAGAGGAGAGTGGGTAGAAGGACAAAGAGAGGGAGGAAGAGAGATTGGAATAACATTACAGCAATGAGGAGCAAAGAATCCACGAAAAGTTACATCTATGTACCTGCGCATTAACGTCAAGAGTGGCCTATAACTTGAAAAACCAATCACTCAAATAAATGTAATTCAAACCGCACTGCTCATAGCAACACACAGTTGCTTCACAAGTAAAACTTAAAACTTTTTACACGATTATCACGAAACCAGTGATACGTCACTCAACTCTCGTAAATCCAGATACTTCCGGTTCCAAGATTCAAGTGGCAATTCGTCTACCAATACATGGAATTCATTGACAACGGGCTTGAATAGACTTGATCAATTTAGCTGAAATTTTGTTGCCCTTAATCGTTGAGTAACATATAACTGCTGGCATTTTATAAAGCCCTGTTATGGCATCTTCGGTTTTAAATGGAATGTTAAATATTTACAATGTTATTGACTGAACGAACAGGCACACATTCTTTTGTAGATAGTGTCGTACAGTTCATTAGTATGCTGGTTCTACTTCGTAGTTGACATGTTGGTATAGTGCAGAGAAATCGGCATTAAGATTTTACGTACTGCCTCGAATATGATTTTGAAAATATGTCTTCAATGGAAGTACAATGTTAGCCGTCCAACGGTGGTCCTAAGTACACCATGGATACTTCGGTATTTCCATAGACAGCGGATACCGAGGGATACAATCGTTTATGTGGTAACCCTATATGTTTAAGTGCCTGTTATTATTCTCCAAGAAAAGCTCTACAGTACTGACATAAAATAAGAATTAATAGACTCGACACACCCTTGGCTTTATCGCACTCTTAAGACTTAATTAATTACTTGGAAACAGTTCCACATTAGAATTCTATTATGCCATATTGAAAGGTAGCTGTACAATAAAGTGTACTCCTTAAGAATTCTTTGTTTGCCATATACTATTCTAATACAAATATAAAATGTCATACCTCTAAAAGCTACTCCCAAAAATTCATAATTTTTCTCAAAAGATAATGTGTTGTCATCGCAATCTAATATAACTCTGATTCGTTCTCCAACCTGTTAAACAGAAAAACTTCTGCATTAACATTATATCTCAATGATCATTCTTACACTTATTGTATGCCTTATTTTATTTTATATAAGGTGTACCATGTAAGTCCCCATGAAATTTCACATGATTTTTTTATTTTTACAAAAAACTAGTTCGAACAAAGCCTTTGCTATTGCGTCAACAGTCTTTGGATTTGTATTCCTTTAACGCAATGAAACATTGTGAAATTTTGTGGCAAAACTTAAATGGAATATTGTAT
Organism: Pemphredon lugubris; assembly: GCA_933228935.1. Taxonomy (NCBI): domain Eukaryota; kingdom Metazoa; phylum Arthropoda; class Insecta; order Hymenoptera; family Crabronidae; genus Pemphredon; species Pemphredon lugubris. The sequence goes on from OW121815.1 coordinate 66,435,294, forward strand.
TATCCCAGAAAATATCCACTCAAATCTGCAATCACACCTGATATTTAGGTGCGTTATTAAGCAAGGGATAATTTCCTTGCACATCTCCATTATGTAACAGGTGATTATCTACCAGATTCCATCCCCATGAATGTTCATCGGAACCCAGCAGCGCAACATATCCGTGACACAATAAAGGTGCTTCCTTGGTAGCTATACCTACAACTGCCACTGTACCCAAGGGTCCTTCCCAAATTACTTCCCAAGCGTGACGGCCATGTCGAAAACCAATTTTACCTCTACACGCATCTGTACTTTGCGCTACAGGGTTCCTGCAATATTAGCGTACAATTAACATAAACGTAACCAATTATCATCTCACTGACAATAAAGGATTTAGATTAAAAGAAACCTATTTTTGTATATCAATCGTTAATCTGTCTAGTTAATTGAATACAGGGGCCAACAATGATTCACAACCAAAAGAATTACAATATGGGTTGGAATTGGTTTCCAAAGTTATTTTCAGTTGCCAAACGTTCCTGGCCAGTGTAGAATCAATGCACTTTCTTATAAATGCTCAATCGTGCATTGTTAATTCTATACAAGTAGGGCTAATGTACAAATTCCACCAACAGATATATTACACCACCACAATGCTTCAACTGTGATTTGTTTGTTGGAATGGTGTCATCGACACAATTAATTGCATTTAAATTCACGTTAACAATGACAAGACAATCGGAGCAGAGTGTAGTGAAAGAGAAAATTAATACACGGTTATGAATGAATGAATAGCTCTACCTGTGCAAGGTGAATCCATTAGGTTTAATATAAATGTTACGGGAAGAGTCGTTAGGATTCCATGCGTGATAAAACGCTCGGAGTTTGGATTTGTAAGTAGGTACCGATGATAATAAATCGGAACTAAGCGCTTCCTGGGCTAGCTTTCTTATGCAATGCATCCTCCACGCATCATTATTCTCGTCATTCAAGAAGTTATTCCATCTTTTACACACCAACGAACAATTTCTTAATGTGTGCAGATCTAAATAAGAAAAAACCACTTCTAAAACATGATCAGATGCTCGGAGTGTTATATCGTCCATTTTGCCGGTTCTGATTTACCGAATGAACAAAACATATACATGCAGATACGCCGCGCGGTTTACATCGATAGTCTCCCACCGTCGACGATGATGTCGATAGTTATTCTGACTATCGATAGTGACACAATTATGCACGTCTCGTTACGAAGTAAACGATTTTCTATGTTGGCTTTCACTTATTACTTTATTTCAAACTGATACCTAAAATTCACGATTGTTAAATAACCGCGAATTGTAAATTCTTTGCGTAAAATTCAAATATGCGCTGACAGGCGCTGACTGTATCGAAGAATAGGCGGAAAGTCACATATTCTTTTTGAAGTCAATTCAAACCTCCACTCCATTTCTTTGAAATTCCAAACTGAAGTACTTCAATAAACAGTGAAAAAAAAGTACATCGTTTTATAATGTATAAGTGTATATGGGATTGCGAAAATATAGTAGTGATGAAAACAGTGCTGAATAAACAGCGTCGGTAAATGAACACTGTTAGTCAAAGTTGGTATTGGTAAAATCGACCCGACGTAAATTCAGTATATATCCACATGTGGTAAATTATACCTGTAGGTAAACGCTAAAACCTATTTACGGGATATCCATATACTGAAGCACCGCTTCCGGTTCTTTCGAGACAGTCCAGGTGGCTCTGGGCTTCCGAGCCACGCCGGATTTTAACAGAGCGCTTGTCAGTCCGGCTACCGCACTCAGCGGTGTCGGACTTGCCCGGATTGTGGTTGTGTTTAAAGCCTTTGATTATTGATACGCACTTTTCCTTAGTATTTATTAATATCCATTAATTCTTTAAAAAATCACTATATTCATCAGCAGCACCAATATTTATGCACCCGCGCCATCAGAACACATATAAATTATTAAATTATTACTTCAAGTGGAATATATTGCTGATACTGCACAAGCATACAATGTAGAAACCACTTCTTTATCTTCGTTTTTACTATAAGGACGGTTGATTTGAATTGCGCTCGTCAGTGGTACGCAAAACGCAGCTTTCCAAATGGTAACTACCACTATCGGTCAACAGTGGTACTACAACAGTGGTCTGTGTGAAAGACGCCGGAAAACGACGCCGTCTAACGAGTGTGGTTGAGGTCAGTGGCCCAGTGTCATTAGAAATAATGAAAATGACCACTACTATCGATGCCGATAGATTTATCAAGGAAGTTAGAATTCGACCTACCATATGGAATGTGCACAGCTTAGGATATGCTAATAAAAAAAAGAAAAATAAAGCGTGGGAAGAAATTTGCCGAATATTGCAACCAGACTATGATCAAAAGAAAGTTAACGAAAAAAATCATTTATGTAAGTACATTAAGTTCTACGTGGTATGATTTACCGCGATATATTTACTCACTTGGCATGAAAACAAAAACCCACACTTCTTCAGGTAAATAAAAATTTTTTTTGAGTGGTCGAGTGTCTGACATTAAATAGTGGCACAGGTGGTCAGAAAAGCAGATGCATATAAAGTACCATGTAAATTGTTAATTGTGTTCTTCCTAAAATGATTCATTGATCGCATCGATTAAATAAAATATGGTTGAACTCCAATTACCTGGGCAACTGCAGAGTCAACTCAATGAATTGAAAACTGTATACCAAATACCTACACCATTATCCAGATTGGTTGTTTGCAGTATAAATACAAAATTGTTCTCGCCATGGAGTACCAGAGTTGTCGATTTAATATTTAGATAATCATGGACCAAATAATCTATTGTTTGGATAATCGATAGTATTGCATATTATTTAACACTTTCTTAACCAGTCATGAGCACACGCGTATTTTCACGATTGAAGATAAGTGTTTGGGTACATGGGATAGCATAGGTTTAAAATCGCTGGTCAGCAAAGTGTTAATGAAGATACTTGAATCAAACAAGATATTTATTGATAAGCTACTTCTAATTATAGGCAGATCCATGCAAAGAAGGTGGAGAAGTTATAGAGACTGTTTTGTAAGAGAAGTAAACATTCAAAAAAAAGAAGCTAGATCTGGAAAAGTAAATCCAAATAGAAGAAAATATGTTTTTTTTGATAAATTGACCTTTTTAAGACCCTACGGACAGAGATCAAGCATATTTACTAAATTCAACGAGAGGGTTGATAGTGATACAGACTCAAAGGAAGATGATATAATTTCGAATCCAGATGAAAATGAAAGGCAATGTACCGAGGAGCAAAGCCTCGAAGTAACAGCACCCACCACTCAGAATTTACAACCAGAGAGTATGGACAAGAATACAAGTGAAAAGGATTCGATAAAGTCAAAATCCTTAGATGAAATGCCTAAGTGTTCCTATGACGAGAAGGATGATCATTCCTGCAAAGGAGTAGACGAGGACAAACTTTTTCTCTTATCTCTATTCAAGGATTTGAAGAAAGTCCCAGAGGAGAATAAGCTGTATGCCAAAACTGAAATGATGCTAACACTACAAAAATGGCAGAAAACTCAGGCAAGAATCTTTGGAAGGGTGGCGTCACGGGCGACTGTTCCCTCTCCAACGATAAGTGATACTTCTGATGGAAGTACATCGTCAAACTCATCACGGTTAATGGATTCATTTTAAGGAGAATCTTCTGGAGGAAACTTCTATCTAAATGAAACAACTTCTTATCGTGTAAGAGGTGCGAAACAAAATATGAATGTCCAAAGAATGCATGGATGGTCCCTAATTAAGAGATCAATCACTGTATATAACACAATTGCAGTGTACAATATTTGATGGAAATGCATACATGAAATGAATGCAGGAAACGACCTGGAAAATTACGTTTCTGGTTTTGTTTTGATCTAATTCTATAATTTTTGGAAGTCTAGAATTACAATAAAATCCATTTTTTTTATTGAAGCACGTCTGGATGTCAGATGTTCCTGCGTACGAAACGCTTATTGTCCTTTGTGTTTCTCAATTTTCATGTCACAAATAAATACAGTTCCTATAGATCAGGCCTACGTCAAACATGCTCCTGGACTAATTAGCCTCCTTACATCAGAATTCCTACATACTGCTGAAAGAGACTAGGGCACAGTCAGGCACATGGGCACAGTAAAGCCCTAAATAATCAGAGTAGTGACAACTCTACCCCCACCTAGATCTCTAACCCCCACCAAGGTTCCTATAGAGCCCACAGCTGATCCCTTGTGCAGACACTTTGCACATGTGTAGAATCGTGAATGCAGGACCGTACACACACACACACACACGCGTGCACATGGAGTCAGCTGTGAGCCCTACATCCTTGGTTTTATTTAGTGCGCGGCTTCTGTGCCGCTTCTCTGATTATTCAGCACAGTAGAGGCCTGGGTAGTCAGAAAAGCGACAACTGTACCCCCACCATGGCTCCCATCGAGCCCGCAGCTGATCGCTTGTGAAGAAACTAACCTCTGAACCCTTGTCTACAATACGCGGAGTAAGAAGTAAGTGTAAAATAAAGCTGAAGTAAAGGCGTAAGCAAAATAAATAATTTTTATTTCTTAGTCAAACTCTTACGGTTACAAGCGCACTGAAGTAAGAGCAAGAAATAAAAATAATTTATTTCGCTGATTTCGCCTACTTTATTACTTTTACTTATATCTTATTGAAATGACAAAGTAAGTAATGTTATTATCATAATGTGATATTTCTATTGTTCATTGTCTAGGAACCAATTCATTAGATGAAAATGGAAAAACAATGTAACAAGACTGATACTATTATAAATATTCTGCTAAGGTCACAATCAGTGAGCGGTCAGTGATTATTGGCCTGTACTATTCAATTTTTATTTTCATTTGTGTTTCAACGTATGTTCAACGTATGTATATCCGTGCTATTGAAAAGAGACATTCAATTCCTTTTCTAATGGTTTCCAAAACAGAATACTATACGATTGAGGAACTGAAATTGCAATGTAGCAAAGCATCACAAAAAATGTCAGTATCTTTGTTAAATATCCAGAGAACGTTATGTTATATATTCAAAAACAGCCATTGTGCGAATGAATTACACAGTTAAGCATTTTGTAAGATCTTTTATTGAGATAAATTCATATTTTATACGATTAAAGCAACAGACTTCTTTTTGACTAAAAACTGATACATTTGTTATACCTCATACTGTCTCTAAAGTAAATAAATAAATAAATAATGTGTTTACATTTTTATTCCAGCCTTGTCATAACATAACTACATAACATATATTTTTGTACAAAATTATAGTAATACTGAACTTCAAACTTATAAGAAAATATAAAATCGTACGACATACTTAAATACAGTAACTATGACCAGCAAATATAAAAGTGTATTTTTCTCATTATAAGACGTAGAGAGCTTATACTAACGTATAATTATATCAGTCAAACGGCTCATGAGCATATTGCATTAAATATCTTTAACACTTAAATAAATTTTCTGAAAACTATAAAGTGAAATTAACAACAAATGTTAATACTACGCTCGAGTATTACCATCAAATTATACATGCTGGAACTTTCTCTGCAAAGTTCGTGCAGTAGGATAAATCGGAACACGTTTCACAAAAGCGTCATAACCACGAGTTCCCCATCTATACTTAAATTCCAAAGCATCTGTTATAGTTGCAAGACTCCATTTCAGACCTTTAGTCGTCTTTTGACTTAAAGCTCTAATCTGATCTGGTCGTAATATTGTGGACACACCTTCATGGCTTCTAAGATGATACTCTCGTAGTCTCTTCAAACGTTTCTTTTCGACGAAGTAATTCTTTTTAGTCACTTTATACAGTTGTTTAATACTTTGCAAACTGAGATCCTTTGCTGCAATTTGCTTTTTTAGACTTTCTATTATATTATCCTTTTCTTCAAGTTTTTGTAATAGCGCCTCGTTTGTTTGCAAAGTTTCTTGGTTTTTGCTATCCAGTATATCACCAGTAGTGGCATCCAACTAAAAAAAATCCGAAAACAAATATATACAAAAGGTCGATCACAATTTCAAAGAAACCTGGAAAAGAAAAGAAAAATCCTTTACCTGAATATTGCGATCATTGTCGCAATCTTTTTGGGCAACCGATACTGGTATGTCCTCTTGCACTAAAGCCGATAATGGAATTACTCTAATCGTCGACAATGGATGTTTGATTGGTGGCGTTGAACAAGATGTAGATTCATTATTCATGGTTTTCATTTCATGTGTGACATCGCTATGTTCATCTTTCAAACATCCTATACTAGGCTGCAATTCCTCACCTTCATTATTATATTCTACTTCTAAAAAGTCCTGTACCTGCTGGGAGGATGCATTCATTAGAGAAAGAAGTAAATTTTGCAAACTATGTTCCAATATTCTCTACTACCAGTACTGAAAATCTATAGTATATGTAATGGAAACTGGCAGTGAATATCGGAAGTGAATATCGTAACTCAGCATATATCGCCGCGTAAGAAACAATACCGCCTATCTGACAATTTTTGCGAAATAAACATTTTGGTTTTTTCTGTGTTCGTAACATCGCCGTTCACTATTTTTTATTGTGGTTAGTGCAAAATACCTATAGTTAAAGAAATCATTTTTAAATCCTTGAAATTCATTTTTGTATATATATCAATAAAATATAAACATTGTAATCGTTTTTGTCTCTCCCATAAAACTTCTTCAATGCTAGATAAGCAGTATTGTTTCTTATGCGCCAATATGATATGTTGACACAAAAATGATAAAATTGAGAAAATACTTACTTCACCACAAGTTAATACTTTTAAGCAGTATGCATGCTCATTCTCAATTTCTTTACCACCTATAGGGGTATTTGTTCCACCTCTCAAATATTGTGCGGTTTGAAGAAATCTTCGTGCAGTTTTTTGTTTACAATGATTTTCAGTATCTTCAATTTCCTCTACTTGCAATGAGGGAATAGCAGATTTTTTCAGCTTTTGACGAATTCCCTTTCCTTTTGTACTCTTCACATAATCCTCAGGAACAAAGTGTAACTGTAACAAAATCGACAATATATGATAAACATACACGCATGTGAGGGCATGTTACAATATTTTATGAATCCTATAAAATACCTGACAAACCCTGCTATTAGATTTCAGCCTCCATCCAGGACGGTTACGAGTAATCCAAGCTATCCACGCATTTTGATGTTCCGCATTCTGCGCAGGAAATTTATGCATCCATAGTTTTTGGTTTTCCGTTGTTGTACAACCCAATACCTCACACACTTTTACCATTTTTTATTTACAAATTCTTTGTTCTGTAAAGATAACGAATGTAATAAGTTTATAAAAATAACTAAAAATATGATCACAGTCTCTTCCAATTTCGTTACAAGTAAACGGAAATATTACTCATTATTGGGTACAATTCCGATTTCCGTGGCGACAACATTTAACACTTGATTCCAATAGTGTTTTTAATTAGAAACAAGAAGTGACCACGAATGGCGGGCGCCCTAACCTATAATTTTCTAAACTTCAAGTTCTTGTATCTTGTAAATCAATCAAAATATCGACTTTTGGCTAATGAACGTCTTGTTTCTAAATAATGAAGTGAACTATTGTAATCAAGTGTCACATTTTGTTGCCACGGAAATCGTAAACTTCATTATTGTATGATATAACCCACATACACAAAAACTTCACGAATGCGTACAATTCTTTTCTTAATAATATTAAAAATTCTTTTCTTTTTCATTCACATTATTCTTTTTCATTCACCCAATCTAACGTAACACGTGCTTTGCAACTTTGCACCATTTGCATGAAATTAACCGCCGGGCTCTTCAGACTTGGTTTGATTGGTGCCACGGTCAGCCAATAAACAGAGCGCCCCTGTGTTTCGCTTTTCTGAGTATCAAGATAGGCTTCTAAATGTATATTGTATTACTCTAGGTCAGTGTTTCTCAAAGTGTGGGTCGCGGCCCACTGGTGGATCCCGAGTGCATTTTTGGTAGGTCGCGAGAAGTTTATTAATTACATATACATGTATTCTAAGAAATTTATGTTTTTTAAAACTGTATAAGCATAAGCTATAAAGTATAAAGTAATATAAATCCCGAAAATTACCTGGAAACCGTCATACGATTTCTATTATTATTCTAGCAATAAACAAATTAATTAATGAGTATTTTTGTTTTTGGAACTACTTTTTTATCCTATAAATGTAAAACAATGTGGCTCACAATAGATTTTGGGTCACGCTCGCAGAAAAATTGAGAAGCACTGCTCGAGATGACTCCAGGGAACAGTGTCACTATTTTGCTCGCCATCTACGTATATCTATCGTTAATGGAACTAAAAAGCGATTATCGCAGATTTCAGTCAGAGTCAGAGTTGCTATTGGTTGGTACCTCCCGGTGGCTAACCTATTATTCATTCCAGAAGTTAATGATAATATAGACCATTCAACAATACAAATAAATCTGTATAACCTAAAGAAGACAACAAAATTAATATAAACCCGTCACAAACTTCAAATATTCTCCTTGTCAAATTTTTCTTGGAGGTTAGATTGTACCCTATTATGCCAGCAACTTCACAGGAAGTGTCAGATTCTCCACCCGTCTGCTTTCAATGACAGGCACGCGTAATATATATTTTGTTAAGTTCGCAAAGACGATGTAGTGTGATCTATTATTAAGTTCCCCATAATCTGCTTCCGATGTGTCAAACCGATCGTCGAACCTCTATCAGATGGCCCATTCGCCACCACCAGAATAACACCTCCTGTCACACGCGCTATTGAAAGATAGATTCCTCGGCAAACGTCAGCATTTTCCTTAATCTTTTGTAACTCATTAATCATGTTACTCTCATGATACTCGGATGACAAAATCATGGAAATAATCAGCGATCGCAGTTAAAGAGATATAGGATCGATGTTTATCCGTGTAGAGATAGAAAAAGTTCGTTCAAACATATCTGCGGAAAAATGGGGCCTCCACCAGTGGTAACAGGAATATCTCCCAAAGAAGGACCACCAGGAACACGAGTGATAGTCCGTGGTGAATTTTTGGGTAACAAAGCACAGGACCTTGTAGGTCAGTATCGTTTTGTTACGGGATATAAATGAAGGCATCTGAAAAATTGTAATACCTAACATTATGATTGTGATACGTTCAGGCCTAACAATATGTGGATGCGACTGCCTCCTGTCCGCCGAATGGAAATCTACTAATAAAATTATTGCAAGATCGGGGCCATGCAAGGGCCGTGGCGATATAATAGTTACTACCCGTAGCGGGGGACAAGGTACGTCCACGGTACAATTTAGAGGATATCATGAAACGATTGGCCCTATGAAGGAGTCAGCAGTATGGGTAGAGGAAGCACCTACTCAGAGCTTTGTCTGGGGAAGAAGGACCTTGTCCCCTACAAATTATCAGCAAGAAGATCCTTTAGGACTCAGCGTAGAAGGCAACGAGTATGTTATTGTCATTTCTGTATCGCTCGCTAGACAAGTGTTTCCATATCATTGTTTTCAGAAAAAAATTCCCAGAAGATGAGTTGATGGAACTCTTTGGAGAGGGCAGCGGGGATCTTACCAATGAAAAATTTCATCCTGGCTGGTTTTTATTACAGCACCATCATGCTACCACTTTCGAGGACTTGAGAGCTGGATTGGCATATCTTAAGAGAAAAGTTAATTCTCAAAAAGAGGGTCAACTGTCGTTTCTAAAGGTTCACACATTTTCAAAAGCAGGAGCAAAAAAATTTGCGTGTGGTATTGTTACTGGGAATTGTTATTATTTATCATTTTTCAGGCCAACGTTGGATCAGTGATGGAACAATTAGATACAATAATGTTGTTAAAAGAACAATTCGAGACCGATATAAAGACTTATGGTAGTGATCCTACTCAAAAATTAGAAGACGCTATTAAACAATCAATGTCGGAGGCCAATAAATTATTTGACGACGTACTAGCTAGAAGGGATAGAGCAGACGCTACCAGAAATGCGCTTGCAGTAATGCAGAGATACAAGTTTTTGTTTTGCATGCCAATTAATATCGAGAAGAATATAAAACGTGGCAATTATGATCTCGTAATTAACGACTACGCGAGAGTAAAAAATTTGTTCAAAAGTACGGAAGTTGATTTATTTAAAAAGGTCCTCTTAGAAATCGACAATAGGATTGATATGCTGAAGATACTATTACGAAAAAAGCTCGAGGAAATGCCTTTTAGTTTGGAGGAACATAAAAAGATAATTCGGAATCTTGTCAATTTGGAAGCCGAGGGTGATCCAGCTTGGGATGCCATAGGTACTTTTGAACTTTAAATGTATGCCATCGATTTATCCTATCTGCCAAAATATACCATTAAAAATGTTGGCTTTCAGCTTCACATGCAAATTATTTGAAGAAAAGTATTACCTCTTGCATACACGAGCATTTGGAGACCAATAATCTAAATGGGGAGGATCCAAGCAGAGCAAAGTTTTTGCAGAACATTAAACAATTACGATCGGACAAACATGATGGAACTAACATACCACCGCAAATATCGTGTATCGAAGCGATTTGCGATATCGTCGTCGAACAACTACCAGACCTATGGAGACTGGGTCAGAGTTATTTTACGGGGCAATTGCACGTTGCCGTCGATGTGGAGAAACAAGCGTCTTTTAAAGTAAATAACACCCGAACATCTCCGGGACGGTACATGCAATTTCTAAGTAATAATCAATTATTTTAATATAGAATTTAGTATTATCGAGTATGCAACATGCAATGGAAGCGATGAGAAACACGTGCAGCAATGATTTGGATGCAATCTGGCTGTTGCACAGCTTACGAAGAATTAGGCAGATGTATGCGTCTTTGATTCACTTGGATCTGCCCAGTGACGTGCTCGATATTTTCGGGAAACTTATATTCGACTTAAGGTAACATATTTGATCGCAAGACCATAATTATAGCTCGATAAATTATCCATGCCATGTTTTTGGAAACAGATTGCAGTGTCTAACCGCTCTCTTCAAACAAACCGCAGAAAATATCGCAGCGTTAAACAAAAAAGAATCTTGGCAGATAGAGTATTTAAACGAAGATGGCGGAGTAACTAGAGTGGTAATTCTCTAATTTCAAGCTATACGTGCTGGAATCGTATATCCAAATTACATAGTGTGTTTCGCATCTTAAACAGCCATATCTGTTCGAGGAAATGGTCCTGGAAGTGTCGAGGCGTGCCCGAGAAACGGTAGTCGCTTGTGGTCCTCGCGAAAGTCCGCTTTTCGCTAATTCTTCCCATCAGCTCTTGTATCACAATGCTATCAAAACGTTATTCACTTCGTTCGCCCGTTGCATGCAGCAATTAGCATTCAGCGGCTGCGAGGAAGCTTTAGACGACGAGGAATCGTCTGTCTCTCAGTTGGTTGGTTCTCCGTCCGGTTACAAGAGCAAGAGTAACAAGCATCAAGGCCCAGTAAGTTAATTCCCATCAATTTTAGGGTGTGGCATATTTTCTCTAATCTACATCGCGTTTTATTGTTACTCATACCGTTTTTTATCAGACATGGGAACAATGCTTGTTAATCTCATTGAGTAATATTCGTTACACACTGAATACCATCCTACCAAGAATCGGAGATGCATTGAAGAGCCAGGGTTTCCCGGACCTGGCTAGCGCAGTCGGATGGAATACCGATTGGACGCAATTAGAAACACTGGATACCGCTGTGCTCGATGCGTACTTGGAACGTCGTTGCGATCCTTTAGTCGGAACGATCGAACCGAGTATGTACTTAGGAGGTTTAGAATGGGATTTTGAGACTGAACCGACCCACGTGAAACCGTACGCTCAAGAAATCCTAGCAAATTTAATTGCTGTCCATGCCGAAGTAACTATTCTTTTACTCGAGATTAAATATATAAATACACGGTAATTGAATAAAAGTTTGCTAATCATTTCTATGTACGATTCTCATAGGTGCGTCGTGTCGCGCCTGCCTTGTTGCAACGCGTATTATCCCATATCGTCGAGACTGTCGCGGAGGAACTCGCGAGGCTCATGTCGTGCGTTACCCAGTTCCGACCGGCCGGGGTAGTGCAAGCGCGGACGGACATTATACTGTTACGAAATGCGTTGCAAGCTTATAGCACACCTAGAGCGAGGTAATTGTCACTAAAGGTTCCTATCTGTACGTTACGACGAGCTCAGGCTGGATAGGTTTCTATATTGACGCTGTTCATTTGTAATCCAGAAATTTCTTCGAAGAAGCTTTAGACGCAATACCCCAACCAGTCACCAAGGAGGATCGTTTGCGGGTCGATATGTTGTTAACCAAAGTCACAACCTCCATGAAATTACAATTATCATGTCTTGCCAATGATGGAACAAATAATACTCTCTCAATGGTAGCGGATCCGAATCGCGTTACCACTGTATAGTTACAATAGTAATAAGGAACATTGCACCTTGTCGCGCTAGACATAGCGAGTCCTATGGAAATAAATATTGTATATTACACAAGTTAAATAAATTTTCAAAAAAATACTGTGTAACTGCCCCATGAAATTTTATCCTTCGAAGAAATCAGACAAATGTTCTTCTCTTCTCTCTCTCGTCCATAATCAGGCTCTTTTTATCAAATGCAACGCGCCCACGTCTGCGGCCAGTAATACGGTATCTCCTGAAAATCAATTTACATTTCAACATCGGCATTCGAGTTCGTAATAAATGCGAAACTGAGAAACGTATTGAGAATTACCTGTCCTAATCAGTTCCGTGGCACCCGTAGCTCCGATTACACTGGGAATACCATATTCCCTAGCGATTACAGCCCCGTGACTTATAAGACCGCCCAATTCCGTGACTATTCCACTTAATAATGGAAAATACGGAGTCCAACCAACATCGGTAGCGCGAGTAATCAAAATATCACCGTGTTCAATACTTCCCGCTTGCGATAAATTCGTAATTACGCACGCTCTACCCATTACGGAACCAGCGCACGCAGAGGTTCCTTGGATTTTTGCACTTTGTTCGAATGCTGTCGCATCGAACTTAGTCTACGATCAAACGATATTTATTATGTAAGTATTAACGTACCAATATTTATCTCTTTAATGTGCTAATTATTAAACGCAGTAGCGTACCGTTATCGGGATCGGCACGCCAGTATTAAATTCTGGATACTTCAGTTCCGCCAAGCGAGAATAAACTCTTTTTCGGCGTTGAGCCCTTCGAAAATAAAAGATACAATTTTAGAGATATAACGCGGTATTCGAAACCTCGAAACAATTGTGCGCTCACTTTTGTACGAGCATCGGACTGCGATTTTTTAACATGTGCCCTATTTCTTCATAAGTTAAAAAGAAGATAAGATCTTCGCAAGGTAAGTAACCCTCTGAAACCATGAGCGCTCCCAGTTTCCTGAAAGCGAACTTAAATCTGTGAATTACTTTCACCGCCAGTGATTTTGTTCTTTCGCGATTCGCGACAGCAGATCTGCAAAGCGGTATGATCTTTTTTATCAACCACTTAGTAATCCCCGATTTAGGTGTTTTCAATGACGCCACGGTTTCTTCGACGCTGAGCTTCTTGCTCGGATTATACTCCTGAGGAGTTTTCGTCAGCGTCTACAAAGAACATGAAAACGTAGAAATGGATTGCAACGATGTATCGCGATTATCTTGATGTATAAAAATTTACTTGAATCGTGACGATAAGACTTTCGGGTTTGAGAGACCAGGGTTCCGTGGACAAATCGAATTCTTGTATACACCTATGACCATGTTCCCTGAACAACTTTTCCAGTAGTTTAGCGGCAAGCGGACAATTGCTCTCTAACCACTGGTTAGCATTTGAAGGATTAATTTTTATAAATGCTTCCGTTTTCCCAGCTTCTTGAATGGAGCACGCGATTTGCTTCAGTAGAACAGGCACTTCGCTACTAACAACACCGCTGCACGAACTTAACACAGTCGCAATGTCGGTGAAATGATCGGGCACAAAATCTTCATATCCCTTCATTAGAAATCCCATTGCAAATATCTCGTAGGCTATACTGACTCTCGATGTAAACGTATGGCAATACGATACCTGAAAATAAGATCGTACTTCATCGACATTCAATTTCGAATACGATGGAATCGATAACACTTACTTTTTCGACTTTCCAAAAATTCCGCGTGATTTCATTGTACAAACTGTAAGCTGTCTGAAAATCATCGATATCGAAAAATCTATCCTCGTAAGTCTCCTTGCATTGGTTCACGATCGTACTATTCAGCCAGGCTTCTTTGAGCATATCGAATAACATTGAAAACTGTTGTCTGGCTGACATCAAGCCGTTTCTCTCAACTGCCCTTTTGTGAATCTCCGGCGTTATTGCAACTTTTCCGCAAACGGCTATGTCCGCCACCTTGTGCAGCAGCGTTATCTCTTTACTCACCTTTGGCATGAACGACTAAAACAACACGATCGCCATTACTCCTTTTTCTACGTTAAACCGCGGTACAATTCTATAAACGTTGAAACCTTACGTTGTAATAGTTCATGGCTACCCTCCCGGCTGACATATGAAGATAAGGACGATAGTAGTTACCGTTCTTCATTGCAACTGCCTTGTGCAATGCTTTCAGAACAGTGGTGATAGACAAGGGTGACAACGGGTTAGGAATCACTTCGCCTACGTTAGCGAACGTCAGGATATCCATGTCGCTATTGACACCGGAATCCAGTTCGTGCGTTAACTCGAAGTCAGTCCAATTATAGAGCGTGGTAATGGGCCGTGCTTGAAGTAAAAAGATCTTTTCACCAATTACCGCCCACTCTATGTCACGGGAGTTACCGAACGAAGCTTCTACGTGCAATCCTGTCGCAGCTAATCGAACAGCGATACGCTCCGATATTGATGCTTGCCGCGTCTCTTTTTCATCGAGCGCACTCGCAGCTACACCGGTATCGCTAATTGAAATTTTCTGCGTTTTACTTCCGATTGTCGTGTCCTTCACGCTCAACTTATCATCCCAGCTTCTGTAGACTGTTATCGTGTCAGGCTCGACCATCGCTGACACAACTGACTGAACAGAACGAACGAGACATTTGTTAGGATCACTTCTCTATTATCTAGAATTTCACACGATTGGTGTTAATCGATCTACCTCGCCTAAACCGTAATTAGCCGTGATGAGAATATTCGAAGGATCGCCGGTGGTGGGATGCCTGGTGAACATAACTCCGGCGGCTTCGGCGTTGACCATTTTCTGTATACACACTCCCATAGATGCTTTGACGAGTAAACCATGTTGTTTCCTATTTCGTACATTATTCAACTTTTTAGTTGTCAATTAAATTATTGTAATTCTTTCAAGCTCTATCTCCCATTACCTGTATTCGACGCTTTGGTACGAAAATAAACTAGCCCAACACTTGGCTACGCTCTTAATTATATTGTCCGCTCCTTTCACACCTAAATAAGTTGAGTTCTGTCCAGCCGCGGATGTGTCTTCGCTATCTTCCCCGACGGCACTGGATCGAATTGCGTACGTATCCAGATCGATGTCCCGATCCGTTGGAGAAGACTCCAATTTGTCGATGCTCCTCAGAATCGCTTCTTTCACTGGTTCGACGACGGTAGTCGATTCGATTACGCGTACAGTTCTGAAGTTCACGAGAAAAACGTTACATGACGGTTAATTCTTTAAATATAAGAATGAAGCGAGCAGAACTCACTTCTCGCAATGTGCCTTCAGATCACCATCTTTCTTTCGGGCACTTATGTCCTCGATCTCGTCGATCAAACGCTGTAATTCCTCGTGCGTCTGTAATTGCAACTCGAGTGCAAAGATGGTGACGCAGACTCCTTTTGGAACTGTAAACTGTAAAACGCGTTAGCAATTACACCGTGAAAGTATAGCGCAAGTTTCGACCGAATCGCTTACATCGGCGTCTTCGATCGATTTTAACGCGGCGAGTGAATATCCTTTTCCGCCGACGATATTTTCGTTCTGACACTTCCCATCGTCAAAAGATACAACGTAATCGTCTCTCTGGATAAAAGTGTTTGGCGATTTTAAGTATCGAATTTTTCTGGTTTCCTTCATCTTACACGGTCCGCTATATGGTTGCCATAATTGCAATATTCCGGTACCTATTAAGTTGTTCTTTTCAATAAATTGATTATAACACGAACGTCGCGTTAACGCATTCCACCGCTCGCGTATCTTTCGTTACGACGAGAGTACGTTTTCATACATCACCAAAAAGAACGAATATATGTATGTAGAATAAAATTTGTCGACATTTCGGATAGCTTCGCACCTGTTCTTCCATTTAATTTCAATTTTATGTTGATGATCTTGTTCGTCCAACCCCATGGTTTACCGTGATACAAAGTTATCGAGTTGCCAAATTTTATGTCAACACTGTATTCCTTCCCAGACGCTAAAAACATTGAAATACTGTCAATAAATGATATCCAAGCATAAACATCAAAGAGTAATTACAGCTTCATTGATAAGAATAGCTGACCCATGAAACTAATGTTCCGCTTCGAATTAACGGTGCATTTATCGTCTGTAAAATCGTTCAACTCTAAATCTACCCTCTCTACGGTATTCATTGTTTCGCTGGAATCCCTTAGGTGACCGAACCGCATCCTGTAATTGAGTCCGAACGATTAGACGGACATAAAATTGTTACTTTCTATCAGGCAATTTATTAACCTTACTGCGAAAAACTCTGTTTGGTGTTACTCGCGCCAAGGTAACACAGATCCCCGGCAGATATTACGCCGCATAAAATTGCAGCTTTGTGAAACTGATGGGACTCGTGTTTTCCCCGCCTACGCTGAAATAATCCACGTAAGTATAGCGCGCTCGCGGACGAGTCTTTAAATATTACTTGTCCTATAAGGGATCCCCAAAGATCGTATCCTTCGTAATCCATTAATTTTCTAAAATAAAACGCCGGAATTACATTCGGTGCTCCGATCTTAGCGGCTGAGAAATGACTGCAACCTCTACGAATAATCGGAATTCTGATTCGGACTATGATCAGTCGTATTATTAAAATGATCGCGTTACATTTTGTTCATCCATTCAGGACTTTTCCACGGATCCCGAGCTAACGCATCCGCGTGTAATTTTGAACTCCAATCGGCTGGCCACAGTAGCGTATCTGTGGCTGCACCAAATCTGAGGAGATGCAATATCGAAAAATTATTTCTTGCTTATCAGTTACGCAATGCTGATAAATTTCAGAAGTCAGTTACACGAAATTCAAGCGAACATGTTCGATATTCTCGTCGGAGGGTTCCTGTCCATTCAATATGTTTCGGAGCATGCCATTGTAAATTATTCTCCAACGTCTCTGATGTTCTACTTGCTCGATCTTAAGACCGATCGCCGACCATTCCTGGTTCGAGACACTCGTAACTACGGTGTTAGGGTAATCTACGGGAGGACCCGAGACGAATGTTAATTTTTATGAATTTAAACAAAATTATTCTACGTGCGTCAAGAGTAAACCGGTCGGAAAAACAAAGTGAAATAACAAACCAGGTAAAACATAGACTCGACCGTCGGACGTGATAAACTGTAATGATACTTCTGCCATTCTACGCCCGCGGCGGGCATATTTGACGAACAAAGAATTTCCCTTCTGATCGGTACCATAAAAAAGTAAGCTGTCGCAACTCTGCAGTCAAATTGGAACAACGATTACATCGAATCGGTGATGCTCCACCAAAAGTATTAATTGCAGTTCCGCCGTAGTGGATAGTACTCACGTTCTCGTCCATAATTATTCTCGGATTCGCTTGGTAATCATCTTCGTAATCACCGAAAATTGTTTCTTCCGCTTCTTCTTTCGCGGCTATGCACCGCTCCGCCCACCATCGTTTCAATAGGAAGTGAATGTCTGCATTTACATAAGCAACGGTATTTCAAAATGACACGAATTAATTTGGAAAGTTTTTTTTTTGCAAGTGATACCTACCCGGAATACTGCATCTCGATCCAGAACTCGATGGGAATTGCCTTTTACTTTTCTTGCTAAACCAGAGATATAAACAAACTGGAAGAATAATAGAAATCGCAATCTGAATAATAAGCATAACAGTTCCCATTCTGGCTTACACTTTCTTTATTAATAGTACTGTCTATATAATAAGCGATAATGGAACTCCTCATCGCACTGACATTACGTGGATATAAAACGATGCGTTTGTAAATTTGCTATCGGAGATAACGCTTTATTTGTGTAATTTCACGTCGTAAAACGTTCAATACTATCTTGCGCTCGCGTTGCCTTTTCATGTGCACAGTACTATTATCACGTTTAATCAAAAAATCAAGGACTCTTCTTATCAATTGGAGTCGTAGATAAAAATGAACACACGGCCGTATCAATTATAAAAGGTACAAAGAGCAAAGAACGTTAAGCGTATAAACTGCGATACTGCCGAAGTTTATAACGCTACGCGCACTAGTCAAGCTTCCCGCGGCTGCAGATGTATGATCCACTGCGTTCTCCTACAAATTTATATCCACTGACAGTTTTGTTGTCAGTAGAATGTCACGACGCGCGGTAAAAACTAGCAGCGGGAGATAGAAGATGTAGCACCTTCTCTGTTTGTACCACATGAGCGTATCCCCCAACATTTCTCGTGCCTGACCCTGAAAGGTGTTGCGTAATCGTATCCCGTGAACTAATGCGCGCAGTCTACTCGGTGCAATTAAACAACACTAGTTCCTCGCGGTGTATCCGTGAAATCGGAGATCTTTGTGCTACGTAACGGATTGAGATTACCTATGAATAGCTGCACTACACTACAGCCCGATCGGCTAAACATTAATTTCCTTGTTATTAACGAGGACGATGGTAATACGTTTTCTCGCATGGATTCGAAGGGGAGGAGTCGTAGATAAAAAGTATGAGGCGTGTTTCATGAAGTGGCATTAACCAATATTACAAACACAAACATTATATTGTCGTGCCAAAAAAGGATATACTTTGTAGATTCAACGAGTCATTATTATTCCTCTACTATGTTACAAACTTTTCGTATTGTACATGGAAATATAAGAAAACAGTCTTGCATTTTTACGGCGCATTCCTAGGAGTGTGTTACGAAGTAGTGAAAAACAAAAAAAGAAGAAAAAGAGTTAACGACCAAGCTCGACGAGCACGTTAACGCTCGAACGCAGTCTCTTTAACATAGCGAACGAAGTCCCAGATTAATGGGTAATTTATCAACCTGTTATCAATTTGACTGACAATAAGTACAAATAACGATAAAGTCATTGGCGTAACTAGTCTCAAGGTCTAATGGGAGCTTCAGCCCCCCTCCAGCTATGCATCGCACATAGTATTTATTTTGGCGCAGACTTTTTTTTAATGGGATCAGTCATCCCTTTGCCTCGCCCCTAGTTACGCCTATGCGTAGAGTGTCTTCTAATTTGTCTTTTTATTCGAGCGCCCAAAGTCGATCGATGTCTCACCGACGAGGTCAACGTCCGTACGAGATTTATCAACCGGGTACAGCCTGGAAATAATCGTATCAGATAACCGTACAAGCACAGATGCACAGGAATTTCAAAACTGAAGACTCACCATGTTTGATAAAGATAAATAAGAAATACCACGTCGTCCCTGAAGCAGGCGATTCTATGAGCAGTCGGCATTGTAATTATGAAAGCAAACACATCATCGATGAACGTATTGAATGCTTTATACATGAATGTCCTCCACGGTAAATGCGCGACAGACTTTAATTTGTAATTAACGAAGAGTTGTGGGAGCATAAACAAAAATCCGCACGCGTAAACACCGTTCACCAAGGAGTTTATGGTCCAAGAATACCAGCTGTAATTTAAACCAAAATGTAGGTCACGGATTCGTAATAGATTTAAACAAAGTATTTTACCTTCTATGGGGTTGATAAAGTAAGGAATAAATAGCGCATCCTACTATAAGAGGATATAATATGTAACTGAGATAACGCATACTCTCCGCGTCAAATTCTCTCGTCTTGATCTCAGCGTTGTTGGTATTTTTATTGAATCTGAACATCAAGACTTTTTTCAATTTCCACAGCTGTTAAAAAATAAATACGGTGAGTACGCGGAATGGTGCAAGTACAGGTCACTGAATTATGTTATATCAAATACCTCGATGATAGAACTAATTCCGGTTGACGTAAGAACAAGTAAAGAGGAACCTTCGTCGAGTAAATAAAGGAAAATTACAGTTTGGCTGAATCCCCGCCAAACGACGGTCCATTTGCTAAGACCCACGAGATTGTTCTTTTTCCTCCAAAAACTTACGTCGTTCTTCACTGCAAGGAAATCGAACAGCATCTACGATGTCACGATATATACGGTTAGAGCACGTTTGTTGGAACGAACGCATGTATATTCAAATCTTTTATTTACGGTGTTCAATAGACATACATGCACAGTCGCTATGAAGAACGTTCCTCCCAACAAGTAAATGTTAGTGTCGGCAAAGATTCCCTTTACTTCGTCGATCTCTTTGTCAGAGAATCCCAAATTTTTCAGACTCATCATACCGGTCTCAACGTGCAGTGTCAGTCGTAATTTTCCGAAGGATATCGGAGCATACTGTACCGTAACGTTAATAGTATTATTATGCGGTGTAATTCGTACGAGATCACGATGACGGGTTTGTAAGAAATCACAATTAACAATGGGCAAAAATGTCCTCCCGTGCATTATCCTGCGATATGCAAAGATATATTATACGTATGAATAAATGCCCGAGTGGTCAAATACTAATTAATAATTGCGTACTTCAAGTGATTCATGAGCTCCATTGGTATATTTTGTACTGGCAGTTTCACATCGTCGGTCATTACCGTAAACGTCACTTTACTCTTCATATGAGTCACTGGTTGCGAGACGCTCTTTTTACTCTGTTTTTCAGCAGAATCCTTTTTCCCCAGCAGATTAAAAGCCTCTGCTTCTGGAGTAGCGTATTGGGTCATTTTAATAGTGGTATGCCTCATAAATGGGTCCTACAATAAACTGTGGTAAATACAACGCACGAATAGCATAATACCCCAACTTAGTTGGCCTGTTTTACCTTCTGAGCTTCCGTAAATGACCTCCGGCGCATCTTAGAATTAGGTATCAAAATGACATGCAAAAATAACGTTCCATTTTGCTGTGTCTTGCGAGGAACATTCAGAGTTAAAGGCCTAAAAGCATAAAACCAGCGGTACAAAAAGAATCTATCGACACGAACAGTAGTACCGATCCATTAAAAACACATGCTTACAAGCTGCTGTCTTGCGTATAATCAAATTCATCATTGGCATACACAAACTCGACATTGCTCTCGGTTGGATACTTCTTTACGGAGCTGTAAATCTGCAACTCCAACCGTGGCTTCTCGCTCAAGTACGACGTTAAGCATGGTTTGCCTTCCTCGCACGACGGTGCCACGACTAACAGTGACAGAGTGTAAATCGAATAAATAATGTAGCCCAGGAAGACATTCGTCAAAATCAAGTTCAACGAGGGCCACTTCATCTTTGCTGATGAATTTGTTTCCCTTTATCCTTCTCTCTCTCTTTCTGTCACACAATGTTTTCCATTATCACTCTTTCTCTCTCTCACTCTCTTTCCCAAAATGCCACGATTGATTTCACGTGGTTTTCAACGTTTTTCGTTCCACCCGCTTACAAGTGTTTCCTCATACTAGACACGTGTACCACCGACCTGCCAGAAGTTCATTGATCTCTCAGTCATAAATTTGACCAGTTTCAAAACATAGCCGAAAGAATCGCTGAGAAGTCGAACCACCGACGGAATGCCGAGTTGGCAGAGCTACTCTGACAAAGTTCCCCCATGACAGATAAGTCGCACCGTCTGCTGGTGATACAGGGAACTACGAGGAGCGTCGACGAGGAAGGCCGAACAGAAATCGTTTATCGAGGGATAAGTCGACAATGAAGAAGATTCTACGTGGAACACAGGATACTCCGACGAGCGACAGGTATTGCGTTTGTTCCTTGATCAAACGAATGAAGACCAAGAGTGTTTAATAATAATATACGAGTGTGTTTATTCACAACCGTTACCATAAAACAAGTGCCGGTGATAATTTTACATTTATTAAACGCTACGATCTATCACAATGAATTCTCTCTTTCTCCCCCTCTCTTCTGTCTCTTTCCCGCTCTCTCTTTTCGGGACTTCGTATAGAAATATATCTGGATAAACGCGTTAGCGTGTTCTAAAAAGTAAACTGTATTTTGCACATCTATACACAGATTCAAAGGTAATCGTATTATAATAATACATGTACATATGTACAAGCTAGAAGTGCGATGACAAACGCGAAAGTCAAATTTTCTTAACTTTTTGCTGGATATGTTATAAAGGCGTAAAGCTATAACTACGTTGTGTACTTGGTCCGATTTTTCGTTAGTCCGATGCTGCTTTCGAAAATGTTTAAGCTGATCATGTTAGAAGCGATTACTTAGCCCGGCACGTCTACCTTGTTTAACGATGCGATTAATTATCATTCGAAGTGAAGACCGTGAGGAAAAAATACAAGGCTCGATTTCCAGATCAAGAAGAGACAAGTAAGTACATCCAGTACGAATTCCAATTGGGAATATCGAAAGTACCATCTGGTTATTTTTCTTAGCAATTAATTGAATCCTTATCAAATTACGCCCCATTTGTTCCTAGTGTGACCCTAGCTAAAAATTAATAATCTTATTTGTACTTACTCTTCTAAAAATTTGTTATTAATATATCGATACGGTACATATCGTTTTATTGCACTATCTCACCAATACGGTCCGAGGACAAAATTAGGAAAGAGCGACGTCGCTCGTTCCTCTAAACTCGACTTTGCCAATTGTACTCGCGGTAGAAAAATATAGGGACAGCGCAAGCGATGAAATTAAAGTTCAGCCGCTCGATATCTGCGCTGTAGATCGCACGCGGTATTCAGATATATGAACATGCACGACGATCGTACGTGCATGCGCATAGATGCGAATAGTTGCTCGTACGATGTATAGCACGGGTACAGAGATGCGTGCGCGTCCTGTAATTTTGATGTACCGTTAATATTCGTCGTTAAAGACTTGCGTGAACGACCATTGGTAGCCTACGGTTATGCGAAAACATTTAAGAGACTCTCTTCACTCGGTGTAGTAAAAAAATCATTCCTGCGTATCGGTGAATTCGACGATTAGGTCGGCGTAATTCTCTCATTCTCTTGGCGCAAGGACACGAAATATCTGACTCGCGACTCGGTAAGTACTATTCCTCCAACAGCGAGATCTGTTCGTGCGCTTCGCCGTCGGAAATACTGAACGTTTCGATCCTCTTTCCAGGATGGATTATCTTCTTTTGTCATAGCTTCGTATGTTTCACACTATCCGTCCAATAGTTTTGTATTGTCATCGCCTCTAACGAGTTTAGGAACGAGTCGTTATCCAAGCTGTACATCTCTTCGGAATTATCCTGCAAGGCAGACGAAACGTTTTTAGGTACGATCGACGATCAACGCCGTGATTTATATTCTACTTACACGAATAGTGGAATCGTCGATGTAACCGGAACTATCGGGATTACTGCATTTATCGCTATTCAACGTTTGCGGTGGGTTGAGGTACCTCCGCCTACAAAAACAAGATAACAATTCAATTTAACAACGGGGATCTGTGTAGGAAGAGGCGAGAGAAACGCGAATTAATCACCTGTACATAATGAATCCAAGACTACCCATTGTGCTGAGTAAAACTATAGTCGCCAAGCAACTTCCGGTAATAGTGGCAATATCTACTGCCGATCTCGAGGAGCTATCATGCTCGGAATTTTCTCTACTAATGCTATCATTGACATCGGAAAAATGATCCTCCCCTTGTACTTGATCCCTCTGAAAATCCTTGGGAAAAGCACTTCTGGCTCGGCTCAATCGCGTGGATTCGCTCACTCCAACTGCGCAACCAGTCACAATTAATAATCAAATCACTGTAACTTCGTCAATATTTGAAATTTTTGTCTCGGACCGACTTAAGATATTCTAAAAAGTACTAACTTCAAGAAAACAAAAATTTGTAAGTATCGCTTTTCTAAAAAATTCCAGAGTCGCGTAACCCCTTAAATAAAATGAGAACCCTACCTTCCAAGATCGAGGCAGCAGTGGCGAATAGCTGGGGCTCGACGAACTCCTCGTCGATCTCGACGTCGTCGTCGGATCGATTGAAGGTTCTAATACCGGAACTACCGGCCGACGAGGACAAAGAGGAAGAGGACAGAAAGGGCGAGGGTCTCGTCTTATTCAGAACCAGCCTGAGTCTAGACACCTCTTCCTGAAGAGGTAGCACCGTAAGATTCTCTGCCTCGTCGATGCTTGCGTCGCGGCTACCGTTTACCTCCACTTTGCCCTCCTGCTCGTACTTCGATCTACCCGTCTTGCTCGTGGTCAAGATCCACGTGATCTTACTGTCCTTCTTAGCGACGGGGTTTCGCATTCTCTCGGGATTCTCCGGCGTTCGAACGGAATCGACGTCGACGACGCCGCTACCGTTTACATGGAAATTTTCGACGGCGTCGGTGCTCGCCTCGACGGTATTGCCGACGCGCTCCATCGGCGTGGAGATCGTGGTCGACTGTCGACTGTCGGGAATCACTGCTGTGTTCGCTTGAGGATAGAAACCGATAGCCTTGGCCACGCGGAAAGTTTGTCTGGGAGGATCGGTGCTGGGGTAGACACCCTCCGCGTCGAGGGGTGGAATCTCGGACGTCGTTTCTGGGCTCAGGTGATCCTGCACCTGACCACGTGGCTCTGCCGTGCTCGACGGCATTGGGTTTCCTAAGATCACTGAAATAATAACGAGAATCTTTCTAGTAACGGCTTAGATCTGGATCATGCGCATCTCTGGATCTTCGGATCTCCAAACTTTTTTTTACTGTATCAAGTGTATTTCGGATCGCTGATCACGAAATAATTATAGAGTTTCTGTTCTATTGAAAATTATTTCACTAGGAATCACATGTGTTTGCTTGCTTTAGAAATAGTTTGGAGATCCGGAGATTCGGTGATGTGCATGATCTAGATTTGTCCCCTAATAACGAATAAAGTGTTAACGCTGTTCTTGATCGAAGGGTTCAAATGAATTTGCGAGTAAAATTTGAGATTTTTTTCTATCACCCTCGATTCAATTACGATATAACTGAAAGCGTCCTTATTTTCAGCGATTATTGAAAACGCACCGAGAAATTGTGCGGTAACCCAGAACCAGTGCATCCACCAATGCAGCGTCATCGCGTCATCTGCGTGTATCTGTAAATAACGGAAAGGATATTTTGTTTAACCACACTGTACGAATAATTTATGAGAAATAGAACGAACGTTTCCACCGTCGAACCGCCGTGAAAAATGGGACGAGCGTAAAAGAAATTAAAATTCATCATTTAATGGCTCTTCCCGTAATACGATGTGAAATCATCGACCGTCCCGGAGTCCCCCGCCCGCTCATCCCCTGATCGATCGTTTTGTCACCCATTAACGTCCGCTCGTTGTGTTTTCGTCCGAGTCCCATTCGGCAATCTCTAATTCCAACGACTGTCAATGGATTTTCATTCGGTTCTCTCTCATTGTCTCTGTCGGAACAATGGTCCATTAGTCACGTGGATACGCGCAAGCATAGGTCCCGGACGTGGACAGAGTGCAGCTCGAAACGCGATGCTCGAGAGCAAAAAGATTGATATAGAGGTGAAAATAATGCGAACCGAATATCTGGAGGGACACGTTTTCAAAACCCATGGACAATTATCTCGACACTCGTCGACGTCAAGGGTGAGTCGATTTCGTCCCGTTTAATCGCGTTCGAATTAAATCTACATTTTTTTGTCCTCGATTTTCATAATCGTGGAAGTCCTCGAGCTTGAAATTGCAATTTATCGCAATGAAATAATTGAAAAGTTTCAGAAGTTACGATCTTTTAAATTAAATCCCTCGGTTCGATATGTATCGGCAAAAGCAGTTTCTCCTAGCCTCTCGCGGTAGTGTATCTTTTTTATCTCCGTTATACAATATCATTGAGTCACAGTTCCGTTACTCGATGCAAAGCTTGAAAATCGGATGTTTGAGGTTGGTGACTAATTGGTGGTCGGTGAAATTGCTCAATAGCGACTCGGTGACTCAGAGCAGAAACCGGGAGGAATTTTAAGAACCTCGACGAGAGGTTTCAAGTTCCAGGTATAATATCCGAGTGCGCGTAAACTTGGAATTGTTCGACTGTCTGCGTCATTTGGACCGCGCAAGGACGTTGGAAACAATTTAATTGCGCGTAAACGATACACGGGTTCGTGAAGTGTATGTACATAGTATAAACAACGAAGACGAGCGATAGAATTTTCAAATCAAATTTGCGCTTCTCTTGCTCAACTTCATCCGCGCGTATTACAAATGTAAATCAATACAGTTTATTCCATATTCGAAGCCAAAGACCGCGTAAGTTTTGTTTCAATTAGAAAAACCATTCTGTAAAATCCAGCAAAATACTATATCACGTCTAAGTGCGTAACTGAATGCGTCGAAGGGGAGTTTTCAAAGCTCCTCGAAGTAAACGCATCGAACGCAGGTGCACGCGTGTATCTTAAGTGCCATCTTCCCTCAGCATCCGTGCTTAAAAGCAAATTCAGGAAGTTCAACAGACTCCACTTAACTCGCGATACCTCTCGATCAGCAATTTGCGAAATACAAATCCTCGCGTTGCATTCGCATCTGTCTCTCTTCCCCGAAATTCCAAAAAACTAGATACGAGCTTCAAATTCGAATTCACCGGAGGGAAGAATACTCGCGGAAAAGATTCTCCGCCTCTCTGACGCAAACACCACACGAACCACCGTGATCGATAATAAATGGAGTGGTAAATTAGGCTCCAAGCGAGTACTTACGTCAGAAAAAAATATCCCACGCCCATCACCGGATCGAAGACGGTCGAATTAACATCGCTACACTTAACGCGACCGACTCGAACGCGCAAAAGACAAGTATTTCGAATTCCACACGCGTCTCGCCGTTCGCCAGTACGGTCGACGCGCGCCGGGAACAAATGCGTTTCCTCGTAGCGGCGCGACGCGACGACTCTATTCGCGGGAGGAGGAAAAGACGGTCGGAAAACTTCGCAGACGCGTGGATTAACTTCCGCGAAAGAAAAGCGATTTGGCGCGCGTCATTCGAGGTGTCCGTCGAGGAAACGAGAACCAAAGAGACGTAGAAAGGATCCGGTACAGTTATCCGGCAGACTGGTCATGCTCTCCTGGGCTGTGACCAGTTGCACCTGGATGCACCGAGAAGCTCGTAATCGGGAGGAAGGGATGGTAGCGGGATCGGGGCGGGGAGGATCAAGGGTGCGCGAAGGATGTCGCAATTCTCCCGCCTCTAATTCAGGCTTAATAAACGTGACGGTAGAAAAGACGCGAGTGGTGCCCCTCCTTATCTGCGCGGCGATTACACACGCGCGCGCGTACCCACTTGAATTACAATGGCACGCGTGAACACTTTGGACGGCGAAAATTGTGTCGCGATCTCTCGGAAAATGTATTTTCCGGTGGCAATGACGAGAAAGGTACTGCGAGCTTAATCGAAATATTTTGCCACGGTTCACCGAATTACTCGGGGAAACGACGATAAAATCCCCAAAGCGTGCCAGTCTCGCATTCGATACACCGACGGAAAGGTGATAGGGGAGAATCGTAATACGTTGCCGTCCGAGCGTGCGTCGCGAGTAACGACACGATATTAATTTACCCCTCGTAAACAACGAAGACCGTGCAATTATAAATTATATCATCGATGACGACGGTGGATCGTGACACGCGTCGCGTGTACGTATGTACATACCTGATTGTATAATGTTTTCCGCGTACTTCGCTCCACATAGTTTTCAGACCAAAAAAAAAGTTAATTACACCGCCATTTGCTAATCGCAATCGTGCTCTCATTCGCCGACAAGTTACGAGCGGCGAATTATTAATTCGCGGGCATAAATGATTAATACGAGCGGCGTTTTAAGTCGGAACGGAGATTCCGAGTGTATTCATTACAAAATCCTGGATGGAACGCGTAACGCTTCTCACGTTGTAATCTCTTCATCTGGCTCGTTCCACTTGGTTTTTAGACTGAACAAAAGAGAATCGCATTTACGCGTCTGGCTGCGCTGATCGTCCGACCAAGTTTAGATATTTTTATATCTTTCGGCAATATCGAGTGTCGGGCTGGTGAGATACGACGTTATATCGAGCCGAACTCGATGTTGCGTTTTATCGGGATAAAACTTCCATCGAACTAGGCCTGCAGTCTGTTTCGCGCGTGCCATTGTCGGATGAAATTCATTTTTAAACTAAATAAATAATTTGAATCGGTATAACGCAGAAATTGTGTACGATGTCTAGCGACTTTTATAATTATTTTCCCAGTATTCCCTAAAAAGGGATAAATTCTTTGATAAAAATGTGATTTTCTCGTTTTACTCGTAACAGAGCGATTAAAGGTACCGTCGGCAACGATACCAATGTGATCCGCGCGAAAAAGGCCTAAAAGTTCGTGACAGTTTTAGAACGTATCACGCGATGCCAGATGGTTCGAGTAATGTTAGCGAAAGAGGTAAAATAAGTTTGAGCGCGAGGGCAACGGAGGGAACTATAATGCGTTTCCTGAACGACACACGATCCAGAGGAAGACAGCGAATAAAAAGGCATTGCGTAAGTGCGCCTCGGAAACTCGTTTCTTCGACGCTCTTGATTCACTTTCCGTATTTGCACGGCGAGAAGTTTGACCTTCGGGCTGGCTTTTACGTAAATGGTTTAAATCTTACTTCGCTCTGGACCTCGAGAGCGTTGTCCTAGAAAATTAACTCTGCATCGGTCGCGTTCTTCAGTTTCACGTTAGCTGTCGCATGGATTACCAATAGCAATCCGAATTGTATTTTTTACATACTGCTTTCGAGTCGAATTGGAACATTGGAATTAACGGAATAAAAGATTCGGTACATCATATAAAAGAAAGTGGTTTAAACGAAATATTTTAATTGAATTTCCAAATATGTGGGGAAAAGACAGAATGAGAGCATATTAAGTATGTCGCGAACTGACTTTGAATTACAATAGTAATCCGCGCGATCTATGCAGAGTTAAACGAACATTTCAAATAAAATATTCGGGATTTACATTTTTTATCGAATATTCTTCCCGATTTGTATAAAACTCAATCGATTTCCCTAAATCGTAGCGCTCGGTGGGATTGCGCGAAAATTCTATCGACAGAGAAGAAAATTAAGAGATTTGGAACGCTGAGGGACCGGCATACGCAATTCCGTGGCCTCGAGTGCCGCGTAGATGCGTCGGACGCGTGCATTATCGAACACGGAGCTCTGCATTACTTCAGCTTCCGAAGCTAATGGCCATGAACTGATTACCGGGCAAGCCCCGATGCCTCTGTCTCTCTTTCTCCCACTTGTTAATAGGCAATTCGCTCTGCCCCGTAGAAAGGTTAATTTTAGCGATTGACACCGCGATCTGTAATTGCTCGTTAATCACGTTTCGCGATCGAGAGTGACGCCCTTAAGCTAACCTTTATCGTACCCGATCGCGCTATCCATTTCGCGAGCTGAATTTATATAATTAAAAGAATAATAAAGAGAAATCGGATGAAAGAGATTCGATAGAGAAATTAACGTGAGAAACCAAATTTAAATTAATACAGTTATTATTCGTTGAATAAATTCTCTTTAAACTAGTTCATCTTTGCCATATTAATATCGAATTTTTACCACGATTGAATTAATAAAACAGAGGGGAAGTTAATTTTCTCCGCGACGGCGCACTCGATCAATGCAAATACCGTAAATTAATAAATCAGCGAGTGACGTGTTTTAAAAAAAAAATTCACTAATCCTGCCTTCTGGTTCAAGATCGCAGCTAATCGACGTATTTACATTCCTTTTTTATTCGCTCCGTCTACCTCACTCTACACTCAACGATACTATCTTTCGAAGGTATCTAATAATTCGACTCGTTGCTCGTGGCACGAAAATTAGCCGCGCGTCTTTATTACTCCGCTTCGAGTCCGGCTCGACTCGTTGAGCTCGCAATTATTATTCTTCTTCTATTTTTTTTTATTCTCCCGCGTGCCATCGATCCAAGAAACACGATCGTTATCCCGAACGGTTAAGCGGACTGGTATGCGCGCGTTTGAATTACAACAGTTACGTAACGTTAATCGCAATTACGTCGATAGTCGAACGCGAGGCGGGGCAGACGAACAGATAAGATACCCTCTCTCGAACCAGACGAATCCAATTATTTGCCGATCGAAGTATTCCGCTCGACCTGCATCCGTAAAACTTCCGTCATCGAGAGATTCCGGTGAACGATAAAAGAGAAAAGAACTCTGTCCAAATGCAAGCGTGAGAAATGCCGAGCGGATCGCGATACGCTGAAAGTAGGTAAACGATGAACCGAGATCGCGAAGCGTCTTAAGACTCCAACGAAATTTAGTATATCCAGGAATCGTTAGTAGCGCGTGAGACAGATTTTCTGTTGGACCGACCCTTTCCACGATAGTTTCACCTGCCCCGGAATAGAATCTTACGATTAGCCACCCATTGTCTCTCGACTCTACGCACATTCGTTTATTCGTTGCTGCAGTGCCTCCCCCCTCCCACCCAACGACGCGTAATTCTTTTCACTTTCGCGCCAATTCTCGTCTCCGCGCTCTAGGTTCTTTTCCGCTCGCGAATCTAATAAAAAAAATAAAAAAAAACACCGTTTTGGTTCACTAACCCGTTTTCTTTCCTGGATTCGTCCGGTAGACTCGGTACTTTCACTAGGAAAGCGATCGAACTGTTGTTGTTGTTTTTTTTTATTTCAAACTCTCCGTTACGGCATTTTTCGTAATTTTCGAAAGGACGAATTAATTCGAATGTACGTACGCTTCCAACGCGCGTCCTCGACGTTCGCGTTACGTCTACCTGTAGACGCGAACAATCGCGTTTACTCCAGTTCCGCGTGAAACCTCGATCCGTCGGATTAATTAGATCGAAATCGATAGACGTGTTACCCGTTGAGTCTCGCAATCTCCGAACGCTATCCTTGCATTTCGAAGGGATCGGGATAATGCGAACTCGATAGCGAGAGTATTTTAAGGCGATTAGACTTACGTCCAGCTAGAAACGATCCAGAAACTCTGGCTGCAGAATATATATGTATATTCTATTCGAGCGTCGGGACGTCCATCGCGAGCGGACGACAGACGACGCCGTAATTAAGTTTCGTATCGAATGGATGAAAAGCTCGAAAGTGGGTCTCGGAAATTGGCGTTAGTTGCACTCGTTTTTCTTCGACGTTCGACCGCTAATTTACAATGTCCACGGTTGCGCGGCAGTTTCGAGGGAACTCGAGTCACAGCTCGATGAACCGTTCAGCAAAATTTATCGTCGGAGCTTCTATCTAATCTAATCGATTTCACCGCCTACAGCACCGATCCGCGTCGACGGGGACGGAGTTAATTCCCCCCACCTCCCGCAACATTCTTTTTTTTCTTCCACTTTTTTTTGTTCCTCTTCCGTCGTGATCGAATCGACGATCTAATCCGTGACTCCGTTTCACTCGCGTAACTGTCAGCGCGGCACAATATTTCCACCTCTCGAGGAACGGCAATTTATTAACAGGTCGAACGATCGATGTTACCCGCGGACTCGAGTTTCTTTTATAACCGAGGTTTCGTGCGATTCGTGGAAATCTTGTAATCGCGAGGTTCAATGTTTTCGGCGGAGATCACTGCGGCGCGTTAGTTTTCTTTTTTTTTGACCTCTCAATAGCAGGGGGATAGAAAAAGTCAATGAAAAGTCTTTGGAAATGCCACTCCCGTATTCCGCGGTAACGATTCCCCGCGAACGCATAGAGCTAGATACTGTTTTTCAGGTGAAAATCGAGGTCAAACCGAGGTGCATTAACCGAACTAGGATACGATGCTCGTGCACCGATAAACACCGCCACTGCGCGCATACGTATAACCCTCCGTGTAGAAAAAAAATGCGATTCGATCTTTCTACGTATCGAATTAACAAAGTTCATCGCGGGTCAAACTGTCGCCGCTACGAGTCGTCCGAATACCGCGAATTCTACGCGAGTATAATTGCGGGGATTAAAAGCGAATCGAACCTTTTCCCGATCAGGGTTTAACTGTGATAGCGTCGGACAATGATGTATCGTTGTTAAGAAGATGTATGGATAGATGGTGCGTTACTATTCGTATCGCGAGAGAACTTTGTTTTAAAATAAATTGGAAATCCATGGGGAATAATAGTTCACGGTAGGTACACGTAAAAGGTTCCCTTTTTAAAACGAGTCCACACAGAATGCTCCTAACATTTTAACGGACACTGTTAAAAGATTTCAAAAATATTCAAAAGTACAATGTCGAAACACAGTACCTGTATTTTTTTTCTTTTACTATAAAAACATTCAGCATGTTTTAGGAGTACGGACTATATAAAAAAAAATTTTTATAAAAATGTTGGTTACTGTGTTTTGACGTTGTACAGCTGAACTTGACTCGGTATTTTTCGCTTATGTACAACTTTCTTGATCGGCACTAAAAGGATTGAATAAGTTTTTAAGATTCGATGTCTCAAAGACGACTTCTTACTATTCGCATCGCGAGAGAATTTTTTCTAAAAATAAATTGAAATTTCTCAGTGAAAAATGGCTAGCGGTAGACAAAAGTAAAAGTTTTGCTCTTTAAAACTGATTCGGACAGAATGCTTATAAAATCTTATCACATAAAATTACAAAATTTCCAAAAATCTTTAATTTTGTCGACCAACGTGCGTCAACTTTGCTCGGTATTTTTCGTGTAGGTACAACTTTTCGGTCGACGGCGAAAGAATTAAAGCGCGCCCGGGAAGTACGCGACAGTCATAATTGGTTGTCATAATAACGATTCGTCCGGCTGGTAGAAATGGGCGACACCGTAGCGCTAATTGTTCCCCGCTAGTGTTCCTTCGCCTCTGCTCCTTCGGCGATTCTTTAAAACTAACGGAAGCATCGCGGTATAACGAAACAGCGAAATGATTTTATCTCACTCACGATTGCGACGCTGGTAAATTATAACGAGCTTTAGACGACCTACCAAAACACGGGAGGTTGCTTTAAGGTAGACGTCCACAGGTCCGCATCGTGCGCATCGGACGGATTACATTAGTTTGTGGTAGTGCGTCCACCGTATCCGTGGAATACACAAACTAACTAATATGATCCGTCCAATGCGTACGATGCGGAATCGTGGACGTCCACCTTTAAACGCACTTGCAAGCGCGTCGAGATAATGGAAAAGCGTATTTTACTTTGAGTATTTTATCGATTCGC
This sequence comes from Pemphredon lugubris, assembly GCA_933228935.1. Lineage (NCBI taxonomy): Eukaryota > Metazoa > Arthropoda > Insecta > Hymenoptera > Crabronidae > Pemphredon > Pemphredon lugubris. Next base: position 66,468,740 of record OW121815.1, read on the forward strand.
CCCTTCGCAGTTATCGGTCCCACGGTAGGAATACCAGGTTGTTACCTTTCGGTAAAATGGTACCGAGGCGTACGATGCGCTCTCCGCTACACCATGCCGGGGAAAACGTAAAAGTACAGCCGTAATTTACCGCCCGAGACACACGGATCTCCACTCGTGAGCGGATAATAAGTTATAATGCATATTATTTCTGAAAGCGAAAGCTTCTAATGCAACCACCTGTCACGCTTGCATTATTGCAAAACCGATGAGAAAGCAAGGACTCGCTTTCCTCGCTGTTTCGTTACAACTTTAGCATGCTCGATAAAACTGCGTTGTTAGGAGTCGGAATTCAGTTTCCATTTGCGACCATCGCGCTCGAGTTACACCTGGATATTGTCACCCATTCGGAACAGTAGTTTGTATAACTATAGAGTATTCATTTTATAATATCACACGTAGAAACTAACGCGCAAAATATTATTACGAATCGTCATTCGTAATAGTACTTTTCGATCTTGATCTCTACCTTTGCTATCCGCGAAATATTATATTTACACCATCCTCACCGCACCATGAAAGTAAACAAAATTCAAGACCACTGATTCGGGGTGAGAGTTCAACCGTTAAGTTTAGCCCGCGAATGTTTTGATATAGCCAAGAGAGGAATAAGTGGCAACGATAAAAGCGTTCCCTCGAGGAACGTATCGAATTAATTTCGAGCCAAGAATACAGACGCGTATGGTTTGATTTATTTTGACATCGACGTTGCGCGATCGCTAAACAAACTCCCCGCCGTATCGGGTAGGTGCCAAAAATATCGGTCAAGCGTTAAAGATGCCCAACGATGTCTGTCCGAGACGATTCTCCCGCGAACGAAACTACTCGTCTATGAGTCTATTTCACGCTGAGCTCATCTGTAATTAGCGTAACTCGGTGACGCGCGTACGCCTCGTCGAGAGAAGAGGGAATCGCTCTTTCAAAAGTACCTTCGTCGCGAACCAACTTCTCGGCAAATAAAGTTCTTAACGCCGAAAGAACGGTAATTCGATCGTGTTCCTGCGGCTAATGGATTCGCGGAAGTCACTCGTACCTTCGTGAAAAGTTACTTTTAGAGAGCGAACGTCGGCGAGCATGAAAAAAAAGAAAAAAAATTGTCGAAATTGTATGTAGCGCGCCAACTAATTGTACGAACGTCGCACTAGATCGTATCGGATTAATTACACGGAAAGAATCATTCGTTGTCGGGTGTCGTCGATCCTGGAGAATTTGCGTGGCCCGCAACACCGCGATTCCCAGTGCGAATTGCGGAAAAACGATGCGTCGTTCGTAATTACCGTACGTACGTATGTACGTATGGATCGTCCTATCTGGCGCAACGCTGGGCGAATTGTTCGTTTAACGCGATCACGAGAGCTGTCTGTCCGTGACGGGTGCAGCGCGAAACCTGTGACGGATATTTTTTAATCAGACGCAGTCGGCCATGCGTCTGGAACATAGCCGTTTTGGAAATGTACGCCAGTATTTATTTGATCCGGGGATATTCATGGAAAATTGGGAGAACGAACGCGGAGAGAGCTGCCAGAGATAGAGTGACGAATGTTACGCGGGATGTTCCATTCGAAGTATACTTATATCCCATATATGGGACGCGTGTACGCCGAATTTCATTGAAATCGAGAAATACGGATTCGAAAGGTTTCCTCGCGAATGAACGGCGGCGATTAGATACGCGTTACCTCTTGCCAATTCGATATTGCGAAACGATAGCAAGAATATCAGCAGGAAAGCGGCGAGGAAGATGCATTCTGCCGTTTCACGATACTCTGCCGCGGAGCATGTATAGGGCTATTGTGCATTGTCCGTAAGAAGGAGATAACCGAGAGGAATAGAGAAGAATTTCCTTTCACTTAAACGCATCCTCCACGAGGACTCGTAATGGAAACGAGACAATAGCCTCCGCGAGGAACTCAGCCAGTATTTTTTCAATCTTTACCGTATCTCGACCGGTCTTTACCATATCGTACAGAGTGGGCCAGGGGGAGTAGTAGAATCGGCCGAGAGATGACTCGAAAATGTGGAACACCATTTTTTCGTACATAGCTTCGTTGGCGATATAATGGAACTGAAGAATTTTGGGAATTTGAAATCATAATTATCGACCTGCTGTATTTGTTAACGAATCTTTGGAATCGCTGTCCGAGTAGCCACTTACAAAACTATTGCTCGGATAAAAAAAATTTATTCAACGTTTTCAGATTATCTGTGCACATAGAATCATCTTGTGTCAATTTGCAAAATTTTTGTTTGTACCTCGCTTCGTCGCATAGATAATCGAATTGAAGAATTTCGCAATTTTAACAATTTTAAATCATAATTACCGATCTATCTCATTTATTAATTAACGAATGGTTGGTAACGCTGCCCCAGTTGTCGCGTACAAAACTGTTGCTCGGACAAAAAAGATTTATTCAACGTTTTCAAATGATCGTTGCACGTACAATCGTCTCTTGCCTGGTCGCACCATTTGTCCTGGCTCATTCAGTACATATCTCCATGATAAACGAGTCCCGCGGCGCGTCTCGTCGACAGATGCAATTTTCCGAAAATCATTCGAAGCTGCGCGGAAAAAAAACAAACCCTTTCGCGTTCGCGGGCACGACACAAAGCGTCGCAGGAAACGATTCGTTCGGAGTGTGAACAAAAAAAAAAAATCGCGATTCGTTCCGCTCGTTTGCACAGCGACGAGGAGCGGAGGGAATAGCAACATCCGGGATAGAAATGCACGTCCCCAAACGGAAGTCCGAGGGAGACCGAGGCAAACGGGAGATAGGCGAACGAACAGCTGTGTAGATTGCCCGACGCGCGTATGATAATCGAAATGCCCCGAAACGCAGGCAAATCGAATCGTACGCGCGGTCCGCGGTGAATTTTCGTTCGTCTCGACGGAACGGTAATTGAATGAAACCGATTGTTCATTAGCCTGTGACGCTGGCGCTCGCGAACGTACGAATCGTACATGAATTTATGACTTATCGAGCACGTACGATCGCGCCCGGCCGAATTATCGATGAACGTGCAAAATAGAAAACCGAAGGGAAAGGAAAGAGTAGGAGTTGTTCTCATTAAAATTCTCGACGTTGCGGTAATTAAATTTTGTCCGTAGTTACGGGGCCGATATTCAGCGTTCGTCGACGGAAATTTGTGTAGCGTCTACGATGTACTAGCATGCACCTAAGGGGAGAGAAAGAGAGCGAGAGAGAATACGTAGATGTAAAACATACGCCGTGGAGGATATCGATACTTTCACTCGATATCGATTAACGACTTACTTCCCCGAAGCGAGGGAGTTATCCGACAAATTTTGCTCTTCCCTCCGTACTTCATCATTTTCCAATAAAATCACTATCTCGGTCACTTCCCTCTTCTAGAGAAACTTTCCGCTGACTTCGAAACAACGAATCCAAGACGGGAAGGGATTGAAGATTAATTTTGTGTCGCCCCGTGTTTCTTCCGGGTGAGCTTTCGGGGCGAAGAATGCAAAGAGAAAGAACAAAGTGTACCCGATGCACGTCGCGTCGGCTCGCTCGGAATGCGTACTATTCCTGGAGATTCCCGTGGGACTCGTTGCTCGTGTTCGCGAAAAATTTCGTTCCTGGTTGCGTTTCTGGTTTAAATTCGACGCTGTTACCGACGGGACCGAATTAGCTATTAAGCAAAACAAACGTGCGCTTTGGGCATTCGAAGGAAACGGGAACCACGGAAACTTTATTTTAAGATTTATTATTATTGACGTTTCAAAGTAGACAAACATAGAGGCATCAGAATCTTTTGAACGCTCACGGTCTTGCGAATTATTAATTCGTCCTCGACTCTGATTAAGTGATAGGTGTTCCGAGAAACAATTATTAAGTGGTAAACACGAAAATACGCGTTGCGTTTTCCCCCAAAAGTTAGCCATTATAAAATTTATCATTGGACTCCCGACGCGACGGTCTATTTTTTTCATTCTCTTATCAGCGATAATATTCTCACTGAAACGCAATTTATTCGAGAATCAATCGCCTTTATGTTATTGCACAATTGCAACGCAACCGAGAAGAGACGGTACATCGGAATCAATTAAAAAAAGGACAAAAAAATTAGTCGATCCTGCCAGGATTCGAACCTGGAATCTTCTGATCCGTAGTCAGACGCGTTATCCATTGCGCCACAGGACCGTTTCTGGCGAAATTCTTCTGTTCTACTACTAAAATTTCCTAAATCCACTCGATACTTATATTTAATTAATTTTAGCTATATCTTGCTGCTTTCCAAGCAAAATCATCGAGCACCTTGCTAATCGTAAGATAGCGTTTATAAGACAGATTTTAAATTTAGCCGTTTGATGAGACATCGGATAGACCGGAAAACACTGACTTTTAGAAATTCAATAATCGGTACTCGCACCCTGACATTTAAGACTAACATTAACGACGTTAAGCAACCTACGCGAATGCGGCCAACTTTCCCGATGTGCGATCAACGATTCCGACCTTATTAGCGAAACCGAGAATAGCATAACCGTCGGTGATTTTTTAGAAATGCATCATAACACGGCGAGAATCATAAGTGGCATATAAACACGACTGGTCTTGCTCTTTAGTTGCGACACGTTTGATATTTCATTCTAATCGTACGCAAGGACACAAACTTCATTTAAATACGTTTCACGCGACTGAACGTAAAAGTTCCGTTGGTTTTCTAATAACCAATACGCGATCCGTTCGACTTCAAACTCTGTCAACAAAAAGCCGCTATCGGAAATTAACACAAAAAATTACGACCGTAATACGATTGTTCGAAACGTAGACCGACGGACTTGGTCGAACATGAAAAACTTCTACCGATATATTAACCGTCACACGAATCCTCTTCTCGTGTATTTACTAACTAGTCAAACGAACGTAATAATTATAAACGACAATTTCTCGCGTTCGTTTGAATCAGAATAACACTGTGCACAACGATGGCACGAGCTCTGATGGACTTAAAAACACTGCGTGCCTGGCGTTAACGTGAATGCGGTCAAACATCGATTTATCGTAACCGTAACGATACGACGTAAATTCGAAATGAAAAGCTATCGCACGCGCTCCGATGGAACGAATCTAGGAGCCGCAATGTGTCATAATCCAAGCACGTTCCACCATACACGAATCGAATACAAAAACTTTCGAGACAATACCCCCGTGACACTTCCGCGAAGTGTAAGAAAAAAAAGAAAAGAAGTCGAATCGCGAGAAACAAACGGCTGATCGACACTATCAACACGATCTCTCTCTCACTCTCTTCCTCTCCACGCTTCAATACCTCCTCAGCAACAATCTTATCACTCACTTTTCTATCTTTCAACGATGATTAATACACACCCAGGAAAGCAATATTCCCCCGTTGTCTGTGTTAGTACGAGCGGTAAACATTCGGCGATAGAGAAGCAATGAGCGATGGTTCGGGTGTTCCGTTGAGACACTTTAATTCATTGACTAACGTCAATGTCACCCCGTTACTGGCCCTCGAAAATAGGAGGGTGCCGATCAGGTGGGAAGGAAAATTCGGAAAAATCGCCCGTCGCGCGTTGCCATGGACAAAGCATTGCTCTCCACTCACCCTGATTAAGGAGATGAGTAACGTCAATCGCCGGGACACACGCGGACTCGTTCAAAAATTCACGAACCAAAGGGAAACGCGCCGAGAGCTGTCACGAACCATCGTTACACTCGCCATTTTGGTTTACACTGGCATTCGGGAACGAGGAGCGAGGTGTTTTACGTTTTGTACGCATGCGCTCGACAGGTGGCTGCCCGGGAGTTGAGTGTATACCTGTACCGCGATGCGTGATATTCCGAAACCGGGTTCCCCTTTGATTCCTTCTTTTTCTTCAATGACCCGTCAAGGAATTTCTGAGAATGATCGAACCCGCCGAGGAAAACTTAAGCGTTACGTACGGAAAACAATCGGATCGGTAGAAGAAGCCGTTGAAGAAGAAATTGTTTCGGATTTCGTTCGTTCCACGGAATGTATTGATAAGAAGTATGGAGATGAATTGCGAACAAAGATATCTATGTTGGGAGTGGGGTTGTTAATAGATTTTTTTATATTGAATAACGTGGTATAATAAATTTTATAATTGTCCACTCAGAATTTGATTTTTGGTATCGTGCAATATCACTATTCGCATTGCGACGGAATAGCATATATTTTCGCAAATTTATTTTCGCGATCCTGTCGATACAAGTTCGGAGTGATAGCAATCTCAGAAATTCCAATCGAAGTTTGTTTAAAAAGTAAAAACAACCAGAGTTTTTTTATTCTGTAAAATAAAGTTCGTTGCGCCCTTATTCGATTTGTCGAATTAATAATTCAACTCTGGTTTTCTTCGACGGATAATAAATATTATTACATTTTATCCAAACATAAGATTTGGATTTCTGTGTGGGTACAGCACAGGAAATTTAATAAATTCGGTTACTACAGAATTCTGTTACAAGTATCAAGCGTTTCTACCTAACCGATCGTAGGTTGGATCGAACTCTCAACTAGATTTCTACAATGCAGACGAACCTAGTCACTAGACACTAAGTATTGTTGTTTATCGGGGAAAAGTACAAAATTACTCGTTGGTTTTTCAAATAAGATTAATGCCAAATAAGGTTAAATTTAATTAGTGGTGTGTCTAATTTCCATATAACTCTCAATTGTAATATATACAATTATTACTATGAAATGAAATTTAAAAAACCCTTGGATTTCAATCGTGAAACAGACCAATGAAGAAATCTATTATTCCATCGCTAAGAAAGAAAGTCGTTATACGACCCAAAGTGCAAAGCAACAGGTGTAGAACAAGCAGAAAGATTTATTGGATGGTGATTGGCTGCTGACTAAGCTAGCGAAGAAGGGGAAAGCAGTATCACGTGCCAGACAGGAGAATTGCAAGAATAGGTTCGGATGGTATTCAGGGTCTAGGCCGGAGAGACCTTGTCACATTCGCGTTTTGATTCACCATCTCGATCCTGTTCTGATAACCGTGTTCGTGTTTTAATAATATAATAGGAAACTTTTGTAAAATTTGACCGGTCACTACACCCCTGCTACCCTTCGGTGTTGTTAGTAGTCCACGGGCACCAAATATCTTTGGACGGCCCTGGATATCGGTTGTATGTTCTGTATAAGTCTGTTCGCCAGAAAACCCCGTGAAATATTTCTCCGTAAATATTTTAACAATGCGAAGCAGCGCATCCACTCTTTTAAAATAATATGTGTAGAACGTTTCATTTGGGCGTACGAGCGACCATTATATTTCCCATAGACTGATTTATCGTCCCATTGCTACGATATTCGGTTTCCACGAGTTAGAATAATACCGCGTTTGCTGATTGTTCCATATATGATGCGATTAAAATTCGGGCGCTACAATCGAGAATGATCGGGATTGTCACACAGAGTTAATCCTTTCCTGGTCTGTAGGTAGGTAGCGCTGTTATTCGTGAAAAATTAGATTGGAAACTGCTGTATGTTAAATGGTGTCCATTGGAGTTTATGGCCACAAGAATATATTGGACACCGTTGAACTTATGGAAAATGTAATTATTATTGCTCTTGTATGATGCTACATACTCATATTTTATCAAAATATCGCTATTTCGTTGATTCTTATATCTAGTTAAATTTTCTTTCTGAGTATAAAGAAAAAGAATTAGAAGCCAATTTCTAAATAAAATGCCTTTATTTATGATACCTTGATGCTTCATATTATTTAAGAAATATTATTCAGGCCACGTTATTTATTTAATTTATTTACACGAATACTCGATGGAGATGAATTTTTATTTTCTCACGGTTGGTACTAGTTTTGAGCCCACTGCAATTTTTCGTACAGGCCAATCAGCATTCTAGAAACAAAGGTGCGTGTTCCAATTCGAATGTTTAAAAATACACGGAAAAATCGTCGATAAAAATATCGACACGTAATTCAGATCGGCAAATGCAAAATATTTTCGATTACTCAACTCTGATTTGAATCGCTCGTAAGTGGAACGTTATCAAAAGAGGAGGAACGGTTTCTCTGTGAGAATTCCTCTTAACGTGCAATCGATGCGCCATCTCCGGTATACGAAGAGACAGTGCGCTAGTTAGTGCGCATTAGTGCGTTCGCCGATCACAGAGTGTATCGTGTATCGTGTATCCGAGCATATACATTAGTTGCCAAACGTGTATTTATGATTGCTCAAGTTTGTATACTCGTGCCATCCTCGCCGTTGCATTTCCTCGATTTCTGCGGGTGCCCGAACCTGGACGGGTCCGGGAAGCGTCGGGAACGTGGATATAAGTGCGCACTAGCGAAAGAGTTATGGGGGACGCAGCGATGAATGTCGCAGCGTCCGGTGGCGGCAGTCAGCATGTCGTCAAAGAAGGCTGGCTTCAAAAACGCGGTACTACTTTTCATTCCTAGAATAGTTGGGATTTTGGCTTTGTTTTTAGTACGATTGCACCGGCATTGCATCCGGACAGTTCTCCTCATTGTCGTTTAATATATGTCATCGGTCGGGCATTGTTTTCTTTTTGCCGAAAACGTCAGGAATTGGTCGGACGGAGTTTCTTCGCTGCAGGGATGTTTTCTGTTACGTTTTATACTCGGCATGTTAAAGTTCGGACAATTTGGTCTTTCTTTCGTTCATTGAGCTTAAACTGGACACTGATGATTATGTTCTGCGACTTGACGGCATGGGTTTGGTTTCGACGATGATCGTTGACTATGGATAGAGTAAGTCTTGTGATTTATTTTGCAGGGGAGCATATTAAAAACTGGAGATCGAGGTATTTTGTATTAAGGGACGATGGTACGCTGGTTGGTTTTAAAGCAAAACCGGATCAACAAATGGCAACGGCGGCTCAGCCGTTAAATAACTTTACCGTTCGTGGTTGTCAGATAATGTCTGTTGACAGACCTAAACCGTTTACGTTTGTTATACGAGGGTTGCAGTGGGCTGCTGTGATCGAAAGGACGTTTCACGTAGAGACGGAGCAGGAGAGAGAGGATTGGGTGGCAGCTATTAGGTTTGATTCGTTCCTATTTATTAAACAGACTTTTTGAAGTCCGTGGTATCGAAAAAGTCTTTATCGATAGGTACGTAGCCACCAGATTAGCGAGCGAAAAGCAACAGTCGCTGCAGTCGCAGATGCAACACTCCTCGTCGTCGGAAGATGTCGATATGGAATCGTCTAGTGGAGGCAGGTCGGATTCCTGTAGTACCATAGGAGTAGTGCCTGATTTGGACGGAGGTAGTATCGATGAACTATCCGCGAAATTCAGTGTTCAAGGAACTTCGAGTAGTAAGAGTACAGGGAAAAAGAAAGTAGTACGTATAAGGTACCAATGGACTGTTTACTCTCTTTTAAAGCATCGATGCGCTAATGCTGTATTATATTAATTACAGACCCTCGAAAATTTCGAGTTCCTAAAAGTTTTGGGTAAGGGTACTTTTGGAAAAGTAATTCTTTGCAGAGAAAAGGCAACAGGGCACTTGTACGCTATAAAGATTTTACGAAAAGAAGTGATCATCCAAAAGGATGAGGTTGCACACACGCTTACAGAGAATAGAGTACTGCGCACTACTAATCACCCGTTCCTAATTGTAGGTTCAACAGAAATTACTTCCAATACTAAATCAGTATGCTTAAACAATATTTCTTGACTAATTTATGGTTAATCTTAAATTAAATTCGTATTCCTACGTTTCCCTTCATCTAACTTTTAATTACGATAATCGATCTTTAACCATTTTTATCAATTTCCAGTCCTTAAAGTATAGTTTTCAAACAGCAGACAGACTGTGTTTTGTAATGGAATACGTGAATGGCGGGGAATTATTCTTTCATTTGAGACGCTCTCGAGTCTTTGGTGAGGAGCGTACTCGATTTTATGGAGCTGAAATTATTTCGGCTTTAGGGTATCTTCATTCACAAGGTATTATATACCGCGATCTCAAATTGGAGAATCTTCTCTTAGACAAAGATGGTCATATAAAAATCGCTGACTTTGGATTGTGTAAAGAGGACATAACGTATGGTACGTATAACATATAATACTTTGCATCCTGTGGAATCGGAATAGATTTGGAAATAGGCCGAAAATATTTGTAATCCCATAGGAAGAACAACAAAAACGTTTTGCGGAACACCAGAATACCTCGCGCCAGAAGTGCTCGAGGATAACGACTATGGAAGAGCAGTGGATTGGTGGGGAGTAGGTGTAGTTATGTACGAAATGATTTGTGGTCGATTACCTTTTTATAACAAGGACCACGAAAAGCTGTTTACCCTTATCGTGATGGAAGATGTAAAGTTTCCCAGGGCCATTAGTAACGAAGCTAGAGATATGCTCGGTGGTGAGTAAGAAAACGCTCCATCAATGTTTCCTCGATCTACGTACGTTATTTGAATCTCTTACTTTGCTCGCAGGATTGTTGATGAAGGATCCAAGTAAAAGACTTGGAGGTGGACCTAATGACGCTAAGGACATAATGGCCCATGCGTTTTTCTCGACGATCGATTGGTCGGAGCTTGTACAGAAAAAAATCCCCCCTCCGTTCAAACCCCAAGTATCTTCGGACACCGATACTCGATATTTTGATAGCGAATTTACCGGCGAGAGCGTCGAACTTACGCCGCCCGACCAGGGCTTCTTGGGCAGCGGCGGGGGATTGAACTCGATAGCGGAGGAGCAAGAACATTTCCCTCAATTTTCGTATCAGGAAAGTCACTCTGCTGCAACTTCTTCCATCGTTTCCATTAATCACTGACAGTATCAAGCGTTTCCTTTAGTTTATGTTTTGAGATGTGTGGTCATATGCATAAAAAAGTCGGCCAGAGACGTTTGATCAGGACGAGGAGAGTATTCGCGGATTATCTGCCGTTAAAAAAAAACAGGCAACAAAAAATATATATAAGAAACTTGTTCGAAAGCAGATTAATCGGAATATCAGTTTTCGCTGATTTACGATGCTTTTTTGTGCATCTTAAAAGGTTTTAACACATATCTCCAATGGCAGATCAGATTTTGTGCCGCGGCGCGCGGCACCCTACACGTAATTTACTCATTAAAATTGTACATGAAAAATTATGTACCATAAGATCCAATTGAGCTAATACTATTTATACCTGCTGAGTAGGTTTGCGATCGTGTAAGGGGGATTGGATTTTTGTCTTAAAAAAAAAGACCGACAAGTTAGCTTAAGTTTATCACCCCTCTATTACGTTACATTGTCAACAGTGATACCTCTTCAACGCAGAAGAGCAATACTTCATAAATATAGTTACATCCATCTGTTTAACGAAAGTGGTGAAATCGACACTTTCTGGCTTCAACGACGTCAACTCCATTACAGTAATTTTTGTGCCAGGGCAGTCCGTTCGTTTTAATTCATCAAGCGACTGCTGCGGCGAAGACCGAAGTAGTAAAGTACATCTCGGTCAAGGAGCCAACGAATTTCGCGAAGTGCTTATCCAGTTTGAAAGTAGAAACGTAAAAAAAAAAGAATAACAGCTTTAAGCGAGCTATTGTATAAAATTCAAAGATCAGTCGTTTAGCATAAAAAAAGAATGCAATTTTTTCGTTGCAACTAGTGTAATGCCGAATTAGGCAAGTGTATTTGTTTCTTTTCCTCTTTCACAAGGGCCACGCCATTCATCATGTATCATTGGCAAATAATGATTTATTGTGAGAATCAGATGGAAATACAAAATGCTACAGTAATATTATATTATATGCTATAATGATTATATATACATATATTTATATTTTAACAATTAAAGGATTATATTGTACGTAGGCATTATTAATTTCCATCTCATTTTGCGCTTAACCAGACTTTTGTAGTTTCTCTGTGCGGGAGCCGGGAGAATTTAAGAAGGTAGAGACTTAATAATCCATGATTCCAGATATGTGCAGATAATATATAATTTCGTTATCTATCATACAAAGAAGTGTGTGGTTGACGCTATCGAGTCAGCAAAAGGAAAAAAATAATTTTCGAAATATGTCTCTATAAACTTCAGTTGTTACGTTGGAACTGAGTTGTCTTCTCTACTCGTCGTCAAAGTATTCTTCCGAATATCGCGGAAAAACGTTATCCTTCACAAGCCAAACTTGATCTAAAACGGCGCCTTCCTTATCGTCCGATACCTATATTGTCGAATACGAGACAAAATTAAATGACGATTCACTTTCCTTATATCCTATTTTTTCTTTTTTTGTTCAAATCATTGTGTACCTGTTCCAGATAGAGATGAGTCCTATTGAACGCCTTCATCCTCGTGTATCCGTAATCCGAGCTACGATACGCTGACCACGTTGGTCTTTGCGGGACAAATTTCTCTCTACCCTCCTTGCATCCGGCTGATCCAGTTACTATATGTACGGGTGCTTTGTAATTCCTGTATGGTTCGTCGAAACTACCATTTTGTACCTACGATTATTTTCATTTCCTTCGTTATTTTACTGTGCCTGGTAATTCTATTCTTTAAGATCACTAGTATTTGATTGAGAACATTACCTTGAAGTCGTACATGGGCCACATGCGCTCGTAACTGTGCTCGTGCGCCCATAACGATAAATCTACTTTGTGCTTGAAGAAAAGATCTTCGAGACCGAACCAATTTAAAAACGGCAACCCGACCCTCACGAGACTTTGATGATTCGTGCAATCATCCGCGTTCGCGTTACTGCAGTACATTGGTCTGTGACCAAACGTTACTATCCACGGCTGCTTTGCCCTGAAATTAATGTTGCGTTATCTCTCATTGGATAATGATAAAGCACCAAGTGAACCTACCTATTCTCAGGCTCATTTGCTTTATCTAAATCTTTCTCCAACCACTGATACTGTTTGACCAGCTGTTTTATACCATAATTCATAAAGTAGTAAGCTTCCGTTTCTATGGCTACAAAGTGTACGGGGCCTACATTAAAGCTGTACCACAAGCCTTCCGAATCACCAGGCATTGTAAATCGTGCCCTGGAGTGGGATACAAAAGTTGTATTAAGAATTAGTTTCTTTTCTCGTTGATAACGTATGATCTTCAGGATTTACACGAACTCACCTGTAATTGCTAAAGTTGTAACGTTCTTCGTGGTTACCAGGTACTGTCATATAAGGTAAATAAGCAGCGACGCCTTCTATTTGACGCATGAATTCATCGCCAACTCTTGCGTCGTCTGTGTGCATATCATATGCAAAATCTCCTACGTGTATGGCAACGTCGTAGAGACCGCGCTGTGCCTCTTCTTGGAGTCTGGATAAACTTTGAGCATTTTCATTTCCCATGTCGCCAAATATTACCACTTGCGGCGACCACTCTGCTGAATCTTCCAGTGCCGTTTTCACGTAGAACACATTGGACCATCCATATTTGCTTCCACAGTGATAAACTGTTTTGAAAAAGGTTTAACGTAGAATCCTGTATTTCACTGGGATGTCTAACAATGCGAAAAAGTTAATCAATCTTACTGTATTTGCTGTTGGGTGATAAATTCCTCAGCCATACTCTGTGAATATATTGCCTTCGTTTCCGTGGTCCACCGTCTACAAAGAGACTAGAATTTCCTGTGGCTGTAAGAATGAGTCCTCCGATTCCATATTCGACTACTGACTCCTCCGTATCATTCTTTGTGCTCCATGTCACAACAATATCATGAATGTCATCTAAAATTATTGCGTCTTATAGATATCCTGTTCCTACATTAATTAGTTCTCCGAACTTTGGCTAAACGAACTTCTTCAATCCAATTAGGAGTATGCGAAGAAGAAGAATACATGGAACAAGAATTCTTACCACCGTAAGCAAGGTGCACAGCTTCGGGTTGATAGTGAATAACGTCGGAGAGCGTGAAAGAAATTAAACTCAAAAACGCCAGCGCAATAGACAATTCCATCTTTGATCTGGTCGTTTGTTAACTATAATTACTACTTGATCACGATGACACTAATTTATTCCGTATACGTGCCTGTAGCGTCAACTCTTGTAGGTTTCAAGCGGATAGTAAAATCGGAGCATCGCGTACGAGGACTTCGTCGCACACTCTAATCACACAATGGAACGAATTTATCATGCGGCGGACTTTTGTTCATGCGGAACAGTATCGTTCGGAGATCAAATGGTGAAAACAATGACTCAAACGTTGAACAAGGAAGCGTTTATCAGTTCCGTTTGAAAACATTATATTATCGCGTAACCGTATCGCACACTGACACGCTGGTGCCAAAATTGTCGATATCAAAACATTCTTATCCTCCCCGCACGATACTGAACGTTATCGTTGGATTCCGAAAACAATCAGTTTACAGCGCGGGGGGAAGGACATCACGCGTTTGTTTTGGCGAGATCACGCGATGAGCAACTTCGGGCGTTGGATCGCACGATAGCGCCACCATGAGGATTTACACGATCCAGGTGCAACGAAGATGCGGATATCCTGAGATAGATCTTGCGACCCGGAACTGTCTTATCCTTCGCAATAAAACGTAATACCTCCTTTTTCTCTTAATTCTCAAATTTTCAATTTAAATTCACCAACTCGTTAATGAAATCGGTCGATAAAATTGTTTCAGCGAATTGCACAGGTTGCGATGGACGTTCAGGGAAGATATTGCAGAGCGCACTATCTAGAGAAACAATAATTTATCCATTGTTCTATCCGACGTGCAAATTGGTAGAGAATGTCCAGTGTGCTTTCGCAGAATATTCGAATAGTTTCGACGGCTCGTCACGCGTTACGAATCGATCTCGTCCGCGGAAGGGGACGAGGAAACGATAAACCGACGAAACGTTGGTAGTTTTGCAGCGGACGAAGAATGACGGGACGGGAGATTCTTTTTATATACCCCCCGTATATCGATTAAAAGCATTCCGTTAAGCTCACTGACATTAATCGCGTAAGATGGAAGCTGGAAGAAAGTAGCGCAAGGAAAACGAGGAAGGCAATTACAGGGCTAACATCCCCTATATTGATCACGCGCTTTGCCACCCCTTTCTCTCTCTCTTCCGGCGCACGTGCGCGGACACGTTCGCACACAAGAAATGCACACGTACGTGGACGCATTCATCCCCCAATGGACATTCTCCCTCTCTCTCTCGCCCTATCTCCGACCCTCGTCCGCGAGGTTCTGACGTCGACGATTCTTTTTACGGATATTCGGGGCCACCTGACATCTGCGTGTTTTCTACGCGAAGATGACCTATTATTGTCATCGTTCGCGAGTTACAACGTGACCTCCAATTAAGTTGGTGCAGATCTAACGGAGGGGGAAAAAAAAACATTCGGTTTATAGATTTCAATTTTGAACGCGATTATTCTATTGATATCTATAATACGAAATGCAAATTGTTTAAGAGAAGAAATGGAGTTTTTGATAAACCGCGTTGGAGGTCTGATGAATGTTAAATCTGTCTATCGAAATTTATTAGAATGAAAAAAAACTGCGGTGAGCTAACAAGAGATAATGGAAACTTCATTGAGAAAAGCATCGTCAGAGTAACGAGGGGCGCTCGACGATATTTCTACCCTGAAACAGTAAATCCCGGTGGATTGACAATAAACAATTGAATACTTGGAGGACCGAGTCTCAAGATTTGCGCACACCGCAGCGATAAATTCGCAAAATTTCAAACAAAGATAGAACAAAAAAAAAGAAGAAAAGAACGAAGTATAAGAGAAACAGAACCGTGCGACGGTGGTGGTGGTGGTGGAAGGTTCGAAAGTCGTAGATAGAGGGGTTGCCGCCAAGAGAAACGACGACGGCGCCGCGGCGGACGCCACTGCCGCCGCATCGTGGCGAGGGTTGGAGACCATCGGACGACGAGGGATGTCAGGGTTGCTGCCGCCGTCAGTTAACACGCACAGGTTCACACCCATCCTCGCCGATAGTTTTCGAGTCTCCGACGTCGCGGGAAAGCCGGAGCGATCCTCTCGACTCTCGAGGTATCCGAGCGTCACGGTACCGTCGAGCAAATATCCTCCCCTGGTCCCCGGGAGCCGCGATTTTGCCATATCGCGATTAAACACAGCGGTAAACGGTCGGTGATCGAACGGGAAGAGTGGTGCGTAAACCCCCGGGGTAGAGAAGGGTGGCTGTGTATCCGATTGTCAGTCGGTGGAGGTCTCGGTAGCAGGATCGAGGGAAACGGGGCGAATGCAGCGTGTATCGAGCGGAATTCGGATGAGAGTCAGATGTTGGCCGCGATAACGGAATTCGTTGTACGTCCGAGATCCGTCCGGTGTGCGCGGTCTGTGTGTGTGTGTGTGCGTCCTCGAACGGGGACGTCGAGGGGAGAGGAGTATCCTTGAGAGCAGGAAGAGGGAGGATATAATCTCGAACATCGGGATCGGAACGACGGGCGAGGAATTGCGTAAGAGGGACGAAATAGGACGAGCTTCCTTATTATGAATGTCCTCGAGGGGAAATCGTTGTGTCGCAGGCTCGTGGCGATAGAATCGCGGTGGTACGAGAATGAGGGTAGATCGGATTAATAATACGGCCTCGTCGGAAGGAGGCAGGATAGTCGCCGCGGCTTTCGGATGCAGCACGACAGGACCGATGCGCTCGTGGACGCGAGGCGCCAGGACGATGGCCAGTGCGTGCGAGGTGGCGAGTTTAGTCGAACCTCTGATCAATAAGCCGGGACTTCAGGGATTCTGAACTCGGTGAGCGTTCGAGGAAGAGGGTGTCGTTACAAGGATGTAGGGGGGCCCATGTTCGGGGCCCCGACGAGGGTTTCCTTCAAAAAAAAAAAAAAAAGAAACCCATTCGCGCGAAGATACGCTAGAGAAAACGATCGGGTGGTGGTCTCCCTTGGATCTCGCGATCCCAGGTCGAACGAGAAGGAGACCGCGAGAAGTTCTTCCCGTGAATTCTTCCGTCTGAGCCAAACTACGCGTTTAAAGATATAGAAAAAAAAAGCAAAGCTGACGAGGAGATAACGGATCTCCTTCGATCCGAGGGCGAATATACGCGACGAGAGTATCATTATCGTCCGTGGATCCTGCGAAACGACGCGAGATCGAGGAATGATCGACGTTAAAGTATCGCGCGTTCGGTCGATCGATCGTTCGAGGAGGGAGCGTTAGTTTTGATCGTGTCTAGCCGCTCCTCGTCGCGTGGACGTTGACGGATGATTTAGCGTTTCGTTTAAGCGAATCTCCCCCCCACCCCCCACCCATCCTCGAAAGTATCGGCCGAATAATCTACGGTCATCCACGATCGCGTCGATCACCTGGAAACTGTGCGTTTCGGAATTCCGTTCGGTGGGGCGAGGGTGAGATAGAAGAGAATCAAGTGCGTGACCGTCGCGTTTTACTGAAATCTAGGCATTGTTTGGCGTTAAAAGTAGGTCGCGAGGTCGATACTACCATCAAATGCGAAGATGCGAGAGGAAACGAAGAGAATGGCACGCGGTAACGACGTTAATATCGAGGAATCGTTTTTTCGGTGATGATGGGGCGGCTGCGCGTATCGCCGACTATAATCGTCCACGTTACACGAAGATTCGTCTGAAGTGCCGTTCCTGCGAGTAATCGAAGAGAGTAGACCACGAGGAAGGAGGAGAGAGCAATCGCGAAAATGGTCGATCTAGGGGGATACATTATTATACTAATCAACCACAATGGGAAATTCAAATTGTACGGTAAGTGAGAGAGCATCGATCGCGCGACTATGCGTTTTTCTTTTTTTGCTTCATTTTAAACTTGCAGCGCGCGGTACTTTTTATTAAACGACCAGCGCGGGCCGCTTGTCGGGCACGTAGATCTTAACTATATTTTCGGAACCTACTTTTTTTGTTGTCTCTTTTTCTTTTTCTTTTTTTTTTTACACGAGATACGTTTCCGGCGAAACACGTCCGACGAGATTTTCTTGGTCTACCCAGTGTCCTGGAAACTCGTTCTTTTAATAATAAATCGTGCAGCTGACATTGTGTAGAAGCGATTGACACTTTTGAAACCGTCTGTCGGATACCGACCGCGACTACTGTTCGATCGAAAACGCCTTTTCTACTCGTGCACTCAAAACGAGTCCGTTGAATATACATATAGTCTGATCAATGCCATTTCTATCGATGTATTAACGACGCGAAGTTTATTGAAAATCTTCTCGCGCTTTCGGAAATGTGTCGAAACGTGGATCTCGGTGTGTTTCGGAATCGCGATGTTTCACTACTGGCATGCAAAACGTGTGCTACCGGAAGTTCAGGGAGATCATTAACTTCGAGTCGTTTCGAATATGCCGCAGGTTCGATGGCCGACAACGCGGACTCGTTGGAGCTGTCCCATGAAATTTTAGAAGTGAACGGCCACACCTTGGAAAATGCCACCCAATCTCAAGTCATTCACTATGTGCACGAGGTAATTATAAACGATACCCTTTGTACCCTGTTTATTAAACAATTAACCCTCGACCGGATTGTTATCGCCGTTCTCTAAATTTAATACGACAACGGTCAAGGGTTAAAAATTCGTCAACCACTACCGATTACGTTTAATTTCCTCAATTTCTTCTCAGTGCATCGAGTCGCGGACCATATCCTTGCGGGTACGGAAAAGGATTGGCAGCAAAACGGGTGAGTGACGTCCGTCAGAGACAACAATAAAATTTATCTATAAAGAAGAAAAAAAAGAAAATCATGGAACGATATTGAAGGATCCGTAAAATTTGTAAATCTAAATAACAACAAACTCAACGTGTTGGTGGGTTAGCACTCAAACTTCGAAGGCGCGCGTTGTATCGCGGCGCGGCTGAATTCGAACGAGCGGCGTTTCGCGTCGGTTCTTCGTTTCCTTTCGTCCCTCCTCGTGCCGTTCCGTCGTTTACCAGGTAAAACGCTTCAGGTGGGTTTCTCGCTTTCGGCGCGAGAACGGAGAAGGGGAAGGAGCGGGTAACGCGGTGAAATGAAAAAAAAAAGAAAAGAAAAAATCTCGATGACGGTCGCGGTACGTAAGAACACCGGCGTCGAAAACGAATTCTCGTTCATCGTAGGATCGATTATAATCGCGCGCGTACCGTCCCTCTCGTACTTCCTTATCGCACCACCATTTCACCCAACGATCCTCGCGATATCGGCAATCGACTCGACCGTCGTTACGCACCGTCGTACCCTTCCATCCCTTCTCGTCGGAGAGAATTCCAGGTGAATCGGCATTTGAATATCCGCCCAGGTGAGATCGTCGGTCGTTTCCGCTTTCGTTCGTGCGCCTTCGCCGTTCGCCAGGTAAAACTCCACAGGTCGCTGCTTCGCGTGTAATGGCGATGACGGTGAGGGAGAGGGAGGGGAGAAACGGAGAACCCAGCGAGAGGCGAACAGCACGCGAAGCCAGGGAATCTAACCTTCGAATGTATCTGCTGTCACGCTCGTTCCACGGTAGTACGGAACCGTCCATACGTGCCAGCGGTTCCGTGGCATTCCGCGTGCTGCCACCGAGACACTTATCCTCCGTGTCCTCGGTGTTTCGCGCGGCTGGAGGCGCGATTTCGCGTGGATCCGTTGTCCGTTTTACGTGGTTCGCCTCGGTGTCGCGCGACCTTATCCACGGGTGTTATCGGGAAGCATAGCTGGTGGGTGACGATATTTTCGAGTGCCTGTGGCCGGTAAGCGAAGTTTTATCCGCGTTTCCGCGGGTGCGGACGGTGCGTACTCGCCGATACTCGGTTCGGTTCTCCGGGTTGGCCCCCCTCCCCCCATCCCCCGTGTGTGTGGTTCGCGAGCCGCGTTCCTGGATCCGGTCGTTGCCGGTCGGAGAGAATCGGGAGAGGAGCCAGATGGCAGCTGAGACCGCCGCGAAGGATTTCAGGATCCTTTGGACCAGTGACCGACGTTCGTTTTTGGGTCTCCCGCAGCCACGATTTTAGTTAACGAACGACGAACACGTTCGGCAGGAGCGCGCCGATCCGTGAGGTGATTGCTCTCTTTTCCTACTTGTGTGTCGCTCTTTGAGGCCACGTTTCTCCGATATCGTTCGGTCTACGCATACTCCTTTCTCTCCCGCTCTTTCTCTTTCTCTTTTCCCCACTGTCGTCGTATTTCTCTCGGCGATACGAAGACCGTGTCGACGTACCGTGGAACGCGATTTCTTTATTCGACGACGAGATGGATCCTCGGGGACGATTCTAGGTGGCTAATGTGTCATCGTTACGTGACTCGGTAAAACGGAACTCCTTCCGCGTGGGGAAAAAGATTTCGACGAGTCTCGCGGACGAGAGAGAGAGAGAGACTAATCGGGGAGCAGATGCATTCGTTAGTCGTGCCGATGTTAAAAAGGCTGTACCCGCAAAAAAAAAAAAGAACGCTCGAACGCGACACTTTTCTGCTCGCGGTCCGTGGGAAATTGGGAAATTGATTTATCGCGCGACGAGCACGTAGCTAGATTAAACTCAAAACGAGGAGGTGGCGGTGGGACGAAAGTCGAGCCTCGGCTCGTTTCTTTTTTCCACAATTTCTGTTCTGCCGTGGATAACGATGTCACGTTCGGCTCGTCTGTGTTGCAATAAAACGTGGCGGCAGGATACGGGTGGGCTGGTAAAATGAGTTTAGTGGAGCGCAAAAAGTCTGCGCAATTGGCGCGTAAATATTCTTTAACCATTGCCATTCATCCCTGAACCGAAATATGTGCCCTAGACAAATTGTTTGTACCGTGGGGAGAGAAGAGAGAAAAAAAAAAGCAAAACGCGAAGCTAACTCGAAGCGTTTACACGGAAATTCTTTCGTGTCGAGGATCGATAGGCTAATCGCGACGATCTAATAACAAAGCGCGGTAACGCGCGCAGTGTTTGAGAAATTTTTCGCGTTACCGCAGCCGTATCGTGCGTACACGTTGCACGATAAAACTGCGCTCTCGCCTGCATTTGCGGCCAGCGAATAATGCGAATGTTTTGCCGATGAAGACTAACAATCGGACGGTGCACGATGCGTATCGAGTGCGTATTTGTGGGCGTATACCCACCTCCAGTGTCGTTCAACCTTATTCATTGGTTCCTGGATTGTTACCAATTGCGTCGCGATATTTCCTAGATTCATGTTCCCGCTGGCGAACATCGCTGGCGAGTAAAATTTTAGAAATTTTCCTTCATCGAACGCACTCTTAATTAGAAATCTAGAAAATTTCTATCTGATGGTACATTAAATAAAATTCAGAATCTCCCAGATGAATTTTCATTCGTCCCACGGAAATTGATCTTTAATTTGAATAAAATCGATCGATATTTATTACCGATAATTCGCAGATCCACAGAGATTCCTCGGGGAATTTTTCTTCATGATTATCGTCGTCAATTGTCACTCCCGTACTCGCGGTTCAAAAACACTGCTTCGTTGGTCGATTCCAACTTCCCTCGGCGACTCGCATGCAGCGAAATTCGATTCCCGCTGTTTTGGCCTCGGAGACCCGTTATTCCGACTCCGTGGTATTCGGCAGAATTCCAATTAAAATATCGCTTATACGCTGCACCCGCGAATCTACGATTTTTCTTTGTATTCCGATCGCATTGATTTAATCGTACAAATCCCCCCCTCTCGCGACGGTACACGTTAGACTTTCAATTTCAACGGATCTTTGAATTCCATCGACGCGTAGAATCTTTGCTGACGAACAAATTTCGCTATACATTCGAAATTCATTCGTGTCTATGATAATGAAAGTGATAAAGTCAAAAAAACAAAATAGTATGAGTTTATCAGTTATCTTACGCCACATTCTCGAAAATCAAATAACGTAATAAAAGAAAAGCAGAAAAAAATCTGTCTCAAACCACTTTCATAATCGTAGGCACAATTAATCGCTGATTAATCTGTCACCGTTCAAGCGGATAGCCGTCGCTTATCGCTGAAACTGACACCCGACGGAAAATCCGTGTTATCGTCTCGCGTCCCTCCCGGTGCACGCGTTTACCCTCGATCCGGTATTTTCCCGGAAAAAAAACTGGGAGGAAAAGGCGCGCATCGCTGGCACGAGCCGATTACCGGAATCCGTCGTGGAGGGCGAGGAAGGAGGAAGTGGCGAACGCGGAGATGGTACCGGTGCGAGACAGGGCACGGGCACACGAGTACACGAAGCCTTAAGGCAAAATCGAGCGAACGTTGTAAAAGCGCGCGTCCGAATACGCGCGTATCGGTGTGCCCTTGCGAGTGTGGGCGAGCGTACGTAAAAGCCTCCGTACCTCCGGCTTGACGGTAGGGTGGGACATAAAAAATAGATCGTTAGAAAATATTTATACTTTGCCGCCCCGTGGATCGGCCGTGGATCTTTTTCATCCACTTGGTAATTTTATTACGTTTATCGCCTTGCCCCGATTGGATATTAATAAACGCGCTGCGTGTCTCTCCGTCGGATCGTAAAGTCAGAGATTGGAAGGAAATTTTGTTAGGGTAGCGAACGCGGAGAATCGACGGTCCTTCATTTTATCTCCCGTCGGAGGATTTCGAATTTGAAGTTATAATAAATATCGTACGAATATCACGCGATCGTGGATAATTTCGCTTACGTAAAAGCTGAACGGTAATAACCGCGACTCGACTGTTAACTAACAGGTCTTATCGTACGTTTGGCATTAATTTTCGAGTACTCATTACCATCGAATGAAGTTACCAAAGATAGCCGACGTGACGGCCGTAACGTTCGACGTCAGGTACAACAAGGCACGTGTGATCGACGCCGTCAATTATTCGTAACGCTCCGCTAAAATTGCAAAAGCGATAAACCCCGGTGACTTCCCAGTTCGCGATATCGGAAGAAATTCTTTCTTTCCATTCGGCGGAGCGTCATTGATTCGTTCGCAGCTGAACCGGTGCCTTCGTGGAAGTAATTTTCGTCGCGGTGCCGCGTGTTACGCGCAATGTAATTTAGACCGCGCACTTTCCGCTCCTAATGGCGCGATCTTATCGGGCCGTCAATCGAATTTACCTCAGAGCGACTGGAAAGTAGGCGCCACTGATCGAATTTACTTTCACGCTGCGATGACGAGGAGAGCGGAGGAGAGAGAGAGAGAGAGAAAAAATCCCCGCCTCTTCGGTAATGGCAGAGAGACGAAGCAATTTCTGGAATCCCCCCTGGAGTTTCGCGTATTACTCGATCGCCCTCGCGGCGGAGTGAAAGAAAAAAGGAAACAAAATTGCAATCGGGTGGCGAATGAATGAATTATACGCGGGGAGGGAATAAAGAGGTGAATGGAGAGTCGCGCGATATTTTTTTTAGAAAATAATTTCCTTCGAATTATGTTATTATTAGGGGTACTGTAAAGAAATCTGTTATTTTATTGTAACAGCGTTCGAGTTCAGTTGCGCGGTGGTGGAATCATCTTCGTAAGTTTTTCTGAGAAGGATATAAAAGACTTGGGAAAATATTGGGTTACAGCTGTAAAAAGTGAAGGAAATTATATTTAATGATATTCTATAACAAAGATTACGAAAAAATACGGTTTTATAATTTTCTACAAAATAATATATTTCTTTTTGGTATCGCTAATAGAATCTTTTCTAATTAATATAATTAAGTACGTAATTAAATTTCCGTTTACGCTCGCCAGTCAAATACTCGATTCTCGCATCCACGATACATCGTACGATCGTCGAACTCTTTTATTTACACAGATTAATTATTTAAACATAAATCAAGCATGCATTCACGAGCGACGTTTATTAACTCCCGTCGACTCGCGTACACACTCGGTCCTTTCGAAGACCTCCGGAACCCCGCCGTTGATCCTCGAACTCGAACGTCCCGGCGATATAATCGATTCCGTGAAAACGCTAGAAATCGCAATTCCGCGGAGCAATTCAATTCCCGCTCAATCGGACCGTGCACGAAAACCAGAAATGACAAAACGCGAATCCTACCATCTCTCCGCAGCCATTCGGTATGATTCGACGATTATCGAAATTTATCGGATTCCCCGTTGAGCGTTTAGGAATAGGGCATCGACGACTCGGCGTCTACTCTCTGGCCGTAACAAGCAACACACGTGTACGCGGCACAAGGGCTCTCCGCGGACGCGCTGCAGTAAATACTTGTACAGTTAGAAAACTGGTTTTCGCCTCTTCGCGCGCGCGCGCGCGCGTTAAGAGACACACACCGTTCGCGTATGATACGAGTACAGCTCAGCATCTTTCGCGCGCGTACCTACGCGTAACGTGCGTGCTCGTTCGCGCGAATCATCCTTCGGGTCTCTACCGCCCCCCCCCCGATTTCGCGCCTTCGAGAGAAGATTCGCGACAGTTCGAAACCCGTTGGGAGCACTGTGGCCGACGTTAACGTTACGGCGTCGTTCCGCTTGACCCAAATTTTTCTCGAATCACGGACGAACGAACGAACGAACGAACGTGCGTCCGATAAGTGGACAGAGTTTAACGCGACTTTTATTTCGTGCCATTAGTCGGATCGTTAAGGGAAATTCAATTTAATCGCAAATGGAGGCGGTTGATTCACGCGAGAGAGGTTTTCTGGATATCGTCGTAGGAATCGTATACGATGGAACGTGTTTGTTGTTTAGATAAATGAGAGAATCGTTAATTTTCGGATAACGGAGTTGTTCGTTTTCTGGCGTTCAAGTTGAGTATTCGATCGGGGGTTCCGTGGGTGTGCAGAAGAAGGGCGTGTTTAAGTTTTGCAAAATTTACTCGAACGCGTGAGCAACGATTTGTCATTGCTCGTAGCGATTAAAAGAACGATCGAGAGGTGTACTTCAAATTAGAGAAAGGGTGTTCGTTGGTCAGCTGTTCCCTTAACCGCAATGAATCTTTTTATGCACTCACTTATCCAGGACACCGGTTTGAACATCCAATTACTTCAACCCTTAATACATAGCTTTTTTGAAAGATTAAAATATAATTGAAAAAGATTATACATGTATTAATTAATTAATTTTCCTATTAATTAAAAGTGAAATTTTTTCTGCGTCTGGTGGCAATCACTTCTATAGATTCTAGAACCATTTTTATGAAATACAAAATAAATATGTCGCTATTCCGCAATCATGTACATTTAAGGACCAAATCCGTAAATTTCTACTTGAATTTAAGATTCTCGAGTTAAACGCTGCACATAGAACCGTTAAATTCCCGTTGACCCAGAAACATGGGTTTCCGATACATCTCGCGTATAGGGCGGTAATTGTCTCGTTGGAAAAGTTACGTCCGTAATGGCAGAGGCGAATCAAGCTCCCCCGGATTAAGGGGTTAAACAGCGGAAGCATACGCGAGTTAGACACGTACTCGTACGTTCACAATTGATTATACGTTACGTTTACTCGTTATCGAGCCTCGCTCTCCTCGCTCGCGCTTCCTTTTCCCGAAGAATTTTCACCGAGTTTTACGTACCCTTCGTTTTCACCGTACGAGTGGTCTTCTCGGTAGCTCGTCGACGCTTCGTTGCCGTAAACCGCGGTACGAAGGTTGCGCGCGTTAACCTAGATCTGCGAAATTTTCTTATTACGCGCGATACGCACGGTGCGTCGCTCGGCGTTCGCGCGATCGTCGAACATAATGAAAAGAAAACGCGCCGAATGTCGGATCGAAATTGTTCCTTCCGTCGACGGATTTCTGTCTCTTTAGCGAAAAGTGTCTCGTTTTAACTTCTGTCTCTTTAGCAAAAAGGGTCTTGTTTTAACTTTTTTTTGAGTGGAGTTTTTAATTGTTACTTAAAAGGAGTAGAAGGGAGGAGTTTCGTTTTTGAATTTATCGTTCGGGCGGTCCTTTGATCGTGGGAAATATATGGTGAAGCTTTTATTATCCGATTACAAGTTTTCCAGGTTCCATATTACGCGTGTGCTCAATCGAAAAACGTTTCTATTTGAAAACTCTGAATGTTTCGCGTTCGTTGAATCGTTTGTGCGAGGTGATGGAATTCACGATTAAAAATTCGGATTTGAATCGTTGCAACGGGTCGACTATTGAATCGCTTATTTCGGAAACCTCCTAAACGCCAAAAAATTAACGTCGACTGCTTTCTGTTTTTTTTTTCATTTTTTACCAGTAAGTCATTGAGCTAAAACGACACTGATATCTAAAAGAGTGATTAGTCTAGTCCTTCTTGTAATTTCTGGGAGTCCAATGAAACCGTTTTAGTGTCGTAAAACAGTTTTTTTTAATTAATCATCTCTAGACTGCGGATGTTTATGCAAAATAGATTATTTTTATACTGACTTTAAACGGATTTGGGAAACAAATACGATCAATATGCGTGAAATATACGTATAATATATTGTATGTATAAGACAAAATAAAATAATGCATTAAATTCATCAAATGCATTAAGTGCATAAAATAAGGCACAAAATAATGCATTTTGCATAAACATCCGCAGTCTAATCATCTCGAAAAGTAAAGAGGTTGCACTTAGAGTGTTTCCGAAACGAACGATTCAATTCTTCTATAAGCTTTTCGGTCGATCATCGATCGGTTTGAACTTTCCAATAGACCGTGATCCATCGTGATCGCGAGACCTTCGAATTCGTTTCTCCCACCGTGTCAGAAGCAAAGCAGCTGAGACGTACACCTTGGATATGTACTTATGCAGAATTTAGGCTGCTGTTGTAATCGAAGAGACTACAATCCACTTCCTTCGCCTTCTAGAAAGGGTTTTCGTGTCGCGAGACAATACCGAGGAGAGACTTAAAGTGCGTCTTCATCTTTAAGTACGCCGACGCTTCGCGCACCTGCGAATTCGTGTCGCTTCTCGATTAACAGCTTCGACACATCGATCGTAGATATATATGTGTGTCTATATACACCACTTGTATCGTTTACAATTTCTTTGATATTTAAATGCCCGACGACAATCATTGCTTCGCACGTACGTATTACAAAACGGTGTGAATTAATTACACAAAAAATTATAACAATACCTAACGAGGATACGAACTAACGTGCGTCTAAATGAAAAGTTTAAATGGAATTGTACCAATTCCTAACGAGGATATGAACTGACGTGCGTTTAAATGAAGACTGAATTGCTCTCAGAAAATCAAACTACCGAAAAAAGAATCCACGTTGAATTAAATACCTGACTAAAATCCCCGGCGATTCTATTCAACGTTCCAATTTCACAGACATTTCAAACAAAACGTGGCGAATAGAAGGGAATAATTTCCCTTCCGTATCCTGCTCATCCGCGACGCGTTTCCGGATCGATATTCCTCGCGATTCCCGCCGCCAAGGTCGTTAAAATTAATTGATTCGACGGGCGTCCCTCGAACGTCGTCCTCGAAGGATCACGTCGGGTTCCCCGACGTGGGGCGTCACGGTGCCTCGTCCTTGAAAAATTTTCTTGGCAAAGAGATAGGCCGCGAACGAAAGTATACTTTCTCCGAATTGCCGGGCCATGTACCGACCGCATTCTGGCAGTGCGCCAAAAACCGTGGAAAAGGAACCCGAGAAAGCGAATTTTCTTCGCGCACTCGCCGCCCCCGAAGGGCTTTCCGGGCGGCGGGTTTTGGTAAATTTGCAAATTAACACGGCCGCCCCGCTACGTGACGTTGAATACCGACGTTCGCTGAAAATTCTATTAAGCGCTCGACAATATCGCGTCAACGGATACGATAGGATCTTCCCGCGGAGTTTCGTTCTCATACCCTCGGAAATAATTTCGCGATGATATTGTATTTCAAATGCACTTTTGTCTCGCCTGTACGCGCATGCTCTTATGTTGTATGCGTTGTACGTGTATTAAGCCCTTTTTTAAAGGGCTTGAATCTAGATCATGCACATCTCTGGATCTTCGAATCTCCAAACTTTTTTTTACTCTATCAAGTGTATTTTGGTCGCTGATCACGAAATAGTTATAGAATTTCTGTTCTATTGAAAATTATGTCGCAAGGAATCACATGTGTTTGCTTGCTTTAGAAATAATTTTGAGATCCGCAGTTTCGAAGATGCGCATGATCTAGATTTGTTCCTTTTAAAGTTTCGCGCGGAATTATCCTGCGAACTGTTCGTCCTTCGGAAAGAATGTTTCTTAGCGTTACTTAATTTGCTTCGCGGTGCAACAGCTCGCGATGTTCACGATTCTTATCTAGTTGAACGTGACTCCGTGGTTTCAAGGTGAGAATAGTTCGGGAGATAATTACTCGTATAACTTCTCGCGCGGCGTACAATATACGCTTCTAAACGGTTACGTGTGACTTTGTCTCCATGGTATAGAAATTAAACGCGAGGAAACGTTGAACAAACGTACGTCAACGTCGTTCTTCCTCTTCCATCGCGAAACGTGTGTATTCGGTTGATTACTCGAAAACAACCCGATGCGTTCCAGGGTTAAAAGGGTTAAATAAATCTTTCGAGTGTACGTCCATCAACGTGTGCACGTATTTCGCTTTCCCATTCAACGTCGGTAGATTTCAATAGCGCGCGGGGTTAGCGATAAGTTGAACTATGCGCACCCTGCCATGTCGGATTTAATCCCCGATTCAATTATTTGACACTCGATTCACCGAGCAAACGAAGGTCGCCGAAATAATGGGGCTGACACCGTTGCCTCCAATTTCCACGATCACCGAGTATTTTTGGTCTGACGTGGTTTTTTTTCTCTCTCTCTCTCTCTCTCTCGTCCGGTGAACACGGGAATTAAGATCGATGCACTTTGGTAAAGCTCCATTTGGAATCTACTTAACGAGTCGATATAAAATATGTAATGTCACGTGTCTGTACCGAATACATAAATCGTATCGGTAAGTACGTGGAGTATCAAACTCTTACGTAAAATTAACGCTTAATCCTACTGTCAACAACCGGGTAACCGGGTACTCGGGTAGCCATTTTAATTTTATACAAGATCGTAAAAATCGTCTGCAACGATATACTATAATAAATAAAACAAACATACCTTGGACAGATTTACAAACATCTGTGTCGTTCACATTTAAACGGAAATTCAATAAAAATGAGAGAAATCTTGTCGCAAATGTCTGGTCGTTTTTAAATTTAACAAGGATGAAAGCAACGGGTATCTCTCATCTCCCATTCTTATATTTATTATAACAGTCGATTACTCAATTCCTCTTATGGAAATTCAATAACACATAAATAAATTTAATGAAAATAATGTGGTGGTTACCCGGCTGTCCACGGTAGGGTTAAATCGAAAACGAAGGAGCAACGACAGAACTATCGGGAAACTCAGATTTCCCTTACCACTCATTTTTCTAATCTCGCGCGTTAATTTCGATCGATTTCTCAATCAGATCTCGAACGTATCTTTTCCCTCCGCGTCGCGTCGAGCCGGACTCGTAGTTTCTACGCGCTCCGATGGTACGTTGCCAATTCATTTACCCGTGGCTCACATGAATGGCCACGCGCGCGGTCCAGGTATACGCGATATTGCGCGCAGAGATCTCTAGACGAGCCGATCGCAATTCGCTCGGCTGTTAAGTGCGTTGAACTGCCGACGCTCGCTGTTAATTTTTATCGCCGGTGCCACGAGCGAGTAGTTCCAAATATAAACCCCTTCGTTCGTACGCGCCCGGTGCTATCCATTCTCGGTCCTCGCCTCCGTCGGAGAGTTTATTTTCCATGGTCCCGTGACACGTGTGCGCGTCCCGACGCTCCGACATCGCCCCGGTGGAAAATTCCCCCGTCTCGCCTTTGTTCCGAGCTTTTCACCCGTCGATCGC
This sequence comes from Pemphredon lugubris, assembly GCA_933228935.1. Taxonomy (NCBI): domain Eukaryota; kingdom Metazoa; phylum Arthropoda; class Insecta; order Hymenoptera; family Crabronidae; genus Pemphredon; species Pemphredon lugubris. The sequence continues at coordinate 66,498,406 of OW121815.1, forward strand.
TGGGGGGGAGGGCGAGAAAATCATTCGTCGGCGATACAAAGTTTTTGGTGCGCGACGACGTTGCCCACCGCGCGGTATTTTTGTCGGTCGCGATGCTCGCCGGGTGACGCTCGCGAATCGAGCGAAATAATCGAGAATTGACGGGAGGAGCGAGCGACGGCGCGGAAAAGCGGAAAAGTATGGAAAGAAGTGGCGGCAGGTATTCCTCTAACGTCGCGAATAGCGCGGGAAGCACGCGAGGATGTCGAAGTTCTTTCGAAAGATGCTTTTCTGCGGTTGCTCGTCCCGAGCGGGGGCCGACGGTCGGTCGTTCGTCGTCGACGAGTCTCTCGTCGACGATGCGTCAAAGTCAGCCGAGTTTCCGGCCATTAACGAGGAGGAGTCCGAGGATATCGCGAGATACTTCGATTTATCTACCATAAAGTTTATAGACGACGAGGAAGCGGACGATGGCATCGCTTCTGGGAGAAATGGTATAACGCGCCGAGTCGGAGAAAAGTCGCGTCGTGGGATTACGAGAATCCTGTCCTTCCTCCTTTTTGCCCTTTCGACGTTTTCTTGCTTGACGCGTACCGCTGAGATTTGTTTTTTGAGAAAATTCATTTCTGACGCATAGCGAAATATGGAATTATATTTCGACGATATTTCCGTGGAGAGAATATATTTATCGGGGTTTTTCGATTGTAATATCGTTTGATCGCGTCGCAAGTTATGCGGGGTTAATACTGTTATTGACTCGTTGGAAATTGTTGATAGAAAATCTGGACGGACTCAACGCCGATTGCGTACGGGAAGCGTGGGTCATCGCCATCGAGAGGTAATTTAATTTCTCCACGATAAATAATGATACTTATTTATTTGATATAAAATAAGCAAGAGTGGAAACATCGTTAATTAGAATTAAACGAAGACCGCGCGATATTTAACCTTCCGTTGGTAATTTAATTCTGACACCAATTCTTCTTATTATTATTTCAACATCTCTATTTGTATTAAACTATTTTGAAAATTGAGAAATTGAAAATAGGAAGAAATATCACGGAAAAAGATTTTCGAGTGGGCGTTACTCATCACCCCTGTTACTAAGGGAAGGTTAATTAATTGCCATCGACGACTATCGATAATAATCTCAGCAGAATATTTTCTCTTTTTTCTTTCCGCAGACGCGCGAAGGAGAGGCTGCAGAGGCTGGCATCCCACTGGAGGATTCAGCCGCATGATATTTTACAACAACAGGTAAGAGTACGCATCGCGGCAATTATAGGTAGTCTTCATCTTCGCGGCTCGGAGCGCGTTCCGATAGATCCGTTGAAATACGATTTTACGGGCCTTTCACCGCGGCAGATGAAAGCGATCGGGTCCGTACGGTCGTCTAACGTCGTAGAGGCTACTCGCCATCTTTTTCCGAAGATTCCAATGTACGGAAAATATAATAATATGATATACCGTGGCACGGGATGTGCCAATCGAATCTTTACGCGCAATTATTTCTCAATGTATCAGTTATGCAAAAGCTTATTTCAACTAGTGTTTACTTTATTGCAAGATATTGCACTCGAAACAAAGTGAGTTTCGCTTGAAACCATTTTCCGAATACCACTGGCGATAATTACGCGTGAAAATTTCAAACAGTACACACTGTACGATATACCTTGAAGGTTCCAGAAAAGCGTCTGATAGAAAAAAGATGTTTGTGACAAGACAATATCGATCGGTCCACCGACAATGGAAATATCGAAGGCGATCAGGTTACGGGGGTCACCCTGTACGCGCAAATAAAACTACGCGCGTCGAGAAATCATTCGTGAAAATGACCCCAGCGTCGGGAGCGTCGAGTGCTAAAGTTTTTCTCCCTTCCCCGAGATACACGAGAATTTTCTATTCCATTGTTCTCGCGTCGCGTCGTGATAAATAGTTCGTATTCCGTCGTCGTCCCGCGGTGGCTATCGAGCATTCCGATCGGAAGCGCATCCGATAAAACGGATGACGCGCGAAAGGAATCGGTCAGCTGGCAGGGAAATCGTTAACGCGGCTTCTTATGATATGTGGAATGCAAAGTAAATGAGTCGAGAGAGCGGTGGCCACGATCATGCGCGGCCTTGGATGAGTGCAATCCGTGTCTCTCTACAAGGTGTGTCTGAAAAGTTGCACAAATGTTTGTACACTCCGTCGGAGAGAAACGTCGCGTAGTGGTTTTGACATTTAAAGATTCACACCCTTTCCGGAGGGACACGCCCTCCGTTGAGGTCTTTCGACGAAGCGCGCGAGCGAATCGTATAGAATTACGGAAGAGGTCTCGATCGTTATTTTTTAGGACACCCCGTTCGTATCTCCACGGATAACGGTCAATTTTGTTTTTGACAACTTCGTCGCTCCCTCGAGTCCCCGGCGGTTCGATTTTTCGAAAGACACGCGATTTCCTGCTCTCGTGACTAATGGTTTGTTTTCTGTGCTCAGATCAACGAGGCAGTCGCTTCCACGAGCAAGGACAGCGCGGGCAAAAATGTGACGAGCAACCAAATCACCGTGACACTAGCTAACAAGTGAGTACTGGCGATCTTGTCGATTCTTTTCCTCGATCATTCGTTAATGTCGGTTATAAGATTTTAACGTCGATGCTTTAATTTGATAGAAATTATTATTGTTTCTCAATGAACTGGTTACGTAACGTGACTTACTTCTTTTTAAACGCTGTATATATATATATATATAATGTGATTGTTTTCTTTTGTTCAACTTCGAACTTAAATTGTTTAACGGAAATCCATACCCAAAGTGAAATTACATATTCTACGTCTATTGTAATTCCAAAGTTAAACCTTTCTCTCGGTATAAAATATTTGAACATTGTAAATTAATTATCGATCCATATCTGAATGTAAATATTTCCCAACTTCGCGTCACGTAATTTCACTTTACTCCCAATAAATAAATTGATTTACGGAGGGTGAAATCTGCCGCGAAAAATCACCATTCCATTCGAACTCAATGAATCGCGGAGAATTCCAATTCCATATATATTTCGCGAATTCCTTTCCTCGCCGCGAAAGGAGCTCGACTACACCGCCGTTAATAGAATCGACGATAAACTACGCGAACGTAAAACCGCAGCCACGGTAACGTGGAAACGCGTTGTACGCCGATAGGAAGTACAGTTACGGACCGGACGTGCGAAATTGCGATTGGCGTGATTGATATCCCTTTGCGACGCAACCGTGCGTACGGTCATTGTTTTTGTACCTGGTGACTTCGGTATGTCAGGAGGCAACGCGATTCCCATCGCAACTCCACGAATCTTGGGATTAACCGATGCTCTCGTTTTTGTCGCAGTGAACCAGGAACGAACGCCTTCCCCAAGAAACTCAGCAACGGTACGATTCCAAAGAGCTTAGGGAAGGACGCGAAGGACGCGAAGGACACGAAGGACACGCGGGAGGGGAAGGATCTTTTGGAGAAACAGCAGAGTTGCCCCGAGGAAACCAATCTATTGGTTAGTAGTCTAGTTGCGCTTCGCTCACCTCCTTCTAAGCGCTGAGCGTTGTACGGTCTCCCTCCTTCGCGCTATTAATTTGAAGGATATGAAATTATAATGAGCCGCCGGCGATACCAGTATCACCGTTTTAATATCCTTGAATTTAAATACATCGACGCTCACCGGTTCGTGGCTCACTACTATCTTTGTACCTTTCGCGCGGAAAGGAAAAAAAAAAGAAAAAGAAAAACATGATTCCTCCGTCGCTTATGTAAAAACATCCGCTGCCGTTGCTTAACCGAGAAACGAGCGTTTTCTAGGAATCGTAAATTATTATCGGCGATTCGTACGACGCATAATTAAGCCCGCGTTACTCGGTAATGAAGTCGAGAAAGAAAAAGAGGAGATAAAGGAAGAAGTAGCGTTCTTCGCTTTCGCAACGAACTCGATATTTCGTGATTAATGGCTCGTTCGATTTATCGATTCGTGTCCGTTAACGTGAAACGAATTGTTCTCTGTCCAAGCAACCGGTGCCGGGAGGAAGAGCCGGTGAACGACGCGCCAGCAGTCCCTTCCAAAATGGCCAGACGGAAGTCCTGATCGGAGAACCGGAGGGCGGCCCCAGGTCGCCGAGGGGATCGACGTCTTCGGCGGCGAACGACGCCAATTTGCTGAATCCAACTGACGAGAGCGACAATCCAGAACCGATTATCAGGTGAGGATAAGTAGAATTGGAAAGAAAAAAATCCCTCGAACGAGGGAAATTTTCTGCATGCTTTGCCTTTGTTGTTTAATAGCAATTTTGGTAGTTGTACCCGTTACTTGTATTAGCTTTATCGCACCCATGAATATTTATTATTATTCTGAAACATCGTGTACTCGCTATTCCTGGAGCTCGTTTCACTAATGCTCCGACTGTACAATCGAGATTTCCTAAATCTCGGCGCTCAAGTATATCCCTGGACAATGGCCGATAGAACATCGATGTATAAAATATTCGGGATTCAAATTAAGGAATCGAGCGTAGGTAAAATCGTCCTCTACACGATATATCTGTCAATACCGACACCAAAACGGACGATTATGCTTATTCGTTGCTATCCCTCGCTCTGAACCTTTTTTAGAACAGGGACGCACTGGTTATTTGAAAAATATGGGAAATTCAACATGGGCCGTATACAATTTGGGCCGTGTTTCTAAATATGCGCATAATATACCATTTTCCTCAGAATTATTTAGAAAATATCAGTTGTTTAAATTATTCATTTATTTAAATAAGTCGTTTAAAAATAAATTATACCTCGAAACAAAACGGTATATTACGTAGATATTTCGAAAAACGGCCCAAATTTTAAACAGCCCCGTTGAAATCTTCCACAATGACCGGCTCAAGCCGGTTTAGGAGTGGTCCAATTTCCCAACGAGAAAACTATCCCCCTCCCCCTAGCCTTTGACGCGCAACCTTTACCTCAGCCGCTCTAATTCTTTAATCGCAAAGCAATCGCGCGGTATATTTATCCCTGCGGCGCGCGAATTAGGGTAGAAGGAATATCATGATATTCTTTTTTTCCCCTGCAAAGCGCGCGGAGCACCGTGCGCTTCCTTATCCGTTACGTGGAAAAAGTAAACTCGTCGGATAACCGTCAGATGTCGCGATCAACGCTACGCCCGTCGGACGGCTTTGCCGTCGCGACAGGGATCTCCGTTATCGGGAGAAAACGAGGGTACCTTATCTGTGTCCGACCAAAGGGCTGTCAGGCGATCTCAATGATTTTAATGGAATTCCCGAGACACCGAGATGGGCGCAGATAAATTCGGCGCCAATGAAACGCGAATCGGTCTCCGAGGCACGGAAAACACATACTCCGCGCCGGTAGTGCGAGGGAGTAGGAATTTATAACGCAATATCGATAATAACGCTAATGGAAATGCCGTAACGTAATATCGTGCCACCCCCCGTCCCATCCGCCCCGCAAAGTGCCGATTCACGAACACGGTCGACATCAAAGGAGAAATTCATCGAGCCCGGGTAGAGGAAAATTTCATTCGCCAAAGATTTCATTACGAGCGCATTCGGAGAAACGTTTATCGGAGGGTACACGCAGATTCGTCGGGGTTTCGACGAAGCACCGGCGTCGCGGTTGAAAATTGGAAATAGAATTCCAAAGTATACCGGTGAAAACGGGTTCGGGGATCTCGAATTCCACTTCGGTCGTAAATTCTTTTTACGAAATTACCTCGATGCACCTTCGTCGCTCCGTGGGTTTCGTGCGATGCTGTCTCTCTCTCGAGAGAGAGATCCCTCGCCCGCGCCCCCTCCCCCCGTGTCCGGGGGAATTAATTTTCGAGAGTAGATCACCGATGACGGGGGGTGGGGGGGTGGGGTTGAAACCGAGTTGACGAAAGTGGAGGCCGATAGTCGAGTATTCCACTTGGAAGATCAAATAGACTCTCCTTCTAGACGGTCCACTGGAATCTCTGGCGAGGCTCGAGCACCGGCGAAGTGGACTCCGACCCTCCCGGAGTCACTTCGCCGGTATTTCATGCTCGTGACACACCCACCGTAGGATAGTGTAAGTGCAGCCTAAACAATGCGTTTTCCAGTCCTTGCGATGCAGCGCCGGGGCACCGCTTCAGGGTTTCCCAACCTACGTTCACTCTCCGCCGCCAGTTGGGATTTCTCCTCGATTGCACGCGCGTATTTATTTTTAGTTTTTATAGGAAAGTGTCCGGCGGTGATCAATTGTTATTTATGATTTTTTTTGTTTATTGCCGATCGTTTGGGTAAAATTGCGGATGATTACAATTGGGGGAGACGTTAATGCTATTATCAGCGAGCTATCGGGTTCTTATCAGAGATCGAGGGAAAGTGTTAAAATGTGTTTGATTAATTACGAATTAACGGTAATTTGTTCCAAGAGAACGATTATAAATTGAATGTACGCAGAAACTTTTGTTCAATTTCATCTGAGTTAAAGGGGGAAACTCTTATCTATTTGGGTGCATAAGAAACTTTTATTTCTCCTTGAAAAAGTCAATGGAGCATGAAGCTTTCAACCGTTATACAATTAATCCTGCTTTCGATTCCTTAATTAACGCTAATGGATATAAATAACTAAACCTCTTACACTTCACCTTGAAATATCCATCAAAAATATACTTTCCATTGAAACCTTTTTATAAAACCGAAGTTTTGCGACAAAGTCAGAGCGTTGACCTAAGCGACACGCGCAAAACGAAAATGAAATGATGTTTATTATTGATTGACACGATCTCCAGTCAAACGCGTCGCGGCGTGATTTCGCGAAAGATGGAAAACAGGGGGATTCGGGAAAAACGTCTCTCGATGCGAATTTTCGCAAAAATGCCGATCCGACGCCGACATCCGCGTTCGCCGAGAGACGCGAGATTGGGAGACGCTGCCGTCCTGCCCTCGGATTCCTTCTTTCTTCTTTCTTCCTCCGGTTCTTTCTTTCGTCGCCTCACTCTCTCGCTCTCGCTCTCTCTCTCCCTCTCCCTCTTACCCTCTTTCTCCGGCCGCCTGTCTTCTTGCGAACGAACGACAGAGACGAATGGCGAGCCAGGATCCGCGTAAAGACGGAGAGGCGGTCAAGCAGGCTCTCCGCGCGAGTAGTTAGTACGTATGTACACATACAGTTTCTCTAATCTCGTGCCAAGAACCGTGCAACTTTTTGCAAATCGTTTCTCCTCGTTCCACTTTATCATCCCCGTTGCGCGTGAGATTCGATACCGTGACCACTCGAAATTGAACGCGGGTAATTACGATAGATTCGCTCGACGCGCGACGATGCCGGTCATTCCGTCGGTCAGGTGTTTTTGATTCTTTTTTTTTGTTTTTTTTTTGTTGCTTCGATACGTCGAACGGATTTTACCCGACGGAGGGTTTTGGGTTTCGTTACACTTTGGAGTACCAGAGTGTATTTTTGAAATGTCAACGACAGGGTGGGGTCATGGAAATTTATTAAAATAGTTTTTCTTTTATGAGTGGTTTTTGGTATTTTAATAATGTGCAGAGTTATGTCGTACTATTTAATCAGGTTCACCAGATATATTTCCACGAATTCAGTGTAAACGGTCCTCGTAAGATTATCTTTAGGTTTCGGTTTTTCAAAATTTGATAAACACTTCGGGGGGAATAAACAAAACGTTCGAATAGGTAAAAGTTTATTTATTATATTTGACACTTAACATACGATTTTCGGGATTATTTGTTAGAAAGTAAAGTTTGATTAATTTTCATATACACGTTTGGAGAAAAATGGAAAACACATTCGTATATGTAGACGTACATCTTCTTATTACATTCAACACCTGGTTCAAAAACATTAACCCTTTGAGTCCCACGATTTTAAAGAAAACAAAACGCGAAACCGAGTGAAATAATCGAGATTAACGAGAGAGAGCGATTTTAAAGAAAACAAAAATTGATTTGCATAAATTTTTGTTTTCATTTATTTACGCATTTAACATTGATTCATAGCATTGCCAACCGAATGAAAAACTTTAAATAAAATATAAAACTATATAACTATGACTAACTTCAACTTTTCCAGGTGGGTTAAAATATATCCCACCATGCCTAAAAACCTAAACAAAAAGTGGAACGGGATGTAACCCACCTAAGTTAAAAAGCAAGTCAAGCAATTCAGCCACAAGCACTACCCGATAAATGAAAATACTACTACCCGAAACGCTTCCGAACTCTAATCCTTGAGTGCAGATCGGCATCGTGACGATCATCGATCTAATCCAAATGCACGGACGCTCGAAACTTTCCCCAAGATAGAGGGAAATTACCTTCGACTTATTCATAGACGGTGCCGAGGAAGCGTTCAGGTGCGAATGAATGCGCCTATTGACATCGGGGCACTTTTAACGAGGAGCTCGCCGTGAATGGTAGAAAATGAATGCTTTCGGCTCCTAGGTAAAATCGCCGCTCGGTGGGGCCACGGTTTTTTTTTGTGAAAAACGCGTCTTTACCCTCGAAACTAGGCTGCACGGATCCGTTCTCCCCCACGACTTAGCGCCGTGGATCGCGTATCGGGGGGGAAACCCCGTGTCCCCGATTCTTTTCCCGGCTAAACCGCTGAACGTCTTTTCGCCTACGCCCTTTCGAGCGCCGTTAGAACTGATGCCTCGAACTGCACCGCTGCGCGTTATAAATTTTCTATCGCGGATATTCCCTTTTAGAGAGCCGGAAGTTAACGCCTCGATGACCGGGTACGAACTACATTACGCGCGTTTCCGTGTTCCGAGACCGAACGAGGGCGACGGTGTCCGAAAATGATTCACGCGTCGTTTACGAGTTTGGCAGTGAATTTCAGTTAACGTATGGTTTATTCTACGTTTTAGAAGGGTCGGGTGATTAACGAATTATCACGCGTATCGATCGTTATCTATCGTGTCGCGATAGTAGCGTAGTTTCGTAGCGAGATGGCGAACTGGTCAAAATCGATTTGCGAGATATCTCGTTCGCGGATATATCGTTAGTAACACTCGCGAAAAGTGTCAACGACGATATACGGATAGATGGCGTTCTACAATTCGCATCGCGAATAATAAATAATAAATTTCTGAAACATTCAAAATAAATTGAAAATTCGTAAGGAAGTATAACTCGCGATAGGAGAAATCAAAACTTTTAGTTTTGATTTTTAAAACGAGCCCAGACTGAATGCTCTAAAATGTTTGATCGCATAAAGTTACAAGATTTCACTGATCTTTAATCTTATCGAGCAGCGTGCGTCGAGTCGGCTCGGTATTTATATTAAAAACTTTTCGAAAAGAATTCTTTCCAAGTTACAACTTTTTCCCTCGGCACTACAAAGGGTTCAAGACGCTCGGGGAGGGGGAATAAAAGAATTCTATTTCAAATTTACGTTTGATCAGTGAATTTTTTTTTTTTTTTTTTTAAATCGAGAAACAGAATTCCTCGCGAGTAAGAAAAAGATGATCGAGAGGAAAGACTTTCTCGGCGATAAGCGCGCTGTGAGCGAATCGGTGATTCGTGGTGCGGTATCCGTTATCCGAGCCACGGATATCGATTCTCGCTCACGAAATCGATATCGAGCCCCCCGACGTCCACGTTTACGCTTACGCTCGGCCAGACATGGCGCAGCATTTTTTCACGTCGCACTCCGGGGCATTTGCATTTGACAGCTCGGCTCGAGGACTCGATTGCGATTGCCTTAAGGAGACAGCTGATATCGTAATCTCGCGTCACCCACGCGATTCGACCTCCTCTCTCCCCCCCTCTCTCTCTGTTTTTTTTTTTATTAATATACTCCGCGATTCGTGGAATTCGATCTGCGACCGGACGTCAAGGATTAACGAGAATTCGTTTGCACGGCTGGACGAAAAAATGTTTTCACCTGTGTAATTCTTATTGAAATTAATACAAAATTTTTAATCGTCGCACTTTTACGTGGTAAATAAAATTGATATAAAAATTCACATCCGGATCCTTCAAGGATAATTTAAAGTTTCACGCGCAAATGTGTTTCGAATTATTCGTTACTTAAAACCAAGTATCCAACGGGACGTACTTTATATTCAATTAATTCGAATCAAAGTAAATTCCGTTCAAAATCTTAGTCCGAGTAAAGAATAACGTGACACCCTGTACATTAAGAATCATGTTCGACGAAACTCGATTCCATGGAGCCGACACGTTCCCGCGTAGCCTCGCGAAACAAATTTCTAATTAATTCCCTTATTAGCGCATTTCCGATCGAACTTTCGAGTTACTCCGAGTCCGGTCGGTCGTAACGAGCGTTTCGTAGAGGCGTCGCGTCGCCGTGACACAGCCACGGAATACCGATTGCTCACTCTCCCATGGCGTTTCCTGTTCCGACCACGTATCCCTCTTTCAAAATAAAAAGCACGCGTATAGGCGAGGAAGAAGACGGCGGCGAGAAGAAAATGGGAGAGGGAAGGAAAGGCGAAGAGAGCCGCGGAACGGCGAGGAAAGGGCGACGGCGAAGGAGTCAGTCGCGAGAAAGGGCGAGACGGGGACGGTGCGGGTCCGATCGGGGGGATGACGGCATCGGCCGACGTCGAATCGACGATACGCCTGCCTCCCATTGTTCTCGTCGCATTATGCGCGTCATTCGGCGCCTTTTATGCGCCGATATATTCCTTAGCGCGTGGAGATCCATATTAACGTCCCGGGACCGCGTCTCGACGCGAGTCGCGCGATCAACTTGACAAAATTCCATAACACTTTCGGACGCCGATGAATCTTTATTAGGTTCTCGATTTTTTCTATTGTCAATCTTTCCTTTCGATCCACGTATATGTACTCACAATTTAAAAAATGTCGGATGCCGATGAATCTTTATTATTTTCTCGATTTTTTCAATTGTCAATCGTTATTCTCCATCCACGTACACGTACTCACAATTTAAAAAATGTCGGATGCCGATGAATCTTTATTACGTTCTCGATTTTTTATATTGTCATTCGTTCCTTTGGATCCACGTATAAATACGCACAATTTAAAAAATGTCCGATACCGATGAATCTTTATTATTTTCGCGATTTTTTCAATTGTTAATCGTTCCTCTCCATCCACGTATACGTACTCACAATTTAAAAAATGTCGGGTACCGATGAATCTTTATTGGGCCTTGATTTTTTGAATTATCAATCGCTCCTCTCGATTCACGCACGGTGTCACGATTTGCAAAATTTCGGACGCCGGCGAAACTTTATTACATTTTTTATTTTTTAAATTATCAGCCTTTCTTGCAATGGACGCACGCTCGGTTATAAAAAATTGCTCTCTCCATTAGCAAAATTGAAATTGCACAAAGTACCGATTATTCGAATCGTCCCGAAAACGGACGATTTAGAAAACGATTAGAAACGACCGAATCACGTTACTCACGAGTCCTCGCTTCGGCGAAGACAGTTACGATCTGACCAGGTAACCTCTGGGGTCCGACCGTAAGGTAAAAAATTCGAGCAACCTGCATATTTTGATGCGCACGTCGAGCGGCTTGTGCCGATACGTGTAAGTACTCGTACTCGAGTGTACACGTTGAGTACCTCGTTCACTGTACTCTCCCGGACTACAGGAAAGTGGTTCGAACCGTTAAAGCGGCGCTTTCGTTCCACGCTTTCCACCGGTAATTTCAAAATCCAGGAACAAGTGCTTTTGCATCTCTCCCAGCGATTTCTTTGAAAAGTAATTGCCCTTATCCGTCGCTCCGCGATCCGCCCAATTTCCCCTGTATCTCATTTCGCGACCTACAGAAAGAAATGAATCACGGGGAAGATTATCTCGGCTATTCGTGGATAGAAGAAATTTTCAACTCTTCAAGAAAAGTATTTTTCAGCAGATTTTATTTCACTAGATTACTCGAGTTCTTCGATAAAAATGATATCGAGTATTCGTCGTTATCGCTGCAGATCATTCGATTTTGATTTTCAATCGATGAAACGTATCCGAGAAATACTGTTTACCCATAATATTTTCAACTCTTCTCCTTGCAATCGTTTTTCCCGCCAACGAGGAATCTCACGAACACCATAAATGTTCGTTAAATGAAAAAATCTGCGATACTCGATTATAACAAAAAAATGATCACAAAATAAATCTGGATTAGCACGCGAGACGAAAAAGCATCGAATTCGCGACCAATTAAACTCACTGTTACAGCGGACACGACAGAAACATCGTAGCGATCGAATGGGACAATTGTCCGTTCGGCTTGGAAAATCCGCGTATGGTGTGGCGCGAGGAAAAATCCGCGACACGATGGCGCGAAATCGAATCGGAGCCGCGACCCATTTATGCATCATCGCTGTCCTTGTCGCGACTGAATACAGAAACGAGAATTCCGTAAATAGATGCCGCACAATGCTGTCACGTTCATCGAGATTCCATCGTGGTCTCTTAAACGCGTCGATCGATGTAACGATGTAACGTCGAGCGCGAATCACGCCCCCGATTCACGGCAGCATCGTAATCTAGACGCGTTACCTCGCGCGAGAATCGAGAGCGGAAGGGAAGAGAAAACAAAAAAAAAAAATTCAAATTCATAAACCCCGTAGGTATGATTGGCGTTGATCGATTGTCGCGTTCGCCGTGGATCGACGAAAACCAGCGAATAAAAAAAAAACGAATGCGAGAAGGGTAATCCGGTAAGTGGATCAACGGAAGAGACAGGATCGAACGATTGACAGGACGTACGTTAATCGAGCCGATTAATCGACGTCAGGGAACTGATATCCGCGAATTTCTTTCGACGTGGAATAAAAAAAAAAAAAAAAACACGGTACTTAAACCGCCGCGCCACCGTACTTTCCAATCTTTCGGCATAACGAGCCAAGTTATTGCAACGAGGCACCTGAGAAATGGAGCATTTCACCGATCCACACGGATTCCCTTCTTTACGGCGAAACTACGCGAGAGCCGTGTGTACGCGCTCACGGGCGATTATCGTAAAGCGTGCGGTAGCTCAAGGTTGAAGGCATCGATTAAAAAAAAAAATAACGCGTAATTATATTCCCACGGAGAGTCGATCGGGTTCTATTAACATCGCGCGTCCAGAGTAGCGCGCTTATAGAGTTTAATAGAAAATTCAACCGATAACGAGAGCGTGGCAGGGGAAATCGAGATTAATGAGAGAATAAATACTCTCGCTGAATCTGTCGATACTCGTTTTCTCGTAGCAATGGTCGCTTTTCCGTGTGTCGTCGAAGCTGGCTCGGTCCTCTGTAATTGGCCTACTCGCGCGAGGATCCGTAAAACTACAATTAAAATTGATGATTACGCTTGTCGGTACGCCGACGAACCGGGGATAACTTGTTATTTTGAAACGCCACCGAAACACGGTATTGTCATTTTTACCCGGCATTGCGATCATTAGGAAGCTCCCGGACGACGTCGGTTAAAATGGCGTGACGTTTCGTTAACGTTACCTCGTAAAAACGCGAATTCGATACGTCGATTCGATTATCGTTATCCACTATCCAACGGGATGTTCGTCGTTACTGGGTTACGCCAGCCTCGAAAGTATCGTTCAAGCAAAATACGATGGGTAAACAATTCCAATTTAAATGGGAACACTCAGAGTATACGTCCGTCACTCGTAGCCGCATGGAAAATTCCATTGGGAAAACAAGATCGCGCGAAACTTTATTTTTTTCCTGTCGTTACGTTTCCCTCGTCGAAAGGCTGTAATTTTCTTCCCCGCGATTTTTATTATCCGTACGCGCACGTTCCCATTTAACACTAGGTTTACGGGATCCGTCAATTTGACGGATTTCAAATTTTGAAATGAAATATCCCAAAAACCATAGCATTAGTTTGAACCATTTTTCATCGTAAATTGATTCAGACTTGAATTGAATAAATCGATTCTGTAAAGAAAATGGGTATTTTCGTTTACCCGTCTATTTGACGGGTGCTCGTAGAAACGCCCGTAAACCTAGTGTTAAAGATCTCACCGCGTATACTCATAAATATTCGTTATACGAAAAAAATCCCGTCGATCGCTACTCTTCTTTCCGAACGATTTTTTTGAAACAAGTCTAGATCATGCACATCTCCGGATCTCCAAACTATTTCTAAAGCAAGCGAACACATGTGATTACTTGTAAAATATTTTCCAGTAGAATAGAAATTCTACAATTATTTCGCGATCAGCGACCCGAAATACATTTGACAGAGTACCAAAAAGTTTGGAGATCCGAAGATCCAGAGATGCGCGTGATCTAGATTTAAGCCATTTTCTTTCATCCGCACAAGCGCGTTCTCATTCAAAGATCTCACCCCGTATACTCGCAAATATTCGTTACACGAAAAAAAAAAAATCGCGTCGATCGCTACTCTTCTTTCGCATTTGCGCCTTAGAGGTTCTTGCCGATCTCGATTCCACTCACGTTCGCTTGAGAGCCACTGACCTATTGTCAAGGTTGGAATGACTGTACTAATTGAAAGTTCGTTATGGTATTCGTGTCCCCACGGTTCCTCGCGAACGCGGTGCCTCGATTCACGACGGAGGTGGATTGGCCATTCTCATTCGGAAGAATTCTTCAAAACCCGTCTCCTCGGGACGAGGAGCGTTTACGCGCCGAGCCCGCTCGCTTCTGGAACTGAATTCACGTGGAATTCCGCGTAGCGGCGGTGCAGCCTTTTTCGACGGAATCGTCACGGAGGAAAAGCCCCCGAGGGGCCCCGGGTTACCTGGGGCTGCTTACTCGTACCTGATGCTATTGTGATACGCCCCCTTTCCCCCTCCCTCCCCTCCTCCCCATAACCCAAAGTCCCCTGAATTTCGTGGGCACCGTCTGTCGTTGCGAGACCGCACCCGCCGTTGATGCGTTTAGGCTTGATTCATACCTGCGCCTCGACACAATTTCTCGGTTACGTTTGTTCCGTGGGTGCCGCCTCTTTTATTTCATTCATAGGATTTATTTAATTTCATTTTGTTAACTCTCGGATATGGGAGAGAGAAATATTTTAGATGATATAAGAATTTTTTTTATTGCTTTTCTTGTTATATTGTTTCTTTTATTGTTATATTCGTATTATTGATTTTATTGGGAGAAAAGTATTTTTCGTAAGATTTTATTTCACTAGATTTCTCGAGTTCTTCGATAAAAAATGATATCGAATATTCATCGTTATCGCTGGAGATCCATCGATTTTTATTTTCAATCGATGAAACTTATCCGAGAACTCTTATTTCCGCATAATATTTTCCCGTGACTAGGATACCGTTTGACGCATTCGTGACGCGTGTCAGCGTCAAAGTATGAATCAGGCTTTACGTTAGGTCGTGGACTTCGGGTTAGCTCGACCTCCACCAGGTAGGGTGGATCCACCGACTCTACACCTGCGTTTCCTGTTTCACGAATCGCAGGGGCGCGCACCTGACGACCGGAAGACCATCGTCCCTATTGGAGGGGGAGAATTCACTCTCGTTTTTCTTTCCGAAGGAAAGTGAAGAGCAATTTTTCTTTCCTCTAAATAACCCTGCAAAATAAAACCGTTGAGATTGAGAAATAATTTTCGTAATTTTGTTTCGTAATCACTCGAATAGGATGAAACTATCTTCTGAAAATAATCATTTCGATGGAAAACAAATTTCCTCGCGAGTAAAGTCGTCCAGATCGGGAGACACGAGTTTCGCTCGCACAATTTCTCGCGTCGTTTCGAGGAAACAATGAAAAATCTCGAATCCGGTAAAATACCTTAGACGGTGAATTCGTCGACCCAGATACAACCCGAGGACAAGATATAAAACAGCGAGCAGATAAGATATACCTGAGAAAGTATCGTCACGCGTTGTTTGGTTTACGCATCGAAGAGACGCGTCACGCGAAAAACGCGTCGCGAAACGGAATTTTTCCTTC
The DNA here is from genome assembly GCA_933228935.1 of Pemphredon lugubris. Classification (NCBI taxonomy): domain Eukaryota; kingdom Metazoa; phylum Arthropoda; class Insecta; order Hymenoptera; family Crabronidae; genus Pemphredon; species Pemphredon lugubris. The sequence goes on from OW121815.1 coordinate 66,514,265, forward strand.
GCGGAAACTCGAACGTCATTTCAAAACACCGCGTACATAACATTACGCGCTTCGTTTCGAAACCTTTAGTTTCCGAGCGGCCTGCGCATCGACGCGAGAGGTATAATCGACACCCACATACGTTTAATTTTTTTTTTTTTTTGTTAATATCCCACGACTCTGACTCATACGAAGGGGTTGTACGCCGCGCGTGCTGGGTATCGTCAGGTGTGCGCGCACACGATATTCCCCGTGAACGTACAATTGGTCACGTGCGTGCAGGTAAAGCAATCAAAGGGGAGAGACACGCGGGACAGCTTTCGTTATCATAACAATACGGAGAAACCTGTCTGGGACAACTGTCCCTTTCATCGACAAATACAGGGTACCTAAAAAACATTGAGTTTCCCGATAAGGAGTGTCACTACGGGTGATCTCGATCCAGTTTTCCGTTATCGAAAATTCTCATCGAGGCTCGATCAAAGACAGGAAAATTGACCACTTTCCCCGTACGGCGGTATTTGACTGCTCGCGCGGTCGACAGCCTATCGGTTGTGTTTATTCATTTTTCAATTACATTTTGTTTGTGTTTAATTTATTTCTAACAAATATCGTTCTACGCGAACTTGTACGTAAATGAGCATATTTCATTTTGTAGGAACGTATGTATCAGTGGAAGGTAATGTCAATAACAATAGGCATGACTGCCTGTTAGATGCTAAAATATTTTGAATGCAAGCATAAATGAAATTTAATTTAACCCTCCCTTAAGGCGGTCATGCCCTTTAGAGGGTTAAATGCGCTTATAAAATTTAAATCATAGTGAGGTCTCCACGGACCGCAAAAATGTCGCGCGTTACAGAAGCAGTTCCACGGTTGTTAGCCACAATGTAAGAAAATCAAAATTGATATTACCCAGGTTTCGAGGTCTCTAAACACTTCGCTGATCCCTAGTAGGTCATCGCGAAACACCAGGCAACGAATTTCTGCTCCGCGCGCTATAACTCCTACCCGGCGGAGCGGTTAATTTCCCACCGTGTATCGTTTCTCGTAATCGCGGGAGGATTCGTATTTTCCTCGGTGTACGTCCGCGCATTGTAAACACGGGCCCGAACACAGTCTCACCTCGCGCAAGATAGGAGGCACGCACAGAAGGAACGGACGGAGATAAGCTTTCGATATCAGGTGCCGACGACGATAAACCACATTCCAGGTCCCAGTTCTCATGGTGCGCGGCGCCCGTTGGTCGTGCGTCAACAATTTTCGGTTTTTGGAGTCGCGAGTCGGTGTTTTTCTTTTCTTTCTCTCCTCGAGTGACGCGGTTCGTTCACCCGCGCCTCGTTATCGTCTACGCTCCTTCTCCTCTTTCGGATTTTTTTTTCCCCCCTCGATCGTACGTTTCTCGTCGATCGATCGATCGATCGACCGACCGACCGTCGTTCGGGGTTTTACGAGCATGCCGATGCGACCAGGATGATCGACCTTAATCAGGCCTGCGACCCGTGCCGGGCATGCTGGATGTGCCTCGCGCACAGATTGGGATTTTTCACGCTTTTTTGCAGGTAAAATCGATCGAGCGATCGCTATGCGCGAATGGGATTTCGGGCGGAGCCCGACGCGGATTTACAGATTTGCTGTATCTCGAAATACTACGGTTCAATCGTTGCGAGTTACCGTGTGTAAGCGTAATTTTTCGGAATAGTGTTCATAGAAAGATGCGTTGCCAGTAGTGAATTTAATCGTAATAGTTTTCGGAATAGTGTTCACAGAAAGATGCGTCGCGAGTAGTAGAATTTAATCGTAATAGTTTTCGGAATAGTGTTCATAGAGAGATGCGTCGCGAGTAGTGAATTTAATCGGTGCCGTAAGATAACGTAACGTGACGCGACGAAATATAATCTAAATATGATCTAACACCGTTTAATAATAAAAAAAAAAAAAATAAACAATCAGCGCACTCGCCACGAGCAACCATTTGCAAATCGTGAAAGAGGAAAAGAAAAACGCTCGTATCGCGAAAGTCTCTTTTTTTCCGCTTTAATGCCCAATTAAAGAACCGTGTCAAACGAGTCTGCCTTCGTTCAATTGAATTCTCCAACGAGAATTGCATATTAAATCATGAACCGCGACTCTGGAATTTTACGGTACATTAATTAACGTCGCCCCCGGAGGGAAGTCGAACGGTCCAGTTTTTCCCAAGGAAAAAAGAAAAAAAAAAGAAAGGAAAAGTCCCTCGTTTCCCGTTTCCTCCGAGGACCACCGACGGAGCAACGGCCAGTTCGAGGGAGCAAAGAAAAAAAAAAGGGAAAATAAAGAAAGCCTTTCGTCGTCAGCGACGACTTTCGGGGACGACAGTTTCCGCACCGCGAATCTGGTTTCTCTCGAAACAACACCCCGGGACCAGAAGGGCGACCATTGTTCTGGTCGTTGCTTCTCCATAAAATACCAGGCCGGATCTCGTAGTTCCTGGTGCTTACGTACACGTGTTACACCGCTGCGGCCTCGAAATTCGAGAATACGCGTTCCCTGTCCCGAAAGCCGACAAAAGCGTTCGTTCGTGCCAGTGGAAATCGATCGGCTCGTAAAAGTTTGGGAGTAATGCGTTGTAACGCGTCGTAATTAGGGATCGTTTGATGGCGATCCGCGATCGTGCGCATAGATTAGAAATTTTTACGAGTTACGATTTTGTTTCGATGATTTGGATTTATTTGGAAGTACGATTCTGCTTTGTAAGGATTCGTGGAGAGTTGGGAGGGATTGAAAATTTGTAAGTGCGCGTTGAACGAGAAATTATAGTATTGTTTATAGTTCTTTATTTTATAGTACAGAGAAATTATATGTAGTATAGTTACGGACTCTGAATTTTTACGAGTTACAGTCATTTCTTGGTAAAATAATTATATTTTATGGATCTGCGTCTCGCTTCGTATAAAATTCATAGAAGATCAGAAGCCATAGAAAACTTCCAACTTACCGTCGAAAGAAGAGTAACAAAGTTAAAAGTTAAAAGTTTGCAGGTAATCCGTTGTAACGCGTCGTAATTAAGGATCGTTGATGGCGATCCGCGATCGTGCGTATGAATCCGGACTTTTTATGAATTACGATTTGGTTTCGGTGATTTGGATTTATTTGGAAGTACGATTCTGTTTTCTAAGGATTCGTGGAAAGTTGGGAGGGATTGATAATTGATAAGTGTGCGTTGAAAGAAAAATTGTAGTATTGTTTACAGTTTAGTTTTAAGTTCTCTATATTATAGTATAGAGAAATTACAGTATAGTTACGTACTACGGACTCTGGCTTTTTACGAATTACAGTCTTTTCTTGGTAAAATAATTTTACTTCAAGGAACTGCATCTCGCTTCGTTTAAAATTCATAGAAGATCAGAAGCGATAGAAAACTTCCAACTTACCGTGAAAAGAAAGAGTAACATCGATGCAATTGTTACTTCGATTCTCGTTGTTCGAGAGTTTCGTAACGCGCGCAATACAACGGTATTTAACTTCCACGCAGCGAAGTTTATCGATCAAATTAAGGTAACCATCGCGTTTTGTTGCACAGCAGCTGTGTACGCTCGAGCTACGCCACGGCGACGCTAAGTTTCCAAAGCCGACGCGGAAATAATAGAAAAAAGAAAAATGTAAGACCCTCGTACGACGTACATACGAAAAGCGAGTTCGTTGGTAACGAGCGTCGATTACGTAAAATCGCGTGGTACGGTGCTTCCTGCGCGATGATACGCGAAAGATCGCAGCGACGATTCCCCCTCGGTTGCATAATTCGCGAGACACAGCTTCGCGAAAACATTAACGCGTTTGCGATATCGGTTAAACCGTGTCGAATCGAACCGTAGATGAAAAGTTTCACCGATCTCGGCGGCGTAAACGCAAACGATCGAATTTCGAGGTACAGGGATCGGTTTCAAATGCACGAATATCGTATACACGCGAAGCTGCGTATATTTTTTTTTTTCCTTTTTTTTTATCTACGCGTCACGAGCCAGTTTCGCGTTAGGCGAGAGCGGCTCGATTTCGTCGAGCTAAAGTATTCGTTGGAATTTGCGACGAGTGCCGTCTCGGGTCGTTGAAACGTCAGCGACGAGGGGCTCCGTCGATCAAACGTCGTTATCGTGGAGTTGGAAAGGCAGCGAAAAGTTGACCGAGAGGACGCGCCTATTTTTCATCTCGTTCACGAGCTCGTTTTGTGTCACGAGTAGGACAGTAGGTCGTAATATTAATTATCTTCCCGTGGCGGCGACGATGATTTAGATCCCCTTCCTTCCGTGCCTCGACTTCACGGGGGAAAAAAAATGGAGTCGACTTCCGCTACCACCTTTTTTTTTCGCGATGCGGTCTCTTCGCGAGGTTATAAATCACGAAACTCGTAGTTGGCGCGGAAACTTGGGCAAAGAAGTGGGCGAAAGGGGGAGAGTGAGATAGATGGATAGAATAAGTGTTTATTGTTTGAAATTAAACAGATATGTGTATCGTGTAATTATGATTACAACAGTAGCAAATAGTATTTACATGGATGACAAAAAATAGAGTTAAATAAATCTACAAGTACAGCACAAATTCTGTACCTGTTACAGTAAAGTAACAGTACGTACATTAAAATTTCAAGTACTTTTGTGTTATAAACAAAAAATAAATAAATAAGAAAGAAAGAGAGAGAGAGTAGGGGGAACGGCGGGAAATATAAAGTGTACCCAACCAAATTCAACTTGAACTAGGATCCTCATTGATATATTCTATTCCCTGTAAGCCATCGTTGCTTAAAAAAAAATCACAAAACAATTGAATACCCAAAAGTCCGAACTACATGAATTTTCATGCTCGCTCCGATTTCCCGGACTCGATTCGAGCATTTGAATCGCCCTCGAGGGAACGACTTCAAACTCAATAAAACCGTGTCACGGTTAAAGGCGAGTATCTTTAGGATTTTGCCCGGAGACGTTATCCTCGCGGATCACGATTCACCGGCTGATCCTCTTCCTCGGGGTTAGGTCGAGCTCTCCCCGAGGAAAGTACCGCGTTCGGGGCACGAATAATCGCGACGAGAATGAAGAGGATCCGGCGATGGGAATCGGCCAGAATCAGCTGAGAGGTAGAGAAGAAGAAGAGGAACGCGGCGGCGACGGCGGCGGCGGCGGCGGCCGCGCACGCACGCACGCACGACTTCTTGGACGCGTTCCTGCGGGGCGTGCGTGAAACGTATGGAGGGGGCGAGAGAGCAAGAGACTTCAATGCTAGGCCACGTGATCCCCGGAACGCAGGAGAGGCGACACCGAGGGAGGGAAAGAGAAGGGAGGAGAAGGAGAGAGAGAGAGAGAGGTTCGTGTCGGAGGACGCTGGAGAACCACGACGAGAGAGAAAGAGGAAAGGATTCGGGGATAGGGGGGGGGGGGCGAAGAGAGAAACGAAATCGTATTCGAGACACGATCGGAGGATGGAATCGAACTCGAGGAGAGAGGGATGTAGAGAGAACAAAGAGAGAACGAAATCGAGCGGAGGATAATAATAAATGCGACGCGAAGAAGAAAGTCGAGACGCCGTGCGAGAGAGATTCGGAGAGACGGTTTTGCGAGTAGAAAGGAGCGTCCTCCGGCCGTTGGATGAAACGTGTCGCAACGAGAGAGGCCTAGACGGAACGGGGGGAGACGACATTGCGATAAATGCAACGCGGAGGCAAGCACGCGGAGGATGAACAAAGAGGGCGAGGCATTCTCGGTAAAGAAACGAAGATAAACCAGAAGCGTACCGCGAGAGACCGCGGAGGAGGAAGAACTCGGGACGCGAGGTAACGAGGTAAAGAAGGAAAGGTAGATCCAGAGAGAGAGAGAGAGAGAGAGAGAGAGAGAGTGAGTGAGTCAGTGAGAAAGAGAAGAAACGACGAGAGGGAACCGACGGCAAGAAGAGGACAAGCTTACGGCTCGCAAGTGGAGAACACCGTGCGGGAGGGGTAGGAATCGGCCGGCGCGGGGGAAGAGGGAAGGCAGTGTTGGGGGGCAAGGGGGGGAGGGGAGTTAAGGTAGGAACGCGCAGCTGAAAGGTGAGTTGCGGAGGAGTGAGAGGCGAAGGAGGGGCTCGATGGAACAAGTGAGACGGAGCGAGGAGAGTGAGAGGGACGGATCGAGCGAGGGTTAGTGGGAAGAGGGAGACGAGGAGAGAGGCAGAAAGAGAACGAGCGAAGGAGGAGGAGGGGGGCGGGGGAGGGGGGGCGGGGCACCGGCTCGCCTCGGTCGGGGTAAAGCGAAGCCAACAAACTCACGTCAGTCCGAAGCTGGAGGGACGCCAGCCCTCCTCGCGCGTTCCTCGATCATCGTGCGGTGCCCCCGTGATCGTCGATCCTACGTTTTTGAGTTACGGACGAAAACGAGAGGGGGAGAGAGAGAAAAAGAAGAAAGGAGCGAAGCATCAGGGTACGGGAGAAGATTCGAGGGAGGGAGGTGAAAAGTTAGTACGAGGAGAGCGAGGTGATAGATCGAGTTCGGTGAATCCCGCGAAGCGAGGGACTCGAGGATCTACGGGTACACTTCGAGATCTTTGCGCGGAGTAAGGAGAAGGCGGAGGAGAAGGAGAGGAAGAAAGAAGAAAGAAGAGGAACAGAGAAACTCTAGCGGCTCTGGATATCATAATTGAAATTCAACGAGAGATCGAGTCATCCTCGATCATCCTCGTCGATCGCGAAGATCGAGAGAACTCGAATACTCGAGATACCCGGGAGTAGTAACGACGGATTCAAAAACATCGTCGATCCTAACGCAGCGAATCCACGCGTTACGCGCGTAACTGCCTTCCACCCGGGGTGCATCTTGCAAACTTCTCTCGCATCCACCGAACCGTACCTACGATCGGGTTAATCCCAATTCCTTCGAGTTACGGACAGCGGGGGCCACAGGGCGGGACGGCGGGAAGGGATAGAGAAACTCGAGCGAGAGAGAGAGAACCCGCGCGAGGGTAGCAGCGAAAAGCTTCGCTTTCCCCCCCACCCCACCCTCCTCCGGGTGGATATGAGCTGGGCGCAATTAAGGCGGTTAACGGAGTCGGGAATACCTGTCCGCCGGCGGGCCAAAACCGGTACGAGGAGCGTTCTCCATGCGATATAGTGCGCCACCACTACCATCGTCGCAGCCGCCTCCTCCTACCTCGTGCATGCAGCCTTCAAAAGGTGCATACACCTTCGCTTCCCCGACAACAACGGCGACGACGACGACGACGACTACGACGGCGTGGACGACGACGACGATTCCCGCGCGCCTCTTCGTGGCAGCGCGAATATCTTTCTCTCGCGCGTGCTTTTGCGCCTGATTCGCCGCTGTGCTGCAGCGTCAAAAGTTTTTTGCGCGGTAGATCTCTCGCACGGGGAACGGAATAGTTCGGCAGTGATTTTTTTTTTCGCCGGAGTTCTCTCTTTCTTGGTTTAAAGAGGATCCCGCGGTTAGTAGTATCGCCGTGAGAGTTGAGATTCGCGAGGAGCGAAGTATAAGAGTGTTTGATCGAGTGACTTTTTTTTTTGTTTTTTGTTGGCAAGATCGTGCGTTTGTGTACGTCCTGCGAAACCATTTCTTTCGCTATCTACTGTCTCCTTTGCGAGGAAATTTTTGCGGAGAATCGACGGAGTGATTATTGTTTTGGTGCCCCGAGGAGTGTTGACGAAGGGAGAAGTGTAAAATCGAGTGCAAGGAGGTCGACGGCAGAAAAAGGGGTTTGGGGGAGGGAAGGTGATCTACGAGGTGGAATATATATATGTACATATATATGTATATATCTGTGCGTGCGGTGCGATCCGGGGGCGGTGGGAATGCTGGAAAGGGCGGGGACGGGAAGGTGATACTTTGAGCGGAGGTACCGTGGAACGCCGGAGGAAGGGAGCAAAGGGGGAATAGGGAGAGGATCTGTTCGTGGAAACAAACGTAGGAGGGAAATATTGAAAGGAGAGGAAAGAAAAAAAAAAAGAATCGTTGGAAAGCATTCGGGTAGGGGAAAGGGAGGATAAATTATTCATGGGAGTAGCTTCCTCTGGGAGTTTAGGGTGGGAGAGGGAAGCTTCCGAGAGGCACACAGGGAATAACTAGGGGGAAATCGAGAAAAATCGTGAGAAACGATCGGTGGTAATTTGCGGAAGAGATGAAGATCGGCTGAGCAGCGGGAGGAAGAAGAAGAGGACGAAGGATACGCGCAGGACGGAGGGAAAGAGGGAGCCAGAGAGGATCCAGAAGAAGAAGAGACATTCGCGAGAGGAAGGACGCATCGAAGAATCGGGGGAAAATGGAAGGCCTCGATATACCGGGTCATTGAGAATTCCTCTCTCGTTCGTTACCACCGCACCGCGAGCTGCACGAATCGTCCATGAGGTTTGAACGAAGGACGAATTGTTGAGAAGCCACGCCATGAGAATCCTCAAAACGCTACACTGGTAGGTTTCATCGACGAGACGAGAGACAACCCCCCCCCCCTCTCTCTCTTTCGTCTACTATAGCTTAAAACTCGGTATTTTCCCGATTCGGACGAATGACAAAAGTAAAATCGCGGCTTTTCAATAAAAGGATCGAGAATCCACGATTTCTCTCTCTCTCTCTCTCTCTCTGTCGTTGTGTCAATTTTTCTTCGAACAAAAGAAAGTTTGTAGAGGCCGTATTCGAAGGGACGCTCTATTCTTCGCAGCGGATATTTTTGCGTCACCGCGGGAACAACGCGTTTACGATTCCGTCTGCCGCTCGTTTCGCCGCGGTGGAAGTGTCGTGCGCAAAATATTTCGTACCTCGGGCAGGTAGATAGGCAGGGTACGATAGACGTTGGCGCATAGCCTCACGCGCGCGACGAAAACCCATAGAAATATCTTTCGGCGCGGTTTTATTGCACCCGGGGGGTAAAGGGCGGAAATTAAAAGGAAAGTAACTCCCGTACAACCGGACGACAATTAAGAACCCCCGACGCGTCGTTTCGAAGTTCTCGAAAACTGCCAGCCGCTTAATAGCGTCTATTCGTTACCGCTTATACCTACTTATCGTTTGGAAAGTACAAGTATCCCCAGTACTTACCATGTTCGCGGTTAACGAGCATTAATAGACGGAGCAACGGTACTTATCGGAAGACGATAATAACGATCTGTGTTCGGTATTTCAGTCGTGCTTTCTATAACGGAGCCGTGCTTTCAGCTTGGAATTCGTCGGCGTGCTAGCTGCGTTTCGTTACGACGATTACGAGTAATCGTAAAGATTCTGTGAAACCCGATGATTTTTTTTATCGTTCGCGCGATACACACGGTATTACGTAATCGCGCTCTCGACGCTTGTCGAAAGAAAACTTTAAAACACTTGTTCTCACGTAGCACTCGGAACAAGAGGGGATCACGTGTTTCCGTTTCTGCAGCCCTGCTTACCTGCCCGCCTCCGCAGGTATCGTCGAGTCAGGGTCGGATTAAGCCGATTTTACGCGTGAAAACCGTCGCCTCGGTAGTTTCGAGAATTTAGAATCGACGCGTCATGGAAATTTTGCGTTTTACTCTCTTTTGACGTTAACCGCTGGCGAAGAAGGATCGTGGGAAACGAATCTGAATATCGACGATTCGAATTACTCGATCATCGAGTTTGCCGATTTCGCGATCGAGAGAGAATCGATTAGCTTCGAGCGAGCATTGCCGACGTTAATATCTGACGATCGACAAGGATCGATTAGCTTTAAACGAATAAGTAACGACGTTTCGATCGACGATCGACGGTGGATCGTTGATTCGAGGCGTCGCTGTTAAAAGGAATTCATGGGATGATTTTAGCGAGTTCCTCGCAACAACGTCGCACACGAGACGGCCGAAGAAAGTTCGGGTGCTGAAGAGGCGCAATGCTATTAGGTCTGTTCATCGTCGAACGTTGGAAACGACGGGGTACTTCGCGGAACGATCGCGGACAATGAGAGTTTCTCACGGGAATAATTTATAAAAAAAAAAAGATTATGAAAACGGGTCGAGGATTGTTGCTGCTAAACGAGATAAATTGGAACAGCTACACTCTGAATTCGTCGCGCCCCGCTTTCACGAATCTATTCGTTATTCTTCTTCTATTCCCTTAACTCTGGATTACGACAATGTCGTGAAATTTACGATCTCATCATTGAAATTTAATAATGCCGACGTTTGTACCGGCTGTGCTCCTTAATCGTGCCAATTATTTTTTTTTTAAACCGCAGTTCTTCTAAAGTATTTATAAGCGTTCCGCAAATTTGGTTTGAATCTAGATCATGCACATCCGTGGATCTTGGGATCTCCAAACTTTTTTTTTACTCTATCAAGTGTATTTCTGATCGCTGATCACGAAATAATTATAGAATTTTTATTCTATTGACAATTATTTCACATGAAATCACATGTGTTTGCTTGCTTTAGAAATAGTTTGGAGATCCGGTGATTCGGAGATGTGCACGATTTAGATTTGTTCCGCAGATTTCTTCAAAAAGATTGATAAAAATATTATTTCTCTAAATTACACGTGGTATTTTTTGAGTTTTCAATTTTAACTCGACAAAGTATCGTAATCTAGCAGTAAAGAAATGCGAGAACAATGTGGCTCTGCGAATAATTCCTATCGACGCGATAGTTCCCGGATAGTTCTCGTGACGCGTTGGATTTTCGCGGAAAATCGGTTAACAAAAGTTTCGGAGTTATTTCGAACGCGGTAACGGTCGGTTTTCCTGGAAGTGCCCCGTCGAATCGAACGTGTGTGGTCGTTCCTTTTAAAAGTAATCCCCATTACAAGCCTAACCACCGACTAGCCTAGATATCGTTTTCCAGCTTTAAACAGAGCAAGTCGAGTTTCCCATTGCAGTAGTCACGCAGACCCCAGATGCACGTAGTTTCTGTTCGATGTGTCACCCAATACGTTTTATCTTATTGCCGTTGTATCTCCCCGCCCGTGGCAACGTGCGTGCCAGACTCCGCAATTCGTAATCCGTCGATTAGTTTTTACGATCCCGATAATTACAGTTATCGGGATTCGTGTTAATTTCGACAGATTCGTCTCTGTTAAAAGAATATTAAGTGTGACGTGCTTGGTAACGTAGGCTAATATTGACGTATCGATATTATCATTGTCATATTACTAATATTATAGATTCGTGGGATTCAATATTTTTGCACTCGTAGACTGAAATAAAAATGATTTGCGATGCTTCGTTTCGTATTAACTTTCGCAGATTCATTTTTGTTTAAAAGAATGACCGAGATGTACCTGGTAATGTCGATTAATATCCACATAACCGATATTTACTCGCTCTCCTCATTCGTAAGAGTGATTTGTCTATTAATTTTAAAATATGTTATTTTAACATGAAAATTCTATAGTTATCTAAATTTAGAACTCTTAGAACTCCTTCAGACCGGTAGAAAATTTCTACGAACCGGCGGTTGAAAACCGCTGCTACACATATTATATATTTTCTATATTTAATTCGTTTCGACGCTCGATATTCCATTATTATTTTTGATTATCGATTCGTAGGCTATACCATCGGGTCCAGCCAAAATTAAACAATGCTCCCTGATCGCCGCGATTATTCGGTTTTCCTGGTAAAGATACGGACGATGAAAAAAAAAAAGAAAAATGAAAAGAAATAAATAAAAAGCACGCGAACACGTTCACGCTCGGATGTGCTCGCATGGCGAACCACGCTATTACGTTCGTATTTCCTATCGCTTTTGTCCCCGACCACCATTGTCTCTTTCTTCGTGGTCTTACCCCGTGAATTCACGCGAGCCACTCGTATGCGAGACCTTTGAGCAACCGTAATGCCGCGTCTCTTCTATTTGTTTTTTTTCTCCCTGCCCACCTTGTTCCTACCCTCGTAACTGGATCCGCGGGAAAATATCGCGTTCGACCCTTCCCCCCCCCCCCCCACCCCCTTCGCACGACGAGAACGGTAAGCGTCGAATTTAATTCGTGAAACACGCGCCATTTAAAATCCCGTTTTAATCGCTGAATCGTGATTCACTTTCAAAGCGCGAGTTTTATATTTCCGCGAAACGACCAAACTCTTCGTGCCAATTAAATCCTTCCACGTTTCTTTCTCTCTTTCTCTCCCGCTTTCGAGTGGAGATTGAATATCAAGAATTTCTATAAAACGTCCCCCCTCCCCCGTCCAGATTCTTAATAGTCGCGTCGTTACGCGGTTTTGTCTTTTTTTTTTTTACGATCGACCGTAGGAAACGTAAAAACAAAATTCCGAGCTGCTCCATACTTACGGAAGTGGAATGCAAAATGATAATCGCGCGCGCGCGGTGTAAAAATGCGAGAGGGATTTAAAAATCCCGACGATTTCGATCGACGGGCGAAATACCAATTACGAAATCGATAGAACTCCCGGACACAATTATCCTCGCCGCTGTACGCATACCTGTAATTGGAATGGACCGACAATCGCCGGGCGACTTTCGGTTTAAATCGCTAACGCGCCATTCGCGCCGCTCTTTTACAATGTCCGGCCGATTCATTGTCGGCCAGCGAACGAATAATCGCTGATCCAAGAAAGACCATTGAACGTTTTCATCGATTCGTCCCGCGATCACTGCATCCCCCGTGAGAGTACACGTCCCCGTACGTGCATTAGAGTTCGAAGAACATGGAAAATTAATTAAAACGAGATTAACGCTAGCTCGAGTCTACGGAAATTATCGGGGGGTTGCCCACGGGCGTTGGTTTCGGTTGGATTTTAATTAAATTCAACCCCCCCCCCCCCCCCCTCTACCCCCCCTCTTCACCAAGTTAATCGATTCTAAGAGTCGTCGGATGAGAATCGTGAGCGATAATATAAAACTCGCGTCCCGATTATTCACCTTACTCTTTCACTCGAGATTCTTATTTTCCCTCGGAATCGCGATAAAATTGTTCTCGGTGCCATGGAGTCTCGGAAAATCGTAGACGGTTCGTGGAAAGTTACGGCGATCAAACTGACACACTGAGGAAGAAACTATGATAGATGATATACGCGTGTAACTATGCGTCCTTATACAGACAAAGTTTTCCAAGGCGCCTTGGAACTGAAATTTCAATCGGAATGGAATTTTCCGCCGGAGAGAAAAGAACGCGCGTTGTTTCATGTATTTTTATGACGTCTCGTTGTTTACCGCGCTACGTATTTAATTGCTCGAAGTTCAATGGAAAGAAAACATTTTTCATCTGGGAATAAATGAGTTTTTAACGCGTATGGGGGGGGGGGGTGTCGTATGTGTGGAAATAATAATAATAAATTTAAACGCAATTATTATCGACGTTTATTTATTACGTTCTTACAAAAATATTAAAAAAGAATCAATCTGTGTCCCCGCAACACGTCCCCTTTGAAACAAAAAATGTAAGCTTCAGGTTATTTAGCATTTGCAGAAGAAATTTAAAATTTAATTATAAAAAAATTCTGTATATGCGGTTGTTTATAATGTCATGCGTGTCAGGGTAGAAGGGGTATGAGACGAAGAGGAGATGGCGAGGTTACCCCTTCCTGTATTCAGCGTCGCGTAAATGTCCATTTTTACAAAGATTTCCTTCGCACGTACACGCCGAGACTCGCCACCCTTTATAACGATGATCCTTTGCTCTTTACTTTTTCTTTTTATAACCACCGACCGACCTTTTCAACGATATTTTATTGTCGCCGTTTGGCTTTTCCGGGGGACGTAGGTTTCGCCGCGGCGATTAATCTCTCCCACCTGTCTCCGGATCTTTGGAGCTTTGTTCTAACGAAAATTCCTACGATTTTCCTTGGACGCGGCTTGACGTTTTTCCCGCCGATCTTTGGAATTAACGATAAGGATATATTACGATGTTTTATAGATCTTGGTTCTTATCGAGCGATTATCGCGTTTTTCGTGATAATAATAAATAAAGCGTAAAACGATACGAGTGTCTGCGAAGTGCAAAGATGGATAATTAATATTATTCAACTATTCGTTATATTAAAAAATCTTTCTATCCAGATCGAGGCCATCGCAAAGTGTCCCCCACGAAACTAAACATGTTCGCCATGAAACGATTTTTTAATTCCGAAACATCCTGTATTTTAAAAATCAGCGTGAAAACGCAAACGTGGGTGAAAAATGATTCCGAGTCACCCCTTTAAACCAATCATTTCACCATGATAAAAAGCCGTTTTCGCTGTTTCCGATTGAGCGCAAAAGAGACACGTTGCGATAGCTCGTTATCTTCTCTACGATAATTCCCCCTATTCCACGATTATACAGTTGTTTCCACGTGTGCAGCTAGAACCCCGTAACAGTCCACCGACAATGTCTATACCGTAATTTATTCTCGCCTGAACAATTTCTCGATGTAATCAATGTACTTTGGGTAATGCAGTCGTGTACTCCCCCCCCCCCCGTACTAACTTCCGTTAATCCCGTAACGAACTCGATATCTTTGGCGTTGTCCCCCTTTCTATCGTTGGCCATCTCTTTACACGATATGTTCTCTCGCGAGATAACGCACGGTCACGCTCCGCTCCTTGGAAGCTTCGCCTCGCACGAGACCGAGACACAAGACACCACCGTGGCTCGTTTCGACGAACGGCGATCTCGAGCCGATCGATATCGTCCGCCACGAGTGTCATCCGCCTGTCACTTGACACCCTTTAAAACTGAAAGGAGACAAAAAAAAAAGCGGTGAGGGAAGATACGCGAGGAGAGAAAGGAAAGAAAAAAATGGTGTCATCTTCGGAGGCAAATTTCCAAGGAGCCGCGATATCCGCAGGTTCTGTAAATAGCAACAAAAAGAAAAAGAAAAAAAAGCGCGAATGGAGGTTGAATGGAGCTCGTTCCCCCGTCTTGGGCGAAAAAGTCTCGCGAAAGGAGGCTCTCTCTCTCTCGTCGGGGGTTCTTCTCTCTCTCTCTCTCTCTCCACGTCATCGAAAATCGTTAAAAGTTCACGCGGATTTGGTTTTGCTTCAGGTCCCGAGGACGTAGCGGCAGTGGCGTGCCCGGCATACACTCTCAACAGCAGCAACAGCAACAGCAACAGCAGCAACAGCAGCAGCAGCAGCAGCTGCAGCTGCAGGAGAACAACAACAGCAGCTCGCGGGACTCGAAGAAGCCGCAGGAGGTACTGGGGCCCGATGAGATGTGGGCCCCTGGCGCCCTGGGGCATCACCGGGAGCTACCAGTCGACGTGCCCGACACCCTTCTCGAGAAGGCCTATCCCAACAAGGTAAAGAATCATCGTTCTTCCGATTATCGGAACGAGCTTCGCCGTCCCCGTAGCGCTAGCGACCTCGACCTCTCCCTAAACCTTAAAAACGAGACCCTTAAAACAACGCGCCCCGGGGCCGAGGATCGCGAGAGGGCGGTCGTCGCGCCGAACGAGGGGCGCGTCGACTGCACCGACGGGACGGCAACGCATCGGGTGGCGATGAGGAACGGTCAGCCGCCAATGGTGAAGATCGAGTTAAAGATCGTGCCGCCTGTTAACCTCGAGGACGAGGTGGCGCGCGATGACGCGAAAGAGTCCTCGGCGTCCGAGGGGATAGATATCGAGTCGGAGGGATGCAACGAGAGCAGCCCGTCTCTCGGGAGGACACTCGGTACCACGGATCTCAAGAATCCTTTTAAAGATTTCGCGGAGGAGGAGGAGGTGGAGGAGGTGGCGAAGGAGGTGGCGAAGGAGGTGGCGGTCAAGGCGGAGGCGGAGGAGGAGGAGGAGGAGGACGAGGGGGTGAACGTGGATAACGGTGGACAAAAGGAGTCCAGCGTCGACGTGGACGCTGAGGAGGATTATCCGTTCGCCAAGGAGGACTATCCCACGATGCTGAAGACATGCAGCGACGACTCGGCTAGCCCGAGGAGCTCCTCGGGTAGATCGGACTCCACCGCACCGTTGGACAGTAGCCTTGTATTGAGACACGCGAAGAGCCGGGGAAAAGATTCGCCGACTTACGACGCGAGGAGAATAGATCTGGGTTCGCCGTGCAGACCGGTGGTACCGGAGATCAAGGTGGCACCGCTGTTCGGTAGAACGAGGGACGCCACGTCCTTCGACAATCCCGCTTACGGTTTGGCCGATCTGCAGGATCTTCAGGGTCTGCTGATGAGATCCGAGGAGGTCTCCGATCTCACCCGACTCATCGACGAGCAATGCACGATACCGCGTATACCGCGCGAACAGGAACGCGTCAAGGATCAACATCAGCGGAGCGAGACGGCGCAGACGGAGACGCCGATCGGCAAGTTCGAGAAGAACTGGAAGCGTCGACAGTCCTTGGAGCGAAAGAAGCTGATAGCTAAGACTCGTAGCTTGAACGTCGAGGAGCTGATACGCGCCGGTTCAAGCGACGATCTCGTCGGCATCGAGTCCGGTAGCAGTCTCTCCTCGTCCTCGAGGCAACGACCGAAGAAGAAGAGGCATCAACAGATCTCGAGCGGTTATTCGACCCTGAGGAGCGAGGCGTCCGGCGATCAGGAGCATCGTCACGTCGATCGTAACTTCCTCGAGGTATGGGGGAAGAATTATCGGGAGGTAGCCGTCGACTGTCCCGCCGACTTCGTGCCAGTCGAGAAATGCCATCCCGTCTATCCTCCGCCTAACAAGACCACCCCGAGCAACAGCAAGCACAACACCCTCGAGCCGAAAAGAGAGCGTAACGAGATTAACGGCGTCGCGGCGGTAGTGGTAACGAGGCAGCCACCGCCGCCGACGACGATGACGACGACGACGACGAGCATCGCCGACGAACGACAGTTTTCCACCCCGACTGCAAAGCCAAACGTAGCCACATCCCCCTGCATTCCCTCGAACGACCTTAGCTTCACGACGGTATCTACCACCGATGATAGCGCAACGGTGAACGTAGTCACGCGTACCCTCGAACGAAAGGGTCACGATACGAAGAAGGTAAGGTCCAAAGTCAAGAGTTTGCTTCTCGACAGCTTCTACTCTATCGTGCACCACGATCAGCGTCGTCGTAAAACGCTTCACGCTTCCAGCACGCACGGCTCCTCTTCTAATTTATTCTCTCGCTCTAACCACGACCTTGTTCCACGATCGTCGAATCTCGGTAATCACGGCCACCACGTTGGGTCTAACGAGGCAAGTGTCTCGTTCAGAAGGATCAACTCGTCGCGACGATTCTCGTGTTCGACGGAGAATCTGCTCGACGAACGTTTCTCGCGCGAGTTCTGTACCGTCGTCGTCGACGAGCCGAAGAAACGCTTGCTCGTCGATGGTAACGTTATCGAGAATCGGGAGGATTTTTCTTCCGATCTCAGCGGCGATTGCTCGTTCGCGGTTAAGTCACCGTCGGTGACTGGTCCGTACGGTTGTTTGTCCTTCGTTCAGGAGACGAATCAAAATTCGCGGAATTCGTTGCGCGAGTTCGCCGCTCGCGATCGCAACGAGTCCGATCTCGACGAGTCCCCTAACACGCAGAATCAGAAGAATTTCAGGCTCTCGCTCGAATACAAACGCTCCAAGTTTCTCGATCTCTCGTCTAGCGATAAATCGCGAGATCCCTCGAGGAGCGAGTTGGATCTCCTCGCACCTCGATACCTCGATCATACCCACTGCGGGATTCATTCCTGGCTCTCGGATTCGAATCTGATCGCTAAGTCTTCCGCGATCGCGCGCCGTTCCATTGGGAAAGTTAGTATCGATCGCTCGAAACGGACGAAATCATCGAGATCATCGAAACCGTCCTCGGACAATTTGGAGAACAGTACGTACGATTCGTGCCAGGGCCTCGACGATCATGAGGAACATCAGGTAAACTTTGCCTTGGATTTTTCGGGACTTCTTGTCCTTGAAACGATCCCGACGATATTTCTGTCGTCACCGATCAGCGACGCGTCACTCTCAGCATTTCTGATTCATCGGTTGATCGGCTGACGCTGGTTCGAAGATCTAGTTTGCAACCGGTGAAAATGTCTTTTTTTTAATTTTTTCTTCAACGAAGACTGCATAAATTAATTTCAAACTTTAGGAGTATGTTTACCGACGTACAAAGATTGCGTATCAATTTTTGTAATATCATATACATTGTTTGTTACGTTACACGTACTTGCATCGTGTAAGTTTAAAATTTTACTAAATTTATAACTCCGTCTTTCTTAGGAATATCAAAGTGATCTTTGAGAAAGTAATTCTAAAGACATTAGCTCTTCGGAAGATGTAAAAAAAGAAATATTGTTTTGACCGTGCAAACTAGAATCTCTCCTTTGATACCAGACGTCGCGACCGTAATTAAAATAAACATCGAGCATACGCGAGGAATGGAAACAACAGAAATATCGATCACTCTTTCTTTGTTCCTGGACAAGAAGCGATTAAAAGCATGGGGACGGAGATCTAGATTGGCAGCATGGTAAAGTAGACACGGAACTCGTTAAAAAAAAAAGGAAAGAAACTCGTACGAACGTCTCGTACACTTTCGTAGGAAATTCTCTCGTAGTGCACGCGCCGCTCTCTCTAGCTCTCTTTATCTCTCCCTTTCTCTCTATCTCGCTCTCTCTTTCCCTCTCTCTCTCTCTCTGTATGTAGCTCCCCTTCAGTTTTTCGTCGCCGTACCTCTTTCTTTGAATTTTTCGCCACTCCACTTCCGCGTGCCGTGAGTAAACACACGCCGTGGGAGGAATCTCTCGAGTGCGATATTGAAAGAGAACGAACGAAAAAAAAAAAGAAAAGACGACGAGTAATGAAAAGAAAATGAACGCGCGAGGGGATAAAAAAAAAGAATTAAAAAAAAAGAAGGAAATCGAAGAAGGCCCGTAGTTTTTGCGCGGCTGCAATCGAGAGGGGGCCATTAATGCGAGGTGTTTTTTGGAACGGATTTTTAGGCCGGTCTGAACGGGGTTAAACCTGCCATCCCGCCCAGAGATCAAAAGAGGGCACCTGCGAGACCACCGAAAGATAATATACGTCTCCCCACGCAGAACAATAATGTCGAGAGCAGCGATAATGCCAATGCCGAGCCTACGCAGCAACAACTGCATTCCATCAGGAAATATCAGGTAGGCTGTGAAACGTGCGATTAACTTTTGCGTATTTTCCGGTCACGTAAGGGTACGATAAAAGAGGAGAGAGAAAAAATAAAAAGCGTATGAATTATCGTCGCGCCGTGAGGTTCGTTTGAATATCGGAATGCGCGACGAAGGTATAGTGCGTTTGTCTCGGTTGGCATTATGTATACTACGCGTTTGCCGGCTGAGGTGTAATTTAGGCGAGTCTGTGATATAATCGTAGTAATAATAATAATAACGTCTGTGTCGATCAGGGAAAGAAATAAAATGCTCACGAGACGTAATGAATGCAACGAGATTTTCTTTCGGGTTTTGAAATACGAATTTGTTTAAAATCGGAACTTTCGTCGTTTTAGTTATTTTAGTAGAACAAAGTGTATCTTGAAATGAGGATGGAAAAAAATAATATTCGGTGAATAACCCAAAACGCGCGGTCTGTGCTTTATATAACAATATAAAGTATTACTTTATTTTATTGTAATAAATAAAAGCTTGATCGAACGGAAAGTTTCTGAATCTCCGTTTACACCAATCGGAGCAAAGTCTCTAATCCCGCGTTATTGGTAAACAGAAATTATTCAAAGCCCCGTTGTCGAGTTATTTGAAAATATTTCGGCGCCAAGGCGACAAACATTCGACGTTGGAAAACGCATGGCATTCCGCTCGAATAATTTCGCGATCGCGTTGCGTAACGACGGTAAATGACGGATCGTTGTTTAAGGGGACACACGATTTCAACGTAAACGATTTCAACAGGAAATTACGGATGCGTGGCACAATGGTTATCGAAGAACGCCTCGGTTCGCCGATTCCATAGTTTGCGTATTTCCTATTACGAGTACGAGGAGAGTTTGATGGATCGGGAACGATGATTAATATTCTCCTTCGTGCCCCCGTTCGAATTCTAACGTTAATTATCGCGTCTATTGATTATTATTCATCGCGTTGATCTAGAACAATTGGGTTCGCGTATTATTAACGAGTGTAACGCGCGAATAGCGTTCGTGGAATCCTGAATTAATTTATCTCGGATCAAGTTTCTTTCGATGCGATATTGTTGCTCGACATGTTTACGTGGAACTGTCTTTTTCGATAAATGGTATAACCCGAATGACTTAATTTCAATTATTTTCGTAGCTCGGGATAATTAAAAACGAGGTTTGCTAATCCGTGTAATTAATTTTTATTATTATTTTGAACGTAGCAAGTAAATAACACGCCAGGAATTTCGGTAAACAAAATCCAGTCTCTTGAAATCATTTCAAGCATACTTTGAAGCTTGAACACCCTGTATAACCTAATTCTCCGTGTATCGCGAAACCGACATAAACACGTTATCAGCGAGAGAAATGTAATTACGTGTATTTACGAATTACTGAGATAACATTCGTGAAACTGCAACGCGCGTCGATCGAAGACTCCGTCGAATCGACGAAGACGCGCGGTAATACCATTGAAATTTCAACGTCCCTGTACTAAAAAAAAATAAACTTAAACATTCACCCCACGTTTTCCGATACACCGATATCACCAGGATTCAATGGTCGGATCTAGGAGAAAAAAACGCAGCGGCCAGGCACGGATCTATTTCTTTTTTTTACGACTCGATTACACAGCCGACAAACAAAATCAATCCCAGAAACTGAGAGACGATTTTCAAACCGGGCGTCGCATTATCGTCGACGTATACGCGGCGGCAATCTCGGTGGCCGTAAACGTGAGAAATACCAGAACCCCTTACGTGACCGGCGTCGTTGGAAACGCCGAGTATGTTTGTCTTATAAAATCCTCACGCCGCTTTACCCACCTTAAGTCAAGTGTGGTCTGGAATGTAAAGAACCCCACAATAGTCTAAGATTACATGCCTCGAGTGTAACGTTACGAAGTTTTCGATAGGTGTAGTAGGGACTTCGCGGGCTGACTCAGGCCTCCTGCATTCGTTCTTTCCTCCCTTTTTTCTTCCCTCTCTCTCTCTCTCTCTCTCTCTTCCTCTTTTTCCCTTACCCTGACCTCGGTCTCTGCTTCTACTCTTTACGAGGAGAACGGATTTTTTTTTTCCTCCACGACGTTAAAAACCAGACCCGCCGATACTCGGAATCGGAGGACCGAAAGACTCTTCGGTTAATGGATAAAGAGGTTTTTGAAAATGTATCGCTCATTGGAACGGTATCTCGAAGTATAAATTACAAGATACCGTGCAAGGTGTACTATTCGAAGTTCAAATTGTTGGTTATTTAAAAGAACGTCTGGAGACAAAGTAAGTTATGCTTGAAACATATTAGATCATATACATAAAAATTAATAATTAACGTAATAGAATTAAAAATTAACGGAAAGGCTTTCTGTTTCTACCATGGGATAGATACGTCGGGTTCAACTTTTTTCCGTAATAAAGACACAGTAGCATTGAATACACCTGTGCCTATGAAGAGGCCTCAATATCAGAGGCGAAACGTCGGTAACTAGAATGTGTCGGTGTAGTTTGCATGTTTTTTGCGCACTTTCTTGTTAATTGCTCGTATATTTGCGAATTTTTAATTTATTAACGACGAGATAATACGATTAATTTTTATGTACATGATCTGAAATGATTGACAGTCAATGATTAAATTCATGATTTAGTTTTGCTTGAAACATAGTTTTTTCTCGCGTAAAACTTCGAGTGGGAAACACCGTGTCGAAACTTTAATTATGTTCATCCTAAAAGTCCGTAGAGTTTTTGTAAACACGACTCATCACGTTTTCGGGGTTTTCGATACGGAGACAACAATACACCTGGTTCTGGAAAATCGTGAATATTTTCTGGAATATCTCGTGACGTCTCTCGAGGATGTCCCCGTTGCCATTGCTCGCGATACACGCCAGATATTATAGGAAATCCATTGAACCGGGTGCGAGCTGACGTTTGGGAAACCTTACGTGTACCGCGAGAGTAAACATGGCTTCGCCCAGGTATTTTTACCCTCTCGGTAGTACGCGGGAGCAGGTGTTATATAAATTCGTGAAACCCATCTGTCCGGAAATTATTTTTCGTCGCGGCTCGTTGTTTACTCGCGAACCACGCGAGTTTTATCAGCCGGTGGGCGTAGATCGCGATTCGCCGAATAACACGCACGTACCGATGATGTCATATGTGATTTACGTATCTACGCGTAATGCGAGTCAATGGCGGAGATGCGAGAACTTTGTTACCGTTTTCGCGTTTTGTTCGCTGATTTATTCTTTTTTTTTTCGTTATTCGTCTCGCGACGATTCGTGTATAATTAATTTGATTGATAAACAATTTTGTATTATTCGCGTATTCTATGCGTTTGATCGGTCTAATGACGTACGATGATTTTTAAAATTGATTTAGCGTTTTAGGAATCCGGGTCTTTATTTCGTTTGAGAACAAGGGAGGATGAGAGTACAGGATTTTATAAAAGTTATATTTTATAGTCAGAATATAATGTAACGGGAAAAATCGTAATAAAATTAATACAACGGATATGATCCGTGAGAAATTTTTCAAACGGCTTTCGATTAATTTTGCGAGATTAAAATTAATTTTGGGTAACTGCGGTTCAATGATTTTTATTAACTCAAAATCACGCAAAGTTCTAAGACAACTCGATAAACTTTGCGCATCATCGAACACTATAATCTCGAAGATGCATTTTTTTCCGCTAATCCCTCCTATTCCCCAGCGTGCGACCGCTCTAGCGTTACGTCGAGCGTTAGGCTTCATTGGTGTTCGTTCGTTTAGTAAAATACAATCGTGGGAACCGTTTCCTCGGTACACGTGGTAGGTAACGAGACCATGAAAAAGGAGCACGCTAGTCCTGTGCATGAATTACTAGTTTCCAATGTGAATCAAAATCGGATCGGTCCACGAATCTGAGCATGGGCGCGGAACGATCGATAATCGTCTACACGATGACGTAAATGCGATTCTGCCGAGCTCCTTGTCGGACACGTAATCCCGAAATACACGCGTCCGAGATGAGATCGAGATCAAACAAACGTCACCGTTCGAAAACCCCCCCAGCGATACTCGATGTTTAGCGATGCACCCTCTAAATGTTTATTTCGCAATCGTTGTCACTTGTTAACGAAACTGTACGAACCTCCACCGCGCAGCTAACGAGGTAAGACAAATTAAATCTGCTCAAGTGTTTCATTCCACAAAATCGAATATCGTCGCATAATAATACTTCGGATCGCATTTCGTCTCGTACGATTCGTGATATCGAGAATCAATCACCCCCCCCCCCCCCCCCCTCATCCATTCGAGTCTCGTGAATTCTCTTTTAGCTCTTCGCGGAGGCCCAAGAAAATTTAATCACTGTCCAATGGACTCGCGAGCCTGGCAGGAGGAGAATTGCAATTTCGCTCGTCGGATCGTGATCGATGATAATTGAATTTCACGAAAGATCGGGGATCAATCGATAGTTTAATTTTAGGAGCAATTGCGGAAGCGGAAGGACGAGGAGGAGAGGCAGGAGATCCTCAATCGTTCCCTACGCGGCTCGAGAAAGCTTCACGCGTTGGAAAGCTACACGACGAGTCTTTCCGGGCAAGAAAATCCTGCTTACGCCCAAGACGAGGTGACCACCGTCGGTAGAGCCGCGACGCATGCCACTGCCAATACGTCGCAAGATGTCGAGGAGCCTCCCAGGCCCCTCAGTAAGTTGGATTTTAACCGAGGAACGCGTTGTCGAAGAGACAACGTGTCGATGCTGGAATGCTTTTCCAGAAAAAAAACATTCGTCTGTTAATTCTAATTTAGTTGCCCTCTTTTATTCAATAATAAGAAAATTCATTTCTGGATACGTACAAGATGGAACTCTATCTTGGAAAGATATTGCAGAAAAAAAGAATCGTCTATTAATTCTAATTTCGTTGGAACTCTATCTTGGAAAGATTTTTCAGAAAAAGGAATCTTCTATTAATTCTAATTTAGTTGCCCTATTTTATCGAATAATAAGAAAATTAATTTCTGGGTACGTACAAGATGGAACGCTATCTCGTGATCCATTTGTCCCGCACGACGCTCGTTTAACTCTATTAAAGATAAAAAATTAAGAAAGATATTGCAACGAAAAGTGAATCACCCGTGAATCAGTTGTATATCTCAAGAAGTACAGTATAATCAGCGTATGTACAGGGTGAGCAATTTATCAAGACCCATTTGCTTTGCTTGAAACTCGCTTAATTTTTATTAATGATACAAAATTAAGTAAGATATTGTCAAATAAAGATCCCTGTATATCTTGTTTCGTATAAAAGGAAGTTACTTAATCGACCGAATGTTTCAATCAAATCAATAGATAAAATAATGCCAATGATATTATCTATCGATTTAATATTTTGTTTCGTCATAGTACGAGCAACGTTGGGATAGGTACGATCCTCGTTGTAATCGCAAGGAATCTTTCTAACTAGTCCCCGTTGCATATTTCAGCGTACGGAGAGGTCGTCGCGACGCTGGAGAGGCTGCAGCTTCAGCTGCGAAACATTTCAGGTGCTCTTGGTATTTCGGGTCCGGGGGTGGAGGCCGAACTGGAGGCAGTGCGGACGCTTTTGGTACAAAGCCGATTCGCCACTGCCCTTGCCACGCATCATGCCCTGAAGGCGCGGCTGAGGCCCAACAAAGTCTTCAAACATCACGCCGAGGACGCCTCTAACTTGGCCCGAGACGTAGGTTACGCGAAACGCGATTCGCTGCCCTTTAAGGGGGGACTATCCTGAAAAAGTCAATTTTTGTTGATGTTCCGATTCTAAATATTTTCAAGGGTGTACTGTTACATTTTTACGAAAAAATTTCAATAATTTCCGAAGTTATGAAGATTTTAACGGTTTGGGCACCGTGGAGTGCTCGAACCGTTCGAAACTTTAAACGTGCTTTTCTTGGAAAGTTTTTCTCTTGGTTGACATGATACCTCTGAAACTAATATTATCCAGCAACTATCTGGCTGTCGCATGAACTAGAATCAGATGTGTAAGATTATTTTTCGCAAAGTAGGGTGTGTATAACGATAAATAATC
Organism: Pemphredon lugubris; assembly: GCA_933228935.1. NCBI lineage: Eukaryota > Metazoa > Arthropoda > Insecta > Hymenoptera > Crabronidae > Pemphredon > Pemphredon lugubris. The sequence continues at coordinate 66,539,253 of OW121815.1, forward strand.
TTTTTCACTATTTCTAATCAGATTATAATTATTTATATATTTTTTTTGGAAAAAGTTCTTTCGGTACCCCTTAATACCTACTTCGAAGTTCTGCATAAAAATTTAACAGCACGCTCCTGAATATATCTAGAATCCGAAAATGAACAAAAGATCGACTTCTTCAGGGTACTTCCCCCTTAAAACTAAACTCGTCACGCTTACCAGATAACTATCCCGATTTTCCTATCAAACGGAATTGAATTCACAGTGAAATTGTTACGTTTCAGTGCGTGGATATCCTAGAGAAATGGCAATCCTCGTCAACGACGACGGGGGTCGGCGGAGCGGAGACCATCGCCGCAGTGGAAGAGCTCACCGGTATCCTTACGAGCTACGACATGGAGGCACTACTCCTGGCACACGATTCCGTCGTGTCGTACGTCGACGGTTTGCCGAGGAAGTCCTCTTCCTCGTCGCCCAGCGGTCCGCCCAGTCCCTCGTCCAGTTGGAGGGGATCCCCGGTCGTCGATAATATCAAAATCATCAGGATCGAGAAGACTAACGAACCTCTAGGTGCTACCGTTCGAAACGAAGGCGATGCCGTCATCATAGGTAGGGACGTCGCGATACTACCGATACTTCTCGTTCGGTGCAAGTATCTTTAGTATCGACACCATTGTATCGATATTTTACTTATATCGATACAAAAGTACTGTTATCGAATGGTATCGAATCATTCTTTGCGATTTCATTAACCTCTTGTCCTATAACAACGAGTCTGACTCGTGGTGAAGAATTTGTGCCATAAACGAAAACCACGAGTCTGACTCGTGGTGAGGAATTGATGCATAAAATGCCGCGTATTATTATTTGAACCGGCGATAGGACTTATTTCACATCAAGTATATTTAGCTAAGTATTTACTTAGAAATTGCTAGTATATCATTATCCGCTTTGAAATAATAAATTGTTTTTTTTTCTTTCTTTCTTCAATCTTGCGCCAGTTCGGGCACACGGCTGAACAGTTGAATGGCACGGCGCGTGATCGAACTTCTTGTTTACTATGGCTCGCGCGATCGGCAGATATCGTGTAGTACAAGGGGTTAATATCGTGCTTGTGCGGTTGCGTCAATTTATGACCATGGATATTGAATCTAGATTGTAATGTTAGGTTAGGGACCTGCGCGCAAAAGCGTGTTGCGTTGGCGGTTGGTATAAACCTAGGGACGTTGCGATGCTACCGATACTTATAAAGTATCGATACTTTTCTTTCGATTCAAGTATTCTTAGTATCGATACTTGTGTTCGATACAAGTACCAAGTAAAAGTATCGACACTTTCTTTCGATATCACGTCCCCGATCATAGGTATCGCACCAGGTGTTTTGGAATTTACTTAATAATTTATTCGAGTATCTTCGGGTAACGGGCAGAGATTTATCAAATATTTCTTTTCAAGGTCGCGTTGTGCGCGGAGGCGCGGCGGATAAGTCCGGTCTTCTTCACGAGGGTGACGAGGTGCTGGAAGTGAACGGCGTAGAAATGCGCGGTAAAAGCGTGAACGAGGTGTGCGACATCTTGGCTCGCATGCAAGGTAGCCTCGAGTTCCTCGTACTTCCGGCGCCCACGGGCCACAGGAATAACGTGGCGAACAGAAGGGAAGAGACGAATCAGGTAGGGGGGAATTGCACGGAAGATAGCAAGAATTCGGAGATCCTTGTCGATGGAGAATTATTCGAACTTTGAATCTTTTTCTTCGACGCTTCTCATCGATCATTTTGACAAGTGCGTTTACCTCACAGGCACAGCACATACGAGCGCACTTCGATTACGATCCAGAGGAAGATCCTTACATACCTTGTCGGGAATTGGGCGTGAGCTTCCAGAAAGGTGATCTGCTTCACGTGATCTCTCAGGAAGATCCGAACTGGTGGCAGGCGTATCGAGAGGGCGAGGAAGATCACACTCTCGCTGGCCTCATACCCAGCAGAGCTTTTCAGCATCAGTGAGTGAACCGAGATTATCCATCTATCTCGCGAAGCGTCATGAATAATTCCAAGCCTCATTCCGTCTATTTTAAATGAAAAACGTTCGACGCGGAGGACACTTATTTCATTTCCCCCGTCGTTTGTGTCATCCACAGACGCGAATCCATGAAGCAGACGATCGCCGGCGACAAGTCGACCGTACGCGGCTCGAAGAAGTCCAGCACGCTGCTCTGCGCTAGAAAAAATCCAAAGAAGAAAAAGCGAAGCAAGTTCGGGGCGAATTTCAACGACGACGGTTATCCGCTTTATCCGACGACTGCCATCGACGGTGAGGGGGATTGCAAGCGATAGTTTCGATTTTACGCCGACGACGGTTCCACGTTACTTAAACGCTTTTTTCTCTTTTCATTAAAGACTACGACAGCGAGGAGGTGTTGACGTACGAGGAGGTCGCTCTATACTTCCCCCGAGCGGATCATAAGAGACCGATAGTGCTGATCGGACCGCCGAATATCGGGCGACACGAGCTGAGGCAGAGACTGATGCAGGACAGCGAGCGTTTTGCAGCGGCCATACCTCGTGAGTGTGACGGCGATAACGATAACGAAAGAATCAAATCACAGTAGAGTAGCGAGCAACGCAACGATACGACCCCCGTCTTCTTTTAGACACGAGTCGTCCTAGGAAGGACTCCGAGGTAGACGGACAGGATTACCATTTCATCTCCCGTTCGCAGTTCGAGTCCGACATTCTCTGTCGGAAGTTCGTCGAGCACGGGGAGTACGAGAAGGCTTACTACGGCACCTCCGTGGAAGCCATACGGTCGGTCGTGAATTCCGGCAAAATCTGTGTTCTCAATCTTCATCCCCAAAGTCTGAAGATTCTCCGTAGCTCGGACCTGAAACCGTACGTGGTCTTCGTCGCGCCGCCCAGCCTTGAGAAGCTCCGTCAGAAGAGGATCAAGAACAACGAGAGCTTCAAGGAGGAGGAGCTGAAGGATATAATCGAGAAAGCGAGGGAAATGGAGGACAAGTACGGCCATCTGTTCGACATGATCATCATAAACAACGATACGGATCGAGCGTACAATCAGCTGCTGTCGGAGATCAATTCCCTCGAGAGGGAGCCACAGTGGGTGCCTGCGTCTTGGATACAGTAAACTAGACAAAATAGGGGGAGTTTAAGTGAACCGCCAGTGGTGGAGCGGCTGAAAGCCGATCGGGAAAACAAAGTTTTTCGCTTCTTAGAACGGCAGCGAAGGCCAGTACTCGATGGAGCGGAGTGAAAGACGGAGAAGGAGGAACGGCTGGCGGGGAGGGATGAAATTAAAAGAATAATGGCGCGCCGCGGCTTTTCCAAGGAACGTCCGAAGACAGAGAGAATTTCCCAAAAGGACTGGTTCTTCTACAGGTGCCTGTTATACAATTTTACGTTTCGTACACAACATATTGATACCCCTTGCCAAGGCTGCCGTACTGCAAGTACTCGATGGCGTTTGGCGTAGTCTTCCGTGTTGCATTTTGGTGCCATGATCGAGGATCGTTGCGGCTACCTATTTAGCGCGTCCAAACAAACAAACGAAAAAAAAAAATATAAAGAAACAAAGGGAATCCCGATCACCCCTGACTCTCCGGTCGCGATTCTACGTTTACTCGAACTTTAGGAGCCCCATTGCGCCCGCTCGGTGTAGAAGCGCGAACCACGAGATTCGCGATCGAGATTATAAATAATGATAATGATAATATTGATAAGGATTATAATAATTAAAAATCGAGCGATACCATGCACCGGCTCCGACTAAAGGTACGACCAAGTTAACGCTTAAATGTTCCCAGCGATTAAAACAAAGATCCGTCGTTCGTCCGGTCGTTCGTGACGAGTGGGGATCACCGCGCCAGCAGGAGCCTCGGGAGGGGAAAGCGATAATAAGTGATTTGGTATTTTCTTTTCGTTTTGTATTTAACGTACGATGAACCGAGAGCCGAAGAGGGAATCGAGCGAACGAGAAGTAAACATAATTGGGGAGGCACCGACGTGTTTATATAATAAATCGCGCGTACTCGCGCCTCGGGGATATACGGTCGCGTGGGAAGTACGCGTGTTCGCCAAGTATCTTATTCTTCCTCACTCTCTTTTTCTCTTTCTCTCTCTCTCTCTCTTTCTCTCACACATACGATTTTTCTCTACAATCTCTCGCTGTTCCTTTTCTTTCCTCACATTTCTCTCGTAAACACCAGTCGACGTCCCGCGAAAGGGAACACACACACGCCCTTGGTCTCCTGCTTGTATTCTAATCCAACGTATCGTCGGAAACTCTTCGAGGGGACGATCCTCGTGCAAAGTATAAAACGACTAACGTAAAGGAGGAGCCGCGTTTCCTCGTACTCATAATTCGTGTGATTTTAGTAAATCGGAGAGGAGGAGGACGGAGCACACTAAACGTGGAACTCAATCGTTCGCCCGTAGGCGTCTCTCGTGTTTGTTTAGAGAAGAAAAAAAAAACTCGTATTTCTAACCCGTAGACTTCGTTAATACGAATCCCTAGACTTAGGCTCGAAATGTGAATCACAGCGGCGGCGACGGGGGAAGGGGTGGGGGAGGGGTGTATGAAAAAAAAGATATGAATATGGATTTCTGGAAATGTCGGATCTCCTCGATATTCTGTCCTTTTGTTTTCGTTTCTCTGTCTCTCGTGCTTTTGATTTTGACGAAGAGCTGCATCGCGATCGAAATCGATGTCAGTGCGAAAGCCTCGCTATCGATTAGGCGACGTGTCTCTCTTCCGAAGCAAGTTTCGTCTCATCGTGTCTCGCGTCTCTCGTTTCGAAGAGTCTCGAAATTAGTCTCTCTTCGAATTGACAACGATCGCGAAGTAGGGTAAATGAAAATGTGAAGAGAGGAGAAACGATAAGGTGAAGACGATCGATCGTCTAATCGAGCGAGAGGTACTTTAATCTCGACGTCGTTGTAAATCGAAGCAGTTAGGGAGAGTGTACCCGGAAGAAGGGGGAGGTAGCGTCAAACTCCACCGTTAGTCGAACTAATGTCAAATTTAACTTGTAAGGGAAGCACGCACGACGCGCGTTAAATTGTGCCAATTAAACGAAACCCGCGCGTCGCGACTACGGTGCCTGCGGGGAGAGGCAAGAGCGAGACTCGCGAGATGTGCCAAATAATCGAGAGGGATCGAAGTCGAGAACAGTGGAAAGAAAGAACCGAGGAAAACGGAGAAACGTGCAAAAGCCGAGCTCAACGGGGGCACCCTTCGAATCTGTCATTATATATCCATTATGTAAATATTTGTGCACTTGTATAGAAAAGAGAAGAAGAATAAGAAGTTTATCGTTATTATTATCATTGCCGATTATTCTCATTGTCACTATCATCATTCGTGTCTTACCCGTAATCTCTTCTTTCATCGAGCGAATCGTGCCGACAGGCGAGCGAGAATGGAAAATTGGACGAGGAACTGTGAACATACCGAGAATGAAATAGAAAGGAACACTCGACGGAGCTCGAGTCTATTTTTAAGCGGCTAATCAAAAATCTACGACTAACGGGGTTACCGAGAAACAAATACGAATTACCACATCGTGATTAATTGCTTGTCCGAAATTTGCGATTTGAAGCGTGTACATTATTATTACTGTTACGATTGAGTTTCCTTTTCTCACGATCTCGAATTCATTTGCGAAACAAACATCACGCATCGAAGGGATAAGTGCATATATACATATACCTGTATATATATATGTATATACGTACGGTATAGTATACGCACCATGTATTGCGAGAGTCAAAAGATAACCGAACGCGGTGTCGAGCGAATCGATTTGTCGAATCAAACGTTCGTAAGCGACGATCATTCTCGACGTTCGTTCCCATCGGAATTTTCGTTTTGTCAACGAATCAGATTTCCCCCTACTCGCCACGTTGTTCGTTATTTATTTCTTGTTTTTGTTTTCTCGCGACGGTTGATCGGCGATCACTCGTTGCGATTTAACGGTGAAAGATTTGTCGAATCTACGGTGGCGCGCGTTGAAAATCGGCCGAGCCGATCGTTTCTTTCGCGGCCGGGTATCTATCCTAAATGGTTTTGTCGACGTATCACGAGAAGGGCGACGAAATCCGACTGAAATTCTCAGGAAAAAAAAAACAAACAAACGCAAAAGGAACGTTTATTCGGTTATCGCTTAACTCCAGTGATACGTATCCGTCTACAGGTATAAATGTGGACATATTTAATAACAAAGGAAAAGGAAGAGAACAAAAAAACGACGAGATCGAGTAATATAATTAGCAATAATCGTATCGTAGGTGTAAGGAACGACGGAGCGATGGAAGGTAATGTACAGTGTACGACTGCAAGAGAGAGAAACATTCTAAAATTAAATTCTTCCGAAACGTTAACTATACGCATTGTACTATTTAAATAGAATACGTCGAAGTAATAGGTGTTTTAAACCAAAACTATGATGGGCGAGAAGCAAGGCATAAAAGAGAGAGAAAGAAAAGAATAATACCGTACAGAGCCTCGGTGGCAAAATAGGAAATAAAGTCCAAGTCGTCGAAGAATTTCCATCCGAGGAAACAAAAGTGGATTATTATACATATGTGTATAGATATAAATAATTACATGTATATGTATACATATATACATGAATTCGCTCGGGAGGCAGCTAAGTTTACATAAAAAAAACGATATATTTCATTCGCAGTTGCACGTCTTGGGATTAAATTCGTCGCGAATTAGATCGTCGCTTTCGAGATTTACCGTGTAAATAGAGAAACAATAATGGCAGGGTAGAGGGGGGGTGCAAAATTAGGGGTAGATAGATCGTGAGAACGCGAGATTTTTAATCCCAAGACCCCCTATTTTGATCTTGCAAAAAAAAAAAAAAATATCGCCGTTTCATCCCGTTTCCTCCACATTCTGTTATATATTCCGTTAAATAAAAGTTACTATAATATTTCCAAGCCTGCTTGTCAACTTTACAGCCCCGATCGAATGTAAATCGCAGTCTCGTTCAACGATGTGGTGAGAATAAAAAACAAAACCTTCCAGGAATGGTAAGATTTATTTTATCGATCAAGGAATTGCAAATGAATCCGAACGATTGATATAGGTTCGAATTTTCATTCGTGGCTATTCGAATCATTCTTTAGCAACGATTAATCGAAACGGTTATTCGGTAAATATCGATTAGTCGCATATTCAGTTTGAAACAGTAAGAGAGGCGATTGAAAGTGTTAGTTAACCAATTTTGTGCAGGAAGTTTGACAAATCTGTGGTATCGAAAATTATGATTTTTGTAGCTGAAATAGTGATCTAATTTCCGCGATTAGGGAGTATGATTTGTTGGATTTGACATTTTTGAAGTGAGACCCAAAACGAAAGAAAGGAAAACCAAGTTCCAGGAGAAACCCAAGATTTAATTTACCATCGGTGAAAATTATTTCACAAGTAACCGTAAGTGAATTATATATTAAAGAAATTTACCCGATATACAACGTGATATTATTATTCACTCTTTTCCGAAACTTGACATTACTTCTTAGCTTATTTAACGAAACTAAGCATAGTCGTAGAGTCTTCTGAGCATCTACTTTGTACAATCATCGATCTTCCATCTCTCCAAAAATCAATCTCGATCTCTGCCCCCTCCACTGACCACCTCCATCCCCTCGATCTCATTGCGTCACCCTTACCCCAAAACCACGAAACCCACCCCCGAAAATTTGACCCACGCAAATCGATCGCCGCGTCATCCTACCACGATCAAGCCATCCCTCTCTCACCCCCCCAAGCGTTTCAATCCCCAAAAATTCTGAAAATCAAAAGCGATCTCCGGGAGACCCATAGCAGTGCCGTCTCGACGTCCAGCGTTTCCCCGTTCCCTCGAGGGTGGTCCGTCGTAGGCGACGCGAAACGACGGAACCCGGCAACGCGTCGACGCGAAGTAATCCGAAGGGTGACGTCGCCGTCGGTATCGAGGGGGTTAACGTAGTGGGGGAGGGGGACAGAGAGGGGGATAGGGAGGTGAGTTTTTCGGGGCGTCGGGGGGACGACGGTGGGCGTCGTTGTACGCGCATGTTTCTTCTCCGCGAAACGGATCGATGCTGGAAATAGCTCGACCCGCAGGAGAGTACAAGGTGAGTCGGCTTCGCTTTCGGCAGGGCCTTCGCGCCTCTCCACGCCCGCTGTTTTCCTTTTCCAGAAGGAAAAAGAGTCTTCTCTCGCGTACGCTCCCTTCTCTCTCTCTCTCTCTCTCTCACTCTCTCACTCTTTATTCTACACCTCCCTCTGTCTCCCGTCAGTCCTCCGTCAACCCTCTTTTCCACGACTTCCGTTGTGTCAGCGTACCTCCGGCGATTCCCGTCGCTTCGCCGCTCTCTCTCTCTCTCTCTCTCTCTCCCTCCCTCCCTCCTCCCTTCTTCTCTCTCCCCATTGCTTCCGGTTCGCTATCCCGAGTGTGTGCCGAGGATCGTCGGTGACCGGTGGGAAAACGCTCGCGGGATGACGCGAAAGAAATGTGCATCGTACCAATGTGGCTGACGAGGCTGGAACCGTAAGTACCCCGCTATCGGCCTCACCCGACACCACCGTGATCCCCTAGTATTTTATCCGCGGCTACCTTTCCTCGGGCACGATAGAGGTTGATAAAAACGTAGCCCTTTTCCGTACCACCCACGCTCGCATCGCCGATTGATCCGATTCCAGAGAGTCACGAGTCTGCCATAGTAATCGTGCAACCCATTTCGCGAATACCTCTTCCGCTTAGAAGCTTTTCACGCTGCTTCCTCCCGCGAGCACAGTTCCCTCGATTACGTTTCCCAATCACCCGCCCCCCAGTGACGTTCCGCCGAGGCACGACGAGCACTCTCCTGGTACATCGACACAGCGTAGAAATGGTTGGTAGAACGGCAAGTAGAATTACACCGACACCGTTCAGCCGACGTGTGGTTCCTTTCGTTCGATCTCCTGGCACGACGTCGAGCGTCGGGTTTTTCGTACGCGTCGCTTATACGCGATTCTCGGAAGCTTCTCGACGTAATCGGAAAATCGAGTAGAGTGATAGACCACGTAGAAATGCTCGTTTAATCTGTCCCGCGGCTTCGGCGAGTATAGCTGACGCTGCGACGATCGTTGCTAAGACGATAATGAGAGGTGCTTAGTCGAAAAAATTAGATTGATCGATACGACTATGCAATTTTTCTTTGTCGCTATTATCTTTATTTTCTGCCCGTCGGTTATGTTAGTTTTTCTGGTGCCTGTACCCCCCCTCCGTTGACTGTACTCGGTTGTCCGTACAAAGATTGACCCGTCGGAGTAGCGTTACGTCTGGCAGTTGTGAACGCGAGTTCTTTTATGTTTATCGTATCTGGAGATCGTCGGGATGCCGTTCAGTTGGACAGTTTTGAATAATATTCGGGGATAAGTGACAGGTGAGAATGATGGAATGTTATAATGTCGATTGCGCGTGCGCCCGGCAATCGTTCGACAAGTGTACTAGATATCAAGAGCGTGTCGAAATCGTTTGCGATTACTTTATGAATTACATCTTCGTGATTTCGAATAAACACTAGGCGCGACGTTTCTTTCTCGTAACGATCCTCGCGAAATTTATCATTGATCCACGTTTGAATCGGAGTAACGACCAGTTTAATTCGCGTCAACGCCGGACACCGGGTAGCCTTGGAAAATTGCACGCCATACAATTTTGAGAATGATGTACAGTATATCGCAACGACGCATGGGGTTTCGACAGTCTAAATATAAATTGGCACGCGCACCATTTTTCTCTCGTTCGTCCCCTTTCCCCATTTTCGCGACCTCGTTCTCGTAATCCCTCTCCCCTCGAATCGCGGAGCCGAGTCCCTTTCATCAAGGGATGAAATGTGATGCAATTCCTTCGATTTCACCGGGCGAACGACGGGAAAATGCATCGAGTTTCCGCGCGACCTGATTCGCACGATTCCCGTTCGATAATAATTAATGAACAAGCGATAGCGAATCGATGATTTTACGCGTTAATTAAAAGTGTTTGTACGATTAACCGCGAGGTTTCTAGCCAGAGATTCACCGGAGTACCGAGATCAATCGCAATGGAATAATATCGCGGCCGTGCTACAGTAATATTTCGTGCGTTCGTTAGCGGACCCTCGTTAGCGTTTATTAATTAATTCGTAACGAGTGTCGTTTTAGCTTCTCCCCGTTTCGGACGCGTACAGTGCCGGTCGATAATCTCCGTTCGCTGAGTGACGCGTCAAAGTCCAAATTTAATTATCTCGAATAGATAGCGGAGATAAGAGGCAGCAGTTCGTCGCGTGTTCTTCCCCTTATCGCGGAATTCACCCTCTATATTTTCTCCCCCAATATCTCGAAATTACGAAATAATATCTCGCCGCTGTTTTCCCCCATCGTTGATATTTTCTTAACTTAATAACCTCATCCATCGTACGGTTGTACAGAAATTTGCACGATACCCTCGACGAACGAGCAGTAATGCAATTTTCGAGCGCGAGGAAAATTCTCGAAGAAAATTAAAAAGTTTCTCGCCTCGAGGAAGCTCTTAGTGCTTACCAGCGATATTCTTCGGTTCGACTATCGATTATAGTTTCTCCGGTGCACATGCAAGCCGCACTCGCGTGGGCGTATCGGTTTTCTTTTTTATTTAACCGGAGTGCGGCGCGAGGCACACGGTGACCCCCGGCATTCGAAGGGTTTGTTGGCACACGTAACCCTCCGCTGCCACCCCGAAATAATGTCGAGCACGTGCGCCCCACTCGTGTACCGATGAATTCCGCTCTGCGGTATTGCATCGGATCCGCTTTCATTTCGCGCCGATCAACTTCGTTCCGTTAATTTAACCGTGCCTCTCTCCTCGAATCTCTAAGGTCCGTGTCCGCGCTCACTTTATCGCGTACCAGCGTACGTTGATTAAAATCTCGTTTCCATTGTGACAGATGCTCGATTGATATGCAAATACGCTTATCGCGTCAGAGTTTAAGCTCATTATAGCGCGTCGCGGGGTCAGGCGATACCCTGGAACGCGTCGCGATTCATGAGAAATATTCCTCGGGAACGATTGACCGAAATAGAATAATTCCAGGTCTCTTTATATCTGTCGTTGGAAGCGTATTTGGCCAGTTTTCTTGGATCGTTATTCCCGCCCGTCTAGGGGAGGAAATGGAAAGGGGGGGTGAAATACGCGTACGTACGGCACTGCTATCGATCGTACTGTCCTGGCAGTGATCCCACGGCTCGCATACGGGAATTGTCCGAGAAAAAGATTACCATCGATTCCGTGTAAAGGACCGAGATAACGATTCGATTTTACCCGACTCCCGTGGCGTTTAGGGAAACGCGTTTCCCGGTGACGCGCGTCTCCAAAGATGCGATCGAGCCATTGTATTCGACACCGGGTGACTTCCGGTAAACGCCTCGTGCTTATTATCGACGCGAGGCGGGAATAGACGCGTGCGATACCTGTTTCGGACTGTGAGCGCGTTAAAAAAAGGAGAGGACGGATTTAGCGCGTTAGTTATCAAGAGTTGGCTAAATACAGATGGCACGGATCACTCGGGATTGCTAAAGAAGAGATTTTGCGCAGTGTTTAGAATTACGTTCTTTCGTGAGGATCGATCGATCTATTATCGATTGTATTTTTATTGCTTTGGATGCAAAGAGTACACGGATAGCGAACTACTCGTAACGTGCCGTATAACAAGAATGGATATCGTCTGTGATACGACGGTATCGCTTAATTATTAATTACTGGAAAAGTAGTGGTATTAAATTGTGGGTAGAATTAAACATAATGAGAGGGAAAGGGGAGAGAGAGAGAGAGAGTAATAAACCAATCCGCAGCACGCTTTATATTACAAAGAACAACTTTATTTTGGTACTTTTATGCATCGAGTCTACCTTCGTAATTTTAACGCTTAACCTAATCGCGTGCCTGCAAGTAGGCTATTGACCGACGTCGCTTACAGACCGGCAGGACACGAATTTACTATTCCTCTCCAGCGTTTATCGACCCAACGTCTGTCAATTGAGATTTAAAAATTAACAAAGATTGCAGAGTTTTATAGATTTTGAGGCGTAGAATTAGGATGTGAAGTCAGATTTTGCCTAATTTTACGATCTATATAAAAATCCACCGGATATCGTCCTAGATACTATTCTCGCGGTGGTCGGTGGTCAGTGGTCAGACGCAGTTCGAACCAGTAGGTTAATCGTTAAATACATCGGGGAGACTCTGAATGGATTGTATATGAAAAACTAGGGAGCGTAGATTTTGATTTTATCAAACTTCGGACCTAACCTCGTCGTTCTGATCGCGTATCGATTCCTTCCAGAAGCCTCGCGCGTACCACGGTAGGTGTTAGAGGATGCACAAGCTAGCCAAAGGCCTCAAGAAGAAGAAAAAGCAGAAGAAGGGAAAGAAGGGGGCGGAAGAGGAGGAGTTCGATCCGGAGGAGCTCGAACGTTATCGGCGCGAGCGGGCGGAGGCCCAGCAGAAAGCCGAGGAATCCGGCGAGCAGGGCAGCAACGCCGGTTCCGACGAGTGGAAGAAATTCCAGGCATTGACAGCCGGCGTTGATTCGGTTCTCAAGCAGACCCAGGGCGATCTCGATCGCATCAAGCTAACCTCCTTCTTCCAACGGAAGCCGCCGTTGGACGACAGGAAGGAGGAGGAGAAGGATCAGGAGGACTCGGGGAAGAAGGGGAAGAAGTGGGTCGGTTTCGACGAGGACGGCAATCCTATCGAGGGCGAGCCACCTGATTTCGAGGGCAAAGGGAAGGAGGAGAAGCCGTTGGTCAACGAGGACGGTTTCGTCGAGATACCCGAGGATTACGATGATCAGGAAGACTCTGCCGAGGAAGACATCTTCGATACCACTTACGTGGACGTCCTTCAGAATATCGACGTTCAATTAGCTTACGTTCCTGACAGTCCAACCGAGGAGGAAGCTGGCGACGATCCCTTCGACACCACCAACGCGGAGAAGGTACTCAAGACAGTCGACAAGAAGGGTAAGAAGCTAGTGAGTCTTGGCAACGCTGTCGAGGTACTATCGGGTAGGATCGATCACGTGAGTTCCTGTAAGATCTCGAAGGACAGGAGACCGAGGATCCAGCAAGATCTATTGTTGGACGATTTCGAGGAAGGTCAGGGAACAGCTGAAGCCCCGCAAGCCCAGGAATCGGTGCCAGTGGAGAAAACTTTGTTGGACGATGACAGTGATCTACCTGACATACCTGTAGATTTAACGAAACTTCCGCAAGTCTTGCCCAGACCCGTTACACCGGTCGACACTGTTCAGGGGAGCACAACCACCGAGAACAAACCCTCGAACGATCCTCTAGATATCTCGGAGTTCGAGCTGCTGAAGGAGAAGACCATCTTGGAAGAGATCCCGGACTTGGACGACGCCGAATTCGATTTCGTCGCAGTGCCGGATGAGTTGGCGCGTCTCGAGGAAGCTGAAGATCCATTCAGAAGCAAAGAGCCGGAGACCGTCGACTATCAGTCAGAGATAATCGAGGCTAGCTTCGAGGCGGCTACTTACGTCGACGAGGAGGATCCGTTCGACACCACCTTCGCGGAAAATATTTTACCCGGCAAGGCGGAGTTGAAGTTCATCGAGAAGGAGTTAGAGGAACTGCCAGTATCGGAAGTCTCGATATCTTTGACCGATCCAGCTGGTCTGCACAGGGACTACGAGACAGGTCTGTTGACGGAGCAGCATGAGAAGAGCAATTTGTTAGGCAAGAAGGATCTTCTAGGTGGATCGACAACAGACTTAAGTCAGCTGGTCGACCAGCCGATAGCACCGATCGACGAAATCACTTACGTCGATCCTTTTGACACCTCCGCCGTGAAGGAGCTTCCACCGGGAAGGACAGAGCTCAAGTTCCTCGAGAAGGAATTACTCGGCGATCAAACAGACGTTCCGAGCACCCTAGAAAACGCCGACGACGACGACGACTTCGATCCAAGGAAAGATGAAGAGCCGGTGAAGGTGATCGCGGCACCACCGAGACCTCAACCGCCACCCTCCAAGCCAGTTTTCAAGGTCGACTTTGAAAACGAGGAAGATCAGCCCAGTCAGACATCGCCGAGCGATCGGAGAACTTCGAGACCCGAGATTCTCGAATTGGCACCCGTCAAGGCAGTTGCTTTCGAATTACCCACGCCATCCAAGCGTCCCGACCTTCTCGCCACCACCGAGGAGGAGAAAGCTTTACCCTCAAAGCCGCTCACCCCGTACTATTCTCAGAAGTCCATCGACGAGTCTCTGCCGATAGAGGAAGAGGAGGTCGATGTCGATCCGTTCGACACTAGCTTCGTGGCCAAGGTAGCACCAGGTAAGACAGAGCTGAAGTTGCTCGAGTCGGAGCTGCTGAAGCAGGAGACCAAGTTACCTCACAGCTTGAGCGATCACGATTTCGATCCCAGATCATCCGAGGGTCAGGTGGGTAGAAGACCGAGTGACTTCGCGGTCGGCTCTTTCAGGCCTGGCAACTTGAAGCTGAACGAGGTGCAGCAGAGCTTGCTGGAAAAGTTTGAGGAACAAGATCGTCCATCGGCGAAGGAGCCTCATCGGCAGGAAAGCCTGTTGGACGCGGAAGTCGAAGTAGACGCGAAGCCACTGACACCTAGGATCGAGTCCAAGTTCTCTGAAGAGGAGGAGATCTCATACGTCGATCCTTTCGACACCTCCATCGCTACCAACATACTTCCGGGCAAGGCGGAGCTGAAGATCTTGGAGAGCGAGCTCGATCAGATCACGAGCCAGCTACCCGTTCGTCCCGTTCCCATTCGCTTGGAGACGGTCGTTGCTCCCAGCGTACCGGAAATCGACGATTTCGATCCCAGGGCGGAAGAGCCGAAAGAATCGAAGGACTTCCTCTGCTCCGACGATCAGGGACCCGGGGCTAAGGTACTGACACCTTTGCAACAGGACGACTTTGCTTTGGGCGAGGACGTGGATCCCTTCGACACGAGTTTCGCCAGCATTGGCCCGGGAAGAACCGAGCTGAAACTTCTCGAGTCCGAGCTAATGAACAAATAACACTATTAAGCAAACCTTGTAATTCTTCTCGAAAGACTCTCTGCTAAAATACCGCGCAATTTCACGAAAGTATATTTAATCTTAGTCAACCGATCTTAACGGCAAACATGGATTCCAAAGGTGGAAACCCTTTCCTGATGGACGATTACGGGGCGGAGGAGGACGACCGGTTAGCCGGTCAAGCGTCGAATCCTTTCCTCCAGGATTTCGGCGAACCCGAGCCTACTGGGGCAGGTGAAAATCCATTCTTAAACTTCGGCGGCGATCAATCTTACCAACAATCGATGCCCGTTGATTCCACCAATCCCTTCGCGTCGTTCGGAATGGAGACGTCCGTCCCCAGTACCGAATTCCAGACAACCACCACCGATACACCAGCGACCAACATATTCACTAGCCAGGCGACGAATATATTCGTCACGACTGGCGAAGAATCCAGTCCGAATCTCTTCGACGAGGCGGTGCCGGTCGAGCAGGACATGTTTGGCCAAGTAACGCCACCGGCACCGGCTCAACCCAAGAATGGCAAACCCGCCCCATCCAGGCCACCACCACCAAGACCCCAACCTCCACCACCGCCAACGAAGAACACCAAGGATCTGATACTCTCCGTAACCGGTGCCATGGACGCGACCTCCAATCATCTTCTGGATCGGTTGCAAGCTACCAGAACACCGAGTCCCACTCTGATGCACTCACCGTCGCCCACGCCGGAGCACAGTTTCGCCGATCTCCTGGACGTTGACTCCAACGTCCCGGATCTGATGTCCGACGACAACAAGACGATGGAACCGACACAGAATCAGGACATACTCGATCTGTTCGACGCTCCTAACACGGACACCACCACCACCACCATCTTCACCAGTCCTATGACCACGGCGGATAATACCAGCTTGGCTACCGGTGTAGTTCTGAGTAGCGTTACCGCTCAGGAAAATCCTTTCGCCGCTGTCTCCGACGAGGAAACTTCCGTCGTACCAACGGAGGATGCTTTCGCGTCGGATTATCTGGAGAGTGTGTCCATAAGTAGCGACAAGAGGCCATCCGTGGTGTCGTCTACCGGGATTCCCGTCTCGGACGTTGACGATCAAGATGGCGTCGGTTTGGACTTCAGCGCAGATGCGTCATCAGCAACGGATGCTCAGCCACCTATCAGCTCAGCTGCCGCCGAGTTGTTCTCCACGAGTACCGCGGAACAACTTTCCACCACCGCCGCGGAGTCCGCATTCTTTTCCATGGCGGAAACGACAGCGACGGGCCCATTTGGGACCACGGAAACGTCATCCTCGCCTTTCTCCAGTGCCAGCGCGCAACCGATTACCGGACAAGCTCTATTCTCAACGGCCGAAACAACTCAACCCCCCAGGGGGCCGTTCGCCTCTGATTTACTAGGTGACTTCGGTGACACCAACAAAGAGGGTGGCTTGATATCAACTAGCCCAACTCCGGGGGCGGAGTTCCCGAGCAGCGAAGCGTACCGCCCCGAAGAGCAACTCGACAACTTTGCCGCCACCACAAAAGCCATCGAGAACACCGGGGACGCGTTCGACGTGTTCGCTTCGAAATTCGACAAGGCTGCCGAACCGGAAGCCGACGGGGATCCATTTTTGGATCCCTTCGGTGGTGGACCCACCGCCATGGATACGTCCAGTGACGGTGAGTTTGTTTTAATAAATCTGAAAAGTTAATTCACGCTGACTTCGGTCTGCTAGGTTTTCGAAAATGAGACGTTACTAACATTTTGTTCTTTCGGTGGCGTATTTTAAATATCTCACCCTCTACAACATTGATACGTTTACTCATGTTTTATCTCGTTTTTAAGTTTGGGGTGACTCCTCGGCGACCGGCTCGGAAACCGCGGTAACCGGTTTCGGGGAGAGCGACGGATTCGACTCGTTCTTGAGCATGACCGCACCCCCAAAGGAAACGAGGGTGAAGAGATCCGATTCTGGCGACTCGGACGAGGCTCCAGACTTCAGCGTCTTCATCAAGTAAGTATATTATCAGCGATATTTCTTATCGCAAGATCAATCGATCGAGCTCGATGATCGACGTCGAATTTTTTTCCCCAGGCCGAAAGAGGGAGATCAAACAGCATCAGCGGAGGGTGGTATCGTGCCAGTTTTGGCACCCCCGCCGAAGAGTCCGCAGAATTCAGCGTACGCCGATACCTCGCCACGCTTCAACCCCTTCGATAAATCAGCATTCGCGCAGGATGCGGTGGAGCCGACGGAAACCGCGCAACCTGCCGAATTGACCAGGACGGATTCTCAGGTGAGAGCGTTGATAGATACGAGAGGTTGGATAAGGGTGGTTTAAGAATTTCGGGGGTGGATCCTAAAGAAAGGCGTCGTTATTTATTTCGAGGTCAATTCCTTTGAAATATTAGGTGGTCCGGAAAGTAATGTCGTTTGATACAAACAAGTAAATTTTTAATCAGTAATGTAATCACCATCGTTATTAACAACCTTTTAGCATGTGGTGTAAAAATTCTCAGTGTCGAATGGATAAATCAATTGGTTTTCAAGATTTATTTGTTTGATTTTAATGTAAGAATACGACATCACTTTTTGGTCCACCTAGTAGAAATTGATTTCCCCATTTCGATGAATTAGATTAATCTCTGATTTTCCGCGTTATCAGGAGACACCACCGACGCCACTTTTCGACGAGGACGTCAGTCAGCCGCTCGAGGACTTCCCCAGGATAACGTACACAGGCGACGGCTGGGAGATGCAGTTGCGCCAACCGAACAAGAAAAAGATCACCGGTCAGAGATTTTGGAAGAAGATATTCGTCAAGCTCGTCTACCAGGGCGACAATCCTGTTCTCCAGTTGTTCAACAATAAGGACGACAAGGATCCCTTTCAAGAATTACCTCTGCTCGCTTGTTACTCGGTTTCCGACATCGGTGCACAGCAGTTCGATCAGTACGGGAAGATCTTCACGGTGAAGCTGCAGTATATTTTTTACAAAGAACGTCCTGGCGTACGACCCGGCCAGGTAACCAAAGCCGAGAGGATAACGAACAAGCTCAGTCAGTTCGCGGCGTACGCTATTCAAGGTGATTACCAGGGTGTCAAGGAGTTCGGAAGTGATCTGAAGAAGTTGGGCCTTCCGGTTGAACATGCACCCCAGGTACGTCTACCTTTCAACTTTTGTAACGGTGACGATAATCACCTGTCGGTACTTCGTATTGATTCTTGACTTTGGTAAAGCAGAGCATATCTGTTTATATTTATTATTGTATGATATTTTACGTGTTATACAGAGTGAGTCGGAAAAAGCAGAACAGCAGAATATTTCTGTTGGATTTAAAAATACGAAATATGGATGAATCGGAATTATAATGGTTTCGAAGGACGCACATTACCATCATAATATCATTTTTCTTAACAGGGGTTTTCGAGGTGGTCAAACTGTATTAAACAATTAATTTAAAAAAATATTCTGATTCATCCATATTTCGTATCTTCAAATCCAACATAAATATTTAACTGTTCAGCTTTTTCTGACTCACCCTGTATGTATCGCAACTCGAATGAGGAATTAATAAATTATAATACGTCACTGTAATTCCGATCGTAATTATAAATCCGTATGTTAGTAATAATTTCTCGACAATCGACTGTCGCAGATCTCGCAGCTTTTCAAACTCGGCTCCCAATGCTACGAAGACATGAAGCTATTTTCCAGCGCGATCGAGGAGGCTCTCTTCAGGTTACCAGCTCACCGGGATCGAGCGCTCACCTACAAAATGGAGGAGGTACAGATCACCGTCGTCGACGAGCTATACGTCGAGCAGAGTGCCGAGGGTCACGTGGACAAACAGATCGCCCGCGTGCGTCTCTTCTTTCTGGGTTTCCTCACCGGTAAGAATCTTTCCTTTCGAGTACGAGTCCCGCGGCTGAAAATGCTCAAGCGTTTTTCTTCTCAGGTATGCCCGACGTGGAGCTAGGAATAAACGATATGTGGCGTCAGGGTAAAGAAGTGGTGGGTAGACACGATATTATTCCCGTCGTGACGGAAGAATGGATTCGTCTCGAAAACGTGGAGTTCCATACGTGCGTTCAACAGGACGAGTACGAGAAATCGAGGATAATCAAGTACGTTTATAAAATATTCCTTCATTCTAAACGCTAAATTACGACTGTTACCACTAACCAAACGCTAAGACACTGAATTAAATTTAACGTTTAATAACTTTCAATCGAATCAGGGATTCGGATATCTGTATTAACAATTTGCGTCGACTCGATTACAGTCGATATAACGATTCGTAAAGCAACTAATCAATCTCGATGCACGTTAGCTTATCAGACTAATCACGTTAGATCCTTCACTAACACGTTCGAAGGTTCAAGCCACCGGATGCATGCTATATCGAACTGATGCGCTTCCGTGTAAGGCCGCCCAGAAACAGGGAGCTTCCGCTTCAGCTTAAAGCCGTCATGTGCGTTACCGGTAACAAGGTAAACACTGCTTATCAGCGCAGAATAAATCGTCCTAGATACTAATTATAATAACCTACTGATGAAGTTTTACGTTTCGATTGTCTCCCGAATTGTCCGCTGTTAGAAAAAATGTTTCAAGCAAATATGGGACAGAAAATGTCTCCCTTGAAACGAAGTAAGTTCTGCTCGAGACATTTCTTGTAAGTAACGAGCAAGCGTCGGAAATAATTGCGTATAAAATTTTCACGGGACAACCCGTGAGATACAAGATCTTATCTCGGACCAAGTACAAGTACGCGATAACTAGACCTTGTATCTTTTCACGAAAGAACGAACGGGGATCACGAGGTGGTCAAACCATATACAAAAAATGAATTTTTAAAAAATATTAACAGTACATTATTATTAATACCGTGCAACATCTTAAAGGGCAATGCTAATTCTCTTTCCTCGTTATCAGGTGGAATTAAGGGCGGACATACTCGTGCCGGGTTTCGCGTCGAGAAAACTCGGTCAAGTGCCATGCGAGGACGTGATGGTCCGTTTCCCAATTCCCGAGTGCTGGATCTACCTCTTCAGGGTCGAGAAACACTTCAGGTACGGCTCGGTAAAATCTGCCCATCGGCGTACCGGGAAGATCAAGGGTATCGAGAGATTCTTGGGCGCCGTCGACAACATGGAGCCACAGTTGATGGAAGTGACATCGGGCCAGGCTAAATACGAGCATCAGCATCGCGCGATCGTTTGGAGGATGCCCAGGTTACCGAAAGAGGGTCAAGGTGAGGAGGAGTCCGTTCGTTTTCTATTTCCATCCTCTCCCCGGTGACCAAAAAAAAAAAAAAAAAAGAATGACAAAAGAAACCCTTCGTTATCGTTAACACGATGCTCGTTCTATTTTCAGGAGCGTACACGACGCATCAGTTGGTCTGTCGCATGGCTCTGACTTCCTACGATCAGATACCCGAGAATCTCTCGGAATATTGTTACGTGGAGTTCACGATGCCGGCGACGCAGGTGTCGCACACCACGGCGAGGAGCGTCAGCCTTCAAAATAGCGACAGCGACGCACCGCCCGAGAAATGCGTTAGAAATCTGTCGCGGCACGAGTACAGGTAGATTCGATGTTAAATCGAGTTTCGTTTGTTAGAAACGAACGGTGGCACGTGGGTTCATTCGCGCGACGAGTGACAATTCGATTTTTATGACACGCTTTTATTATGCTTTTTTTTCTCATGTTTACCCGTCTGGGTGAAATTTTTTAATTACTTTTTCACACTCTAATGTGGTGAGGATTATTCTCGAAGTTTTGTGCGCATAATTATTTACGACGATGGTGCAATATTTAGTTTAATTTGTGTTGATATCACTCGGATTTTATTGAACATGTAAAATGGAAAATGGTAGAGCGAGTCCCGCGTGTCTCTACATCTTTGAAGTTTAGGCTTTAACCATACTGTCAACATTCGGGTACCCACCACGTTATTTTCACTAATTTATTTATATATTATTGAATTTCCGTTTAAACGTGAACGAGATAGATGTTTGTAAATCTGTCCAAAGTATGTTTGTTTTATTTATTATAGTATATTATTGTATACCATTTTTACAATCTTGTATAAAATTAAAATGGGGCCCCGTTGTTGGCAGTAGGGTTAATAACCGGGTAACGAGGATTATTTTCTCTACTCTCGAATTTCTCGAGGCTCTGAATTATCTGGAAAAATTCGTTTCGCCGATTTGTCGCAGAAAAGTACCAAAATCGCGGTTAGGAAGTGTCTAGAAATTCGTTCGAGCAAACCGCGAGACACCGTAATTTTCTTGTCAATCAGCGTGAATTTCTTACGCAACCACTCCACGCTTCTCCTTATTCTTCGTATTCACCCCCATTCAGGGTTGGCATCGAGCACACGCAGGGCGAAGGACCAGGGGCGTACGTATCGGCAACCATTGCCAAGAAGATCCCGGAAACGACGCCCGAGGTTCCTGCCGAGGTCCCAGAAGATCCGGCGGAATCCGATTCCGATTTCTCGGAATAAATTCCCCAGCCTTCACGGGACACCTCGCGTAAGGTAACATTTAATACGCACGAAATTAACGGGACGCGTCACGTAAGCGGTAAAGAGTTACTTGCTGATCCTAGTCGTTAAAAATGAATTTAAAACAAAAATGAACGTATAATAGATGCTCCTGTATCGTACACGTTGCCAAGCTGTGCGCAGAGAAAAATAAATGCCTGTGAATCGATATAAGGCGTTCCGCGAAATCATTATGAAAGATGTTAAGGTTGATTTTTTTCAAGGTTCGAGTTCGAGGAGCGAGTTTTATTTAATCCGTTTTAAGTTTGTCTTCGGTGTCGATGATTCGATCGACATATATCGCAAGTTGTAGAAAATTATTTATGCTTCGATTGTGAGCTTCGAACGCACATCGAATACTTAATACAATTAGCAATATTTCACGAGTAACGCTCGGTTTGCGAGTTCATCCGCGAGGATTGCCGGGACGCCTTATCGCGAGTCTACATGCTGAACGTAGCAATTAATGAGACATACATATGAAAAAAATAATAATAATTTGTAAGGGTGGACAATACTGCTTTTTCGTTCTCTAGCTTGCTAAGTAGTAAAACAGTTGCGTCGAGAGACTTTGCTCCGTCAGTTTCAAAAACACGTCGAGTTTCATTCTGAGAAACGATCGAGAGAAAGATGTTAATGGTCTTATGTACTGACATTTGGTATTGACGTTTCACTGTCGTTGAAACGTCAATTTATTCGAGCAGCTCAATAACTCGAAATTAGGCACCAGTCAAAAAAAACGGAACGAGTAACGTTTACCAAACAAAAGGTTTAGCGCAAAATCAGTGCAAATGGCCATAAATTATTGATCCATGATGATCCAAATTGATCTACGGTGATTCATTCCGAAATGCAAGACCAACAAAAAGCAAGGACTTCGTTCTTTAAATACAAGCGGCGCAAAAATATCCTGAGAAAATCGGAGTTGTAAAACTTGAAAGAAGGGGAAATTAGAATTAAATTATTACGCATCTTCCATTATCCGTACGATAATAATTTCTACGAAAAACGATACGACGATCAGAGGACAATAGTCGTTAGATAAGTCTCGTTATAATTTTACGATCGCGCATTTCTTATTGGTTGAGCTTGCAGATGATCTATACGAATGTTATCTAGTCGTTCTTAGGACGTAGTTATCATTAACGTTAATCGTACGCAATCGAGCGTTAGCGACACATTTAATGGAGTTAAAAAAAAAAATTGAAACGTATAATAGAGGTATCGACAATTCTACAGAGAGGATAGGAGAATCATGTTTGTGTGCATAATATTAACGTGAGAGTGAGCATGCGAATTCGTGCGTTGATCCTTGAATCGTTAGCAACGCTTGGATAGAGAATGTGCTGAACAATGTAAAATTATCGACGATTAACGACGAATCATCGATTAGAGAGAAACGTCGAGTATCTAAATTGACAATACAATTCCTTTCGAGACAAAGACACGGAGGTTTTTTCCTTTTTTTTCTTATTACGTTCAACTCAAATAATTACTGTCAGCAGAAGTCACTCGGTTTGTTTATTAACGAAAAATAATAATTCGCATACAATCTATCCATCGTATTACTTTTGAATTTTACAGTTTATACAGAATCTCCTCGTAATCGTTGATAATTTTATCGTAAAGAATGTACACTGCGAATGGATAGAACCTAAGTTTCCGTTCAAGTTTTGACGTTTCGTTGACGTTTACGTTAACGATTGCACTGACCGAAAAGCCATAAATTAGAAATAGGGCCTCGGAGAATTGCCTGAAATACTCCTTAACGTAAAGGCCGTGAGATAATTGAGGGGATCGAATTAATTAATTAACTAATTATTAAGTAAATACGTTGATTGGAGAAGGAAGATATTGACTAAACGAATGAGTTAGAATAATTCTAAGAGAATATAAGAAACTTAGCATCGTAAGTTTCAGTTCGAACTTTTCGATTTTTCGTTGCCAGTTTTTTCATCCTGAAAAGGTGAACGAGAAGAGTCTACTCTAGTCCTTAGCTTTTAAGAGGATCGTATGACTTCTAATGGTGCAAGTACACCGGTCATACGTATCGTTTACTTAAGTACTTCTACATTAAGGTCTAATTAATCGTACCGTTGTAATTAACAAACTCAACTGACGTTTATAGACGGCCGGCCCATCGGAGGGAGAATAATACGTAGATTAGAATTATATTATCGTTTTGCTAATTGTCGCTCTGATCCGCGTCGAAGTTCAACGTCCGATTCGCGAAAATCCTCAGAATTTATCATCTAATTAATTCCGTTACTTCGCGTCGGTATTTCCTTTTTTGTCCGACGAGTCTCGGTGCGCTCGACCGATGGAAACGCGAGGCGAAGATAAAGTCTCGCGAAAATTCCGCTGCGTTAAGAACGAAGGGGAGACGCGCGTGTAAGATTATACGTACGCATGACGCAACGACGATGTGAGATAAGAAAGAAATAAGGGCAGTCTTGCGAGAGAAGATGCGAATCGAGGCGGTTCTTTGAAACGGCGCAAAGTCTTTCGATTAGCGGCGGTCTGTTTGCGTTGGTACCATTTAAACGGAAGTCGGCCGAGTTTTTCCCCCTTGGGGGGCGACAAGAAAACGAAAAACTCGCGCCGGTATAAGACGTTTTCCAGCTCGTGATCTCAATCTATGCGTAATCGCGCTCCGCGCGATCTCAGAATGGCGTTTAATCTGTATTTACGATGAGACGAAGGTGTGAGAGGGGGGAGTCTAATTAAAACACGATGCATGTATAGGCACTTAGGGACGAATATTCAAATTTAGGGATACGCGTGTGTTAATGGCGTGGCTAATACGGGGTGAACATTTCCGCGAGAATGAGAGTATATAGGGATTCGTTTTCCCGTGAGCGAGGAGGGGGCCGTAATTCGAACTCGATTTCCTTTCGTTTTATTTTCGTCGCTAAGCTTCACTATTCTCCTCGAATAGATAGCGCTCTGGTACGGAAAATGTCAACCGGGGAAAATTCATCGACCCCGGGGTTCAGCGGATCGGATTACGAATTGAGTTTATACGAATGATCCACGGGGAATAGTTTATCGTTTCCTGTAAGAATTCTGTTTTCATTCGAGTATAATCTGTCGTATTAATTGATATCGTTTAATAGAATTCCTTCGACCGTCGGATTAATTTCCGCGTAGCTATTTGTAATTTCGCTCCACTTAGGTTCCGCGTCAATTACGGCCTCCGTCGTTACAATTCCTATGTGTGCGTGCGTCACCTACGTGATTCTTCATTTATCAGCGTAACAAAAAGTATTAAACAGCGTAGTGCATAGGTGTAATCCCGTTGACTTCGAATCGTTGTAAGGATTTAAATTGTAAAAGGGAAGAAAAAAAAAATTATCCAGTAGTGTACGTCGTTGTTCTTGTCGTTATTAGGAGAAGAGAGAGAGAGAGAAGAATACGTGTTCTGTACAGGTGAAGAGAGTCCGTGAAATGAAAATTTTGCGGATCTTGCCACGATTATAACGGGCGTGCAAAATAACCCCTCCCAACAGCGAGCTTTTTGCGAAATTCGACGAAATTCCTTTGCGTCCGCGTCGAGCTTTTTGCAGAACTTATCAGCGCGAAAGTGCATCGTTGCAGCGTGTAATATATCCGAAACTACGAGAGACCATGTTCACCGAAAATCAATGGAAAAAAAAAATGAGATGATTTTACGAGCATACTACGTTCCCCGCCCCCAGCTAAATTTTGTACAATCGCAGAACATTCGTTTCGACACGAAACGCCGTTTCTTTTATTTGTTTGTTACGCTTGCGAGGAAATTTCCGATTCGTTTGAAAAGCACCAGTAGCCTTCCGTAACTTTCTATCGGCACCCGTGATCGTATAGCGAAAGGAGAGGATCTTTTTCCGAATAGTTTACTATTGGAAAGCAAGGTAATCGTACGAATTAGTATTAATCGTAGAGGAGAACGTTTCATTTCGATCGTTTGAAATTGATTTACGCGGTTTCATAGAGTCATCGAGTTTCTCGAGGAAAAGATGGCCGATACTACTCAAACATTCCCTGATAAATCGCGAGAAACTTAGAGCATCTCTAATCTCCGATCTGTAATTTATAAATATACATATATATAAATATAAATATATATATACACAAATGTATGTAATGGCGTAACGTGTAATTATACGTGTATGTACGAACTGTAATTGTAATGTAACGGTGACCGTGCGATGTATACAGAGTGGATAGAAAGAGAGAGAAAGAAGGGACGGGAGAAGAGAGACACGATTAAAGGGTGGAATCCTCCCCCCGTTATTATGTACCATAATTTCCAAAGAAAGGGCGAGAGGGAGAGAGAGCGGCGACTTTCTAGTAAACAAAAAGACGGAACAAGTGTAACACTGTTAGCTACTGGTATCATTGGATAAATTCTATGTATCGATAAATAATATAACATTGTTTAAGGGACGAAGATTAGGTATATTGTGATTACTCGATTTTTGTGCTCGACGATCGCCCGCGGATATTTAACCCTTCCCGTTGATAATTACCAGTTCACAAAATAGAAAATTCGACGTAAAGTTAACGCAACGAGTCTAATTAACTCTCACGATTTGCTTATACGTATATCGATATCCTTCGAGTCGATTTAAATTGTTTCAATTTGCTTTTGTCTTTCAGCGACGTGCGCGAACGTTGCCGCGGACATCAAAATTTTTCGTGACAGTAACACCTCTCCCAGTTTCCCTTTATCGCCTCTTCCTCCCGTAAAACACCATATTTTTTTTTACAGATAAATCGAAGACGTTTCGAGCATCCACGGTTTTCCAAATTCCTACAAATCTTTCGGTAAGTCCTCGTAAACGGCGATGAGAACCGATAGTGGGACAGGGTCGTCGATTATCGAGTCTTCGCGCCTAACCTGAATTCATGTAACATTCCTTCGGTACTTACATAATTTCTATTATACGAGAAAATTACAGATTCGCGATTGTGCAACGCGAACGTACCAGAAACGTTTCTACTCGTCTTTCGTTACACGATCTTTTCAATTAAATATTCTCGATCGAAATACTCTCCATACAAAATTACCGCATCGAAGCGTTTCTCGTATTTCTCGCAATTTAAATATCTCTGTCTCACGAATTTCGTTTAGATTCGTTTGCCACCTGCCCGAACGATCAGCAACCGCGCAGAAATGAAATACGATTCGGACGGTGCCGCCGAAATTCATTGATACGCCAGCGCGAAGCCAGAGCGCACGCGATTGGCCAGCGCTACGCACCACGTGACCCCCTACTAGTACGCTCGCGTGCCTGCGCCGTTCAGTCGCTGGCGAAGCGAGGGAGCGGCAACAGCTAGGCGAGGCTGCTTCTGCCACCACTTTTACCCGCGTTGCTCAGCTGTTTCTGTTTACCAAACAAAGGAGCCAGTTCTACGTCGAACGGCGAGCGGGCACGTTTGCGCGTCGGTTCCGCCTCATAGTACGAGTGTGTTCTGTTTTTTTTTTTTACAACCACCCACTGTCCCTCCCTCGCTTTCGGATTGTACGCGAAGAGAAGATTCGACGGTTATTCGAGCGTGCATTTAATGCAGGATAAGCTGCCCGAACGACTCTACCACGGAACCCGAGGAAGAAGGAAGGAGAGGAACGGGAGAGAAACTGGATAAACAGTGAGTACGGTGAATTATTAATTTCCGTTTTATTGGATCGTGGGGTTTCGGAATATGACCTCGATTCTTTCGTCGCTGGGTATCTCGTCTGTTTTGATTCTCTTCTCCGCACGACGTCCCTAAAAGCCTAGAGGCGATCGATCCACCTAGACCTCTCGGGACGCTACAACATTTTCCTTTCTCCCCCGTTCGTGAAACTCGCTTCGCGATGGAGTTTACCGTTAACCGCTAGGCGTTTCATAGGAGGCTGCGATTCGGATCCTTCCCTGGGTTACGACGATTAGATATCGACGATACCGAGATTAGATGACACTTTACGATTGTCGTTTTTCTGCAACGCGTCATTGGCGCAACGGGTATGAACTAATCTTGAGAGCGGAAACGTGGAAATAGACGTGCGTTTGTATCGTGTGTTGGACTGTGCGATCACGATGACCAGATGCAAACACTTTGCTGCGCGTTAAGTGCGTGCAACCGCCATTGAAAGATCTTGTTTATTTTGCTTGCGGTTACAAAACGCGCATCGCGAGAGGGGCGATAGCAGTGACGCGACTAGAATTTTGATGCTCGCCGTGAATTATGTTCAGACACGTCGGATCGGTAGCTGGACAGAAGCGAGAGCTGGTCACTTTGACAGGCAGCAGTCCGTTAAACGAGCGTTTCACTACGCGCTCTGCCTTCGTATCTTACGTAATCGCTATCAGCTGTACGGACGATGATAATTTACGACAGCTGGGAGCGTCTGTATTTCCATCGGGACGCCGTTTCCGCGGATCTCGAGCATTGCGACGCCGCCTGTACTCTCGCCCCCCTATACCTTTCGTCGATTTGTTTTGCAACCGATGATGGCTCTTGTACTGTACAAATTCATTTTCTTTAACTACAACCTACCATTGTTGACGTATATACTCGAAACAAAAGTTGGCCGCGCTTCAAAAACGTATCGCAAATAATTATTAAACTCGCTAGCAGTTGTTTCACTCCTTATCGCGTAACTTTATTTCTTCCATGCAATAACGAAAACTTGAAGTTTTAACCCAGATATTATTCACGACAAGAGATGAAAATTTGAATAATCCCCGCGATGAAGAAAGAGTCGTTTCAACATCGCGAGTAAATTACCTAAAATCTGTATGTCTCAAATAAGGAAACATCATTTGTATCACCTTTTTTTTTATCTATTTCTTTTTCACTTCCTTAATTACAATTTATCGATAAGAAAACACGCAAGAAACGCTTCACGAAGAGATTAAATTCGACGAGATTACCATCGTACCGATGCCCACAGTTCTTTCTTCTATACGCGTTTTTCGACGCAGGACGTCGAAGTCAATCAATGCGTCGTAAAGGAAACGAACAAAGAGCTGGTTTCGTGAGAACTGCGTCGTTTCTCGTTTGCACGACCCCGCCAAGGTCGCGACGATTGAAAAGGAACTTTACCGTCGAGCATAAGGAAACGTGAAATTCGTATAATTGTGATTAACGCGACGATCGCGTAGTATCCGCGTCTTTAATACGCCGGGGCGAATCGTTTATTGTTTAAATTTCTTACGGACCGCCGGCGCTCTCGATGGAAATATTTGAGAAGCACATAAACTTCCTGGAATATTTGGTTGCGCAAACGTTCGTTAGAAATCTATCGCCCGAGAAGAAGTTTCGTTGCCAGAGGCTGCTTTACGGTAGGTGCTCGCGGAAGACTGGGATTATGCAAACGGGAGTTATTTGGCTGTGGTAAGAATTTTTAGGGAGAAACTACGCGCCGCACTACTTTGAAGATACATTCGAGTTTAAGTGGTGTTTTAATGCTTTGAATGTCGCGTCACCCGTAAGTAGGTGATAACAAAACATTCGAACAGGCCGCGTCACCTGTATATGGGTGACGGTTATATCAACTAATTACGGAAGATGTATTCTGTAGGTATTTGGAATCAGGATAGAATAATTCTATTGAATTTTTGTAAAAGCAATATAAACACAGAACTACTGTTTTATTTAGAAAATTATTTTGAATACCGAATTTCGAGACGTCAGAATTGCAGTTAGAGAGTTCTTTATAAACTCGCGTGGCAGTCAGTGTTATTAGGAAGTCGATTATCGAGGTGTTGAAGGTCCCAACGTCCTGACATTTGTCAAACCTTCAATTCATCTATACTTTCCATTTCTCAACCTCTCCACTCTCTTTATTATCGCCAGTTTACTATTACCTTAGCCCAGGTCTATTTTCTGTCTTTCAACCCATTCTGTTGTCCGTCACCAAGAATCGTGACTTTCCCGTAAACAAGCGGATTAGGTTCGGGCCTTTCTCAAGGACCTTACGCCCCATAAATTTCCCTGTCCGCGAATTTCCAACTTCCTCGTAAAGACCGCCACCTCCGACACGTTTCAACTAAATACGATTCACAGTTTCTCACCCCCCAAATTCCAAAACCAACCAATAGCATCTTTTTACAGTCAACCTTCTTCCTTACATAACTTTCTTCCTTAGAAATATCTCGTACTCGGCAGTAGATACATCGCCTTGCTCTTTAACACCTTTCCGATCGATATTTATGTAGGTTGGTTTAATATTAATAAATATAATTATTCGTTAATCAGAGTTAAAGTTCATAACGGGTTTCCAACAGAGGGATCGCCGTAGAAAGCACGTAAACATAAATATCGCGGATCGATTTGATTCAAAATCGATGGGTGATCACGGGGAGAAGCGTTAAAGAATAATTACCCTTCTAATTCCACGTAATTCCCCGGGAAGCAATTATGTTCGCTTCGCGCTAATGTAAACATTGCGGTTCGCGTCGATTTATCGCCCGTGTCTCGTTGGATTTTCCTAAAGAGCGGGCAAAGCTACGTGCAAATTTTCCTTTTTTTTTTCCTCTTTCTCTCTTTTTCGTCGAGGAAAGTGAATTCTTTTACTTCGATAATCGTTTGCCATAACTTTCGGAATTATTCTCTATTTCACTTTCTTAAGCTGCTTCTTGTCCGGAAGTCCAGGTAGTAAATAATTTTTATACCGAAATTCCACTTTCACCGAAGTACAGTCTTTTTTTCAATAGTCTATTAAAATTTCTTAGCTATCGAGAACTATTCTTAAGGATTATTTGTTCAACGCCGATAGTTTAATCGGATCTGGATTCGCGAAGGCCCGCGTCGATGGATCGAACAGCTGGTCAGTTTTCTACCTGGTGCACGTGTTTAATCGTTGATTCGTGCAGCGGGAACGAGAGTCGATAAAGCGTCGTCGGAAAGGGAGAGGCACGGGTGGCGACGACGCGCGTCGTGTACCAGTGAACGGTGTCCAATGTATCTCCCGTGTCGCGACTTTCACGCACACATCGATGTAATTGCCGTGCGCCGATGCGAGACCCGCTCTTAAAAGCCGAGAAACGAACAAAGACTACGTGTGTGTATCCCAGCGTTTCCCAGCCGCTTTGTTTGCTTCGGTTATTCGTTAAATTGGTTAAACAATCGCGATATCGATTTTATTTTTATCCGTTTGTAATGGATCGTAATATTTTTCGCGTGCTGCTTATTCGAATGCGATCTTTCGATTATCCGTGAAAGGTTTTCTAAAAGCTCGTTTAATTAATTAGTTCGAATAAATATTGTAATTAATTAAAATCTTTGTAATTTTGGTTTCGAGGTATATCGTAGAAAGAAGTGGGTCAAACCGCCGTAATTTTGTTTCCAAGTTTCTCTATTTAAATTTTCCAACAATTGGAACACTTTCCGTAAAAAATGTCCGAGGAAATAGTACGACAAATAATAGTGTCGTATAAAAAAATGCGGGCAAAGCGCAGTATCGATTTCTCAAAGATTAATATCTGCTCACGCGTAAATTTCAAAAAATTAAGTTCCCATCTCAAGAAAGGTTGGGAGACGCTGGTCTCGCGCGTTCGTTAGATCTTACATCGCGGATGCATTTGTCAGAGTATCTGCACACAGGCAAGCGCATACATGCTGGTGTGTAATACTCGCGAGCAGCGAATGGCAACCTTGGGCAAGCGAGTAATATTCCGCGAGCAGGGAGCATTTGCGCAGCAGAGAAGAGATTCGTACTTTCGTCGATGTTTCCTCCTCTTCCTTCGATACCTCGCGAGACAATAACTGCGCGGGTAATTCGATTGACTCGCTAGAGTCCTCTTCGCGTATAATTTCGGAGTAGTCTCCTGCAATATCGTGGGAACGAGGTTGGCGCCGATAGTTAGTTCACTAGCGCTCAATATTATAATTAACGTTCGGTCCCTTTGACGTTTAGATGTTTCGATGTCGGGTTACCCTCGCAACGATTTTAGTTAATTAATTTATCGTTTTTAACCGCCAATTAAGTTCACGTGAAACTATATTTACTCCAATTTTCCCGTCACGTTATTAGAAAATACAACGTGAGTAAAACGAGTCTCCGAAAAGAAGCTTCGATATATTTTCCAGATACAGGGAAATAGATTAGACTTTGGTCGATTTCCTTTAATAACTTTTCCCAGGCACAGGAAGAGAACTTAATTTACCATTTCCTACTTCGTGTCCGCGACGTGCTGCGATTGGAAAACAAACGTAGCGAACAATGAACGAGGAAGATTCATTGTTAGCCTCGCGTGTTTATTTCCACGCGTTCATTTTTTCGTTTCGATCGAGATGTTCTCTATCACCTTAATTTCGATCAGTTCATTAAAATCTCCGAATCGAGATTTTTCCCTCCAATTTAAATGTTTTTTATTTTATTCGTTTGCTTCCAAGACCCATTGACCATTAAACGTACTCTAACCCAGCGTACCGATCTTTCGAACGAGTCGAACAAACCCCGCCAGTCAATATGATCTCTGTCGATCAAAATTTTCTCTTCCCGTCGCGTAAGGTCGATCGATCTCGGCTCTTCCAGAACTCGAACGCGCGCGAGACCCTCGTTTCCCGACTGACCCACTACTCGAGTGTTTCTGCCTGACATTTCGTAACCATCAACGACGTCGTATATTTAGCACCACGTTACTCCGACCGTCGGGAGAGGGGACAACCGTGGTTTCGTCTAACGTCGGTAAAGCATCGCGTCGTTGCTCAGCTGATCGTCAGCTGTTCTCCTCCCGTACAGCCTTTTGAATCGTCCCGCCAAACTTTTCCAATCGACACTCGGCTAATTGGAACGACGATAACGAGAAAATTCGAGTAGTGCCCCGGTGGAAACAGCGAACATTGGCCAGACTCTCTCTGGACAATTTGTTCGATTATCTGGTTTTCCCGGTGCGATAGCGGCCAGAGATATTCTACACTGATTATAAATTATCTATCGCTGGCATTCTAATACGTCGTAGCTCGGTATAAAGATAACTCGTTACATTGTCATTGATTTTAATTATATCCGCCCGCGGGAGAGCGGGTACAGAACAGAATCGCGATTTATCCTACGCTGTTTTCTTTTTTTTTTTTTGCGAGACAGAATCCGCATCGCGAGCACGATCACCGCGATACAAACCGGGTGAAAGTGGCATACTAGCGTTCCCGTATTGTTATTCTGACCGATGGTAAAACTGTTAACAAACATCGCGGGTGCGTGACGCAACCAGAAGGACGTTGCGTAATTTAATTAAGATAACTTTACATACCGCGAGTAATAATACTAACGAATCCTCGGGGTCTCGGTAACGTACCAGTCATTCCCTATAATTGTATCTACTCGACTCTCCAATTTTTATTTCGTTTCTATTAAAATTCAATTTACAATCCTTTCCTTTCCCCCGATCGACCCTAAGACACACGGGTGTCGACGAAGTCGATATCCAGAACCACGGGTATCCCCGATAAATCGACGGGACGACGTCGCGGGATCGAAGTTCTAAGAAACCGGGGAGAGAAAGAGAGAGAGTCGGCGCGTTGGCGGTTTTAAATTATACATCGTTATTTGGCGTACACCCGGTATCCGGCCGGTAGGTTTTATCGAGCCACCGTTGCGATTCTAACGCGGTGCAATGCACGGGTTCTAGTAGGCTTCTCGCTGGCAGAGCCGTTGCGGAGAAAGTTAATTTCGCATGGCCGTTGAACCGATATCGCGATTACGTAGGGGAAGGCAGGGAGTAATGCAACGACTGTTATACACACCGGTCCACTCCTGCACGTCGATGCGGATCAATCGCGTCATTTTTTTTTTTTTTGCGCCGTTTCCGCCAGCCGCGCAATTTTCTGGAGCGATGAAGCGACTTCGAGCGGAATTGCGCGGGGCGCGTTTCAGAGGCGGTGCGATGAGCGGTTTTGAAAATGCCGCGCGTTAGATCGCTTAAGCTTGCAAGGAATTCGAACTTATGGTAGTTCGTGATACAATGGTGTTGAGAGATAGGATGCTTTTTTTTTGTTTATACTGTCGTTGTAGCGTTTGTGTGATTTGAAGTTTAAAATGCTGACGATTAAGTTATCGTGATAAGGTTATTAATATTTTTTAGAATCTTTCCAATTGTATTGTCAAGTTTACTTTTTTTAATATAAATGGGGACACGACGCTCGGATAATTGAAGCCATAAAAGAGTGTCAAAGGTGTGCGATGAGTGAAATTGAAAATGCGCTGGCTTAGATGTTCGATTTACACGAATCACTAAATTTATCTGAAATTGATGGTACTTTGGGAATCAACAGTTGTAGCATAAACAGAATTTTTTTGTTTACGCTTTATACTTGAATGATTAATATGCTTGAAAATTACCTGGATCGTATTATCAACCTTACTCGTTTTAAACTGTAATTGGGTAATCGCATGTTCTACCGTAACAAAATGACGTCGCGAGTGTCGACGACGGGGATTCTCGCGTAAACGAAAAATACTCGACCTGGCAATTCCCCAGGAACGCTCGACGCATTTTTCCCTCGGCATCTCGGACGTACGCCAGATTGACGTAACGTTCCTTTCCTCTTCCCGAAACTCTTGGATTTAATTCTTTCTTTCATTCACTTCATTCGCGATGAAAGGACCACGCTTTAGCTTCACCGATCCTCGAAAGCGTCGTTAATTCGACGAGTGGAAAGCTTCGGTTTTCTCGTACAGAATTTTCATGACAAATCGGGGAACAGAAGAATCCTGAATCATAGAGAGAGAGAGAGAGAGAGAGAGAAAATAGCGTGGGCGATATCCCAGTTTCTCTCTCTCGAAGTGGCTGGAAATGAGAGAGGAGAACCGGTATCCGCTGCGCAAAAAGACAATGGCGCGACCTTAGCGGATATGGTCAGACCAGATATACTATACGTGTCCGACGATCGTCCTCGAGGATGCCTGGTTCGTACGTTTCTTTTTTTTCTTCTTCTTTTGCCTCCCTTTTTCTTCCTTTTTCCGTGTTCCTCGGGCGATAAAGCGCGCTTTGTGCCTGCATACCTCCAGACCCGATCCCACTCGCCGGTTCTTTCTCTCCTCTCTCGCGGATAATCGTGGATCGATGCTCCTCTCGATTCTATCAGGAGCATCGACGATACACCAATTTTCCGCGTTGACCTCGAAATTATAAGAAACCGAGGAAATCGATGAACGGATTTGAGAGATAGATACACGTGCGTCTGGTAACTTTCTAGTTTAACTATCGGGTTTTTTAACGTACATGGCTATCTGTATTACTATAAAGATTCTGACCCATTAATAGCCGTGGCTTTCGAAATACACGGAGGCTGATAATTCTCGGTGCACTCTACGTCCCTGGAAATGTTGCAAAGCACGGCCCCATTTTGTAAGGATCACGTTTGTCAACGCGACGAGGGTAGTTCCGTGACGGGGAATAACGAAGCGGTCGTAACTCTGTATACACTGTGTTCAATTTGAAGTTTTACGCTCAATTATCTCTCAAACTATTCGTTTCGAACAAATATTTCGTACAATAAATTTTAGTCGAAACATTCTTTCGTTTGACAAAGAGTTCGGGAGATGATTGCGCGTAACACTTCAAACGCGGCACCCTGTACAACAGATGGAATCAATTAAAAAAATTTAATCTTTACGTATAGTACCGTTAGTACGATACGTATAATTAATATCAATTGGAAAAATTTAACGTTTACGTATAGTACCGTTAGTACGAAACCTACAATTAATATCAATTGAAAAAATTTCATGTTTACGTATAGTACCATTAGTACGATGCGATACAATTGAAAATAAAAGAATCCTACAATAAAATATAATTCTACAATACAATACAACTGAAAATAAAAATGAATCGATTAGCTACCAGATTAAAATAAAATCCATTAATACTACCAACAATGCGTACGTACATTCCCTCGAATTTAAATAATCTCGTTTTTTCAGAATGCAGTAAAAATGCCGTCGTTGCTGGAAGCCCTGGAGCTGAAGTACGGTAGCTCGACGGCCGATTGTTGTCTGACCGACGAGGAGACGGAGTCGAGTTCCCCGAAAGCTGCCCTCTCGGTGAGCATCTTCATCCCGAAGAAGTCACCGCGTCACACGGTCCCTGCCCTCCTGGTGCTCCAGGACTGCGACATAGAGTCAGCCGGCAACGACTCCGAGAAGCTGCGTAACAAGTGCAAGAACGTGGAGGAACTCGATCTCGCACAGAACAAGCTCTCGCAATGGACGGAGGTATTCGGGATCCTTCAGCACATGCCGAAGATCAAGTTCGTGAATCTCAGCTTCAATTCACTGGCCGAGGCACTGGAGATCAAGAACGGAAATTACGATCTATTGAAGAATCTGGTGTTGAACGGCACCAGGGTCTCGTGGTCGACGGTACAGGGTCTCGTGCGTCATCTGCGTAATCTCGAGGAGCTTCATCTCTCGCTGAACGAGTACAAGACCGTGGATCTCGAGTATCAGAAGCCGGAGAACGGTAACGCGGCGCTGAAGAAACTTCACTTCACGGGTAATCCGGTGGAGGTGTGGAACGAGATCTCGAAGCTCGGTTACGTTTTTCCGCGATTGGAGAGCCTCGTGTTGGCCGAGTGTCCTATAAGGTCCCTGTCCTTGGAGGAGAATCGAAATTCCAACGAGGAGGCGAGGAAGGCGAAGGACGCCGAGGACGTCAGTCAGGACAACGAGAATATGAATAACGTCGACGCCGGTGAGCGCAACGACTTCGACGAGAAGGGTAACAGGATATTCGGCGGTAGCAAGGTCAACTACGATCGATCGGAATCGGAATCGGAGTCATGCGGTACGAGCGTCAGGAGATCCTCCCACGATGCATTCAGGATGCTAAGGTTTTTGAACGTGAACGGCACTTTGTTGTCTACCTGGGACGACGTGGAGAGATTGGCCAGGTTTCCTGCTCTAAAGTCGTTGAGAATTCAAGGGTGTCCTCTCTTCGAGGTAAAGAAAAGATTCCTCGTATTTCTGTATTCTTCTTTTTTTGCTATTCTTATCCTGGAAATTCGAAAGGAATCGTGACGTTAGGTTGTTTGTTGTTTGATTTTTTGCCTCTGCGCGTTCGCGATTGTAAGGCGTTCGCGTTTAATTAGTTAATAATTAAATAATATACAGGAGAGTGTTTCTATAATGATGTCAGTAAATTTACAGACATTTCGGAGTTCGAGTTCTGGTAAACGTGGCTCCGCTGTTTTCTCGTTTTCCCGATAAGATTAGCCGGCAATGCTCTCGCGGAAATGTATAGCGCGCAGATAGCTAAACGATTTATCGCGGGAATCGTTATTTCCCCGATGCACCGTCCAAGCACGAACCGAAGCGTTGTTGCAGATCGTAAATATTCAAATCTCGTATCCCGTCGTGCTCGCGCTAGTTATTCTCAGAGGATGTTAAGAAAGCAAATAAAGCGAACGGCGGCTAAGTAAAACGCGAAAACGTTACGACAGCGTGATCCAGTATTCGCTGGGAGAATCCGTTCGTTTTAGCTGTGGCCGAAGTAAATCTTGGCACGCAGTCTGCACGGATTAATGCATCGTGGCTTTCGAGAGCAAGCTCTTGGATTCGATCTGGTTTCTCTTTTTAAAAATGAGTAACTCGCGATGCGCTCGTTATCGGTTTCGCTTTTGATTTTTTTAACGAGCCTTAATGTAACCAACGGGAAGTCGAATTCGGTTCGCTCGTTAGCATTGACATTTTTAATAATTAAGAGTTAAGAATATTGATATCGTAAATGGAAATGATAAAAATGGAATTGCTTTTACTTTGTGTCATTTCCTGTTTTAATAATATTTTAATTAAAAGGGGAAACTGTAAAAGGTAAATGCAATTCGATTTTACTGGAGGTACATTATTAGTTTTATTTCTTTACAAGGAAATTGATTAAAGGTAGAGATTTTAATTAAAGACGTAATTGACTTGTTCTCACTTTTAATAGAACGAGTATTAATTTTCTCGTACGAAACTTGAGTTTGCAGCAAGATATTTATTAATTTCCCCCGTAAGATGCTTTATTTTTTTATAATAAATTAGATCTGCGACGCCGGTCTCCCGATGAAGGATCAGACAGCGTTTTATCGTTTCAGAGTCCGCGCGAATACACGGAACACGAGAGACGGCAGCTTTTGATCGCCCGGCTCCCAAATGTGGAAACTTTGAACGGTGGCGGCGTGATATCCTCACAAGAACGCGAGGACGCCGAGAGGGCCTTCATTCGTTACTACATGGACAAACCGGAAGCCGACAGACCCGAAAGGTGGTTTCCTTTATTCGAAATCTCGTGAATTGTAAACGTTGCTCAATTTGGAGCACGATATCCACGTTCGTAATTGTAATTCGAACGTTGAATCCGATTTGGCATTTTCATTATCGCGTCACGCGCGAAGGGTAATTTTCCGTTGATATTTGTTTTCTCGTTGAGTGGCGTTTCGATTGTAATCTTTGTGTCACCAGTAAGTTATAATTAGTTTAATTTTGTACGCACGAAAAGGTTTTAATAGTTCTAATTTTTTGCGTCATCAAAAAATTATAATATCTCGAATTTTCGCGGCCTCCGAGAAATTATAATATTTCAAATTTTCGCGCCGTCAAAAATTATAATATTTCAAATCTTCGCGCCATCAAACATTATAATATTTCGAATTTTCGCGGCCACCGAGAAATTATAATATTTCGAATTTCGGCGCCACCAAAAAGTTATAATTACCCTTTTTGAATCGCGCTATGCCTTTTCTTTGTT
The DNA here is from genome assembly GCA_933228935.1 of Pemphredon lugubris. Lineage (NCBI taxonomy): Eukaryota > Metazoa > Arthropoda > Insecta > Hymenoptera > Crabronidae > Pemphredon > Pemphredon lugubris. The sequence goes on from OW121815.1 coordinate 66,577,543, forward strand.
CCGCACCGTCAATGCCAGGTTACGTCGTTTCAACAAGACAAATCGGTATTTCAAACAAGGCGATTCGACCCTAAGAGCCGTCCCAGTTGATTTCTCGCATTTCCTCGCGTCACGACACCATTTTAGCCTAAACTCGAACCCATAAAGCTATTCTAGTTTTCACGGGCGTGTATCCTGTTCAGGTACTCCGAGCTCATAGCTATTCACGGAAAGCTGGATCCCCTGGTACACGTCGACCTGACGCCGGAGAAGAGGGTCAAGGTCACGTTCACATACGGAGATCTCGTTGAGGTAAATCCACGAATAACCAACCGCGGCCACGAGCCAGAAATTCGTCCGATAATTAAACGCCGCGGTCAGGTTTTCCCCGACAGGGGGAAAAATGTATTTTCACTCTCCTCTCGATATATCGACATCGACGTGGAAGCCCCTGAAAAGTGTCGTCGGAAGCTTACGAAAAGAGAGAAGCGCGCTCCCGTTTAAGGAGACGTTGAACAGAGTCAGCCTCGCGTTTGCAGCCGTGCACTCGAATATCGTAAACATTAATGTTATTATCGTAGGTACGTTCCGTGGACGTGTATCGGACGGTTTTCGAGTTGAAAACCAAACTGGAGACCATGGTGAAAATCCCGGCTAATAGAATGAGACTCTTCTACGTGGATCAGGTGAGACGTCGAGAATTGTTTATTTAGCGGATCTCGTTCTATTATTTTCCAGAACTTCTGGTGCCTCCATCGAACCGTTAATCCACAGGAAATCGCGATATAGAAATTCTACCCTTTCCCACGCATCCTCCCGATCACCTCGTCGTCCTAGAAAAATTCTTAACGCGTTGAGAGTAGTAACGTTGGAAGGCGATGAATGAATTGTCTTTAACCTTAAATTGGTACGCTAAAAAAATAATAATTCCAATGGTAAATAATAATTGGAAAATATTTCCGGTTGAAAAAGATTCTGGGATATTATCTCCAATTATTATTAATCAAGTGAGTTTTTTTTTGTGGAAGGTGATTATTCCGAGTTAAAAAAATATTCTTGAATATTATCTCCACTTATTATTGATAATGCGAATTATTTTTTTGCCGTGGTAGATGAATAAATTTTCACTCTTGCGACTGTTCTTCCGCTCCGTTTCGATTCGGCGCGATTGTTAATCGCTAATATTATTTTTTAGGTCATGAAGGCGTCGCACGGACCAGAAGAAATGTTGTATCCGAACAAGCAACTCTATCGATACAACATCAGAAACGGCGACGAAATTATAATCGACAGTAAGATGAATCGCTCCGTGTCAGCGTCTTCGACAACGTCTTCCATTCGATCCTGAAGAAGAATCGCCGTTGAATCGATGCAGATTTCAGACGCGTAACGATTATCCTGACGTTTGCACCGTCGGGATTATGATCTCCATTTCGATTCGATCTACTCCGAAGAGCGAGTAACGTCGATCGTAGATCGTAGATCAACCGCGGGGAGGCTCGGGGAACTTTTTGATATAATATACGTGCCGAGTATTGTTTTAGTAGCTACATATTTATCGATTCTTCAGGGTTGAAAATCGAAATCCGCGCGATGGCGAATCCACGAGAGCTCGAGAACCGACAGTTTTAAAGAAAGAAGAAGGAAAGATACGCGTTTCCTTCGTTGAGGAAGGTTTTTCCCCAGAATCCGTTCGCGTCGTGTCTTTAATGAAACGTTTGACGAATCGAGTAGAGCGAACCGCAAACATGTACGAGATAACTTTTACAAGAACGAACGATGGTTCTTTTGTTCGCTCGAGTCTACGAGAATAGACTGCTGGCGATAAAAGACACTCGGAACATTAAAGACACGCGTTGACGGTTCTGTGAGAAACTTGGTTCGAGTTATTTCCAGTGACATCGACGGTTCTCGGTTCGGGAAGCTCTCATCGCGCTGATTTTTAGCCGTAGATCGCAATCGAGCCAACGAAGGGAAATACGACGTACTTATAGCTGAGTAGCACTCGATTTACGATTTGTTTTCTATCTTTTTTTTTGTTTTCGAAACATTAGAAATTGCCTGTTATTCCGTGACATCGGGATCCGACGTCCGATAAGAAATACGATCCTCGTATCACGTCCGTAGTTGGATTCGCCCGAAGTCTCGCTGATTACGAGCCGTTAATTACTCGGCGAAAATTAAGAGTGAAAGCGACGACAGCCGGCGAACAAACGTTTCAACCGCGCGTACGTCGTCACGCACCTTAGAACAATGCAACGATTGCGAAATAAGAAAAAGGAAAAAAAGAGAGCAACACACAAAAAAAAATGACGCGATGGGGAGATATCGAGGCTGCTAAAAGAGAATTAAACTATTTTTGTAGATCGCGGCCGATTATAGTTCAGAATCGAGGAAATTCGCATGTTCGACGCGCGGGCAATGATAAAAGTGTTGGTATTTCGATTTTTCAACAAACGCGGGCTTGCGAGAGCGTAAAGCAAAAGTGCCAATGGACCTTCCGTCTCGCGCATGCAGGAAAGAAACGATTTAATTGGACTACGTTCTTTCGCGTCGGCCCGAGACGGACAAGTTTTCGACGATGCTCTCGAAAGTGCAAATTCGGCTAATAAAAAGTTTGACGAGAAAAGACAATGGACGCATTTCCGGTGTGTACTTAAGCTTGAAATTATCGATGAGCGATAACGGTGAACGACACGGTTCTCCGGATATGTTTCCGTATTTTATAGAATCTGTGGTTAACTGTCTTTCGTCGAGGGCAGACACAATTGCTCGAAACGCAATTTTTAACACGTTTTCCGTCATGGTCGAAGATACTGAAAAGTGTATCGAGTAATGTTAGGTTTTTCAAGAAATGTAGACAAAATTCTAAAATCCCGAATTGCTGTTATTGTCAAAATCGAATGAAACCGGATGCCAAGAAAAAGAAAATTCCCGATGCGACTAGTTCGCTGACATCGTGAAAACGATGAGATTTCTTTCAACGGGAGTTCACTGATATCGCTTATCGTTCGCGCGTTTAAGAAAACACCGAAGAGGCTGGAAAAAATTCGCGTTTCCGTTTACCCCCGCACCGCGAGGGTGGAACCTTGAAGAGTCACTTAGTGCCTGCCTTTTACTAGTGTAACTCGGATACTTCTAACACTGCCCTGTAAATACCATAAACGCGTACTTCGGCGAGGCGAGGTTCTGTAAATACAAAAAAACAAACAAAAACACTTCACCGACATTCCGGCGGTGGTGCACGGACCAGTGAACGATCGATTCCCTTGCGCGGGAATATCATCTTGTTCGTTTCGAATCATTTTCATTCGCAGTAGGATAGTCGCGATGAAAGGATCGATAACGATTCTCGCTTAGAATAGTCGAAAGATCGCTCGGCACTCCGTATAGTGGAATAACTAAAGAATCTAGATGTCCACGAAGATCCAGAGATCGAGATCCATCCAGTGATGAGCTGCGGAACGCACGAACGTTGTTTTAAATCAATCCTGATAGAAATCTCACTGCTCTTACTGCCGACTCTATCAGGACGAATATTTCCATTTCAATTTTCGGGAAGCTCGTTCGAGATTCAGCAGCACATCACCGGGGTACCACCGATCGGAAAATGTTGGTCGAAAAGCTTCGCGAAAACTCGAATCCGGCGTCGCGAATGTTGTTGATGTTGAATTTCAAGGTCACGCGTTGCCCCCGTTTCGTGACTTCGGCGAGTCTTTAGATTTCGTTTGATCGATGCTCGTCGCGAGGAAGTAAAAGCTGAGCGTGAGCTACCGATAGAGGTTAGAGAGAGAGAGAAAGAGAGGAAAAATGAATTGGGTGGGGGTGAACGAGGTTGACCTTGAAATTCATCGCGCTATATGTGTCTAGTCTCGGAAAAGGAACTCTGCATTATTCTCATTTTATATAATACGATCCTTTTTTGTGCTGGCGCAAATGTACGTACTAACGAAATAAAATCATTTATATGAGACGAGCCCGTGTTTCCTGTTACATCATTCGAAGAAACGTTACGAGACTCGCGGAATATGATAAAAATGTTATCCACGCTGATAACGTCGTTTCGCGATAATCATAATTCGTTCCTGTTATTTTATTTCACGTCTCATTAGGAACCAGACACGCTCGTTTCGCCTCATTAACCGGACATTCGTTTCTAGCTGCGCATAAATGCATCGATCGCGTGCTACGCCCGGCGTCGGGACGACCCTCGGGGGCGACGCCATGTTTGGTAGACGCGGATAAGATCGTGGATAGACTTTAGGGGCGAGAATCGAACAACGTCACCCTCGATGAACTGTTATCTCGAGTCGAAAGGTTTTAAACGATCGTCGACGAGCGACGCTTGCATTTCCCGTGGGCCGCGTCGGTTAACTTTGAGCAACATTAAAAAATTCTGCAATTGCAAAGCAATTGAATATCCATTATATATTCAAAACATAATTTTTGCAGTGTTGTTGATGAGAATGAGAACAAATGTTAAGTCCGCTCTTTAAAAAGTTTCCTCAAAACCGGTTTTAATCTCGCGTGATCAACTAAATCTCGCAAATACCCATCGACGCTACGAAAGAGAAGGGAACGCGTAAAAATTTCAACGCCACACCTCGGGGAGCTTTTAACGCTAAAGAGCGTCGGTTTCCGCGAGAAACTTTCGCGCCGGCTGTACGGCGCGAATCACGAGCACCCTCGTGAATTTAAAAGGGCGACGCGTTATTCCGCGTGAAAATTCAAAGGGAAACGTCGCCGGATCTAAAAGCTCGACGCGAGACGTGACGGTGATAAAAAAAAAAAAAAAATATCCTCTCTCGTCCCCTCGTCGCGGGGCGGGTTAGAGGATGGAAAACGAAGAGTAGCGAATCGCGAAATAAGGAAATCTCTGGCGCGCTCCACGTAGAGCTATAAAACCGGCGAGAGATAGACGCCGAAGACGCGCGGGGCGCCGAAATCGATGCGCCCGTGTCTGAGGATTTCGTGGATAGTAGGGGATGCAACCACCGCGGACAACCCCCCGAGGGGCGAGAGGGGTGTGGATTAGTCACGATCCCCCCCCACTCCGTTTTACAAAGTTTTCAAAGGTAAAAGGAAGAAAGGTGGAGGCGCACGAGTAACGAGCTGTCACCGACGCGTCGTACTGTTATTCCCTCGCTACGATGCGGCGTCCAATCAAATAGATTCGCGTCGCTAATTGTTTACTCTGGCTGCCTTATTTTCAGGACACGTGTGCTTCGTGCAAACACTGTTTTATTTCTTTTTTTTTCTATGTAATTTGTCGGGTTTGAAAATGGAGGGAATAATATCATGGAGACGAAGATGGTGGGTATAATTCGTGAGGATACAAATTTAAAGAGTAACTGTACAAATTGAAATGTTACGTGCAATGGGTAGATAATTGAAAGAAGTTTTCGACGATTCTAACAATTTTTAATTGAATATTAGGGGTGACCGGGAAGTAATGTCGTTTAATTCAAATTAATAAATTTTTAGCAGCTTTATTTTCATTAATGATGTAATAACCCTTGTTGTCAACAACGTTTTGCTATCTAGCGTGCAAATTTTCAATGTCGTTTCGATAAGTCAATCGGTTTTTGAGAATTATTTGTTTGAATTTAATATTACTTTGGGGTCATCCTAATAGTTTCATTAAAATTGATTTAATTGCACGATTCGACCGATTATACATAACATTTAATACTACGCTTATCATAAAATAAAAGACAGTATCAAACAAAATTATTGACCCGTTAACGATTGACATCGATGTTTGAAAAATATGTTCCAGACTCTGTTGACTTAAGTTTGGTCAAATCACCACGGAACTCGTTTCGTATCAAAAGTTTCCCCTCATGAAGCTTACATTAGCGCTAAGTACAGCTCGCCAAAGGGGATGGGATTTAAACTCTAATTAGTCGAAATGCACGTTGGTCGGCGAAACGAAAAAAAAAAAAGAAGAAGGAATACGGTGGTTTGAAAGTTCCCGGCACCGGCGGAACCTCCCTGCCCCGTGGCCCGACGTGCGGCGCTCTGCAGCCCTGGCTTTTCGTGGTGGAGGTAGGTAAGGGCAGCGAGTGCGCGCTCGGGAGACTGCGAAGCATGAGTAGGACGTGGGGCGTCGTGGGTCGCCGTCGTCGTCGTCGTCGTCGCCGTCGCCGTGCGTCGCTGCAGAGGGCCGAGAGAGCGTGTCTCCTGCGGAACACAGCTGGCACGGAACGTCAAGATGTAAGCTGTCGGCAGAAACGTCACCCAAGCCGCTGGCCCAGGCCAAGAGAACGAAGAAGATTGAGAGAGGACAGACAGGAGGAGGAAAGAGAGAGAGAGGGGCGGGAGGGAGAGAGAGAGAGAGAGACAGACATTAAGGAAACAAAGGGAGAGGAAAGAGAACGAGAATGGAGTAGCGGGAAAAGGGGATCGATCGCTTCCCGATAGAGCTGGCATGGAGGACACGACACTGGGGTAAGTAAGACAGACACCGGGGTTGTGTTTCCGGCAGGGGGGGCGGGGAGGGGGGAGGGGGGGGTGCGTTTTTCGCCTCTCTTCAGGATTTCACTCGCTCGATACGACGGCTGACGGACGAATCGAGCCGACCTACCTTTTCCGTGCTTTCGCGGATCTTACGGATTCGCGATACTCGTTCACCGGGAGAGTACCAAACACCACCCTCTAGAGTTGGCTATTGTTCCACTGGGAGAGAAAGAAAGGGTGATAGAGAGAGAGAGAGAGAGGGGGGGGAGAAGACTAGCGAGACGGTTTACGGGGTGAAGAGCTTGCTCGTTAGGGGAGAACTCGCTTCATCTTCTTAGAATGTTGTTCGAACGGCTCGAATTGTTTTCACGACCCCCGGGAATCGCTGGTGATTTTCCCTCGCTTTTTCGTCGATTTCCATTGTACTTGTTTCCCTCGTTCGCGAGAGTATCGTTGTTTCTTTGAAGGAATTATCGCGGTCTCGTTGTGGATGTACTTCGTCTCTTATGCCTTGATAGTCTTGACCGATCGAAATCCATCACAACGATCTTTCTTTTCCCGTGTGATTTGAATTTCCCTGTGACTAACGCATCTCACTTTCGAGAAATGGTGGATTTCCACGCGAAACGCGAAGTTTTTAATCGTTCCCGGGGATATCGCTCATTAGGATTCCTCGTGGATAAACGAAAAGTGTCATCCCTCACAGTTGCGAGTCTAGATATTAACCACCCCGTTCCGAGGATTTTTTATCCTTCTCGTTTAAACTGCGAGCAAATATCGGTTCGTAAAGTTTATCGGATTTCACGGCGTATCGAATAGTGGAGCGGCCGTCGAAGTGCGTCAATGGGTTAAGGAGAAACTTAAAGCGACCCTTCTGATTTAAGGAACACCCTCGCTCGTCACGTAGATTTCAAGATTTCCCCGGATGACGAGGGAAGTAGGGAGTGTGCGGGGAAGAAACAATACCTTCGTGTCTCGTAATCGCGACGAGAAGCAACTCGAAGAAACTACTCTTGGACGATAACGTTCAGTTGGTTCCTATCCACCGCGCACGTGTCTCGTTAATCTCGCTCGAGGAGCTGTTCGAGTAGTTTAGCGTGAAAAATGGAAAATAAAGAGAACTGGGCGCGGTTAAAAATTCGGAGAATCCCAGTAGCGTAATTCTTCTTTGCTCATTCATGAAACGTTCCGGTCTCGTACGTTTTTCAATTATCGCGAGGACGAATTGGCACGCGAGGGAGGAACGAGAGAAATAATTTCTCACGCGCCACCGTGGATCTCATTACTTTGAAACGACGACGGAGAGAGAGAGAGAGAGAGAGAGAGAGAGAGAGAGCCATGTGGATGCAGCTGAATATGGATCGAAAGTGCATGCCTTTCGGTGCATCGACGAGAAAGTGGAGTGAGCGAGGGGTGGGTTAAAGCACGATCGTACCACGAGATCTTTTAAAGGGTGGCTGTCGATTAGACCCGCACACTCGCGTGAAAGAATTCAACCTCTGCCTTTCTTTCTGGTCAAAGGGAGAAGTGGTGGAAGAGGGAGAGTGAGGGAGAATGTACGAAACGGTGGGGAACACTTTCCATCTCGTTGGGAGAGAGAATTCTGTCACTCGCCGGAAATTCAATCTCGATCGGGTAACGATCCGTGGGCGTAAATTGAAGTAATTAATAGTTTCTCAATTAGCCGATGAAACGGGTCAAAAAAAAAAAAAAAAGAGTTGCCAGCGAAATTGCTTTAACTCTCCCGACGTCGAACGAAACGCGATTATTTATTTATTCTTAATTTCTGTAGCCGCCGTGTCGTACAGGCTGTTCGTTAGCAAACTTTCAATCTAATTATCTCGTAAACGAGGATTTTTCGGGAAAAAACGTTGAGTGCAAAAGTTTCGCCGAAATACAAGAAAAAATAATTGCACTTACTCCCCTGAAAGTCTCCTACCAAACATTTTCTCCGAAAATGTTTTCATTTCGAGATACTTAGATACGAAGTTTTCTAACGAACACCCTGCTTATTAACGACAACTCAACATTTCTGATTTATTTGTATCATTAAACGATGGTAAATTCACTAAATCTATTATTATTAAACGATATTTAAAAGTGGGTTAATCATCCCTTAGTTGTCACGGGGTATGTACTTAAATCTCCCGGAGAGTACTTTATTTAATCTTTTACGCTTACAATTAGTCGGATCGCGATAAAACAAAATCGTTCAATTTTTTAACATAAAAAAAAAAATAAACCTTGCGCCTGGCTAATTTTTTTATAATCCTCCACAGGTTCGAGAGGCTAAAATATGAAAAACGTCGAATCAAACGTCAAACCCTTGATCGCAACGTTCTCCGATCATCCCCACCCGAAACGAATTCGCGTAATTTCCGAACCAATTCCTTCGGAATCGCGAAACAAACGTTAAATACGATTCGAGCCGATCGTGTTCGATCGATCGCAAGGATTTCCTGGTTGGCTTCTATTTAATATTGAAGCCAAATCGATCTCTGTTTAGCCTTCCGTTACGTTACCGTTGAAACGCGTAGTCATCAACCCCCTAATCCTAATACGATCTCGTACGCGATTCCTAGAGGGGGGGGGGGGGGGGGGGAGAAAGAAAAAAAAAGGAAAAAGAGAGAAAGAAAGTGAATCTAATTTTCCATCCAGCAAAGGCCACGTATCAAAGGCACGCGCGTTAACGAGACTCGTTGAAAAGTTCAAAAGATCGTAGATTCGAGCCTCGTTATCGATCTCGAGGTTCCTCTCATCGGAGTGTCCTCCTCGTTCCCTCCTCGACTCCTCCTGGCAATCGAAGTGCGTTTACCGTACGCGTAACTCGAATCTGACGAGCTCCCCCTTCCACCCCCCCCCCCTACCTCGTAAGAGCAATTAAGGCGCGCGTAATCGTGAAAATTAGCCGGCACGCTTTCGCCTCGGTAAGCGGATGCCCCGCGGACGTTACGGGCCCCGTTTCCTAATTGTTCGCGCGATGTTCGGTCATGCCACGCGTGTCGCGTCGAATAATTGTTCGTCCGACCGAAAGAACGTGGAGTCGTATTCGGTTGAGCAAATTTACGCTCGACAATCGATACCTCGTCGTAATTATTCCACCCCCGCCCCACCCCCTCCGACCCCTCGGACATTCGCGTTTGTTGTCGTTCGGCCGCGGGATTTAAATAATTCATTTTGCGCGACGCGAAACATTTGGCGGAACGAGGAATTAAATAGTTTATTTGTTTCTTTTCTTTGCCGTCGGTCTTCGAGCGGAGGGATATTGTTGCTGGAGGGGGAGATAATACAAAAAAAAAGAAATCGAATGGCCAGGAGTGTCGGACGGTGAATTGAATTAAAACTTGGTCGGACGAACATTTATAAAAATTGCGAGTACGTCAGCGCGCGAAATTATCGCTATGAATATTCCGGATACTTGAACGGCAAAGGGATTTCTACGCAAACGAGGCAACAACCGAGTCGACTTTTTAAACCCACCCTCCGCCCCCGTAACCCCCCCTCCCCCCATTCCCTGTCGACTGTAATATCGATTCTCCCGTCTTCGGAACGGCGAATCGCGCGAGCGGAAGCGAAAAGAAAACTATCCAGATGCCGTTGGAATTTTGAAAGCCCGCCGACAGGAAGGTCGTTTATAAATAAATCGAATGCTCCGAATTGTGGCGCGCGATGGCGTAATTCCGCTTGTTTCTCCGGTAAAAGCGTTTGCGTGTACGCGTGTCATTTTTTTTTCTCCCCGGTTTTGTGAAACGTTAATACAAAGTTTGAGTTTGAGGTGTGAGGAGACGGCAGATGCGTTGAGAGAAATAATAGTGACATGGCGAACAGATTGATTCGTGTTGAAAAAAAAAAAATTGGTTCAACGATGGATATATTAAACGAGGTACAGAAACTGATTAGTTCGCTAACCATTTTCAGGCTGAATTTTGTTTACAAGGAATTATACGTGCTGACGATCAAATATTGTTTTTTTCTGTTAATTATGCATCGGTAATTAAAGTTTGATTTTTACGTATATTGATATATTCGGCAGAATTAATAATTTAATATTTTATTCGCGATCCGTAATTAATGAACAATGAAGTAGTTGATCAATCATCAAAACAATATCTTTGCCTAGAAACATCGCTGATCCAAATAATTTCGATTCAGCGTAGATCCTCGATCCTTCGAGATTAAATTATCGAGATAGAACACGCGTGACGTAACGTTCCTCCCTCCAAAGTGATAACCACACGAAAAAAGTCTCTCGTTTCGAGAAAATTGGAAAACTAAAGGGTATCTTCGAGTTGCATTTCTCGAAGCAGCAAACTGCTCGACGCACTATAAATAGAAGAGCCTTGTTAGCGGGTTATACGATGTACGTGCATATACGTGAACGTACTAGATACACCAGATGCACAATTTTCCATCCCCCTCCCCCCTCGCGCCATCCCATCAACCCCCATCGTTCCTGCTTTTTTTATACCGGCAAGGATCTAGAGTCTCTCGCGTTGGCCGATAATCGTAAGGGGAGGATTCAACGAAAAGAAACCTTTTGAGTAATCAATCGGCCGGCCCATCGAGGATTTTTACGTTTCGCCGTTTCAATGACTCTCTTATCCCTTGCTTCGCGTTTCGATTGCATTTTTAGCGCCAAATCTTCTTTTTATCTTCGATCGTGCCTTTGTAACACGCTTGGTGAATATTTCCCAGTCGCGTTTTTGAGTTATCGTAATTTCATTTTAATTATCATTTACGCTGTTGCGTACGATTATTGTTCTCGGAGTAACAAATTATCGGGATAAATAAAATATTCTCTGGAATATTTAAATAAATTCTGTCACGATCAGGGAACGGTTAATAAAGTAACAAAATATCACGCTAAATAAAATATTCTCTTGATATTTAAATAAATCCCGTGACGACTGGGAAATGGCAAATAGCATACCAAAATATCGGATTAAATAAAATACTTTCTTGGATATATAAATAAATAACCCGTGACAGTGAGAGAATTCTTAACGGAGTAACGAAATATCGGTTTAAATAAAATATTGTAAAGGATATTTAAATATCGTACGACTATCGAGGGTTTAATCTCATTTTTAGACACCGGGTAGCATCGACTATCCGTGAAGAAGATTATCTCTCGATCAGAACGGGCTATTTCACTTCTATTTTTCCACGGCGACTCGCCGAACAATCCGGCGGCTCGTAATATTTCTTAAAGGGGGTTGCATTCCGAGACGGATCGTCGATAATGCACTCAACTGATTGCACAGTCCCCGTTATTATCGGGTAAACGCAACGCGCGAATCGAAGAACCGCGTCGGGATCCAGGGGTGCGGATGACTATTAATTTCTCTCCGGCTCTCCTCGTATCACGCTATCTCTTCGACCCGATTTCTCCCTCAAGCCTCTTTCAAATTAAGCCCGATCTTCCCTCGGGAATAGACGGTTTTCAGATATTGGCACGATTCCACGCTCCTGCAGCCACTCCCGAGACGCATTAAACGTTGCGTCCGTAGCGTCCCGCGGAGTCGTTAAACCGGCTGCTACCCATCGTCGTTTACGCAACGTCGATCCACGGATTCCTTGGAATCTTCGACTCGCCGGCGTTCGTTAGCGTTGGTTTTACCGCCTCCCTCTCATCTCTGTTTTTAATCTCATTTTCGCCGTATACGTGCCTGGACGGAGGAAAATCGAGGATTTTTTTTTTTTGGTTGCGCCCCGGGAAAATGGAAATTCAATTTTAACGAAGTACCGAGTTAACGAGCATACGCGTGGATTGTTTATTTAAAAATAATACCGCGAGTTCAGCGGCGCGCTCGGAAATTGCTCCCGTTAATTTGTAGAAATAAAAGGTAATCCTTTAACGCGTATTATTTCGATATCACGTTGGAAGAATTAATTGCTGCTTTTGCTCTTGCAATTGTACCGTGGGTGAAACGAACATTCGAACGTTCGATCCATCGATTCGCGAACGACGGGATATTTCTTTAACTCGCAAAAGGGGATCCTTTGTAGGGTGTCTGATCACCGACCACTCACTCTACTCGGCCCCGTCTTCCCTTTGAGAAATCCCCCGGATCCTTCGAAACGATTTCGTACTCCGTTTGACTTCGGGATAAGCCAGCGCACACATTGGCTCCCGTTTTCCCAAAAACCGTCGAAACCCATCGGTCGTGTTTGCGCCGGTGGTTAGTTCTTCTTCTTTCTTTTCTTTTTTTTTTTAATTTTTTTCTTTCCGTCGTCGGCAGGTTCAAAGGGATTACCTCACGGTCTGCAGAGCCTGTTTTCAGTTACATTTGTCTCGGCCCGTTAAAACGTTCTTTGTAGGCTTCCAGTTTGCACGCTTCTCGCATGCCAGGGAAGACGCAATCGATTACTTAACGAAGAGCGAGGGAATATTTTACGATTCCGGGTTTTAACGTGTTTCCCCTGCAATTCGTTTCTCGTGGCACGCGCGACCGTGATTTTTACACCGACCCGTCACGTAATTAACCCGAGATTACGTCAGGCACGTAAAATTTACGGTCACGTGATTCAGATTTACGGAATAATACTAACGTTTGCCTTGGATTTTAATTCGAATTTATGGAATAATACTAACGTTTGTCTCGGTTGTGCGCCTGAAACGTAACAATTATTCTTTTAAACCACACTTCTTCCAAAGTGTAAGTGTTTTCCGAAGATTTATTTCAAAAGCCGGATCAAAATATTATTTCTCGAAGTTACATGGTGTCTCCTTTGAGCAGTAAATTTTAACCCACAGCAAAGTATCGTAATCCAGGATTAAGGTTGATCGTAATTATTTGCCGCGTTTAAGCGTTCATTGTATTTAATGGAAAATGTATATTCAATCGCACCTGACGTCAATAGCGGAAAACAAAGCGGAGCTTTGTCCGAGATTATGGGGCGGTAAATTAACAAGGTATTTAATCGAACTCGCAACGGCGTGCGATTAACGCGGCATACGCGGCGAGATTGTAATTGTATTAACGATCTTTCGCTACCATCGTCGAGGGGGGAGGATGGGGGGGGGGAAGAGCAGCGGTGTCGATGATTCGAGATCAATCGTTTCGTAGCTTCGCAAAGATCGTGCGGGAAAGTTGGAAAAACAGTGGCTCCACTCTTCTATCCGGATCTATTCTAAATCTATCGTATTTCCGCTCGGCTACCAGCCAAATGCCCCAACTTCAGGAATATTACAAACCCGACAGATGGATCGCTGTCTGGACTTTGAAAGTTTGTTTCGCGCAAACACCCTGCGAGATCTCTCCATTTCGAAACTCCAACTTTTTCCATATCGAGCCGATCGGCGCTGGAAATTATTGAGTTTCGAAATCATCGCTCTTCTCGCCGAAATGATTCGCGTTTCAGTCCCTACGTCTTTCTCTCTCTATTTCCCTCTCGCAATTTCGGAAGAAAGATTGTCTTCGTTGAAAAATAAAAAAAAAAGAGAGAGAGAGAAAGAACTTCGTTTCTACCCTGAAAAGGGGTGAAAAGCCGTTGCCTCGGGGGTACGAATAAAATTGTCGGAGCTTTATTAAGAGACTGTGGGAGCTCGAGAGAGAGACAGGTAGAGAGAGAGAGAGAGAGTGAGAGAGAGAGAGAGAGAGAGAGAGAGAGAGAGAGAGAGAGAGAGAGAGAGAGAGAGAGAGAGAGAGAGAGAGAGGAAAAAAGAATGTTTAGCCGTGGAGATGAGAAAAGTCGATCTTTCTCGATCCTCGAAAGTATGCGACGGTGAGACTATACGCCACGGAGATTCCGTCGAGTTAATTTTCAAATGCTCTCACGTTCGCACGAAAGTCACGAACGTCGGGGACCTCGTTTAGCTCGGCACTTCCACTCGAGACACAGGGGCAAACAATTGATTTACCGGAAGATTGGAATACGACGCTGGGAGACAGGAAACAAGACGCCACCCTGAAAGAGAATCGAAATATCCTTGAATCGCTGACACTTCGGCTCGTTCTCGGTAGCTGAAACGAAGTTAGAGGCGGATCGATTTCGCTCACTATTTATTCGCTTTCCTCGCTTGGAAAACAAATATTTCGTTTTTTCTTTTTCTAAAGCGGAACACCCACGAGTTTTCTACAGTTCAATCTAGATATCGTTGAATTTTTATCTGTGTTCTGTTTTCGAGTCGAGAGCAAGTACGTTTTAAATAATTCTATAGGGTGGACTATCAGAAGTTATTTAATAATTCGACCTCTCCTTTATTTTTTCTCTTATGGAAAACAAGTATTTTTAATATAGTCTGATCGTTCTGCCTCGTAAAGCAAGTATTTTTAAATACATTTATTGAATTGGTTAACACTAGGTTTACGGAACCCGTCAATTTAATGGATTTCAAATTTTGAAATGAAATATCCTAAAAACCATAGCATTAATTTGAACTATTTTGCATTGTAAATTAATTCAGACTTAAATTGAATAAATCGATTCTGTAAAGAAAACGCGTATTTTCGTTTACCCGTCAATCTGACGGGTGCTAGTAGAAAAGCTCGTAAAAACGCCCGTAAACCTAGCGTTAACGAAGTTTTCTCAATTGACGATTTTCAATTTCCCGACTCTATACGTACAGTTCGAATTTCCACAAATTCGTTGTTCCCCAAATTTATTTTTCGCCCTCCCCATGACGGCAAAGTCTACTTTAAAAAGCGGAATTTGATTTCATCCACACGAGTGTGGGAAAAGCGTTCGCCGTTGCTCTTTCTCGAAGCTTTTGTCACGCTGCAATAACGAATTACGAAGCGACGTGCATTTAACACGTCGAAGTATGAGACTCGGTCCGAGCCTCCCCCGAGACATCGTTGCTAATTGGCTCAGCGTATCAACGACCTTTCTTACATCGTAAAGTTCCTTTTTTCTTTCTTCTTTCTCGTGGGAAGTCCCTCCCCGAACCGAGCAATTTTTAATAGATTGGCTCGCGGTGAAACGCAAAATTCAATTGCCAATAGACCTGAATATTTTCAGCTTTCCCTATTCTCTCATATTTTATCTCACATCAGCGCACATTTCCAATTATTCGATATTACTCTGAGATTCGCGAAACTCTTTTAATTTTAAGAAATATCAACAACAAATATTTGTATTTGAAAAATCGCTGACAATCGCTGTAGTCGATTAGATCGTCGACCGAACGTTATCTGCGTTGTCTCCCTTTTTTTGCGTATCCATTACTTCAGT
This sequence comes from Pemphredon lugubris, assembly GCA_933228935.1. Lineage (NCBI taxonomy): Eukaryota > Metazoa > Arthropoda > Insecta > Hymenoptera > Crabronidae > Pemphredon > Pemphredon lugubris. Next base: position 66,593,158 of record OW121815.1, read on the forward strand.
AATAACTTCCAGGAGTTTGCGATTTCTTCGATATCTTCGTGCGGAGGAACGTTCCGCGGAATTTCATTTCAACGAAACGACAATCGTTGCGGGAGAGAAAAATAGAACTGAGTTGCATAACCCTCAAGAGGATGTCGGATTAAATTTCGAGATAGGGATTTCCTCGAATTTCGCATAATATCGAGATCAATGTAATATTTCAAGCGGAGCTAGATCTATCGTAGATACGATTTATGACCATCGCGAGATATTCCACGCGAAACAATATAAGTTCTGTTCGAAAAACAAAAGAATAAAGATAATAACTGCTCCTGACGCTATGAATTGGAACACCTGTACGTTTGTCCTAATAAGTTCACTAGCTATGTATCGTGGAACATATTACCAAACAAACGTCCCGCGTTCGTGCATATTGCATTGTAGTTTTGCTTCGATACGAGGCGCCAAAGTGTACTCGAGGTACCTATTGTTTTCTAGCCCTTCTTCAGTCGACACACGCGAACAATATATCGTCCCTTTTTTCTCCAACGTTTTCGTAGCTACGAGGTTGTTTACGATGTCGGCCAGTGGGGGATGTTTACGTCTATCAGAAGCGCAGAAAGTGTGCAAAATGTTCTATCGTACTTCCTTCCTCCTAAAAGGACTTTCGTCGGAGAAGAATGCACGGTGCGGTTGAGAGCGAAAGTTTAAACTCCGGGATGCAAACTAATACAAATTTTATTTATTAGGAAACAATGAAGAACATATTCATAGAGTGAAATTTTGGAAAGGTCATGAATTGATGAATTTTCAAAATTTTTGAAAATGGAAGGGACCCCTGTTGTATTTACGTACGAGATATTAGTTCGTGAAACGAAAAAGGGGTGAGAAAATTAAACTGTCGGAATATTGAAATTGATTTCAGCGAATTTGATCGTGGAACGTATTTGACGACTTTTTTTCGCGTGACAGCAGGTTGGACGTGATGCATAACAAGTGACAGTTCATTGCGTTCGCGTTCTGCACGGCTTAGCGTCACTCTAATCAATTCCTCCTTCGGTTAAACGTTCTAATGCCCAGCACTGATTAGTTTAAACTGCGAGGTTGTCCGAGCGTCACCTATTTTTTAGTTCGTAAACTCTCGTTCGGAGAATCTACAGAATAAAAATGTTCGATCCGTTCGACGACAGTACCAGGATCGCGCGTGACGAGTAATCACGGATAATCGTCGTTCGGTATTCTCACGAGTATACTCGTAAATTCGCCAGAAATTCGGCTACGAACGTGTACCTTGAATACCATTAAAACCGTGGGTGTTTTGCAGCATCATCGAGGGCTGAGCTATCGATAAATATGGCGTCGGGATTGCCGAGCGTTCATCAGAGGAAGCTTGGACCAGCGCCGATAGCATCCTTCGAAGACCTGTCCGACGAGGTGGAAAACGTGAGTCCTTCCCTGAGTCCTCCCTGAGTCCTCTCTAAATTGGCTCTACGAGCGAGATCCGCTCGAATCGTCGTTCGTCGAGGATCTCGGCGATCGTGCTTACGTGCGTTCCCCCTTCGAAAATCGAAGCTCCGTGTCCCGGAGCAGGCTGACCTGTGTCCACCAACCACCACCACCAACCACCAACCACCAACCACCACCACCACCACCACCACCACCAACCACACCCCAGTGACCCGACGAAAAACCAGCCTTACGAATTTGAATGCAGGGGGAACCGGCTACGCGAATGCCAGGCATCGTCGAGGTCACCACGCCGGCAACGCCTGGTAGTTCGCTTAAGACACCCAGCACGCCGCGAATTGACATCAGCAGGGCGAGCAGTTCCTCCCACCATGAGGACAGTAACTCTAGGGACTCGTCGCCGGAAAGAGAGCTTCTCGCAGGTAGGCTTTTCTGATTGGTCTCGCGACGTTTAGTGATGAGGCGGTTAAGTGGCGAAGCTTCAGGGTGTGACCTTGATGCGAATCTGTATTTTAAAACCATGATTATATGGGCGTCGTCTTTCAGGAGGAGATCCTCCGGCTGGATGCAAGCTGACCCTGGGCTACAAAGAGGATGCGCAGGACTTGAGATCCTCGACGGAGGAGCTCGACCTGCAGGATCCCATTCACGAACAGGATTTGAGGAGAGAATCAAAGAAACTGGCACGGAAACGGAAAGAAGAGGGAGGATCGTTATCGGAGTACAGTGGCAAACAGTTGGACAGAGAGAGAAAGGATAGCAATTGTTCCGAGATAGTCTTACTGAACATCAGTGGTAGAACGTCGAGGCTCTCTTCCGTGGGTAGTCAGGGGTCTGGAGTCTCCGGAAAGCTCTCCGTTGTCTCGGCAACTTCCTCTAGGTACCGCAATGTCTCTTCTTGTTCTTTTTTCAATTGGTCTGCATCGGGGATTCAACACTGATGTTCCTTTCATTCGTGTTCAGGTCACCTAGTCCGCACAAATGTTTGCTAGAAACGTCATTCTGCGGGAGCAAGCCTACGTTGGCCGACAACCTCATAGAACCGTCGAAGCCGGAGACCGACGACCTGGAGAAGATTCTCCTGAAGCGAGAAGCCGATACCACCAAGGCATTGATCCCGGAAAGCATAAAAGTCTCGATGGTTGACGGAAATCTAAAGCCAGATCCCCTGGACAAGCCAAGAAGACGCGGTCGGGAAGAACGGAAGGAGATCTTCAAGAGGGAAGTGGAAATCACAAAGCGATTCTTAGAAAAGGTCAACATAGAGGTGAGCTTGGCTCACTGCCAAATTCTGTTCTCCTGTTCTTCATCTTAAACTTCCGCGCTCTCTAAAAAAAATGCTGCATCAAAGAGTTCAATGTCTTCCGTGACTTTCCGAAGATTCTCGAACACTAAAAATTCTATTTCCATACAGTGTGTATTTTAATTTCCAATTAGATACCGATCATAAAGAAGCCAGCGGAATCGCAGGAATCGACGCAACATGAGCAACTGGAAAAGTCTCAGCTCCAGGAGGTACAAAAGCCGGCAACCCTGGACTTCAACGACAAGAGAAAAAAGGCGCAGAACTTTAAAGAAATCGTACAGACGACGCCAACGTCGGGCAGCGTTTCCGGTAGTCCGAAATTACCCAGGCATCAGAAGGTGCGGGACATCGAGGGTTCGAGGACGCCCAGTCCCTCATCCGTTTCCAGGAGGAGCAGTTTTGCATCGTTGTTCAAGGTACTCGACCTTAAATATTAACTAACATTGTTAATCACAAAAACCAATGAACCAGGCTCGCGGAGAAATAAATAATTTTGTACACGCTTGACAACAAAGCCCGCGCAGAAAGTTAGCGAAGAAAAAATCAGTGGGACGACCACTGATGTTAGCGTCTTAAATTTTCCAGACCCGCACGGACAGCATTCCATTGAGTCCGGAATCTCCGTCGCCCAGCACGAAACCACGACGGAGTCTGACGTCAAAGATCAGAGACACCACGGAGAGCCTTCGTAGCAGATCAAAGTCCCGCGAGAGAGTCTCCATCGACAAAGGCTCGAGTCTGAAGAAGGACTCGAAGAACAAGGGTGTCTTCTCCTCCACGCTGAGTCTGTTCAAGAAACGCGAACGCAAAAAGAGTTACGACGAGGCGATCTCGGCGTACCCCGAGACCGATCACGACAGCAATGGGGATCAGCCGTCGTTGGAGAGCATCGGCCACGTGGAGTTTAGGTTCAACGCCGAGAGGGACAATCGGAAGGACGACTCGATTTTCATAAGCTTGCACGCGGACGACAGGCATTACGAGGAAGCCTTGCCGTCGGAGAGCGTCTCGATTCCGTTGGAGACACCAACCAAGTTGTTGGACGAGTACGAGTCGGAGCCGCGAACGGGTAGCATCGTTACGGAGGTGTCGATCGAGCATCATCCGGCGCCGGTGTCGAAGATCAGAACGGAGGCCTTGGTAGAGAGAACCTCGTCGAGGGACAGTCAGCTGGTGCAGAGCGCGTCGAAGGATTCGCAGATGTCGAAGAGCTCCTCGAAGGACTCGAAGATTGGGGCGCACGGTAAGGGGACCGCGGAGACGAGCGGGGTGAAATCGTCGGAGAGCAAACACTCGGACCTTCGGGTGTCCAGTAGCTCGTCGAGGGACTCGATCGGCAAGAAACCGGAAGCGGTGAAGCCTAAGAGGAAGAGCAAAGAGATACAGAAGTCGGAACAGGCGGAGAGAACGGAACCAGCGACACCGAGGAAGAAACCACCGAGAGAGAAAGAGCCCTCCCCCCGGAGCGTGGAGCCGAAACAAATGGACCTTCTCGACGATGGGATTAAGAAGGCGGCTCAGGATGGCCTGGTGAAGACGCCGAGCGTAATTTCCGACTTGGATCACAATAGCTCGGAGTCCGAGAGGGATTCAGAGATCGAGTTCATCAGGAACAAGGCTGAGAAGATTGCCGAGGAGCTGCCTGACGAGAGGAAGGGATTGTTTTACGAGGAGAGCTTCGAGGAAGATCTCCCTTACGCACCGACTACCTTGCCGTTGGAGAAGAGCGTGGCTGTGCCAATTCTGCCCGTTAAACAACGACTTCAGGAAGTAAGGTAACGATGACAATCACCATTATCGAAATCTACTTTCATTGGAATCCAAGATTTTAACTGGTCAACGATGAACATCGATAGACCAGGGTTTGAGATTATAAGAGCTAATTAACCATTCCTTTTAGGACGATCCCCATCGAGCGACCGCGCTCGACCACCCCCATAAATCCAACCCTTCTCGACGAGTTCGTGATGCAAACCTCCCTGGACGAGCGTCGCGTGGAACGCATGAAGATCTCCCTACCGCGCGAGGACAGCTTCAAGCTGAAGAGCCCCAGGAAACACGGTGGCAACACCTTCAGCGAGTTCGCGGGCAAGGTACCAGAGAGTGGCCGCAAGGCGATCGGAAAGTCACCGAGCCCACCCCCACTGCCACCGAGAGCCCCATCCAGGCCGACCAACTGGATCAACTTCGAGGAGATACCGGAGAAGAGGAAAGCACCGAAGCGTATACAAACGATACCCCGTGCCGAGGACGAGTCGAAGGCAGGCGGATACAGTTACGTTCAGCCCGAGGAGTGTAGGTGCGAGTGTCACGAGGAGTCGAGGAGAGCGACAATGAGAGAGGCTACCACCAGCAGAACATCATCATCGTGCAGCAGCAACGGCGAGAGACCCTGCAACGGGGAGAATTGCAACGCAACGGCGGCTGCCAGCTCCGTCGATCGTGCCAGCATCGTCAGGTAAACGAGCCCGGGTACCGATCCGTCAATCGAGCCAAAGTCGCCTCCTCCTAGGACAATCGCCGAAGACGCTAGTGATGAGTAGAAGTCTGTTTCTGTACTTTCAGTGACAGCTCGCTGGAGTGTAGCATCGAGGAGGGTACCCAGGCGCTCCTCGCTGGCTCGACGAAACCATTCGGCATGGACCTCGACGTCAGGTCCAATAGGTCTAGCATCGTGTCCCAGGACGAGACTGACGAGACTCAGCACCAATAATAGTTTATTCGGCACACGCCTTCCTATCTCTCTCTCTATATATATATATATATTGCGCGTGCACGCGCGCCTTATATCTCCTACCGGAGTTTCCCGTTGGTGGACATGAGAGGGGTTTGGGATCGAAATGGAAATCGATGGGGGATTACCCGGTTACGAATCGATTGTTTCCTCGGTGAAGAGAGTCTAGGGAATTTTTCGTTTAGTCGAGGCATAGGGAATTTTTTCTTTTTCTCCGATGGTTGTGACGCGGAAGCGTGGTCGATAGTTCCCGATCGCTGATACGCAACGCTCGGTTTTTATGTGTACATACTGTCTAAGTAGACGTATAGTTCATGGTTTGCATACTCGTGGCTCGAGCGTTTTAGATCAATTCAGTTGCAAACGTTGCAGTTGAGTTTTGTTTCGGACGAGGCATCCTTCCGGTCAGTGGTTGTCAACTGTCGGGCCGCCTGAAAGTTATAAAAGTTGTAGATTTAAATAACTATGGAATTCTCATTTTGTAATATTAGATTTAATAATTAATGCAGGCAAACTATTATAAATAATGCGAGATATTAGAAGAAGGTTGAAAACCACTGACTTTCGGGGATACCGGAACCGTATACCCTACAATAATCGTGACGTAATTGGCTGAGCGTATAGTTCATCTCTCGAATATTCATCTTTTAAACATTCCAGTCGTCATTGTTTATTAGATTCCATTGCGGTCGAAAGACCCGAACATTGTAATTGGTCGGACAGTTCGATTTTCATTTCGGTTTTCGACTCTCCATTTCGCATCTCCTTCTTCTACCAAAACTTTCCACCACCGGAAGGTAATTCCGTTTTCATCGTTTCACGAGCTCCCATCGACTTTCGTCAATGTGGCCGTCGGCAACGCTTATCGCGTTGTTCGGTATTCAACTATTTTTCTCGAATCGTCGTTACGCGTGAATTTACCTCGAATCTACCTGATCGTCGACCGCGAATCTTTCGTCGCCAAGCGCGAATTTGCTGTCACGTTTAAACGCTCTCGGCAATTAATTAGCATTGTCCGATGTACATACTATACCGTGATAGCCGTTTTATTCGCGAAACTCTTTGTCATCGCGAAGCGAAAACGTTCGTAGCCGCTCGGCCAGCAATAAACAATTTCAATCTAACGCCCGTTTCACGGTTAAGCGTACGTTACGTGCATTCTTTGAGATTTTTATCGATTCCGCGATTGATTTACGATCAGCTGAGAATTAAATAAATCCTGACGATAAGTTGTTAATAATTTAATTGCTTTAATATGTACACGGTGTCCAAGAATGTCCAGTTCGATTATCTCGTACAATTTCCTTGTCTTCTTTAAATCTACGATGCGCGATTCTAGTACAAAGTTCGTTATAAAGATAACAAATATTTTAAAAATTATATCCGCTCGATGCAAGGTATTGGAAACTTCGAAATTGTTGTAAAAATTTATAGTCTAGGCGTTGCTCAATTTTCGTTATAATCATACATTATAGACCAGCGTTTCTCAACTTTCATAATATAACATTTTGAAACGATGAAATTATTTGACCGATTTCACGTTCTTTTCCACGCTAAAAATCCAACGCAACCCACGATTTGAGAAACTCTGTTACGGATGATCATTTGCATCCTAACGCTAACCCGGAAATAAATCGAACAAACGCACGTATCGTACGTTCAATTCGTAAACGGGTCTAACCGCGTACCTTCCGCGAGAACCCGTTCGTTTCCCTCGTCAACCGCTACGTATTATCATAGCTTACCTGTCTGCACACGTTCTCGACGAAACACTTCCTTACGATAGACGACCGATTACCGGAAACGCGACGAATAAAAGCGAATGTGGGCGGTGGCTTGTGCCATTGAATCATTATCCTTCATGGTCCTTCGGGAGATCGACAGTTTTTCTCCTAGACGTCGAGGGATGTTCGAGTTGGGTGAATCTTTCACAAAAATCTCTGTTTCTCGTTCGTACGAATCTGTACACGCGTCTCACGCGTTAATAGCCGCGTCGACCATGTTTGAGAGACGCGCGACTCACCGTATCATAGTTATGAAATATTAATTGTATTACTATCAATATTAAAGTTATCGACGAGTCATGCGCGTCGTCCATATACGGCTGACGCGGCGATCAACGCGTAACACAGTGTTTGAGATCGAGGTCACGCGAGAGTCGAGCCAACGGTAACGGTAAAAAATTGTTTCTCTCTTTTTTACTGTGTTACGTTAAAAAACAAAAAGGAATTGTAATAATCCGTTCTCTCATCAGAAAAGTTATAACGTCGGATCCCCGAAGGATCGAAAGTCCCGACGTTTCGCGCGCCTCTGAAAGATCGTCGACGAGGCGAGAGTTCATCGTCGCGAGTCGTTCCTCCTCGTGGGAAGAGACAGAAAGAGCGGAGAGCGAATTTGGATGAGAGGAAGAGAAATTATTTTGCCGATCGCGCGCGATCGCCGATACGAGGCTTCGTGATAACGGAGGGAGCGCATTCTCATACGCTTCATATCATGTAGATAAATCTTTTAGAATCGTAAGTATTTCCGCAGATATAGAGGGATATAACGTAAAAGAGGTTTATTGAATGTTGAAATCAAGCAATTTATCGCGTAATCGAGCGATCGTCACGCTCGATTATTATAGAGACTCAAGTGATGCCGCGGCTACCCCTGACCTTTACGCACGCGCGCGTGTTATAAAGAGTATGAAAAAATGGAAAGTGTATGTATTTTAGTAGCGTTGAAAAAAAAAAAAACGTGCACGGGAAAACGTTCGCGCATCGCGCGTTTGTATTTTTATTGTCGCGTTGCACGCGAGAATGCAGATTACGCGCGACACTTGACTGCGAATTGGTCTCGGGATATTATTCCTGATTTTTTCTACAATTCTGTGAAAATTTAGCTTCATAATGCAATTTTTTTAATTATTGTGACGCAAAAATAGTGGTTATTACGATTTTTTTTAAAGAGTGATGTATATCTTGAAAACAATTTAAAAAATTGCATTTCGAAGGTAAAGGTTCGCGACATCGTACAAAAGATCAATAATTAAAAAACATGACTTAACTTTTGTTCCCGAGTGTGCGTCGAATTTGCACAAACAACAGGAATTTCCTTGAACTGCGAAACCCGGAGATGAAATTAAATCAACTCTTCCGGGAAATGCAATTAATTATAATAAAGCGAGAAAAAGATCTGCACGGCGCGTGCATAAAAGTCGTAAAGCCAAAGCATTGTTCGTGCATTTCATTTCGACGCGTGCGATGCGTGTGTTTGTCGATAGACAAAAAAAAAACGATCTATCAGTATTACGTGGAGATATTGCGTGCGTGTAACGCTGCGCGCGTGTACGTGTGTATGAGTGTTTCGCAAAAAGTTCTAAAAGCTGTGCACCCCAGTGCATCTCATATCCACGGTGTTCGCATAATTTTAATTAAACGCGTTTAATTAACTTTCTCCGCCTTCGAGTTTCGAGTACACAAAATAAACGAAAGGGTCGTATCATCGTTTTTTCTTTCTTTTTACAAAAACGAGCCATCATCAACTGTAAATCGTTGATCGAGACTACGAGCGATCCTCCGCGCTACTCTCGAACGATCGAACGCGGGGAGTATCTGATATATTGGTATATTAAATACGCGGAAAATGTATTAAATTAATATATTGATATACGCGGAGAGTATATTAATATATTATCGTCGCGGTGTAATATATTAACGCGAGCGGAGGAAATGAATGGAAGTTAAAAGTCGAATAGCCACGACGGATAATCCGTACGGAGCTATGTTTTATTAATCGTTTCTGCTCAAAGACCATACGTTTCTTCATAGCGTCGCCATATTAGCTGTATTTTCTACGCTGTAAAGTTATACTGTGTTCAGAGTGAAATACTTACCCTTATCGTAGTCTTCTAATGTACCGCGCGTGCGACAGAAATATTTTTCAGTTTTCCAGCTGATCGGAATTATCATTGATTACCCACGGCTCGGATATTTCGACGAGATTGTTGACACGTTGATCGCCGCCTCACGCATATTAGGGTGACACGCATGACACGTTAATAACCTCAGTATTAATTTGATTATTATATTATTTTAGTAATAATATATAATAATGTAATACCTATAAGACTACACAATATTATCCTTATAATATCCATTTTATCAATATTAAAGTTTCCAATGTGTCAGGTGTCACCCGGATATGATTGACGCGGCGATCAACGCAGAAGTTTGGATTAAGTTACCGGGAAATTCTTTTGAGTCGCTCGGCGCAACAGAAGCGATCTCTTCGAGTTCCCTATAATCGCGAGTTGGAATTGAATCGAGCCCCGAAGAATCCGTTGTTCCGCTTCCTCTTCCTCCTTCCCACGACCGGAGAAACATGAAAGAAAGAACTAAAAAAAAAATAAAAACATCTAGTTAGAGTACAGAGAGGCAATTTAACGAGTAATCAAACGTTAAACGCGTAATTAGCGCAGCTACTTGTTCCTCGTAATCACGACTCGAGGATCCTCGATCGATCGATACGCCAGGCGATGCCTCTTCTTTTGCGATCGAAGATTCATGGATCTTCGGCCAATGATCGCGAGGCAACTAAAAAGTATCTTCGATCCACCTAATTCGAAGGGTGCAGAATACGGACGATGAATCGTGAAGTTCTTCTTTTATATCTTTTTTTTTTATACCGAACGTTTAAACTTATTTCGACGAGATAGGATTTCTGGGGATCGTCTGCTCGTGACAGACGAAATCTTTCGTTCCGCAGAAAATGTTTCTTAAACGTTACGATATTTTACGCGTATCTTTAATTACCCACCGTATCGAGCGATCGATTTTTTTGTAAAGAAATTCTGAATACTCGGGAGACACTGTTTTCGACGAGGAAACACGTACTTTCGTCGTCCCGAAGAAAAAAAAAAAATATCGCGAGGACTTCACGAGGATTCCAACGGCAGCCGTACGTTTTCTAATAATTTTCTAATCGAATTTATGGCGAGGGCAGAGAGAAACTCGATAAGCTTAGTCTCCATCCGATTTGCCGGACGCGATTGAGGGAGAAACTCTCCCTGTACTTGTAGAATACCACCCCGTGTCTTTTTCCAGCCTCCCTCTAGCAATACACGAAAGTTTCACGATTTGCGGCTAAGGCGCAAATCCCTGAATAAAACCAAAAATAAAAAAAATCTAAAAAGAATATTTAAATGTTTCTAATGTTACGTGTAAATAAGGAATCGGGGTACATCTCGCTAGTGCTGAATAAAATTCATCATTTAGACGTCATTATTCGACGATGCGTTCGTCGAAATGAATGGGAGTGAGAGAGTGCGAGATTGATGAACGAAAGAGAGAAAGTGAGTGTGAAAGGGAGAAAGAAAGCGGAAGGGGAGATAGAATAAAAATGTTTATGTGTTTCGATGGGTGGCTCAATCATTTCTAAACTGCGTTCCTGTAGACACTAGAATGTTCTCTCGCCTTTGGAAAGTTGTGCGATTAAAAAAAAAAAGAAGAAAAACAACTGATATTTAGATACAGCGTTAGTCTTCATCGTCGTATAAAATTCCTATAGTAATTTATACGGTCAAGTTACACGAGTCAGAGAAAAAAAAAATTCGAGAGATGACAGCACGCTACTCGTAGAGAATTGTAATTGTTTGTTATCGCGCGAAAGAAAGGCACAATAGAGGAGATCAAAAAATTGCGTACAGTGGACATCGAGGGAAATCAAAGGAAACGAAAAGGAAAATGAAGAAGATTGGCCGTAGTAAAAAAGCAAAGCTTCAACTCGAACGGTTCTGACGTTGTCATTTTCCGAGAACGGTAACAATTATTCCTATAGAATCTATTCTTATAAATAATCTCGCTACCGAGTGCCGCGTCGTCTAAATAACGATTTTCGCTGTACATACGAATACAATTTGAAGAGAACCATGGGCAAGATAATTAGGAAAAACAGGAGAATGAAAGAGACAGACGGTAAAGAGGAATATGGTTGTATTAAACGAACAACTTATTCTATATATACGATATTTCGAAGATCATCTGTTTAAGGAATTGTTACAGAAGAATGATTAAATAAATAAGCATTATCTTAATGTAATACACATAATGATCATTGGGAAGGTCGTTAGAGAATCGTAGTTGTCCTTTGTTGATTTTCACTACCACATTGGTAGCTAATTAGTTTTCGCAAAGAATTTTCTTTTATCTCGCTGCGCGTGTCGAATTTGATTTCATTTATGGATTCTTCAGCTTCACGTACGCGTTGGACGATTTAGGGGTTGGCTCGTGTGCAACGTCGCGCGACGTTTCATCCCTCTTCTTCTGATCTTTATCCTCCCTCTCGTCCAGGATAATTGGCAATTCCCCGTCGCGCAAGAGAATGGCGGTTGGTGCAACTGGCATAGCTGTGTTGTCTTGCATAGATTGCTGGCAACGTACAATTCGCATTACATTTTACGAAATTGTTTTCTATGGTCAATCGTGGATTTCGTTTGTTTGCTCGAAGTAACGTAATGGGGATGAAATAATTTCAGAAGATTTGCAGTTGGAGGAAATTATTTTAAAATATTTCTAGTCGGAAAAAATGATTTAAAAAATTAATTATATTTTCAAAAAATGAATTTAAATAAAGCGTCTGAGAAGCGATGGAAATTTAAAACGAAAGGCCGACAGAAGAGCGCTGCTCGACATTGTAATTAACGGGAAGCAATTAAAATTCGAGCCTCGCGAAACAACAGGAAGTAGCCTCTCTCACGATCTCCTTCCACGCTAAAGACAACCATTTCGCGTCCTACTTGACAAAAGAGGGTCTCCCCCGTCAATGTCAACCTTGGTTAGACTCTAGAACCGTTGCATACCACGTATAATTGTCGATAATTACCTGCATGACGTTTATGAGAAACAGGAAGGCGAGAAGGGTCAACGCGCTCAGCGCGGCTCCGCTTCCGCCACCTTTGCTTTTCTGACCTCTGAAAATATTGACATTCGAAAATACAGTGGATCAAGAAATCTTGTCGAGGGCTGTTTACAAAGAGAAGAACAGTTTTTCTTTTGCTGTAGAAATAATTGAACCGAGAGACATTCCTAGACAAATCAAATTTGATCCCTCAATTTTTTGGAACAGTTGCTGGAGGTAGTTTTTAAATTTTTCTAATTCACCATTACATGATCAGCAATACAACGATCTCTTGTCGTCCAGTGTAATTAATAATTCTAATTAAAGAATTAAGCGTACATACCCGTGCGAATAATGATGACCACCGGAACCACTGTGATATCTATCGATCGGAGGAAGAGGTGACTTCCCGAAATTCCCAAAATTCATCAAAGACTTGAACGTCATCTACGATGAGATAAATACGAAACCATAATCTCGGTACTAAAATACAATAGTAATCGAATAATGGTGCAAATTCTCTTACGTTGCACGCTCTTCTTTCTTTTTTTCTTTAAATCGAAGTCTTCCGTCGGTTGGAACAATTGTCTTCGGTGAAACCGACTTTTGCGCAATTGAAAACGGATTTCGCAATTTTTCTTTGACTCTCTCTCTCCGTGGAAGCGCGTCGCGAGACTGTTCCGTCGGGAACGCTATTTGTCGGCTCCGTCGGCTCCGACGTCACGGAAGATGAATCCCTTCACGGTCGTTGACGTCGTCGTGTTATCCGAAAAGGACGCTGTTTGTCGAGCATCTCACCCGAAAAGAAGGATCATTATTCTGGGTACATTTGTGACGCTTTGTGATCACCGGAGGATCATTTACTTCACGATCGTCGAACGATAAATTCGATAACGTCGTGAGTAGGCGAATCAAATTGCGTATCAATGGAAACGTCGTAACTTTGTTTTTATATAATTGAACAAATTTCGGCTAATTGTAAGTTGCGAAAAAAAAGTTGAACCATGGTAGGGTCAAAAGTTTTAATCGTGTTTTTCAATCTTTTTACACCTGCGGAGCAGTGAAAATAGGAATAATATTACGGATCGTTAAGGCAGAGATAAAGACTATTGTTTATGACAGAAATCTGATATTATAAAATGAAAATGTTATAGTAAACTTTTTCGCCCGGTTTAGAACCACCGATCTACATTTTAAAGAACACGTAACACAATTTTTTACTCCGAAAATCGACAAGATTGACAGGGTTCAAGCGATCGATATATCCAAGGATTAACTAGATCCAAAACTGGAGGGTCGAAAAACAACGAAACAAGGATTGTCGGTGAGGCCGTTTATTAAGTCCATTTAAGTATAATCATACTGCACATACATACAACTTAACTCTACGCGATACGCTAGCTAAACGATAACGTCGCTATTGCGAAAAAAAAAACTCCACCCTTGTGTATGTGTATATTATATATATAACGCCTATATACAGTAAGTAATTTCGAGCGGGTGACGGAACAAACGTGACATCCTGAGACGTTAACTCGTACGAATACGCAAGGGAGGGCCCATCGTCGACGAATACCGTCGAGTGCTCTTTTATTTAATCGCTCCAACTACGAGACGTTAGAGTTTAATACAGAGCACGACGATTATTCGCCGTTTCTCATCGATATTACCGAGCCAATAAAATTCCGACAGCTCTAAGCTCGTCTTCCTCCCACGAAGGTATAACAAAAATGAATGTCCCGAAGAAACTAAGGGGTTAAACGTGATAAGATGACTCTAAAGCGCCGCGATATCTTGGACGTAGCCAGCGAGATAAAACGTAGATTAAATGATTCGGGGAGAACGGAACGATTCGTATCGTTACAATTCAATAGAATTTCATAGTTTCTTACGATCTAGGTAATGAAAAATATTGCTTAACATTGAACGATTTTAAATGGATCAATTGGATTAATCAACGCTTAATAACCGCGTACCTTAGAGTCGCGTAATAATAAACAATTCTCCAGTTAAAATGCATGACTGATGGACGATTTGAACAATGGAAGTTAATAATTTATTAACCGGAGGGTGTTTATTACACGACCCGGCGACACGCGGTCGTCGAGCTTAATTAACGTTAACGTCAGAATTCTTTGTAACGACGAACGATTGAATTCAAGTTCTCCCTCTGCTCCATGGACCAAACCCCGTCTCGGGCACGCTCTAACTCTACATTCGATAAATTTAATAAATATAAATAAATATCGTGATTATCGTCGGCCTGACTGCACTCGGTTAACAAAGTTCAGTCAAGCCTAGAGTCTCAATCAGTCTACTTCTACGGAAGGTATGTTTTTTGCATCTCCCAAAATACGAAATTTGTTTGTGAAAACTCCGTTTCTTCTTTCCCTCCGTTCGGCGATTCTCTGCCCATCGTGGCTACGAATTTAACGCATCGTTCGACGTACGATTTCCAGTAACCAGTGATTGTTAATCGATCGATTTATTATTTCGCGTGGCACTTTAATTGACAATTTTTATCCCCCCCCCCCTTCCCAGAAGACCGTGATTTTAATCGATCGCCGATCGGCAATGCGTTGAATTCGTCGATCGAGGGAAAGAAGAATCAACGAGGCTCTCGACGAGAGTCTCCTCGCGCGTTTCATTTACGCATTTTTCCAATCGCATCTAAAGCTACCGTGCTCCGCGTCGTTCTCCGTTCGATCTTAGATCTCAGAACACTCGAAATCCGATCCATAAATCACGCGTCGTTGGTACGCTCGGAAATAGATAAAACGCAAACCTTGTCTCCGCGTTTGCTCGCGATAAGAAAATGATACGCGGTACGATTTGTGCAAAGAAGAAAACTTGATCCTATTCGATTTTTCTTCGATACGAGGAAATCTTCATAGATCGGATCTACGCGCACGAGACACGGAGACTTCCCTCTCTCTTTTTTTTTTAGTTGTTATTGTTTTTTTTTCGAGATCCTGGTGAGACCGAATCGTACTCAACGGATCGGGACGGGAGATCTTCATACGGCGTTACAGTCCATGAAAAGAGTTCTGCAATCCTCTCCCGTGCGCCCGCGTCTGCCCGCTTCGTAAAGCGCTTCGAATCCTACTCCGCTTTGCCTTTGCAACAAATAACTCGTCGCGTATCTGTAACAATGAGTAATTATTATTTTATGCTTGTCCTGCATCGTCGTGGGAACGCTATGAATTTTCGCTCTTTGCGTTGTACCGTGCGAGAAGAGTGTCGCGACTCTAATATTGACACTGCTTAACAAGTAATTGCAAAATTTAAACGCTTCTCGGGTATTTTAATTACACGAAGAATGCTTCGACGGGAAAATTTCAATTTGTTTGGCAGTCCAGCGATGCATAACGGAAAATTGATAGACCTTTGGAAAGTAATTATTTCAAAATTGATATTACACGCATTTCGCGCTGCGTACATATAATGTGCAATGTATTCAATATGTACACAATATACAGGGTATCCTATTTGTAGTTTCGCACGTAATTATATCTCGGAGTATCCATTATATAAAAAAATGTTTCAAGAAGAGTATCTTCCTGTTTCAACACCCTCGTAACATTCTTTTGAATAACCAACAGTTCGGTAGATAATGACGCGTGAAACATTAAATAGAACGCCGTGTATAATACATTAAGTTAACGCACTTTAATATTAATGATCTATAAAACGTAAGATTAATTACGCGATCGCATTCTCCCTCGATTAACCCGACGATCTCGTTAATCGCGAAATCACCTTCTTTCTTTTTTTTTTCTTTGAATTAACTTACGATCCAAGTTGACAGAAGATCGACGACGTTCCCTGTGCGTCGGCAACGCATTCCGCGCTCGCCTCGCAGAGGGCTCGTTCGGCGCAACCTCTTTGTCCCTCGTCCTCGGCACGTCCCACGTTGTTAAACGATTTCACCGACCTCATGTAACCCTGAAGTCAAACGTTATCGGTTTACATACACGATCCAACGATCGACATTACCCGCGCGATTCGTACCACCGAGCGCTAGAAATACCTTGAGCATCGAAATCGATGCGACCGCGGCCTCGGAAACGGTGTCGCGTCTTCCCAACGAGCGAGCCGTCAACGAACGATGAGAGAAAGACGTCTTTAGGGCGTCGAGTAGATTGATCACTATGCTAATGAACTATACGAAAGAAAAAGAAAAATAGTTGAGTACACGATTATCCACGGATGCTCCCTTTAACCCTTTGACCAAATACTTTGTACAGGGGACTTTGCGTGGAAATTTTCTTTTGCGAATGAAATCAAATACGTAATTATGATTTGAAAAATCGAAGGTATTTAATTGCCAACGATCAAAGGGTTAAGAGGCTATGGATCAAACGGAAGGTACCGGGGGGGGTGCAAGAAGCAATGCTATCGTAACAGAAAAAAAAGCATTCTACGAGTAAAAGCACACTTTACGTAATTGATACGTCATTCTTGTTCGTTAATCGGGATGATTCTTGCTGACATTTTTGTTTCTTGTTTCGATTACTTACTAACCTCGGAAGCATTTTTAGCCATGACAGCAACTTGACCGGGGTCTCTGCCCTGTCCTAGAAACGCGCCCAGCACCGCAGTCAAAACGCCCTAAACAACCGACACCAGCCATGTGCTCTAAGTCGTCATATCGAGATTATTTACAAGAGAGAATCGTCCCTAATATCAATTCGTCGGGCGTGGAGACGTTTATCGCTCGAATCGAGTTACGCGAACGAGGGAAAGTGAAATAGCAGAGAATGGACGAATTAAAGACACGAATCGCGGTTTCTCTTCGAGGTCGACCGAGCGACATCTCGAATTAGAATTAAACCGTTTAGAAAACGTGAAGATCGTCGAAGTAAGGGGCAACGGGCGTTGGAAAAGAAATAATTATACCGAGTATTCTTTATTGTTTTACGACGCGCTTCTAATTACGTACTTGAGAAACGCGGCTCGTTACTTCGTGCAGCCGCACGTGCCAGGAAGTGATTCGGTTCGCACCCGAGATTTCTGTTTCTTCGTCATTGTCGCGAGGTGCGCGAAGGGAAACGACAATTATCCTCGCGATGCGCGTAAAGGGGTAACGAGTCGTGAAGAGAGACTCGAGAAATAGAAATCTTTAACTCGTGTAGCCCTTGAAATGTTTCGCGCTGTACAGGGTGTTTCGTTCAACGAGGATTGCGTACCTCCGTTGCCGACGATCGACGTCGGTGTCGTCGAGGGCGACGGAGACGGTCGAGTAGAACGGAACAACCCTGTACGGTGTCCCGGGAAACGCAATATTTTCGTTTTCTTTTAAACTACTACATGCTCAGCGATTTACAGTCTATTGCGTAAGTGCCACTAGAACTAATTGCAGCTATTTCAATGTACAGCGTGTCGTGTTTTAAACTTATAATCCGCCGGATAAATAGATCGCGTAATTACATGGTAAGCGCTTGAAGCATCGTCTTGTAAGAGTCAAATATTTGAATTTAGTAATCGAGCAATTTATCTAAGTAGACAATTAAAAAGTTTTTTGGCATTTGTCTGGTCTGGTTTGTTTCTAACGACCAGACAAATGCAACAAAACTTTTTAATTGTCTACTTAGTCTTGTACGAGTGTCAAAAGTACTCTAGCGCCTCGTTTCGATCAGATTTTCTCCGACGAGCTTACAATATTTATTTTTTTTTTTTTGAAAAAACTCCCCGCAAGCGTTTCCACGGAATCGTTGATAATCTTCGCGATAAATTTCCTCCCACGTCGTTTATCCATACAGTCAGTTCTGCTCGCGCTTCGATTTCTCGTTGGAATAATAATTCGTTGATTCGCAAAATGTACAATTTACATTGTGGAAAGGTAAAGAGCATCGTGTTTAGCTTTCGCGTCGCGTTCAAGCGGAATTGACCGTAACGGAGTCGAGGGGATCACGTTCGCATACCTGCATCGGGCTGCTCTGATTGTCCACCTTGTCGATACTGTCGACGGGTTGCTGAGGACCGCCGAGTAACGCCGTTAACACTCTGAGGCCGACCGAGAGCAAATTTGCCCACGGGCTAGCCGGCGCTCCGTCGTCGATCTCATTTTTACTCGGTCCTGTAATTCCGCCCGTTTGTCCCAACAACATTTGCATCAGCATGCTGAGCATGTTTGACCACGAGAAACCGGTGCTACCGCCCTCCTGTTAATGAAACTTTCATTTAATCCTTTGTTACCGTGGATCGCGCGAAGCCGAGGGACTTTGTTTGATTGGATCGGCAAAGTAGTTGGGGAATTTTTGTACCGCAGAATTGATAGGCGTTGACGTGGAAAATCGTGAAATTGAGGCTGATGTAGTTTATTTTGTTAGTTAAGAGAAAACCTTGGAAATTTTTGTAACAGAGTATCCAAAGCTCTCGAGGGGAGAGTTTATCAAATTGTATTTTATTCAATTTAGAAAATTTTTGTTTTTGGAAAATCGGATTGTACTGGAAAATTTTTTTTAATTTTGTAACGGAATATCGAGGCGGTTTAATGAGATGCATCGAGATGAAAATTTCCGTACCTGTATCTGATTGGTACTAATGTCATCCAGGTCATCGAGGGCGACTTTCTTCATAGCATTCGGCTTCTCGGCGAATTTTCTCTCATCCCTCACTTGTTGTTGCTGGAATTGCTGGGGATACTGCGAGTGTTGGGGTAACGCCGCCGCTTGTCCCAGGACAAGCGCCACCAAGCACAGCGACAAGTATTGCGTATACTGCATTCTGAAATAACAGAATTAATTTCGATTAAAGTTTGATTATCATTAGACAGTCGCGATTAGTTAATTACGGGATGCACCGCTTGCAGTTTTACGATCAATTACCTCCCGAAATATCAAGGGACAAGTTCTTGTCTCGGACCAAGTACGCGATTCGTTATTCAGAAAAATATTTCGAGTAGAACTTGACTCCTTTCGAGAAGCACGTATAGTGACACGGACACTCTTAAAATAAATGAACTTCTGCTGGAAGCATTATCGAATAACAAATCAAACTTTGAGTACACTACGTTGTCCAGCCTTTACGCGAGGGTAGTATTCGAACAGAACTAAACTTCTTCTTAACTTGAATGAATTAAAAAGAAACTGTCACGAATCTATTTGTCAGCTTTTGTCACGCGAGGAAGATGGAGCGGCTGACTAATCGTGTCTTCGAAACCCGGATTCCGGTCTCATCCGAGAGAAAATCCGTGAGATCGAGTCACGGTCTTCCAATAACGAAAGTGTGTCGCGTGCGATTCACGTTGACGCCAGTTCCTTCGAAAGTTACCGAATTCCAGTGACGACATCGTCGACTCTCAATTTCCCGTTATAAAAAAAAAAAAAAAAAATAGATACGCGAACTATCAAAGTTATTAATATTTCATACGAATTCGATCCGATCCAACCCTTCGCGAACGACGGAAACACCTTCGCGCGCGATTCCCGTTAATCGCATTCCATTTTCACCGTAGTACCCAATTTACCTGGATCGCGATCAAAACTGACCTTGATCCTCGAGCTTCGAAGGTGCGCGGCAGGAAGAGTAAACGGTGACACGGGTAACCGAACGAATGAAGCCGAGGAACGTATTGATGGAGAACCGACGCTCGGCTCGGCAGGAAAGTGTGTCAGAGCGGTTAAGGTCGCCCTGGCAGCGGCAGGTAGCCCACTTCTTCGTCGTGCGGGTTTGTTGAACCCGGCAGGTACCGTTACCTGAAAACGCGGTCGCGACCTACTGTCGTCCTCGTCGTTCCCGGCTGCCAACGACTCGCGCGAGGGAAAATCGAGAAGAGATGGGTGGAGGGAAAGAGAGGTTCTTTGGTTATCGAGAGTAGTCGAAGTGGATGAACGTTTTATATGAGGTCGAATCGAGGGTATGTTTAATTTTGAGTTGAAGGAGGTATATCGATTATTCGAGTTTGATCCGGAAGTATTCTTTAAATTTCGAATCGAAAAAATAAAAATATTCGATCTCGAATCAATCGTATTCGTGGAACGGTGATTTAAATGATAAAAGATATTCGAATTGCAATCGAAGAGACGATTAGTTAGTTGAGAGGTCAAAAATAATGTTCAGGTGAGAATTCTCGAAATGAGTAGCATTTCCTGTTCAGCAGGATTATTCGAAAAATGTAGGCCAACTTTAGCCACTCGAGTCTCCTCAAGGACGTTGTGGTAATAAAAAAATGCGACGGTGCGGAACTGCGGATAATTGCATTCCGGTTTCGAAGAAAATAAATGATCTTGAAATTTGACGTATTTCCGATAATCGTTAATTAAAACAATTCGATTACACTCGCGAACGGGCCTCGACGTCGATGGGGGAATTATTGGCCGAGGGATCTCCGCGTTAAATCGATCATGGATCTATCGACACGATGAATTTTCTCGAAGATCGCAACGCCGCAGGAAAGCAAAAAAAGAAAATCTTCGGCCGGAACTCTGCGCGGGGCACGCCTCTCGAAAACGGTACACGTAGCGCCGGAAAAATCACGAACGAGTTTCTAACTGTACCCTTACACCTGCCGAAGGCATTTTCTACCTGTTCGGGGCCCATTACCGCTGCAAAATTGACCGTTCGATTCTCGAACGTCACTACGAGCTCAGCGAAAATTCACGGAAACGGGACACGAATTTAGCGAATGAACCGTTGCGTTTGCAGGGAAATAATTTACACCGACCGTGTATCGTATTTCAGGTTTTCCAATCACATTAAACATTACGATAATTGAATTTACATTTACTTTAAATTCAATCGAATTCCACGTTCAGTCTCGAGGTAATTTTAACGCAATTTTAAAGAAACTTAAAAGAGTCTCAATATCTCGATCCAATGAAATTCACACTTTCGGTATTATCTTACTCGACGATCACCGTATCGCGAGGGATGCAATTTTGAAATTTCTTATCCCAACCCTTGGACGAGTCTCGGAACTGAATTTCTCAACCCCCCTACTCGCGATTGCCCTTATTAAGGTCGCGTGGAAGCACGGTAGGTACTTTGAAGAGCTCTGTTACTCACTTCTTTATTTCCAGGTAGACTTCCTTGACACTGACTCTCAGCTCTGAAGATGAAATTCCTGGCGGGGTCTTCTATATAGCCTGCGAAAGCACGTGGGGGTACGCGTAGCGGCCAATGACCACTCACCTTTGGCACTATTTTCAATGGAACTGACCAATCGTCTGCCATGCCGCCACCGCGGATCGCGAAGGACTACTTTTAGAATATTTTTCGACGAGATTTTACAGCTTCGACGTTCGTTACCCTGACTCTTTTATTTGCCGTTCCGTAAGTTAATGCCAGCTACGTTGATCTTTTTTTTTTTTTGGAGTTAACTGCATTCGTTCGTCCTCGAGAGGATCGTCGAAGTACGCCGTACTTCTTTCGATCGAATTCCCTTTTTTTTATTTCGAGAAAATTCTGGTGACCCCTCTTCCTAGTTTTCCCGGAATACTTTTCGCGAGTGACATATGAGGATGACTCTTCAGCCCCCCCCGTAGGTTTTCATGATCTTGCACCTTAGTTCGGGGAGAAGTGAAAACGGATTTCGGTTTGATTCGTGTCTTAGAAATTCTTATCCGCGCTATTTTGTAGTTATTTTGTCGCGGGACACTGAGAACCCAATTATTAAACTTTCGTAAGTGCTCGTAAAACCCTGACGTCTTTGTAATGATAATTCAAACTAATTTCGAGCAGGATAATTAAAAAATCGTAGCACCTAATTCCCTTATACTCCATCTCAAAAAAGTTCATTCCAAAATCAAACACTGAGACGCTTATAAATAAAAAAAAAACATCGGAACAACATTCCTACGATAATGCGTAACGGTGAATCTATTGAAAACAAAACAAAAACCAAAGAAGAATTTCATCATTGTCGAGCATCGCGCTCGATAAATCCATCGAAATGGCTTTCATCGTCGTCGCATCACCGGTCAAACGAATTCGATCAAAAGCATCGCGCATCGTTTAATCGATATGACCCATTATCGGGTTGACCGCGGAGCCTTTCCTTTTCTTCCTGCAATATATATCCATTCTGCTTCGGGTACATTTTCCCTTCCCTTGAACCGAGGAGCGCGGATAGAATCGAACGCAATTCATCATAACTGTTTCGGTAGCGGGATGCTGGGGTCTTCTGTTCTTATTAGGAGGATCTCGCTAATCGTTGCCCGCAGGAGCGACCTGCACTCCGCTGAGGAACGGAATCCGGAGCCACCTTGGCGTGGTACACCATCGAGGAAGTTCAGTGAACGTATTACGCGTCACAGATCGATACAAACGTAACGGTACTTAGGGACGACCTTCGACGGGCCTTAGCGTGCCGATTTTTCCGCGGATTTGACCAAGAGCCGATTGGTACGTCGATTTTCTCGCGTTATGCCCCGCGAGACGGTACTTTGCGTTTGAGAATGCCGCTCGGATAAGACCGGGCGTTACGTCGCCGATGAAGAGTTCGAATTGCCGTCGTGCACTTGGTCGTTGTTGTTGTTTTTTTTTTTTGCTTATACCGGCATGTCCCGTTTGAAATCCTACGAGCGATTATCTCGCGAAGTATTAGTTTATTGGAAAGAATGTCTTGAGCGAGAGTAGGTTCCTTTCGTGGAGGATATCTCGCGATTTCCATGAATCTCGTGGAAAGTAAGTTCTGCTAGAAATGTTCATTCGAACGACGAACAATATGCGGGGATAATTGCTCGTAGAACTTCAAGTGGGACACCCTGTATGGAGGCAGCTCGATGCAACTGAGGGATTAATATAAAATGAGAGTTTTAAGATGATCGCGATTGTTCGATCATAGATCCTTTTTGTTCAATTGTCTACGACGTAAGGGCGTGTAAATTGTACCGAGAGTACACGCTCTGTTTCCGAGCATGGAACTCATCGCGTTTGGGAAGTATCTAGGCTAAGCATTACTTTCCTAAAATATGCGTCCCGCACTCGACTGAGCGTCACGCTCGTTCGTTGAGAATGAACCGCAAGAAATTAATGGTATCCCAGGTACAATAAGGCCGAAAGAAATAGGAAATCGAGCCCACCATTAGGCCTTTACCACTGACACAGAAAATGCATGCGACATAAGCGAGCGTGAACACGCCGCTACTTCCTCGACTTTGTCTTGCCCGCGAAAAGTTGCGGAAACTTTGTTTTCGGTCGATTAAAGTTGAAGTTAATGTCGGAAAATCGTGAGGCTGTCTTGAGATATATGACTATTGTAATATATATAATAATATAATATAATAAGTAGAATTGTAATATAAAAAGTACGACAGCGAACAACCCGTGACAGGTTTCTTGTAACAATCACAAGTGGAGCAAAATTTACATCTCCAATTTCAACACTTATCCCGTAAATATCTCGCGCATCGCATCTCTTCCCATTCTGTGTCCCACGAAACAACTTTCACCGAGAACAATCGTAATCGCGCTAACAGAGCTTGGCATTAATTTGGAATAAGGAGGACTTGGATCGTTTAAAAGAACCGTCATTCTCTTCGCATTATTTTTATATTATTTATCAATAACAATCGCTGACGGATCGCTTTATGGGATTGTTATTGAAATTTCTCAGAGATCATGGTCTCTTCGATGAATTTTCTTTGGTTCGATCGATCGGAATGGACTCTGTGCTTTCGAAGGGTCGAATATTATATTTTAATGGGTCTCCTAAGCGTGTGCCTACGACGATTAGAATATCTATTACAGCTACTTGACACAGAAAGCGTCAGTATAGCGGGATAACCAAGCGTTCGATTTACATTAAACGATTTGTATGCTGCCCCTTCTTGCTCTCGCGTGATGCACGCACTCTGTGCACCAATTCTGGGATCGGTATGCGATGCAAATTGTAATGCAAAAAGGACGAAGGAACTCGGAGACGCTTTGGAGAGGAATCGAGAGGTATATTTACTTTGAAATTGTTTCTTCTTTCGATGACTTTAAACGACTCTGGCTAAACACGAGTTTTACGTACACTTTCTCGATATAAGATTGTTGCTATAATTTTGCATTTACAGTCATTATTATTGCATAGTAATTGTAATACGGTAAGTCAATATCGTGTTATGCAAAACTATCTAAGAGTGCAGATTCGTACCATGTATTAGTTTCTTTACGATTACAGAGTTACTATTAAAAGTCCCGCAATTTCGGATATACGATTAGTATAAAAAATTGATGGCGAAAAGAAAAAAATATTTTCAAGGGATCAACTAAATTATATGCCGGTCCCCAGACAAATTTGTTTGAGGTATGTAGTTATAGCGCGAGTAATAATTGCGGGTCATTTGAATTCAAATTGAGCGCCACGATGTCATTTCAACAAGCTTCCTCTGACAGCCGCAAGGCGACACTACTGAAACTTTAATACTCCTACGGTGGCCCATCGGCGTTGGAACGAACCTAACTTTTCTGGATTCGTGACAGGCAATTTTCAATGTTTGTCGTTTAGAGAAACGATTTCACCAAGAGTAACAGAAAGATTCTTCCTTCGAAATGGAGTGCTTAATCGGGATCCAGTTTAAAGATTTCGTGTTGGTCGCCGCCGACATGACCACGCTTCAGTCCATCATGGTTATGAAGAGCGGTAAAGAAAAATTATAATTGTAACCTCAAAGTGAAATTTCTCATTGACCGAAAAGAAATTTTCTTTAACTAACCAAAGTTTCTTTCCGGCGCGAAAATTATGTGCACTCGTCTCAGCTTTCCAATTTATTTCCTTTTAAAACAATATAAATCTGAAGCAACTGGTGTAAATATTTGCACGACGAATGCAAGTCACCCGGTGCGTTATTACTTATAAAATCGTATGTTTCAGACGAACATAAGATCCATAAAATCTCGGATAAGCTCGTTATGGCTGTCTGCGGAGAATCCGGTGATACCACGCAATTCTCAGAATATATAGGAAAAAATATACAGCTCTATAAGATGAGAAATGGGTACGAGTTGTCACCTAAGGCTGCCGCTTGCTTCACAAGAAGAAATCTCGCTGACTATCTGAGAAATAGGAATCCTTACTATGTCAATTTGTTAATGGCTGGGTACGACGACGACACCGGACCAGAATTGTATTTTATCGATTATATGACATCCTGCGTAAAGGTGCCTTACGCCGCCCATGGTTATGGCGGTTACTTCTCGCTAGCTATCATGGATAGATATCACAAATATGGTAACGATAATAGCCATATTTGTTCTTATTTTCAAGCAATTTTGAAAATTCTCATACCATGTTTCGTTGTGATGCAGATTCGACGGAGGAAGAAGCGTACGCATTGATGAAAGTATGTGTTCGAGAGATTCACAAGCGGTTGGTAGTTAATCTCCCTAACTTTAAGGTACAAATGGTGTCGAAGGATGGCATTAAAGAATTGCCACCGATCATGGCACAGAACTTGGCGGTGGAGGATGCTGTAAAGCCTTGAAGCATTTATCTCAATCTTTTCATTTGTAATAACATTATTTGCAACTTAAACTAATAAAACGTTGAAGTGCACTTTGTTTTTCGCGCTCTGGTCATTTAATGATAATCAAGACTGGGATTTATGGTTTAAAAAAAGGTTTTATTGAGTTTTCAAAAGGTTTTATACAAATTGTTCTACCTAAACATACTTCACAAAATATGCTTGAATTTTTTAGTGAATTTTGCCGATCGAAAGATTATTAATTAATTGGAAGAATTTTATTAAACTGTTTTAGAAGTAAATCCCGGACCGCGAACAAAATATGTATCGTGGAGGTGAATAATCAATACCTAACAATCTATTTCACAATTTTCGATGACTGTGGTGTATATATATATATATTTATAAACCTACGATTTAAGCAACTAATACACGTCATAAAAACAACGCGAAATGTTACCAGTCACGGCAGGATCAACGGAGATCTTGTTTTATGCAAATGTAAAGTGTTGACTCAAAAATATTTACGCCAGCTCTCACTTGGAGATTATTATTACGCGAATGTACTTGCAACAGAAGTGCATTCAAATACCGATGGAAATTCTTTTCAATCTTTGCCGTAACAATGTACTGTGGTCAATCGCAGTAAAAGATTTTTCGAGAATTTAAATTGATCGCAGGAAACAAAAGTAAATAAGTATTGAATCACCATGCGCGAAGGATGTCAATAATTGCATGAATTATAACGTAAACGAAAATTCGCAGAGATCTAATTTTCACGCCTACAAAAACGTTCCTATTCGAGATAAAAAAAACAAAGGAAATAGAATTGTGCAAGTCCGATATTTCGAGGACGCAATGAAATTGTGTAGTTCCTGTACTAACTAATATTAAACAGAATTTTGTAATTTATTATCTTACGCGAAAGTAACGTGTCGGCTCTTCTACGTAGGAACGAATCAGTTTCCTACAGATTGAGAGTAGGAAATTTGGTTGTATTCTCGTCGCACTTGTTGAAAACACACTCGACGAAGCATACAATCGAACACTACTTGTCAAATCGTTACACGAACGAGTTCTAATCCATTGAATTTGCTGTACGTAGGAGATAATCGTATCAGATTACTTCGCAATATCGTGTGTCTGTGTGCACGTAAAGGCATAGGTACGCATGCCCTATCATACTTTATGTTCCATGATTGTACAGCTTGAGCATGAGACATCAACTATCAGTTTTTTTTTCCCCTATGTACGATGAATTTGTTTTTAAATAATTGAGAACACAGCACGATACCAATGCTGGAGAGAATTCAATGTGTTGACCGTCTGGAATAGGAACACTATTTCTCTTTTTTCGCTTCTACTTGCGTCTGTGCCGGCTGCTCAGTTTGTTTTGCGTCGGCCGGTTGCGACGGATGATCCTCGTACCTAAACAAGTTTTATTTCATCACAGTAACTTTCTATAATCCGTTTATTATAAATGTGATTTTTCGAGAAGTGGAGAAATACATACGAAAAAAGTGCCTTTAAGTCTCCTTTGACTAATGCCAGGAGCAGTGGAGTACCTAGACAAGCTGGCACCAAGTACAACAAAGCAGGTTGTGCATGATTAAACAAATGCATTATCAGCATCGTTGCTAATAGCCCCATGAAGTATGCGAAGAATGTGGAATAGAAGTACACGTTCGTCTTCCTCCTTAAGCTATTATCGAATCTCAGTAGAAGAGCGATGAAAATCCCAGGCAAAACGATGTCTCCTAAGCCAAGCATGGCAAAGTTACTGGCTGTAAGACCTCTTTCTAACAGATCTTGTGGGAACACCAGTTTAATAGGTACTTCGAAAGATTTTGCAACCGTCACCATTACGTCTGTACCAAATACCCAAAAGATATCATAAAACAGAAGACCACCAAGCAAAATGCAGCCTGTTACAACATTATTGAGATGCAACAATTCGACTCCGTTAATTGCAAACGCAATACCAAATAAATTATTTGCTATCCAGTGCTGGAAAAAGATATTGGATCGATGTAATTTCACCTGGAGTTTCTGAATGAAATGGAGTATTACCAAACAAGAATAATGATTTGCTTACCTTTTTTATGACATACCAAGCACCTACCAAGGAGCAGCATATTAAACAAACGATATCGTGAAGATTAAATTTGTAATTAATAATATTTTCTGCTTTATCATCTTTTCCTTTCGTAAATAAAATGTGGTACTGTGTCTTTGGAATGGCAGCGGGTACCAGGGACGAGATTAACGGGCTTGCAAATAAAAAGTTATTGTAATATAAATTATCTGCGAAAAAAAACACATTAAATTTTCATGCAAGACTTTTTGTAATCCATACCTTGTAAGATGACATAACGCTAAAATGCCCAGAAAGAAAAAGTATCCTGCTAGAATTAGATTAACATATTCTTTTGCGAAGACCTGAAACACAACGCTCTGTGGTTATCCCATTTATCAAATAGATTGATGGGTAAACAAGCGTATCTTCTTACCTTATATACTATGTAAAGTCCGAGTAACGTGACGCTGGAAATAAAAGGAAACATTGCTGCTTCCTTATGAGACATTGTATCGGGTTGTTCCCCGGTTACTTTATATTGTTCCTACAAAAATAGCACATTTTGTATTATGCTTGAAATCTTAACTCTTAAAACTAAACCTACGATTGAACATTACAGTTTCAAACGGGGCAAGAATATTTGATAAGGTCACACAGCTATGTCATCGTATATCACGTGCAGTGGAAATAACGAAAATATTTCGTAGATAAGAAATATGATTTGGTGAAAATGCTATAGAATTCGGTGCAGGAGAATTGATGAAACATATGTCAAAACGCGTGGCTCTAACCTGCTGTTCCTTATGGTGTTTGACGGCACGATAACTTCCGAAGAAAATAGGTAAAATTGCCATTATTATGAGACTCCCGTATGCAATTGCCATCCCCTCCGGCGTCGAGGGTATTCTGTCCATTGTCGCATTTTTAACATCCGTTAAATTTTCAGTCACTTGACCGACGACTTCGTCCACCGTGCTTGCCATCTTGAACCCACTTCAATCTGTTGACACGACTGCAGCAACCGCGCACAGTCCGCGCAAAAGTCGAATACAGTGAATACAGTCGACTAATCCCACGGAATCTCCCGTATGACAATTCCGATCGTCCTCGATTGTAGCGCCCGCATTTTAGTCGGATCATATACGAACTAATTAGCCACGCGATATTATTCAAACTCGTGGAAACCGAATATCCTAGTAGTGTCTGCGCGAAGTGGAATAGTCACTCGTACGCCCAAATGAAACTTTGTCCACATAATAGATTTAAAGATGATCTGGCGAACAGGTTTCTGCAATATCGACCTTCGTGTTGTAAACCGTGAAAACTTCTGACTGAATATTAATCTGCAAACTATAATTCAAATATCCCGCATATTTGTCGCCATATTGGGGATTTCAGTTCGGAAAATTTCTAGTGTGCATAGATGGTGCGTACAGCAGTGTCGTCGGTCCTGCAAGGGGAGAAGATACTAGTGGTGGCAAACAATCGATAGTACTATCGCATCATCGATAGTTTTTTACTGTCGATAGTGCTATCGATAGTTGTCTGGACCAAATAATAATAGCGCCCCCGTCTCGTACTTTCTTTGTCTCGTCGATTGACCGACAAAGTTTGAAAATATTTAATTAGACGTAAGAAGAAACCCTTTCCGACAAAAATATATTCGGGTTTCAAGCTCGAAAACCCGGGATTTCCGAACTCTTTGTTCTGCGTTAATGATTCTACAGATGGTAGCCGTAGATTCTCAGCCCCTCGTGTGATAGATTTTTACAAATGTTGCTATTTTATTTCACAGATGCGGATACATAAGGATCCATGGATATTCCAAGATTAACTGTCAGCGCTGAAGTAATGCAATCCATCCACAAAAACATTATCCGTATACAGAACAGCAGCATCAGCACGGCATACAGCATTTACCGTTAAAACAACAGCCGCAACAGACCGCATCAACGAACAATATCGCTCCATTTCCACCCTCCAGTGAATCTATAATTGATATGTCTCAAACTTTAGTTTGTCCTAATTCAATCTACTTTTAATTCAGCTCCTCTAGTTACTAAATTATCTAGTATTTAGTTTTGTATTTCTACTTAATGCTATGTATTGTTAAAGTTGTATTATTGTACGATTATGATAATAAATGACGAATTAAAAATGAATTTCACTGCGTGAACGTTCACGTCTTTTCTTCTGCCCTGACTTTGATTTTAAAGTCGAATTTTCTGCAATGTCGAAAATTCGATTTTGTAACAGGAGAACATGATGCGGAAGCAGGTATCTGAATTTCATGCCACCTCTTTCGACATCATGTTCGCCTGGAACAAAATTTCACATTTCCCAAAAAAATCGCAAAAATTCAAAAAATTCGATTTTGTAACAGGAGAACATGATGCGGAACGAAGTATCCGGATTTCGTGCCACCTCTTTCGACATCATGTTCGCCTGGAACAAAATTTCACATTTCCCAAAAAAATCTCAGAAATTCAGAAAATTCCAAAAATTTGATTTTGTAACAGGAGAACATGATGCGGAAGGATGTATCCGGATTTTGTGCCACCTCTTTCGATATCATGTTCGCCTGGAACAAAATTTCACATTTCCCAAAAAAATCTCAGAAATTCAGAAAATTCCAAAAATTTGATTTTGTAACAGGAGAACATGATGCGGAAGGATGTATCCAGATTTTGTGCCACCTCTTTCGATATCATGTTCGCCCGATACAAAACTTCACTTTTCGTAAAAATTCTTAAATTTTATCCTGATTTCTCGGATTGTAAAAAGTGTTGGCGTTTAACAATGATTGACGCAAGGACTAAGGACTGCGGTTAAAAAACGAAAAAGCGGTTGACGAAGGTGAAAGGGCGAAGAAAAACGAAAAAGCCATTGAAACTTTGTAGTAAATAAACAATTTATTGCATAATAGAAATAGTATTACAATGATAATGTCGTTTAATATAAAACTTAAAAACTTATATTGATTACGATAATTCTGTTAGTGTTGAACAGTAGATTAAATCGCAGTTAACAGAATTATGTGTCCATGTTGTTTTATCACACTCTCGTCGCTTGCACCCTCACACATCGTGCGCCCGGCCTTAATCCGTGCCTCCAAATTGTGTGAACGAAAAGGGTCATCCAATGAAAAGTGCTCTGACGACTGCCTCCTTGATTGATAGGAGACACTAGAGTCCTGAATATCAGAGAACCGATAACTCTACCCCGACCACGGTTCCATGTATCTTGACGATTCATACCACTTGGTACACGTTCCTCTTTTTCCTTGGAAGGTGAACGGAGAATGACGTCAGTGTCAGCCAATGAACGCCAAGCATATACGGTCCATCTATCCTATGTTAATATTTTGAGAACTAAATTCCGATGTCACGGAGTTTCTAACCTCTGACTACCTTTTCCGTGATACATCTAAATATCGACCGCTGCTACCAATGTATTTCTCTAGTTTATATAATTTCCTACGGAGGGCAGCACTACGATATTATGCCTCTGATTTGGATGTAGTACTCATACACGACCCTATAATATCGTGATGGCGCGAAACAATTGAGTCGATATTATCTTGGTCAATGAGCCATGTACTCCACAGTTTTCTTGCAATTGGTACACTAGTGAAAAATTACACATTCTATATGAACTTACACAACTGCTCGCCTCAGTGTATTTTGATACACCACATAGGAAAAGCGTTATAACATAGCCGAGTTAGAGTGAGGAAACATATAAAAACAAGTTACAACAGATTTGGTACATTTTTGAACTTGTTACACCCGCGCGAGTAGTTAAAAATTAGTCATTTTCACGGTTCACGCAAACGTGGACGGAGATCATCAATTCTGCATATTATACTTGCCGCTGCGAGATCATTCGATTTGTATCGAAAAAAAGGACGAAAGAAGAGAGACATACGAGAAGACGTAGAAGCAAAGCGAAGGCGAGAAATTAGAGAACGAAAGAAAGAAAGAAAGGAAGAAAGGAAAGGGAACGAGAGGTCCTCGATGGGACCATTAATTCCTTGGAAACGGTGAGCCCGGACGCGCAATGCGGGCCTACCAAAAATACCGCGACTCGTCGGAGATTTATGCGATACAATAATAACGGGGAACCTCGTTGCGCGATATTAAAGTCATTTGAGCGAGTCAATATTAACGCTAGCACGTATTATACGATACATACATTATACTCGGATCGTCGGCTCCTCTAGTCCGAGATAGATGAAGATAACATCTTACGTTGGCGAACGCAGGCTGCGGGGGGTCCGCTCTCTCGCAACAGGTCTCAAAGTATGTTCCTACCTGTTACGAGTGTTCTCGGGGGCCTCGTCATTATAATGTTAAACGATTCGGGAGAGGACCGTGGCTCGAGATCGATGCTCTTGCATCAGCGGCTAAGAACAACTCGATTAAAGTGGAGCGAGAGTTCATTTTTCTCTTTTGTCGGAGCGTGGAAATTTTCGATGTCCTTGGAATGCCATTTCGTTATGGACAGACCATCTGGTAGCGGCGTTCGCTGCGTAGTTGGACAGAGATCACGACTTATTTTTTTTCTCTTCTTTTTTTTCATTGTCGCGCGTACCTTCCGCGTCTTTATTTTCCGTCAGCGTTCGAGTTCCAATCGAAAACCTCGGTTCGAACATCGCCGATTGTCTCCTTCCGAAATTTCTTTGCGCGCGTGGCCCGCGATATCGATATCATTAGTTATTCGGTA
This sequence comes from Pemphredon lugubris, assembly GCA_933228935.1. Lineage (NCBI taxonomy): Eukaryota > Metazoa > Arthropoda > Insecta > Hymenoptera > Crabronidae > Pemphredon > Pemphredon lugubris. The sequence continues at coordinate 66,625,719 of OW121815.1, forward strand.
TGCGTGAGTAAGTGACGCGAGCCGACCGAGACACGCATTGTCGTCTAGCGTCTAGCAGGTCTTACCGCGGTATTATCGCGCGTGATCATTGTCTTACCGGCAACCGCCAATTACTCTGCGTTCCCGAACCTTGTATCGCGATAGTCTCGTAATCCGATGACATTTAGGTAGTGATCATTCTCAAATTAATTAATCGAAACTCAATGTTTTTCATTCGATTGATCGAAACACCTATAAAGGTCATATTTACGGAATACGTACAGTCCGTCGGTGGTTACGATGATCGTCTTGCACAGTATATCAGAATTCCAACCGTAAATTATTTCTCGTCTTCCTATCCTCTCTCTCTCTCCTCCGCATTCTTCGTCGACGGAGAAGAGAAAACCGAAAGATTGCACATAGACGGCCGCGTATAACACACGCACGCAACAGGTATGTATACATACGCGGCACATATATATCGCTCGTATGTACGGTATAAGACAAGGCGCGTGCAGTTACGTAAGAGCCCGTGCGGGTGTTTGCTCTTATCTGATTGTCGTCCGTCGTGCTGGCCAGAAGTCGTTTCGCGAAAGTTATGCGACCGTCATTACGACGTGAGAATGCGGGAGGAGGGCGAGGGACGCGCGAGAGGACGAAAAGAAGAAGAAGAAAAAAAAAAAGGAACGGAGCATTGGTATAAAGACTCGGGAGTGCCTCCTCGAACTTGTCTTTCTTCTTTCTCTTCCCCCCTCTTCTTTTTTTTTATTTTTCTAAGCGCGAGTTAATTATCATCTTGGACTAAAAGTCAGGCTAGTTAGCATTGTCACGCAACGGCTCTATACGAGAACGAAAGTGCATTCGTTGCGCAAACATGTCAAACGAAGTTTGCGCTCGGGGCGCGTCATAAATCCTCCCGCGTTTGCCAATGTTGGTTTCTCGTGATCGCTACTAGATCGCAACGATGCATTTTCGAGTAACGCGCGCACTACGCGTACCAGTTTGAGGATAAAACAAACCAATAATGGTCCAGTTCGCTGATCGCGAAAAAGCAACTGGTTTGCAACGTCCACGGTATTTCTCGCGGGAGGGGGGAGGGATGGGGGGGGGGGGATAACGTGGTTCGCTTAATAAGCTGATTCGTTGGACGTAAATGCGTGCAGGCGAAAAATGTTTCAACGAGCGGTGACAAGACGAGAACGACAAGATCGTTGCGAACGAACGACAGTGTAAAGGCGATAAAGTATTACGCTAGTTTAATTACACAGTATCGTGGTCACCATAAATGTTCTGTCGCAACGCGAGCCAATAAACACGAGGGAAATCTTTGTTAAAAGATAGCCGCGAACCAGATAAATCTCAATACAAAGTCAATTATGCTTGGCAGCTATGGTCTCGGAGGTGGGCGTGAATCGGTCGGGCGACGCATTTGCATCGCGCGTGCAACGTCGTCGTGCCTCGCGTTGATTTACAAATTCTAGGCAAGGGACGTTGGGAAATCCCTTGACCGACAGCTTCAACGGCGCTGACCGTGCACGGCTTGAACGCACAATAACGCCCGTTTCTTCCTCGATCTTGACGCGAGCACTCTTCATTTATTCTACGAATGTAAACCAGTGCTCGTTTTATCGCGAAAGTTTGTTCCTCGTGCGCGCATGATTATGAGAGTGGTCTGTCATATTTCTTTTCTGTTTTTCTGTTTTATCACGTTATTTGATTTTAACCCTTAAATGCATGCATTTTCAAGAACGTGTTATAAATTAATAAATAAGATTTGTTGCAAAATGGCAACACTATTTTTTTGTTTAAGTATTTCACTTCTCTAGTTCCTAGAATCATTTTTATACAGTAAAACAAATATGTCGCAGTGCTGCAACTATGTGCATTTAACTGTTAAAGACTGCGTCGCAAAGTAACTGATAAACACATTTTCTTTTATTTCTTTCCCTTACACCACTTTGATAATCATGATCACAATTTCACGTACGCGCGCGCAATCTTTTATCATTAAATCGAGTGCTGGTTAAGAATTGAAGGCGGGGGTGCCGGCGGTGGGCGTAATCGAGATTGAGAACCATCTTAATAAATTATGCCGGGAGCGGAGAGGATTCTAATTTGAAAGTAGAAGAGTATACGGCGGAGGTAGGAAGCGTACGGGGCCGCTTCGAGACGCTTTTACGTTTCAGATGTAAGTAGTGCCCACGGTAGATGGGGCGAAGGGGGGAGAGGAGGGGGGCTCACGTCTATTAAAGGACGAAATTAGCTCTGCACGTAACGCAAAAGGTAATGTAACGTAAGGAGAGAAGGAGGCGAGCGAATGGAAGGAAGCTGAAACGAAGCTGGAGCGAGGAAAGCGAGAATCAGACGTTGCCTGCCGGCCGGTCGTCCGGGCCGGTACGTACGTACCGGCCCGGACGGCCGGAGGTCGCGGATTTATGACCGGCCGGGTTTTATGCCCTGTTTGTAGAAGAAGAAGCGCGCAGGAAAGACCCCTTGATTATTTCCTAGTCTGCTTTTACGTTTCAATTTAGCTTCTTTGACTACGTCGGCGTCTCCGCTCGCTCGCAACGCGCGCGAGTTTCTCCGACCAATCGGTTCGGTGCCGAGCAACTAGACGCGACGCGACGCGGCGCAGGGCATTGCTCCTCTCGGGTATGATCGTTTGTGCGATTATCAAAATTTGTTGATAGGTTCTCGTTCGTCCGAGGCTCGGATAATTGGTACGTTACAGGAGTAGTTACAATTTCGCGTGAGAAATATAAAGATTGACTTGATTCAACAATATCACATTCATATATCTTCAGAGTAATAGAAACAGTACTTAGTCTGAAAACGTGGCAATTTGGTATACAAGATCCGTTAATCTTCAAATCTAACTCCCCGCTCCGCGCACGGCAAGCTACTTGATTCACCTGAGCGCGCGGGGGGATCAGATATTACGTGAATCAAGCTGTTCTGATTTTCATGATCCTGGTGTCAATAAAATTATGCTAAAGATGAAAACTGCTAGAGAATAAAATAAACGTGAAGCTACTTGATTTACCTGAGCGCGCGAGAGGATCAAAGATTACGCGAATCAAGCCGTTATAATTTTCGTGATCGCGATGTCAACAAAGTTACGTTAAAGATAAAAACCGCTAGAGAATGAAATGAACGTGAAATTCGATAAGGAAGCGCGCGACGGGCAGCGTATTCGTTTCTCAAAAAAATCCAAACGATTCGATTTATCCTAGCGTTAGCGAGATCGAATAACGCGCACAAAAGCTGTTATTTCAAGCGATTTTTCCCACCTTTTTGTACGCGCGCGGCAACGCGTGGGCGATGCTTTCTCTTCCGTCCATATAACGCAGAAGAGAGGCCGCCACGGTTTTGCGCGAGCTAACGACCGATATAAACGGGAGACAAAACTAATTAGCCAGGATTATTAGAGACAATATGGCAAATTGCGCTTACTCACGGCCCGCAGCACGATCGTGCGCCGCGATAGACACCACTCGGAGCGTCAGCACGATTCAGTTCATTAATTATACCCGGCTTACGATTACAAGATCGCTTTAATTGCAATTACGCAATCGGCGCGGCGTCTCTCGATCGATATACATACATACGTACGCGCACGTATGTACGCGTGTGCTCATGTGTTGGTATGCACGAGTATACGAATCAGAATATCGGGAGTTTTTTTTTTTTTTTTTTAATGCAACGCCATCACGACTCTTCGTCTCGATCCCGAGTCGTGTCGGACGGTAACGCTGCCCGATCAAAGTAATCTATCGTCGATCGTTGTTTTTTCGAATATCGCGTAATCCTATTATTTCGGCAATGCTCGAAAGCGCGCGTAATAGTGCGTCGCGACTGAAAGTACCAATAACACGACGACGCTGTCGTCGATACGTCGCATCGTCGGCTCAAATGAGTCAGAATTCACAATGACCTCTCGCAGCCAGTACCCAAGATCCAGTACCGCGTGGATCGAATGTCCGCCACCCACGGTCGTCGATCGCCGATAGATCACACCTGATCGTAAATAGATCATTCGCGCCTGTTCCGCCGGCACGTGGGCGTATCTAGCGATCGAGCTTTTGCCAAAGTGATTTTCAACTTTGTCTCGAATCAATGCCATCGATACCATTGATGCCATTAATGATCTCATTACAGATAATCCGGCGAAAGTGCTGACGGTGAATTTTTTTTTTGTACCACGGTCACCACGGAGGTAAGGGGGGGGGGCCAAACAGCGCGCCATTATTATTCAGCGTAAATGTCTCGCTAATAAAAAGACTGATTAACTTATTCAACGTTGGTTCGTTCGATACGTTTCAATGCTCGAATCTGACATTATCCGTGACGTATCGAATAACCCGTAAAATGCTCCAATTAAACGGCAATCGGTATCAATGGAATTACCTGTAAGAGAGATCAGGATCCTTGATTATCCGTCCACTCGATACACGGAGGCACACGTACATACCTGACTCGTGCGACGTCCAACGTCTACCCTGAATGACGGACATCGATCAAAGGTGCTCGATTTTTTTTTGTTTCGACGAAAGAACGTCGCGGCGTAACGCTCCGACCGACGGCGGCGTCGGCGGCGGCGGACGGAAAAGGGGAGGGGTGTTGGCGAAAATTATTATGCAGCGCTAACGACCCGCGGATAAGGGGATTGTTTACGATCGTCGTAAGTTAGCCATTGTTTGCTCAAGAGAGAATATTGTCTCTCTATCGTTTGCTTTATGGCCGTTCTCCCGGTTACCCCGTATCGTGGCACGCCAAGGTGCAACGGAGTGAGGAGGGAAAGAGTCAAAGGGAGAAGAGGAGGGAGACGAGAGGGAGGAGGAATCGTGGAGGCAAGATCGAACGACGCGGTTGTTGGGATATCGAGAAATCTCGTATAGAGGAAGGTCGAATAATTCTCTCCGGGTACGCGTATGTTGCATCGCCGGGCCGCTCCGATCGACGGAAACGTATTGTACGCGCGAACGCGCCCCTTTTTATGCGCGCTAGCTTGAGAATCTCGATTCCCCGTTATTTCGTACCATAAGCGTCGTGGAAAGGCGAGTGGAGGGGGAAGTGAAGTTAGAGGGATAAATTTTCGCGTTGACGCACGTCAAATTAAACGGAGCCTGGGAGTCTCGTATTACGCGCGCGTCAGCTGGCGAATAAATATGACGGGGGACGCGTTAACGTTGAGTGCAACGGGATCGACGTAAATTGAATCGCTTATTTCAGAAACCAACTAAATGCCAAAAAAAATAAAGTCGACTGCTTTGTGTTTCTTTCGTTCTTTCCCCATCCTTGGTAAGTCATTGAGCTAAAACGACACTGATAATTAAAAGAGTGAGTAGTCTAGTCCTTTTTGTAATTTTTGTCGTGAAACATTGTTTTTTATTGATCATCTCGAAAAGTGAATAAGTGTACTTAAGGGATTTCCGTAAATAAACGATTCAATCACCATTTTCCAGTCTCGCGCGCTATCCCATTGCCCGCGAGTGTCTATTAATCGAATTAATAGAATCGGATAATTCGTTTTATAGAATCTCCGGGGTATCGGGTATATACCGGTCGAGAAGATTCAGGTTTTGCCGTCCTCTCCGTCGAATCCCAGTTTCCCTGGTACGCGGGTGAAAAATCGCGACACGAGCCCAGGGGAGACGTTAACGACGCATTGTCTTAACGGCCGAACCATTGTTCAACGTTTGTTCGGCAACTACGAGTGTGTGACGCATTGTCTGGTCCGAGAGAGGCGCCAGGAAGCAGTAAAACCAAGTTTCTTCTTCTTCCATTTCTCTCGTGCTAAACGAATTTCCAATGTCGCCGAGGGGTGCAAAACCTCGCGGAAACGACGAGCAACGACGGATCTCGGTAACGCGCGAGACTCCGAAACATCCTTCAAACTTGAGAATCACGCGAACGCTTATGTATTTTCGTTCGGAGTATCAGGCGCGATCCATAGTTATCACTTTCTAATGCGTCATTTGAAAGAAATGCCGCGCGGTAGGTAGCAACCGGCAGAGGTTTATCGCACCGAAGAAATTTTCACCGATCGCTGCCAACGCGATCAATGGTAGTAGCGTGCACACAATGTCGGCGCGGCGTGGCGCGGCGCGGCGTGGCGCGGCGCGGCGCAAAAGGAGAGGTGGCAATGTCGACAGTGCCGCGGTACACGTATGCACGTATATGTATGTATATACCTACCTAAGCGTCGCGGAGGTGGTGGTTTCAAACGTGAAATAATCACGCGTGGTCGAGCAGGAGACGTCGAATGAGTCACGCCTTGCAATATTGTAAACGAGTCCCGCGAGCGCGTGTTTTACCATCTCGAGAGTCTCTCTCTCTCTCTCTCCCTCGAGGACCGTTAGCGGGAAAAGAAAGGTGATTACAGAGGTGAAGCGGAATTAATCGATGAAACGAGATACGAGGTGAGAGATACGAGAGGCGATGCTTTTCTGGAAAGATTTCAACCTCCTAAGCGCGTCTCTCGCTGCGTGCACTGGCAATCGGTGTCAATTTCAGTGACAGATACAAAAAAAAGAGGGGGGGAGGGAGATTTTGAGCGGCGAAAGAGATTCGGTCGCCTCGGTTCGGTGAGACCATAGGCGGGATCGCTTACGACCCATGGCGAATTTATTACGTCCGCGGGTTTAGCCTTTTTCTTTATTTCATTCGTGGTTGGCAGGGGCTGCCATAAATCTGCAATTAGCGGAATCCGATCGTACCGTGTCGAGTCGATTGGACACGCGTACCGGAGGCATACGAGTTCCGAAGATCGCAGAGGTGCCTCCCTCGGGGTTCGTATACGTGGGTGTCCCATTAAGATTACCGATCTTCATGAGCATTCGTCGCGACAAGTGTCCCCGGCATTGGCCTGCCGAGCGACGCGACGTCTCCGCGGCGGCGGCGGCCATGAAAAAAAAAAAATCATAATTGCTACCCACCGACGAGATTAGATTGCGCGCCCTCAGGATTTACCGGTTCACGATCCTCCGCTTTAACCCTCGCGTATAATTATTTCGATAGAGTCCACGATCGCGGGCACGGAAGGTCCTTTGCTCTCCGAGGTTTATAAGGTTGATCGGGATCGTGTGCGAGATCGGGGTGATTCCGTTCGGGAGTCGCTCATAAACGAGATCCTTATCAATCCCCGAGTTATCGTAACGGCCTATTCGACCGTACACGTACAGCTACCGATCGTGATATCGGGCTAGATCTCGGTGACATCCACGAGTATAACAATGGTGACGAGTGTGTCTAGTTTCGGATCACGAAGCGCAATTGTAGTTTTGCGATAGGGCCGTAACTCAGTTACCGGTAACCGTGCCCTAGGCCCTGGGGGGACTTCTCGTGGACGAGTAACACCGACTTTTGACATTTCCCACGTCCGCTCTTTGGGAGCTCGTAATTTCGCCATATTTACGACGGTATACTCCCGAAATGTCACCCTCGTTAACTATAAAACGATCTCCGCGTCGTGAATGTTTTAATTCTGAATACGCTGTGTCCTCGGTAAGCACTTTAACGCGTCTCTGTCATAGAAATAAACTCGAAACAAGTGTTCGCTCTTTACCGCGTCTTTTCTCAGTTTCCCCCGATACGATTCTTTTTTTTTTCACCCATATACCGTACATACGTAGGTATACATACGTATGTACTTATAGGTCTCGGCTACGATAGAAAATAGAAACGATCGAGGCGTACCGTAATCGACGAGATACATCGGTAGACGGTGAACGGTAGAGAGAGAGAGAGAGAGAGAGAGATTCATGACTCGACCTGGCTCGAGATTTGCGAAGGTGGCAGGAGTCGCACCGTAAACTACTCATCATGGGTATCCCCGCGTGGGTCGTCGGGCCATTGTCATTATGAAAATGATGGCGTGGTCCGGAGTCAAAGAGTGGTAGTCGCGCAACAACACCTTGCCAAACACACGCGTCTTAGGAGGGTCCACCTAGCGAGCGACGACGAACGGACGACGCGGGGACGGTTCGTACAATCGCGAGAATTCCAAATTATCTATTTGAACCATCGATTAATGGGGGAACGAGAGTCGTTGCCTCGCCTTTACAGGTTATACCCGGGGCGCAAAGGATTTCGAGGTCGATCACGTCGAAATAATACGAGAGCGCTGCGGATACGATGGCTTCGGGCTCTCTCGATTTGCATACCGCGATCAAGGAGGCACGTGGGCCCCACGATGCCTGCCGAGACCTCGGTAATGAGTCGCGCTTATGCATACAACCAGTGACACCTTCTCTCGGAGAGGAGCGTGAATCATCGGTTGGCTGGGACAAGAGTTTCTCTATTCCATCGTCCCTCTCTCTCCCTCTCCGTGCCTTTCTCACTCTCCCTTTCTCTCTCTCTCTCTCTCTCTCTCTCTCTCTCTCTCTCTCTCTCTTCTACGACGCACAATGCACGTGCATCTCGCGGCGCCCCAGCCGTGCGGCAACTAGTTATTATAACGCTAAATTATAGGTATCCAACCTAAGTGACACGCAACGCCGCGCCGCGTTCGCTCGGTGCGTGCCGCTGCGATTTATTCGACGCGTACCCGCGCCGCGTTTTATCTCAGGGCGCCGAAGACAACAAGTGGGCAGGGAAGATTCACGCTCGGGGCGCTCGCGCGATAATTAATTAATGAGCACGCGCCGTGCCGATACGTATTAATATTGGCTCGGGGGAGTGGGTGGACGTTGAGCGTGTCAATTTTAAATCCGAATATTAATGCCGAACGGATTTTGAAGGAATTCGCGAGAGGGTGAAATGAAAGGGGGTTTCTTTTTCGTTTGTTTCCTAGTCTTCTCCTCATGAATTTGTACTCGAGAACCACTTACTCAGCATCCCCTTCCACATTCTTTTTCAGGTGATAATAGTTTTATTGAAATCTATTGTCACACGTCAATTTTACAATTAGAATTGATTTAACGCCTTAACACGAAACATCTTCAAGAGTCTCAATTCAGAATATCCTCGAATTCAAAACCGTCGACATGAATGAAAATCATGCGAAGGCTATTGCACTTAAAAAATGCATTCTTTGTTAAGAATTTAGAAAAAGCAAATTTTCTATTCTATCTATTTCTATCTATTGGCTAGTTTGGAGCATCGCTCGGTACGTATTGTCACGAGGTATGAGCGTGTATAATACGTAAACAAAGTTACCCTATACGCTCGACACTGTCAAAAGTCAGTCGTACGCCATCAGTAGACTGAGAATGTTTATGCAAAATACATTACATTTAACGGGCTGACAGGCGATAATAATGTATTATACGTATAATAATATACTATATGGGCAATATAACGTATTATGCGTATACTTCACGCATATTTATCGCATTTGTGTCACGAAATCCATTTAAAGTCAGTATAAAAATAATGCACTTTGCACAAACATCCGCAGTCTAGCCATCAGTCTCTTGATAATAAAACTCGCACTTTTCGAATCTGCCGAGCATTAAAATTCTATCGTCGAAATACACCTTTAAAACTTTGCTTGATAAAACTCTAAAGTCCAGTTTTTCTGCACAACCACCCGTCGCGCATAACACTCTGGGGTATTCTAATTCCTCGTTACGCGCAACGCGAAGATCCAACTTGCCGACGGATCTTTCCCGTCATCGCGGTATCATCTCCCGAACGAACCACCTGCCGTCGAATAATAACGATCTCGAAGAGAGAAGGTCGCCGATAGCCGCTATAGCGTCCGGGTAAGCGAGGTTATCCGTGGCATGGATCGGCCACGATCGGCCACCGGCGCGGCGCGGCTTTCTGAATTCCCCCGCGCGAGCAGCGATTCAGTAGAAAAGGAGAACAAACGAGTAGGAAAGTAGGGACATGTCACGGTGCAACGGCGACACCCACTCGCGATTCTTACGTTTCGCGCGACCGTGGCCCGGGTAAACCCGCGATAAATAATAATGTGCGCGCAATCAGATCGTCTGGTCGCGTCGCGCGTAAATCGCGGTGGCGCAATCTATTTGGCCCGTTCGTTGCGCGAGGGGGAACGGTCGGGAGGATTCATCGTTCGCAAAGTAATTAAAAATAATTCGTGAACGACTTACAAGGGGGAGGCAGGACATGGGAAATTGAGTTGGAGATGCGACTTATTGCACTGGTAGTATACTTTTTGAACGTTCATCCCTTAAAGTAAAAACTCTAGGTGGCCAATCAATTTCGAGAAAAAAGCGTTTAACCGTCTAACAGGCGAATTAAATTTTTTTTTAAATTGCGCAAAGATTATTAGACAACAAACTGATCGTATCGCTGGCGCGCGGGTAACAGGGGAAAATGCGCCTATATCAGTGGAAGGTAATGTCAATAACATAAGGCATGGCTTAAAATGACATGAAAGGCATGGTTAAATTTTTGCTGCTGCGTATTGTTTCAACATAATGACACATTAGAATAAAAGGTGCACGCAAAAGTTTAAACGCTTCTTTTCCTCGAAATTCATTGGCCGTTCAGAGTTTTTACTTTAAGGGATGAACATTCAAAAAGTATACTACTAGTACAATAAGTCTCATCCTCAACTCAATTTCCCACGTCCTGCCTCCCCATTGTTAGCAACGAACGAGCGAATGCTCGGCTTATTCGATGGAAAAAAGGGATCGGTGTGAAAACAAAACTAAAAGCGGATGTAGGAATTCCAGTAGCGACCTACGATCGATTCTCGATTACGTCGACGATGGTGTCGCTCGCGTGGCCGACTCGTCGAAATATATTCGCGATTGCACGGGGCTCGCACTACCGATGAATGAATGTGGCGCCAAGTGAATGGAGTGCGTCTGTTCGGCCGTGCCTACGCGCTTACAAACGCCATCCCCCGTATCCCTTTTCCGATCCCGATCCCGATCCCGATCTCGGGTTCTCGCATGGCTCGGTGTCGACCGTTTACTCGCGTGCGTAGGTACGTACTCGTGCGCGAGCAGATACATATACGCGACTACACGCAAGCGCGCGCCGCGGTGTTTATGGGTGATACGGTGACTAATTTGCACGCATTTTACCCCCGCGTCTTTGTTAGACTTGATCTCGGACCTCCGTCGAGGCGGTGAAACGACTCCTTTGCTCGTTCGTTTCTTCGCTGCGGTTTTCACGTTGCGATTGTGGGGGAACAAACGATTTATACGCAGCGTTTTTTTTTTTTTAAGCGCGGAAGAATTCGATTGTATCGGTTTCAAATGGCCGAAATCTGGGACGAAAGAATGTTCGAACCGTTGCGAGTCAATGAATGGATGAGAGTGGGGATAAAGACGTGATTACGAAAGAAAGTATCGATATTTTAATTGGTTCACTTGATACTCGTATCGAATACAAGACAAAAAATACTGAAATCATGGTATCGATACTAAAAATACTTTATCGAAAGAAAAGTACGAATACTTTATTAGTATCGTCAGTATCGCAACGTCCGCAGGTTTATACCAACCACCAACACACCACGTTTTTGCGTGCAGGTCCCGAACCTAACATTATAATTTATATTTTATACCCATATGGTTGACACAACCACGCAAGCACAATATTAACAAAATTGAAAAAATGTATCGATACCATTGTATCTGAACTAAAAATAGTTCTATCGAAAGAAAAGTATCGATACTTTATCTAAGAAGCAGTCAGTCAGTACCACTAGTCCTGACAGCGTCGAACTTGATTCCAAACCATCTTTGTACCAGTCAGCGCTTATTGCGTTATTATTTATTGATACCAAAGCCCATCGAGATCGAAACAATTGGAAAACGTGGAAACGTTTCTGCCAAAGTTGCACCCACCGCGCTTCGTTGCGTCGCGGTCCCTCGCAATCCACGTAACGTTATTAAATCCAATTCCTATGCCTCCTTGGTAAACGCCGCGTCGCGTCGGGCCGCCGGTGCGCCTATGTACGTACATGGTAACTCTTTAATCATGGCGATAGTAGATCGCTCTAAGCGACAGAAACGGACAGCGATATCGTGCCTGTGAAATGCCAACCGGTCGATATCTAAAGCCTAAGCGGTCGAGCAACTTTGATGTGACGTGTCCAAATTGATTCATGGCTCATTGTCACGCAAACCTCCAAACGATTGCGAGCTAATTATCTGAACGAAACCGCGTCTGAGCGTGTACGCTTGTACTCGAAATAAAACCTACTCACCTTTTTTGGGTGAGCGCTTTTCCACTCGCAGTATTATCCCACCTCGAAACTATTCTTTTAGGTAGCTCGGGTTTTAAGACGATTATTCGGACAACGGGGAACACGGCAATTATCGTGGAAAAACTTGCGAAGCTACTCGGTTTTCCGAAATAACTATTCGAGTCGAGAGAAACAAAGGTATCCCGGCGCTACCTGCTACCTGCTAGAAAAATAAGGCCCACGAATGGGGGTCCCGAGAAATCGACGAGACAGATACATATATCTACGTTTAACGATAGCCTGGGGGGCTGACCGACGATCTTATCGGGCGATGGACCGTGGCCGGATGACGGGCAGGAATTAGGCAATTACGCGCCTCTTAATTGCTAATTACTCAAGGGCGCAGCCGACCGGCGCTAATTACTTACTCGCGCTGACAATATATATATCGCGCGGTTCGAGCGCTATAATTGTCGAGTCGTCCGCGACGCGGCGACTCGGGACGATTGGATTTTATTGCGTTACCCCACCCGTTCCCTTCGTTTTCGATCGCTCCTACGAATTTGAGGGTACGAGAGGGGTGATGCGCTACGAGGAATTACGGGGAATTATCGAGAAACGTAATTCATCGATCGCGATCGAGGAAACGAGGGTCCCTATAATCTCCGTGATTACCGGTTTTTTGGAAGGTACGGCGGGTCAAGAAACTTTAGGAGACTGTGCCCGCGGGCCCCGTAACGTCCGTAACGCCCGTAAGGCACGTATGGAGGAATTCGACGGTCGGGACTTCCTACTCCGAAGCATCAATTGTGTCCATGATTATCAAAGTGGTCTAATGTAAGTATAAAAATAAAAAAATGAATTTTTCCGTTACTTTGCGTCACACTCTTTAACCCTTAGATGTTGAAGGTGTAACGTGTTCTAAACTAATAAATTTGATATGTAGCTGAATGGCAACACTACGTGTTTGAGAGTGTATTAAAAATGGAATTTTGTCTTCCTTTTTTTTTGTTTAAATATTTGGTGGCAAACACTTTTCTAGTTCCTAGAACCGTTTTTATAAAGAAAAAATAAATATGTTGCAGTTCTGCAACTATATGCATTTAAACGTAAAAACCAAATAGTGTGATAAAAATGAAACAGAGGAAAAAAATATTACAGACCACTTGTTATAATCATGGGCACAATTAAATCGTTTATTTCAGAAACCCCCAAAGTGTGCTTTCCCACTTCTCAAGATGATTAATAAAAAAAAATTGTTTCACGACACTAAAACGGTTTCTTTATAATCACAAATATTGCAAAAAGGACTGGACTATTCACTCTTTTAGATATCAGTGTCGTTTTAGCTCAATGTCTTACTGGGGAGGGTGAAAACAAAAAAGCACAAAGCACTCGACGTTATTTTTTTTTGCCATTTAGGGGGTTTCTGAAATAAGCGATTCAATTATCTTCGCCATCGTCGCTCTGAAAATAGTTCAACTCCCTTTCCAACAATTTTTCCTTCGCGTTACGATTCGGGATAGAGGCAACGATACGGGTTCAAAGAATCGCGTCGCGAGCCTTCGTCTTTCGAGGAGCCAGCTCACTTTCGAGTTAATAAACTAACGGAAGCCCAGGATAATTATGACAGGTTAAAGTCGTCGCGCTTGCGATTCGAGAAGGTCGGCTCGTTGGAAATTAAACTGCCCACGCGATATTGGCACGACCGCACTCTGAATTTAACCCCGTGACGTTTACGCGTGTACATTCCGAATTCGTACACCATCCATATATGTATGCCGCGTACGCGTGTATTCCATTAACGTGATCCGTGGCGTCAGGGTAAGGATTGCCGGTGTCCTCCGGGTGTGTACGCGCATCGGCCACTCTCGCAACGGTGTTATTTATGTGACGTTCCATTACAAACTCTTAATTGTTTGACTAATGTGCAGCTAATTGTAAGTGTGCCGCGGTGTGTCCGGTTCGAGGAATCCCGTTCGCATAATGAGCTATATCGTCGATTCTTTTGTTTCGCATCAGCGATTTCTCGTTTATCGCAAGTGCACAGTGTACATATATCTGTCTACGCGCATACGTCCGCATAGAGATGTATATTCATAATAATCGATAACCAACTGGCTACAGAAACGTTGGATTAGCTCCAAATGATTTTAAGCGGCGATAATTTAGTTTCAGGAATCCAACATCGCGGCGGTTTAACGAGGCGCGAAAATGGGGCGGGACTCTTACCAGATTTCCGAATAGAAAGGCGCGAGGATCGTAGAAGAACCGACGGGACCAATCATCCGTTTCCTCGTTATTTAAGAGCGATCGCTATCGTCAGGGGGGGGGGGGGGGATCCGAGCGAGCGAGCGAACTGACCAACGATTCCCCGTAGCGTCGAATCATTATCGGCGCTCGCGTAAAACGATGCGCCGTGTTTTCGCACCTGCCCGACAGTTATGCACGCTGGAAGCTCGATTAAATATTGACTTTACTTAGCTACGAGGGAAGAAAGAAGAGAGAGAGAGAGAGAGAGCCCGGAGGCACCTGCCAATTTCGGAAGATGACTCTTCGACCGGTTTCCCAAAGCTATTGTTTTTGCGACCTCGTCGACTCTCTCCGGCACGGGGCGCCCCGTGGTCTTCTCGGGTTATAGGTATAGATACTTGTACCTGTACGATATACCGTGCTTATCGATATAGGTATATATGCCCGGGTATATAATACATTATATATATATATATATATATATATATATATATATCAATAATGGAGCGTGGGTGCTCCGCCGTCCTCTCGGCCTCTATACTCTTCCATGACCTCTCCTCGTCTGCCTCTCGTGCGGAGCTAATAGACCATTGAATATGTTGATGGGACATACATACTCGTATACCCCGTCGATGGACCGTGTCACGTACCGAGAGCCTCGAATTAAATTGCAAAACTTGCCTCGGCGAAGTGGGCAGCGAAAATAATTGAAAGACTATTGGGGGGTGACTTGCAGCGAGAGTGGCGCGATAAACAACCCGACCCACATTAGAATTTCAAACACCCGCGGGGGATACGACCCGCCGGGGATACTCTCCATCCCTGTCTCTCTTATCACGGCGGTGTACGCGACATCATTTTTCGGACCGCGACGAACGAGTTTCGAATAGTCGGCAGCGTGCGCGCGTAACGATGCAGTTGTTTCGCTTCTCGCCCGCGTAGAGATCCTACGGATACAGGGGATTTATGTTTGGAGAGTTTTTCGTTGCGTAGCGTGCGAGAGACTCGTAACGTGTAAACGGTACGCGCGATTATCGTGACTTATCGTATGAGTTGAAGCGTTATACTTTTTGAGAAAATCGTAGGGACGATTTGAGGCGAGGAGAGTTTCTCGCGCGTAGCGTTCGAGGAATTGTGCCTTTCGAGAAACTCGAACCATCGAGAAAATTGGAACCTCGAACACCGCTCGAAAGCAAAAATCGGTTTAAACTGATTTGTGTGAGTCTGAGTCATTCGATATATTCGAGATATTCGAGAGGATATCGCATCCGAAGATTAGGAAATACTGTCTACACTAGAAGATTTCCTGGCTTAAATGTAGATCATGCACACCTCTGGATCTTCAGATAACCAAACTTTTTTTACTCTATCAACTGTATTTCGAGTCGCTGATCACGAAATAATTATAGAATTTCTATTCTACTGAAAATTATTTCACACGGAATCACACGTGTTTTCTTGCTTTAGAAATAGTTTGGAGGTCCGGAGATTCGGAGATTTGTTCCGATTTCCTGGGAGCAAAATCTCGCCAAACAATCACCGCACATACAAACAAACAAAGGGCAAATCTCGAATAACAAAGCTCGCATGCGATCTTCTCGTATATCTAAAACGAAAAATTCTTCAAGTCCACTCCACCCATTTCACAGGTACATACATACACACGTCGGCACATTCTGTCGAACCATCGGCGAAAGAAGATAATGCTTCCTCCCCCTCGCCTCGCCAGCCCTCTCGCGACAACTTGTCGCACAGGCATAATAACTGTCGCGCCGAATAATACGACGACGAGGATATCGCGTCGATCGTACGCGCGGTCCGGGTTCGGGTTTCCGGGTAGCGTGTCAGCCTTGACTCGCCGGGGGGACGATAAGACACGAAAACAGGAAGAGATCGAAGCACCGTTGACCCAGACCCGATTCCAGGACAACGGGGCTGACGCATAGCGAATACCTTTTAAACGCTACTCGTGTTCACCGCTCGACGTGACAAACGCGCTCCTCCCGCGTACGCGACGGTAAACGGTGAGCGCGTGTCGCGCCACCAACTTTGCGAGCACGCTGCCTTTAAAAAGAATGCGAGGGATACGGTCCAACGGTCCCGACGCTACGGCACAATATCGCTGGTTATTACATCGTCTCGTTATCTGTCGATCGTTGCATGGAAATAGGCGAGCGAGCGGTTCCAGAAGCTATAACGCGCTTTAAAATATGTGCGAGCGCGTCGGTGCGTTACTCGACCGGGTAATTCAGTCCCCGATGGAATTGAATTTCTAATAAACGCCCGGGCCGAGGTAGTGCGATTTATGCCGTTCTACGTACTCGCTCGCGTTGCACTTTTAAATTTCAATCTCATTGCTCTCTGCTCGGAAGAATTACCTCGCGGAGCGTTGAAACTTTTCGCCGAACGAGAGAATCGATTCGAGGGATATAAACGAAACTAAATTCTACGAGACGCGATCGTAAAATTGTTTTCCCGTCGGATCGTAAAGAGCGTAAAAAATGCTCGGATGGAAAAGTAAAACGCGGTCCGACACGGAACGTTCCTCGAACACGAGCGAGATTTCTAAACATTAGCGCGCCGCCGTCGTCGCGTTTCGTAAGACTCTCGGAATTAACCGTTCGCCGTCAAACGCATTATTTGACTCGCGATGCGACGGGACGCGTGCGGTTAAACGCTCAACCGCACCCGCCTCCGGTTCCAGCTGTCGATACTCGTCGCGGTTTCGGCACTCGGAATCGACGGATCCTCGCGAGTCGGTGCGTTTACACCGTCCGCGACACGTCTCTTCGCGCTTACGGCCGAGCATCGTCTCGGATTACCTTCGCGCGTGCTCCGACCCGCCAAAATAATTCGCGACACGCGCAGATTATCGTCGCCTTCTGGCAACGTCTCTCACCCTCACCACCGCCGCGGCGGGTTCTCCGCGCCAGCTAACTCAACCCGAAGGCATCCTCGTCGAGGTATTCGAGATTGGATCGAATGTCCACGACGAAGCATTCTCGGTACTCGCTACGGGTGTGCGATTCTCCGTGCTTTTATCTGGAGCTCCTCCTCCTACCCTCCTCCTCTCGCCGTCTTCCTCCGTTCGCATTTAAAATGTATTTATGCGGTGGTGTACCATGGACGTTCCATCTCTTCGCACGTATGTACGTACGTATGTAGGTACGAGAGGTCCGACAGGCTAGATCGTTATTATGGGATCGATTACAATGTACACTGTTCGAGAACACGTATCTCGATTGCCTCGGTACACACTTGTACCGCAATGCTTTTGCGCAATTATCTTTGGTGGGATTTATTAATTAAGAGGGCATCGGAGATGCGTTGTGTTCTGTATGTACTAGTAATAAACGTTACTAGTACAAAACATGCCTTTTTTTACGTTCACGTTCGCGTACGGTTCGTAACAGTACTTAGCTCGATACTCTCGTGTATTTTCGATTTGTCACGATTTTATTAAAATCTCTCATTTAGTTATTCTCCGTTTCTCGCAAAGGTGCGAAGAGACGCATTAACGGCGAATTAAAGGGAAAACCATCGAAAATTATGTTAAATCGTTTTTATACGTCGCGCAGCGAAGCTTGTCCGCAGTTCGCGCACCGTCGAGACGTTGACGATAACGCGACGTGGAGGACACCGTGAAATCGAGAAGGGATCGCCCGGTCACGTAGCATACATATACGCGTATCAAGAGATTAAATTCCTCTCGGATCCGCAGCGTTAATGCCGGATCCCTTCCGCCCCCGTCCCGCCGTCGCCAAGCGTCGCGTCCCGTTGTCTACGGAGGATCGTCCTCGTATCGTAGTAGCATTTTTCATCTCTGACTAATGCCTACGTAGCGATCGGGATAAAGTCTTGCTTATCAACAATGACGCGCGGTACACCGGTTGACGGTCGGCCGAGGTGATTAATTCGACGCCGATGCAGGTACTTTAACTCTTAAATGCACGGATTAACAAGGAACAACGTCTACTAAACTAATAAATTTGGTGCGTTGGTAATAGGCAACACTATGCATTTAAGGGTTAATTAAAAGTGGAATTTCTTTCTTCCTTTTTGTTTATGTTTTTGGTGGAAAACACTTCTCCGGTTTCTAGAACCATTTTTATAAACGACAAACAAATATGTTGCAGTTCTGCAAACATCAAGAGATAAGGTCTTGTATCGGGCCAAGTAAGTACAATTTTATGCATTTCAGGATTAAATCATTTCGGAGTCGGTAGAAATCATCGATTGGTGCCGAAGGTAATCGAGAGAAATTTCATTTCCCTCACCTCCAAATCGCCTTCCTTTTAATTTCGAACGATCGGGGCGAAAAAAAATTCTCTCGATCGCGCTCGCAGCCACATATCGCAAAGTATCTATGTGGAAACAGGTAGCCTCTCGATCCTTTCACGCATTACGCGCTCATTCTCCGGATTGGAAGAGCGGTGAGATTAAAGTTAACCGGACAATCCTTTGGGCAAGGCTCGAGTCGGTGCTAATCAGCGTCTCTTCAGCGTTGGCGGGATAGGCATACCTGCTGCCGTGGTATTTCGTGATCGTGACGAGGACATTTTTTTCGTTATTCTGGTCACTGGCACCTGCCACGTTCGAACCTCGGAAAGAAATCTCGTGTACGCGATCGAGACCGAAAAAAAATCGATGCCGAGCACAATGCCATCGTGAATCGACGGATCGATCCTCGATTGTGCCTGAAAAGAGGGAGGAGCAGGGAGGGCGGGAGGGGGGCGGGAGAGGGGGGAGGAGGGGGGGGTGACAGGGAGGACAGGGACGACAGGATGGAGGGGGGGCGAGGAGGATCGGTGCGCGTGGGCGCGGGCTTTTGTAACGGTAAATTGCGGCACGAAAAGGTGGTAAAAAGAGGACGTATGGTGCCAGGAAAGAAAGGACGGGGTGGTGGAGGAGGCGCTGATTTGAATATCGACGTTGAAGAACAGTGAAGGATCACGAGGCGTGGGCAACCTCTCTCGGGTATATGGCTGCACCTTACGATCTGTCTTCCTTCCCCCACTCCTTCTCCTTGTCCCCCCCCCCCGCGTCGCCTCTACGAGATTTAATGCAGTCACCGCGCACACACATGCGCGCACACGAGCTTTCGTAACGGTAAATCGCGGCGCTGGAAAACGATACGCGCAGAATGTCCACGGATAAGAAAAACAACACAAAAAAAAAAAGAAGAAGAAGAGGAAAAAGAGTGTAAGCAGATAAGCGAGTATACCTACGAGGCGTAATTTGCGACAAAGGAACACGAACGATATTGAATCGACAACGCAAACGGCTTTCTACGAGTCTATAAACGACGAGTTTCCATTAAAACGTCCGTGGCGAATTTATTCGTCGATCTATGTGGGCGAGATTCTGCTATTACGTTCAGGAGAGGGTAAAAAGGAAAAACGTGGGAAATCTCGCTTCCGATAAGATCCACGAGTGAAACGCGAGTCGGGGAATAATCGCGCGTATATTTGCCGGCATCCCGTCGTCGCGCGTCACCCGTGGATCGTCCGTCGCACCTGTACGTGGACCCCGGAGAGACGGAAGACTTCCGGCGATACTGGCAAACGATGGCGAGCGCGACTCTCGTCGTCGCGGCCGTTAAACGCCACGCAAATCCATTCACTCCGCGTGGCGCAAGGGTTCATTCAAGCTCGGTACGCCGAGTCGCCCACGTGTTGTTATTTGCATAGATCCGCGCCATATGAACGCGGCACCCATACCTACGCGCGCGCGCGCGCACACAGTACATTTACGCATACGCGAGCGGCGTACATACCGAGAGAGGAGTTTACATCGGAGCCGTTCGATCGGACGACACACGAGGAGGCGAAAAGCCGAGCCTCGCGGATATTTACATATTTACATACTAGATTCGCTATCGGCAACGCGCTATACGATCGCGGATAGAGAGAATTCTCTCTCCCTCTCTCTCTCTCTCTTTCTCTCTCCCACCCCCCCCTGGTTATGTTGGCGAGCACAAAACCAATTCCTTCCCGCGAGTGAATCCCGCGGCTCTCACCAGCCTGAATAGCTCGTTTAGATGGCAATGGAAAAGTAAGGATTATGTCATACCCGAGAGACATTCTCAGGCGTACGAGTATGTACCGTGATTCAAAATTCTTATTCGTGACATTAAGCATCGACGTACCTGTCTGCCGCGAGACGCAGATTCACAGCGCACATCGACGGTTAAGTTACAAAGCATCGAATACTCGAGAGGGAGAATCGAGTTAATTTTCTCTCGCGAATAAATGTCTCTTTTCTTATTTTTCTTCCCTCGCTCAGCTTCTCGATAAGGAATATAAATAAATCGCGACGCGGGACGCGTGGCGTGGCGTGGCGAGGTGAGGCGCGAGGCGAGGATATTTACGAGTTGACACATTCCTGTACCCTCGCTACTACTCCGTGACCCGCGAGAGTTGGGAGGAGCGAGCGTTGCAGCATTGACCGCTGATTGGACGCCGGGGTGCAGCGGAGCCGGTAGACAGCGAGATAATTATCCCGGTGCGATAAATTAGCCCGGTGTGTCACCCCATCGCGCGAAACCTGTCCCCGGACGGGTGTTCGGTCTGCGGGATTTCGCGCCGACCAATCGAGGCGCACCAATGGCTTTAACCGGTCGAGCCGAACTCGAGATACGTCCGCCGATCTGAACTTTATCGATTTATAACGTCGCGTCGCGTCGTTGCGTCGTCGGGCCGGACTACCGAGCGAACCGCGCGTGCCCCTGCGAAGCTGCGGGACGGGAAACGAGGTATCGTGGTACGACTCGATAGATTACTCGATTCCCGCGAGCATCTCCGGTTGGATTTCAATTCGAATGGATTTTAAGAGCGAGGGACGGGGTTTTAATCGAGTCGAACGAGAATCTATCTTCGGTGTATCTCGTGTCTCGTGGACGTGTGTACGCGTATACGAGTGTACTCGTATCTAGCGTTATACTTACATTTGGCTCTTTATTTTTATACGAATTTGAAGTTACACGGTTCAGAAGAGTCTTTCTTTTTTGACATATTTATTATAATTATATACGTGATCATGAGCGGTTTTAGTACAGGTTACAGTCTTTGGTACCAATGTGTCCAATAAATTCACGTTTTTACCATAATTCGAAAATTAAGCAGCTCTACGCTCTATTACTACACTGCTATAGTGTAGTAATAGTCTGAGGAATTCCAGTAATCTTTTTTTACACAAATTTCTGAGGAACGTATCTACCGTGTGTCACGTCTCAGGCTGTGACGATATAATCTTTGATTTAACCAATATGCTCTTTATTATTATTACTATTATTACGCACAATATGCTAATCGCTCGGATACAAACCAGCGTTCTTCATGGACTGGCTTAACTCCCGTATCCCCCACTCGGGCGACACACCGAATCCCATGATACAAACACATACAATAAAGCCGTCCGTGTATGAACGCAGCTAATACACCACTCCGTGTAAAAAAAGAGTTGTACGTAAAGCGCGTGCCATTGCCAGGTGCCTAACATCGACAGTCGACGTTGCTTCGACGTCAGAACCATAACCCCCGAGAACTTTTAACAGACCGACAGACACGTCGGCGTCGCGTCGTCTGTACATACCTTCGACGTTATCGTATATTTCAATTATCTTTCCGGTTACTTGATATAACTCGTAAAATTCCTCGACCGTCGCGGAACAAAATATTCATGCTCCCAACTCCCAACCTTAAATGCATACTTGTACCGTTCTTCAGGAATGCTGGCGCGACGATTTTCCAACGATCCAAAAAATCAGGCCATCCTTTGTCGAGTAGTGCACGAGAAAGACGAGCCAATGCAGCGCGTAACGATTTCTCCTCCCATAACTGTCGATATCCTGGGTTCGGAGACCCAGGAAGTTCGTCCCATCTGGGGATTTATTAATATTATCTCTCCCCTGCTCCCTCACCCCACTCACCCACGACTACTTAAAATTTGACCGAGTTTTGAGATAGAGGGCCGGAATAAAATGACGGGATCTCCTCGCGGGCCGGATGCATCTCCTAGCGGGACTCTTTTGCGGATGACGAGGAGTTTCCGGTTGTGGAGCGAACGGTAAAAATAGGTCGGAATCTGAATCGGAAGGATAGAGAGATAAATAATGCAAGGACCAGGGGAATGTTTTTCGGAAATCTATCGTCGATCTATCCGCGCGTAATCTCGTTGATCGCAATCGAACATAAAATTTCGATTCGCAACGTTGAGTCAAACATCTCCCGCGTGTCCTTATAAAATTGTTTTATTCTTCGACGTGGTTTACCTAAGTTTAATTGCACGGCAGAATAAACAAAACTGCTGTGGCTAATAATTTGTTTCTCTAATACTATTAAGCGAAGCGCGCTAGTAATATCAAGAGACAAGGTCTTGTCTCGGGCCAAGTACAAGTACGCGAAACTAGACCTTGTATCTTTTCCGGAAAGAACGAACAGGAGTTTTCGAGGTGGTCAAACTGTATCAAACAATCAATTTAAAAAAAAGTGTGATAGCCATCGGAACGACCGCGCCGAGACGAGTAATTTGAGTACGATTCGATCAAAATTGTTCCATCCAATCGCGAGATATAAGATCTCAAAAATGCCAGTTTTTAATTTCTCACGTACAAAGAGGGGACGAATCTCGTGTACTATGTACGCACTAGGCGAGTGCAATCTCTACCCCCGCATGACCCGCTTATCGTATTATTCCCTTATCGTCGCTGCCAACCGTCGTACATTTAATGGAGACACAGCCGCCTGGTAATATCAGATGCGGTAACAACGCGAATATAAATACCGCGCGCAACTAAAATCGAGCGGCGCGCTGTCACCGGGTCATTGTGTTGCGTCGAGCGTACCGGCCGATAAGCACAAGAGTTTTCTTTGTGCGCCAGAAAACAGGTACGGGGCGGCGCCATGCCACGGAATTGATCGATCATTCGCCATCTCGGGTACGAGTTCGCTGCCCGCTCTGCGCACGAGTTGCAGTCACAAATGCATCGAGAACGCGTATCTGGCGACACGGTGCGTATCGCGCGGCGGTCCAACGTTGATCGTTATGATCGTTCCCGCTCCATTTGGTAAACCTACCTATTATACGTGTGCGTATGTAGTACATGGGTGAGGCACTTGATCGGTACTATTTTTGAAAATCGGCAAAAATAAACGAATGAATTAATTAATCTGTTTTTTTTTTCAGTAAATATTAGGTGAACCGGAAAGTAACGTCGTTCCCTTGCATTAAATTCAAAGAAATAAATCTCAAAAACCGATTGACTTATCGAACCGGTATTGAAAATTTCCACGCTAGATGGCAAAAGGTTGTTGATAACGAGGCTGATTATATCGTTGATTGAAAATAAAAGCTGCTAGAAGTGTATTAGTTTGAATCAAACGACATTACTTTCCAGTCCACCCAATATAATGTACACGAGTGGAAATGAAAAGTGTACTCGAGTGATATTAATTTTCTGACGACAGTGTCAGTCCAAATGGCGTCCCTACGTTTCCGCGGGCATCGTTAACGAGGCGCCGCGAAAGCCGTATCGATCTCCCACTCGTTACGACTATCGCGATACCGGCGGTGTTGCACGAATCGAGAGCGTATCGGTACGGGAGCGTGGTTTAAAACGCACGTAGCCAGGTAACGCGCGTGTCTTGGAGCAATTGTTGCTGCTTTGAACGGTCCACTTAACCGTAACCCAACTACCTATATCGGCGTCGGAGATACCAGTATACGATACCGTCTCGCGCGCATTGCTATACGCGATTTAATTATCCCGCCGGGTTGTCAACGTGGCACGAAAAAGGTCACCGTTCCTGTCGCTATTCCAT
Organism: Pemphredon lugubris; assembly: GCA_933228935.1. Taxonomy (NCBI): domain Eukaryota; kingdom Metazoa; phylum Arthropoda; class Insecta; order Hymenoptera; family Crabronidae; genus Pemphredon; species Pemphredon lugubris. The sequence goes on from OW121815.1 coordinate 66,649,887, forward strand.
TTTTCCTGCCTTTCTTTGCGTCTCGCGAAAAGGCACCAATACCACACGATCGCGTTCAGCGGTTCTGCGCCGACTTTACTGTAACGTTCCGTCGGAAATTCGAAACAACGGGGATCGGAAAGATGGTGGCTACAAGATGGTTGCTTCCCTCCTCCTATCGCAGCTCCGTGTTTTATCTTTTATCCCTCGGTTCGATGTATCGCGAAATACCGCCCACACGAATTATTGTTGAAAGAATTGAAGAATTTAGCAGGTTGCACTGTGTACAAATTGTAGTACAGTGGCATAATTCTTTGAAACTCGCGGTTTGCCTAGTCCCACAATACATGTATTGTCGAGCTCGTTGCTTCTGTGTGTGTGTGTGTTCTGCCTGCCCTTCGACAGTATGTCTGTCAACATAAGTAAGCAACGGTTATACCATTGCGGTGTTCAGTTCGCCCCGTGCTCTATTACATGTAACTCGTTATATTAAATACAGATTTCTTTTCTTTTTGTGCCGTTGAAAGGGTACCGAATCATTTTTAACCCAACAATTACCCATTCTCGAAATTCTTTCATTCGAACGTAATATCGCGAGGGTTAGCGTTGAATCTTTTTTTTTTTCTATCCCTCGCGGAAGATCCTACGCTCCGTCGAATATCTCCCGAGGGCGATTTCGCTCGGAATCAATCGGTTCTCCCCTTATCCGACGGGGGTCATCGGTCCCCGCGAAACCGTCGGCCATCGTTAATTCACGATTTACGCAATCCGCTTTCGTAACGGTGCCCCGTACATCTGCCACCCACACGCCTTGGGACAGAAATTATCCTAATGACGGTCGAGGGCTGTTTATAACACCGTAAATTGATTCCAGTACCTTGTGGTTTCGGACCGCTTACACCTTCGAGCAGTCAATCACTCCCCCCCGACCTCCCTTCAACGTTTCGCCTCCCTTTCTCGCGCCGCTCGGGAGATCGAGCGACTACGCTTTTAACCCCCCCCCCCCCCCTCCCACCACCAAGTTTGTGCCTCCTTGGCTCGCGAACTTCGGATACTATAACCGTCGAAATCAACCGCGGTCTCGAGTCATCGAAGTCTCTGTTATCACTGCTTATCGCTCATATGGGATAACGAATCGCTCGGGGATCATCGGGATACGATAAGTTCAACGAGAAATTGTTTAACTCTTTGCGGTTAGGTGAATTAAAATCTGTCCCACCTTTTGTTTTTCTCCAGTTGCATAGTGAGACATATGCTGAGTCCGAATAAGGCATGAAAATCACTTGGATCACTTTCATTCAAAACATTAGTTGCATGGTGGGATTATGTATGCTCTACTCTGTAATAAATGTTTTACCGAATTATTTTGTAATTCTTTGTTTTATCATGATGAGTAACATTTCCTATCAAATAATTCAAAGAAACCGTGTTTTCCATTGCTCTATATTTTTTTTTTAAATTCTGTGCAACTGAGATTTTTATTTTTTTTAACATTGCGTGCCTCATAGAGTTAAACGGTGTTTGCGTTACTCGAAGGGCTGGACGTTACGTCTCAATCGGTGCGATACGGTCACCTAGCGTTTCTTACTCTCCCCCCCCCCCCCCCTCTCTCACTCTTTCTCCCCTTATTCCCTCGGTCCTCAACGTTTTCTTCAACTTTGTAATAATTATACCCGTGCCAGTCGCGGCACGGCGATGTCGTGAGCGGCACGTACAAAGAGCCCTCGCGGCCGACACGTAAGAAATGCCTCTCATTATGGCGAACCACCGACTCCGTTCCCTTGCATTAAAAAGGACGCGTGCACGTGTTCGTAATTAACTTATTACTAGCGCAACGAGTCGCTAAACTTTCGAATTACCGTCGAATTAGCATCGCCGCGACGCGTCGGTAGGGGTAGGCCTGCCATCTTTCCGTGTTTCCTCGGATTTGTTCCGGTTTGGAGGACGTCCGGTCGGGATTTTCTGTTCAGTCCATATTTAAAAACTTTAAAAACAAATTGTATAAAAATGGTATTCTGGTATAGCGTACCGTGGAACGGTGTTTACGTGTAATATAACCTAATAATAATAAGGTCCCTGTCTCGCACTTTCTTCTATCGTCGACCGAAGGACAAAATTTGAAATTTGGTTAAATCTAGATCATGCACATCAGTGGATCTTCGGATCTCCAAACTTTATTTTACTCTATCAAGTGTATTTCGGGTCGCTGATGGAGAAATAATTATAGAATTTCTATTCTACTGAAAATTATTTCACGAGGAATCACATGTGTTCGCTTGCTTTAGAAATAGTTTGGAGATCCGGAGATTCGGAGATGTGCATGACCTAGATTTGTTCCTTGAAATGATTCAATTAGAAGTGAGTTTAATTCACGCTCGAAAATCTGGGGTTTTCGATCACCTTGTCCCAGATTAAATAATTCTACAGATCAGCTGAACAACGTCAAAAGACAGTAACCAACATTCTTATAAAAATTAAATTTCTTGCATAGTCCTTAATACTAAAACACTGAATCATTTTCATGCAAAATTATAAAAAAACACACATACCATACAGCTGAGATGACAACTCCAGGTAAGGACGATAGGCTTCCCATCTTCGCAGCTTACATACAAACAAAAGTACGCTCAAACTCCATCGTCGAGCTTCCTTTCGCACAGCGAACAAAAGCCCACCGACCATCGAGATCATCAATTCGATCTCGAGCGAACAAAATGACAAATATTCCCGTCTAGACGCCCCGAGACGCTTTCGGCGTGCGACGCTCCTCTACGCACGGCTACGAGAGACTTCCTTTCACGCGCTAACCCACCGTCAATACTCTCCGTCACAGTTTCTGGTAGTCGAAATCACGGCTCGCAGTGATTTCGCACGCTCGACTGGACTTCCGTGGCGGTCTTATCGTTGGTCGATTAGCGATGTGGTAAACGCCGTTAAGCCGGCAGGAATCTCACGTTTCATCCGGCTTCACGGTGTGCGTCCATTATGAGCGTGTAGTTACGCGAGTGGATACGAGTGGTCCACCTGTCCGGCGCCCGGGATCGAATAATAAATCACGCGGTTTTTAAAGAACGTCGACGGCGCGCATAGATAGACGTGTGTAAGCTTCGTTGAGGAAGGTGGATGGTAAATGGGAGTGGGAGAGAAAGAACTACTCTCTCTCTCTCTCTCTCTCTCTCTCTGTCTCTCTCATTCTCACGGGGACTCTTTTGCGAGACGATGATCACACGGCCGATTCACGGCGTGTGTATTCAACGGTGATCATTAACCGACTATTATACGGTGCTCTCACGAGTGCCGACGAGACGACTATTTTTTGTTTTCTTCTTCTTCTTTTTTTTCCAAACAGTCACTATACGCGCGCAGGTATACGCGTGTATCAGGTATATGCATATAAGACCGCCTCTTTCCCGCGGCTGATCGCGAGGCACGGAGGAAGCGAGGCGGAGAGATCTTTCAGGGCATTCAGGCAACGCGTTACACTTGTTGGCCTCGCATTGTCCAGGATCGCACGCCGCGTTACCGCGTCCATTATTCATCCTAAGGGGTTGTCTACCCGGATATATATCGCGGTCCGTCCTCTTGGCGTTCGTCCGACTAGTCTCTCCCTCTCCCTCCCTTTCTCTCTCTCTCTCTCTCTCTCTCGTGTATCTCCTTTGGCTTGAGAAACAATTAACGGGCAGCGCGAAACTGGAGCGTCAACTCGCTCGCGCGTATGTACACACACACGCGATGGCTGTTCACGAGGTGTCACGCGATTAGGCAGATCGAATAGAATCGATTCTCAATTCGACTCGGGATTCGCGAATACCAACCATGATACGCGAGCTCGTCCGGCGGGGACTTAGAGCGTGCGTGGGGTAATGACAGGGTGTTGGGAGCTGCCAAGGTCGTACGTATAAATATCCTGGCCGGTGAGGAGGTAATGATTCCGGGCGCGTGTAGGCCCGGCCATAAATTCTGGGCCCATTTACGGGACAGATGCGCCGGGAGAACTCGAGCGCGGCCTCGCGCCCGACAACCCTTTTCGAATCTGGGCCCCGATGCGAGCCACGACGTATCCGAGACCGATAATTATTAGCCTTTCCGTTAGCAACAGAGGGGGTGATGAGTAATCACGCACGGTTTTATTCTGTGATCATCGCATTGGAGGCGTGTATGATTTTTCTTTCCATTTTCAGTTTCTCAGTTTTCACTTGTAGCCAGAGAATAGTTTGTTACGAATAAAAATAAGAAGGTTCGGGCCGGAAGGTTGATAACTATACTTCGAAACTGTAAACGCTTTCTTACGCTTTGCGTTCTAATTTCTAATACTCGCGCCGATTCCTCGAGAGGAAATCCCAAAAGGCTGAATAGTTTAAGACGGTGAGAAAAAGAAATACAAGCATACCGATTACAGACTGTCGCGTAAAAACAACAACAACGACGAATAAACGTAATTATGGTAAGGTGTAATTAGATAAATGCAGAGGGGGAAGAAAATAACAACAATTTTTAAGCGAAAGGCTCGACGGAGAATTGGTCGCCGATGCACCTGCGCGAGTCCCACGCAAAATCGACAACGAGGAGAGTCACCGCGGAAAAATCTCACTGCGAGCGCACGTGCATAACCGGCGAAAGGGAAAACGCAGGCGTAACGATCCCACAGTTTTAATTACGCCAACGTTGGACCGGAACGATTCCCGCTGCGGTTCGACAGGAGAGTATCGTGAATATTTCCAATTATTCGCCGCTTAATTAAATATCATTCCTAATGATGCACGTGTCGCAGCTGGGAAACTAATGGACTGCTCACGGTACGCTGGTAATGAAGACGTGGGTCGAGCGGACGAAGGTGTTGCGCTTATTAATGATGCCAGCCGTCCGTTTTCATTTTTTTTTTTATCGCAGTTCCATCGCGGGGAACTCATTCTTTCGATGGACAAAAAAAAAAGGAAACCGAGCGATCCAGTGAGTTTGCATAAATAGTTGTTCGTCGGTACGTTTAGGTTTGAACGTGTCTCCCGCCGTGTAGATATATCGACGAAGGAAGGAATATACAGGTGTACGCGTACCTACGTACTTGCGTGCGGTACATAGGGAAGTTAGGTGGCCCCGAATACTTGAATGAAGTACAGAAAAGATGTATAATCATAACTGACTTAAATTTATTTTTCTGCGCTTATAAAATTTGCACCTTCTTTAACTTTATTGCCAACAACCGGATACCCGGGTACCCATCACATTATTTTCATTGATTTATGTATACATATATTATTGAATTTTCATTTAAATGTGCAAGATATAGATGTTTGTAAATTTGTCCAAGGTGTATTTGTTTCATTTATTATAGGATATTATTGTAGACGATTTTTACAATCTGGTACAAAATTAAAATGGGTACCCGGGTCTCGGTTGTTGTCGGTTGGGTTAATAATTATGATAAATCGATATAAAATTCTATCGGTCGTTTGAGCAGTAGCGACACAAAAACTATTTTCAAACTTCTGGCTGGAGCTACCCGATCACTTAGATTCATTATTACTATCGTGAAATATACGTAATAAATCCGGAATTCAAGTTGGAACCTTTGTTCTTGCTCGGCGCTTATGCCGTTATCAAATTGTATTTGTTTACACGCTTGTTAGGTTTGCTAAGTTTTTAATTTTCTTACCTTAATTGCTTATTAAATCGAGCGTCCGTGACTAATCGAACATCCCCCTACGTACACACACACACACGCGTACACACGAGAGCAGCGCTCCTCGTTCGGTTTTTATTTAATTACGTCACCGACTCACGATTTCCTCTCCCAATGTGGGTGACTTCCTCTTACGAAATAAACGTCCCACGTACCATTTATTCGCGGCATGCATTTAAGAGAGCGACATTTAATCTGCCCTCCGATGGGATCAACCGACTACGTGCATTGCATAATAATGCAGGTGACATCGCGCGATGCCCTCGTGACTCTCGGAGCGTGCCTGCGTTTAGCATGTACGCGTATTTCTTCCCGTAGCGTGCGTGTATGCCACGACGCGGTGCGGCGCGGCGCGTCATTACCATGCTCGAGAAGGGACCTCACACTCGGCGCTATATCGCTATGTCGCGCGCCTATCCGCGTGGGTTCAAAACTATCCCCGTGCAATGTCGCATAATACATACTCGACGAGTGTCTCGTTTCGAAAGAGCCGCCTTCCTTCCGCTTCGTCAATTATCTATCGTTGTCGGGATTAGCGCCAAGCAGACACGGTCCACGGTTCGTTGTAAACTTGGAATCCATTCTACTATTAGGCATTGTTCGCGCGTTTGTTGAACACGGCTTCGGTTCTGTAAAAGGAGTTCGGTTGGACACCGTCGTGATTATCATTAACCCTACTGTCAACAAGCGGGTTCCTATTTTAATTTTATGCAAGGTTGTCAAAATCGCCTACGATAATATACTATAATAAATAAATAAAACAAACATACCTTGGACAGATTTACAAACTTCTATATCGTTCACATTGAAATGGAAATTCAATGATATACAGGGTGTTTATTTTAAAACTTTCCAGTCGAATATCTCGAAAAGTATGAAAGATATTAAATAAGTGTAAAACACGTGTTTAAAGATTTCGAGGGAGAAAGAGGGGTGCAGTATCAGTTTTTTATTTCAACTTCGAAATCTTTGGTTACGTGTTTTACACTTTTATAATATCATTCATATTTTTCGAGATATTCGACTGGAAAGTTTTTAAATGAACACCCTGTATACATAAATCAAAATAATGTGGTGGGTACCCGGGTACCCGGTTGTCGACAATAGGGTTAATCACCATTTCTTTATTAACTGCAGGACCGGTCACAGCTACCTTTCTCCGACGAACGTCTAAATTGATCTAATCTCGCAATATGGACCTGCTAACGACGATAATGATGTGGTCCTCAATATTTCGGTACCGCGCACACGCATAATATCGCCGAATACAAAGCCGCGAATATACCTCGAAATACAAATGCCGTGGCGGCTACTTAAGTACGAAACACGCACTGAAATCGATTTCTCGAAAGAACCTCGACTCGGCAAAGCGAATATCGCGTCGTATCGCACCACGTTTTCCTATTAATTATGCGAGGTCGTTTCCACCGATCAAACTATCAATCGTTTTACAAATTTCTTTCCTAACTGCATTCCCAAGCGGCGCGCACCGCTCGGGTCGCAGGTGTGATCGAGAAAGTCATCGATCGGATCGATTGGCATCTCGTGGAAAAGTTCAATTCTCTGGCGCCACGTAACGTGGCGATCGTGAGTGGGTGTAAACGATATACGCACGTTTCACGCACCGATCTCTCGTTTCTCCACGTTTCTCTTGCACTCGCTTAGACACGCGTCTAGGCGAAAGAGACACACGGCGCGTACGCACACGCCGAGAAACCGATAGTCGGGTGAGCTGGGTCACGCGAGTCCTGCCCGCTTTGTAAAAGGTAACTCGCGAACGATGATATATGTCTGCCGCGTCGGACTGGGCACGGGAAACGCCTTTTAAAACAATACCGCCGCGACGCCGCGTCTCAATGAGCTCTTTGCGGCAAAATTGCGTGGGCGGTATGCTCGGATCTGCCCAATCGTTTATCGCTAATGTCGACTTCATTCCCATCCGTCGCCCGCGGTCGCGATCGTACCATTTCCAGTAACGTCGAACGAGACATTTCCAAAGAACGCTTGACCTTTTGAACGAGACTCATTGTCTGGGAAGCGATACGCCCCGTATCGCACGCGTGTATCTCTGCGAACCCCGGAGTCCGTAACCTTGGCGCGTTATGGACTCACGATTAGTAGCCGGAGCGGTAACGAGAGCACGTTAGAGGCAACGTAGCGTTTGCCGCGCATAGGCGGAAATTCTCCATGCTTTCACCGCGGATCGAGAGAATTTATTTCATCGTGCCTTCCGTAGTAACGACTTCTCGTCGCGTGGCATTATTCTTTGTACGAACGCGGATATTACTGTTGGTGGGTAGATTATGCGATGAAGCACACGCGTGAATTTTATATTTAGTTTTTAACGTCATTAAAACGCTCTGAAGACACTTCTTTAATCCTGTTTTAATTAACAAAAGAATGAGCCGTGCAAAGCTTTAGCTCATATCGGACAACTTTTAGGAGCAAACGCAAAGGCAAGCACTTTAAAGTTGAAACATATAAGTTTATCTGATAATAATAATAATAATAGTATGATGAATGAAAATAAGGAAAAATCGCATAACAGAATTCACACGATAAACATTTGGTAAATTCTCATATCAGGAGACAAGGTCTTGTTTTCGGTCAGGTACAAGTACGCGAGAACTAGACCTTGTATCTTTTAATTAATAATAAGCAATAACAAATCACATGCTACCAGGGAAAAAATCGCATTCTAATAAAATTGACGAAAACTGAATGAAATAATTTATCTGAAAAAATAACTTTCCGCGCGATAATATCAGAACTCCACTGTCGACGAGGGTCGTTCTATAGTTATCCGATTGAGCTAAAATTTTGCACAGATCGTTTTTCCGTCGATTGAAACAATGGGGTGGGAGCTAAACAATTACAAAGTTGACAAATAAGGGCCACCCCAGTATTTGCGGCCCCTGCAAGTCGGCGCCGATGGCAAAGGTTGTGTAGCTTTGCACGAGGCACGGTAGAGTCCGGTTATCGGCGCTATCGGGCAATGATAGATGGCGGGCGCGGTGGCGCGATAAATCACCTGGATCGCGAAGCGACGAGGATCTACGGACGATCGATCCATTCCGCGGGTGAGCTCTCTTCGGCTGTCGATCAGCGCGACGGCGGCGGCGGCGGCGCGGCCGTAGCGGTGGCCGCCATGCCACCGACGCCACGGCCATAAACGATAACGATCGACGACCAAAGTATTAATTATTATTTGCTGCTCGCTCCTTTCAATTTGTTTCGCAAAGGGACGCGTGGGTACCGCGTTTCACTTTGCGGCGCGAAAGTGACGAAACCCCCGTCCCGCCCCGCCCCCCGCTAGAAACGATTTCACTCGTAGGAGATAAATCATCGGCGAATCCGCTGGTATACTTGCTAGCGCGAAATTGAGGTGGTAACGGAGTCGATACCGGCCCTCTCGTAACGTCGGCGTTCAACGCTGCGCGCAACAGGTGTCGAAGAAACGGTAGGTTTACTTTTCTCAAATAAGAAAAAACAAATTCGTTTGTCGCATCCGATAAGTATAGGATACGTCGCGATCGAGGATCGATTTGCGCATTATACCTGCGCTCGTACTATATATTTCCTTTTAACACTATGTTTACGAGATGCGTCATTTTGATGACGCATTCGCATTTCATGAGAAAAATGACAGAAACCGTAAAAATTTTTCTTCTGCCACTTGTACTGACTTTTATCCATTCAACGAGATAAATATATACCAAAACTCATTTTCTTTAAGGCTTTCTAATTTTGAAATTCTCTATGCGATTAAATCGATGTAATGTGTAAAGCAGTGTTAATCTCACTTAACGCCGTATACATACGTCGAATACATTTATTTCGATTCCACGAGGTCAGGAGTGTTTGAAAGTTCGCGCGAAACGGTTAGCCGAACTGATTTGACGCTTCGGGCGGGACGAACGTCGTTCATCGCATCGCTCTCGAAAGTGCAAACGCATCGAAACGAACTCGATGATCTTTCACCTGGCATTAGCAGACGCGAACGATCCGTGGCTGCCCTGTGATTTTCTTTCGCCGTTATAGCTCAATCTTTCTCTGACGAGAAAAGTATCCGGCGGAGCACCAGAAAAATACTAGACGTCCATAGATCACTTTAGTTTACGGCTCGACGTTCGCCGAGGTTCCTACGCGCAATTAATACTCGTATCGCTCAAAGTATTTCATTGCCTTATTAACGGCAACGGGATTCGGCGTTAATGTCTCTCCCGACGTAGAGAGACGTCGGACGTTGGGCGCTAACGTAAAAATTGTTATCTCGTCGCGTCTCCCCTCCCGGTAATTACGAACTGCCTGGATTTTCGCTAATTGTACGCGTTCAAGGTTTCTCGGGCCCTAACGACGTAATCGTCCGCGTAATGACAGGTTAGCCGTGACGGTGTAAGCGCTGTCACTGCTCCGCTCTTTATTCAATTAGTTAATTAGACAGGGGCCTGTGTTCGAACGAGCGTACCGCTAGGCGTGCGTTCCGCGATCCACGTCGTTCACGTTCGTCGGACTTACTTTCGTAGGCTTCGTCTCCCCAAAATTACGAACAGCTTATTTTTTTCTGCTCTGACGTTTGCTCTTAACTCTTGACCCGTCGCCAGTGTGTTGGGGTTTATTAAATTCCACGTGATAAGGTTTTGTGTGATACTACTTTTTTTTTTGTTAAAATGTGTATCAGGAATTATTAAAAAAAATATATATATTATTCCTATTTAAACAAGTCGTTATGAAATTAAATTTTATTAAAGTTGGAACTATATTTTAGATTGTATTTCAGTTAAAATTATGAGGTGTAGTAAATCCCAACACACTAAAGACTCAAAAAAACTGTCGTCACGCTAACGATGGGTTAAATCATATCCTACGATATCCGCGTGATCGTCAAGTTTGAGTTAAGAATTTGTATTTTCGTCATCGGTTGTTTTCACAATTGGCATCGCGCAGTTAATTATCGGGATCGGTAATTGGTACTCTGCGCGATCTAATTCCCCGATGGGGCGTGTCGCTTCGTGGCGCGGCATACGGCGCGGCACCGTTTGCTCGCTAAGCCGGGGAAACTTACCACTTAACGTCGGCTGCCTCCTGTAACTCGAAATACTTGCTCTTTCGTTTTCGAGGGATCGCCGTGTCCGGTTTCGCTCGGCTCTATCGCTACCGCGGCCGGATTATTGCATCGTAGGAGCCGGAGAATGCTTATCAAGTCATTACGGCGCCATTATGTCTGGAGTAACGTTTGTTTAACCCGCTTCTCGAACTTTCGTTCTCATACCAGAAGCGCGCCATTCGAACGGAAAAAGAATCGTCCAGTCTCGTCGCTTCGGATAGCTCTGTCGAGCTCTCGCGAGGCGAAAGAAGAGTGATCGTGGATGATTTTCGGATCGAGAACGCGGGTAAACTTCGTTGAAGCGTATCAAACGATACGTATGGTAATATCGTGCCCACTCGTGGACCTCCCACGTAATAATTAGCGGGTCAGAGGGTAATTATTGGGTGGTCGGCAGTGAAAAAGAGAATGTCCGTGTTCGTTTCTTTTCATTCTTTCGCGTACCCTCTCGTATACTCCCCGGGCGGCCTTGGCTCCTCAGCGATGACAAGATTTGCCAATATAATAGGATTTTAACCACCCACCGTTTCATCCGAGTTTACCCAATTACATACATACGTCGACGGGCGTCAACCCAAACGTACGACTCGGCGATATTTCCAGATTTTCTCACGTTTGCGTTTCTTAAGCAGCTGACGGCGGCTGCGCGTAGAGCGCGTATGTAAGTACATACAGCTCGCGTAGAAAGGTATAAAGGATCGCGCGTACGCTCGAACGCGTACGCGCGCGGCGCGGAAAGACGCCCGGAGGTTCCCATTGTACTCTCGAGCACTCCGGAGCCGGTGCTCGTAATCTAGATCTGGATTACTTTTATCACTCGCGCGCATTCGGTCGGTTCGAGTGTTCGTTAGGTAGGTAGGTGCGCTAGGTACGCGCTAGGTACGAGCAGCGCGTTACGATCGGTGCGTTATCTTTTATGCGCCGTGAAAAGAGCGTGCGTAACGGTGCGTGCGCTGGCGAACGCGGCGACGCGCGAGGCGTGGCGACGACGGCCGGGAATAATACGCGTAAACCGCTGTACCATCCAACGTGGTGTACGAAGAGATAACGGGGAGGGGGGCGGAGAGAGTGAAAAACACCCGGCATCGGATACATATATAGTACGTACATGTATGTATGTACATAGAGCGCCGGTACGCACGAGGTTGATTGCGTTGCCACCGATGATCGACAGGTACATTCGCACGGTTTTCGTAGCCGAGAAATCCCAGCCGTCCTCGATACGATCTACCGATCTGCGCTTGCAAGAGAATTCGAATGCACGCTCATTTCTCCGAGTAAGTGGATCGAATATCGAGAAACTGAACGATACCTAGAATCGCGCGGCGATAATAATGCGTGAGTCGCGGGAGTAATCTGGCGCGCAGGGGCGCCCGGCAATCGCGAATTCGCTCGACGCTCAACGATACTCAAACGTCGACGGGGTTAGCGTGTTTTAACCGGAGTATGCAAATAATGATACTGGAAACGCGCGTGTTACGCGACGTGCCAAGTAACCTACGCTCGCAGTACAGATACTCCGCGTGTGTCCACCGCTTTAACTCGCGGATTTGCAGAATGTTGATCGATTATATCGGCGTGCTTACCTACGGACGGTCATTATCTCCGCGGGTTTAATTAATTTTCTATGAATGCGGTAACGACGTTTCGATCGATATTCCAGGGTACGAGCCTCGGTACGCGGAATTGCACCGCGCTGAGAAACCGGCGCGACGCGGGTTAGGGGAAACGCGAGGAGGTGGGAGGGAGGGGGGGAGGGTGGGGGTGGGGGAGAGGACGAGGAGGGAATGGGAAGGGAGGGAGGGAGGCGCCATGCGGAGGCGGAAAATATTGCCTTCTGGCAAAACGGGTTCCTCGGATTAACTCGCGCACACACTAGCGCGCGAGAGAGCACGGGGGCCCCGTGCCGATCGATCTTTTGCGAAACACGGGCAATAATACGTCCGGGGCAACGTAGCGGCCGAGTTCATACATCCGTGCCGCGCGCCGGTTCGGATATACATATCCTATCCGTGCGTATGCAGATACGCGATGGGTGAGTACCGGCAGACCCCGCGCGCAACGGTCTTTTCATCGTCGATTAACTTTAACCAATAGTCGCGCGCGGACCATGACAAATCAATTATAAGGTGCGCACGGTAGAAAGTAGCTTACCAAGCCCCTCAAACTCAAATGTCATTGCGGTTAAACATTTATTTACGTGCGAGCAGACCTTTTGAATTTAAATGAATCGTTGCACCGGTGGCGTTGTCGCATGACGGTGGACACGCGTTTCTTTCGGGACGTTGGATATGGTTTGGTTACGATCTTTGGACGTCCGGTGCATGCATTTGTTTACCTAGGAATTGCTTGGGAAATGTACAAAAAAGATATTTAATGTGGCTCTCAGGAAGGACTGAGAATGAGAAGGAACAAGAGGACACTTAATAACTATAAGTCAAATTTCAGTCGGTGTTACTGCATTGAATTATCTATCGAAAATAATGAAATATACTGGATTTGTCTTTATCGTGTGTCCTCTTTTCCTTATATACTACGTGTATGTATATATGTGACAGCATATGTATAATAATTATTAAACAATGAATTAAAACATTCGTACCCTAGTATTTCCGACACACGAAATATGCCTCCTGTCGCGATAAGGTCTGACCACCACTGGTACATTAACATTTAATAGTTTGTGTAATTTTACACCTGGGAACATTATGCGCTAGAGCATTAACGCAATAACGGTCGCAAGCAAATTCGTACCGAAACCCCCCGTTAGCCTCGACACTCGGAAAACAATTAACGTCAAAACGTTGTATCCAAAGAGCGCACGCGTGAAACATTAAACGATGTCTCGTTGCGCGTACCCGTACCCTGAATACCGTTAACGCGCATGTACGCGCCCCGCGAATACGGAGCTAGGCGAAACCGGTGCGCGTTGAATTACAATAATTATCGTATCATCGCCGTTTCGTCACGCGTCTCAATTTTATCCCCCGCGGGCTGATCTCGTAGGCGGATTTCATTTTCGCTTTCAGATCGGCATCGAGATCGAGATCCCGATTAGATTAATTATCGTTCTAATCGTATTATCGAGCGATTTGTCGAGCTTGGTGTCCGGACAGGCGCGTTGCGCCGTCGACGCGCGCGCGCGCGCGCGCAGTTACAATTAGGTATACGTTGCGTGCGCCCCCGTTGCACTTTGTTGCGTAAACGCATTGCGTCGACGTCCGAGCGCTCGACGATTTATGGGACCAAGCGCGTTACAGAGCCGGGGCTAATCTGACCGCCGAGCGTTGCGCGTCGGGACAACGCGCGTCGGGCCGCATTGGTATCGCGCTGGGTCCGCGCCGATATTCCGAGAATCGCGAGAAGGACGCGTGGTCGTCGTACCGTGAGAGACCTTTTGCGTGGCTCAAAAAAAGTCCCGCGAAATGCCAACGCGTGAAATAATGCCGTGCACCGACGCGCGGAACGGTTTTCGTTCGCGGAAAATCCAGGAGAGTGTCTTAAACGATTCCCCCCCCCCCCCCTCCCCGCCCCGGCAGGAGATCGAGATCGAGATCTAGATCGATGATTTGGCACGATCGCCGCGGCTGGTAATTCGACACTGTTTATCGCGACTTTACGTTATCGCGAGGAGAGAGAAGAAAAAGAGACAGAAGGTTGCCGCGAACATTTTATTATGACACGCACGCGGGGTGAAACTCGGTAGATTAATATGACTCGCAATGAGTTATATACCTGTATCGTTTCTAAGCGCGTAGGTACAGCGCGGCAAAAGTCAGCGCGATACTCAGCATGCGGTATCGCGTCAGGAACACTGAGCTCACTCGATATTACGATGGGTTCTCGCGGCGGTAACTGCCAGTGTACCCTCGGTATTGTAATCTACCTAACGTCTTTATTGCGTAAAATCAAACGCCCGTTAGTTACGCGATACGTTTCGCGTCGCTTGCGCGTAACATTGACGAGGCTGCCAGTAACGCTGAGGTGCACGCCCCGCGCACTTTTCCGGTCGCATTAAAATACCTAGCCTCGGATACCCGATTATAATATTAAAAACCGTACGCGCGGTAATAACGCTCGTACGGGCGAACACGTTTGCCGATGGAAAAAATCATTCCTCGAATCGTGATCGGGTGTATGCAATTTATGTCCACCGCGAGGAAACCTCGTAGACGCGGATACCACCTGTATCCTCTTCCCGACCGTAATCTCGTGTTTTCATCTTCGAGATTATTTTAATCGACCCTACCCATTGATCGATATACCGCGAATGGTGAACGAGTTATCGATAATTGCGTGTCTCGCGATAACGTCGACTCGAGGGGGCTCCACAGAATATGGCGAATAAGTTGAATGAAAAACACTCCGCCCGGAGGAAATATGTTGCCGCGCGATGCGATGTGGGTATGTGGGTTAATCGGTTTTCGCCGGCCGCGCGGTCTGCGCAACGGGCCGAAGTGTGAAAGTAAAATAGTGCTACAATGACGATAAATATAAGCTCAAAGTTTATCTCTATTAATTTTCCACGGGGCCAAAGTACAAAGCGAGTAATCAAGGGGGATTTTTCCTACCTAGGAAATTCTAGTTACGATACAGTGGCGAGGGGTTGGGGGGTGAGGGGAGGAGAAAAAAAAGCACCGCGTTACTCAGCGTGCGGTATCGTATCGAGAGCAGCAACCTTATATTTTCTCGTCATATTAAAGTATACGGGCGGTTGCTGCCAGATAGGACGGACCATTATTCTCTATCTCTTACGACACGACGCGCGGATTACGTATCGTTGCGCCGGTGGCGCGGCGTGGCGCGACGTGGCGCGACGTGGCACGGGCAAAACGGCGACGCGGCTCTCAGCAGCGCAGCGGTGGCGGACCGTAAAAACGGCCTCTTCTAAATACAACGATTCGTGGCGATCGACGAAATTTATCGCCACGAAAAAAACTCGACACGAGAGATCGTCCGGCGAGATCGTCCTTTATTAAATTTTATTTCGAGCGAAATGTATTTGCGAGGACGAACGAGCGAACGAAAGAAGCAATCCCGCGATTGTCCCGCAATATCTTACTTCGATCGGTATCCGGTAATACGTTCTTTCGCTATACCAGGTCCGCAGGAAAGGAAAGAAAGAAAAAGAAAAAAAAACAAGGGACAATAACAAAAAAAAAAAAATAGCGCTCAGTGTGCGGTATCTGGCCCGCGACCTCGTACGTATATGTACCTGCGCGCGCGCACATGTTCATATTTATGTACACACAGATATATATATACATATCTGTACATATAAATATACACATATGCACGTCGATGTATATTTTTTTATTATACTACACGCCGAGCGTACCGCTGCTGCAGATAGCGCCCATTATTCTGCCTCTTACGAACGACATGCGGACAATGAGAAACATGGGCCCACCCGCGGTTTAAGTGTCCCTCCCCCCCATTGAAACGTGCAAATTCTGTTACGATACTTTTCCTTCGCTCTGTACCTAGCAATCATAGACGTTCCAATTATCCCGTTTAACGTCGTGTACTAACGTTAAACGTCACTAATAAAGACGTAGCGCTCCCAATAATTAGAAAAATAATCGTGCCTCGATTTTACCTCCTTGGTAGAAATCCTTACGATCTGAAAGGATCGGGCCCAATTTCTTTTACAAGCGACCGTTCATCGACGAAATACCCAATATTACGCTTCAACAGGCCGCGAATCTAAACTCGATTCCCGTACAGGAGTAACGCGTTCGATCGACGACGACGACGACGACTCCGAGTACCTACCTACTAACGGACGTAATATCTCGTGTCATGATTATACGCGTCTGCGCTCGTACGTCCGTTAAGATGATCGCGTATTACCGGTGAACCCCCGTGGAGCGAAATGGGTCCATTCGAGTGGCTTTCGTGGCCGCCGCTCTCGGGCGCTGCGCCGTGCCGTGCCGTGCCAATACGCTCCGTTGCCGCGGCCATACAACGCATGGGACTTTCGAGTGTATCAAAGACCACTGTGTTCTCGCATACTATTCCCGCCGGGGTGCATAGAGAGTACATAATGAGACCGTTCAGCGAGCCAAATGTCTTTCATTTAGCGTGTAGGCTAAACAAATCTTTCTCTCGGTTATAATAAAATTATCATTGCCAATATTGATCGGGCAATTACGAAATGTACCGTAGAACGGTGGAGCGTTACGGTAGAGCAAAGCGGGCGTGCGTTTTGTAGTATCGTGATTGGAAAAATTATTTTTATTGTTAAAATGTCGATTTTAATAGTTTTACTTGTGGAAAGCTTGTTTTACAGATGTTGTAAAGCTGATTTCGTTTGATCGGGGATGTAGGTGAACTGGAGGGGTTCTGGTAACTTCAAGTAAGGATTAACGAGACTCTATTGTATTTGCAATTTGTTGGAACTTACATCAAAAGTCAAGGTCTTGTCCCGAGCGAAGTACAAGTACGCAAGATTATTATTACTATTAGTAGTAGTAGTAGTAATATTATTATTATCCATCCCGTAGATTTTTCAAACGACCAGCAATGAATCCGTGATTGCCCGCGACCGTGGTAACTAACTGGTTCTACGAGAAGAATCGATAATCTAGGATGGCCACGGTTGGAAAGGGACGAAGCGATATGGTTGCGCGTACTCTCGTAAATCACGGCTCGTACTCGACGCTCGCAATTAACCAATGAGATAACGCGATACCGAGAATCCGCGTCTCTCGCCCGGTCTCGGGACGAAAAAGGACGAAGAGACCGAAAGAATGCAGAAAAAAGGTGAGCGCGCATACGTACGTTACGTTTTACTTGTAAATTCGAGTTTAACGTAACAAACTTATGGAAAAAAAAAGAAAGAATTCCGCGTGCGGGGGCTTTTTGCGCGCAAAGTGTTTTACGATCGCTGGCACTTATCTCGAAACACACTCCCGCCGAAGAAGTCACGCGTAAAATTAAGTGCGGGATATAATGATCGAACCGCAATTAATTAGTATGCCGGTGGATACCGGTAATCTTCGGCCCGTGCGAGGATTATCAATTTAGCGCGTGAAATACTACCACCGCCGGTGCTCGTAAATCATTACGGGATATCGGTTAGACTGTCCTTAACGAGCAAACGATATTCGTCTATCGGTCTCGTTCTATGACGGACAAATTAGACAGGTATTCGCAACGCCAGCGATCGCCACGAAATCGCACCTCGGGAATTTCGAAGAGGCGAGAGCTATAGGTCGAGGCTTAAAGAACGTCGTCGTTGATCGTGTAATAGGACGCGCTGTATACGTAGCGCGTGTGTGATGTTATTGATTTATAATGCAAGTGTTCAATGTAATTCTCGGCAATATTAAACTTTCTTGGGTTTTTGTTAAAAATTTTTAAATACCTCAAACTTTTATTAGGATGGAACAGTGTTGAATGCCTTATTTATTGCCTCCCCTTTCAATTGTCTCTGCTATAAAATTTACAGTTTGTACCATCCAACGTTGTTGCAGCCACCAATTCAACTGTTAAACGACAACGAATAGCGTTTGCCAACTAAAACCTGCTAAACGGGGAAAAAAATATAGTCGATAGCCCGAAATGCTAATGCAATCAAATGGATGAAGATATTAACCACGTTTTGTGGAATTGCAAAAGTTATATGATGCTCATCGTTATGGGATGATTACAAAATTGTGCGAAATAAAGTTTTAATATCTCATCCTAACATACATGCGTGTCAAATAATTTACAATTTCTTATGTAAAAATGAACTATATATTTAGTATATAATTTGCATAAAATCTTTATATTGATTATATAATTGCATGTAACCTGAAATGGGCTTTCTAGTCCCAAGTGCTTCAAACAAAAAAAAAAAAACTAAACGAGAAGCGTTCGATGCACTTAACGCAAAACACTACGTTCGTAACGATATGTACACGCGTGCGATCGGTGTAACGAATACACGCGTTACGATTGTACGCGCGTCGACCAACCTACCGCCCGCTTCCTTCGTCCTGGAATTATTTTCATACTTTCACGTAAAGTGATTGTTTGGCTCGGGCCACCGGGGTCTGCTCCCTCGAGCATGAACGGGGTCCGGTAATTAAATTTATATCGTATCGACGTTCGCTCGTTACACGCGCCGATAACGGTGCGCGAGTCCGCACCATTCTACTTTAGCGGCACTGCGATGATCATTTTCGACACGCGCGTTATTCCGAATGCATTTCAACGCGTAGTCTCTCTCGCGAAGTGGAGTATTACCAAGTTTGGCATTCGTCTGTCCCCCCTCCGCCCCGCTGTTCCGCCGCGAGGCCTACGAGTAAATATATACAATGTAAGCGCGTACGCGCATAGAATCGATTACGTCCACGCTTCTATAACTCGCCGCGAGACTAGGCGCGCATGACTCATTGGTCGGCAGGCGTGGAAGAGACGCGAGTAGTACATGCACGCGACAATGGGTGACCGAGGCGAGATTCTCGTGTCGACGTTAGGTGTACTCGCAAACATTTTTCGGATCATCGACCGGCGCGCGACTGTACGACGGATCTACCGTTGCACGGAATATCGATACGTCGATCGGCAAAGGTCAACGACAAATTTATTCTTCCGTCTAGAGTCTAGAAGATTATTTATCGGCCGTTGTCGTGACAAATGAGTTACGCGTCCCGTAGGCGTGAATCCTTTCATAAATGTATCGGTGCATCGCTTATCGCGTCGCGAGGTTATAAAAAAGCTCGTCCCCTTCCCGAATGGGATCGATCGGTGTATTATGTTATCGATCGATTCTCCGCCACCTACTACATCCCCTTCCTGCTTCGGGAGTCTGGAATTGGCGGGCACGCGAGGAGAGATAATTTCGAGACATCGATCGAGTTATCAAAGTGCGCGGGAGAATCGTGAGCATCGTGTGGCTACGTATAATAGCGTATAAATGTAGTACATGAGAAGTCAATTGGAAAATATTGCAATCTTTTTATTTTTTTGATAATGCCTCATCATTTTGAATATTTTATTTATAATAATATTTTTGAGTAACATTTTATTAATATTGAGTAATATTTTATAATATTTTATTAAGTAATATATATTTGAGTAATATTTTATAATATTTTATTAAGTAATATATATTTGAGTAATATTGGAGTAATATATTATATTAAACAATTTAAATAAAAGTTTTTTCCCATTGTTTTATATTTTAAAAAATGCTGGGCAACTGGGATTTTTATTTTCTCAAAGAAATAACCGAGATAGATGTATCTCTCTACTCGCAACCTTTGCTGAAACCATCGAACGTTTCCCCCAGCTTCACAGAACGCTCAAAATTGATCCCATTTAATATCTTCACCTTCGAACCGTATTTTCGACAGCTGTTAAACTACCGTACAAGATCACCGCGTTTCTCTCTCGGTACCAGTCGTTTCCTCCTTCCGTCCCGGTAACTACCACGTCGTGCAGCAAATCACAATGGTTTAGCGCGCCGCTTAACGGATTGTGTCAAATTGATCTCGCGCGTACGCCTGTGCGCGTGCGCGCACACATCGACGCGAAGGTACCAGCGCCGCAGCTCGCAGTTCTCATTCGCTATCGCGTGTAAATCACGTTCCGCGATGGTATCGACTATCTGAAAAGTTGATCGACTATCGAATAAATTGCCGCGCTCGCGGATACACGCGTAACGATAATCAGTCGTTATGGGGAAACCTTTTGTAGTTAAGCACGGGTTTTACCCATTGTTACGCCACCCGTTCTACTCATTTTCTGGCGTAGTTACGCCCGCCCCGCGATACTCGAGAGCTGGAATACCGACGAAACGGTGCTACCGATCGGGTAGCGAAATCGCCATTCCAATTTAAATGCCGAAACGCT
Organism: Pemphredon lugubris; assembly: GCA_933228935.1. Lineage (NCBI taxonomy): Eukaryota > Metazoa > Arthropoda > Insecta > Hymenoptera > Crabronidae > Pemphredon > Pemphredon lugubris. Next base: position 66,670,499 of record OW121815.1, read on the forward strand.
CCAGATTCTGGTTTATTCCCGTCGCATGGCGAAATTGAGTGATTCTATTATCGAGTGCTCTCCCTCCCACCCCGCGCCCCCTTTCATCCCTCTTTCCATTCCGCATAATCCCATCGCGCGGGAGGAGGAAGTGTCTCGGTTATAACGTGCTTAAGACCGAACTGGAACAGGTTGAGTTTAATGTCTGCCGGCGGCGGTAGGAATCGAATGAAATGCCGTTTGGGCTTGGCGCGTTCGTTGGGCACTGAATCTTCTCGACGCCCACCACGTGTCGTCGGATATACTCTCCCACCCCCCCTGCCTCTCTCACTCACTCTCTTTCTCTCTCTCTTTCTCTCTATCCCTCTCTCGCTTAACATCCTTCCCCATTCGTCTCTCCGACGGTACTATCCGCGCGGTACGCGTCGTCTATTCCACGAACGTCTTATAAGTCATTTTGACTCGTTTCGAAGCGAGTTCCTTAACTCGCGACGGTTCGCCCGTTACTGCCTTCCCCCGACCATTCACCTCGAGACACTCCGCGAAACTAACGATTAACTTATTGTACCTCGTGCAAATCACGCCGACGTGGAATCGACTGGGAATGATAAACCGCCATAGCGTTTCCCCTCGACGCCGTACGCGAAAGAATTTCACAATTCGGAATATAACTTGTTTTTCGCGGCGCGGGGTACTGAGTTTGTGTGCGTCGTAAAATTTAATGGCCTCGGGCGGTCGCGAGCGATTGGAACTCCGCGGAGATGAGATTATAGAACCCTCCTACGTTTCGCGTCGAGAATGTGCTGAGAGACTCTTGATTTCCGAGCGTAACTTTAGTACTCCTTGTGTAACCGACCCTTTAAACCGTGGCGCCGTTTACCGCGTCGCCTCGGCGCGATATGACAGTCGGCCGAGAGGAGTGAAAATCGTCGAGTCAACCTGCCCATCGATCGGGAATAACGACAGTCGACCGCGTTTAAATGAAAACAAAAGAATAGGTGGAAATTATTCGACTCCCCTTCGCGTCGGATATTAATCCGAACGGACGAGTCTCTCTAATCGTTTGATCGTTTTCATCGTTATATCCGCGAGTAATATCGGCGTGGAATATTAGCATAATTCGCTTGGTACGCGAGAGATCTCGAGCGTGTACCACTGAGCGAGGGTATTCCGGCCACGAGAGAGAGAGAGGAGCAAGACAAATTGTCGGGCAGCGATTCCATCGGTCGGAAGATCGGAAGATCGAGATCGTGATCGCGATCGAGATCGTGACGGCCAAGTGCACAGAGGACGTTTGTAAATCAATTAAGCCGCACGAGGCGCAGGAGACGATGAACTCTGTGCGAATTAAGTTCCATCGGAGGCAGGCAGGCGGAGAAGGCAGGCAGGTAGAGGCAGGTAAGGCAGTCGAGCGGACAGGCTCACCGAACTCTCCTCGAATTTCGTATCTGGCACTCCGCGGAGCGTTGATAAAGGTCGCGGGCCGTTGAAAGATCTCGGCGTATCTCGAGCGAATATCAACGGGAAGAATTTCGACGGCGAAGAGTAACAAGAAGTCACGATAACGAGTCGTCGGACTCGCGATTCGTATGAATTATCGCGAATCGCTTTTGTGCACGTTGCTCGTCTCGAAATTTCTGCGATAATACGTATGGAAAGGAAAGGTATTTCCTTTAATTCGACTTTGACTTCACATGTCCTGCGCGAACTTTTATAAAACTTACGTTGGCGAGAGAGGAGGATTACGTAATCGAGCACATGTGAATAGAAGCAATGTAGAGAAACGAAGTCGTTTAATACGAGCCATTGTAAATAGAGAAGTGATGGTAATAGCTTTAATTGTCGTTTCTTTATTTACAGGTAAGAGTGCGCACATTGTAAATAACGATTGTAAATAGTGTATAAAACTCCTCTTTATTTACAGAAACACATATCGTTATTATCGTCACCGACACCGCATCCTAATAGACAACAATCTTGTATGTATACGAAAGTTTGGTCGGTAAATCAACATTATCGGTAATTAAAAATCAACGTATTGCGCGCGGGTGAGAGTTTAGCGCTAATCTAACGCGTCCTTTTTCCTTCGACATTCTTAACACCGCACACGCGCACGTTTCACGTACACGTAACGGTAAGTACGTGTGCGTCCGGCGAGGTAATAGCGCGCGGAATGATCGCAGAAGTGGCGCTAAGCTTGACTTTTCCAATCGTTAATTTTGACGCTCAGTCCCCTCGTAACGAATAGCCATCCCATTACTCGCACGGTATATCTTCCCAACGTACGTAAGCACGTACATACGTGTGTTACGTACAGTACCGCGGTACGAGGCGACTCGCTTATGGGGAGCCGACAAGTGACATCGTAAGTACCGTTAATCCTATTAAAGGAGGACTAACTCGGATACGGCTAGCGTTGGTAGTCGACTGAAATCGATACTTACTCTAGGGCTAATCGCTTTGGGTCCTGAGAACGCGATCTCTTACGTTCCTCTAATCCACCTGCAGCCTGAGATCTGATGTAAACCACTGCCAGCACCGTATTGATACCAGTGCCAGTTACCAGTATCACTACCGTTCATTCTGGATTTTAGTTTTTTTCGATCACTCGAGGTCAGAAGAAATTAAATCGAGTGATCTCGAGAATTGACGATAACCTGTATCGCCGAGGATAGGAAAATAGAAGAGATAAAACCTGGAAGAATCAAAGATATTCGCGTTTTATATTAATCTTCCGTTGGTAACGCAATTCTGACACCTATTCTTGTTATTATTATATCAATATTTTTATTTGTATTGACCCCAGAGCTACTTCTGGGGTCAATACAGACTCCAAAATTATTATCTTTTTTGCAACCCTGCAACTCTGGTGTTTCCTGCCATTGAATATATTTTCTCCGGCTTAACGATTGTGTTTTTTCATGTTTCAATTATATTTCGTTTGTGTTTAATTTATTCCTAATAAATATTGTTCCACGCGAACTTGTACGTAACCGAGCATATTTCACTTTGCAGAAACGTATCTTAAACGTGGTTAGAAAATTTAAATCATTGTATGGTCCCCACGAACCCCAGAAATGTCGCGCGTTACAGAAGTGGTCCTATTTTTGGATACAAGTGAACACCGAGAAACCGAGAACGGAAGAAAAAAATCAATAACATCAATCGATACACCCTACCTCCCGATGATCGCCGAGCAAAAAGATTACTCATCACCCCCGTTACTGACGGCAAGTTAAAGGAGAATGAATTAAACGCGAATTATAATCGAATCCCGCCTAACTTCTGTCCCTCCGAGCGCCGTAATAAAGACAATGTTGTCGTCGTTACTTTCTCAAGGTAGGTACCGCTACGCGGATACCCCCTTATCGACAATCACGACAAAAGGACTTCGTTAATAATACAGCCTCCTCGCTCCTCCTGTCCCGAGTGATATATTTTTAAATACGCCTCTTAACCCAGAATCCTCGTGCGTCGACGCGTACGGTCGCGACGCACGTTAACGTTCATCGCGTACGCAGAATGCGGCGATTGCCGGCCTGCCAAGTAATAATTATCCTTGCAATTAAGTATTTTAGGTGAACATCGACGACGTGGTTTACTGCCGCTTCGGCTAATATTTTCCATCGATATTACGGGTGTACCGTGCGCAGCATCGCGGGGGCCGTACATCACGCCGCTTTACGGTACAGTCAGGTATACGTTGAAACACGTAATTAAGAACTCGCGCGAATATGGTGGCCTGCCAGTCGCACCGCATTGCCAACTTATTAGGGTGCTCGGCGCCATTGTGCGTCGCACGCACATTGTACTTACGCATATTATACGCCCTCCGATACAATAGGCACATTTGCGAGTGCGCGCGCGCCTGCTGAGCGTTATGCGGGTCAGCGCGGTAATAAGGAAGGGAAATCGCGCGTACCGAAAAATTGCGAAAACGATGACAAACGTTGTCGCGAGTTCGCTTTTTTTTTTGTTTTTTTTTTTTTTACTTTGTTTGCGTACGAGATCGCTCGTTCGTATTTTGCATTTGGCACGGAGTATACTGGGAGTTTTTATCCGAGAGATCGAATTAAGCGTCTCGAATGGTTTCGTCGTGGCATCGTTGCAGGAGCACGGCTGACAGCCATGCGAAGCGATCGTCTGCCATCGACAATGACGAATCGAATACACCCTGCGTGAGACGCGCGGGTTGCGTGCGTGGGAGTGCGTTGCGTTGGAAAACGTTAGATTAAACGCCGTCCGTGGATGTTACGGTCCTTTCATTACGGATCCAATGCGCCAGTCATCATCGTTTCGTTGTCAGGTGGAAATTTCCACGGTTGCGAGAGGGAAGTAACCAATACGCGCATTATCATTCATGGGTACGTGTAATACGTATCATTTCTATGGTTTTTCTCGTACATCGGTTTTACGATGAAACGATCGAATGTTTTTAACGAAATGGCTTAAGGGATTATACTTTATCAATTTTTATCCCATCAACTCGGACTTTTGCAGGAAATACTACTAAGATATTTCAGAATATATACTTATAAGATTAATTTTAGTTTTAATGGAAATTGAAAGATGATGTATAACCTATATTGCGTTGCTCTGAAAACAAAGTTTTTATTTTTCATTATATTACTGCTCTATTTACAGTGCGTGCAAACACTCTTACTTGAAAACAAAGAAACGACAAATTAAAGTTTAGTTTTCTATCTGTCAAACCCTTTTCGTACTTTTCTTTTATTACCGTTAATTTTCCCTTATCTTTCTTATCACTGATGATCCTTTATCCCAACACGTGTTTTCTCTTAACCGTACTAACCCCTACCGTCTACGACGGTCATTACATTATCCGCGGTGAGCGGCAAAATTCAAACAAAGGAAATATATTTTCATTACATACTTTTTGAATAATCGTTTCTTTTTTACTTTTGCGACCAGGTATGTAACCCCTTAACCTCGGCCATCCCTCGCACGTATCCTCCGTCAAACCGGATATGCGCAAGCATTTTTTTCTTACTCCCGCCACGAAAAGTTTAAACACCCCCGCGATTACCCATTAATATCAATTGTGCGCCGTTACGCTCCTGGACTCGGTAGACGCAATCTTTCGTACGACCGCACGTCAATTCCATTCACCTTTATTAGGCTCTGGGCCCGTCTCGATCAATTTCGTCCAATCAAACGATACGGGTCCACCTCGATCGTTATCTTCTAATCTGTCGACCGGCGTCGAATTTAAGCGTTCGTGGACCACACCTGAATTACATGCGGGCCGATTTCATCGAGACGACGTATGTACATATGCAGGTAGGCTTACCCTGGAATCCACATTTCTTTTTTTTCTCTCCCGTCGTATCGAATTCTCGGGCAATAATCAATCGGAGAAGAAGCTGTCCTTTTGAATTCTATTTTGACAGCGATCCACCGATTCGTACCGGGCGTACCAAGACGGTGGTATGTTAATTGTTCGACTATCCTAAACTCTTTTAAACCAGCGGTGGCCAATCGGTGGCCCGCGAGAAAATGTTGATGGTAGGCAGAAAAATTTTAACATTATTTGCAATTTTATTTTATTAACGTTCAAGCGTGCGTGTGATGTGTAATCTTTATTATTGTATTTATGAAAAAAAGTTGTCGGTTTAAAATCTCTGGATAAGGACCTGAGATTTATAGTATAAACACTATAAACTATAAAGTATAAGTGGTCCGTAGAATTTATAGCGACGAATTTATTTTTATTTTTATTTAAAACATTTGGGGCGATAAAGCCCATTTCAGCTTGCATGAAATTACGTAATCAATATAAAGAACTTATACATTTTTATACAGGTTATATCCTAAATATATAGTTCATTTTTACATAAGAAATTGTAAATTATTTAACACTCATGTATGTAGAACGAGATATTAACACGTCAACATGAAGGGGGAGGCGACAACTATATTTCACGCAATATGGATTCAGTGGTCCGTGAGGTTCAAAAGGTTTGCGACCTCTGTTTTACGCGACATAAATGCGTGGTGAAAAAAAAGGAAAGAAAAAAAAAAGTAAAGTAGTTCGGCGCAGAACCTACGCGCAGCACCCGTCCGTTCGTCATCGGGGTGGAAACAGCAGGGAAAGGGGGACTCGTACAATATGCCTCGTGCCAATATTATCGCTCTCCTCCCCCTCGTAGCGAAACTTAACGATCGAGTTCGATGATGATGCACCAGTCCCACGCTCGTGAGGTCACGTGCCACTTTCGGGACCTGCACGGTGCACCGGTCCGTGTGATTCTACGAAAAATGCTTTCAGCCCCCCCCGTTCGCAAAGATTTATTCTACCCTCGGTAGACGTAACGGGTACTAATACGCCTGTATCGCGTGGAGTGTATGACGGAGATAAAAAGAGTAGTTACGTTCGTCGTTGGTTTGGACGGACGAGATTGTTGGGCGAGAAAGATCGCGTTGTACGTAAGAGTACAAGTGAATTCATCGTACAAGAAATTCTGAATTGCGCGGTTCTCTCGTTCACCTGTTTGAATCGATGATTCGATGTTCGTGTATAGCATACTTAAGGTGACCGTATATTTTTTTTAGATCAAAACGGGACGAGGAAAAATTTAATTAATTGATTGCACGCGATAAGTCATTTTTATTAGAAACAAAAATATTATAATTCGTATATTCGTATTTACATGGTATTATATTATTTGGAGAAAAAAATTACAACAGAATGAGGAAATAAAAACAAATATTTGCAATGAAAAAAAGCAACTTGTCTCGTTTCTAAAAATAAACTGAATAAGCTTTATAACCCGAGAAAAATTGTTTCTCCCCCAATAGAGAGTACAAATGAGTTAATAATGATAATTTGTCAACAAAAATAGATTTTCCAAATTTTTTTTCCCCCAATTTCCAAAAACGGGACATTTCAGTGTCCCAAAGATAACGGGACGTACGTTCACTTTAAGCATACACCCAGAAATCCGTCCAACAACGAAGCTCCGTCGATTAATCGATCCGGCGTGCGGCTACCGTACCGAGAGCAGATTACCGTGCGCATCAAAGAAATTGATTAAAACGATCTTCCAATGCCGACTTCCGGCGTGCGACGGTGCGAGCACGCGCGCGCGTATGTACATGGTAGCGACAAAGCGAGTTGCAGTTAATCTACCAGCAGGGGCGAGCAGGGCGGGCAAAACAACCAGCTTCCGATTGGGCACGAGTGGCCGACCGACTCTCTCTCTCTCTCTCACTCCCGCTCGTCTTCCCCCCTTTTTTTCCCTCATACCCTTGGCGAAACTCGTGCAGATTCGTACGAGAGGAACGTCGTAATCAGAGCCAGACCCTGCGGATGTGCGTCATAGAGGATTTCTAGACGATTGAACCGAGTGCCAGCGCTCGTTCGCGTCGATAGCAGTGGCCTTTACTACGCGACACTCATACACGCGTAACGTATCGCCCTGGCTCGCCCTTTTCCCGCGACAATAATTCTCATCACGCGCCATATACGACGAAATTCGTCCTTGCACGATCGATCTTCTCCCGTGGGATAAATCCTATTATCGGAGGCAGAGGTTTAAATCGTTTCGGGCCAATTAGTGTATCGGTTTGCCTCGTGTTTCATAGTAACCCGGAAAATTGCACGTAATTCCATCGTGTATCACATTACCATTAGAGATTCAATTAGTACCACACTTTTCCTCACTACATGCAGGATGAAATAGATAACCTGAATCGTTATCCGTATTAACCGCAACCTCCAAATTAAAGCACTCCGTTGTCCGTCCCCGTGGGTCTGGTTGGGATTCGATTTCAGGGACAGAGTGGCAGAGAGAGAGAGAGAGATAGAGGGAGGCGAGCAGTAACGAGGAGAGAATTCACGAACGCGTGTGGGAAAGATATACATACCGTACATACGCGTACCGTACACCGTATTCCCGTGGGGTTTGATGAGCCGATGGTTTGACCGACTGGCAAACTTTATTAGTCGAGCTGATAGCTCGTGTTACGAGGGATAGGTCTCGTGTCGCGTCGGCGGTGCGGTGGTTCTTGGTCAAATAGCTCAGGGCTGACGAGTAGTTTGATCAGGGGGTCCTATCGAAGGTACCTACGAAACCCATAGAAAGGATGAGTCAAAGGAACCTGTTTTTACCCCTTCGCTCGGGGGAATTGCAGTCGAGTCTCCGATTCCACGAGGAAGATTCTCTCTCTCTCTCTTTCTTTCTCTCCAGACCGTACGGATCGCAAGCATGCGCGCGATGAATTATTTAAACTATGCACGGCAATAATTTATAGCCGTGCGAGCGCATTAAGTGCTACCTCGAAAGACTGGTCGGCTATCTTTTCTCTTCGTTGGATCGTTACAAAGGGATCCGAGCGTTGATTCTCACGGATCACGGAATACGCTTATTGTTGGATCGTCCGACAATGACGCACACACGGATACTCGCTCCGGATGTCTGGAGGATGAGAGGCACGCGCGCGAGGTGTATGCGCGTACGCGATAACGGATGCGCACGTCGTTTCCGTGATTTTTCGTCCCCCCCCCCCCCGTCCCCCCACGGCGGCTGCACGTTCCGCCGAGATAAAACCAAACAATGCCGACGAAATATGGTTCGCAGAGAGGGATCTGTTCTCTCTTTCGAGGCTTCTCCCGTGCGCTTCGTTCCGCTCTTGATTCACGTGACGCGCGGCCGGAATTGAATTGAATTAAAGCGAATCCCGTCACTTCTCGCCACGTGCCGACCTGACGCGACGCGACGCAACGCACGCGTGAGCTTGCTAAACGCACGGTCCTATCGGCGAGGAAGAACCAACAGTGGAACGGAGATAAAGCCCGAAATGAGGAAGCCGAATGAACGGCGAATGCGTCTCGCGTCTGGTTCTATGTTGCCGGTACTCGTGCGTACAGATGCGTACGGTCGGTCGCATGAGTGTCCGTCGGTTCACCATACTCGGGGTATGGTAGGGTAAATAAAAGAAGATACGCATATAGCTTTGGAAGGGGAGATATAGAAATAAAGTTTTATGAATTGAGAAATAAGATGGCACTTGGAGAAATTTATAATTTGTAAGAGAATACATGTATGTTTCAATTGAAAGATCGTGAGGTCAGGTCGCGACCTTTCGGGACGAATCGTCAGACGAGACGAGATACGAACCTCGAAGCGTACAGATTAAACCCTTGTCACTGTTTACTACTTAAGAGGTTATTAATTATTTCCTGATACCTAGACCTACAAATTGTTAGAGAATAGAGGAAACCAATTTTGATCAAATCGTACTCAAATTACTCATCTTGGCACGGCCTTTCTGATGGCTGTTACACTTTTTTTTTTTAATTAATTGTTTAATACAGTTTGACCACCTCGAAAACCCCTGTTCGTTCTTTCCGGAAAAGATACAAGGTCCAGTCTCGCGTATTTGTACTTGGCCCGAGATAAGACCTTGTCTCTTGATGCTGAATAAGATCTTAATATACGTCAAGTGTGGTAGGTGGACGGTCACTTTGCGCCCGACTGTATGTATGAATCGTTTGTTGTACCGGAGTAGAATTCGTCAGCGTGCCGTAGAAATTGTTATTTATAACGTTACTATCGCATTGGTCTGTATCTCGATATTCTTCCGTTTTCTTTTTACTCTGGCTTCCCACGATCACCGTGACACTGTGTCGAATCCCTAGGTAGGTCGATCGACGGTCGCTGTTTGACACGTCGCGGCCGAAAGGTCGCTGGTGGATCAAGTCCATCGACAATGTCGGAACGAATTTTAAAACGTAAACCTTTCCTCCCTACGGATTCGCGGTTCTTATAAAAACCTATTCTCACCGAGTCGACGACCTCTCGAAACGTATACAATAATTCGTCGATTGGACCAACACTAATACTTTTATACTAATCATTTTTACCATGTATTTTCATATAATTTAGTTATCGAGTAAATATAATAAAGAAAAAAGAAATCACAGTAACTTTAACATATCTATGTACATTTTATACTATAGTCGCTTTCAAAAACCTGCAAAAATAAGATTAGCGTTCCAGGGTCAAGGCATAGCACGTAATACTAATCTCGGCTCCATCAGCCATCTCGCGGGACGAGCGATCAGTCAGAAACTGTTCACACGCGGGATCAGGATGCTACGGTCAGCGAGCGGTAACGCACCCTATTGCAATTATATAATTCGCTGCACCCTAGAGCATCGAGGACCTGCGGCACACGCAACCCCGTGTATCCCAATGGAAGCACGCGTACCCATGGGAACTGGTAATGAGATGGTGGTCACGGTTTCCCACCCTGCGAAGGTGGAGTACGGGGGTATTCCGATGATGCTGCCGGTGGGTGCACTCTTGTTCTTCCCCATAGGGATGATACGGGCGCTCGCAGGACCCCCTATGGGCTTTGTCAACACCGGCAATATGCTACCGCTTTATAAATAGGCGATCTGTGAGAGCGGCCCCTGTGGGAACCGAAATAATAAGTATCCCAATAACTTTCATATCCGTGCGCTCTACCCCCCCCCCGCGCCCCTCTCTCGTTCTCTTACCTGCATTGAATCGATGAGCATTTTTTTGCTGTTGCTCTTTTTGGTCGCGATAATTGGTCCTCGATACTGGACAGGTATTCGGGAAAATTATAGTGTCAACGGAAATTTGTGGTGTATTTTTGTTGCCCCTGAATTTTACCCATGCGTACGAATGTAGCGCGGATTGATTAACGATTAATTATCGCTGGGCATCCTTCCGAACAGCGGCGATTATTATATTTTTTTTGTTGACGGATAAATCACGCTTTGTTTAAGGGGCTGTTCTTGTACGAAACTGAAAAAAATCGATTATTCTGAAATATCATTTTTACATGGCAAATATAATTATTTGAATTTAATCGACCGATATATCTAAGTAGACAATTAAGAAGATTTTTTTCCCCGCTTTTAGAAAGTTGACAATGTTTTTAACGACCAGACAAACGCCAAAAACTTTTTAATTATCTATGTAAATATAAAATATAGGTAGAAATACGGTACAGACAATTACTAAGGCTACAGACGTGCAACAAGATCGGCATTCAAAAATGAATTGTAATTTGATACAAAAATTCTTAAAAAGAGTAACATTCCTTTTCAGTCGTACTGAGAGAGTAGCCCCTTAATCTGATCGCAATCGCGCATTAACGTTGGAATAGCGGTGGCTGCAATGAAATCGGCCCACAGCGATGCCGTTACGCGAGAAATAATAAAATAAGCTCGGATACTGGCCCGCACAAATCTGGCGGCGAAACAAGGGAATGATTTCTCTCCTCGCTCTTCTCGTTTACTTGCCTTCGGTCCGTCGGCGTTTCGTGGAACGCAAATGCCGAGGAAGACAAAGAAGTAGAAGATGCGGAGAAAGAGCGAGAAAGAGAAAGAAGGAGGAGGATAAGAAGAAGAACGACGGGGAGAAGGAAGAAAGGGAAGGGGAGGGCACTAAATAATCGAAATGCCCCGCGGTGCTCTTATTATGACTTCTCGAAAAGCGGTTCTGCCACAACAGAATTCAATGAGTATAAATTAATTCAGCTCGTTAGTGGCTGTCCGGTACTGCTGCCGGCTCGTATGTGCGCCTTACCACCGTCAAAGAACGCCGTAAAACGAACGGGGATGGGGGGGTTCTAAACGCGCAACGTTACACGCCTCACGGCCGATCGTGAGCGCGAACGTGCGCTGCCTACAACGTCCGTGGCGCCGCGGCGCGCGTCATCGTGCGGCAGCGTGTACGAAAAAGGGGCCAGTACTAACTGGGTCATATTATCGGATTAATTAGCCCTGCTCTTACGTGTGCCCCCTCCCCGCCCCCCCGTACGATCTTACAACGCTCAGCGGGCAGCCTATACGGGAGGGAGATACAGCGAGTCGAACACGGTGGTTAGCGTGCCACTGCGTTCGGCAATGTTTGTACTTTAACCCTTTCACACCGGACGGAACATATGCCGTCGCAAGTCTGGAAAAATGATGTCCTATAGATGAAGCTTGAAAAATTATTGCTGCTGATTATGCATGGTTATTGGGTCGTTTATGTGTTGCTTAGACGTTCAGTCTTTCAGGTATAAGAGGTAATATTGAAAGGATTATAGGATGTGTTATTATATTGGACTGGATGGAAACGATCGTGATATTTATGAGTCGAACAATAACGCAATATTGTCATACAAAAAATATTAGCTGTAAGCGCGGAGGAACCGTTTTGTGCTAATGCCAATGGCGGATTCTTATTCAATTATCGCGATTCTCCCCGAATGGTCGATCGCAGCGCGACGCAAACATATAATTAAGCGGGTAATTTAAAACATAAAAATCATGCCGTTCTACACGGGCAGAGAAGTTATTTCATCGTAATAATCACTTGGAGGAGAAATAACTGTTCCCGGTAATGGGGCGCACTCGAACTGATTTTTTCCCCGTATTGAAATGGTTACGTTTAACGTACAAAGTACCATCACCGCTAATTGGTTCGTATCGCGAGAATAATTAGCGCCGGTTTGGCGCGTGTCACGAGCATCTTACGCCCGAACACCCCGACTGACACGTAGTACCGATTATTCGATCGTGAAAACTGGAAGACTGGTAGACGTACATAAAATACACAACGCGACGCTAATGAAGCCGTATTAATTAAAAACTGATACTCGAACTGTGTTACGCGTCCCGGACAAGCGGCGCCGTAAAACACGCGTTAACGATGACAAGACCGGCATTCACCATTTCATCCGCGATCCGTCGCGATAAGATCCGCCCTTCTTCGACCGTTTCGAACCTGGCAAAGTGTTACGAGGAACGAGCGGGCCACGATTCTTTCGATCGACGCCGAAACCGTTATGGCGCCGCACGTTTATTCTTCCGGGCCAATTTATAGTAACGATCCTCGCGTATCTTGGACCGGTAAACGGAGTCGTAAATCGAATTAGGTGATTTATCGTGAAAACTCGAGAGTCACGCTCGTCACTCTAATGTAAAACAATCTGCGCCGGGGTTTTTGTAACCCGCCACGGGACACGTTTCGACCGAAGGAGCGTGAGGCGTTAATTATTGTAAATCGTCGATGGCAGATTTACTGTCGCGTCGCATCCCCGCTTCTACCTCTCATCCCGCCCCTGTACCCGAGAATCCGTTAGCCCAGGGGTGTCGAACCGGCGCGGCCCCCGACGTGATTTCTCGTGACCCGCCGCGTATAAGTACTTTAAATAAAAACAATATTGTAGTAATTATATGAGCCGTTCATTTTGAAAGTGACCTAGGTCCAGAGAAATTTTTTTATTGCAGGAAACTTGTATATGTACAAGTTGTACACGTTACTACAGTCAACAAAAAAAAGTACTTAGGTCGTTTTTAAAAGGAACGTCTCATATTACTACACTGAATGCACTGAATTATAGTAGACAATTAAAAAGTTTTTGACGTTTGTCTGGTCGTTCAAACCTTTTATTAAAAAATTTTTAACAAACGTCAAATTTTGTCAAATGCCAAAAACTTTTTAATTGTCTACCTAGATATATCGGTCGACTACTAAATTTAAACAATTACACTGAATTATACATAACGTGTTTTAACTGCACTATCAATATTTCTGCACTCTCGCTCGAAAACATAAATTCAAGAAAATTCTTAAATGCGACGCGTCCCGCGCACATCTCACCGGCCGCATTAATGACCCGGCGGTATAAATGAGTTCGACGCGTTCGCGTTAGCCGGATATTCCTCGCATTTCCGCCGATATAATTTGCGCTCGAGTCGAATGGACTTTTCGCGAGAGTGCCGCGCGTTTCGCTCGATGCCTCGTTTGTCCTGTCACGTGTCGCGCGGAGTCAACTGTCATCCGCAGCACGCGAGAGTCACGTGTCCATTGTCCTGGCACGAGACCAGCCATACCCTTTTTCGGACTATTGTCTGCAAATCAGCGCGCCGATCATGGGACGGACCCGAGCGAGAGTTCCTCGCTCGCGATTGTCTATTTTATTTATTTCCTTCGTGCGTCACGAGAGTACTCGCGATCCTCTGCAACGGATTCAGAGGGATACGCGGACGGACGCGGACGCTCTCGTTAGCCGCGGGGTTCACTCGTCACGGCCATACGTTAGACGGGCGAAAAAAAAAGAATATGGGACTCGCAACTAGTGCCTGTCGCTATACCGTATACCTTTTATCCGGATAAATCTCCGACGCGTGCGTTTCGCTCGATAGTCCTCGACGTGGGGGAGATTTCCACGGTTTCGAAACCCCCAGGTAAACTCGATAAACACACGTTCCGCGCACTGAAACGCGATTGCGCTGTAATTATATTGTTTCTGAATTCAATGAAATGCGTGTTATTTATGACGAACCGCCAAATGTTGTAATAAAATGTAATGATACGGTATCGAGGCTGATTCGTATCGATCGTGTGCGTTCCGTAGATAGTACCTGTACATAAATTGCTCTACGATAATGCGGGTGACGGAGAGGGGGAGGAGGAAATTACACATGTTCCGTTAGGATTTCGAAGTCGACGGGTGGAGTTTTAAGTGAAAATCTCTACAGGGTTTCTACATCGTTCAAACTCGACGATTCGCGCTAGGGTCCCAGAGGGGGAATCGTTCCGGGATGGCATATGTTTTCGGTCCATGGGGGAGCAAAGCTGGGGATGCATGGTGCGTCGGTGACGATGCTCTCACCTGTGGGAAAAGTCTCTCGACGCGCGTCGCCTCTGCCTGCATTGTGGGAAAGCCTATTGTTTGATTTTCGCGATTCTCGGTGAATCGATGATCCCCCCCCCCCCCTCCACCTTCTTATGCAACGCGTGCTCGATCGTGAAAATCACCGAGAGATCCAACTCCCACGATAATTGTATTATAGCGCGAGCTCACACCTGCCCCGACAGTACCGACGCGCGTTGCGTCGCGTTGCGTCGCCTTGCCAGTTCAGAGACAAGACATTAAAAATCTACCGAACGATCGTCGTCGACGTTAATTGCCTCTCTCGTGACCCCCTTTTGCGTAAATAAGAAAATCGGGGGAAAGACAAAGAGGCGAAACGAACGGTCCGCCGCACCGCTCGCGACGGACGTCATTGCGAAGAGGGACTCTCGTAACGTATTACCGTGTTTACGGCTCAGCGATGAATCGCACCCACTCGCCTGATACTCGAACTGCCCACTCTTGCCCACCTCTGTGTCCGTAACTTTGTGCTGCCCACTTGGTCAAGTTTACGCTTTCCCCGGTTCCTTTTGCACTTTGTCCGTATAAACGTAATTTATATTCACCGACGCCCTTATTTTTCCCCCGGTAACGCGGCAAACTCGACGAAAGCTCGCGTTGTCGTGGAATTAATTATTCGATCGGTGTTGGGAGGACTCTGTAGGAAAACTGCGAACCCGGAAAAAATGAACGCGATAAGAATTTGCGTAATTAAAAATCACTGAGACTGAATTTTAGACGCACTTGATTTATTATTAATTTGGCTTAAATCTAAATCATGCACAGCTCCGGATCTCGAAACTTTTTTTTTTACTATATCAAGTGTATTTCGGGTCAGTGATCACGAAATAATTATAGAATTTTTGTTCTACTGAAAATTATTTCACAAGGAATTACATGTGTTTGCTTGCTTTAGAAATAGTTTGGAGATCCGGAATTTCGGAGATGTGCATGATCTAGATTTTTTTCCATTAATTTTAAAGCCGATGCTTTCCCTTAACGATTGGTCCTGTTTCTGCAGTCTCTTTAAGCGTCCGTTTAATTATTAATGGCACGATTACACGATTTTTCACCCGGCTATCTCCTCTCCGTCTCGACATTAGGCGCGACTACAGACGCGACGTAGCCACGTTGCCGTTGAATTATACGTCGCGACCTCCAGACGCACAAATCTCAAACACCTCGGAAACCCTCTGCCCGCCGAGCGACTAATTTCAACCAACCGGCCGGTAATTACCGTGAAATTAATCATCTCTGTGCCTCCTTACACGTACCGCACGACGATGACGCTAAATCAAGTCTCGTATTCCGTGCTCGTTGGTACCTCTTAAAAGAGAAGCGAGAAATTACTAGGACTACGAACGTGCGACGAAAGGAGATCCAAATAAAGTTCATCGTGGCACGAGGACGATAACGACGCTTACTACGAATCCCGAGTGAAACGTTTCAAGCGCTCTCAGAGAAATCTGCATAAATCTCCTACTTGCTTTTTCGATAACGTCCGTCAAGTGTCTCCGAGCGTTTCTCATCCACGGATCGACGTCCGCGTAGCCGTGACACGGAGTCGATAAACGCGACCGTCGGCGATCGAGATACTACGTACTACGGACTCCCCCCACCCCCACCGCCGCCCCTTACTCAACTCGCAACGCGGACCCGACGACATACGCGTACCCACCGATGTACGTACATTGCGATACAATATTATTGTCTATATTACCATTCGCGTACAATAGTAAATTATTGCTCTCCAACTCGATCGATGGTCGCCGTGGCGCCAACGGCTACTTTAAAGCTTTACCGAGTGCCCACACGTGCGCCGTGCCGCGGCTAAAGTAAACGCACAGGCGCCGCGTCACGCCGCGCCGCGCCGTTTCCGTGATTGCCTTCTAGCCGCGACAACTTACACACGGCATTCCTGTCTCTTATTATTCCCTTCGCTCGCGCCGGTAAACTCGAATTTATTCAAATTAAATGTCTCCCATCGGCCACCTTAAAAAATTATCACGTAACGCAACCATTATAAAAAAAAAAGAAACGAAATATATTAAAAAATTGCTCATATTCGATGCCCGTGAATCACTCGTATCGGTATGTTTCGGCGGGCGAAGCGCGCGGAGCAGGCAGGGATGGGCCTAGAGGTGGGGGCGGGGGGGAGAGCGGCGGGGGCGACAGAAGCTTGGTCAAGAAGAAGAGAGCGAGTCGCGGCGGAGCGGGGTATCGAGAGGAAGAATGCGCACGATGGGTACACACACACAGGGTACGGCGCACCGTATGTTTTATGGCACGGGTGTCGGGGGTGCGTGCCGCTGCAGTCGAGTATCGGGCGATAATTGATAGCCACGCGACGGATTTCGTCGAGCTTTCGCCATCGATAACGGGCCTCTCCGGTTTCCCGTTTCTCGTGCATCGAACGCGTGGAAGAAAGATAGCGGTTGACCGGGACGAAGATGGAGATGGAGATGGAGATGGCGATGAGGACGGGCGGAGGGAGGGGGAGGGGGCGATCGTGCAACGTTACGGCGCGCGGTGGGTGGAAGGGAGTCGAGGGGGGGTGAGGGGGAGGAGGAGGAGAGGTTTTACTGAGAGTTCAGGGTCTTCCATCGACGGGCAGAAACCGCTCTTCTGGCTGTAATAACTCGCTACACCCATCCAGATAGTATCTCGACAAATAGCAATGCCTACCGATCGTCTACCGTCCCTCTCCTCGTATCCGTAGGTACTCTCACGGAGAGAATTTCGCATTCTCCTACGGAGTCGCGTGTTTGTTTCCCTTTACCTTATTTCTCTCTTATTCTCTCTCTCTGTCTCTCTCTCTCTCTGTCGTCGATGCATCGAAGATGCGCGTCTACCGTGCGCCTCCGTCGGGTTACGTAAAACCAATTCGAGAATACGAAATCCGCCGATTCGACGACCGTAAGGAAGTTGAAGGCGTCGGATTTTCTTTGGCGAAGAATGGTTACGTATACTTCTTTTCGTTGCTCGATAAAATTGGACGGTTTCGAAATACGGTAGCCTCGGTAATCCGGAGCCTGCTGGTCCGGACATCCGGTTGATCTGGAGAGACCTCGGAAAGAAATCATATGCCATTTTAAAACCTGATCTACTTTGCGCTGTATTTATGTTCCGGTTTCGTGACTGGTAAACAAACTAGTTGGCTATTTATAGCGCGAGATATTGTAGATAACGATGTTCCGTTCTTTATCCTGCATTAATTCATAGAATAAAAAAAGTACGCCTACGCTGTAATGTCGACACTGAGAAATTAATTTTTATGACAAAAGCACTGATTTTAATAGTTTTATCTAACCAAAACTGGTTTTACAGACGTTTCAAAAGTTAATTTCGATCATCCGGTCCCATCAAGCCCGGATCAACGAGAGACTCCGCAGCACGTAAATCGGGGACACGGTCTATTTACGGGGAGCGGTACGATTTAAGGTTTGATTAGCGCAAAATCACGGTCGACGATCGATAGTCGACGATCGATAGCGATGCGGTATTCCGCGCACACGTGGATATGGGAATAAAAGCCGACGAGGCGGGAGAACGAGAGCGCGCGCGTATGGGGTTTTGCGCGGTTCGCCGATTACCGATACCGCGTAATTTATTGCTCCTTATTCGCGAAACGTGACGCCGGAGTCCCCGTCTCGTAAAGTGCTTCCAGTTCTGAGTCACTGGGGCCCCGGCTGAATTTTTGTCCAATCGGGAATGTCGATAGCTCTCGCGGTGGCGGCGGTGGCGGTGGTGGCGGCGGCGGCGGCGGTGGCGGCACCGTTCAACTCGAACGAGCCGCAGAATATAGTATGCATATGTATACGGGTAAAAGCCGATCGTCAAAGATAAAGATACAATAACTTTCTAATATTCGCTCAGAACGGGCCACCGATTGTGCCCCGATTGGGCTTCGTTAAGGCGTTTCTTTTCGTATCGCTGATTACGAATTCCTTAACGAGCGCGGCCATATCAAAAGCATAATTCATTATCGCCGTACCTCCCGAGATCTCACCGCACCGAATATAAATAGAACGGCGGTCGGAGGTAGTAGCGGAAAGTAAAAGTGTTGGCGTGGACGAAAAAAATTGTCTACACGCTCCGAAAGGGATACGGCGTCGGGTGTTGATCTAATTAAAATTACAGGCAGCCTATTAGCTCTCCGCGAGACAGAGCAGAGCTTGGGAGCAGTTTCGATACCGCTAACGACGCAACCGCAACTTCGACGGCCGTCGCAACGTACAGCGTCGCGTGGTCAGGCGGTTACCGCGATCCGAGCTGGTGTAAGTTATGGTGCCATCCGAACACGCCTGAGAATCGAGTCGCGTTTCCTCGATCCTTGCGGTGGCTAACGAAGAGGATTTCGTAATTGTTTCTTTCGTGTTTTTTTTTTTGTTTTCGCGTATCACCCGTAGCGGGGTTCCACTCGACGGGTCATTATATGTATTGCTTCTGCAGTGGAAAGGGTTTCATCGTCGATAGGGAGAGCTTCTTTTGATCAACGTGGCTGCGTGAAAGTTTCTTCGAAAATGTACAGTTACTCGCAAAATTGAGCGTACACTAACGCGGACAATGCCATTTTTGTGCAAGTAAAATACTTGTGCTTTAGCATTTCTGTATAGCATAAACAAATGCTTTGTTTTTTTAATTCTTGCTGCTAATCTTTTATTAAAATATACAGATACTACACATACATTATATATGTTGCATTTGTGTCTCTCGATTATTTATGCGCTTGTTTATTATCCCAAGCCACAATGCCGTATGTATCAGTATACGTTCAATTTTGTGATTAACTATATACAATGCAAAGGAAACTAATAATGTAATATCATTTTTCGACTCGTGATAATTTGCATTGAAATCATTCTTCGAGATAAAAATGTCATTTCGACCGTTAACAATTGATTTTGTATCAGTTTGCGTCCTCGCTCTCCTTCTCTCGCTCCATCCCTCTCCCTCCCTACCGCGCCCGAGGTAGAGACACAGACACTGGCTCTCGCCATAGGCCCCCTTGCTTGGGTCCATTGTTCGCGAGACCGGTCCCGAGCTGAATTTATAATGCTATTAATTGGCTGCGTTTCCGCCCTTATATTTCAATCGTTGGTTTCTTCGTGTACACGAACGCGGGCGCGAGCGCGCTCGCAACCACGCATACGTGTTTCGATCGTCGATTCGTATCCGTTGATCGGTATCCAGGCCATGGATACCATCTAGTCGTGCTCGAGATACCGTGTTTTCGTTGTGAATTGTGGCGCGTGCAAGTACACTCGTAGCTTCGACTTTTTTCGAGGTACTTTTTTTTGAGGTTTATGCGCGACGGCTTCAAACCGAGCGATAACTGCGAGCTCTCAAACATTTTTGCGAGCTATCTTCACTTTGAATTTATAATGTCATTGAAAGTAGAACCTCGATTATTTGAACCTTCGTTTTACTTTGAATTTCTAATGTTATTGACAGTAGAACCTCGATTATTCGAACGTCCGTTTTACTTTGAATTTCTAATGTTATTGACAGTAGAACCTCGATTATCCGAACCTCCGTTTTACTTTGAATTTCTAATGTTATTGACAGTAGAACCTCGATTATCCGAACCTCCGTTTCACGGACCCTCTATTATCCGAACAGCAATTGACGTATCCAAATGCTCTGTTATCAGAACAGTTATGTTATCCGAGTAACAGAGTGTTCAGTTGCGTCAATTGCAGTTCGCATAATAGAGGGTCCGTAAAACGGAGGTTCGGATAATCGAGGTTCTACTGTATGAGATGAGCTATTTCGTACGTCGGGATCGCTCGCGTGACTACACGCGTGTACGCTCAAACACGTGTACAGGTATTAGATACCACGCTCTTTAAAGATCGCCAGCCTTACGACGTTTCTCGCGTATCATTTATCGAAACGATTGTGGGAAACGCGAGCCGCCGTGGGTCGAGCGAAACCCTAGCAAACGGGCGTCAAATAAATCAAGAAACTAATTAACGAATCGCCGGGGTAACGCTGGACGCGCGTAATCTCGGTACCCGCGTGTTTTCTTTCTAATTAGACCTGCGCTACGATCGGCACACTTCACCCGGCGGATATTTCTCTTTTATCGTTAACACGGATTTAATAATCCGCCTCGCCGACGCGACGCGACGTAACGAATCGACCAGCCAGAGTTTTCTCGTTCCAGAAGAAATCGCGGCGTAGAGCGAAGTCGATTTAAGCCGCGGCACCCATGACCGACCTCGGCTGCATCTAATCGATCTCGAACAAGATTGATTTTACTTCTAACACCGTTCAGCGGCACTTATCGAGAAGCAATAAGCTTCGACTGGTTCGACGGTAATTAAATATGGCTAGGCCAAGACTGGCATAACTCGGTTCGAAAAATGAATCGGCGGTATCATACGGAGAATACGATATGAATCGGTAAACGTCGATTTTTAGCGTTCTTTACGATCGCTCTGCCGTGGAGTTGGAATGATTATCTATCGTTGATTACGCGTGCCAGGTGAATTTTTTTCGGAAAGAATTCCCCCCCTGAATATGAACTGGGGTAATTATTGAATTTGCTGGATTGAAATTATCAGGACCTCTTAAATCATTTGGATATTAAAAAATAAATATGATATAAATATACAAATAAATAATACATGATAAAAATATACAAATCTAGATCATGCACATCTCCGAATCTCCGAATTTCCAAACTATTTCTAAAACGAGCAAACACATGTGATTTCTTGTGAAATCATTTTCAGTAGAATAGAAATTCTATAACTATTTCGTGATCAGCGACCGAAATACACTTGATGGAGTAAAAAAAAAGTTTGGAGATTCGAAGATCCAGAGAAGTGCATGATCTAGATTTAAGCCATAAATATGATTTATTATTATACAGAGGGAACTCCCCTTCTGAAAAAAGGCTGCAGCCTCGGAAACGGTTGCACGCAAAATTAAAAGATGTACCGATGTCGACGAATCGCGTCTGAATTTGAATTACGATAATGGAGTTATAACCGCGATAAACCTTGCTCCACGCACCAGTCAAGCGCGTGGCAACTCGGATTAACGTGTCTCGGTTGTGTTTACAGGAGTGGCACCTTTTTTTTGCCCCATCAATGGCGCCCGGCAACGACGTAATTGGAATGTAATCGATGTAATTACCGAACGCAAACGATCGATCGCTCGATCGAAATGATCCCGCGTCGAGGAGGTCGGCCGATATATGGGAGAAGTAAACGCGCGTCAAGTGGCAACCGCATGATTTATCGATCGACGGCGACGTAAGCCGAGGATCCGCATCTTTTTTTTTGCATCCTTGCCTTTTTTTTATCCCGACGCGATGCGGGGCACCCAGCACGCACCACGCGTTTTCCTTCGAACCGTATTTCAAAAGTCATTCGAGAGAAAGTCTCATCGTCAAGAAGTACGAAAAAAGTGGGGGTAGCGGGACCACCTCGGTAATCGCTTCTCGCTTTTCGCTAGTCGCTCGTCCCTGGCGCGGCGCTCCTATATTTAGAAATCACCGCGGTGGAATCGAGGAATCTAATAAATTCCGGGGGGGGGGGGGAGGGGGAGAGACATTAATGCACGTTCGTCGGAGCTGTACCGGAGCAACCGTGGGTGATGGAAAAAAAGGCCACGATATCCCTGGGAGGAAACGAAGGACGGCAACGGCCGTGAATCTCGGTGAAAACGAGAGATGGAAACCACGGAATACGGCGTGCGTGCGAGAGGGAGAGGACGGAGGATCGCTAGAGAAGGACGGACAGAAGAACACGGGATCCGCTATCTCGCGGGGGAGTAGTCGAGTAGTACTTACTCAAAGAGCAAGTCAACAGCGGCAGCTCGTTCCTAACTTATGAGCGCGCCGAGATCTCCCGGTCGACTACTAATGGGACTAGTACTACCAGTATAAACCCACCGCGAGGGAGAGACGAGGAGAGCGAGCGAGGAGAGCGTGTGCGGGAAGGGGGCGAGGGGGGGGGGGGGGAGAGGGCGATAGATGCCGACCGTGTTCTACCAATACCATTCGTTTGCTCTCCTTCTCGTTTTCCACCACGTTAACGCACCGCACGTACCTGTTTCTACCTGCTATTTTAATAAATACGCGTAACGACGCGATACAGAACGTTCCACGGAGACTTTTCGGGATATAACAAATGATTAGGCGTCGGGGCACGGGGATACTTAAGGAAACTCACTGTTACCGTACTAAATCATACAAATTGTACGTTATAAATTAAGCGGACAATGGGCGCGCGCGCATACGCGCTCTCGCGGTTTTCACAGTTCACCGGAGAGCGCTCGCGCGTTCCGAGGGTGCCACAAAAGTCATTCGAAGCGACCGTTTCGATAATCTTTGCTCGTACGTATCCCGAGGCTCGTAAAACAGAGCTTACTTGGTCGAGACGTTAACGGACGCCGGGTCTGGTGTATTCGATGCACGTGCGCAGAGAGAAATGACGGACACGCGTGTAAGGCGGCTGTCTCTCTCTCTCTCTCTCTCTCTCTCTCTCTCTCTCTCTCTCTCTCTCCCTCTCTCTCTCACTCTCTGACTCGCGCGGTGGCCGCGTCGGTGCTCTACCGGCGCTTGGAAATTATTATACCACCACGGTCAAGATATCTCGAGTTGGAGGATCGATAGCTGGCAGTGAGCGTCCCGGCGATTCTCTCCTCTCTCGCCGGTACTTCGGCGCGTAATCGCTCGAGCGTGCGTGCACCAACACACGCGTACACGCGAGAACGTAGGTGCACGAGTGCTCGTAACGGTTGCGCGAGCGTTAACGCGTCGAGAGGGCACACCCGCGCCTCGGGCACGCGCGCCGCGCGGACACGCGAACCGACGTAACGTATCTAAGGTGGATGCTGCATTACGATCGCGTACATCGGGGAATTACGGATCTCGAGTTGAATAGGTTGGATTTGAGAAAATGGAATTGAGCAATCGCCGAGAGAAGATCATTGCCCTTTAGCGTTATCGGTCCATTCTTTTCGCTCGGCACTTACGCCCTTTTCACACTATACGGTTTTGACCGTACGGCAAGTTTTTTTTTTTAGTTGAGCGTGGAAGAGTATGATCTCTGGACGGCGATCATAACCTCGGTGCCGTAGAATACAAATTGTTTGCTCGCTCGAATTTTCGCCGTCCGGTCAAGATCGTGTAGTGTGAAAAGGGCGTTACGATTCATCTCGTACCTTCCGCGAACGGTCCGATCGAAAGAATCTCGATCGACGCTGCGATGCGGCCGTGTGCCGCGGCGGCAGCTCCTCACGTGAACGTCTCACGGAGTGAGTCGAGAGGAAGTCATCGAAGGCAGGCCCATAGATTTAATCGCGGCGCGTTATCCGTTTCTCTAGCGGTCCCTTCCCGCTCGATCGTCGGACGTCGCGATCCACGGCATAGATCGCGCATACTTACGTCGGATCCCCGCTATCTTCTCGTCGTTCAACATCCAACACGGACGAATGTGTAGCGCCAAGTCTGAAAACGAACGTCGGCGTCGGTAGACGTCAGCTCGTCCACTCTATCCTCCCTCCCCCCCCCCCCCTCCTCCTCCTCCGGCCGCCTTCGCTCGAGCGATTTCATCTTCGTCCGACTCCGATCGTGTCGTAGTATGCCGGACAACGAAACGTCGATTAATCACCGAGCCGGATAATTGATAAATTGTAAGAATCGAGGGCGGGGACACGCGGATACGCCGCGCGTTTCGCTCCGTTTCTTTCTCTCCGATTCCTCTGTCCTGTTCCTTTTGGTTAGATTATGAGGTCGACTCGCGTACTCGTACGTGCGGGGCGTGAGGTATCGTATTCGTCGATCTTCAACGTCGGTGTCGAACCACCGGAGGGAACCGATCAGCCCGGAGCGATATAAGGCGCACGAGATGAAATAGAATCTAGCCGCGATAGAAACCGTTACACCGTGCGATCCTAAGTAAACGAGGAAACGGTCGTGATGAGCGTCGGTGCATCAACGCGGTATTATCCGCGCGCTCCGACGTTGACTGCGTTGCCGTCGGGTTGCTCGCTTCGCAAGAGAGAGATAGAGAGAGAGAGGTAGATATGCGCTTATTGTTCAAAATGAAACAAAAGAAGTAATACAAAGGTAAGTGTGTAGTACGGATTGTAAAAAGGTGTTGATATAAGTCTAGGAGGGAGAGAGAGAGTGAAATGTAGATAGATATGTGCTTATTGTTCAAAATTAAACAAAAGGAGTAGCACAATGATAAATGTGTAGCGCGGATTGTAGAAAGGTGTTGATATAAGTCCGGGAGAGAGAGTCAAATAAAGATAGATATGTGCTTATTGTTCAAAATTAAACAAAACGAGTAGTATAAAGTTAAATGTGTAGTACCGATCGCAGTAAGGTGTTGATATAAGTCGAGAGAGAGAGAGAGAGAGAAATTTCGTGCGATGCAAAACGTGTCATTGGTGCGAGCGATGCAGGATTTATCGTGATTTTAAAGCGGATTACGCCACGCTGCTTAATTACCATGCGCGTCGCGCACCGTTTAACGAAGCCGCCCGATTATAAACCGAACGGCCAGGCCACGGCGTCAATTACTCCACGATCCTTTTTTTTCCGTTTAACATAGTACAACATGCGACGCGGCGGTAGGCGCTAGAACCTAGGAGCAGAAGCGGGAACACGAGCATTGGAAAACGTTCCCTTTCGGACTTTCTAAAGTCCCGTGTATTACGAATCGCCGGTATTGCTTCTTCGTCCCGGGACCACATGCCAAATCTTTTATTTTTTTTAAAATGGATTTTCAGATTTCGACCGCGACTCTCCGCGTCGTATTCATGAGCGCGTGCACGCGCGCGCGCGCGCACACGCAACGTTGCGGTTATAGCATCGAACAAGGGAGCGCTATCAGCTGTGCGTTAAAATGTATGCGAGCGATAATAAATGCTTGACAGGTTCGTATAGTGGTTGGAAGAGATGGTCGTTTCGCACGAGGCTCGCGGAATTTATCGGTCGGATCATCGGCGAGGTAAGAAGGTCGGGATTAACGGTGGTCGCGTCCAGCACAAAAATAAAACGCTCCTTAAAAAGCCACTTGGCTGACCCGATGTGTAATCCGGCACGTTGAAAAATGCTGCCAGCGCCAACCAAACCTTTATGGGCACGTACCCGTGATACACCGCATTCTTTTGCATTTCATAACGCTGTTAAACGTCAAATCTTCCAGAAGAAATTGCCAAAGAGAGACATCGGGATTCCCAATGATTTATAATAAACTCAATTTCCTCCGAGCGCCTCTTCCCTTCGATTCTCGACTAATCGTTACGTACGTCGGTCATCCATCCCCCTGAACGTCGCGAGAGTATATTTTCCCGCCTCTTTTTCCCCTCGAGCGCACTGGGAGACCCGTCAGCGCCAGCCGTCAGCCGTTAGCCGTCAGCCGTCAGTCGTCAGCGGTTAGCCAACCTCCGTCGTTTCTCGGTCCGCGGACCCTGGCGCGGGCGTCTCGATCCGGACGCATTGTTCGACAATGCAGTGCCGGTTAAATCTCGCGACTCGCGCCGCGGAGGCCCGATTTCATGGGGGGACACATTCCCAGACGGTCGGTGGTCTTGGCGCCCGCCTATCACCGACCAGCAAACCGTGGCGAGTAACTTATCTGGGCGCGAAACCGCGCCGCCAGCAGTCAGAACACTCGGGCCTCGGTGTACAACGTACGCGTCCGTTTATACGCGAGTACGTAGGTACGCAACGTACGTACATTACGTGCGTGTACGTCGGAGGTTCGAGGTTCGAGGCACCCTCGGTCATCCGAAACCTCGATAGCGCAGCGTCTATTGTACGAGTCATACTCTATCTCGCGACTCGCATTCTACCTCGACGCGGATCTCCTACCGGCCAGTTCCTTTTCTCGAGATTTGCGATACGAGCCGTCGCGCGGATACGCGGGAGCGTCGCGTACACGCAAGGTGTGTCCGAAAAGTTTCGCGGCGACACAATGAGGGAGGGGGGCGAAATCGCTCGAGATAAAAGACGCGTAAACGCGTGTCCCGGCGATTGTCCGGCACGGGGCATATCGCGACCGATCGTCTTTCACTGCCGGAATAACGATTCTCGAGTCGCCCGCGACTTCGGACTCGTGCTCGTAACCGAGGCGGGCTACCGATCTCTCGGATATTACGCGTTATTTCCTCTCTTCGAGGTGAGATCGAGAGAGGCGAACTCGTCGACGCGAACGCTCACGAAAAATACGAGGCAAGACTTCCTCCTCCGGTTGTCCAAACGGGGGGACGCACTTGAAGCCGGTTTTCTCGCGTACAATGGACGCGTTACGACACGCGCGCGATTATACGCGCCCGTCGCGCGTCGCGCGGACACGTTTAACTGCAACGTTAATTTATTCGCGTTCCTGCCTATCGAGGGCGGCCGCGCGGGTCTCTCGGGCGAGATCGGTGAAAAATCCGTGCCGATCGGACGACACAATGGGCCATTCGGAACGAGCCGCGCAACGCGACGCGACGGCAGGCGCCGATAGAGCACGGAGCGGACGTCGCCGTGGCCGCTTGGAAACAGCTACCCACCACCTACGAGGTGTTAAACGCGCGGTGTATGGTATTAAGTGGATAGCCTTGGGCCAATCCGCCACCATCTGATTTATCGCGACGATGTCCGGAATTAATTTCCATCGAACGAGTTCGATATTTTGAGTCCCTTCGATCTCCCCCACCCCCCCCCCCCCCCCCCCCAAACACAGCTTCAGACGAGAATTTGCGCGCATGCACTTTCTACGGACAGGCGAAAAGGTCAGAGGATGCGCGTTCTGGCAATACCACGTAACGTACGCGCGTGCGTCTCCGTTCGCCCCGCGGTGGGTAGCAGAGGGGTTCGGCGATGGCCAGTAATAAAATCTGCTGTTTATACGCCGGGCGTACACTATAATTGACGATATAAGGGAGCTCGCTGCGGGCCAGCAGTAGGCGATACCTACAAGTGTAATCCATTAAGATGCGCCCACTTTGTTGCTTGTCGGCGTATGTTCGCGTACCTACCACTGACACCGTACGTACCGAGAAGCCGCGCGTCCCGTCGTTACGTTCGCCAGTGAACGCGTCGCGGAAATGTTCGACTTTAAACTTACAATCCACGGGGATCCTTCTCTCGGATTCTCCGCCGCTCCCGCTTCCGCGGTAAAAATAAATAAAAAGAAAGTCACAATGCCGATGACGTGGTGCGGTCCGCAAAGTTGACGTTATCGATATTATCGTAACGATCTTGCATTTCGTTCCTCGAGGGGCTGTTACGACGGAGGAGGAGGGAGAACGTCGAGGCGCGAGTGGGCAACGACGCGACACCGCATCCCGAGTGCCTATCTGTGTACGCGTAACGTCCACGTACACGTGTACACGATGCACCGCACCTATCCCGCTTGCGCCCGTTGCATAGGCGTCAGCGCAAGTTAGACTCGTGTGTCAGCCTAGACTGCATTTCGCAAGTTTTCCACGAGACAGTGCTTATGTACTCCGGCGTAGACACAAGTCTGGAGATCTCTCGTAATCGAACGCTTATCTCTGCTTGCTCATCGTGGAGGGAAAACGCTCCGTTCGATAAACACGGCTGGTGCGATACCGAAGGCGTTGCGACTTACCGTTCGCGCGGTTACCCACCGGAAGGACACTCCCGGCTAAAGAACACGCGAACTTCCACCGTTGTCGTTGACGAACCACGGTGGCCCATTTTCGTATCCAGTTCGAACTTACAACTCGATTATTAGCATTATTACCCTCGGCGATTACCGTAACGGAGATGTTATTTAAATAAGTTTCGAGCCACCCCGCGAACGGTGTCCCTGTGAAATAAAGTCAGCCGGTGCGCCGTGGCTCTGCGCAATGGGTCTGCGGGTGAAGAAGAGGAAGGAAAGAGGGAGGAGAAGGAGAGAGGATTTATGTGCACCTCGCGCCAGGGAGGTAGGGAGGTTTTAATGAGGCCAGCGCGGTGTAGGTAGGTAGGTAGGTAGGTAGGTAGATAGGTAGGTAGGTAGGTAGGTAGGTAGGAGGTAGGCACTCCGAGGAAAAATGATTGCGAGCGAAAAGAGATTCTTGTTAATTGATATCGTATTGTGGACGCGAGGAGGGATATCTTACACGCGTCGAATCGCGGAACCCGAGTACAATTAAGCGTCGTCGAGACTCGTCATTCCGTTTGAAAGTAATTGCGTGGCGTATTCTATTTCTCCGAATTCAACTTTCACCGCAAATTTCACCGACCGCCGAGACGCGTCGTTTCGCAAATTGTCTCGAATAGAGGCGGAAAAGTCTCTGGTGCTCCAGGCTTTCCTTTTCGTTAAAAGCGTGGACCTTTGCGCGCGACGATGCCGCGAGAACTCGTGAGATGCGTATCAGGCGTACTCATGCGTACGCTGTACACGCTTGCGCAGTTGCGACGTCACGAACGCCCCCGCGAGCGGGAGATGTTAGATCGCGAAGACGAGTTTACGGTTGGAGGTTGGCCGCGGTCCGCGGTTGGAGGATTCCGCGTTTTTGGGGTTAACGGAGTCGGTCGACACGATTACGTATAGTTCCTTAAAGGGTTATACCTAATCAGAGGCCGAAAATAAAACGTATTTTGGCGAATTTTTTTTTAGAAATTGGGAGCATATATCTGAACAGAAGTTTTTGTATTTGGAAGAGTAACATTCGAAGCGCCGCCCGTAATTTTGGCTGTACTTACACACTTTTTTTTTCATCAATTAAACTTTTTTATATTTCTTGCTTTTACATGAAAAATGAATTACATATTTGTACCTTTATATATTTGCCATTTTACGAATGGACTGTTACTTTTATGTTTCTCAAGGTATATTAATTTTATTTCACATTGAAACGAATGACTAAGCGATGCAGAATTTAGTTTCACGATTCCGATTTACACGTTTATCCGCGGTACCCATCTTCACTGTAAATCGAGGGGATAGTTGTATGTACATGTAATTATCCGTTGGAGCGATACGTCCCTTCGATGCGCGACGTTTACGTCAGTTTCGTGGGGAGATTATTAAGGTGGAGACGAAGGACAATGCGCGACGTAGGTTACATACAACTCCATGCGGTAAGAAGTGTCTGAGCGTGCGTGACGGTGGTAAGAGAGGGTTCGAGAGGAATGCATCGATAAGGAGCTACCGCGCGAGAGCTATTCCATTCGTCTTGGTCAGGAACGTTGAGACTCGGCTTTCTTTCTCCGTCTTTCGAGATCGCGGCGATGTATAAGCGATTTATTTGAATTAATGAGCTCACCTCGCGGTAGCGAAGCATTGCCCCGAAACTCCTCGATCCGATCTACGATCCAGCGGTCGCCTCGCGATAACCGTGGGGAACTTAAAGAGGGAGATGCATTTATAATCTTGAAAAAAGTCATTTTTTGTTTTACACGAACTGATGGTTAAAGATGTGTAGAATATCGACGAGAAATTTTAGATCGAAATTTAAAGTTCTTTTGATGTTATAGTCTGAGAATGTGACGCAACTAGAATTGAGCGCTCGAAGCGGCGACACCTTCCAACGCGTTTTTCTCGAAACTACATTTTCCAAACTTATGTAAGGGATAACTCAAACCTATTTGAATGATCCTGGGTATCTAGATAACGATAATACCTTCTCGTTGAACCTATAAGGTTATAAAAAATTATTTTAAAAAATTCCTTTTTTATTGCAAAACGTAGCAAAAATTTCGTGTAAACTTAAACTTTTATTTTAAAGATCACGCTATTTATTATTTCTATCGCTGTTTTGTTTATCCCTATTTCGATTGAAACTTATTTTAAATCTAGACAGAGATTACAGGGGAAAGGTAATTTTTAGGCGATAGGAAACTCCAGAATATCGAAAGAGGAAAAACGATTAAACTAATGATTCTAAGGAAAAATTTCGAAAAGCTGTCTCTCGACACTTTCGCTAGAAATAGTGTTAACCCAACGGAGGATAAAGACTCCGCGCGTGCACCCTCTCTTTCCTCGTTATCATAGTACCTATCCACGCCCGGGAAATCTTATTAAAAGCCCGCCAATTAGCGGCGCCGTTTTCTCTTATCGCGACAACGCCTCCTAGAAAGTCAATTTAGCGGTCTCTCGCCTCGCGCGAGCGGCGAAAACTCTCGATATTATTGCGCGAAATCGATAGATCGGATCTGCGATTCTGTCGTTCCTAAAATGCTAAAACCTGCTCCATCCGTGCGAGGTATAATGCGCGGCGCTCCGCCATTGCGCTCTCGTTCGAGAGTTTTGCTTGCGACACGCGTCGCGCGCCGCTCGACAGTAAAGCGGCGATATAGGATTTATGTTTTCCTCTCGGCGCGCGCGGTAAATTATGAGATAAAGCGTGCTAGACGTTGCGATAGAAATCCTCCCAAATTTGGACGACAGCGGCGCCACGGTTAAGAAATTGAATCGCGATTGCGGCTGCGAGATGGTACGCGGCCAACCTCGTTTCACCGCGGACCGTGGTCTCCGCGTAGTCCCGTCTCGGCGATAAGCAGTGTCGTTACCGCTATCACGTACATTATTAAAAGATTATAGCGGCAATTATGGCAACGCCGCCGATCAGTTTCTACCCTCGCGGTTTCGTTGGAAATCGAACGAAACGGGTGTGTTTCGCTTCGGTGGGTTTTCGAGATCTCGAGAGAGCCGGTACGCGCGCGCGTACGCGTACAGTCACAAACTAGGTGGAGGATAGGATTTTTTACACGGTAGATAGGTTCTTCGGAAATTCGTGTAAAAAGAGATTACTGGGATTCCCCAGTAACTATTACTTTATAGCAGTGCGCAGTGCTGCTTAATTTCTGAAATGTGGAAAAACGTGAATTACTTTCTTGAGTAATTTATTTTTTTTTTTATTATTTTTATTTTCGTGAATAATTTATTTGATACATTGGTATCAAAGATTGCAATTTATACGAGACCGTTCATGGTCACGCACATAATTATAACAATCATAACAAATTTGTCAAAAAAAAAAGAAGATTGTTTTGAACCGTGTAACTTCAAAATCATGTAAAAAAAAAAGATTGGGTGTACATTTTTCGGGTAAAAGCTCCGGCAAAATATCCAGTGTGAGAGACGAGTGCAACCAGATTCCGTTTTGTTTTCATGGATTCGCTTCACCGCCGCGGAGCAGCAGGTTTATGGTTTATGGTTCGTGCGGTAACGTTCGTTTAAAGCGTCCCTTTGCTTCGTTCGCGCGATACAGCCGCGCTGAACTTTCGGTACACCTACGCGAGAACGAGCGTCGCGAAAGGCAGCGTCGAGACGACGGTTCTACCGAGTTCCGGAAGCGTCGCGTTTCGGCCAGCATCCAAAAAATCTCACTCTCACCGATATCATCGATTTTTCATCGCGACAATTTCCCCCAGTTTTACCCGCCACACGATAATTAACGAGAATGATTCCAAAATGGATTTTTCCGTACACGACAATTATTAACGAACGCATTGTCGTACAACAATTGTTGTAACGAAGCTATAATTTCGAATCCTTTTCGTCGGCGCTCGATCGAAGATTAACCGGCGCGAATCGCGAATGGATATCTACGTAATCGTTTAAACCAAGCATTATGCGCGCTCGACCATGGAGAAGAAGAGAGTACTAATTTTTTTAAATCGCTCCGCTCCACGCTCGATAGGTGCGTGAGCGCCCGGGCGCGCGCTCGCGCGCACTCGATTGCGCGCGTGTGCGAGAGTGCCAGGTCCATAGATCAACGGATCGAGTCGACGGGATCATCGGCGCTACACAAACCGTAATTGGATCGATCGGACGATTGAGCAATGACGAATGGTCCGTCGAACCCGAGGTGTCCGTAATGGGGCCTCCCGGAGTTATTAAGAGTCTATAAGTCCACCCGCGTTCCCCTTGGATCCATTAATTTCATTTACCGTCCCCGACCCCGGTCCCCGTCGCTTCGGTCTCCGTTATTCGTGTCTTTCACGCGTCACGGGGTTACGATTTCGAGCGTGCGAGCATTAATCGAATCGAGTGGGGCCTCTCGGCGGATTAATAACGTGACACAATTGCATCGATATATCGAAATGCTCGTGGAGACCGGGAACAATTAACCCAACGGTTTCTCTTTCCCTCAGGTAAATTTCGATCGCGCTCGATACACGCGGGTAGCGGATACTCGGGGAATAAACGCCGGCACGGCGAACACACGTCGCGTCCGGGCCCGATGTGTCGTACGTGGGGGAGTCAATGGCGGTCAATGGCACGAGCGAGGCCCGATCAGGTCCACCGGGAGCAACATCTCACCGGCTGGCATAGCAGGCGGCACCTGGACCGGACTACGAACCGACTCGGCGAATCCCTGAGCACCGTTAACCTCCCTTCACACTGAAAATCATTATTTCAACGTTTAATACGATTCGTTTCTGCCCGGGTCCCTCTCCCACCCGATAAGAAGATACAATCGAAGCATTCGGATCCAGAGCGAACCACCTACTCGCCGTGACGAAACGGCGCGCGGATGTATTGGGCGCGGATGAAAAATATTCTTTTCCAAGGCCACGTCGAGCGGGCGATTAATCGATCTCGATACGTCGATGTCGCCGGGGGAATGATACGTTGGAACGGCGACGCCACGATGTTTGACGTATTCTCGCTGGCTGGGAGGGATCGTTGGTCCGGTGTGAAGGACGCCTAAGGCGACGCTGGACGGGCCCCAGAAGCATCGCCGCTTCATGCTTCCGAGAACATTACCGGCCGTGATAATCGGCGCATTCATCTCCACTCCCAGGAGATCCTGGCTCTGGTGTTTTCGTCGATGCTCATCTTCGCTCTTTACCGTTCCTCTTCTTCTTCTTCCCGTCCTTGCACCCTCTTTTCCAACCCCTGCCCTCCCCCGCCTTTCACGTTTATCATCTTCTATCGTTATCGTTGTTGTTATTTTATTAAAATGCTCTTCGAACGCATCGAAATTCACGGTATCTTTGACTATCTTCGCGTTGATGGGTGCGCTAGGTGTATCAGGAATAATCGACAAGAGCTGTTTCGAAATCGACGAGCAGAAAAATTGGAAAGCTAGTCGAGATTCTACAGCCGGACTTTTGCACGTGATTGCTTCTCGAAAATGTGTGCGAATGTTGAATGTTCGAGAGCAGAGGAATGTAAAAAGAACATAAC
The DNA here is from genome assembly GCA_933228935.1 of Pemphredon lugubris. Lineage (NCBI taxonomy): Eukaryota > Metazoa > Arthropoda > Insecta > Hymenoptera > Crabronidae > Pemphredon > Pemphredon lugubris. The sequence continues at coordinate 66,704,272 of OW121815.1, forward strand.
AAATTGTAGTTACCGAGGCGGATTTAAGTGCTTTCAAATGTTTTTTAAACAAATTTATCAAGAGCAGGTTGAATGTAACCCTTAAATCTTAAAAAAAAGACATTTTTTTAAATTAACTAAATTCGAGGGCCGCCTGTATTGATGAAAATATTGACGAGCTACCCGTTGAAACCCAGACAACAAAATTTCACGACAAAGTGGCGCGATTTATCGTTGTCCACGGTCCGCATAATCGTTCCGTCGTTCCTCCCGTAGAGTGTTGAAACTCCGAGTCTATTCTGGGCCACCGAATCTCGCTAAAGGGTTCGTCCAGCGAAAGTTTCATCGCAGTAGATGGAAAGGCCCATTCGGGGGCCCACGGATTACAGATCTTATCCGGTCCGTGCAGGGCACGCCCGACGCCGGCCCAAGCAACGGTGTACGATATTCCGACGCGACTCCGTTGCACTGTCCCCGGGTCAATTATTTTCCCGTCCACGCTCGCAACTCGGAACGGTATTTAATGGAGGCTACCGAGGTGCCGCGGCACGTGCTTCTGCTCTTGCCTTCGAATTATTCTAATGCCTCGGTACGCTCGCGATGTGATTTTTCAAGCTCCAAGGAGGAATTTCAAGTTACGCGCATGGGGGTATACACGAATAAGCTTCGACGTCGTCGGTTCGATAAACGTTTGTCCTCGTTTCTGGAAAAAAAAAGAGAAAAAAGAGATTAGACTGGAATTCAAAGATTTTCCTCACGATCGCGCCGACGAGAGCGAACGCGACGAATAACGTTTAGGTGGATCGGGAGACGTAAAATCGAGCACAAAGTTCCCATCCGACGAGACGCGGTTGGTTTCGCGTTCGGAAGAACGAATCGCTTCCACGCGGTTGAAATAGGTCGCTCGTAAAAGTCCAGCTATAAATTTCACCCCAATGTCTCCGCGGTATCTCCGTGGGTCTCCTACCTAGGGGAGAGAAGACTTTTTACGCTCGTAAAAGGAGCGCGGCGCGCACTCATTTCAGGTATTTCATCTGCGGGTAGTTCTTCTCATTTGCGTCTCGCGCTCTCACACAGGGCTCGACGTTTGAATTTTTTAATACACCCGACTCGTTTTTTACGTGAGTTTGAAGTTTGAAATTTATTATGATTGTTGTAATGTAGGGCGATTATTAAGGATTGGATGGGTCTATTTAGAAGAGTCAAAGGGATTTGTTTATAGAATATGCGTGTTCACTTCTCTACGTTTTGGTGATGAGTAGCATTTGGTTTGCAAGCTCGTTTGTTACACCGCGACCGTTATTAGGTAACATGGAAACGTGTCTCGGTTTTTCGCGAAATTCGGTGACCGTTGACTCGCATCAATGTAATTCTATAATCTATGCAATTCTATATTGCATGCCTACAATAATTATACATATACGTGACCATGAGCGGTCTAGTAGAAATTGTGATCTTTGCTACCAGTGTGTCTAAAATTTCACGTTTCTACTACACTTAAGGCAAGGTACAGACGCGAAACACTCGCGTGTAACAAACAGCGTATTCCAAATGTTTTAGTAACGTATGTGAGAACACACAATCCTAACTAGTCTATAGATGCATCGTGGTATGCTTTGTGTGATAGGTGCGAATGTTTCACGTCTGCACCCGGCCTAAAGAAATTCGGCAGCACTGCGCACTGCTATAAATAAAGTACTAATTACTGGCGATCCCAGTACTATTTTTCTTTACACAAATTTCTGAGGAACGTATCTACCGTGTAAAAAATGAGTAAGGGTTTAGTTATTTTATAACATATTGCAATGGAAATCGGTCTGACGATCGACGTATCGAACCAAGGGATATACATAGTTACGCGCGTACGCGCGCGCGCGTAGATCTACCTGGTCTCGGGAAGGTTGTTTTCGGCGTATTCTATGGCCGCGGAGGGTAGCAGCTGACGGGGATGGCACGCTTCCCGGAGCAACCAAGCCCCGTAAGGGATGGTGGGGTGGTCTTTATACGTCAAAGCTATTGTGCCGTGTTCCACGGGATAGAATGAACGTAGCGCGGCATGTGATTCCTGCACCTGAACCGAGATTCGCTCGTGGCCGTGCAAGGGCGCAGAAATCGAAGATTTTTCGAAAATTCCTCGAAGCTTCCACGCGCGATTCTTCTTTTACGCGGTAGATACGCACCTCAGAAATTGATGTCAAAAAGAAATTGGGTGTATTTGATTTGCATAACTTGTATCCAACGATACGAGTGATCGATAGATCATCGGGAATCGAGAAGATTGTATAGGTGAGGGCAAAATTTTTAATTGTTACCTTCTATATGGCTGTTTTGTATTTTGTTACTGTTATTTACAATAAAGAACATTTTGATATACTAATTATACGACTATTATTACAAATTTGTAAGATATCACTCCTTATAACCACTGTTTATAACTGGGCAAATACTTACAAAAACGTCATCCCGACGACCATGCGAGGAAATTTTAAACAGGTATACGACTCCCCGATTTTCTCGTTTTCCTTGCTCATCTAAACGTTAAAAGCGGCACGTACGAGCACGTATGTACATATACGCGTGTCCCGTAGATGAGTGAGTATATTCCAAATATCCCGTGCACCTTCGACATCGTCCCGGTACATACCTTGGCCTCGTCAAAGACGCAACCTCGTGGACCTTAACTCGATCTATTCAAGATCCTTCCTCGCGCAAAGGCATTTTGTGAGCCGCGAATACAATGAAGCCAGCCGAGGCTAAAGGTACCTGCTGCCCGTTTACGTTTATACGTACACCTGCTGCTCCAAGAGACTTTTGATTTTTCTCCTACCATTGCAATGATTATTATAGTTAATCGTTGTTTCGCTTCAGCGCATGATCGTAATCAGGGAAAAATTATGATAACAAATAAAAATAACTCGATGATACGGGGATCGACTCATCGAGGAGCAACGTAAACCGAGAACGGGAAAATCGACGGAAGAAGAGATCAAATGGTTGTTTTGTTTTCGTGCAGAAAGTACGCGACTACGTAACCGCTCGACGGTTCAGGCCCCGAGGATTCGCCGAGCGGAGTCAATGGTACGGGGCACGCGATAGAAAATAGAAGGGTAAAGGATCGGGCATAGTAGGAAACTCGTACGTGCACGCGAAGCCAGGTCATAATGGTAAGTCCCGCTGCTAAGGCCCCGTGACGAAGGTAAAACGTCGTATATGCCGACATTAACCAAATCTGAACAAACAGTGGCTCTCCTCTGCGCTTCTCCCCCCCCCCTCTCTCTCTCTCTCTAGCTCTCCTCTTCTTTCACCGTGCCCAACCAGCTGGTCGAGTTTGTCGAGGGTTTTTATCCATCCTCCATCCCCCAAAGGTCACCCCTCGAGGATGCCGTTGTCGGAAATAAAAATGGGGACCCAGAAACGGTACATCGGGCCCCTCAATGAAACTCTCGTGGTGCCGCGATCCTCGCTTACCTACGACCGCTACCTTAGGAAGCGCGAGCGCGCTCGTACGTATGTATGTATATGTACTAAGTAGGTACGTACAAAGTACCTGGCCGGAAAACCTGATCGAAAACGAACCTGATATCTCTGGCCGCCAAGGGAGCCAGGTACAGTTAATCCAGGCTATTCGCGGTTGAGGCCACTGTCTCTCGATCGTCTCTCCTCCCCGGATCGTGTGTCGCGAAACGTACCACGGGTACCGAAGTAATTTCTAATCGGTAATGAGCCGTTCGCGAATCGTTTAATATCCTCCCCTCCTCAGGCCCGTCAACCTGGCGTACGGTACCCGGCGTTGGTAATCGCGTTATAAGCGATCGATTCTCAAATAATCAATCGTACGCGCGTACGATCGAATTATGCGTAACAATACTCTAGGTACACGCCAGGTATGTATGAAAGTACACACGTAGTTTTGCCTGGTACGCTCGCCAGAGGGGATTTTATTGTTGAGAATAAACGGAACGCGTTTAATAGGAGAGTTTACGGGAAGGGTAACCGAGGTCGGGAGCGGCGGGTATATCGTGCACCGAAGAATCGTAATTACCTACCTACCTGTACAGAAATGCGACGGCTGATATCGGCGCGAGGTCGCGATCTCCGCATAATGGGAGTAACCAACGCGAAGAATGCAGGACGACCCTGAACCTCTCCCCCCTCCCTCTGCCGCGACAAAGATCAAGGTGGTCCGGAATACGGTATCGTTCGCGGATCGTTGACGCATTTTGCGCAGTTATGCAATTATAAATCACGCGCACGCCGACGATCCGTGATCGCGATTATACGCCGAATTACGTCTGATTGTTGTACGATTCTATGGAATTCACCTCGAAGGCGTCGTAAAGAGAATCGGTTAGCGATCTATCGATCTTTTTTTTTTTCTTCAGCCCCTTCTCCCTCTTCTTCTCTCCCGCATTTCCCCTTGCTCCTTCGCCGCGATCTTGTTCGCGTTCGTCCCCGTCTTCACTTTCGTTGCTACAGATTGGTAATCCTGATGGGCGTCGCGATGGTATTAGCGTCACGGCGCTCGCCGCTCCTGTCGCAACCTGACGTTCGCGCAAAGAGCAAAGAGGAACGAGACGAGCAGAGAAGAGGAGACGGCCGCCCGTGTGTAGACCTCGGTAACCCGATACCGGCAACGCGCTTTTGCGAATAGCCGCGGGGACGAGAGAGTCCGCGGAAAGACCGGGATACGTCGACGTTGACCGTGTTCGCGCCGGTGATTTATCGCGAAAATCACGCTGCTTTTGAATTGCGATATTAAGAGTACCGGAAATAAATCTGCTATGTTACGTAGTAGCCTTTGAGCTTAGTTTGTTTCCTGTCGCGGTGATGTAGCTGTCTTCGTGAGTTTTTATAAAAGCGGCATAAAAGACTTAATCTTCGTTCAGACTATATGTAACACTAGATCGAAGAAATTTGCGTTCGTTCTGCGCATCTTTCCACTATACTTGCATTCTATTGCATCATCCCGAACTGCCCGGACTCCGTCGAGGAGGGCAAAACGAGGATTCCTCTTAGCCTGAACGTAGAGTAGAAGAAAGTTGTTGATACGGTTGTAAAGAGCGAAGAAAAGTTACATTTTATAATACTGTATAACAAAAATTCAGAAAGAAATACAGTTTTATATTATTCAACAGAATAATAGATTTCTCTCGCTACCAAGCGAAAGTCGTTAGATTCGTGGAATCGAGTCGGCCGGATGAGATGAAAACCCCTGTTCGTTCTTTCCGGAAAAGATACAAGGTCTAGTCTCGCGTACTTGTACTTAACCCGAGACAAGACCTTGTCTGCTCGACAGCGACGAGTCAAGTCGAACATCACGCGCGAACGGAGGTTGTGTTTTGAGATACGATTACGGGAGGAAACGTTGTAATTGAAAAATCGGTAGACATCCTCGGTAGCGGCGTATAGGTAGCGCGCGCGCGCGATCTTGACGAGAAGAAGCCAGGTGCTACCGCGGGGCACGTGTCCACGTTGGGGTAGGAGGCAGGTGGGCCCCCTGCATTGTCAATCTCTGCCTTTCCGTACCTCGTGCTACGTTCGTGTGAGTGGCCAGCGTCTGCGTGTCCCGACGAAGGGTTCCCCCCGTCGATGCCGCAAAATCCCTGCGAGTGTGTGGATTCGACGCATAATGAGGATGTATGTGGCAGAAGAGGGGTTCCGGCCTCACGGGATGGCAATGGGGATGGGATGGGACGGGACGGGACGGGACGGGACGAGATGGGATGGGATGGGATGGTATGGTATGGTATGGCATGGCGTACCCTCGACTCACCTATCCGAACGAACGTACTCTTGCCCTATTGTACGCGGAATGAGCAGGTGACGAGAACGGTCGGTACCATACGACTCTACACGACTGTTCTCACTGCGAGGATCACGTTTGCGGGATTCACGCCGGGTGAGAGGGGGGGATCGAGAGAAAGAAAGAGAGAGAGAGAGAGAGAACTGCCAACGAACAAACGGGACGAACGATTTGACAAGGGTGTATTAGTTGTAATCAATCGCTGGACTACGTTATAGTTTTTGCCGTTTCTGGGTTACCTGTGAATGAGAATTGCGAATTCTGGTCAATTCGAAACATCGTTGGTTCTTAGGCGTCTCGGTAGGCATAGCTATAACACTATTCCTTCGTTTCTTAAGTTTTGTTTAGAATTTCCTACGTATAATGTTATTGCACCGCCACTTAACTTAAATATTGATTGATTAATGGCCCAGATATAAGTAATATTATTCCAAATTTAAAAAAAAACTACATTTTTTCACTATCAAATTTGCTATTACTTTCATTCTAGATCAATAAATATATGTCGTTTTAAATATCAGTCATTTCTACGGTCACGGTAGGCATTCCTATAACATCCCGGTATCGACGTCACACCACGAACTAACGCGGTAAGTAAAAACACTTTCCCCACCGCGCATCGGTACTCGAGAGGAGCGCGTGCCATCAGCCGCACCGTCGGACCACAGAGCAGAAGCGGAGGAGGTAACGCTGCGGGGACAATAAAACCGTCGGGCCAGTTTGGTCGTTGTCTCTCCCGAAACGCACTCGTAAAATCGTACGCGGTTCGAACCGGATTTTTCCTCTTCCCGGACGAAAAGCATGAATATTCAATTGTTCCATCCGAGGCCTGTTTGAAAACTACGTTCGCGGCGAGCACGGCGCTGTAATAAATACGTACAACTTTCTCGTATCCAAAGCGGAGCGTGGTGTAACGCGGCGCGACAAAAGCCTAAGGATCGAGCGGGACAAAGGGGGAAAAAGAAACATTGGCTTCGCGGGGCTGTGTGTCGGTGGCGAAGGATCGGTTGCGCGGGATGAAAATGATAAATCCGTAAAAAACCGCAGTAAATCTGCGCCCGCGGACAATGAGCTGCGAGTCGGAAGCGCCGCGATCAACGCACGGATCAGTGAGACCGCCGTCATGGCGTGGCCAATGAGATTACGCTCCTCCGGTACGAGCTTATGCTCGCTCGCTCGCTCGGCTCTCGCTTTAACTGGTCCGAAGCGAGTCCAGTTGGTTCCGGTTGTTGCGGTCGTCCGCGATAGTCGTTGCGAGTATCCTACGAGTTATCCTGCCGCCGGTGAAGTCTCCGCGTGGCTGCGGGAGTTTGATATTTTCAGATTCTCTTTCTCTCGACTTCATCGAGATTTAAAATTTCCTCTAAAGATGTCGCGTGCACGCTTGCGTGCGCGGGAGATCGCGTTAACTGGAAGTTTCGTGTATTTCTTCTCTCTCCCGCGCTTTCGGTTCAGTTGAGCTGAGAAATCGTTTATACTGAACCGTGTACGATAATTATGTAAAAATTTATGGCGAATAAACTTATATCATTGATAAAAAAATTTGTATATGATGGCCTACGCCGCACTCATTATAGTAATAAATTAGACCTAGAATGCTAACCATTCGTCAATTCGACGAACACTGAACCTTTTATACTGATTATTCTTAGCATGATTTTTTAATATATTTGTCATTGAATGAATGCAACAAAGAAGAAAGAAATCACTGTAATTTTAACCTATTTAATACTATACTTGTCTGTTAGACGGTTTAAAAATGGTGTAAAAATAAGATTGGCGTCCTAAGATTAAGTAACCTAAGTGTCACATTTCCAGAAAAAGAATTATCCCGCGCTTTCAGTCCTCTCATTCTCTCCGAATCTCTCTCTCTCCGAATCTCTCTCTCTCTCTTACTCTCCGTACTTCGCGTTTCTCTCGTTCTCCCTATATCCGTCCGTTCTTTTCCCGCTACACCGACGTCGTCCCTCTACGCCGCTCGGCGGAAATATAAACGGCGCGGTTTTAAACACCTAGGCAATACCGCGTAAGACAATCCTCCTATCAGCGTCGCCGCGCCGTAATAGCCAGACAGCCAGTCAGCCAAGTCGCTAAGGACAATTGCTTCGCGGGTTGTTGCCGTTGCGGCGTGGGCCCTGTGCTTGTTCGTCGACCAACGTAGTACGTCTAGTACGATCGCATACCTACATACCATACGTCTGGCGGACAAACCGCTTTAAAGCTTCGGCCATAAATGGAAGCGCGGAACCAACCGGGGAGATCCTCCTTTTTCATCGATCCAGGAAAAATTCGCATCGCGTACGCTCCCCGGGGGATACGCATATACTTATTTACTTACACCTAAACGAATACACGGTTGACGTTAAGCAAGGCGATTAAATTACCCCAGTTACGACACTTTCATTCCACTTAGTAGCGCCAAACTGCCGATTATAATCGAAATGGGTATTCGACGGCAGGGGTTACGATGTACCGGAGCGATCGAGAAACGCCGCCGACCGATCGATCGATCCTAGTGGAATCGGGGCACGTGTGAACGGCGCTTAACGGTCGTACAACGGAGCAAAGTGACTGGCTCCGGATTTGCAGTACTGCTTTCTCCGTCTACTTATCCCGCGGCCGACACATCGGCGACGGCGGCGGTGGCGGCGACGGTACGGCGTCGCGGTGGTTGGCAGGTTTAGCTCGTTGCTCAAAGGGGGCTACCATATAGTAGTAGTAGTAGCTCGCGTTGACCTAATACGCTTCCCGACTATCAATCATAACGTACGCATACATCGAGCGGTTCGTTGACGACTTTCTTGCATAATGCGACAAAAGGTGAGGTACGCGCGGGGCGGAATGGGGGGGGGGGGGGATAAGACGACAATTCGATTGAGTTGCCTTTCGGATAGATAGATCACCGGCGCTCGCCGGTACACGATAAAGCTATTAAAAAAAAAAAATGATAATCCGACTTCGCTTAATTATCCGCGGAGAGAAACGGTTTTGCCGATACGCCGATCGTGGTCGCTTTTCGATTCCACGGATAAACCTATCGCACACTTTTGTCCGACGATCGGCAAAGAAAGTTTTCTGTACCCGACGTACGTATGTACGCCGACCTAATACGCTCGCCGGCCATCGATCATACGAGCGCGTAGACACCATGAATAGATCGCGGCGAACGAGTGTCTTGCATAATGCGACAAAGGCGAGAATTTCTCCGTACCGGAGATAACCGATTGCCTCGACGTTGGACGATTCAATCGAGGAATCGGAGAAAATTCGATAACGAGTATTCCTATCCCGAGTAACGATCGTGCGTCTTAATCGACCCGAGACGTCTCGTCGTACGATAAGTGTACTTTCAAAATCGACGATTCCCGATCGCGTTCCCCCCGTCGCTACCAGGAGCACCGACGATAACTGCTTTACTCTCTAATTACAAAAAAGAACAAAAAAAAAAACAGGGGCAACTAAGAATCGTTGGTACCCCAGGACCGGATAGCTTCCACATCCGGTCTCTCTCCGTCGGTCAGGTGAAACAAAGCCCCAAGGGGAATCGCTATAAGATTGGCGAGCGACTCGGCCCGCAACGGAAATCTCGATTCTTTTGCGTACGGCCTGACCCCGTGAAGGGTGGTCACAAAAGGTAGCACCGGTGTAAATGGAGGTGATTGCAAATCTTCACGGTGCTCTCGAGTGCCCAGGTGCACGATGAATAATGCCGAGTCCACGTACCAACTCCGATCTAGATACTTTAAGAGTTCCGGCGCGATATATACCGTTCGCGCATACGAGCGCACGATAATGCGTTTATACGTATACGAGCATGCGGGCATGCTCGTTCTATTTCGCTTGCTGAGCGACGAGGTAAAGGAGGCGGAGGACTACCTCTTCCACGATACGAAGAATCGCTCGAGCACTCACTCACGCCAATCATCGCGACCGCTAATAGGAACGAGAACCTTCTTTTCGTTTCTTACAAAAGTATATATTGGTATGTGTACGCGTATGTAGGTACCTGTCGGCGTTACGTCGCGTCGGTTCGTTCGAGCGTGAATGGGGGGGGGAGAGTTTCGCGAAAGAGTTTCACGAGGAAGGCTACTCCACGGCTCCGAGAGTGTACCAGTGGCCCGTGAGAATTGAATTAACCCCCTGGCATCGCGGCTCGTTACAAGGGGGGTAATTCGTTGTTCGCCGCTTCTTCGTCTCGAGTTCGATAATCGTCGCGATGTCTCGTTAAGGGTAGGATTTCGTTACCACGACCGATCGCAGTCGTCGTCGTTGTCTCCATCTTCCACTTTCATCCGTATTAACTTCTCGCACGTCTCGCGCTTACAACGAGTCGTCGACGACTGCGATCAGTCGTGATAACGAAAACGTACCTTTACGCGTACTCGTGATCGATATCGATATCGCAGATATACGCGGTACGCAGAGAACTATACAAACGGTGGACGTATCGCGTCAGCTCGGCGACATTTCTCGAAATTCACGAGAAAACCGTTAAGGGAGCCAGCCGATACACTCGTAGGCCTCATTGACGCACGCCTGCTCGATGAGAGAGGGTGGCTCTTAGACAGCGTGAAAAAACGAGGGGAGGTTGGCTGGGTGCCGATGCACGCAAAATGCGGACAGATGCGTGTGCACCTTTTAGTCGGGTCCATCGGCACCCCGCTCGACACACGTGCCTCAACGGGTGAGTGTACGTACACGCATTCTTTTCCGCTGCGTATAAGAGAGAGAGCGCGCGCGCACACATGGCAAAGTTGACTGTGCCGGTAGCCCGGTACACAATGCCAATAATAACCTATCGCCCTCGTCGCATCCCTCTCGCAGATTCCAGCAGATGCTGCCCTTTGCTGGCTGGCTGGCTGGCTGGCTGCCTGTTTGGATCGTCGCAGCCCTTACACGGGGGTCTAGTTTTGTCTAGGAGGGGTTGGCTGCCGGGTTTTTGGCGTACAATAAGCCGCAGAGGCAGGTGTGGACTCCCCTTAGTTCGTGGCGGGCGCGTGCCCCACACGAGCGGGGGCGGGGTAAAATCCCCCCCACCCCACCCCACCCCTCCCCACCCAACCCTTACGCTCTTCCTCTCTTTTTCTTTCTCGCCGTCGTGCCTCTCCTTCGAGATTATTTTTCACCAAGAGGTACGTCTCGAGACGTTCTTAACCGTGAAAGGGGAGGGGGTTGGAGTTTGCGCGCTTCTTTCTCTCGACGACCGGAAAAGCACTGGAAAGGTCAGGCGCGAGACTCGCATCCGATTACCGCGATGAAAGAACGTTTAGGGAGACTTCTTGCTTCGATGGGGGTTGGAAGCAAAGTTCCTCGTCGCGATCTCGTCTCTGATATCTTTTCACGTTTCTTCGCGAGGGTTGGTCGGATCGGGTTCCTCTTATTCTTCGCGAAATGGGCGTTGTTTCTCGTGATGGAGAGAAGGAGAGAGAGAGAGACTGGGAGTGAAAAGACTTGCAGAGCGGAGGGTGGTTTCGTTAGGGGATGCTAACGGTTTAAGAATATCGACGATTTCGCTGCCGAGTGCGAAGACATCGGTGGGGCGTCGAATTACCCCCCGGTGGTAGTAACGTCGACTAATAAATATCACTTTTCGCGGGGGAACGCGCCACGAGTGTCGGCCGAGAATCTCAACGGTCACCGGTGGACCCGAAAGAGGGTGGGGGGGGGGGGAGAAGCATGTGCGCAACGAATAATAAGGGCAGAGGGGGGGCATGTGCGTTTCCGCGGGGCGTGTGTATTGGCTCCCTTTCAGCCAAGGGATTTCAAAACGGACGCGTGCCATCGGTGAAAGTCGCTGTGGCCCGAGCGAAAAGAGAAGAGCAACGATACGCGCTCGCGCGCGCGCAAGGGTTGAATTCGGACGGAAATAGTTCACTTCGCGTCGATGAAAGGCTTCGCTTTTTCACGGCCGACCTAGCTTCTCGTTTCAAAAGGTTCCGGGAGGGTTTCGAAAGGTTCATTGTTGCACCGATTTCGCCTTGTTTCGCGTCGGCTTTTATGTTTTCGGATAAAATAATGCTTATCAATCGGGCGTGTTATTAAACGGTATTTAAACAAACAGTTTTTGTCACCCACGAAACGGTCAAGAATTTTGTGGGGTGAATTCGCGTATACAATGGGCAATGTTTAACCCTAGAACGCTAATCTCTTTTCTACAAATTTTTTTTTATTCGTCGATTCGACATCCATAGTATAAAGTAAATATAAATTTGTCAAACTTACTGTCATTTCTTTTCTCTTTATTATATTTATTCAATAAATAATTTATATAAAAAACATGCTAAATATAATCAGCATAAAAGTATCAGTGTTCGTAAAATCGACGAATTTTTAGTGTTCTAGGCCGAACAGAATTCCGACGAATTTTCCCCGGGACTCGATATTGCGAACCACGGATTCGTTTGTTTAGCGTAGAAAAACAAAAGATACCCTGGTTCCTACGGCCAAGTGCAGCCGCCTTCGAGCACTTTGCTAATAAGCGGCCGGCGAAAGCGGGACGGACGGTGCCCGGTGTCGTGTTACGCTCTCATCGAAAACCCCGGAAAGTGCACCTCCTTGTTTAACGGCCACCAACTTCTTCCTCCGCGCTCTTCCCTAGTACCATTCCGCGTCTACGAATGTTTCTTTCGCGCTCAGTTAAAAAATGTCCATTATCGCTATCGCGTTGCGAATCAAATGACGCGCAGGTCCCACCTAATTCGAACGCTTTCCCGTAACGGCAGCGGGTTAGAACAGATGTCGAAAGGCATTATCGAAAGGTACATCTCGCTTCTGGTTACCCTTCAACCCCTCGATACTTTCTCGTCGGGATCTCTGTATAAGAGGGAGCTCACGATCGCCACTGTGATTGGTAAAGAAACAAAAAGCTGACCGACTGAGGCACGTTCGTTCGGACCGATCGAGAAAAGAGCTTCTCGGATATCTGCATCCGGTTGGTCACTTCCGGCACGCGCTTAGACACGTGGCATCGCTTGCCCCCTCGCACTCCACGAATGCCAGTCAGCCCCTTTACCACGCGAAGGGCGGGTATTTTCTTTTAAGAGGCACCCCAACCGAAATTAGGTACCATCTAAATCTAACCTAAGGGCTTGTCTCTAAACACACGAAATAGGAAGTATCTTTCGACCGTGCCGAGACTGCCGAGAGCCCAGAAACGTAAACGCCCAGTGATCGTTACGCGTGTCCCCCCCCGTTAGCGCGAAGAATAAAGGGTAATCGAGTAAACGATACTTAAATCACCGAACGTTCGCCGTCGATTCGACCTAAACCCGTCCAAAGCTGGAAGGAGAACAGCTGAATTTAAAAGTCCGGAGCAAAAAGAAAAAAAAAAAATGCTCACCGGTACCTTCGCTACCCCGTAACCCCCCTGTAGCCACCATTCGAACCCGGAGCCTCCGAAGAAAGACTTTAAAAGTCCCCTCGCTGCAACATTTCCAGAATCCACACGGTCCTTTCGGTAAGGCACGGTACACTTGTACGTCCCCGTCCCCGACGCGCCGTTTTACGCAAGGCAGTACGCACTTGCCGTGTTTCGTTCTCGTTAGACGGAGACGGCGCTCTTACCATGAATGGTCTGGGTCCACGGCCTTGAATAGAGAGGATTTCACAAAGAACCGGGCAAAGGAACCGACAAAGGAACCCGGGATTTCTTTTGTCAGAGGATCTTGCAGTCGAGGTGACACAGGCACGGACTCGCGTTCCGTAGCCTCCAGCCTCGTACAGGATTCTCTCCGATTCTATGTTCAACGTCGTGTGCGTGTACGTACGCGCGTATACGTGTACACTACGTACACCAGGGGGGGATCCTCGTCAACCGGCCTCGCGCGGTCCCGAAGTTCCTTTTTTTTTTTTTCACGAGCAGGGGAGGTTGAAGCCGAGGCTGAGGTTGAAGCCGAGGAGGATGAAAGTGTGTGGACAGGTGGACGCGGAGGCAGCAGGAGCAATTGATTCTCCTACGAATTTTTGCATCTGTCGGTAGGTTGATCTTGGAACCTAGTTTCCAAGAAGCGTGCCGAGGAACCCCTCCCTTACTCGACACCCGAGCATTACTTCTTCTCTTTCGATATTTTCAATTGGGTGTCTATCTAGTCTAGTCTCGATGATTTCGTTGTTGCGGTAGGAGGATCGCATTGAGATAACGTTCCGTCGCGCGTTATCGTGATTGTACGAAGAGCGTCGGGTCGATTCAGAATTCTCGTTCGTCGATTCTTTCAACGCTTACCACGCATTTCCGGAGGAGCCGTCGTGGGGCTCTTCCAACGCGTTTCCTCTCCCCACCCCCCTGCTTCCCGCTCGGAAGCAAAGACATGAATGAAGTTTCGCGACAATGCAAATTCACCCTCGAGAAAGGGTTGCAATTAGACCGCACGCGCATTGCTCGAGCTCGTTCGAGCCGTGCGTGCATCTGCTCGGCATCTGCAGACAGATGCGTGGCTGGTCGTCTCTCGTGGCGGAGACGTCGCGACGCGTCGCGTCAGCTCTCGGAGGCTGCTCGACCGAATGCCCGGAAATGAAATTCTAAACACCCTCTCCTACCGCCCGGCCCCTCCCTCCTCCTCCTCCCTCTTCCCTTCGGCAGCCTCTGCCTCTCTCTCTCTCTCTCTCTCTCTCTCTCCGCTGGGAACGAACAATACGGTACGAACTGACTGTGACCTCCGGTAAAACGTGCGTCTGGATTCGTGGGCGGTGCGAACATCGCTTATTTATCGCGGATAGAGTTTCGTGATTGCGTCTCGCATCGATCCCTCGTTCCTCTTTCCGCTTTCCGCACGGTAGTTCGAGCATTTTTGTTTTTTAGGATTCGTCGAACGCAACGCGCGTAGAACGCTGTCGAGTCGCGATACGAGTATGCATTGTGCATGGGCGGTAACGAAGTATGGAGTTTATAATTGTATTGCAAATTTGGGAAAGGGGCCAGTCGGAGGTTTTTTGCAAAATTTGACTTTTTCGGTTTTTTCTATTTACACATATAGACCGATTAGGTTTTGGGTTTCTTGACAAATTTTATTTTTCGGAGTTGAGCCCTTTTCGAAATGTGCAATTCGATTATACTCGCTCCTCTATCTTCTTTGTAAAGTAGAGTTTCGCTAATCCGGGTTTGATGGAACCGGACACCGGCAGGGTCGCCGAAAATCCGGATTAAACGGACTCACCTCTCAAACGTCTGTAAAACAGGTTTTAGATAGGAAAAACTATTAAAATCGATTTTACCATAAAACTGGTATTTTCAGTCTCAATGCTACAACGTAGGCCACCTTTTTTAACCTCCGAATTGAATTATTATGAACAGCAAAACATCTAGTCGATTAAAATTGTTTTGAGGTCCGTTCGGACTTGCGGAGGCTGAATTACCAAGACTCTACCGTATGTGCCAAAAACGATTTTACGGGAGACGCGTGTCACGAACCGTAACGTTCGTCTCGGGCATTATTTTAAGAAAGCCATCGACACCCCTTCACGGGCAACGTTAGCGGGTGTCACGGCGCTCTCCGACTTTCACCGACGAATCGGAGAATTTTGACAAAACATCAACACGCGCCCTGTTTTCCTTTAGCACCGCTTTAAGGCGCCGACACTCACGGCGCACGTAATTCACCGTCGTTCCGAAATAGATGCAAGCTCTCCTTCGTACACACTTCCTGCCTCCACGAAAACCACGAATATACCTCGAAAAAAGAATTCCTACTTCTCCTGCGAAGCCAAAATTCTCCTTTTCCCTTTACAAACGGTCCCGACGATCACCCTTTGCCCACCGTGTCCACTCTATCAATTTCTCAGTCATATTTCTTTCAACCTTCCACTCCCCCCCCCCCCCCCCCCCGAAGTATTTATCAAAAACACCACACCTATCGGTCCAAAGCTTCCGAAGCAGATGGCACAAAAGTACCTACTCACTCAGAAAACACATGCTCTCGGCCACGTGGTCTTTTAGTTACACCCACGGTCACGGTTCTACCCCATCTTACGTATGCTCGTATGATGTAGACAAACGCATTCTCTCTCTCTCCCTCTCTCTCTCTCTATCACACGCATACGATCCGCACGGGGCAAAGCGATTCAATCTCCCTAATGGCATCGTCTTCCTCGCCACGAGCTAATACGATGTATCATGCGCTCTAATGGGGGCCAATAGACTCTTACCTGATTATTTCGGCCACGGCGATGCGTGGGCCGGCAGGTGGTACCCTCCCAGGTTTTAAGAACCGCTCGTGTAACCGTGCTCACGATATTTTCCCCGTGATCGCGGCGATTTGAGAGTCTCGTTTAAACGCGTTTAAGGAGAAACGCGAGGATAGCCGGGGAGAAGAAGGATGGGACCCACGCGAGGAGAGTAAGCGAGAGGGAGATACTCGATCACCGATCGATTCGATCTACCACTCTCGACGCCGTGGCCGCGATCGCGCCCTGGAGGCGAGAGGAGTCGACGAGAGGAGACGTAGAATCAATAAGAGATTTGATTTACAAGATCCAACAAAACTGACCGCAGGCATTTTTCACGGCCGATCACGCCTCCGAGCATTGGGCCTAATTGACAACGACGTAACCGACACCCCGACTGCCCCCCCCCCCCCCCCCATCGACTTCACAGCCCTTCGCACCCGTGAATTCAAGCAAGTACCTACCACGAGACTAAAGACCGGTTCCGTAATGGGTCTAAAGGTGCCTCGACTCTCCCCCGTGTCAATCGCTCGTGTTCTCTCCTACAAGGAATTGAGAAATATTTTCTATTCCGATCGCACGATTGTTCCAACGTTTTTGTACTCGCGAAACAGTTTGTGCGTCCTGGGGACACGCGTTACCGCACTGTGCCTGATCCAAAGTCGGCGGTAAGCTGGCCGCATCAGGGCTCGTGCGTTTAGCGCTCGGTCGTGATACGGTGATGCGTGGACTATTGCAGTTAAATTTAAAAAGCATTGCACAATTTTTTCAACGAGTTACGAGTAACACTCGATCGACACGCGAATCGGGCATGGTGCGGTAAGCCGGAAACACACATTACCATACTATGCCCGATTTGTGTGTTGGTCGTCACTCGTTAAAAAAATTGCGCAATGCTTGTTAAATGTAATAGTTCACATATCACCGTATCAATTCAAGCGCTAAATGTACAGTTTTTTATTTTTTATTTATATACATTGCCACCACGAACCGAATCGGTTTTTTCATCGTATGACCGATTTCGGTTCGCAGTGACAAAACCGATTGACAAAATCGGCCGAATTGCTCGTTTTACCGTATCGGTTATTTTACCGTATCGTCTGAACGTGCCCATATAAATTACATTGCCACTGGATTATACGGCAAAATAACCGATGCGGCAAAACGACCGATTCGGTATCGTGTGAACGAGCTGTAATGCGCGTCACTAACTTAATAGTGACGCTCTGCGACTCGCAACTTCGGCGAGAGATATCGACGTAGCGTTCGTTTTGGGAAAACGTGAGACGAAACAGATTCTAGGATGTTTTTGGAGAAAAGGGAATGCGAGCGGCTTGTGGTTACGAGCCGTCCTTGTCCTTGCGGCATCTCGGTCGTAATCGTTTTTAAACAGCCGCTAATCCGAAGGCACGACAAACGTGGCGATAAACTTACCCTGCCGGTTCGGAGGAACGCGGCTCATCTTCCTTTGCTCGTGGAAACGATGATAACGATGATAACGATGATACCGAACAATACCGAATCGCGATAAACCAGGTCGCGCGACAGGTTCGAGAGATCCTTGGCAAATAGGTTGGAAATTCCAGGAAGGACTCGTCTCCTCTTCTCGGCTACGGTGCGGCGTTTTTTTTCTGTATGTAGGTATGTATGCACGTATGTGCAACTACGAGAGATGGCGAGCAACGGTAGAGAATCGTAAATCTGTACTTCGATGAGGAATTTTAACCCATTAGTGCGTGGAGTTATTAAATTTGGTTATTTTTCCGTTTCAGGTCGACTCTGATAGACAAAAGACGTATATTTTATGCTGATCATGTTGTCCTATTTTTTATAGGTTTTTTTTAGAGTGTGTCCCTTTGAGGGTACCTTATACACAAAATACTAGTTGGAACATTTGTATATTAAATTTTACTTTCAATACACTTTCGTCACAAGAACAGACAATTTGTATAAATATAAGTAAGTAGGATTTTTATTTATAATTTATTATAATGTCAAGAATTATAACAAAATTTACTATATTTCACCAATTGTCTGATCAGTTTCGAAGCAAATAAGCAATATTATAAAATATTTTATAATTCAACTTTTTTTAACCCATCTTTCGTTTCTTTCGATTCAGACGCAAAAATGATATCTTTTAAGAAAAGGGTGTACAGTTTAAAATTCCCCAGCGAACAAAGGGATAAATTTAATTTTAAGGAATCATTTTAACAAACGCACGGTTAAAGGTTCGTTCTACCAGGCGAGTGGGATGCTCCTATATGACTCGAATGAAAAGTTGAGCGTGGGCCGTATACGCCCCACATGGCACGGAACGTGTTAATGAAAACTCGCGGCGTTACTTTTAACGCGGCTCAACGTACCCGAATGAAATAATAACCGCGAAAAATTTTTGCATCTCTCCGAAACGCCACTCGTCGGACAGACTCGCGATAAAATTGTTTGTCAATTTGGCAGGTGACGGACCGTCAACGTGACACATTCGTGACAATCGCGCACGGTGACGACGCACCTTGTGGTAAAGGCAAATATAGAGTGGATCCCATGGAATCACCCCACAGATAGAAAAGGAAACTCTGTGTACACACTTGATATACGCGCTAGCCCGCAATCTTTACCTCCGAGAGATATCGAGGGACGATCGGTTGGATATTTAGAAGAACGAGCCGATAACGCGGAGGATAAGTCGTCCGTTCCAGTAACGTGAAGCGCTCCTACGTCGAACGGAAATTTGGTTAAAAGGAAGTTCGGGGCAGCTCGCAAAGTATCGATCTACGCGAGTAGCGAGAATAATCACGATACGTATGATAGTCCCTTTTGGAGTAAGGATTTTTCTAGTTCTTCAAATCATAATTACAGTTTATCAAGAGACAAGGTCTTGTGTCGGACCAAGTACAAGTACGCGATCTTTTCCGGAAAGAACGAACTGGGGTTTTCGAGGTGATTAAACCGCATTAAAAAATGAATTTTTTTAGAACTACAAATCTTTATTAGTTTATGTTCAATGAGCGTCACAACGGAAGTACGTGGGTCATGTAACAAAACAATTGAACAGAGGAGGCGCCAACAATACACGCATGCCTCTGCTTATGACGCCTTAATTTAAAGTACTTTTAGGTACCGATAGGTTTTGGCTATGGTGATTATATTCCAACAGACAATGTGCTCCAACACTCCCTGCTCGCGTACGTAGTATCATACGATGTTCAACATACCGTACATACTACCACCGTATATTTCCATTTCGCGAGCTGAAAAGTGTTCATAATCCTCGCGCTCACCGATGTCGAGACACACACGGCGCAAGATACACGCCGGGCGCGTATAATAGCTAAATGTTACTAATAACCGGTTTCGAGCATTCAACTAATGCGAGTATTAAACGATCGAGCTTTCGATAACGGTGTCCCTAGAGGTACTCGGGATTATGCGATCGCTAAATGGAACTCTCTTACTAAATCCAACGTACCATTTTATCGAGACCACTTCCGTCTTACCCCAGCCGTACCTGGGACAATAAGAACGTTGCGCAAGCTTCATTAGGAACAACGCTCGCTCGTTCGTTCGTTTCTCTTGATTTATCGAGTCCTATCGAGAGGCTTCAATTTCCGCGAAAAGAAAAAAAAAAAATAACCGCCGCGTTACGGTCTTCGTTATCGGGGGGGTATTAGTCGCTAAAGACTCGATTGTGTGTCTCGTTAAATTAAAATCTCCCGATACTCGCGTTCGATTAACGTCGCTCCGTTCTACGAGTTCCGTTCGAGAAACATACCAAACGTAGCACCGTACCATAGGAATCATCGGAATCCTCGTAAAAGTGACACGGCCGAAACCGCAAAAGTTTTACTACTTCGAGCTTTGTGATTTCAACCGCAACCGACCTTACTCGTCTCCTCTCTTCGTCCGTCCATGTCCCTTCTCTCGCTCGCTGTTTGCTCTCTAACCGCAAGATTAAACGCGTTAATCCTCTGGTCATTTTTCGTCTTTTAAGGGGGCGCGGTGGCTGGCGACGGTGACGGTGGCGACGGGCGCACCCCGTCCGACGATTATCACGATAAAACGCGCATTAACGTGAAAGGAACGGAGGAGGAGGAGGAGGCAGGAAGGAGGGTGTGGGGGGGGGGGGGGATGAGGAAAGAGAGAAAGAAAAGAAATTATACAACGTCTTCGTCGTGTCAGGGCTTCCAAGTTGCTAATCCCTAATCCCTGCTCGGTGCAGGTACAAGATAGAAAGCGTGGAAACAAGTTGTTTGTCCGTAAAACCGCAGGCTTGATATTTACCCTGGCCCGTCCTTCCAACCGGCTATCATCTCGTTCAGCGTATATTTAATTTCGTTGATCGCTCGTGGAAACCATAGTGTCCGGGGGGAATCCACCGCGACTGTGGCGCGATACCTAACGCGTTAAATCGTTAGAATTGGCCGGGGGATCGCGAAATCTTTGCTACTTTAGAGGCCTCGGCGCAAATTGCACGGTCGTTCGGATTTGGAGGTGGGCAAAATACATCGATTATTTAAGAACGTTGGTGTTTCTCTCCGATACATCGATTTCTAATGTTATTTGCGACATAACGAGACAAAAATATCGATGTTTTATCCGGATATTCGATTTTTAGGAAAATCATTTTATTACTGTTCGAAGACACTGCATGGTAAAGTATTAAAATATGCAGGCGAGTGAGAACAAATTTGTTTATATGTATTTTGACACCGATCTGCAAAACATTGATTTTGTTCCATATGAACATCGATATTTATAATTATCGATATTTATATGTTCTTTCCGGAAAAGATACAAGGTGTAGTCTCGCGTACTTGTACTTGTACCCGAGATAAGACCTTGTCTCTTGATTTTCCCTACGAGTATCGATATTTTAAACTTCGATGTAGTAAACGTCGATATTTAAAAAAATATTACCCATCTTTATCCGAATCCACGTAGGTATCCGTTTCGCCTCGATGGAAAGAGAAATGAAGGTACGATTATCGCAACGATTGACGCTTAGGCGAGGTCGTTATCCGAAGTACAAGGTACCCCGTTCACCGTACCAAAATTCTCCGCCGGCAATAAAAATGTCGGCCCTCTCCCTTTATCGGACAACGCAGCACCAATATTTCCCAGGGCCTCATTGTGACGGCATTTATCGATCGTTCGATAAGACGCGCGTACGTTCGCGTAAATTCAATAGTACTTTTATCGCGAGGCATGTGCTCTCGACGGAACACAAAAATACTACTGTTACGCGGCCCGTGATCCACGTGGGCATAAAAGCCACCACTGTTGTACGCCAATAACGTTTGTACGTTGGTTCGATGGCTCGCCACTCCGACCGACCCCCTCGTACGCGTCCCTTTATTGGCTCCGTGGCGTCACAATTTTTTCCTAGCGTGTACCTTTTGTCGACGCCAGTCGCGAAATGGGAGCGAAAGTTAAAAATAAGACGTGTCTTTGTCAATCTTTGGTGAAATATTCGGTAAAAGAGAGATTTACCAAGAAACGGTGTAACGAAAGAACGTGGCGCTTTTACGATCGTCTCGCCGATAACGCGATGATCATCGGATCGAATTAATCAGGATCCGTTTGTTCGCGAGCGCGTTGAGCCGTGGCGCCGAGCGTCGAGGAATTGCGTTATCCGGAACGTCTCGAGTTGGCGGTGGTCGGTACCCAGCGGTTCCATCAAAGTAGCACGATGGATGGTTGGCATTAGGTAGGATGTTGGTCTTTTACGAGAATGCCGCGCCGCATCAAGCCTACGAGTCTCGTGCGCCGGGCACGACTTTATACCGCTATCGAGTCTGCTACGACGTAAACTTTCGGCGGGGAGGATTTAAATCTCAGGAAAGAGTGTATTGGATTTCTCTCGTCGTTGTATCCAGATTTCATCTGAATTTTGCCTCGATGACGCTCGCAAGTCGGCGCAAATTCTAATTATACATTTGAATAGCTAACGAGTTGGACAAGAGCATGTATGTATTTTTTATCGTTCATTTTGGACCTTCAGGGACCTGCGATCTACAATACATAAAAAAAACACAAGAAATAAGGAATCTTTTAATATATTCAATTGCAGGTCCCAAAAAACCCAAAATAATCGATAACGAATGACATTTGCGTGGACTTGCAAACGTCAGATTAATTAAGTTTAGAAAAGAAGAAAAAATACCAATGTCAAAGACCATGTTTATTAATCGATATCGTAAGTTAACTCAACACTATATAAATATTATCCTTGAAAATTCCTAAATCCTTAATCCAACAATATAAAAAATAGAAAACGATTTCATCCGCCCAGAGTTGCATTTCCGAGCACTGTCCGTCGTCGACGAATATGCTAATACCCTGGTCGGTTGAGCAAACAACAATTTCACACTACTATCGAGCCGCTCAAAGCCATATCAGGTCGAACGCGTTTATACGGTACAAGTATACGATGGCTACGTATCGAATCGTAACCCAGCTACGAATCAAAAGAGGAGTAACTGGTCCCGCAGACACGTCGTGGCGCCCCATCCACGAAACTAACGTTTCTGCTCCGAGTGATTCTCTCCTCAGCGTCGCGGCAACATTGTCCAATGAGACGAATGACAAAATTAAGAGTGTCCCGTAACTCGGGAGAGTTACGGCCCTACCATCGGTCTCCCTACTAGAAATGCTAATTTCCAGTTCGTCCGCGACCGCGAGCCAGGTACTTTTTTTTTTTGTCTAGCGTGGGCAAGGTGCCGGAGTCGGGAGTCGCCTTGCGTCGCGACGCGAGAAGAGATCTCGGCGACGGAGGCACGGGGGGGCTCCGGACAGGGTGACCGGTACGGAGACGCAACTCGAGGGATAACGCGTATTAGGGAGCGTTACAATGGGCGAGCGAGTGTCTTCGCCGTCGCATAACAGGTGAGTGTGGGAATGACCGTTGAGGCCCGGACAGGTTGAGGCCGGTCTACCGGGACCGTTGAACGTGTGAAAAACTTGGCCGTCGTGCGCGTGTACGTGCCTACGTACATACCGTACCTACGTATAATTGCGGCGGAAAATCTTCTCGGCGAGTCCTCGCTTATCCGCATGCTTAGAAGCTATTATGAAATATCGGCGATTCGTGTTATCTAAAGAAAATTCGAAAATTCGTAAAATCACGGTCGGCCGTCGGTTCGATCTATCTTCCATCCACCTGTACCTACGCCATACGGACACGTAGACCTAAGGACTCTTTTTAATGAACGTTTATTCGCCGGTTACCGGGCCGTTGCGACACGGATGTTCTCTGTTTTCTACTAGGTAAGACAAGGAGATCAGAGTCGCACCGGTCCAGTATCCGGTAAAAAAAAACGTTCGTTAACAAGAGCCCTAAGAAACGCGTGTACGTGCCTACGTACATACCGTACCTGCGTATAATTGCAGCGGAAAACCTTCTCGGGTAGTCCTCGCTTATCCACGGCTTAAAAACTAGCACGAAACACCGGCGATTCGTGTTAGCTAAATAAATGTCGAAAATTCGTAAAATCACGGTAGGCCGTCGGTTTCGATCTACCTTCCACCCACGTATACCTACGCCATACGAACACGTAGACGTAAGACGCGCGTGTACGTAGCTCCTAGGAGCCCTGGCCACATCTGCCCGTGCCGCGGGGGTCGCGCACCAGGTGCCACGAAATTTTCCAAATAATCATCCTCGCATTAGATTGTACCGCGGCACGGTTAGGATCAATACAGCGCTAATTGATCGGTCGCGCCGCCAATCCAAGTTTAAAAAGGGTCTGGCGCCTCGAGCGGCAGCCGTGGGGCCCCTCGAGCGAACAACGAACGGATGAGGTTCGATAAATCGATGACTCGTTGCCGGAAGAATTTGTTCGGCCTCGTTAAAGCGTCCTCGACCGTGAAGATGGCTTCTCGTCTTTAATTTTACCACCGGGAACGAGTGTACTCCCTTGCTCGATCGATCGTGACCACCCAGCCGTCCCGACTCCCTCTTCCTCGACGTTTCGCGCGTGTCGCCGAGGTATCGATACTTGTCGCGCTCGTAAGTTTAAGTTTGTCCCGGGAGTTCGGCAGGGGGCACACCGAATACGTTCCGTTCCGTCACGTCGCGGCTTCCGTCGAGACATAAGCTTTGCTTAGTATTTATTCTTATGGGAGGCGCGCACCGGTTGCGGTACGTTACGTCGCGGCGCGCTTCGACGGGCGACGGAGACGGATGGTTTGCTCTTCAGAGCAAAATTGACGGAAGACGAAAGCGAACGAACACGCACGCTGATATATATATCGTATTGCTTCAAGTGTAGACTGACAATTCGCTGGATGGGCAACATAAAATATACGGAAGGACACGTTCAGATACCCGGCACACCGAATACGTTCCGTTCCGTCACGTCGCGGCTTCCGTCGAGACATAAGCTTTTCTTAGTACTGATTCTTATGGGAGGCGCGCACCGGTTGCGGTACGTTACGTCGCGGCGCGCTTCGACGGACGACGGAGACGTAAGGAGACGGATGGTTTGCTCTTCAGAGCAAAATTGACGGAAGACGAAAGCGAACGAACACGTACGCTGACATATATATCGTATTGGTTCAAGTGTAGACTGACAATTCGCTGGATGGGCAACATAAAATATACGGAAGGACACGTTCAGATACCCGGCACACCGAATACGTTCCGTTACGTCGCGTCGCGTCCTCCCTCGAGCTGAAAAAATCCGAACGCAGTGTTTCAATGCCTCTTTCTCCTCTCAGCACGAAGAAAGACGCGACGTGACGTAACCGAACGTATTCGCTAACCGGTGTGCATCCGATGACCGTTCCGACACGTCGCGTCTCCGCGACTGAACGCAACGTAACGCAACGCAACGTATTCGTCGTGCTCCCTGCTTTCGCGTGACGCGAGACCGCGGGGTTACCGGTCGCTCGTCGGTCTCAGGTTTTAATGCGCGATACTACGTAATTAAAGCACCCGCGCGGGTCGCGGAATTCAAAGGGAAATTGCGCGCCCTTAGGCGGAACACACCGGGGACCCTGACGACGGTCCGCGGCGGTAAGATCGATAACGCGTCGATTAGAGGTTTAGCGGCTCGTGCTTCAATGAGCTGGAACACGGGCGTATTGTCGCCCGTAAATTACGTGATTTCCTTGCAACCGTACCCTCGGGTTACGGAACGATCGAGGCGCCGCGCCTGACCGTCCGGCCCCCCCCCCCCCCCCTCGTACACGTTTATACGTAGGTATATGGCATCGATCACCTGCCGACGATACCTGGGCCACTTAGCGCGAGTGAAAACCTCGTGACAAACTTTGATATACGCCGATGTATTATGTACGGGATATACGAGCGCGCGTGAGTACCCATTAGAGATGTGCGAAATTTTGTTGATCTCGGTGGTCGATGTTTCGATACGTGGAAATTTGAAACATCGATAGTCGTAGGGAAAATATCGATGATTTTAAATATTGACGTAAGATGAGAAAAACATCAATATTACGACGGTATTTTGTACGTCGGTGTCAAGATGCGTAATAAAAAATTTCTCTTAGTTGTCGCCTGCATATTTTAGTACTTCTAGTATCCAGTCTCTTCAAACGATAATACTACAAAACGAGTAATATATCGTTCTGTTTAACCAGATATCAGGATAAAATATTGATGTCTCTCCCGATATACCGATACAAAGACATCGATGTTGAATATCGATCTACGCCGAATAATAATAACTGGGAACGAAAGGGATACGAGTCTCTCCGTAACCCACCGCCGCCCCTCTCCCCCACCCCCGCGTTCCTTCATATAATCACACACGAGATTCCAGATTCGAATCTCCCGGCCACCGCCCGGTGGCCGTTAGTCGCTCTACCTTCCAGGTACCTACGCGTTATTTTTTTTTTTGTCTCTCCCGACCGATTTTCGCAAGAACAATTTCACTCGTCGACGCACACGCGTAAGCACGCGGCGTACGACGTACGCGACTCGCGCGCACTCGCATGATCGAGCCAGGGCCATTGTCTCTGGCGCTTGGAGAAAGTGTGACCCTAATAGCCGAGAGAATGATTAGAGGAATCGCGGTGCTCCAATCAGCATGCGCGCCGTCGCACCCACTCGTACGGTAGGCTTCGTATCTACGCGCGTAAACGCGGATCGTGCTCCTTTCTCTAGAATCGCGTCCGAATATCGATCTATCGATCTTCTCAATACGCTCGCGCGTCCATCTTCTCGCCCGCCCCTCGAATCAAAGTCGACACCCCCCCCACCCCCACACAACGAGGGTGGGAGTCCAATAAACTTTACGCAAGTCAGATCGAACACCTTAAAGAGAAAATTACGTCGCGCAATTACGCTTACACGCGATCAAAACCAATCCGGTAGTGGCGATTACCGATACCTCTCTGGTTTAAACTAAATACGAGTAGGTAGGCGGTACGTTGAACGCGTCCGTGGCTCACGGAGGCTGTTATTTACCAGGATAAACGAGGCGCGCCATTAAACGTACGAACCGGGCAACGCATGAATTACTAATAAGTTTTCTAGGACATAAAGCACGCACGATACTCGCGGATGAATAACGTTCGCGAGCCGGACGATACGCGCTGGAAGTCGTTTTGAATAATCTAGGCGAGGCAGAAGCAACGTGCAAGGGAAGAGATGACGAGACTCGCCTCTTATTATACCGCGATGCTAATTAATTGAAACGACCGGCCGACAGTTGCGCAAGGAGGAGGGCCGGTAGTACCTTCTCGCCGGGCCCCGCCGGTGTTCTAAAGCGGACACGTTATATCGGTAGAGGGCGGGGTGAGGGGGAGAGAGTGGATTGGGATTATTTATTTAATGCGTGCCAGGGAGAGACCACCGACTGGTAAAACAGTGGGGAGCACGGCTACCCACCCGCGCGCTCGCGCACTAATATCATTTTCAAACCCATTCCGCCGGGGATGCATCGTCGCGATTAATTCGACGAAATCGGAGAGCGGCACTTTTCGGACTCACGATAAACCTCGTGTCATCGATATTTCTCTTATGTCCACTCGCGCCCGGCGGTATTTTAATGATATTTAAAACTAACGGGTGGCGAGTCGTGTCGTTTCGACGGCGCTCTTTTGATACGCGCGACAATCCCCCCCCCCCCCCCCAGCGATAACGTTGAATCTCTTATCAATTTTCGAAACACATTTCTCTCCCTCCATACGTTTCTCCCACTCGTTATACGACTACCGCGAATTCGCATTGCGAATCGGCGACTATCCATTATGCTCCCGATAAAAGATTGATAAAAGATCTGCGGGATGTCCGTGAGCGGGGTAGATCCAACAAGCGTAGCTACCTGTTTCCCCGCGCCTGGCGGTCGATTTGCCGCGGAGAGCACGAACGCTCTCGGTAAGACGATCTCGTCGGGGGCGAGTGTGCGAGGGGCGACGCGGTACCGGTCGAAGGCAGGTAGGGAGGAGGGAGAGGGGCGAAGGACGGAAGGATGATCTTTCGCGATGGAGAGTGGGAGATCGAGGGAGTGGAAAGACGACGATGGTCCGATCCGCGGAGGATGGGTAGCACGGTAGTTGGCGGGCCGCGTTGACGGGAGCATTTTTTAAGGCAGATGATATCGGCCCCCGGGGGGACCAAAGACTAATGCGTCGAGATAGCGGCGGTAAATCAAATGGGAATTCCAGGTCGTACACGTAAGGATGTTTATGCTCGCTCGCGACCTCGCGCTCAGCCTCCTCTTGGCCCCGACGGTGCTCGGGCTGATCGTGAGCGAACGAATGCGAGATTTACTTTCTACCGGTCGCGGCCGACCGGCCCTTGAATCGACGAGATAAGTGTTTGCCTCGGTTCGCGCAATAAAATATTAACCGCCATTTGCGGCCGCGGGTATTTGCCGCGCGCGCTACGACTCCGAGCAGCGTATGCGAATACGAATGCGAGTGCTCCACTTACGATTAGTTGCATGCCGCGGTTCGCGAGCCGTTTCGACGGGCGTTTTAAATGCACGGCGGCGGAGGGGGGAGAGAGAAGTCAGTCGAGGTGGCGATCGGTGGTCGATCGTGTCATTGCCGATAACGGTGTTTTTTCTTTTAGTCTGATTCATCCCTCGTGTCAGTTTGACATGGAGAAATTCAACGCAAATGTGCACGATGTGATTCTTGTGGAAAAAATAGTGTACAGAGCGCATTTATTTATTCTGTGAACGATGCGAAGAACCTGTTGCATAAACGTGTCTTTATTTTATTTTCAATGATATAACGCGTCAAGTTAAATATGTATTTATTTATCTCAGTTTTTTATTGATTTATTAATATTACGTCAATTTTACACCGAGGGACATATTAGGGGTACCGGAAAATAATCTATTATTTTGTAAAACAATATAAAATTCCTCTTTTCCTTAATTTTTGTTAAGGGATATTACAAAATATAATTTCCTTCACTCTTTTCATAAATACTCACGGAAATGCTTACACCACCTCGTCCGGGCACAAGCCGAGCTCAAACGCTGCTATATAAAATAATAGATCCCTTTCCGGTACCCCTAATATTACGTTTGAAAAATGTGGGTTAAACCATCCAAACAACGGCGAGTGCGCCGCAGCTTAGTTTATACCCCGTCCACGTACTCGTGGTGTCCGGATGCCGCGACGGACCACGAATGGTTCCGCGTGAATTCAACGGATCCTCACCCTCGCCTTTCGGAGCGAGTTGAATCGTTTCGGGACGTGCTCGTCCGATCGGTGATCGTCTTATGGGACCGCGACTATGCCCGTGAAAACTGAGCGGTGGTCTCTCTTTAGAACCGAATCCAGAGGGAAGATTACAACCTCTTTTCTTGCCGCGCATTATAACCGGGATTCCTAATTCGTCCGAGACGTTACTGAATCAGGAACAAGTCCGGTTTCCTTCTCTTCCCGTCCTCTGAATTCTGCGGTCGATCCTCACGATCCTCACGATCCTGAATATCCTCCTCCTCCTCTTTCTCCCTCTCTTTCTTTTTCATGTCGCTGCCGTCACCGCCGTCACTGCCGCCGCCGCCACCGCCTCCACCGCCACCACTTCTTCTGGCCGAACGATTCATTGTACCGTCCACGAGATGCGTGTACGCCTTGTCGATGCTGATTATGAACGCACCCGTAAGCTTTGCCGACTACGCGCTAACACGAAAGAGAGTAAAAGACATCCGTAGGGTCGTTCAACCCTAAACGGGCTCCGAGACTTTCTTCTTTACGGGATAGACGGGGTATACCGTAGAACCGCGTCCCGCCCGAATACAGAAACAACGCTCGTTGATGAAATCAATTTTCTATATGTTCTCCAGAAAAGTCACGCATGCGCGCACCTTTGAATTATCTATTGATATAATCGAACGAACTTACCGTAAGTGCAGTTCGATCATCGTTATATGAGTAATCTCGTTCGAAAAGATCAAACTCAACATACCATTGTTCATAAGGCTAGTAACAATTCCCAGAAAGGTTGCGATTTCGGGGCTTTAAAAATAATGGAGCCATATGCGTGAAATATACGTATAATATATTGTACGTATAAAATAAAATAGAATAATTCATTAAATCATTCATTAAGCGCATAAAAAACGGCACAAAATAATGCATTTTGCATAAACAACCGCTGTCTACCTATAATATTTACAAATTTGTCACACCGTGCATCATAAATGCTATTACGTGTGATCCTGAGGAGGAGATAATGAGATATAATTCTATTACCCGAGGGATACAAAAAAAAACAAAGATTACAGCACTCGGTACGTGAACGGAGGTGGGGTGGGGTGGGACATTGGTAGCAGAGTCATTTTGGATTTGCGGCGATGAGTCGTGAAAATTTCAGAAAGCGACGCCGTTGGCAATGGTCACGACGCGACGCGTAATACGAGTCCGAGGTTCGCGTGTACCCGCACACCGGTGCACCCACGATCGCCCGGGGCATCCAGATATTGTTATCAAGACAGGCGTACCTGTATCAGATTGAGATAGCCGATCCAGGGCGGCGGCGGCGGCGGCGGCGGCGGCGCTGTCGCAACACGGTGAAAGCGTATTATAGGCTCGATACGAGAGCCCAATTGAAATTAATTTAATTAAGTCAAGCCCCGTGAACGTCGAACCGACTCTGGCGCGGCAGACCCGTGTAGTACCCCCGTTCGATGGTAACTCGCTCGCGAAACAGTCATCCGATTACGCGTATCGCGCAACGCGTCCGAGTACATTCGAAGTTGATCGGTTTAGTATTTAGAACAGCCATACTCGATAAGCGGTCGAAAAAAAATTTTCTGTGCCGCCCGAAACACACACAAATACAATTTATTTCAATATAACAAATCACACTAATTTTCAAATAAACGCTTGAATACATTCAGATGTGATTCTTTTGTAATATTAAAAAATACAATAAACTGTCTAGTTTATTTCAATATAATAAATCACACTAATTTTTAAATAAACGGTTGGACACATTAAGATGTGAATTTTTTTTATTATTATCTTTTCATTAACCCGAATCAAACGAGCTTCCCTTTATTATTTACGTATCGACGTGCTCTTTGCTTGCGCGAGGCGAAAAACATACTTCAGCATCCGTGTCGCACCGGCGACATACTCGTGCGACAAAGTCGATCGTGGAATTTCAACAGCGGCCCGCTAACCCTGTACGGTCGAAGAAAAATGATCGTTCGATTTGCGATCGGTTCGGCACAAAAAAAAAATATCTAGTCCAGATTTAAGAACCGTAGGAATTATCTCTCTACCGTGGAAGACATTCCCGAGGATCAGATAAGCACCGAAATGCGTGAGGTCCTGTCAAAAGGACGAGAACTAGTTCATCGATCGACGGAGACAATAATGATCTGCGAGGTTCGCTAGGCTGCCATTCGGGGCGAAAAGAAGAGCATTCGACGTGGCCGAACAATATAAAAGTCAAGCAGTTTGTGATGCATCGGCCGTGGTTAGTGTCTCACCCTAATGGCCGATCAGATAAGGGCTCGTTGTCCGGTGGTCCTTAAGAGATTGTATCGCGTTCGCCCGCTCGCGCGCTAGCACGCTCCTATACCCCCGGGACGTGTCCTGTGATGTCATTATAGGTACGTACGTACGGTAGTACTTACGCACGAGTCTTTGAAACGGGGGGAATATAGATTTTCGATGCCTCGCGCGTTTTATGATTAACCTTGGAAGGTCGGTCTTATTCTCACACCGTTTCTTTAAACCTTTTGTCGAATCGATCATATAGTATGAAATGCATATAAATATGTATTACGCGAAATGTTGCGCGTGACGCGGTGCAAAGCCATAATTAAAATGAAAGACACAACTAGCTATGAACTGTTATTTAATAAGAGCGAGACGGAGACGTGTTACTTTCGAGGCGGCTGCGAAAAGATTCAAAAGCATAGTTGTTAAACAACAACGAACTCGTTGCTAACAAACGCATACTGAACTGTGTACGCTAGGTACACTTAATGGAAAATACTACGACCGTAGTAATCTCATGTTCGTAACATATGTTCAGTGTTCGTCGAATCAAGGAATAGTTATACAGGAATAGCTATAGTATATACGTATATACGTTATATAAATATACGTTACAATTATTTGAATTTAGTCATCGACCGATTCTACTTATTCTAGTTATTATTCTACTACTACGGAGTCTACTTAAATATACGTTATACAGTTAATCGAGGACCGACGAAGCGGCTCACAGATTCTGATTTCGAGAACCACGCGAAGAGTAATGTCTAGATC
This sequence comes from Pemphredon lugubris, assembly GCA_933228935.1. Lineage (NCBI taxonomy): Eukaryota > Metazoa > Arthropoda > Insecta > Hymenoptera > Crabronidae > Pemphredon > Pemphredon lugubris. The sequence continues at coordinate 66,735,929 of OW121815.1, forward strand.
TCGTCGATCAACGATATTTACCGATCCTCGAAGAATCATTTCTACGAGACGTATCTGGTTCGGCGATAATTGACAGAACTGTGGTCATCTGGTTCGTCCGTCACCTGCTCGTCCCTGTAAAGGGACCCCCGATGGGCACGCGCGTCCTCCTGGCTAAAAGAAAATCGCCAGGTCCGGGCAAACTGACCATATGCTCCATACCTGGGGGAAACGATCCGCCGTATCCGTATCCGTATCGACGTGGATCGACAGGATTCTTGTTTTTCACAATCATGATCGCGATCATGATTACTACTAGAATTTCTATACAATTGCATCGTTCGCATCGATTTGATTATTATCTTCATTCTATATTAAATACAAGTTGTTTTAAAGATCGGTTATTTCAACAGTCACCGTAGAAAAACGTATTTTTAAAAAATTCATTTTTTAATACCTCGAAAACCTGCGTTCGTGGTTTCCTGAAAAGATACATACCCTACTTCTCGCGTACTTGTACTTAACCCGAGAGAAGACATTTCCCCTGATAGACGAAATGTCGGTAGCTCTAGTATTAATAAACGTCAACGTCCGAGCTGCCACCTCACATTCGAATCTCCGACTTACGATAAAACCACATTTACCAAAGAATCGAGGTAAAACTGATTAGAAAACACACGGATATCGGGACGTTTAATTTGTGGCGCTAATAATAGACCAAAGATGCGACGAAACGTCCGGTCGGTAGATCGTTTAGTATCCAAGGGGGACCCCCGTGCGCGTCAGTTTCTGGAAAACGGAAAGTCGCCACGTGCCCCCCAAAAGATTAGCTCTTTCGGCTTCGGCACAGATGTTCCTCGTGCCTCTACGCTCACGCTCACCGTGTTCCTCGTTCGAGGAATCGGCTTCGATTCGGTTACGAATCGAAATAATTTCGAGCCTCGCGAAGAAACTCCGAACGCGGCTCGAGGCGGCACAGTCCCCAAGAAATGACTGCAGCAGGTTCCTCGTTTTCAAGCACAAAGGACAAGTACCGAGCTTTACATCCCTGACCGAGCAGGCGGACTCGAGACGGAGCAGTGATTCGGAATCTTTGAGATTCTGACACAATGGAGGGGGGCCCTTGCGTTGCGTGCCGCAACGACCCCGGCTATTCAGGGCGAAAGAAAATAAGAAGAAAAACTTTGCCACGGTATACCCATTCATGCAACGACGAAACTTTCGGTCGTTCATAGTTTGTAGTGCCTATAAAGTACGGTTACTTTTGCATCGTCGATTGCTTTCCCTAATTTCAACGCGTTCCCACCTCGAGGAATACGAAAATACGAACTTGTACGTTGAACGAACGTATAACCGCGCGCTATCGTATAGAAAAACTGTGAAGATCAAGAAAAAAAAAAAGTATTATATAAACGGTAAAGGAGGTCTGAAAACAGTTGGCCGAAGGCGCGCGCTGTACAAAAGGATTCATGCTCCAGGTATGCAATGCGGGACAATGGGTGTTGCGGGGTCCCGAAATGTCCTCGAGGATCTTGGCGTTCGCGTTGTCGCCAGCGGACTACTCATTCTCAGCCCCCCGGGTGTTTGCGACCCGATCATCGCGGTCGTTAATAATCCCCGATCGTAAACATTGCTCCGATCTTCTGCGTTGCTCGGTACCTCGATTCTAATTCTCGAGAGAATAACAAACCTCGTCATCGTTGGGGAAGTCGAAGATCTATTCGCGCAAGGTGAGACGCGTAATGACAATGACGCATAGTATAGAATACAGCAGGCCCTCGATTTCGCAAATAATTGGTTGCCTGAAAATCTGTGCGAATGGTGAATGTTCGAAAGTAGAGTCATGTAAAAAGAAAACATTAAAGACAGTATTACGGTAAATATTTTAAATAAATATTTTAAAACATTAAATACTGTATTTAAGAATATTTATTTATCAATAATATATTATATAAACATTATTATATAATGCGTGAGTGAGCGCGAGCTACCGGGGTCCGTGGGGGCAGCTGCATGGAAGAGAACAATTTTAACATTATAGACAAAAGTCTTGAAATTTGTTAAAAAATGGAATTACTCAAAATGTGAGAAATTTGAGGGCCGTCTGTAAACCCCAAAGACGTAACGGTACTATAGAACAACGATCCCTATCTGTATCTACATACATCTACAATATCTGATATGATAGTAGATAAGTCATGCGGTTAAAAGGGATCGCAGGGAACTGGGTGAAATATTTTGAATAAATGAAAAACAAGCGGGACCTTGCGCACAATGCATACAGCTCCACGGTCAATAAAAGTTACTCACTCGAAGTGTACACAGAGTCTGTCCCGAGCGAACGATCGACGATGTTTCGGAAAATCCAATATCGCCGCGCCATTATACTTAAACGTATTAAATTTCGATTCCAAGACGGTCGTCATAGCGGACATTAATTCCCCCACCTTTGCGCCGCGTTTTATTACCGGTAGTACCTGCACGATTCTTTCTAATTAGAGGTGAGTCCCGAGGCATCGCGGTCCGTATCGCAGGTGTCGCCCATTGTTACCTTGCGAATTTCCCACCGCCTTCGATTATCGGCCAAAGAAAGGGGATTTCGCTTTTCCGAGAAAACGGCTGGTGTCGAATTGTTTCCCGGCAGTGCGGTGACACTCGATTCCATAGCTCTCGGAATCTCGATAGTACGAACTAGACGATTCGGAAACGAGAAAGTACCGCGACGGTCGTCGATCGTGAAAAAGTGAAATGGCAAATAAAGCTTATCGGAAACACCCCGAATGGACAGGTCAGCCGGGACAAAGGTCGTCGTGCCGCGTTATTCATCGATTCCCACTGACTCATCGGGAAGATCTGCGAGTACTAATCCCATGGCCAAACATACGCTCACCGAGACTTCGGGGTAAAGTCAATATTGATGCGCTTGTAAAACTACCGATACGCTCGGTTTATATTAAGATAAAGGAGCATCGAGTCACGCGAGATCCAAACAAAAGCGTTTAGATTCCCGTGTCAGAACTTGTCGTTGAGCGACTATTGCCGGATGCCCCGTCGTGCCGCGATAAACGAGAGGGAGCAAAGTCACGTAGGGAAAAGTGAAAAATTAGAGTTCCATCGTCGCTAGGATAACCGTGCGATAAGTACCTTACCTCACCTTACCTCGCTGTAACATTACCGGTTATGACGATTTATCAGTGAAAACTTAGTCGAATTTAAAGATTCGAAGAATAAACGACGAGTGCCGCATTGGCCGACGGAAAATCCAACCTTCTGCTCCGAGGGACCAGTTCGGCGATGGAAGAAGAGGAAAGAGGGTCTCTATCCCTCCCTTCGATGGGATACCTTGCACATGTCTAGGGATCCACAGGACCCTGAAAATAGGTCCGCGTAGCTAGTCTCGGTGGGGCCAGTCGCATATGGTGGCATATACATACATACATACATGTATAAAACACCCAGCGGTAATAGCCAGGTGTTTCAAAGGTGAGGCTATAGGGTGCCCTTCGCTTTTCGAGGCGGTACAACAAAAAAATAAACCAGCTTCCTTCCGATGGGGCTACCTTCCATCGGGTGTAAGAGGGGGGGGGGAGGGGGGGGGGGCTAGTCTCGGGTGGGGTGGAACGAGGAGGGGCAGTAGGTACCCGTTACACGTTCGTCGTAATAATTATACAGATTTATTCGGCCGGGTCAAATCACAACGGGCAGAATGTAAGTATGCATGTATATGTATGTATGCGTGTATACGTATCGGTTGGAAGGTGTATACCGGTTAGGCGCGTTAAAGATTTAACGTAGCGCGTTCGTGATATTTTCTATGGTCGAAGAGTCGTCGCATCGTTCTTGCTTACTATATAATTTTATATTTTGGAGAAATATGCGAGGGAAATTTGACAAAATGATACAGTAAATTTCTGATCATTTTATTACCTTGCCGTTGCGCATTTTGTAATTTCATATTTTAGGAAAATATGGGAGGGAAACTTGACAAAATGATACAGTCAATTTCTGATCATTTTCTTAGCTTGCCGTTGAGCATTTTGTAATTATAATATTTAATTTTTATACACGATACATTGCTTACAGACGATTACACGCGTACCTCTTCGCAAGCGATCGATTTAAAACGTGCGCGAACCCGAATCTCGCGCGACCTGTTCCCCCGAATAATCCTAGCGACACGCATAAAAAGCATATTTTTCGATCAACCTGCAAATACTCGTAATACAGGAACAGCGAAGGGATCATCGGATGATTCCCGTCTTCTATCCCCGCTGGTTCGCAGTTCGCACGTACCGCGTCTATCCCACCCCGAACGTAAAACTGGGGTGAGCGAAACCCGGCCGGTATTTGATATAATTTAGGTGCGCGATTCGAGTGTATGCCAACCCGTGGAACGTCGAACGAGGAGCGAGAGACCGAGAAAGAAGTAACGAGAGAAAGAAGCGGAATACCTTACCGGAAGCACACCGGTAGCTACCGGAATAACCGGCTGAAATGCAGGTCTTTCCCCGCGCTTCTTTCTCGTCTCCCTCCTTCTTCTTCCCTTTTTTTTCTCTTCTTCCTCTCATTGGTCCGCGAATGGAAAGGGTTCGGCGGAGACAGATAGCCGGGGTATAATCTACCTCTCAAAAGCTCACGTTTACGTACGAAGCGCAGGTAGATGATTTAGGGAGCGGCCGGTGCACGATTCATCCTTTCGCTCTTTCGCGGCGCGCATAAAAGATAAAAATAGCAACGGGTTGTAACCGAAGACGGCTTCGGTCGAGAGTTTTGGGCGACACGGTTTGACGACTCCACCGATACTGTTACGCGGCGCTGAAGACGAGTCAACGCTGATCGAGAGGAGTTAACGTTATTCGCCGTGTACCGCGAGAGTCGTCGGCTCGATTGAAACTGGGATGACCGGAGCGCCGCTCTTGTTTTGTCCTCTCCCTCCTTTTGCTCGTCGTCGGTCTTGTACGACCTATTGTCCGTGCGTCGTGTCCCGAGACACTTTTACAACGCTCCTATCCCCTGCTCGTGGGTGTCGATGAGATAAGGAACTTGATTGGGGGGAACGATCACACGAGCGTAAGCGAAGAAAGTACAACGATTTCTACAGTGGAAACGAGATAAAGGCTCGTAGAGTAATTTCGAGCTTCTACGCTTCGATTTACGCGTGTCGTTCGTAGACGATTCGAGAGCAAATTAAGGGTATCGATAAAGGTGAGAAACATTGAAAAGGTACGAGTGGTTCGCGACAGTTCTATTTTCTTCCCTCGCTTTTCTCCCCCCCCCCCCCCCCCCCCCCGTCGGTGAAACCAAATCCATCCTTTCATCGGCGGACGGCATTGTCCGTAGGCTCTGCGTGTACCGGGCAGCGTTCGTACTTCGGTTCGTGGGTGTCGAGGAGATAAGCGGCCCAAGACGCGAGAAAATGGAGCAACGCGGTTATTCTACGTGTAGTAGGAACGAGAGCGGCGCGTCGAGTGAACGAGTAGAGTGATTCAAATCGTCCTACCGCCGACTGCCAGCGAATAGTTCCCTCGAGGAGAGTACCTCGGGACTCTGCTCTCGCTTATCGGCGCGCGAATCGAAACTCTCTGTCGTGCTTAACGATCGAATAAATTTATAACGCTCGGAACACCAGTGGGAGGCGATTTCAACTAATACGTCTTGTACGAATGTCGCTAAAGTTGTCGCGCGATATGCGGACGATATTATTGCGACTCGCTCATTTTCGCGGGTAACGCGAGAGCGGTGTACGGTAAAATATTTATTCTCCCATGCGAAGCATTCCGATCGCTCCTTTTGTTATTATGAAATAACTTGGGGAAAAAAAATGATTGCCGACAGGCTTAGGAAATTGGCCGAAAGAATAAATTGTTACGCGAACGAGCTGTTTACGACGACAAGTACAAGGGGGTCCTTCGTCAAAACTCTTTTCTCTCTCGTTTTTTTTTTTTTTATTATGTCACGTGGCAATACCGGTCTTGGAGAACGATTTATCGTTTCTCAATCGGTCGATTCGAATGATTACGTCCCGTCAGGATAACCTGATTCGACGTGTGCGCGACACGTCGAAGAACAAAATGGAAAATCGTTCGAGCGGATTTTAAGCGCGCTCCCATAACGTGATTCTGTTTCTTACTTTTTCTTTTTAATGTAATAAACGCGAATAAAAAAATGAAGATGTTCGCTAATCGCACGGTGACTGAAAACGATCTGTATTCCTACGATTATCATGTTTACGCATACCGAATCGTTCGTCATATTCATTTCAGTGTCGAAGCTTGCGGTATACGAAACGCGATACGTCATGAAATACGCTTGACCTACGAAAAAGAGGATTCGTATCTTTCGACTTGTGGACGACGGTCGTGTGTCACGTGGCACAGGAGTATTAAGAGTACACTCTTCTTGCTCCCTCTTTACTACTTCTTCCTACTCCTCCGCTAGCTCCTTCTCTACGGAAAAATGGCAGGCCGAGCTCGTGCATACTGCCTAAGGACTAAGGGGTGAGGTGGGGGCGGCGGGAAGGAGGGGGGGGGGGGGCAGAGATGCAGGGGTGCACACGATCGTATGCTCTCGTGCACTCACAGGACGCACGTGCGTGTGCGGCTTCCAAGCACGCGTGGGCGATGCTGTGGCACGCGACACGACCGTTACGTTCGAAACTGGCACCGTGGGGAGACGAGAAAGGGAAGGGGAGAGGGGTGAAATTCAGAAGGGGAACAAGGCGGATCGCGGTACCCCCGCGCGAGGCGAACACATGCACGCGCTTCTGCGTTGATGTACACGTTAAAAGGACAGTACGCGCGCATACCCGGCGAGCTGAAAAAAAGTGTAGCGTACCCACCAGCGCGACGGTGGGCACGTACGTACGCGTACACATACACGCGCGTTGAAGGAACGAGAGAGAGGGAGGGGGGAAAGAATTCAGGTAGGACGAGCGGAAATTCGAATAGAAAAATGTAAACGTTTGGGGGCAGAAGGGGAAGTATAACCCTCCGATGTATATGGGTATGCGTACCGACGATGGAATTGGTGGTGCATGTGCACCGACGACAGTAGAGGTGAGGGGTCGTTGGGCCCAGAATGAACGCGCAAGGGGCAAGGGGTGGCGATACGAGGGGAGGGTGAGTGCCGCGGTGGGGCCTCAGCATCTGCTCCGCACGAACAACAACGCAACGTACGGTGCAACTGGGCGCAAAGAGAGAACGAGACAATGAGGACTAGACAGGGAAAGAGTGTGCGTGCGCGCGTGTACGTGTGTGTGTGCGAGAGAGCGAGCGAGAGAAGGAGGGGAGAAGGCAGTCGTTGGAAAAAAGGAGAAAGAGGGGTAAAAGGGAAAGAAATTGAGAAAGAGAGAGAGAGAGAATGAAGCGCAAGGAGAAGAGCACGGCGGGACAATCGTGTCGCACTCACGAACATCCTGCACCCCTCCGTTTGCGAGAGCGGCTGGGTGGGGGTTACGCGAGCCGGCGGAACAGATGCCTGCGCTCTGATTGGAGAATGGCCCGCGACCGGGCGTCCTCTATTGGCGGGTAGCGCGGGGCCCGCGGGCCTGCATTGGCCGGGCAGCACGTGCGGGCCACCTGCACCTGGACGGTGGGGTGAACTGTTATAAAAGGCCCTGACGCACCCCCCTGCTAGTCAGAGACCGGCTTGCAGCCGAACCATTTCAACGTCTCGAGATATCACGAGTTCCTCCTATCCTTTCGCGTTCACGTTCACGTTCACGTTTACGTTCACGCGACGCTTCTTTTTTTTCATTTCTACTCTTCCGTGCCCCAGTCGAGAGAACGCTCTCCACCTACTTCTCTTGTGTTTCCGTACCGTTCGGTTTGAGTTCAGTTCTGTCCCGACGATCGTGTCGCAAGGACCGATCTCTCACGGGAATATCGACAGTGATCGCGGAAAAAGTGTGAATTTTCGAAACCATCATAGACTGTGTGTTTTGGAACATTGAACGCATGTGTTCAGAAGTGCAGTGACGTTATCGAACGAGGATTATTTGACACTCACGCCAGTTCGTTTTAACTCTGGTTCCATAAACAATTGTGGTCAGTGCGAGAACGAGAGGAAACTGAGTCCGAGGAAACCGCAAAAATTGGATTAACACTGCGGTAGCGCCTTCGCGGTGTTCGAATACCTGCGAAGAGCCAATTCAGTTTTCCGGTAGTGAAAGATCGACGATCGCCAAGATGCTCGTTGACGAGATGCCTCGTAGCTTCGTCAAGAAGAACAACAGCTACAGTCATTGTCCGCTCAAAAAACGGCCAGTGCACGTCTTGCCGTCCGATGAAGTTCCTGATGTAATTAAAGGTGAGCTTCGTAGAACGAGTTAATTTTTCCTTCCCGTCAACTAGTCAGAATCTTTTACTCAAAAAATCATATTTTTCCCCATTTTCAATCAAACATATTTATCTCGATACTTTTCAAAGTCAGTCGGGACTGCCGAATCTTTCACTCAAAAAAATCATATTTTTCCGATTTTCAATCAAAATTTTCTCCCGTCACTCTTAAAACTCACTCGAAACATAAACGAACAATCCGTCTAAAACGTTTCCTTCTTTTTCTATTTCCAGAGGAGATCATTGACGTCGTAATGGACGATTTCCCAGAACCAGAGAATCTCAGTACAAAACCCGAGGACCTCAGCAGAACCGCTGAGCGTCACCATCAGAATCAACAACAAGAGCAAGGTACACGCGTGCCCGGATCACCGTTACTGTTCATCAAAGCATCGACGTCGCCGCCGCCCGCTAGCAGACCGACGTCTCCATCGGCCCATCAGCACGTTCATCCGGTGCATCACATTCATCACCATCACCACCCTTATCCGACGAAAGCAATCACGCCCCCGGCGGTAATCGCACCGATTCACCCGGTGGCGAAGAAGGCACGAGTTGAGGTGATCCAGCACGAGAACGCGTCGACGTTACCGACGGCACCGGTGACAGCCACGTCCGCTCCCATGCATTTCATGGCGAGCAAGGCACCGCTGGAGCCCCTGAATCTCAACACGCCAGTCGAACCCTTGGCTCATTACGGTACCGCGGCGTGGGCTCGTTCCGCTCCTCTATATCCGCCGCACTATCTTCCGTATCCCGCGGCGTATCATCGCTATCATCACGCGGGTGCGGAACTCTATCCGTCGTATCCGATGCCGGCGTATCCACACTCGTCGCCCGAGCATCATCCCTCGGTCTCGCCACCGCCGCACGCCGCGCTGACATGTCCGACGATCCAACGACCGATCGCCAGAAGTTACGGACATTGGGCAAGTCCCGATCACTGTGGTCTCTCGCCCACAAGTTCCCTGGGTTCGGGATCGCTGAGATCACCGCCACCGGTAACGCCGGAAGATCTCTCGTCACCGGGAAGCGACAGCGGACGTTCGTCGGCTGGCAGCACGTCGGCGGGTCCAACGATCGTTAATCCGAAGATCGAGAAGATCGGTGTCGTCGTGAATGGTTCCCCGACGTCGCTCTCCTCCTCGTCGTCCTCTTCCTCGTCGTCGTCCTCCTCCTCGTCGTCCTCGACGTCGCCGAGATATCAGTGTCCCGATTGCGGAAAATCCTACTCAACGTACTCCGGACTATCGAAACACCAACAGTTCCATTGTGCCGCAGCCGAGGGTCAGGCGAAGAAATCATTCTCGTGCAAATACTGCGAGAAGGTGTACGTCAGTCTGGGCGCCTTGAAGATGCACATCAGGACCCACACGTTGCCCTGCAAGTGTCATCTCTGCGGTAAGGCGTTCTCGAGGCCGTGGCTACTTCAGGGTCACATCAGGACGCACACCGGTGAGAAGCCTTTCAGCTGTCAGCATTGCAATCGTGCGTTCGCCGACAGAAGTAACCTCAGGGCGCATCTGCAGACCCACAGTGACGTGAAAAAGTACTCTTGCACGTCCTGCAGCAAGACCTTCAGCAGGATGTCGCTCTTGACGAAACATCAGGAGGGCGGTTGTCCCGGTGTACCCGTACCGATGGGTTACGGATGCTGAGGTTGAAAGAAACTTCGTCGTGCATCGCGCGAAAGTGTGTGGGAGTGCGTGTTTGTGTGTTGGAAGAGAGAGAGAGAGAGAGAGAGAGTGAGAGAGAGAGAAAGATTTTTCTTCGTACGTTCCTCTTGTTCTTGTTAATTAAACAAGTGCCTTATCGATCGGAGTACAAACGGTACTAGTAGAACGAAAAATGTGTCGGTGGGGATCCAGTCTCTCGGTCAACGGTTTTACGCGTTTCTCAGCTTTCGTCTAAGATTCCCTTTTATTCCTTCGGCAGGAATTTTGTACGAAATCGAATGGTTACTCCGTCATCGAGAAACTGGATCCTTTGACAACGTCCAAGCGAACATTAGTTTGATCGTATCGGTGGTTGTGCATTTTCGAGAAAACTATTTGGCGGTGAGCGCAAATTGCCTATTTACGAGTTAGTGTATAAGTCGCGTCGTTTTGAGAAATTAATCGAGTCGTCGTTTCGCTCGAGGACAGGCTGGTGAAGATGTCAAAGTGGCGTAGCCGCTCGAAGCGGACCCGTGGAGCTGCCGTGCCATTTCTATTCTTTTTTTCTTTTTTGTTGTTGTAACTATCCTCTCTTTCGTTTGCTTCACTTTTGTTCAAACGAACGCGTAAATGTGTGCAGATTTGAAGGACGATCGAGATCGAAAACGGCGACGCACTCGTGCATTCTTTCCATTCAATTTGAAATCTCGAATGTTGCTATTTCCTTCGCGTACGACCGCGTCCTTTTCACGATTACGATTGTACTACTATTAAATATTATTCTATTTAATTTATACAAACATGTTTTCTTCTTCTTTTTTTTTGTAATCGTGCGCGCCGTGCACCAAAGTGCCATTACAGTTCGTGCCAGGTGCGAGCATTCTGTGCGAATGTAAATAATAGTACTTAGCAATTAGTCGTTAAGGCACCCGCAACAAGTATTATCAATTCGTCTACGCGAACGGGATGAGCATAAAAGCATTTACCGATTTTCAAGCATCCGTGTGCAGACGCGATTTGCGTTTCGATAAACTCGGAAAAATGAGAGTGATATCGAGAGAGAGAGAGGGGAGGAGGGAGTTTACTATTGTATTTTTATTTTAACTTTACGTTTTGTACTTTTGCGTTTGTAAATCATTGTAAGTTACTCGAAGAAACTAGTCATTGTATAATATGCGAGGAAGAACGAGAGACTCGCTGCGAGGAGATTTCTCCGACCAGTCTTTTGGTGTTCTTCGCGGAGAAATCACTCGACAAAAGGTGTAAGTAATCGAACCGTCGCGTTGCACAATTTTACTATCGTGCTTGTAATTAAAAAGCATCGCACGGCTCAGGGCGAGTACAACTCTTTCTAGTTTTGTAAAGAAAGTAAACTACTATGAGATATAGATATCACTTATATATAGAGATATTTTATACGAAATAAATTACTTGGATTTAAAACATTAAATTAATCTTTGTGATTTTCATATACCACGCATCCTTCCCCAACACTTCCCATATTATACTTCGTAAAAACGCGTCGCGTTACGATTAATCGATGAGAACGAGAACTAACGGTCGCGATACGAAATCAATTGTTCCCAAAATATATTCTCTACGTCCGATGATGTACGGGTACACGCGATCATCGAATACACTTGTAATATTCCTGCCGGCTCGTTATCGCGTAGTTGCGGAACAGGGCATAACTTCGGTCGACGCGCATAATAACGCGCTTTGTCTTTCGACAAACAACGAGTCTCTGGCAGCGCTTTATCTTTTCATCCGGACGATCGAGCCCGATCGTTGTTGTGGCTCCTCGGGGGCCCTCGTCGATAAAAGTAATTGTCGGTGCTCAAGCTCGGTCGAGACGGATCGATTCGATTCGATTCGATTCGATTCTCAATTCGGTCTGGTTCGGCGCGGTTCGACTCGAGATTCGACGGACAACGGATCCGATGACGAGGTTCGAGTATCGAGCATACTCTCCGGTACATAGGTAGACAGATTTGCCGTTTCAAGATAGATAGATAAATCAATCGAGTTACCGAACGATTTCACGTTGGTACGTGAATCGTGCTTATCCGTACGCTCGGTGTATACGGCGTTTTTTTTCCCCCTTTTTTTTTTAGTCAAACATTTCACAAATTACACGTTCGCGCGTGATCGATACGAGACTCGCCCTCGTGACAGGATATCCTGCCTCGGAATGTTTGTATTTGCCTTCTCGTTAAATGCGCATCATACTTTTCTCACGCATGTTTTTTTTTGTTTTTTTTTAATCGTTATCTCGTACAACGTAAATCGATTGCGGCTCGCGTTGTTCCCGACGCTCGTTCAGGTGCGAATAAATTGGGACGTTGTGACTTTGACGATACGCCGTCAAAGCGGGCGGCGGTAAATATCAAAGAGTCGCGAAACGTTTCGAAAGCATTTTCTATATTTCAATACTCGGAATACATTGTACGAGTTGAGTGAAAAACTAGAATCCGCTCGAGGGTATACCAAACGTGCTCGCAATTGATTTTAATTTAAAATCCGTACCATTCCGAAAAGTGAGGGAAAAATGTCGAGAAAAGTCGTTGAAGTTTCTCACTCGCAATACGGTGCAACAAAGTGTGGAAGCAAATGCTACCTTGGCCCCTGGGCTTTTATGGCGACTGGCCGGATCGAACAGGTGCGCCGCGCCCGGTGTGTATAGAACCGTGTACGTACAGGGCGTACCTACTATACACACGTATCGACGGGTAAAAGGTTCCATTATTCCACGGCAGTGTATACGTATTATATACCTTGGAATATACCGTGCAAAGAATCTTGCAAAAGAAAAGCGAGTATAGTGGTATAATGCGTGGCCGAGCGGCGACAAAAGGTCGTAACGTCGCAGGTTCAACCGAGAATGGAAGAATGAAGAGAGACCTCGGCCACGAGCTTTTTCGGTACAAAGGGAAGGGGGTCGTTGGCGACCTTCGTTCACGAAAATTCCTTTTTACCGCGGCCAGGACTCGGCACGGGTCAACGACTTTCGAGATCTCCGAGAGATCTCCCGACTTACAAAGATCCAGAAAACTTTTACTCAACTTTTTACGTACTCCTCCTCCTCCTCCTCCCTCCTCCTCCTCCTCCTCTCGATCACTCCTTTCTTTTTTCTTATTATCGATCTTTTGGTTTAAGAAAACAAGCGCAAACCGCCTCTCGAACACTGGTTTTTGCGATCTTCGAGCGCGATCCGAATCCCACGAACTTTGACATCGTTCGGTGGGGGGAGAGGGGGGGGGAGAAAAAAAAACGGGGTCTACATTGACCCCCGGTGTAAAACTGGTCCCTTCCACGGGATACACGGCCCACCTGACCGTCGAGGATCGAGCGAGAGCTCTTTCATCGCTTCCCGGAAGACTCCCGTCTTCTTGCAACCCTTTACTCCATGGTGCTACGTGTCCCATTGTGTTAACGAGGAGATCGGCGGCCCTGCTCTCTCACCAGGTGCACGAGTATCTCACCGTTTCGGTACTCGAAAACCGTGATCGTCGGAGATAATGCGACAATCGTGATGCACCGAATTACGCGCTCTTCGATCAGACGATACAGGCTCGATTGTTCGTGCCCGATATCCACGTTGTTCCCGCCTTTCACGCGAAATTATCAAATTTCAGCCGTAATCGTCCGAGGCGACGCTTCCTCGTTTCAAACCTGCTTTACATCTTCGAAAGAACCTTTCGCGTCTCGCGCGATCGGTGGCGAGAATCGAGAGGTGGGAAAAACTTGAGGGAGGAAAAAGGGGGCAAGATCGATCCAATATCCCCCGAGAGAATGGCTCATTAGGCCGTGGACGATCTTGAAGCGAGCGGGCAAAACAATCTCTGCCGCGTGATATAGTAGGAACAACCTGTTAGCCCGGGCCTTATTCGAGTCTTTAAGGCGGCGTGCACAACAGATGGCTCGCGGTCAGGAACGGCAGATTCCACCTGCCGTTTCACGAATCTTTCCGAGTTCTATCGGTATGCCGTCCGATTCTTTTCTCTCTTCGCGCGACCGTCTTTCGCGTCTCGAATGCGCGTGCGCGTCGTTATACCCCAACGTGTGCATTGATTCATGAATGCATCACGCAGTTACTATTAGTATTATTGTAATACTGGAATTTTTTTCTCTTTTTTGTTTAAGCGTTTGGTGGCAAACACTTCTATAGTTCCTAGAACCAGTTTTATCAAGGAAATATAAATATGTTGCAGTTCTGCAATCACATGCATTTAATGGTCGACATTTAATTGTATACTTCGATTTGCATTGCATTAGTTTCGAGCGTGAATATTATTAGAAAAGTCGACGGTAAAGGGTAGACATACGCGATACGGAACAAAGTGGGATCTTAATGACACGCGTCGGCCATCTCGTTGACAAATGTACGCGTATTTATCACCCCGAAACGAGCTGCGCGAGAATGGCAACGGAAACTAATTAATTCCGACGCTGATTAATCTCGAGAAATTGCCGGGTAGTAGGTATAACTCTCGAGAAAGTTAGATGACTAACACTCGCTTTCTTATTCGTTTTTTATAACGACAGGTAGCGAACCAGCCACCCGGTGGCCTCACCCTTTCAAGACCCGCCGCCCTTTCTTTTGCTATCGGTAACGCTTTTTTTCTAAGTTTTGAAATTGATCGGATGGCCAACCGAACCAAATGTTCACGAGCTGTTCCAGCAAGCGTCAAGCTGACGTTACGTTTACTTGAAGATACTGGATAATAAAGTACTCAAATATGCTGGCGATAAGTGGGAACAATTTTTTTTTTTGTATCTTGAAATCGTGTTTTCACTATGGACATCGACATTTACAATTATCGATATTTTCCGTATGGGTATCGATGTTTTAAAATTCGAGGTATCAAAACGTCAACATTTACAATTACCGATATTTTCCGTATGAGTATCGATGTTTTAAAATTTGAGGTATCAAAACATCAACATTTACAATTATCGATATTTTCCGTATGGGTATCGATTTTTTAAAATTGGACGTATCAAAACATTGACCATCGATATTCAGAAAAATTGGCTCATCCCTAGTCTCAAGTATCGTCACGATACGTCGCGAAACCACTAATTCTCTGCTCAAGAGGGTTTAGACCGGGTTTAGACCGGTGCTTCTTACAGGAAATGAATCTGTCCGGGAGACCATATGGGTCTCGAGGGAGCAATCGGGTGAAAGGATTCGTTCCTCGCACCCTCGTGCTCCGCGTGACCGTCCCCCACCCTCACATCCACGGGTCCCACAATCGCCGCCACCTTCTTATAATTCCGGCATGTTTGTATCTCACCGTTCATCGGAATGACGATGAATTACCACGCCGGGCTATCGTCAACTAAAGTGTGGCTCGCGCGCGGATATCTGTGTTCGCGTTCGGAGGACCACCCACCGTCGTGCCGCGTCGCACCGCGCCCCGTGCATGAGTTTGAGCGGTACCACACCTTGAATAATGACGCGCGGCGAATCACTCGGATTTGTTGATTTTCAGCCGATAACTGCTCGTTCTTAGTATTATAATCAAATTGTACTCAAATTACTCATCTCGGCGCGGTCTGTCCGTAAGCTATTGCACTTTTAAAAAAAATTCTTGGCCCGAGACAAGACATTTTGTCTCTTGATATCAGTAGGAAAGTGTAGAATGCTCGTTGAGCGAGTCGATATCTGTCGCACGTGTTTTGTGCATCTCGATCGTTTCGATGAAATAAACCGGAAAGAAATCTATTATTTTGTAGAACAGCATGAAACTGTGTTTTCTGAATTTTTATTGCAGAATATTATGAAATATAATTTCCTTCACTCTTTATACCTGTATCCCAACGTTCTTCGAAGTCTTTCATGCCCTTTTCCTAAAAACTCACAAAGACGCTTACACTGATCTTAATTACACTGATACTTCTATGTAAAATAATAATAATAGATTTCTTTCCGATAGTCCTAATAACAATTCCTCGTAACCAATCGACCTGCTTGGCGATCCTCGCGTTATCCGCGACGCGAGGTCGGATCGCGCTATACCGCGGCACCGTGACACCCCGCGGGATCACGCGAACGAGCGAACGCTACGATCAGAAAGAGCGAAATCGATGAATCGGATTTTAATTATCCGACGGCGGATCGTGTCGCTCGGCAACGAGCGGCATTTCGTCCCTTAACGAGGCGGAATCATCGGCCTGTAGTACGTCGCATAGTTCGAGAGGCATAGCTCGCATACCGTGAGGCCGGTGGTCTGGACCCACTGGTACCAAAGTACCATTCGCTCTCCCATAGAGAGACCATGGCCCCCGCCATCGATAATTAAAGCGAGTCACGGTGATTGTTCGTGCCTGATCTTGTCATCGATCGAATCGCCGCGCCGCTGCGGACGCTCGATCCATCCTTTCTTCCTCGCTCCCTAGCTCCTCTCGTCCCTCCCTCCCCCCCGCCCGGGCCCTTCACGTCCTTCGCGCTACCACGGGGCCCTCAACCTCACGCCCTCTTCACCCGACGAGACGCGACGAGACGCGACGCGAAGGAGCTTCCTGCCCGGCAATTAAGATAATGCTCTCGTAATCTCGTACGATATCTCCTCTCGATCGGCGCGCGAGGGAGTCCATGCTCGAGAGAGGCCATGCGGAGGTGCACCTTGTTTGACCTTGGGAGCAATGCCACTGTAAAGGATTTTGCACCTGCAACGCAACGTCGCACCGCGCCACCTTCTTCCGAGGAACCAGCTGTGAGCGCGCGCGCGCCAAGAATTATGTCGATCGGGTAGCGAGCGTAGTGCCGTGCCCGTGGAACTCTCTCGCGTTCGATCATAATTAATAACTCGTTCGTTTCGCCCGGTTGAAATGCGCACGCGTGTCACAAGTATGAAGGAACGCGTTACGATTACGCGTCTCCCGCGCTCTACCAATGCTCGATCTATGGGGCAAAATTATTAAAGTTAATTGATTTATCGTTCAAATGTGTGTCATTTTATAATCTTACCGCTCGGCACAGTCCCTCTCCCCCTCCTCAAACTCTCTCTCTCTCTCTCTTTGGTCGCTATTGTAACGTGATTAATTATCGTTCCTTACGAATAACGCTGGAGCGAACGTGAGAAGAATCGAGGTAATGAGAATTCTCAGGGTTAGAGTCATCGATCAACGCGTAGCTGCTAATTGCTGACCGAATAACGATCGTCCGAGCGATTGTAAATACAGTGAGTCACAAAAGTCTTTATACAGCTAGTCAATTTTCTTTCAATCACCATGTTGAATGTGAAAATTAAGGGCAAAAATACTGGAAAAAATATATGATGTAGAGAAAACACTCTTGAACAAGAACTATATAAAGTTTGGACAAAAAAAACAAAAATGAACACGCTTCTAACAATTGGAAACAAAAAGTAACGAAAAATGAGATCACAAAAGTAAATATACAGCAACATAGTTGCGGGGTTTGACGTAGCTTAACACACTTTTGTCTTTGAAATGAGTGACAACAAGGCACAGAGGGCAAACATAAGTCGTCAGGGAACAAGAGCATTACAGTCGTTGTTGCGATTAGTAACGCGAAAGTCATTTTACCGAGGGTTTCTGCGTTTGCAGCTGTGATAAAAGTGAAATATACAACATGGGGAAAGAAACGTCCTTTGAGATTAGACAGCTAGTCATTTTTCACAATGCCAAAGGGAAGTCATACACAGATATAGCTAAACTATTAAATATTAAAAGATGCACCGTCGCAGCTATCGTCCAGCGGTTTAAAAACAAAGATCGAATTGAATCTGCACCACGAACTGGCCGTCCAAAATTAATAACCGACCGTGAAAAAAACCTCATCATACGTAAAATAAAAAAAAATCCCAAGTTGAGTGCACCGAAACTCACATCAGAGTATTACCAAGAGACTGGAAAGAAAGTTAGTCCTGAAACTATACGGCGAGTACTACGAAAAGAAAATTATAATGGTAGAATCGCGCGGAAGAAACCATTCATTAACGAACGGAATAGAAAAATTCGGTTAAATTTCGCGAAACAGCACGTGTTCAAGGATGAAAGTTATTGGCGTGATGTTGTATTTTGCGATGAATCCAAGTTCAATCTTTTCGGCTCGGATGGCAAAGTCACAGTATGGAGGAAACCGAATCAAGAATGGCGCGCGGGTAACGTCAAGAGTACAGTAAAACACGGCGGCGGCAATGTTATGGTATGGGGTTGCATTTCGACCGCTGGCGTAGGGGAACTCGCCTTTATTGATGGTACCATGAATGCTGCCCAGTACCTCAACATTTTGAAAACGAATTTGAAAAAAAGTGTCGAGAAAATGGGCATTTCAAATTCGTGGAAGTTTTATCAAGACAACGACCCAAAACATAAAGCGCGTGTTGTACAAGAATGGCTCCTTTACAATTGTCCACAAGTCATGAAACCACCGGCGCAATCTCCCGACCTGAATCCGATTGAAAATTTATGGGATGAACTAGATAGAAGAATCCGAAAAACTCCGATAAGTTCCAAGGCCGAGCTCCGAACGCTTTTACAAACAGAATGGTCGCAGATTTCACACGAATGCATATCAAAAATCATATCGAACATGCCAACTCGTTTACAATGTGTTATTAACAATAAGGGCAACGCCACTAAGTATTAATAGTGTAAATTTTGTATTTTTTTAGAGGAAATTCTGTGTTTCCTGAAGCTGTATATTTACTTTTGTGATCTCATTTTTCGTTACTTTTTGTTTCCAATTGTTAGAAGCGTGTTCATTTTTGTTTCTTTTGTCCAAACTTTATATAGTTCTTGTTCAAGAGTGTTTTCTCTACATAATATATTTTTTCCAGTATTTTTGCCCTTAATTTTCACATTCAACATGGTGATTGATGAAAAATTGACTAACTGTATAAAGACTTTTGTGACTCACTGTATACGGTGCTAGAACGTGGCGAGACCGCGTAGCTCTCGTGGCTTGGTAATTTATTGCAAATCGATACGCAGTGTTCAAAATTTTATTCGCAACATTTTCTACGCATCGCTTGCCAATCCGATAACGGAGATCGCGTTCGCTCGCCGTTAGATACGAGAGTTCCTTGCTTCGTTGTCGACCCGCTTCGGAATCTAAACGACACGTCTGGCGGACCTTTCGTTCGCGCTCGACAAACTAAACGGAACGATTGTCGTTTGAGAGGTTGCGAAATATCCCCGACGCGCAACAGGTTGTCCGCGTGGCGCGGCTTCGGGTATTTACAAAATATTCCAGGTAACACCTGTTGCTGGCGACGAGTCGCGTGACACGAATACAGTCCATCGCGATAACCAATGATACCCACGGCAGGTTTTAGCGGAGATCGTAACAAATTGATCGCGAGTGATTTATTCGATCGCCGCGACACCTACGTTACCGGGATACGAAAAGCGATAGACGATCTCGAATTAAAAGGTAACATAATATTATTCGCGAACGGCTGTGATAATAATAATTCTCCGCGAATGGCGCGGTATGGCTTTGAAAACCCCTTGTAAACGGATACGACGAAATTCTCAAGAGCGACGACTGTTTCCGTCATTACTCATCGGTTACCTTGGAATCGGTATTCCGGATATATCTTTGTTCACCGCGAAACCGTGCAATTTGATAGTATACGGGGGCACACGCGCGCGCTGTCGTTCGAATCTCTTAATCTCTGTAGCGGCTGACGCTCGCCTTTCCCCTCTACGCGATATTCGCTGCGCGTGGTTACCCGTAGAACGGAAAGACGGTGTACGATTGGTTCTTACCACAGCCGGGGTCTTCTCGTACGTACCGTACGTACGTACGTGCTCGCGTGCTCGCGTGCGCCTTTTCGCGCGAGCGCGAACTCGAATTCGCCCTCGCGCGCACGATGCGCGTGCGGAGACGCCCAAGTGGGTTAATACCGACAATTACGCGGCTCGTGCGTCCGCCCATGCGCGCCGATTCCTCTTCATTCCGTTAGTTCGCTACCGGCGCTTGATTTCTTATTTCATAACTTCTCGTTTCGCGTACCGCGTGTATACCTTACTTCTTTCGCGTACGGTCCTGTTGGTACGACAGCTGCGTAAAAAATAATCGCTTCCACGAAGATGCGCACTGTGTAACGATGAGACGAAGGAGTATCAGGAACTTTTTAATACTTTTTATATAATTTAGTTGTGGAATAAATCAGTCGTTTATTTTGAAAGTGACCCAAGTTCATTTTCTTTGTCGGCTATAGTAATGTGTACAACTTCAAGGTTCCTGTCATAAAAAAATAAAAAGAACACGGAGTTAGGTCACTTTCAGAATAAACAGCTCCAATATAATAAAGAAAAAAGAAATCACAGTAATTTTAACACGTTTATGTACTTTTTGTATAATAGCTGTTGATTCGACGAATGATTTAAAAAAGGGTGTAGTAAAATAAGCTTAGAGTTCTAGGGTTAATTAGTACGCGTAAAATGCGTGTACAGTCGGTATGATTGTGTTCTAGCAGAACACGCGAGAACCAATCGGATCTCATTTTTTCCAGGTGCCTCCTTTCCATTCGCGATCGGACGGATGTTGCGCCTACCGCGTTCGACGGCGATAGGTGCCTCGGCGCACTGTCCGTGCCTCCCTAACGATTCGTGGAGCTGACAGGGCCGCTAATGCTGCACCCACGTTACAGCGCACACATTATCGGTTTCCACGGTATCGGGGGGAACGGCTACCGGCGCGGTGTGTCCGAACGCAACGAGGTAGGAATAAAAACTACGGATTAGCTTATCGGAAGGTTGAAAAACCCAACGGAGATTACGAGAATTGAGCTGTCCGATCACCCAATCGCTAATCACGCATGGATTTACATAATTACGTGTCCTCGCGCGGGGGTATCTTTGAGAATACCGGAATTTCGGTGGATCGTGCGGCCGGCCGATGGAACGGATCGATCAGAAGTGAAAGAAAAAGAAAAAGAAAGAAGAAGAAGAGGACGAAGAACAACGTCCTGGCGTCTCGGTTATTCGAGGAAGATAGGGAGCACGGAAGTGTCTAACGATCGGTAATCTCGGAGCGCGAAATATGGCGCGGCGTTCTACGGAGAAGGGCCAACCGAGCTCTCGTAGATAGGACAGGTTGGGTCACGATCGGGCCCCCATGGCACGGCGCGGTGGGGCCTTTGCCAGGTTAACCGTCGACTCTGATAGGTCCACTTAAACGCCCCTGGTTATGCAACCGTGCCGTCTAATAAGCTTACTCGAACCGTAAGTACCTGTCGGACCCACGACGCGATCCGACGTGTCTTCCATGGTTAGGTGGCCCCGATCGCTCGAGAAATCTTAAGGGAAGAATCGTTTCGTCGATCACGATCGGGCCGTGTCTCCTCCTCGCTCGAACGTATTTACCGATAGAAACTCCGAAGATCACTCGTTAATTTCAACCCGTACAACGAGGACGGTACATATCGGTGATATTCGATATTCGACTCGCTCGCACGGTTCTCTCATCCTCTGAAAATCCTCGATCTTTTTAACGAGCTCTCTGGCTCACGGGAATTTTCGCCGATGATCTCTCAATGGATCGACGGGAAACGAAGAGCGAGTATCGTTGCGCTCGTAATCAATTTCTTATCGTCGCTTTACGCTTTAATTCCACTTAACGAGCGCGTCTTATCTACGCATGTACGTACATTGAGCCGCTCGTTCGTCGTTGTAATCCCAACAATGCTTTTTTCGCCTTCTGGCCCTGGCCAAGCCGCGAAACGAGTCGTTCCACCGGTACTTGAATTCTTTCGTTCCTTTTTTGCGAAGGAGGAGTACCAGTCGCAATTGGACGAGGACGTGGGGTGTGGGGGGGGAGGTGGGGTTGGAAGGTAAAAGGGGGCGAGCAGGCGGAGGGTATGACCGACAGCGGGACGATATTAAAAATCTCAATGCGGCATATTAACTTGACCCACTATCGGCGCACCAGGAAGGGCACGGTCGTTTCGAGTCCCGTCGGGGGCGGCGACTCTTCCAAAATGTACTTACATACGCGAGTAAGAGACGGGTATGCGTGTAAACTCAGACGCCCAACTACCTGCGTGTCCTCGGCGGGCGAAATAATATTCACGTGGGTGCGTGTCCTCGTGTTCGTGAAGCGAGTTCAAGAATTTCTTTGTCAAAAAGTTCTTGAGCTACGCGATATAAATAAAGGTACATCGCGGATAACGATTGCATATACATATATAGGTATATCGGAGAAGCAACACGATCGTGTCTTTAGTTTACGTAAAACATATTTGCGGAATCAACGGAGAGAAAACTCTGTCACGGTTGCGCCGTATTGTCCGGTTTCAAAGTAGCCGGGTTTCACGCTTTTGCAGTCCGGCAATGACAACGGCACGGCATGGCGAAGCGATGGCGGGGAGTGGGGAGGAGAGAGAGGAGAGTCGCCCTCGCTTTTACGACGGCCGAACTTTACTGCGGCTGAGAGTAACCGCAACGGGGAAATTAGCAATTGTAATGTTATAAGGCACGAGAGAGAGGGAGAGGGAGGGAGCGAGGGGGGCACAGAGAAGGGAGAGACGAGATGCCCGGACGGAGGATAAAGAATGCGGGAGTCAAGGGGTCACGAGGATTTCATTTGACGGAATAACGTGGCGTTTAAGAGTCAGTACCGTTATCGCGCTCGCGTTGTGTACGGTGTAAGTACCGGCAGGACCGGACGACCTCCGCGCGCCTCCCGCCACCCACCCACCCACCCATCGTCCTCCACCCACCTCCCACCTTACGCGTGGTGCATTATATTTCGATGAATCGAAAGTACCGCGCACGCGCGCTGCGCGATTAACGAATTGTTTAGCAGCTCGTAGCCGTGGTGAATATATCCCGTTCGAATAGACTTTCAAGGCTAAATATCGCTTTTCAGGTGGAACAAGGACATAAGTGCACTTTTTTTTTAGATAGATAGGATTGCGGTACGAAAAAATGTGATTTTGTTCGGTGGAAAAAAAACTAGACTAAACTTATCGTATAAAAATGCCCATTAATTATTCCTAGGCTGTTTCTTATTATCTGAATAATACAAATTATGCAATTACAATTTTTAATTACGTTTTCGCGAATAACAAATCTAATCATCACTTCCGTCCTTGTTCCACCCGTGAAGCGATACGCCCGCGCGCAAATGCGCATGAACGTGCGCGCGCGCACGATTTCCGCGCTCCGGGAAATAAAGAATCCATTACGTTGCTAACGAATCCGTGCCAGTGGATCGCGAGTGGGCGCGAGTGACGCGACGGATCCTCGGTAGGGGCGATCCTTCCCGGAGCCGTCGCCGTGCCGCGACGTCGCGGTTCGTCTCGGCCGACGAGACTAGTGTCAAGAAGGCCCCTCGGGTTAGTGACTTATGACAGTCGATCGATCAGACACGATTCTCGGTACCAGGCCTAATTGGTATTACCTCTCTAACGGTTAACGACTTTTATCGGTACATACATACGTGCACGAGCGCCACGTACCCGTAGGTATACGTTTCGTTTTCTTCTTCTCTTTTTTTTCAACCAAATTTGTTTGCATTTAAATGTTACCGGGAAGCGTGTCACCGTGAGTGGCTCACGTTAGCCCGGGGTTCGTTTTCGGAATATTCATCAATGCCACGGGAGGAAGTTTCGTTCTTCGAGGCTGTCATTAAGGGACGCATTTAATAATCAAGGTTGCATCGGTCACGTCGAAGAAAAGAAACGTCTATATAACATTATACGCGCGCTAGGATTCATGCATTATTTATCAGTTTAAGTTCCGTCGACGGTCCTTCTTTCCAACTACCATTGGAATTGAAAAATCGAAAGAAGAGAGAAAAGGTTAGACTTTCGAGTTTCACTTTTGAAATCTATATTTGAGCTGCATGAATATCACGAATATCAGTGAAAATCAAAGATTATATTCCTGAATAAAAAAAGGTACAAATAAAAATAAATAACGATCAACCTTTACTACATCGTCGCGAAGCGTCACCCGAAAAGCTTCGCGATGTATTTGATCATCGTCCTTGGTTCTCGAGGACTCGTTAGCGAAGCGCCGTGAGCGCATTCCTCGCCATTTGTTTCAAACAAATGTACGTTAATTCGAGTCGTACGCTTTGTACGCTTCTCACAAGCCATAACGTGGAGGGAAGGGCGCCGTCCGCGAGAGTAACCATGCTAATTCCTTATTGATGGTTGTCATTTGTTACATTGGCCGTACCTCACTGCCTTCTCTCTCCATCTCTCGCTCTCCCTTTCTCTCTCTCTCAACCCTCGTTCGTTCGTTCATCATTCCCTCGAGTCCCCTAGGAGAAGACGCTCGCAGCCACCGACGACGTTGCGCCAGGCAAAAAAGCTCCGAAGCCGCGGACACGACTAATTGTCCCTCGAGGGGGGCTCATTTTTCGATATTCCCCGGAACCCCAGATGCCGCCCGGTTCCATCCAGCGATTTGTTAAACGTCATCGAGCCCGCGGTACGTCACGATCGATCGATCGACCGATAGGATCGTTAAATCACTTTTCGCACCGAGCCTGCCCTCGGGCGCCCTTACGACGTTCGTACGGTAGTGAAAAGATACGGGGAGCGGAATATAGTTTTGAGAACACCTCTTATCCAGATTTCAGATATACGACGGTACGGTACAGTAAATTCAATGTTTACGCGTTGACGTTACGCTCGTCCCTTGCCTCGTCAAGGCAATCGATTCCTAATCGCAATACGCGATCGTGCCCGTCGTTTATTATTTAGGTAACTATTTACCGTTGCCAAAGGGGATCAACCGCGAAATCTCCTCGAAATCGATGAAAATCTCGGCAACCCGTTCCGCCTTCCTGAAAAGTATCATGGCCGCCAATGGCAGCGATCTCTCGTACGATCCGATAGCCGTGGCTCTATTCTGTGGGAATATGGATCGTGGATCTCTGGTTTCTATTCGCGGAATAGGCACGGAGAAAACGGTATATCCTAGGCCCCTCGTCGAACGAGCACCGACCATGGCCATTCCGGACGATTGCATTCCTGATGCCCAAAGGCTGATCACGATTCGCGCGCGAGTTATACACAAGATCGGTAGATCACTACCGATGTAGATCACCGGTGCCCGCGGCCCGGCGCGGACCGACGCGACTCCAGGATCGTCGGGTCGAGCATACATCTCACCCTGTTGCACGTTCGTTTCAATGCAATCGCAACGGTAAGTCGAGTGCGGTGCGCCGCGCGGGACGGGAGAGCGGGGGGGGGGGGGAGGGGAACGAACCTTGCCCCTCTCGAGTCTTACGCGATTAGTCGATAAGATATTGCGCGTCCCGGGTCGTACGTAATACGTATCGCACAGAGACAGACGCGCGTGCGTTCCTATCCACGGTTACGACGAGATAGATACTTTTTGCGCGTTCAAGGGGTATTCCCGAGTTTATTGGCTCATCGGGAGCCTCGCTGTTATTAGGGACGAAGATAAAAGAATGAAATGGCAGGATAATGGCGAGCACCGTGGCAAACCAACGGAGAGAGAATGTTTTTGCTAGTTCCCCGGAGTCCCTCCCCCCCCCCCTCCCTCCAGCCCGGAGAAAGCCGCGCGCGGCGCGGTGCGGTGCGATCGAGCGGGAATTCGTCTCGTAATGCTACGAGCCGAACAGCCTCTCGGACCTTGTCGTTGCTCGAACGAAAACGCATAAACGACAAGCCCCATTCTCGCTACAAGGCCCAACGCGAACGGTTGTAACGATACGTATTTTACGATCCGTGGTAAGAGGTAACCCTCTCCGGGGCCGTTGCTTGCGCATTCTTTCGGCGCAGCTCCGCCGCGCTCCTCCGCGCTCGGTACCCACGGGACTCTCCACCGTTTCGTCGGTTTTTACGTTCCCCCAAAAGTCACCCCGCGATACAGCCAGCGGCTGTAGTCACGACAGGCTCACGGGCTTATCTTAATTCCACGCACACCTCGCGCTCGTAACGGCTCTGTACGTACGTTACGTTACGGGTACATTGGCCGAGCCCGTTGAGCGTCGGTACGCGTACGTACGTATCTATACGGTTTCTATACTTTACGAGCCGTTTAAGCTCTCCTACTTAAATATCCCGCGACAGAAACAAAGGACTCGATAGCGACGTTTCATTACCGCTTAACGTTCCCTTTAACCCGTCAGTTTCCGTAGCGAAACGATTTTACGCTCCGGACCGAGTCGAGCGGACCGCGGTTAAACTTATCGCGATACACGCCCCTCGTAACGACGATGGGTGTGTTTTTTTTTCTTTTTTCTCCAAAATTGCTCGATTTATTACTAAACGTACGATTCTCTCCCGCGGGGTGTGCTTTCGCCGTGACGAAAATACTTGACGCGTTTTTAGACTCGCGAGACGTGACTTCCTACGTTGCCGGTGGACCCTCGAGCGTTTCCACGTAAGAAAATAAAGGTTTCGTTCTCTCCAACCGAAAAATTATAACGTGCCAACGCGCGGTGTTTCTTTTTTCTTTCCTCTTCTTTTAACGCTCTCTACTAAAGGGGAGTAAAGAGTAGCCACTCCCGCGTTTATGCGAAGCCGTCCTTAAAGGGCCATAGACACCTACGGTCGTTCGCAACACCGCGACCGGTTACCGGTGGAAAGAGCGGATGATAATGGGTGCAATTAAGGCCGCCCGTAAACCCTGCAGACGCCGCAACGAGTCTCTCCTCCCTCTGTCTTTCCCTCTGTGCCTCGTTTGTCGTCGTTCTCTCGCGGCGGCGCGGCGCGCCGCGGCGGACGGAGAAAGGCGGAAGACGGAAGGCGGAAGGCGGAGCGCAGCGCGTATCGGTTCTTGCGAGATGCACGCTTAGATCAATGGTAAAGTTTAACTCCCCACCCCCGGATCATCGCGGATGGCAGGGATGGAATATTGGTGGCTCCCGATGTGGTTTTTTTGTGGCACACGGAAAATATGTGTATTAAATAACGTAAATGTTTAAATAAAAGCAATACTATAGCAATGATATTGCTATTATACATAACAATTATATTGCTATGGTATTTATATTGCTGTAGCAACTATATTGCTATTATACACAGAAATTATATTGCTTTTATTTTATAGCAATTATATGGCTATAGTATTATGTTTATTACTTTTATACTTTTATTTATTACATATTTTATTAGTATGCCATGCGCATGCGCTAGTATGCGTGAATATTTCGGAGAATTAATGCGTGTGACCGGACACACGTCGTTAAATTATACCATTATCGAATAAACATTAACTACTTAACCTTTCACGTTCCTCGATCATAATAATCCTACACTATACACCTGCGTTCTTACTTCAAAATATAATTTTAAGGCAGTTTGTAAATATGACGTGATCCGCGCGAATCTTACCAGTCGCTCGAATGGCCCGGACGATTGAAACGAGTCGAACACGCCTGGCGTATGGCATGCGCGAACGCGCTTTACGCCTACCCGCAAAAACAAGTAACGTACATCGCGCGTAATCCATTAATGGATTCGATTACCAGTATATACGCAATTCCGTGCCACTTATTCCTCCATTGTCGAGCCTCCTCGTGCTCACACGCGATACGCGCGACACGAAGAGCAAACGAAGGAGTCACGCTCACCGCGAACGATTCAGCTTCGCCTCGGTGGGGGTTATACCGCTGCTGCCAAATTACAGTACCTGGCCACCCATAATGCGGCCACAGTGCCGTCCATGGTAATAATGTTGGTATTAACGGCACGGTGAATGTTCCCGCCGGTGAAATTATAGGTGTTAGGGGCGTGTTAATTTTTATGTTTATTGATTTTCATCTTTTATCACCTATCGTCGAACGTTAGGAGCCGAGAGCAGCGCGAGGAAGGGTGAGAGGGAGAAAAGGGTTTGTAAACGGGGTGGTAGTAACGCTCTCCCGACCAATCACTTTTGGCGCGAGTTTAACACTATTTCTACCGCGGTGCAAATGACCGTTTCTTAAATTTCGTTTGGAATTCTCTACATACAACGTTGTTGCCCCACCACTTAACTTTAATGTTAGTCGGCTAAATGTTAAAATATACATCATCTATTTATAGATTAAAAAAAAGTACTAATGTTTTTACTATCAAATTGTCTATTATCTGGATTCTATATTAAGAAATACAGTAGAACCTCGATTATCCGAACCTCCATTATACGAACTCTCTATTATTCGAACTGCAATTGTCGTATCCGAACGCTCTGTTATCCGAACAGTTATGTTATTCGGATAATACACCGTCCGGATGCGTCAATTGCAGTTCGGATAATAGAGGGTTCGTATAACGGAGGTTCGAATAATTGAGGTCCTACTGTACAAGTTATTTTAAATATTCAAGTCTGGTGTTTAGCCCACAAAATTCGAAACTTAAAACTTCGTACCGTTTCGTACCTTCGTTTATCTGTTGCGCGTACTTTTACGCATACGTTGTCCGGAAATATTGAAACGGCTACCCCGTAACATCGAAACGAATCTGGGTTAAGAAACGGCTCGATTAATTCCCGAAAGAAGACATCGGGGTCAGAGGCGACGAATCGAACGCCCCCGATGGACCATCGCGGGTCGAAAGTCGAGGACCCGGGTCAAAGGTGACCACCACCATACACGCCGAATTCCACGAGTATTCCGGGAATCGAAAGACGTTCAATATACCGCCGGGCCAAAAAGATATAGGAAGGCTGTCCCGTAGCACGCGAAGCGGGAACGTGCGAGAGGAAATGTTGGGAGGGGGGTGGGGGGAGGGGGCGCGCGCGCGTGTGTGCGCACGCTGGAGCATGTGTACGTGCGAGAGAGAGAGAGAGAGAGAGAGAGAGAGAGAAGGAGAAAGGACATTGCCGAGAGTTACGGGCCATCCACGTCACGCTCAAATATTTTGGCAAATTTATACCCAATAAAAATTAACCAGACCCCTTCTCGTTCTGCGGTTTCGGACCGCGCAACCACCACCGTCGCAGCGGACGTTTAACGACAAGCTGGACCTCTCTCGCAGGTTCGCTCCGACGTACACACGCTTTCACGCGTGTCCGTGTATAACGCGTTCGCATGTCGCGCGGTCAGTTCGTTCATAGCTGCGGCCATGCAAAAGCGGGGTGATTTACCGCTAAATTTCCCTTTTTTTCCCCCCCCTCTCCAGTTTCTTCTTCCAGGTCGCGTCTCGTCTCTCTTCCACCTCCGCCTGTCCTCCCGTCTCTCGCTTATTCTCCATCTTTTAACGGAGATTCAACGGGGATGGACGGATACGAGCATCTTTTGTCCACCGTGGTGCCGTGCCATGCCATGCCGTGTCGTACCGTGTCACGCCAGTTCGCGACTCGATTCTTCGCGCCTTTCGGTTTCGGTCGAGCAAGGGCGCGGTGTAAACCTTTACCCTTTTTTTTTTTCATCCCTGTACTCGGTGCTGGTGTGTATGTATGTACACGGGGAATGTGTCGCCGGCGTAAATCAGTCAACGTCCCGGAGGATTAGAGTTTACGGTACCCTCCGGGACTGAGCGTCCTTTTCGCGGTTTCAGGGATGAAGCAAGGTGCCACGAGACACGTTCGTAAACCTTGAACACGTTTGAGGAAATAAATCAACCTAGACTCTTGTCACGAAATGGTATGTGACGGCGATGCGTTCGGGGAGATCGGTTTTGTCGCTAAATCATTTGGATCAAGGTACAAGCGTCTTGTCTCGGGTCAAGTACAAGTACGCGAGACAAGACCTTGTATCTTTTCCGGAAAAAAAGAACGGGAGTTTTTGAGGTGGTCAAACTGTGTTAAGCAATTAATTTAAAAAAAAAGTGTAATAGCAATTGGAAAAACCGCGTCGAGATGATTAATTTGAGTTAGATATTTCTCTAGTCAACCGTCATGACGCGGATGGTAAAAGCGTATCGAGCAATGGTGATTTAGATCAATCGTCAATCAACAGATACAGGGGTATAACGTATAACTCGATCGATGAAACCGTCCCTGATACGTTGGCGGCGGCGGCGGTGGTTAAGGTGGTTGAGAACTAACAACTGTGACGCGCCGCGACCGCAGACGCTTGTACAGGGGAAACGAGATCGACCGCATCGGCTCTACCTGATTTCACGGCCGCTAATTAGTCTATGCGCGCCCTTAGTCACGCGTCTAATTAGAAATTTACACGATGCAATGGCAAACAGGATGGATAGGTATAACCCGACGCCAAATGTTTTATTAAACGGGTGACCGACGTCTCGTAATAGATCGTTAATCGAATTTGAAAAATGAAAGGAGAAAAGGAACGGTCGGATGTTTCTTTAGCGATTACGTTCGCTTTCTTTTTTTATTACCTTGGAAACCAGACCGTTGCCCGTTAACGGACGCATCGACGATAACAGATAACTCGCACAAACGGTTGCGGTGTACAATGAAAAATCGATACGAGTCACCTGCTCTCGAATAATTCAACGGCGATTCCCATATCTGTCGGAGTTAAAACGTATTTACGTGTGTAGGTATACACGCGCACGGGGAATATCGAGAGTGAAGTACCATGTGGTTCGTACAGCTCACTCCAACCACCCTGTTCAACCTTGAAATGACATTTCCCGTTTTCCGTCGGCGTCCGAATCCCAGGTATAATAATTACATGGACGAAGTGACGGCGACGGCCCTCATCCCAAGAAATGTAAAGCGCGGGGAATATTAACCCATTCACTGCTTACTACGAGATATTGATTAAGGGGGGAACCTGGTTTACAAGAAAAAAAGTTCCGACTTTTTGTTTGCTTTAATTAAAGCTTTAATTAAAGAGATCGGCATTTTGTGAAAAAAATTTCTTAAAGTTCACCTTTTTTTCGGCATCCTAAATCAGGTTCCCCCCTTAAGACTGCCGAAAACGAGATATCTCATAGTTCGCGCTACAGGTAATTCGTAAGTAACTGATTGCAATTGATCACAGGAATTTCATACAGTGACGGCAGCCCCCGCATATCTCGTAGTGTTTTCTGCTTTTCAAATTATCGTAAAAACCATTTTAGTATAATATCTGCAACTAAATATTATCAAATTTGGTCAAATTCCATGTTTTCTTTTAAACAAAATCTTGACACCCAGGCCTAGGCGCTCTAAATTTATTTGCCAGTTGAATGGCTTAAGGCAAAAACAGATGAAAAATATTCCCCCGTCTCGAGACCGTAGTAGGACACATTTTTACGTTATCAACAGCGGTGATCTGCCGGCGGGTTATTCGAGCCACGGCGATTCGTCGAACGAAACGTCTTGATTCCGTGTCCGATCGTAAAGCCGATCGTATACGGTCAATTAAATCGCCGCTGGTAATCGAAGCGATATACTCGATACACTCGACTCGTGGTAGCGGATCGACGCCACCGCCTATTTTCGTCAAATCACCGGTGCCCCGGAAAACACCGGGGCACCGAACGAAAAGGCGTGACGCGTATCCGGTCCGCGCCGATCGAATCTTTTTTTATCGGGAGCCGTCTTTTGCCCTTCTCCGTGCGTCCGGTGCGCCGCGTGCGTCGTGTGCCGTGGACCCCGGTGCCGAGGGGCCCGATGATACTCGATGCCGGGGCCCCCTCCCTCCCCCCCCCCCCACCCTCCCCCACTACCCGCGAGACCATAAAACTTCTGCGCCCGCGTTATTTACTATGTTAATTGGCGCCCACGTCAAACACAAATTTATGCTAAAAGCCGAGATGTTATCGAACAGCCGAGCGCGTTACGGCGCTGACAGGTCCTGCCTTCCAGTGCAGGACGACGGGGGATTCCCGTCCGTGGGTACTCACTTTGCCCAAACGATTATATCCAACCGGCAAGAGTCTCGAGACTTCGAGACTTTTCTATTGCGTCCACGGTCATACCCTTTCTCGGGAGGTGAGTTTTTCTTACCTTCGATAGGTAAGACCACCTAGCCGCGGATGGACGCAGGGCCGTAAAAATAACCGAGGATTTACATACCTCTCCGGGGGTAGGTTACGGTGGAACAGAAGTCAAGTTCGAGGTATGTACGATTTCGGTATAAAGGTTTTATGGTTCGAGGATGGCTAGCGTCGGCCGGGACCACGTGTTCTCCAGATACGTAGGAGAATAATGGAATTTACGTGTAATTCCAAAGTACGGTGGGAAATCTCGTCGGTCCGTGGAGTTTTAGGAATGGTCATGGAAATAACTGTCGGCCGACCGTCGTCGCGTTTGTTTGCCGTACGTACGGCGCGGGAGGTGCGAAAATCGTTGACCGGCTAAAACTTTTGAAACGTCGCGCGTGTCCCAATGCCGACGAAGTGACGCGGCTACGATTTCACTGGCTTCTTCTCCTTCCTCCTCTCTCGTTTCCTCTCGTCCTTCTCCTTCTCGTGTCCACCTCCTCGTTCGTCGTCGCGTTCGTCTTCTTTCTCTCCCCTCTTAACGTCCGACAGGTGATTTAAACGCAAGGATTTACTGCTCGCAAGATTTTAGTAAAGGCTGTGACCCGCTCCGAAACCGGCGCGACGGGACCGTCTGTCTGTGCACGAGAAACGATGTGCACGCTCGCTCTCGCGCGCGCGCCTTTCCGAGAACGAAAAACCATTTTTTACGGAGAGAGAATCTTCGAGTGACATCGACTCGACTCACTTCGCGTGAGCGGACTCGAGTGAAATATTTGACTTGGCTCGCGATTAAATAGCAATTTCACGCCTTACCTTCATTCGAGATTTATATCTATTTATAAATAAAGTGACAACGTTACGAGGATTGTACAGTCGGCGGGATGGAGTTACGAGGGTAGTGGTGGATGACGAGCGATAGATAAAAAAATATTACAACGCAATTTTCGAGCAATTCGGCAAATTTATCCCCGTTACAGAACTCCCGGGCACATGGTACGCCGCACGAAAGTTAAGACTAGTGGGACAATTGTCTGGTAATTTATAATCCCTCGGGAGTTCGTCGGAAAAATGGTGGTTGACGGGTGGTAAAGAGCCGGAAATCCCCGCGATTCCGGAGTTTCTTGCATCCCTCTCCGCTCCCTCCACCCAACCCCTAACCGTTAAAGGAAATCCTGAAGGTAGGTGCTCGTGAGCCCCCCCTCCCCCTCCGCCCCTGGCCAACGACGGAGCGTTCAAATACGACTCCTCGAATCTCTCTCTCTCTCTCTCCCTCTCTCTCGATTCGGGAACGAGAGCGTGGGCGTTTATACCGTCAGTTTTATTACATTGATGGGGCGCCGTTGACTCTACGGGCGACGATCTCACCTTTACAAGCAAGATCATTCTCCTTTATGGTTGAATTTCAATCTCATCGGTTGCGCGCCGGAGTCGAGGGAATTCTGGAAACGACGCGCTCGGTGCCGCGCCGCGCCGGCGCGCAACGGAGAGCGACCGATATAAACGTCGTGTCCCGGTACCTCGGGAGGATCGAGATCCTCGGGGAAACGGGTTGTCGCGCGATATCTTTCCGTGATTAAGCTGTTCCTCCCGGCTTGACATTAAAGAGCGTTATACGCGATACGTCCAATTGTTTAGTGGCTCGCATAATTTGCTCGTCTTCACGAGCCGGCCGATCGGTGACTACGTTTACTTTCGCTACGAGGTATACTCGTCCCCGCTCGAGCAGTACGTACCTCCGATGCCCGGCCGAGTCTGTAAAATTGCAATGATTTATCGCGAGACGTTAAAGTCGCGCGGAAAAGCGACAAGCTTGCGCTTATCGCTAATTACGAGCTTTGCAATTTCTTCTTTTTTTTTTTCTTTTTCATTCGTCGGTACTCGTAAATATACGCGGTCGCGCGCCGCGCGCTTGGTCGACCGACGAATGCGTTTTTCGCAATTTCGAATATAAAAGGGGGTCGAGGGTAAACGTAGATACGTATGTATGTACATACGTAATGGTCGTGCTCGTGGAAACACAGCAACGCGAGTCGCGCTCGCTCTCAGTAAAATACGAAACTGACAATGAGACCTGTTCGTTCGTGGCAACGTATCGAATTCCCGTCCCTTTTCCGCTGTTATTTATGCCCGATAATGAATCTACGGTCCGTAAGATAGCGTAAGGTCAGGTGTTAATGCCGCGCTGCACCGGTGCGTGTGCGGCGCGAGGAGAGCACGGCCCCACCGCGTGGGACTCGTGGGCCCCGTTGGGCCCACCCGCGTGCACGCTCTTATACTCGATTCAGCGCACGAAACAGAGGTGCTCACGCTTATCTCGCAATTAGTTGAAACTCGAACAACAAGACGGGGATTATGCGTGTGGTACCGGCAGGTAATTAGATAATTTTTCGATTAATTCGCTATACGTTTCGATATTTGTGTAACCAGCGTGGACGGACGCATTGTCTCGTCGTACACGCTTACGCGCGTCCGCCGAGTGTGACCGAGTCGAATCGAATCGAGGCGAAGCGCATTCGCGTCGTTCGAGTGAAAACAATTCAGTACTGTTAGCGTTACGAAACCAAAGACCGGTGGGGTGAATCGATGTAGCGTGGTTTACGTAGGTACACGAGATGCGCGCAATACACGACTGGGTTGTACGTAGGTACGCGTGTATACGTATGCGCGGTACACGTGGGAGAGACCGAACCAAGAGAGAACTCGTTCCGTACTTTCTCTCCGTCTCGCTTCGATTTCATTTTCCTCCAAGAATCGTAACGCTTGCTTTCTCGAAATTCGAAAGCCGCACACTGCCTTCCAAAAATATGTTGTCGTTAGAAAGAGGAGGACGCGATTGGAGGATATCGCGGTTCGGTCGATTGCTTCGAAGAAGATCGGTTCACCGCCGTGTATTCGTGCACACGATCAATTTATATGGGCATTTGAATCTGTTTATTAACTCTTTGATTACTGTTGGCGTTTAAAGGCGCTTAGTAAATTCGCGCTTGTGATATTGTAAGCGGCTAAAAGTCCTTAGGCACACTTTACTAGATTATTAGATATGTATATTTTGAAAAAAGCTTAAAGTTAATGTTAAATTTTTAGTACGTGCACTTGTGATTGAATTTATTATAGAATACGAATAAATAAATAATATTGAATTAATAAAGTAGAATTCAGGGTTCTGATTATTTCCGTAGGATTTTTTAGGGCATTTAGTTTAAATTATGAGGTACAAGTCACAATCTTATTGTTAAATTTATTAACATAAAAGAGTAAGAAAGATATTCTTAAAGAAATTCTGAAGATGATCTGAGACGGTAGATTTAAGGAAAACTATTATCGTGGGAAAAAGGATGGTGAGTAAGTTGTTTTCGAGTAGAAACTCGTCGGGGAAGACTAGGACTTTGGATATTGTACCCGGCGATAAGGATAGATACGCAAGGGAGTAGTGAATCAGAGGATTCCGCATTCTACCAAATATTTACTATTCCACCTTATGACAAACTTACGATTAGTCAACTAGAAGAGCAGGGTTGATGCATTACGCGGAGACACCTCGAACGAAACCGACCGCGCGAATTTGATCGTTAGCACTCTCGCAGATATCGATCAAAGCTGCCACCCGAACGCCGAGATAAACGCCATGAGCCGCGCCTCATCCTCTTCCAATAACGCAAACGCGAACGACGGTGTACAGATAGGACAGCAGGTTTGCCACGTGCTAGAAGGTGTACACCAACGTGCACGTGTACTCGTATCAACGTTCGTAACTCGTGACTATGCACGCGCGGAATTTCAATGCGCGCCAGAACCGTGGTAGCACGGCTCTCGCGTCTTTATTTCTTATCAACCGACCGACGTACCACCGTGGGGCAATGAAATCACGCAGGATGATCTCATTCCTGAGTCAATACCTTCGGCCGATGTATTCGGAATCCGTCCGACTTCCCGCTTCCTCGAAGCGCACAACCTCCGCGCGATTTTCTTCTTCGCGCGACGAACGTGTCCGCGAATATAAATATTGCAAAACATAAACTCTCCGTTCCGTGTAGCGAAACGACTTGGATCTCGTATGCCCGAACGCGAGATTGTGTAATGTGCCTGTTACATTTGTTTCGATTCTTTGACGATGAGTTTAGTCATGAGGTAGTATGGCAAATATTTTGTACATCGCCGAAATCGCCCTTAGACCGTGAATCATCAATCCCTTACAGATCTCTCCTTATCGCTTAGACCAAATTTCTAGGCTTTGTCGTCTTTTAGTTTCTACCATAACATCTTACTCACCGTCCCTTCCATATCCCTTTTCGACAGATAATAGTTTTCCTTAAGCCTACCGATACTTCCTTTCGTCAGAATAGTTTTCACATCTCAGGTCAAAATACTCTAGACATCTTTAGATCTCATTTAATTCTCGATTAAGGATTAAGGAAGTTCATTCTTGTATAGAACGAATTCACTAAGAACTTTTAACGACGAATATTTTAAAATATCTTATTTTAAAATATCTTACTGTTACTCAGAATAAAACACAGAACCGCACGTATAAGTTGGTACTAAGAATCATTTTCCACAACCACCACGTTGTGCGTTACACTCGCAACGCGCCCGCCTCCTAATAATTTTATTTCAAGCGTCGAGCCTCGACGACGACACTCCTAGTCAAATTAAAACAAAGACGACTCTTTCTCTTTCCGGCGGAGGTCGAAGAAAGCGATAACGTTTTAATAGCCGACAATGGATGGGCGGTCGACGCAATATTGATTTATTCATTACAGGAAACAAAAAAAAGGACAAAAACAAAACTAACGATAATAACGACGACGGGACAAGAGAATGAAATGAGACGGAGACGAGGCGAAACGAGATTTCATTTCGACACAAAAGTACCGAACTCCCGCTGACACGCATACGCTATCCATGTGCGTCCCGGCGGTTTTGGTTTATTAATGTTCGTCTGGTTCATTAATGCAGGTGCAGGGACGTAATGTGCATTCATGGTTGGAAGGACTTGGACGGCGTGCGCGCCATGTGTGTCGCAGGTAGGTATTATTCGCAGTTGGCCGGGGGAAGAGGTAAGGGTCCGAAAACATGTGACGGCCAGCCTCCCGAGCCGTCCTAGCCACGGTGCGGAGGATTTGTGTTCGAGCACGTACCGACGTAGCACTAAAAATGCCAAGAAGGTGATTGCGCTGCGCGCGGGCGAGAGAAACCATATGGGGGGAGAAGAAACGAACGAAACGAGGAAAGGTGAGCGCTTACGGATATCCAGGTATATTTCCTCGGCGTACCTGACGCGTCGCGTATGCACCAACTTTTGCGAGGGGGTGAGGAGGGGGGTGTAAATTTGATTCTTCGCGCGTCGCCCCTCGACCGCTTTGAATTTCAAAGTACACTTCGCAAAGAGCTCTCGAATCGACGGTAATTAACGTCGAGCGGAGGCGTGGCGGCCGAGGGGCTCGGAATAACTCGCCGGGACGATTCGTCTTCGTCCGACGCGGCGCTCGGAGGTGCGTGTATTCGCGGCGCATATACCGTCTCACATTCGCTCGTCATCAATTTATGCAGAACAATTCAACGACAACGGTGCATTACGGGGCCAACGGCGTAGGTTCAAAGACCGCATTGGTATACCTGCCTACTACCTACCTGGAATCGTCGCTTCGCGCTCTTACACGCGCCGCGTCCACTATGCTCCTCCTCGTTCCTCCATCGCGAACTCGCGCGCCTGCTCGTCTTTTGGCTGGCAATTAGCATACGATTGACCCTGCGCCATGACCCCGGTGCGCGACTACGGGGCCGAACGATTGAATTAAAATGCGTTTAAAACCGTGCTCGTCGTGCGCTCGATTTCGAGGGCCTCGCGCGAATCGTCCGTGTTGTTCGAGAGATAATATGTATAAAGGAAAAGGTGAAACTAAGGGAGAGAGAGAAACTCTTATCGCGCTATCGCGAACCTTTTTTCGATCGTTTTTGATACTGCCGGAACCGTGAGCAAGTATTAGCGTAAGCGTCGTGGCACCTAGCTCAGTTTTATGAATTTTAAAGAGGAGTCAAAAAATCTGTTTCTGTACGCGTTGTTATCTTATGATTTTAGATGTACTGTGTTATCGATTATTCGATTAGCACGTTATCTATCGAATTTATTATAAATCTCAGCTCACCGGTCAATTCCGCGTGAAATTTGAAAAAAAAAAAACAGCTGTTAATTCCATTTGACTAAAATGTGAGATAAGTGGCGTATTCGATTAGCACGTTATCCATTGACTCCATCATAAATCTGTGCCCACAAGTCGATTCTGCTTGAAATCTGTCATAAAACAGTGTCGCTATCTCAATTTGACTAAACTGCGTGATAAGTCACGTTACTTCCTAAGCAACGAATATATAATTTTGGTGGTTCAATATTATTCAGGAAAGTCCAGTTTCGGCGACGTTACGCCTAATGCCTTGCACCTTACGCCTTACGCCTACCTCTTCTTCAAGGTAGGGGCACGTTCGCAAGTCGGGGTTTCCCCCGTAATTACGGTGCAATGCGGGATTAACGGACTGTAGAGCCACCAGTAATGCGAACCCCGAATAAAATGCGCCACCAGTTATCCCATAAATACCTTTGAATGCGCCACCAGCAAATTCCGGCCACGTGTTACGCCCCAAACGTGCCTAAGAGAAAAGCTCGCACCTTATGCCGGGCACATTGAGGATGACCTGGTCTCCTCCGGTGTTTTCCCCCGCAATTGTTTCAGCGGGGTGAGAAGTCTCAGGGTCGAGCACCGACCTGCCCTGGGTTTTTTTCGCTTCCCCTTACCGGCCAAGTATACCAGAACCCAATGCACCTACAAACCTTTCTAACGGGTACCTCGAGTGGTCGTTACAATTATGTTTGCCTCCTTTTGTCCCGTACATGTTTCCCAACGTTTGTTAACGCTAGAACCACCGACGATCAATGTATACCTATTTCTAGAATTTGTTCTGTCATTTTTAACAACTTTTATATGTCTAGTTGAAAAGTATATGCTTAAAATTATACACATTCGCACTACTTAAAAAATGAATTTTCATCGACGTACTTATAAATGGTAAATTTTAAAGGTCTTAAATAAAAATCTCAAACTAGTCAAAATGACTGGTGTGGTAGTTCTAGCGTTAACTCGTATCTACAGAACGTAGTAATTCATACGACAAACCGGTTACGTATGTCTACGAACTTTTCCTCGACTCATTTACATTTTCACTCATTTATTTTACGTCTTCTGCAAATTGATGGCCACTAATCTATTTATTTCGCGCGCATAGTGGCAAAGGAGGAGTTAAAAATTCTTTTATTACCCGTAATTACGTTTACATCGATCGTAAAATATGATGGATCGTGGAACCTCCCTAAATGGACGGAGCGCAACAAATATTGCTTTACAATGCTTTCGCGCTGACCCTCGAGAGATTTCCTTAACGTCCCATGTGTGCGTTTACGTTTGTTCCCGTCGACAATGTCAATGGCGCGTCGGTGTTCGAAATGTGTCCATGGATCCACGTCTTTGGCAAACACTCGGGTACCGCTTCGGCACGGTGGAAATAAGTTGAAACAGGCCCACGGTCTGTTCTGGCTTGGGAAAGCTCGGATTATGAGCTCGACATATGGTGACAGGGCGAGGAAACCGCGCGGTAGCAGGTGAGTTTTGTGCGAGGCACGATGGGAACTGCCTATGCGTCTACCTGCCGACCCACCGTCATCCACGGGGGCCCCCCCGATGGTTCGACCTGGTATGTCGTGCGTTTACCACTTTGTTCGTTCGTTCGATCGTTGGGGGGAATAGTGGGATTATTCTCGGGTGAAAAGTGCATAGACGCGCTGACTGTTATCGATTTAATAATATTCACTCCTATTATCACCTATTTGCATTGTTTCGCGGGCGCATCCGTCGGGGGAATGAGATATTTCCGTCAAGGGGTTATACCTGGTCGTAGAAGTAAAGAAAAACAATTTTCCACATTTTTTTTTTTTAGGCAAATTTGAAGTTACGCTACAACTTTGTACGTACGAAATTTTGTTGAAACTAATATTATTGCTTCGGAAAAAGTTTTGTTTAAGAACTGCGTATAGTAATATAGTAATGAAATCTATTCGATTCTTTGTTTCAGATAATCTAGTTTCGAGCAACAGTGCCCACCGCAAAAGCAGTTTTTCAAGAAGGCCTTCATAAACAACTCTGTGCTTCATTGTTGATAAATATGTTTAAATGAAAAAAATTATGGTTTACGCTTCGAATGTTACTCTTCCAAATTTGAAAACTGCTGTACAGATACATGCTCCCTATTCCTAAACAAAAATCCCAAGAATTCATCTATCTTTGACCTCTTGACCAGGAATAGCTCCTTAACTCTGAATTTTATTTCGAGCAATTTCATGACATTTCGCAATTGCGTAAAGCACGATCTTTCCAAAATTCAATGCACGAGCAGCGCGAGACACGCGCACACGCATAAGACAATATAATGTACACCGCACATCGTAGATACGTCCATCTTGACGGCGACGACACGAACGGCCCCGATATTGCTATGGTCCATAAATCTCTCGAGGTGATCGGTGGTGGCGCCTGTCGCGTCACAGATCGGCCGTACGATTCTCTGTACGGTAAACCGAATAAATCGGCGTACCTCTTACCGCGAAAGAGTGCCGGCAAGAGAGAAATTACAAGTCCATCGGCTTTAAACGAATCGAGCAGCGTGAATACAACGTTGTACACCGTACCTCCTATGTATGTATGTATGTATGTATGTAGGTACCGTACATGCGTATGTATCGCGGGACACGTAACGTTTTTTTGCTGCGAGCGATCGCTCACCGGCTCACCGTACCGGTGGAAGAAACGCTGACAGGGAATTTCGCCGATAGGCACTTGTGTAGCAAATATTATAGTGTTATTAAACGCACGGATGCTACTTCGACTTCTTCGCTATAGAAAAATTACTATCCCGTAGAATCGTTAGAATTAACAAGTATTACCGAGATCGGAAAGCAATGTTGGTTAATACAAACAAATAAATATTCAACAAGCTTTTATTTTCAATCAATAACGTAATTACCATCGTTATTACGAACCTTTTGTCATGTAGTGCGCAAATTTTCAATGTCAGATCAACAAATCAGTCTTCAAGATTCATTTGTTTGAATTTAAAGTAAGAAAACGACATTACTTTCCGGTCCCCTAATGCATACGCGCGTAATCAATTACCCAACGCCGCAACGATCATGTTTCTATCCACGACATCGCGACGCAACAACGATCAAATCGTTCCTAGACGAACGAATTTCTGCCGCTGGTAAGCGAAATTACCCTCGACGTCGTTATCGTTAATAGTTTGCTTACTATTACTTTCCTCGCGACGACCTTCTCCGTGAATTTCGGTCGTATAGCGGTACAACGGTCCCGGGGAACACAAATAATGTCGATCTCTTCTATCTCCGTCGATCTCCCTGAATTATTGTACAGCCGCTCTCTCTCTCTCTCTTCCTCTCTCTCTCCTTCAACGCGACACGCCTGCACGGCGAACAAACAAATGGCGCCTACGCCTGGCGCCAGTTCCAAAAGAAAGTGCGGACCGGGGTCGAGCGAGAGGAGAAGTCGAGAGTCTTTAAATAATGATCGTCGTGCTCGTTTACATCGTTTACGTCGGCCCGGTAATGCGGGTAAGATTCGGGGCGAGGACGCGTCCCGTCGTCCTCCACCTCCTCCCGGAAACGACTCGCGCTAATGGATAATCGTATCCTCGACCCTCGTTCGTATCTTTGCGTGGCTCAAGGATGCTGCGCGGCAGTGTACGTACGTACTCGCGTACCGAGAGTACGCTGTATCGCGTAATAATAATTTCTCGTACGAGTGTAATACACGGACGAAAGAAATTATATTTCGGATTTTCGGATTTCGTTCGAAGCCAACGGAAGTTATCCTTGATAAATTCTATTTTAGTTCACGGTCAAGCGTTTACCAGCGGCGCGCTATTTACGCGAGCGATATCGACGTAACTCACGAAATTGTCCCCGTTTACCGTCTCCGGGAGTAGCTCGTTAAATTTAATTACCGGCGATATATCGCGGCTGCGCGATGCGCGTTATTCCAACATTTTTTAATTATCGACTAACCGAGCCTGATATATGTCCGGCGGGGAATTTTCCTGGAAACGGCCGACCGGACGTCGGGAGAGGGCACGTGATTTACCGGTCGACTAAAAATAAAATCGCGCGCCATCGATAAGGACCAAATTTTGCGTTTCGGCAACTCGTAAAGTACCTTCTTAACGTCCCCTAT
The DNA here is from genome assembly GCA_933228935.1 of Pemphredon lugubris. Lineage (NCBI taxonomy): Eukaryota > Metazoa > Arthropoda > Insecta > Hymenoptera > Crabronidae > Pemphredon > Pemphredon lugubris. The sequence goes on from OW121815.1 coordinate 66,777,964, forward strand.
ATCGTCGGCGATATTCGGGACAGCTAAATGCGTACATATACTCTCCTTTGTACGAAGATGTACTCGCGAAAATAAGAGCGTAACTTACGATCGGAGCACCGTTCGACTCTCGCACCGAGTGCGCCACGTAAAGCTCCGACGGTGAGGGGCGACGAGCGTGGGGGTAAGAGCGGCGAGCTCTTTTTTCGCCTCGATACCTATATATTCCTCGCGTTTCGTGTCCGTCGTCGTTTTAATTGAGTGGTTCAACCGCGCCGTCGTAAAGATTCTTTTAGTCGCAGCTGCATCGATTCGATTACTCCTCTTTTTCCATATGTCTCCCCCCCCCCGCCCTTTCTCATCTTTCTTTCCGTCTCTCTCGCCCACTCTCTCTCTCTCTCTCTCTTTCCTCGTTTTTCTTTCCTCGCGCTGATAGCCGTCAGAGGAAAACCAGGTTCGCGAAACCCGAGGCACCGTGTTGGTTTCCGCGTACCCGTAAGGTTGCCTTGGCTCTCGTACCTATGGCACGGTGTTGTTGCGCGTCGGCAGGTGCATGGCCCACATATTCGGCACAAAAACTGGTAACTTGAGGTAACCTGCAACCTGGGCGAGCCTGGCGAACCTGGCTGGGGCGCGCGACACTGGCAACGAGCAAGGGAGTCATTTCGGAGGTATTTGTGATTTTGAATTCGTTGTGTGCATCGTATCGTGGATTAATGCAAGATGGAAGCTTTGATTAAAAGTACGAAGGAGAGGGGGGGGGGGGAATAAATGCCTACTGGAAGGATGATAAGTACAGACTGGGGCAATTTTGATAATTCGGCAACAATAAACTGATGAATTAATAATTGATTTTTGTGAGTAAATATTACGGGTACCGGAAGGAAATCTATTATTTTACATAGTTAAGTTTGAGCTCCGTTTGTGTCCGGACGAGGTGTTGTAACCATCTTCGTAAGATTTTATGAATACGGTATCAAAGACAGAAAAACGTTGAGGAAATTACATTTTAGAATATTCTGTAACCAAAATTCAGAAAAAAATACAATTCTAAATTATTACACAAAACAATAGATTTCTTTTCGGTACCCCTAATATAATATACATGAGCGAAAATGAATACATGAAAAATATTTATTTCCTGAAGATAGTGTCAGTAAAACTTTGATTCTACACACCATGCCAAAATCGAAGAGCAAAGCTACCTACGACATTCCGTAGCATTTCTTCTCACTGCTCCCAACCTCCCCCCTTCCCTTCCCAAAATAGTACCGATTAACTCCCCCAACCTGTATATGGTATATGCAATTACAGGAGCGATTTGAAGGCGATTCGACAATTTCACTACCTCACTCTGTATACGCACCTATCGGCGAGGAAATTTTTCTCCACCCCGAGCATGTCACGAGTTCAGCGTGTAGCGCAGGCCGTAGACTATCGACGCATCCGTTTCCGCGGTACCGAAACCACGTCGTGGCGTCACCTGTTCCCGTAAGTATCGCGAATCGGCGATGCACGACGACGAGGTACGAGGCCGTGGGGGCAGCCAGATAACTTCGTGGTCGGGAGGGGTTCGAGAACTGGCCCCCGGAAAAAAAAGGGCATGCGAGGGGCTGGAAGGAAGTGGCCGCGGCGATTTGCAGGTGACGGGTTACCGGGACTCGATCGACGGTGAACCTCGTGACTCGTCGGGGGCCTAGGTGAGCTTACGTAGGAAGGAAGCGAGGTCACCGGACCTTGGCCTACCTCGTTCACGAAATGCAGCAGGTGCTGCAGCAGCGGCACGCGGGGCGACCACCTATACCGCTAATATTCGTGCACGGCATTGCAACGTGTACTTCGAGTGGCTCGAAGCGTGCGAGACGTTTCTGCGTTTGGTGAATTACGCGATTAATTTGTTCCAACGTTTCGGCGCAACCTGCAAAAACCGCGTGTATGCGTGTATATATATTTCTTTTGTTTACAACAAATATTTATGTCTGTACGGGTCAAATCTAGATCATGCACATCTCTGGATCTTCGGGTTTTCAAACTTTTTTTTACTCTATCAAGTATATTTCGGGTCGCTGATCAAGAAATAATTATAGAATTTCTATTCTACTGAAAATTATTTCACAAGGAATCACATGTGTTTGCTTGCTTTAGAAATAGTTTGGAGATTCGGAGATGTGCATGATCTAGATTTGTTCCCTCAAAAATTGCCATTTTCGAGATTATTGTAAAAATGTTTAGTAAAATCCGCATATTTTTATGTAGAAGAGCGACAGATCCCTGTTATCAATAATGACCGCTCGAAAGCGGTGTGTCATTCTTCCCTCACGTAAGCCTCGGAGGAAATAGAAAACTTTTAAATAACAATCCTACAAAATCTATTATTTTATGTTGTGTCAATATTCTCGTACACCAACGATATGCATCAACAAAGCTCCCGCTCCGACAATCAAAAAAAAAACAAACACCTCAGTTTACAATTGATTTTCTGATTCGCATCTAAGCATTCGCGCGTCTATGAATCCGCGTAACGCAAATCCTCATAACTCGAAGACTCACTGTATCCTATCGTACCGTCCACACGATCCATTTCGTAGCGTTGGCTATCGATCCCGCGGGGACGTCGAAGGGCAAAAATACGAAAGGATCGAACCGTCGAAGCGTAGCGTATCTCGAATGTCGCGCTCTTGTCTCGCGGTGCGGGACATTAACGAGTTTCTCGTGCAAACTCCGTCCCGAGGGCAAAGAGGCGTAATGCGGTAACGACATTGATGATATAATCTCTCGTACTCGGAGCGTTCGTTCCTCTCTCGCTTTCTCACCCGTACAGAGCGGCGTATGCGCGGCCGTAAACTCGTAGAGGGGCACACACGCACTCGGCCAGAATCGCGGGTTGTGGGGCGCTCGGTGTGCGTGTCAGAGCTCGCGCGTGCCCTGGCTCTGGTATGAGCTACCGGCACTGGCTGCCGTGTACTCCATTTATCCCTCTCCCTTTAAACGGCCCAAGGGAATCCGCGCCATGAAACGAGAAACTAATCTTCCTCGTGCGGTCTCACCGGAGCGATCCTTGATTGTTTTATTCGATGTAGTTTTACGGCACAATACCAACCGTTTTGCTTCTCGACTACCGAAGGGTTAACGCGAGGAGCGAAGCTTACGGGCAGGTGCGCGCATTGAAATGTACAGTGTTAATCTCTGGCATTATTTTATTATTTTCGGTAAGCGCTTTGTAATCTGGATATTTGGATCATTTATTTTGACAGTGACCTGTCCGTGTGTCTATTTAAAAAAAATGTTTATCTGACTGAAAACTTCACGTTGAACATGTTACTACAGTCAAATAAAAAAATACTTTTCCATTTAAAAAAGGTTTTAAGTAACCGCTTTGTAATCTGGATATTTGGGCCGTTTATTTTGACAGTGACCTGTCCATGTGCTCATTTAAAAAAAAGTTTTTTATCTGACTGAAAACTTCACTTTGAACACGTTACCGCAGTCAACCATGATAATCCATTTTTATTTAAAAAAAGTTATAACTAACCGCTTTGTAATCTAGATACTTGGGCCGTTTATTTTGACAGTGACCCGTCCGTGTGTCTATTTAAAAAAAATGTATATCTGACTGAAAACTTCACGTTGAAAAGTTTCTACAGTCAACAGAAAAAAAATTCCATTTCCATTAAAAAAAGTTTTTTATCTGACTGAAAATTTTACGTTGAACACGTTACTAGAGTAAACAAAAAAATACACTTAAGTCACTTTCAAAAGAAAAGCTCGTTTCTACGACGCGCAAGTAGATCGCGTAGCGCCGGGACGCCTCAGCGTCGTTACCCATCCACCTCGGAACGGTTCTCCACAAATCAGGAGGTAATCGTCCTGTCGCGCGACTCGACGCGACGCAGCGCCGCGCCGCGCCGTTGTCCGTTCATGGAATCTTTGTTTCTCCCCTCGAGATTTTACGCGACGGTAATAATTATTTTGTAATACCGGGTAATGGCGCGACCGTGGCATGAATTTATCGCGTATGGCGCACGAAATATGTGTACGCTCGCGAAATGACTGCTGGAATCCTCGAGATCATAATCCGCCGGTTTGCCGGATCGGAGGGGCGAGAGGTAGACGTTTAACGAATGGTTTCCTCATATTACTTTTCGCGGAGTTCGTATAAATTACGAGAAAATGGCTTCATCCGCGGTGATAAACTCCCATCACTCGTACCACGCGTAATTTTAATTCACTCCTGTAAAACGGAACCGTTATTTCTTTAAGATTGTAGCGGTAGTAATTAGGTTACCGACGGTGCTCCGTAATGGTAAGTAAGCCTAGTATAGGGTGGACAGTATTTCCTCTTGTTTTGTGTTTGTACGTAGTCGTTCGACGGACGCGAGTAAAGCCTCCCATACGCTACGATGAAATTTTTCAATTTTCAATTTGTCAAAACCGAATTGTATAGCCGAAAACCGACGTATTTTATCGACAGAATGCAAACCGATGTATTTCATCGCAGTGTATGGGTGCCTTAACAGATAAAAACAAAGAATCACCAATACAATAAAATTCAGTCTATCGAATGAAGGAATAAATTCGTATTGTAAATATATCACACATATGCAGGGAACTCGTTTCGAAACTCACAGAAGTTGACAAGTTTCGAAACCCGTAGAAAACGCCACAAAAGGAGGAAAGCTATACGTGGAGGGAACGTTACCGCTGCTTATCGCCGGATACCTTCTTCTACGTCTTCTTCGAAATAGCTCCGTCGAGGGGGCGATCGGAGGTCACGCGGGTCGTAACCTCTCGCCAAGGACCGGATTGAACCTAGCGGCTACCAGATGATCGACCACGCCTCATCACTTTGCTGGCTACCGAGGCGAACGAGAGGTTCGATACCAGTGCCGGATAAAGCGATGAGCGAACTCTGTGGTGGTACCTGCGTACGATTATCGCCATCGCTCGTCGACGTCATCATCGTCTTCATAATTATCGCTGTCGTCGTCGTCATCGTAATCATCGTGGTTCCGCCTCCAAGTCAGCGGTCACTCGAGGACAGTACACCAGCCCTCGTTCTCGCAATATAACTTTTCGCTCCCATCTTTTCGTACCAACGGCACCGCGAACAAAATTCTGTCCGTTTTTTTTTCTCCCCCGATGGAAACAATTACGAGAAGATTCGAAGAAAACGGATGACGGGAGAGATATTCGAGTGTCTACCCGTGGTAGAAAAAAAAAAATCGCCGAATCATCGTTACCGCCGCGCTGCTCCGGCCACCTTAAGAGCATTCGGAAACCGTGGATCCCGATGAGAGTACTCGAAACGAGCCGACCAATTGGGAGAAGCGTCGTGGCGTCGTTTATAACCGACGGAAGGAATCAACAAAGAACGAAATCGATCCTGTTTGGAGGAAATAAAGTGGCTAGAATTCAAACGACAGCAGGCGCTCCTTCGATTTCGTTCCGCGGTGCGCGCGTTGTCGCGCACCTTCTGGTTGCCGAATATATAGTGTATTGTGTACGAATGTGTGGGTAAAAGGTTGCCGAGTCACGACACAGATTCGGCGCGCGCGGGCGGTTGGATTAAAATTATTTAATTATACGTGCTCCGTGATCGTCGGATGCTTTTATCATCCCTTTGGGAATGCGGCGTCAGAGTTGTTTTGTAAATTTCTTTGCTCGTGCGCTCATTGACCGGCGGAAGAAATATATTTGTTCTTTTTTAAATCGCATTATTTGATTTTAAAGAATTCGTGGAAAAAAAATTGATAAACTATTTTTTTTTTTAATTATGAACCACTTCGATAATTAGGCCACATTTATGTGCATTCGATTCATTTGAAATAGACGGCGTGATTAGTTTTCTAAGAGTCTACCTGGACACTCGCGTCGAACAACGAAACAATTAAACAGCTCGATACTTACCGTTGCTGTTTACGCGATCGATGGGCCGAATCAATTTCGAAAACGTTCCACTTGCGTCAACCGTGCTTCGTGACCGACCCCACCCGCAATATTGCCGAACGAAACAACCGCAACGTTTGGAAATAATCCGTCGACTCTAAAGTAGCAGTTTACGCCCTTTTAAATTGCAGGTACCGTACCGGGGATTACGCAGTCGCCGAGAAACGAAATGCAGATTCTTCGTCCTTTTCGCTCCCAGAGAGGAACGCTCGCGCTGATACCATAGTACGACGCGCCACGCTCAGAGACAAAACGGGTGAAGAACGAAAACCACCGGATATCGTTGACATAAATCACAAATGTAAAGAATATCCACCATATACGGCTCGATACGATCGATTTAAATCGTTCTCGGAAATCTCCATTAACATTTTCCGCTTCTCTCGCTAAATCGAACGACGTTCTGCTGCGGTATCGCTCTTTATTTGGACTATTCGAGTCGAGTGGCTCGTGGCCGGTTATCGCGAAACGAAGAAGAAGAGGACGAAGAAGGAAAGGGAGGCAGGAGGAGGAACAAACGAGATGCTTACGTCAGTTTTCTGATCGTGACTGGCTCCACCCTGTGTTACCGACCAAGAGAGGCCAGACCGTGCCATTATTACCCTATTATATCTTGCATAACAGTAACAGTGAACGAAGTGAGCTATTACGCTGCTCGCCGTGGGGGTGGATACGAAAGAAAAGAGGAGAAAGGAGGCCATCTAGTTGGCCAAAGGGGCGAGGAAGGGGGGGGGGGAGGGGAGGGACGGGGGAAGGAGGACGAGCCACCGGGCCGTGGGTCGATGCGCCCACGGAAGGTTGGTGGTGCAAAAATGAGCGTTAAGAATCGCGTTGTTGCTAATCGGTTTGAACTTGCACCTTGCCGGGCGACCGTCGGAAAACTGTCTCGTTTAATTTCGTTATTTTTAGACCTCTTCCCGCCTTTACTCGGCTTCTCTCTCTCTCTCTCTCTCTCTCTCTCTCTCTCTCTCTCTCTTGCTTTTACCACGTAGCCGTTCGAACGTGTTTTGGACCTCTCCGACCTCCCGCCGTCGTCACGCGTGTATGATAAAGTGGTGCCGCGACTCCGGTGAACCCGGACGAGGTAAGGAAATTAGGCAGGGTCCCCCCCCTCCAGCCCCGAAACTCGGCCCGCGGGTACCGAATCAATGGGTCATTAGAGGAAATGACGAGAAATTAATTATCTCATGTAAATGACAAAAAAGAATTTGTTGTCAGTTATTAATTGCCCGGTGTGAAGGGTTCTAACGAACTCTGTGCTCTCTCGTTCTTTTTTTTTTTTTTTCCTCTTGCGTACACCGAGCGAGCCTGTCCGTCGTCTATCTGTCGCGCGTCAATAAAACAACGAGACATACGGAGCGAAGTTTACGTTTCACATTTTCATGAGCGTTGTTATATGTACGCGAGCGTGTACGTATGTACCATACTTACGTATGTACGGTTGACCGAATTCGTGGCGTTCCAAATCGAATCCCAGATCTGTTCTCCATCCATCGTGGGCGACTTTTTGTCGCCCCCCCCCCCCATCTACTCTCTCTATCTCTCTCTCTCTATATGTATCTATCTATCCATCTATCTATCTCTTCCTAGACACACGTAGACGTATGCGCGCACGAGCGCGCATAGACGTTACGACACTAGAAGAGGAATTCGAAATCTTGGTGCTACCCGGTCCTCCCACCTGTCACGAACCAAGCACCGTCACGATATATCACGGGTATCTACGGATAATCGATTTATATCGAGGCTTCGAATTACTCTCGGGTACGAAGCTTCCTTTCCAGAATACATCACGCCTTCGAAATGTCGGAAGAACGGTCTCTCTCTGTCCCCCTCCCCGAGAGATATCTCTCTATTTCTCATCCTTCTCCTCTCGCCCGTACAGTCCCGATGCCTCAACTTTTTTTTTTTTTACCTGGCCCCAGTATTTTATAAATTCCACCGGCAATGGCTTTGTTAGGAGCGCGTAAAGAATGCTTCTGCTCCGGTACAATGGGACCTGTCATCGCGTCCAGCCGTCGAGCCCCGAGCACGTCCTCTCGCCGCTCTTCGCGGTCATTAGACTTTATCGCGGGAATAGAGAATTTCCGTGGATTGATCTATGAACCGTCTCTACAGAAGAGAAACATCCCGTTCTTCTCATTCGCCGCGTTACCCCGTCACTAATGTCGAACGCTTCGTTCTCGACGCAATGACAATATTTGTGGCCCGAACGTTTAACGCCAACACCGACGCCCACGATACGCAACAAGTGTTTCGCGTTTCTTTCGCTTGACCGATACGAGGCTGGAATATCCTACCTGTCGCCCCCACGATCGCGCATCCTGTGCCACCCAGACATCGATTTCGATTAAGATCGGTGTCATCCGAGCCGAGTAGTCGAACACCGGAAGGGGAAGCAGCCTCGTCTCGTTTCGTAGCGTCGGACACGAAAAAGGAGACTCCATCGTCGTTGACTCGTCGACGAGTGTGCGTGAGCCTATCAAAGCGACCGACACAAGCGTGCGAAACGCGAATACGCGTGTACGCGTGAGTGTTGTGCCGGGGATGCATGCGTCGCGTGCCGAAGGGGGTTAGCCAGACCGGAAGCGAACGAGTAAGAAAGCGCGGGGGTAAAGAGCAAAATTTGTGGAAAGTATAGATCGTTGAATCGAGAATTTTCGTTTTGTATTTCGAAGATATATTTGTCGAGCTTAGCTGCGGAACACTCGCGCGTTTCTCGACCTTTGCCGAGATGCCCTTGCTCGAGAGAGAGAGACAGAGATTTATATTCGAAGCGGACTTTTTTACTTATCCACGACCGCATCGTGGCCAATTACCGAAGCCGCCAGCTTCCAACATTGGTCGGTTCATTTAAGAAGATAATAAGTATTGCGAAAGGTGCGCAGGTACGATGACTAACGCAAAAGGAACCGAGAGAACGAGAGAAGAGACGGGGTACAGACAAAGCTGGCAGAATCCTACTCTGAGCCCACTCTCTTCTTTCTCCTCTCCTTCTTCGATTCTCTATCCCCATTTCTCTCTCTCTCTCCCTCTCTCCCTCTCTCTCTCTCTCTCTCTCTCTCTGCTTCCCGAGTCTTTCGACCATGTCCCCTCCCACTCCTCTCACCGCCACATTCCCCGTGATCCTCCATGGGGATTCAACAGGTGGAGCAGCGCCGCCTCGCGTGGTCTTGTACGGTGTCCCACGCGTCGTGGCAACGTAATCGTGCGCGTATGCGTGAACCCTACACGGGTGATACCCCACGGGCGCTACGTGTAGGAAGTACTCTCTGCCCCCCCCTCCTAAGACCCAGCCATCTCCACCATCGTCATCGCGATGCCCGCGCTACACGTATTATGCGTTTTCGCGTAATCTTGGAAGCGGCGAGGTTCCTAATCGTGCCAAGCAAACCGCCCACTTTTCTACCGACGTCCCGACGTTAAGTAAATCATTACCGGGCGTTACGAGAGAAGCAGCTCGAGCGTGGAAAGTTATTTTTAATTGGTCCATCTCGTGAATCTTGTCGGTCGATAAATCGAGCAATTTTTTAGCATTAAAGTCGAGTATGCGCTGTCAACGTTTGCAATAGAGATGGGAAAGGTGCATTGATTATTTAAAAATAGCGATGTTTCGATGAATTTATTAAATGTATTTTGGGAACAAATCTAGATCATGCACATCTCCGGATCCCCAAACTATTTCTAAAGCAAGCAAACACATGTGATTCCTTGTGAAATAATTTTCAGTAGAATAGAAATTCTGTAATTATTTCGTGATCTGCGACCGGAAATACATTTGATAGAGTAAAAAAAAGTTTGGAGATCCGAAGATCCAGAGATGTGCATGATATAGATATAAGCCGTATTTTGACATGGATCTGCAAAACATCGGTGTTTTCCTTGTGGATACCGATATTTATGGATACTTTCCCTATGAGTATCGATGTTTTAAATTCCGATGTACCGAAACATCGATCATCGATGTTTAAAAAATCTTGCAACGTTTTCTCTCGCAGAACGCGAGGTATCATAGTTTTCTGTCCGTTTCGGAGGAAGCGAAGAAAAGAGATGTGAGAAAGAAAAGCGGGAACGGGGTATAATTCGTTGCAGTAATTTACGGTAAAACGTCGCCCACCTCGTGGCATTATCCAGTCTCTCGAGTTTGCCCAATATCCGTCCCAAACCATGAATTTAGCGCGCGTTACACGTACGTCGTTTACCTACGCGCTCGATTCGCCAACGCGTCGATCGATCCACCAATTCACTCGACGCGCGTGCGTAATTTTCGAACAAACGTGGAATCGAAGCTCGAAGAAGAATCTTGTCGGATTTACATACTCGATATCGCGCGAGCTAACCGAACCGACGCGACCGCTGCCATGCCACGGTAGAAACGGTGGAAACGCAACTGTTATCGCGAGTGAATTACTACCCTATGCTCAGGGTTGCCATTCGTCAGGGGAGCGTCCGAGCGGCGTTCTCTGTTCTGTTCGGATTTTAAAACTTTAGAAACAAATTGTATAAAAATGTAGTTTTGGTGTAGTGTTACCGTGTAACCTAATACACCCGACTCTTTTTTTACACGGTTGATACGTTCCTCAGAGATTCGTGTATAAAAAGATTCCTGGGATTCTCCAGTAACTACTACATTTTAGCAGTGTGCAGTGCCTAATTTTTGAAGTGTGGAAAAACGTAAAGACCGCTCGATTATAATAGTTTTCTTCAAAACAGAAAGACTTTTTTCGTGTAAAAGAATCGTGTAAAAACAGAGTTGGGTGTAATAATAACGCCCTCGTCTCGCACCTTCATTTGTCGTCGACCAACCGCCAAAATTTTTAATTATTTCATTGGACGAAAGAAGAATCCCTTTCCGGCAAAAGTATCTCAGTTTCAGCCCGAAAATCCTGGGTTTTCAACTTCCTTATCCTGGGTTAATGGTTCCACAGATGGCAGCCCTACCTATGCCCCATGGGTTTCGTGAACACTCTTCGCACAGCTACGATTCGTACGGTGGAATCCCCAACGATCCCCGACACCACGAAACACCTGAAATCGCTAACATCAGTATCGTCGGTATCACCGCTGAAACTGACAAACGCGTCGCAACACGTTTCGCCGGCAAAACGGAAGCCAATTTCCCAGTTCCCGATCGCCGCGACAAGAAGCGATCGGTCACAGTCCCCGCGCGTGGCAGATGAGGGGATATCGCGCTGAAACAATGAGGCACTCGTGGCTGTCGAGTAAAATCGCGGAGGTGGCCCGCGAGTAAGGGAAGGGGGCGGAGGTGGGTGAGGGACGGGGAAGGGAGCAGCGACGGGAACTTCTCGAAGGTACCTGCACAATACCTGCATGGCGTGGGCGCGGACCGCCTACCCGCGTCTCAACCTGCTGAAACGAGTTTCGCGGTAGGGCCTGACGGCGGGGCCCCTGAGTGCGCCAGCACGTACGCGTCGGCCGCGTCGGCTTCCGAGGACGACGGGCTTCTCTCCGCTCGGAAAGAGCCTACCGGCTTGAATCCGCTCCGCGTTTGCTCGAGAGGGAAGATGTAAAAGTGGCCTAGAGGCCGGGAATCGTGGATCCCGTGTACGACGGCGGTGGCGGCGGCGGCGGCGGTGGCGGTGGTGGCGGCTGCATATAAACCAGGATTACGGGAGACACGCGGCGCCGTAATTCTCGCGGTCCAACGCCTCGCGCCACCTTAGGGCCCCCGTCTCGGGGCCTTGTCTCGGTGGTAAGGCGCGCTTTAAAAACTCACTCGTCTCTCTCGCTCCGGCCGATGGGAGCGAAGAGTCCCGTCCCATATTCCTTTTCGGCTCTCCCCGTCCCCCCACCCCCCTCCCCCTCTTCGCGAATCCCCCGCTCGAATTGGAACCGGCCGCGATGACTGTCAAGCGTTTGAAACGCAGCTTGATATATCTCGACGTGGCATCGTCGAATCTTAGCTTCCACGGCGTCTTTGTAAACAGTGTATCGTATTGTAATAAACGCAAGCATTCTTTTCCATCGAGGAGGTGCGACGTCGACTGTCACCCGATACCGAGATGCGTTTCAAATCCTTTCCTTGTATCGGGCCCACGAATCTGATTTGCCGAGATATCAACGACCCCCCCGTACGAGTTTTGGGCCGAGAATCCCACTTGTCACGTTTCCCGCCAACGTCGCGGACCTTTGAGAATTAATAATCTCGAGGGCACGCCCTCGCGTTCGTACGCGTACGCGTATAATAATTCGCGTCGGGAGATTCGTGCGCGGCGATTCGACGGTGATTCGTACGAGTTCCGGCAATTTCGATCGGAAGAGTCGCGACTCGCCGCGTTGCGAGTTCCTCGTTGTCAGCCATTTCATTCCCGCTAAACGGAGCCAACGCAAACGATCGAGTTTCGCCATCTTGGAAGCTCACGCGTATACCTGCGCACATCTACGTCCGCATCCACGTCTACCTTACACCTCCGCCGTGTCTTCTCTCTCGGACGTGTTTTATGCCTCATTTTTTTTCCTTCACGGCGAAATTACCAGATCTCCAGAGAGGGCCGGGGCCCCGACGCGAGTGTTTTGACGGCCGCGGTTCACGATGAGGTCAGCGGGTCTCGCTTTCTCGCGAGAGGCCGTCCGCGTGTCTCTCGTAGAGCGGAGAGGGGGGGAGCGGTGTGGGGGGAGCGAGGGCCCCAAGTTCTCGTAATGACCCATCTCGAACAAATTACCACTCGAGTGGTATTGCGCGCGAGTTCTGAGTCCCGTGTCCCGAGCGATAGCGATGCGCGTATCCCCCTCCGTCCCTCGTCCCTACCTCACGGACACACTCGCACCACCGTGTAATCCGATTTTCTTCTTTCGCGCGGTTATTTTCACTGGCCGCGCGCGCTTGCCCTTGTTTCCGCGTGTCGTCAAATGGTATTTATAGTCACGCGAGGCAAGTATTTTACCGGCCAGGTACGATCAACGAACGCCTCGTAAGTCCCGATAAGCCTTGCACAGGAGACACACACGCGTAATGCTAACGTATGGGTCTGTTGCGAGGAGCATAGGATACTCGGAAGAATCGTGTACGGGGAATCGTTGCTATAATCGATCGGGATAGGTTTCAGGCTCGAATACAATTATTAGCGCTCGAAGCTGAGAAACAATCACTGTCTCAGCGTATAGTTACGCGTGTAAGCTTGGCGCGTGCATAGAACGTCGCTGGCGTTAATTGAGAAATAAGTACAGATACGCGTTCCCTCGAGAAGGTAACTGTGAGAGGAGAAAGGGCGGTGGAGTGGGGGAGAGAGAGAGAGAGAGAGAGAGGAGAGAAAGCCCACTAGCGATAAATTCGATCGCACAGGACAAATTGCCAATAAAATTGGCATTCGCGGTGTGGAGCGTCACGCACGTTGCTGGCCTTAAGTCACATAATTCTGTCCGTAACTCACCTGTTTCCGCGTGTATCGCCCGAAATTTTAACTTATGCCGGCCATTATCCAATCCGCCGTGTATGCCGTAGGTAGACGATTCGGGGAAATTATTGCAGCGAACGACGCACGGTAGAAGGTGCGAAGATAGGACAAGACATTCACCACTCGAGGGTACTCGTGGCCGAGGAAGTTTCGACGGGCCCGCCGCGACAAATGCCGCGTCATTCCGGTCAATTGTTGATCCGTGATTGGCGTAAAAGCGACTTTGAGGAGTAGACGCGATTTTTACCGGATCGCAAATAAACCAAGTAATTTTGAAGACGTCGGGACCCGAGTGGAGTGTGGCAGAGGTCCCCCCTTCCGGGGACCCTCTTTATCCGTTAACACGCTCTAACACCCCCTTGTACTTTACGTTCGTTACGTGGCTGACATCATTATTTCGAGTAATTTACGAGCCGAGCAAGGTTTCGGTATTCGTGTAAAAGACATAAATAGAGGTTAATGATCGACCGTGATATCAAATGGATCAGAAGGTAAAATTATTTGGCGTTGTTTTCTGGTCTTTGATAAAGATTAAAATGCGCGAAGTATAAAATAAAAAGGGATAGATGGCGAAGTGTAAAATAAAAACGGTTACAAAAAATTAAAAGGAAAGTGGACATACAAAAAATGGGATTCTTGGGTCTTAGATATGACGTCGTATGGGATAAAAACGGGTGCAAAGAATTAAAAGAAAAGTGAACATACGAAAAATGAGGTTTTTGGGTCTTAGATCTGACGTCGTTAGTTCTCCTCTTCTCCGTATCTCGTAAAAATCAAAGTCAAATTGGCAGTTTCGCGTCACCATCTCCGACGTCTGGTCGCGGTTTCCGACGCCCACGTAAAGCATGAATTTACAGGTGCGGCCGGCAACCTGTATCTTCGTACGACTCTGTGCGCGCGCCCGCGCATTCTAAGGCGTAGGAACGCCCGATATACTCGCGCATGGACCTTCTCGTTAAGTATCGAGAAGCTTAGAGGCAATTCGTTTGCGCTACGACGATGCGAACAATTTTTCATATCTACCGTAACTTTGTTCTTAAAGACTGAAGAAATATTTGTTCTTAAAGATAGCTTTGTTCTTCAATCCATTGACTGCCTGGTAAATTTTGAGCGTTTTGCTCAGAGCGTCAAGATCTATGGCGAATGTCAAGCGACAAGTTCTTGTCTCTGACCAGGTATAAATACACGAGAACTAGACCGTGTATCTTTTCAGGAAATAATTATCGAGGGGTTTCGAGATGGTCGAATCACGGTAGAAAATTAATTTAAAAAAAAAAAATTACGATGGACCTTGAAAAAGCTGCGCCGAGATGAATAATTTGAGTATGATTTGATAAAAACTGGTCAAGCAAATCACGAGGAAACGTCGTTTTCTCTCTAAACTTACTAAAGACGGAAGAATCATCCCGATAGAATTATTTTATTCGAAAAACTCCTATGGTCGTTAAATTATCTCACAATCGTAACCATACTACGACATATTTCGTACCAAGCAGTGAATGGGTTAAACATCAAAATTTCACGCGTAAACCGAAAAGCGAAAAAGCCACATAAATGCGTGCGGACCGTGCCCGTTTACGCGCAAGTAGCTACTTACGTACAGGAGTATAAGCGCGAGTCTGGCTCCACCGAACGTGATTAAGTAACTACGGTCTGTAAATCCACGGTGAGATAATCCGTATAAACGCATAAATTGCTGGATATTTAAGATAGCACGGCATTAAAGGTTGGATAGGTCGGATAGGACCGGCGATGGTTGCGCGTAAGTTAGTGCCGGGGGGACCGGGCCACCTATGTAGCTGGATCACGAGCCACGCCTCGGCCCACCAAAACGGTCCTTTATGGGCACAAAACCGGTGCGCAAAACGTCCGTTTTATAGGGACTATACAGCCTCGCGCGCTGGCAATAACGACGCTCCACGGCGACGCGTGCGAGCTATCACCCTTGCTCTCCGCGTCACCTGAATTATAAGGGGAAATCGACGTGCCGTTCTATTCTATTCCTATTTCCTCTCCCACCCACGGTCAGATATCGTCTTTACGGTGACGGCGAAGGTGGTCCGGGATCGTTTGTTTTATCGGGCGAGCTTATATTTATCTTACGACGCTCTATCCCAGTCGTGTGTATGTATAAATAGATGTGTACGTACGTACAAGTACATACGTAAGGGTAATAACGTCGTAAAGAATTTGCGCGCGTCACTCGTTCAGCGAAAGATTTCTCTCTCTCTCTCTCGGACGTTTCGGACTTTCGATATCATCGGGAAAAGAGATGAGGGAAAATATCGATTCTTCGATCCCCGCAGCAATGTCTTTGCTATTCTCGCAGGGGGTCAGAGTGCACGGAGACATCATTATTTGATATACCATTGAAAAGATCTCGGCGAGCATTCCCAAGCATCGGTCGCCGATGCCTTGGGCTACTCGGAGCGTTCTTCCAATCGTATTCGAGATTGAATTCAGTTGGTTCCCGGTTAGTTAGAGCTCGAGACACCGTAGAGACAGTAATTTACATGACAACGAAATTCTCGTTCGTAACCCGCTTCTGACCCTCCTTATCGAGATCTCTCTCGATTCTTCCATATTTAAAGGAGGTTCGGCCAGTGACCCGCGGATCCCTCTTCTCTCTCTCTCTCTCCCCCCCTTTCTCTCTCTCTCTCTCGCACACACGAGAGCGCGCACACTCTTCCTTCTCCTCTAAATCCTCTCCCCTCCCCCCTCCCCGCCCCCGCCCCTCTGTCGTGGCTGTACACAGCATCCACCGGAGGTGGTAAGAACGACACGTAGGGCACAGGTGCTACGCTCGATCGTATCGAAACCACTGATCATTGTATCGAGAGAGTCCCCCAAACGAATTTCCATAAAACGCCCCGCGAGAGATGTACCGGTATTGTCCGGCTCGGGTCGCCTTCCCATCCCTCAACATCGTCCCGGGATCAAGATCGAGATTCTCCCATAGGTAAAATCCGTATCGAGGTAAATAATGGGCTCGTGTTTATTCGAAAACTATGGGAAACTGGTCGTTGAAATAAGAGTATAACCAAATCGGTGAAGGGCACGCGGAAAAGAAATGTGTGTTGCGCGCGGGTGATAGATAGATGGATAGACGGATAGATAGGTAGATAGATAGATCGAGCGAGAGAGAGAGAGGGGCGGGGGAGGGAGAGGGGGGGGGCGGGGGCAGGGAGAGTAACGGGTAACTTTCTATCTTTCGAAAAACATTCCTCGTTGACAAGCATAGATATAGATAGCGGTGCGCAATATAATATCGTGCTTCATCATCGTCATACTCCATTCTTCATTATAACCGAAGCAAGGTGGGCAGAGCCGTTTCTCTTGTGTTACCCACAATTCTTCGAGGTGATATAGTGCGGCTGAGTGATTTCACAAAGGCACGGAGAGTTAGGGTCTCGCTCGTTATGCCCAAATAATTTTTTTTCGTCGTTTATAGTGAGAGAAGGCTGATGCAGGAGGAGCGAGGTACGCCGCGAGGTCGATGCCGGAGGAAGGAAGAAGAAGAAGAAGAAGAAGAAGAAGAGGAGAAGCTCGCAAGAGACGCAACCTGTCCCATGCATCTTGCGGGCAGGGGCGCTTCCGTCAGCATCTACGGATTCATTAGAGAACAATAGGATGATGAGTGCAGTCCGTGCGTTGTAACGGAGTCGACGTTGCTGAGGGGATAAGGGGACGGTAGAGAGAAAGAGAGAGAGAGAGAGAGAGAGAAAAGAACGTACGAGAGGAACACAAAGGAAGGCATAGTAATAAGCGGCGGCAACTTGTACATGTTTTTCTTACGAGTGCTTTCTTACCGCGTCATTGACAAAAAGTGTTGCCCCTTTGTACCGTTCGAACTACGTTCGGCGGACACCGTTCGCTCGTACGCGAAATAACATTAAATGATTCTATTAGGTGGTTCGGAAAATAATGTCGTTTTATTCAAACTAATAAATTTTTAGCAGCCTTTATTTTCAATCAATGATTCAATCACTCTCGTTATTAATAACGTTTTCAAATCTGGCGCACAAATTTTCAATACCGGTTCGATAAGTCAATCGGTTTTTGAGATTTATTTGTTTGAATTTAATGTAAACTACGTTACTTTCCAGCCCACCTAATATTTCGGAGGACGCCACGATAACTCGGCAACGAGCATCGATTTTCTCGATCCAACTCTCGAATACGATTTCTCGACAATCTCGCGCGTATGTACATCCGTTGTTCTCATGCCGTACGCACCTATAACGAGCCCTTTTGACACGCCTGATTCCCGCGGCGATTACTCGCAAATAGGTCATTTCCAGTAACACCGTGGAACTGTAGTTTTCGAGCGTACACGCACACGTGCGCATACCCGATCCCCTCTCGCCTCGTTCTCCTCTCCTCTTCTGCCTCTCTTCCACATCTTTGTACTCTTCTTTTTTTTTTTTCTTTTTCTTTCCAGCGAGCACGGCCAAGCGTACACCGGGGGAAAGGGTACGTAGAGGAGTATGTAGATTCAGGACAATGCGGTCCTATTAACGAGATCAAACGATACACGGAGACGACCGCCGCGCCGCGCCATGGGCCGGTACCGTGCTCCCACCGATCCAGGGAAGCACCCCTAAATCCGACTCGACGAGGATAGTATAGTAAACGCGAACGACGCTTTACTTTATATCGTACGGGGTTAGGCGTCGACGCGTTTCTTTATATTCACGCTCTCGCTATCTACGCGTACCCCAGACGCAATTTAGAGGTAAAAAGACAGAAAAATAGATACATAGAGGATACAGACTCTGTTTCTTTCGAACGATGCATTCGGCGAGCAAGCAAGAATCACGATTGACGAGCCTCCGTCGCGAAGCGCGGTATAACGCCTACCGATAATAAATTCATTCCACTCAGAATAGCGAAAACAACTATGAACCTTTTCCCGGAATCCTCGGTCAACGGCGGTTGCGGCCCTGACGATGATAACGCTGCGGCACGACACGGCCGCGGCGACGCGACGGTGGCGGCGTTACCGAGTACCAAGGATTTACAGGGGCGACAGACCGATATACCACATCCCTATCCCGCCTTCTCTCCATTGCTCGAGTTCGCTTCGCTCCACTTTGGTTCGCCTCGACTTTTTCTCCCGTGGAGATCCTTCGCTTCTGTTACGCCTCGGCCTTCTGGTACATACGTACTTCCAATATGTAAATGGATCCCGGTAAACCGGCTATTCATCCTCGCGCCGCTCCGCGGTATACGTATCATTTATTTGCATAATTCGCATTCTAAACGTATTGGGCGCGATACCGTTTCCGCGCATCGTCTTTAGTTCACTTTATTCCACCTCTTTACTCCGCTCACCTTCCATCGCGATTCTCGAATTTCTATTCACCGAGGCGATTTTTCTTCTCCCCCGCGGAGGTATTCTTTTATTTCTCCGAATCGGCGGTATCTCGTCGTTCGACGACAAGGGAACGCAACGCGAGGGAGCGACGCGGGTACGGGAGTATGTTAGGTACAAGATAGAAACCCAGCCGAGGTTGAAGCAGCCCAGCCGTAACCAGAAGCGCTCGCACGTAACGCATCTCCTTCTCGTCGTCGTGTATCAAGGCTCACGGCGACGAGGGTGGAACAGCGAGCACGGCTAAATCGTATGCGAGAGAAAGAAAAGCAAAGCAAACGCGAGGAGGAGGAGGAGGAGAGAGAGAGAGAGAGAGAGAGAGAGAGAGGGAGAACAAACGACAGTCAGGCAGCCAGAGAGCAAGAGACGAGGGACACGAGCGAACCAGATTGCTTTAATTTGTTGCGCGTCCAGCAAAAATGTTAATGCCCGTCGGTTGCTCGTAATTCAGCACCACCGTCGCGCTTTCTTTCTCTCCCTCTCTCTATCTCTCTCTCTCTCTCTCTCTTCCTCACCTCGATTCTCTTTCACGCGCTACACGGTGGCTCTTATCTGCGGTTTTATGTTCGGCTTTGCGTTTTAGCCACGCCGATCGTGCACGGGGGTACGCGTAAGGTATGCGTACATGTGTACGCCATACACGAAGAGGAACGTGAGAGGGAGAGACGGAGGGTTGGGAGATACCTAGTCCCTTCCCTTCTTCCGCTCCCTTCGACTTTGAACTTTTACCAAAGTCCTCTTCTCTCCCCTCTCTCTCTCTCTCTCTCTCACCGTAAACCCAACCGAGCGACAGGTTTATTCGTTCTCTGTACGCGGCACCTCGTACCTCCGGATTTGCCAGACTCGAGCGAGACTACCACGAAGGGAGGAATTAAATCGCGCGTTAGGCGACGCGGCGCGGCGAGACGCTCACCGCCGATTTTCCGAGATAATACGTTCACGGGCGAAACGAGGGAGCTGAAGTTTAAAATCGACGAGGGACGAAACTGCAGCGACCCAAATATAGAATTGACGTTGAATTAGACGGAGGAGAGTTTTGAAAATGAATCATTCGTTGAACGCGCGAACGCCAACGCGAGTTGGCAAATGTCTCACCTTAAGGCCGACGTCGATAACGTACCGCCTAATAATCGCGAACGTGTACCAGGTGTAGAGGTAAATGTCCATAATTTTCTCCAAGTATCCGATAACCGTATGGATCCCCGCGCGATGGTATACGCGAGAGCCGATATACCGGAATTTATCGCGCGGACAGAACTAACGCGAGTATGATACGATAGCCCGTTATGCTCCAACTGTAATATAATCGCGGCTAAATTCACGATTCGAATAAACTGGTACGTACGAAGATGGAAACTAATTGTATGCAACCGTGCGCGAATCGTGGTTAATCGTGCCCCTCGACTCCACGGCTCTTACACGCCGTAAACGCCTGCCCCGGGACCGATGATTCTCGGCAAGCGGGAGGGGGGGGGGCCTCTCCCGCAGGATGCAGGATCGTGCTTTTTCCTTCGGCGATACACTTCCGATATATCCTGCCGTGGCGGCGGCTGTTGCACTTGTCGCGTCCACTTTCCCGGCCGTTTTCACACGAACGCTCTGTGGGAACCGCTCTCGCTCGCTGCACCCAGTGCAGCCTATGTCGACCACTTGGAAACGACACCCCACAAAAAAAGGACACACGGGGGGAGAGAGAGGGAGAGGGAGTGAGAAAGCCCGTTTCGTAAACACTCTTCCAGACACGGACGTATGTATGTATGTACCGTACCATACGTGCCGTGCATTTGCCCGATTCGAAGGTGCTTCGTGGGTGAACATAATTATTATAAGCGATCCTCTTTGTTCGTTCGAACAAGATGGAATACCGATCTCGCGCTGAGTTCTCTCGAGATCGAAGTCTTTTCGTTTGGTGTAGTCGGGGCTCTTACTAGCCTCGAGATCCGAGGTAATTGATACATTTTCAGGTGAACTGACAATCTTCACTTTTCGAGATGATTAATAAAAAAAAATGTTTCACGATACTAAAACGGTTTCATTAAATTCCCAAAGATTACAAAAAGGGCTAGACACTCTTTTAGATATCAGTGTCGGTTTAGCTCAATGACTTACTGGGGAGGGGGAAAAATCGAAAGAAACAGAAAGCAGTGAATGTTATTTTTTTGGCGTTTAAGGGGGTTTTTCAAATATACGATTCAATTTCCAAGCGCATTTCGTTTTGATGGAATAAAATTTCCAAACGGATCGAATGGTATCGATAATCGGTAGAATCGGTAGGCGTTTACCAAAGACTTCTTTCGGGATGTTTTCTTAAATACACATTGTTCTACGCTCCTGTGACCTATGCCCAAACAGTCCCCAATCCCATCCACGGAGTCACCCAAATATTGTCCAAGCACAATCGTTTTACCCGCAACCTACTACTGCTCTCAGTCTCTACGCGTTGTTTTTTTTTTCCCTTTATTCTTTAATCCGGCCCAACTCGTCGCGCGACACCATACGTCATTTTTTATCGTCGTTTCCGTGTACTCCACCAACGGTAGTTTCTCTCTGTTGACAGTGGGTACCCTTTTAGTCGGGTTACGTACGTATGTACATACATACGTAGGTAGCCATCTACCATGGACCGGGGGCAAGATTACATCTGTCGCTGCGGAAACGGCTGCAGTCGTGACTTCCGTTTCTCGGTCCCGCGTACCCACCTCTCGAAAGGTAGTTTGGTACGAAAGTTATTGGGTCGCACCAATAATGAAATATTTATTTGAAACGGCTAGACCGGCGATACAATGACGACATTGTTCTTTCGCGACTCGATTGATAAGGGCGTTGATTCCACTTGGACGCACTTGAATGATGTTTTGAGAAAGAAAAAAGAAGCGGAGGTCCGCGGTACGACTATGGCGAACACAACTAAAATATAATAATATACGCCCGTGACAACGCGCGTAATTAAGCCCGAGCTAAAAATACATTACCGTTTACGTACGCGATCACACGGTAAAAATCACGCGCGTACAATTATCGTCGACATCTCTTGACAAGCGGTGTCCGCGCGTAATAGGAAAAATACGTCTATAAGAATTCGACGTCCGTTAGTACGCGCGTGATTTTATATACAATCTTTATTTACGTGAGTAAGTACGCGCGCACTTGACACACACATGCGCGCGTGTGGTCCCAGCTTAAACGAGCCCAAATTATTTGTTTAGAAACTTGAACCCGGTAATCGATCCATCGATCTACCGGCCCCGGAGCGTTGAAAATCCGAGACAGGATTTCTCGATGATCCGCGTAGATGGCTACCAGAGATGGGAAAACCCGATCTCGCGCGGTCACTTAATCGTACGTGACGAACGAAAACAGATGCATGGCGCGATGAGAGCTGGTTTCGTATAATCGAGAAGGGGGTGGGGGGAGAGAGAGGGGGACGAGGCAGGGACAGGACAGGACGCGTCAAGGCAAAGGGGTCAAGAGGTCGGGTCACGGTAATACTTGCGCTCCTCTCGCGGCTGGTGGTCCCGATCCATTGATTTCAGAAGGATCGCCGATCTCGCTAAAAGCATCGTGTGCCTCGTAGCCTCACGATTGCCCGTCACTTTCTAAGAAAGATCGGGACGTACACGTAACCTATAGCGTCGCCCCGGAACAGATGTTTTGTTATCGTACGATACGATACACTTTCCAATATTTAGTCGCCGCGAAACTTTCCTCGATGCGCGTTCCCCTCGTTTTCGACGCTCGTTTCAGCTTTCGCGAATCTTCTCTGCTGTACGCTCCCTTGATAAGTTACTTTCTTTTTTAACGGTAAGGGCGCACACGGGAGACTTTTTGTCGAGCAACTATTTCGTCTTTTACGCAAAGTCTGTAGAGTCAGGCACAAAAGTTGCGTCGCTGTTGCGTCGCTCCGTGTGCGCAGTTGCATATGACTGTACAGACTTTGTAGAAAAGACGAAACAGTTGCGGTACAAAAAGTCTCCCGTATACGCGCACCCTAAAGCTGCGTCTACACGCTCAGTCTTGTCGTCAGATTAGCATGACATGCAAGACTGACGACAGGAATGACCAAAATTGTGCGGCTACACCCGTATGCAAGTTTGCCGACCGGCCACACGCTCAGTCTTATCTGTCAGTCTTGCACGATCGTGCCAGATTTTACAGACAGAACTGAGCGTGTAGACGCAGCTTAAGTTAGTCCTAAACTACAATAGTCAATATTTTGTACACTGGTGAATTCTTCGGACATCTCTGATTCTCTACTCCCTCGCGTGCCTATCCTTATCATCGAATTCGACATCCAAATTCCTAGTCTTCTCCCCACGAATTTCCACTCGAAAACCATCCCTTCCACGTTTGTTTTTCCCATGATAATAATTTTCCTTAAACCCTACCGTCATACACCATCCTCGGAAGCTCCTCCTTCTCCCCCTGCTCGCTATTTACATAAGTATTTTCGGACCGCAACGCGTCGAACCTACGTCCATACCTATCTATGTTAATTCCTCGTTGAAAGAGGCTCAATGATCGTGGCCGATTCCTTGACGGAATCATACATGGCGCGAAAGACATTTACGACAAAGATCAAAATTCATCGGCGGAGATAACGATGGCCGAACGGCGACAAAGGACCGTATCTCGAATCTCCGTAAAACTCACCGCATACCGAATAGCCTGCATAAATACATTCACTTTGCGACCATGATGGCACTTCCGCTCTCATTGTCAAATGAATTGAGAGAGAATAAACTGTTGTCGAACGGTACACCGGGTTTCTTCTTCTTCTTCTTCAAATAGAAACTGCCGTATCTCTATCGAGGGATTCACTCGGATTTACCATAAATCTCACGATTAATGGTGAAATACTTCTCGTCTCGTTCTCCCGCGTACACAGAGTCGTAAACGCGTGCTCCGCTCGTCGTTTCCTCGCCAGCGGCAGGCTCAACGTCAATACCGACGTAAATCATCGTTCATGCCCCCACTCTACTGCCCCCCACCGCTCCCATCACCCTGCGCGACGGAGAATAGAGAAATTGGAGAATCGTATAGGACCAAGGGAACTCAACGAAGCGAGGAGAATCGAGTAGTTTAGGCTCTCGAGCAAGAATTATCGAATGAAACGTTAATTCGGTGATCGAGCGAGTACGAACGCAGGTAACGGCTATTACCTGGATACCTAGGGATCCCGTTCGGGAGGGAATTACGTCTCAAGATTTCACCGACTTCGGGAATCCTCGTTTGCTCCCCTCGTCGACAAGGCAGAACAGATCTCGATCGTAGGAAGTGCACGTGACGTAAAGTAAAGATACAATTTTGTTACCACGACCGATCGCAGTCGTCGTTGTTGTCGCCTTTTTCCACTTTCATCCATATTAACTTCTCGCACGTCTCGCACTTACAACGAGTAGCCGACGACTGCGATCGGTCGTGGTAACAAAACCGTACCTTTACCTGTAACGCTCTCTCTCTCTCTCACCCCCTCCCTCCCCCAAAGAATATCTGACATTTACTCGATCAAAATTGTAAGATTTAATATATCGCAAATAGCTGAGAGAGCCAATAAAGATCAATCTCTCTCCCTCGCTCCCGCTCTTTCGCGCGCCCTCGCGCCGCGCTCACGCCGCAGCCTCGGTGACAATCAGGATGAATGGCGAATCGTACGGCGGCCATTCCTCTTCCTTGACCATGGACAGGTATTCCCTTCGGTCCTGAGGTCCTCCGGTTTCGCTGTTGTTCGGACTTTTGTAAATATTTCCAGCACGGATGATGAACGCCGAATTAAATGAGCATTAATTATCGAGCGGGCGCGGGTCGCGTGGGCGTGATTCATGGGCCGGAGATAGAGGCCTCTGGCTTCTTCTCCTCTCTCTTCCTGCACCTCTCTCTCTCTCTCTCTCTCTCTCTCTCTCTCTCTCCTCCCTCGTCCGCTATTCACCCCTCCCTTTCCTCCTTTTTTCTTCTCTCCCGATGCTCTCCCGCTCCCGCTCTCGCCTCGGTGCACGCGGTCTCTTTGCATCGCTTCGATCGCGAACAGCGACGTTCGACGCAACGCGTGGCAGCGATGGAAGCTGCAGCGGCCACGCAACCCTAAACTGTCCAACGGGTTTGACGGTGAGGGTCTAGCCATATTAGCGCGGTTTCGCGGCGTCTTACCAGGCGTCGCCGACAATGGTAGTTATTACGGCACGCGCCTTGCACCGATGGTTGAGCCTTCTTTGCCGTTCGATCGGTAACGCGTCACGGTTGTGGGGATTGTTGCGAATAGCATTGCCTCCCTTGCGTCCGGTACTACCGATATGGCTGTTGTTGGTTGCAGGACGCTGTGTTTTTGGACGATGAATCGTCGATTAAGAAGCAACGAGCTACATATCTATCTCAGTTTTATGAATTTTACAGGAGAGCAAAAGCACCAGTTTCTGTGCGTGTTTTTATTTTATGATTTTAGCTGTGCTGTGTTATCAATTATTCGATTAGGGCGTTATCTATCGACTTTATCATAAATCTGAGCCCACCAGTCGATTTCGTGCGAAATTATGAACAAAACAATATTGCTGACACAATTTGATTAAAATGTGAGATAAGTATGAGTTCTTTCTATAAAATGCCTAATCTTCGTTACCGCACACGTGACATCCGTAACAGTACAACATCTACGCATAACATTTCTAAACCAGAGAAAGATATGCAATTCGGTTCGCTCAAGATCCTCGGCGTCTCCCCGATTCTCGCTTCCGGCTCGTCGATACCGGTAACGAAGACGCGAATACTTAGTTTTGCGGGAGAATCACTAGGCGAACGTAAATTCGTTGCGACGCGTGACGTCTCGCTGCGCGTAGCCATGTATCAGAGAGATTTTTCCCTTTCTCTCGATCGCATTATCGATCGTATAGTTTGCCAGTGAGCTGGTTCTCTCCGGTGGATTGTCCCCACGTCAGCACCGTTCTGCTTCCTCGCGGTCTGCCTCTGCCCTAACGCGAAGCTACGTTGCCACACGTGACTGCGGCCCATCCCACATCCCCGACGGAGTCTTGCCTTACCTAACCAGCGGGGCACCTGAATGATTTGCGTCCTAATCGGCCAGCGAACTCTTCTCGTGCTGCGAATATCGATTCTCGTGCACCTTTGATCTCTCTCTCTCTCTCTCCCTCCCTCTCTCCTTCTCTCCTCCTCCTCCACCTCCTTCGCCGCCTCTTTCCTCTCCCGTTTTTCTCCTCTCGATCTCTCCCGTCCTCTTCCCTCTTCCTCCTTGCTCGCTAGAACGTTACGTAATGCGTGTGACGTCCGGGGCACCACGTGGGTGGAGAACACGGAGGAAACGTCTGGTCGTTGGAAAACGTACGACTTACCCGCCGGTGAAGGAGTGCTCTCACCAACGACCATGCTTGGTTTTGAGTTACCGCGAGACCGACTGGCGGAGAGACGTTGAAAATCGCCGAGTCAGTTTGATTGCGCTCAGGAGCGTACGATTTTCATGGTACGCGGGGGAATTGTTTTTCAGTCTTGGCTGCACCTACGCGGCGGGAGAGCGATCGAAAAGTCAAATATATACAATAAGCGATAATTAGGAAAATGATGCTCGGATCGATGGAATTTCTGTTCGCGAGGGCACGGTGTATCGTTTCTAGAAACTCCAACGAGTATGGTATTTACGAGTCTCCCTCTCTCTCTTTCTCTCTCGACGATCGGCGCGGTACCGCAACGCGATCAGGGATGCGGCAGGTAAAAATCTCGCGGCACGTTTACGTCTAGACGCTAGACGTACGAGCGTTTAAGGTTGACTGGGCAATCGTTACGGATTGCGATTGAGAATGACGCGTGACGCCAGTCGACTGGCGCATCAACTTGATATTTCTCTCCTGTAATTAAGAACGATATTACCGTTTCCTCGCGCTCGTTTCGAGTTTCGCAAAGTCGAATTGTATGGCTAAGAAACGACGAAGAATCGTTTAAAAGTCTGCTTACCAGTATTTCGTGGTAACCGAGACGCGTAGCGTCGATTAGTGGAATTAAACAAATAAACAATCGATCCACGACGGAGCGCGGCGTCGCGGCATCGGTACGATAATCGAGAATCATCGATCAGCCGCGAGGTGTCTCTGGAAATGAATCTTGGAGCAAAACGAGCCGCGTGCGATCGGTCTCACGATCGGGGATACAAACATCGAGATTACGTTCCGGTCAGTTATTACGGTTACCTCTTCGAAGGGTCTCTTGATTGCCGAGATATCGAGTGTCTCCGCCGACCAACGACGTCTTTTCCGATTACGTGGTAGTATCGCGTTTGCGAGCCGCGACGAGCAGGCCGTAAAGAGATATACATACACTAGCCGCCTGAAAATGTGGTTTGACTATGAAGTAATTAGTACAAAGCTGAAACCAACGGCATTCGTTTTTAAAAATTACCATAAATGACATATATAGAAAAAAACAACAACTACATAATTGGACTCCCGAAAGTTTCAACTGTCGAGCCTCCATCCTCGTCGCGCGGACCTGGCAAAAAAAAAAAGGTATTATCGACCGTTTCGATCGAATCTTTCACCGATCGTACGCCGGCGACATTGTCCGGACGGTCGCGCGAATAATAATAACTACTCGATCCCGTCGGAGCGCGAGGAACGGAAAAAACTCAAACTCAAACTCAATCAGACATCGAGGTCAAACGAACGACATTTATCACGCGGCAATGAATCGTAATGGGCCGGACGACGATGGGGGGTCCCCGGCGGAGGTAAGCGACCCCCGTGTAAGCGACAGCCATCCGTCATCGTTGCCGTTGGCCGCGTCGCGGCGCGTTCGTCGCCGTCGTCTTTGTTCGAGATGCGAAACATGCGATGCTCGAAACTCGGATAGCAACGAGGACACGGACGAGGATGGTGAAGGATAAGGAGGTATCTTCGCGATCGTCTCGATAAAATCTCTACGGAATCGATTTCCCCGATCGCTTTGCTTTAATGGCGCTCCTCTGTGCCGGTTCGATAAGTACGTTATGATTTCTCTAACTGGTATCGCGCACGCGTCTTGGCAAACGTGGATATAGACCCCTATATCTCCGAGGCCGGGATTCCGGAGTGGAAGGTATCTACGAGCATCTACGAGACGGCCACGCCGGTTCCTCGCGTTCTTTTTCTCGCTCGCCCTCTCTTACCGACCGAGACGAGAGGGGAACACGCGCAATCTCGCGATCGAAGTCGTATTAACGGTAATGGCACGGAGATTTTCGTTCGAGCGAGTTGAAATTGTCCGGTTGAGGCCTGCCCGGGCACGCAGGAACGCCGGAAGGTCGATATATCGGCGATAGGCGAGGGATTACGTCGAGATAGGATCGTGATCGTTGGAAGCCCGTCCACGATTACGCGCGAATCATTTCGATTCTCTACGCTTTAGGCACTCGGCACGTATTGGGACGTTTGGTTGAAATGAATGAAGAGTGTGGGGAGGTTTGAAGGGAATAACGTAAACACGCGTCAGTCGGTGAGAGAACGCATGGTGGTGCGCGTACGAGTGGCGCGTGAGTTAGCGATGCTGAGGATTTTGAGGATGTTGAAGATGTTCAGTTGATATATGAACGGTAGGCAAAGGATTACGCGGAATCTGAGCCGTGGTGCTTAGAAACCAGTACACAATTAGCTTTTAATCATTTTGATTTTCCACCCTCTATGACTTTTCCTCGAAATGAAAAGTAGGCACGTTTCAAGAGATTAACGTAAACACGCATTGCCGGCGAGAAAACGCGCCGTGGTACGCGTACGCGTGATCCCCGAGTTAGCCATATTGAGGATCTTTAGAATGTTGATATATCAGCGATAGGAAAAGGATTACGGCGAGATAAAATTCTTAGTAACCCCTCCGCAATTAGACCCGGACCATTTTGATTGTCCACCCCCTATGACTTTTCCTCGAGATGAAAAGCAGGGAGGTATCTAGAGACTAACGTAAACACGCGTCGTCGGTAAGAACGCGCGGCGGTACGCGGACGAGTGGCCCGCGCGATGTTGATGATGTCGAGGATGTTGAGGATGTTCAGGATGTTGAGCGCATCCGAGGGGCAGGGGCGCGAGGGGGGTGGTACGAGGGACGAGAGCCCGGCCGGGCGTTATCTGAAATATTGCGGCCGTATCTCGCTTAGCGCGGCATGCCGTACGCTCGGCATCGCGAGTGACCCTTATCGAGCATGAGCGCGACCTTTCACCGGCGCTGAAAGAACCGACGTAATAACTCGCGGCGATAATCGGCCGAGAATAAGAGGGAAAAATGGCAGGTCCGGCTGATAATGCCGGCCGTTCGCGCGCCACAATAAATAAGACTTCAACGTGGCACCGCGAAGAGGAATCTGCGGGACTTAAGGCGCGAGGTACGCCTTGGGTGGTAATAGGCTGATACGTGTACGCGCGCGCGTCCGTGCATACGCGCGTAGACGTTGTCGGGAACGTTACCATTCCTCGACTCCTCTTTTCGTCAACGGTTTGACGGATCCTTGTCTCCTTTCTCTGTTGTTAGCGAGGTGAACGTAAATGTGCGCGCTCGTGTACACAAATTACTTTAGGGATTGTTTAAGTCTGAAACGTTAACCATTCGTCGATTCGGCGAGCACTGATACTTCTATGCTGATTATTTATTTTTGGCATGTTTTTTTATATAATTAGGTATGGAATAAATATTATAAAGAAACAAGGAATTAGCAGTTTTTTAATATTTGTGTACACTTTATACTATAGTTGTCAATTCGACGAGTGGTTTAAAGAAGGTGTAAAAATAAGATTAGCGTTCTAGGGTTAAAGATACCGGAACAAATCTAGATCATGTACATCTCCGACTCTCCAAACTATTCCTAAAGCAAGCAAACACATGTGATTCCATGTGAAATAATTTTCAGTAGTATAGAAATTCTAGAATTATTTCGTGATCAGCGACCCGAAATACACTTGATAGAGTAAAAAAAAGTTTGGAGATCCGAAGATCCAGAGATGTGCATGATCTAGATTTAAGCCAAGATGCCGATATAACACACACTCACAAGAACAAGAATTTTTTTAAAAAACGTCCACTCTTTCTGACACGTTGGAGACGACTGCCAATTCGTTCACACCCCCACAAATATACACTTCGCGCAATAAACAAAACCCGTTCGCTCCTCTCATACCTTGATACACGCATTCTACAGTTTTACAAAATATTGTAAAATATCCAACTCCGCGATCGGAGGCAGACACATCCGGATGCCGGGCACGCACGGCACGCGTCGTTCGAGGTAATTTCGATATTTACCCGCCATTTACCGTCCACGCTAACGAGGCGAGTGTCGAGCGATTCCGTCGACTTTACCGCTGAATATTTCGATTGGACTCGCGTCCCGAGGGGCATTGTCAACCTGGCAACTCCGTGACACGTCGTCCGGCGCAAATGTTGCGTAAAAGTTGCGCAGCCCGAGACGCGAATCGCACCTCGTATTATGCAAAACGGCGCCGCTCGACGGCGCGGCGACGGCGGCGGCCTAACCCCCGACTGCCACCGGCCGCTAAATCTATATGCGCGAGATCGTTCGATATATCCAACCGCTGGACGACCGGCTAGACCACCACCGGATAGGGAATCTTATACGCGTATAATATATGTATGCCTCTTTCGGCAATTACCATTTGAAAGTAGCAGCCAGTGGCATTCCTTTTCCCGTTGTCGTATTTCGAACGACGCCGGTCCAACGATCCCACGATCCGCGCTACGCTAATCTTTCGGATCGCGCGCAGTAAAAATAATTGATTTTTGACGTACTCGAATTTTTCGAGTAAATCCGACGGTGACATTGATCGGACGAGTAATTAAATTAAAAGTCATGTCAAAAAGTGTCCGCTGGTACGTCAACGGGGTGGATCGCGTCGTTTTTGTTCGAGTTCCCTAATATCGTATTGACGGGAATCGATCGAGCGATCGATCGATCGTTTGTCCGTTCGAATCGATCGAACGATCTGACCCTCGTTTGACCGATCCACCCGCCCTGTCCGTCGTCCACCGATCGCGTCACCCGCGCGACGTGGAAGGAACCATCGGCACCTTATTCCACTCGTGATCCCTTTCGAAAAAACACGATCTGTTGGCACAATCGACGCGTTCGATAATTATATCTCCTCCGTCCGTTCGTCCGTCGACAAGATCTCGACGCGGAGGATCCGACAAGGTCCCGAGAGAGTTGCCGATCAATTCTATCGAGGATGCGCTTCGATCCTTCTCGATATCTTACCGGGACTGCGATCCAGCGTTGCAAGTGGATCGGATCGATTATCAGGAATATATAATTTCGTCGTGAGATATTCGAAGGAAATAAATAAATAAGTAAATAACTAAATACGTGCCGCGCATTGAAATAGAAAGGTGGATAATAATCAGAGGGCAATGAGTCGTTTGAATAAAATGTCAACTTGTGCGTAGAATACATACATATATACATGCATACCGTTACAAACAAAATTGAGCGTACACTAATGCAGACAGAAGTACGATGGGGGTAACACACAAACGCATACATAATTGAGAGAAACCATGCAATATACGTTATATTTATATATTTCACTAAAAAATTAGCAACAAGAACTAAAAATAACAGCATGTATTTATTTATACTATGTGACCACGTAAAAGTACAGGTATTTTACGTCCACGTCAGCGTACGCTCCATTTCGCGAGTAACTGTACGTACGATCGTCGATGGTTCACCTACACGGTTCCGAATATTCGCCGTAGTAAGATCAAGTTTTGGATGACAAAGTTTAGGTGTAACTAGAGCCGGGAGAAAAATGATGAGAAGCGCGCAATGCGGATATATTCCTTATGGCTCCTCGTGGGCCGTGTCCCCCGCGGAGTACACGGTAAAAATACACGCGATGACGAGCGGGACGATGTATGGGTACAGCGTGGGTGTGCGACGAGTGTGCCGATCCTGGAGGGTATACACGATATGGGACGACTTCGATCCGATCTGTCACTCCTCAGTCGCAATAACGAACACGCTCGAAGCCTCGGCGACCTTCTTTCGTTTCCTCCTAGGAGAATGCCAAACGAATATTTCTGTCATCGTTTGACCATACGGAGAGTGTAGCAAAATATCGCGCGTCGCGGATTGCGGAGAGATCACGCTCGCTCGTAAAATGGTATTTCGAGGCTCGCGAAGGTACCGGGACGTCAGGTAAGCGCGTACACGTACACGTACATGCATACACGTACGCCTATGAGCGCGTCTCGCGTCGCGTGTATCCATTCGCCGACCGAATCGAATTTTTCCGCTTACTCTCGAGACCCTTTCGCGTCCACGCCGATTCCGCGGAAGTGTTCGCTTACACGCGAGTCGAGCAGCTACCTACATATTATACGCCACGGATAGGTAGTTGCGCGCGATACGTACGTATCGACATTGGCCGGAGAAACGTGGCCGATTCCCCGATTCATCCGTGCACCAGTAGCCAGATTCCGTAACTCCCACAAGACCGTATAAGCGATTCCCCACCTCTCCCTTGGCCCACCGCTTTCCCACCTACAGCGTTCGCCTCCTCCGCCACCCTGCCCCCCCCTTCCGCGACGAGCCCCGGAGTCACGGTGTATAAGAGGATAAATTTCAAAGTGAGCGGCGTGCTGCATCACCATATAGGAGAATAATGTGACATTTTTTCCCACGTGCCCTCTCTCGCTCACTCTCTCTCTCCCTCTCCCACTCTGTCCCCTTCTAAGGAGGAAGAAGGTAACTGCCCGCCATACAGATATTCCGTACATGGTTTCCGCAGCGCTCTTTAGACCGTAAGCTCGCTTATTCTCGAACGGTGTAGTACGTCCTGTCCTATCCTAGCCTTAGCCTAGCCTAGCCTGGGCCTACCTCTACTGCTCGGCCCGACATGGCCTCGGTTGGCCTGGCCTGATCTAGCCTGATCTGGTTTTCCACCTCACCCCTACCTTGGCCACTGGCCGCTGTGAGTGCACCCACCGAAAACGTGTTACGGATCCTCTTTACGCTTATCCATAAGCTACCCGGACTACCATAATGTTACGTTTACGCGAGAGAGGTTACGTGTACATCCCCACGGCCACGCTGCCGGATTCGCGTTACCCTCCCCCCCCCCCCCCCGCGCTGGATTTGTCGATGTGATAATAGAAAGTGTCCGGCAAAGGTGTAGCCGAGGTAGGGGGGCAAGATTTACGACGAGATTACGGGGATCGTTAGTCGCTCGTGATCGTCGCTGCTTTTGGTCTTGTTTCGTTACTCGGCTCCGTTATTTCGCTCGACGAATTTTCTAGCAAAGCGGTTCTCCCTAGCGCCGTGGTTTAGCCAAGCGTCGATCGGTGCGACGATACGCGGGCCAGCTGGGAACGAGTGGCGGGACGGGTCGATGTTTCGAAATCAATAGCCGAAGAGGGATGCGACGATAATGTTTCCGGTGAGCGGGCAGATCGGATGTGTGGATTATTAAAAAATTCCACTTGCGGATTCTACTCGAAGCAAAGGTACACGAATGCGTACATTGGTTCGTTGTATGTGGGGGAAGTTCGTGTAGCCACTGACACTTAAAAGAAATGCACGAAGAATTTATAAATAACAGATTTAAACCTATATTTTCGCGACTGTAATAAACTTTGGACCTTCTTTAAGAATTATAATAAAACACTAGAAACATATATCGGTGGTTTAAGCAGTAACGGTGCAAAGAAGCGAGGCTTTTATTTTTGACACTGGATAAAATGGCAGGTAACAGCACACCCTCGTTAGCGATGGCTAAAGTGGTTTCTGACCCCACAATCGTTGCAATAGTAATAAATATTAAATTTGTAGATTAAATGCCCACGAGAGCCGCGCGAACTCAGTCTTTGCATTTAGGGCATCGAATTCAGTCCTTTTCCCCACAAACGACACACTCCACATCTTGCTCGGGATCTTCGATTCGGGAGGCTTTGAACTTCCATTCTACATCGAAAATCACGCGCTTTATGAAAATACACGCAAACTCGATGCGACCCCGGTCGTGACGTTTTTTGCTGCTGATGGCCCGATCGTTTCTCTTAATAATTGGACAATGCCATTGTTTCCACCTTGGGTAGCATCGGCAGATCGAGAACGGGATTTCGATAGCGGCTCATTGTGCGGACACGCGCGCATCGGTAAGCGTTGCGATTAACGATCACCGAGATTTTCGTCGTATCCCTTAGTTACGTACGACCAAACCATGAAAAAAACAAGAAACCAAGACTAGGTGCAGTTTTTGCCATTTCGTATTAATTTCTTGCGAACTATCTTACAAATCCATCGTACGGCTAAATGGAAAGTAGATTTAATAACGAGCATTCCCTATTATTAAGGTAACGTTGCCTTTTATTTCATTCGGCGAAGGTTCATTAAATTGTAAGTTACACGGGAATAAAGTCTCATATTTCTCCGGTCTTTTTCACCTTCGCCGAGCAAAAACCTCGTGGTGGGCGTTGAACCGTGCCATTAACTGCAATTTCGCTGATGCGGTCCTTCTTCCGGATCGTTAGCGGAGCCACTTTGGCTGACTTATGTAAACCCCTGTGGACGATGCAGATGTGATATAACGAGAAAACTAAAAGACTACGATCGGGACGCTTAAAATATCCAATCTTTTAATCGCGCTTTTAATAAGCTTACGCGTGCGCGCTGAAACGTTGAAAGCGTACACGTCGAGTACTTGCGCGTAAATCTGTTGGGTAAACGAGTCGATTTTCTTTGTAACGCAAAAGAAGGAAAAGGTTTATTAAGTGAGATTAGCGCGGTACACATTTAATCGTGCGCGAGGCGAATTGGTCGTAATGATAAGTCGTTAACTACTGCAAACAGAACACTCTCGAATGGTAAGAAGAAGTAACACCCAGTTGCAGACACAAAAGTAAAGGTAAACATACAAGTAAAGGTAGACAAGTAAAGGTAGACCATACAAGCCGCGGGTTTAAAAAATCATTGCATACAAACAAAGATTATAATCAATGCAACATGCTAAATACACCATTTTTATACAAAATCGCAAAACCACTCGAAGAAATGATTTTCCTGTCCTTTTTTTCCTGATTCTTCTACCCATTTTTCCACAAAATCGCAAACCGAAAAACTCTCGAGGAGATGATTTTCCTGTCCTTTTTTTCCTGATTGTTCTGCCCATTTTTCCACAAAATCGCAAAGCGAAAAACTCTCGAAGAAATGATTTTCCTATCAACTCGAATGCACCCCTATCGCAAAACTATAAAACACTATAAAGAGCAAAGAAACCGTCCGACTTCGAACGGTATCTTCTGGAAGTCCAACGAAAGAAAGAAAGAAAAAAAAAAAACATCTTCGAACATCGCGACACTCGACGACAACGAGTACCCGTCACTCCTCCGCGGAATACAGCGCCAAACGTGTCGGAGATAACGTCAGTATCGGCAATAACGGCGAACGTGCAGCATTCGCCGGAGACCCTCGCGACACGGGCCTGCCTCACGTATTTAGCGAGGCTACGACACGGATCAAAAGTAGGGGGCGTAAAAAGTTCGTACGATGCCGATCGAGGGAGGCTCGTCGCGCAATCGGACCTCCGACGTGGTAGCGGCAAATATTTTGCGAGGGACTGTATCCCTAACGATATGCGATTGTCGCCCCATTAGATGCACCTCTCACGGCCCGGTATATGGATATCTTCTCTCCTCTCTCCATATAGTGGCGGAGAGCCCCCATAGCGCTGTTTATCTCTCGAGTATGGCAGCATTGCACTCATATAACGAGACGAACCGACCCCAGTTGGCTTTCGAACAATGGTCGCGGTCTGCGGTCCGATCATAACCACGTGAAGATGGAGAATGGAGGTGGAAGAGGAAGAGGAATAGGAAGAGAAAGAGGAATCGAAGGAGTAGAAGGAAGAAGGAAGAAGAAGAAGAGGCGAGGAAGGCGCCTCCGCCTCCACCTCTGCCTCCGCCCCCCCCCCCACCGCCTCCTCGCATTACCTCCTCTCCTCCTCCTCCTCCTCCTTCGCACTGCCACCTCGGCTACTCTAGCCGAACGAAACGAAAGATCGCCCTTGATTTATGTATCTGGGCCGCATTGCCATGCGGTGCATCGGTCCACCGTATTAACTGGAGCGTGATACACGTTAGCGGCGCGAGATCCGTGGTGTTATTGGGTCAGCGTCGGGATCGCTCGTTACTCACTTAGAGGCACGTCGTATCGAAAAATTAGCTCGTTAATTAACCGGTAAGGAAGGACGGGACCATCGATGATCCCCGCGACCCTCATCGACAAATTAGACGAGTCGAACTATGATCCTTGGTAGCTGCCGTTGGCGTCGATCGGAGAACCTTGTCCCGCGTATATACGTCGGTGTTCCAGACGTTTGAATACGAGAACGAGATGCGTGGCGTCGAGGCGCATCGGGATCGCGGGTATTGCCTACCGAGAATTCCGTAAGGAGCAATTTCAACGAGCTACCGTAATACGTGAGCGCGCGCGCGCGCGCTACTGCCACACCGGCGTTATCGATGAAGTCATTAGTATTTTCGAACGGCGGACACTGATCGAGCGTGCACGCTAATTATCCGGTGTACGAGGTAATTCGAGACCCCCATCGTCCGAGGTGGCTTATAATAATCCAACCACGCGTGGTAAGACCGATAAAACTCGAGACCCTACCCACTCCATTACGTTAGCGGGGGGCACGGTTATATTCAGAAATTGCACGTCGTTCCTTCTTGCCGCTGATGCACTCGAATCTACCGGAAATTACCCAGGTTGCGCGAGTATACGAATTGCATGTGTTTCTGACTCCGGCAACGGCGCGGAGTGGTAGCCTTTGGCGTCGTGAGAAACTCGCGGTAACGTCCACGCGTATAAACTTTGCTTATCGCGTATTCCGTAATAGGCGTCTTATTTTCTGACGCACGGACGAAGAAGCATCCACGAGCTGGAGAGCATCGGGATGACGCTCCCGCTGCCGCCGTCGCCGTCGTCGTCACCGTCACCGCCGCCGCCGCCGCCACCGCCGCCGCCGCCGCAGTGACTATGACACGGTCGTTAAGATCTCCCTTTGCCTCGTGTTACTTGCGCCAATGATTTACCGTACTGTCGTGCTCACCTATAAAACGGTCGTAATGTTTTATCATCCCGACCGAAGCACGGAAATGGCCACGTTGGTTCAGAACCGCTGCCACATAGGTCATAACGAATAATGAAATCTTACTTTCTCACTCCACTCGCCGCCGAGTCTCCCTGCGTATCTCGTCTCCGGTGCACTCTGTCGCCGCGAGACGCGTACGATTCGTGCAACGATAGTCGCGATTAAGGTGATCCCTTAATCGTTCCATTTGACGCGAAAGCCGTGCTCCGAAGTACTGCCTTAAAAATTGAATCGTCTGTGACCTCTTTTCTTTTTTTTTGTATCGACCCATTAGCGTGTGGGGATCCTTATAAGGATCGGGCATATTTTAATTTTTAGCGCCGTTGCGGATGACGATCGGGTAGTGTAATATTGGTACTTTGCTTCGAACATTTTCAGGCAATTGGTAAATATAGTACATTTGTATTATTATTAACATTATTATAAATTGTAAATGAAAATCAAATTTATTCATAATTATTGTGTATATTTATATGTATAAACGTATGCTCTTGTAATGAAAGTGTGTTAAAAATAAAATTCGTACACAAATCTTCTCATGGACCCGTTAAAAAGACACCCGCTAAAGAAAAACGTATAAAAGTTAGGTCATTATGGTATGTACAAAAAATACGTGTCTTACTGTATCTGTGTCTGAACTGAAACGAAAAAAACAATTTAAAACAACAAAATTCGGAACTTGTTAATTTCATGCAACGCTGAGTTAAAAATACCCAGGATAATTCAAGTATGCCCAACAGGTAATAAACTTAAAAAGAAATCAGGCCCCCTCGCCTCTGATTTTCCAACGAGCATAAGTGAATCACGGACCACCCGGACGCGTAAACACGTATCCGCCTTTTACTGCCAAACATTTAGGAAAGCTTCTCTCAACGACACGTTTCGCATAATTCAAGGATAATTCATGGTCAAACGTATCCGCGTGGCGTGCGGGAGGTTGACAAAATGTAATCGCCGTTAACAGGTACCACGGGCATTATACGTAAGTTTGATACATTTACACACGCGTGCCAGCGCGAAATATGATGCCACGGACACGGTTTAGTACGATCTGCCTGACCCGGTCGTTCGAGTTTACGATCGATCGCTCGGTGTTCACCAGGAAGTGAAATACGTCTTGAGGTCAGAGAAGGACGAGAAAGGAGAGGCGAGGAAAGGAAAGAAGCGGAGCACGTTGTTCCTTTTTTTTCAGGCCTGATCTTCGATAGCCTTCGGTTATCGACCCACGCGTCTCCGCAACGTGATTTCGATGAAAACTGTGACGCGAGGATTCACGTTGAAGCGACGTGGGCAGGTAGCAGGAAGGTTCGGAATCGATAATTCAGGTTGTTTAGACACCATTCGGTGGCATATAGCCGCTATAATTACCAGCGGCATAATTACTATCCACGGCCGGTTTGTCCCGTCTCGTTTTTCTTATATCGATCCTACGATGTCGTTTATCGATCTCGTAGCAAAGACAAAGTCGAGCTAGCAAAAACACGAGATACATAGATACAAGTTTCAAGCATCTCCCTCACACGCTAGATCAGGGGTCGCCAATTAGTTTCTACGGGGGTTCGGATTATTTGAAAAAAAAATTCCGTCGGGCAGAAAAAAAAACTAGATATTAGTTGTCATGGTTATTTCCAAAGTAATCACCACATACATCCTAAGATTAGACCAAATATCAGTTACGTGTATATTGTTATCAAGTTATTCTGGGTACATACAGACAAATAATAAATAGAAACCAGCATTAAAATAAAATATTTTTCGCGGTCCATTTATTTCCCCTCCGCGATCCGGATTGGAACCGCGGTCCATTTATTTCCCCTCCGTGATCCGGATTGGAACCGCGGGCCGCCTATTGGCGACCTTTGCTAGACCAAGGGTGGACAATAGGCGGCCCGCGGTCCGGTTCCGGAACGCGGAGGGTAAATAAATGGACCGGCAAAAATATTTTACAATAATGCTGGTATTTTTTCCATTATTTGGCTATGTGTACCAAGAATAACTTGATAACAATCTGAGCGTAATTGATATTTGATCTATTTTTAGTAAGTATTTGGTGATCACCGTGACATTCATTGTTTATCGATGTTTATAATAATAGTAATAGCCACGCCATCTAATAGTTTGTTTTTTTCTGGCCCTTGACATTTATTTTTTTCAAATCAATCGGATCCCTTAGAAACGAATTGTAGACCTCTGCGCTAGACGATCGAAAGAGAAACTCAGATCGTCGAGTCCCGCGTAGATCATCCCCGTTCCGAATGGCAACGCGAGCATTCGGGAAGGACTCGGACACGATGAACGCGTTATTCTTGCCGTTGGGATGTCCTTCGATGCCGAATATTCCGTTCCACTTGTCTTCGATGCCATGCGCATTTATATTTGCTCCGCTGTAGCCTGTGTACACGAGCGTGCCGCGCGGTGTGTGTACCACCACCACCACCACCACCACCATCGCGCGCCACCGCCATCGACAAGCGGTCGGGCCGAGCTGCAACAACTTTCGCCCTTGGGTGACTCGCGTTGCTCTTATTTAAACAACATACCTAACTCGCTCGCCTCTCTTACTCGCGACTCCCCCGC
The DNA here is from genome assembly GCA_933228935.1 of Pemphredon lugubris. NCBI lineage: Eukaryota > Metazoa > Arthropoda > Insecta > Hymenoptera > Crabronidae > Pemphredon > Pemphredon lugubris. Next base: position 66,817,383 of record OW121815.1, read on the forward strand.
CTCCCACCACCTTAACCGGGAGTAACCGGCATCTTTTTCAGGAGCGTATCAACTCTTTCGGGAAAATTAATGGTCGTTCGTTGCTAGATCGTTGAGATTACCTCTCTCCTTACCGGATCTAGGCGTTCCAATAAAATCCATTTTTCCTCGTTCATCGGTTCGATCGTAGATCTACCGAGCTGAACTCCAGAGAAACTTAGCTCGGGCGAAGCAATCGATTAAAACTATTCGACGTACGAAAGAACGATAAGTACTTCTACGTATGTACCTACATGAATGCGAGGCGCTAACGATCCGCCTTACAACGAAACACGTTTGACAAGAAATTCCAGGATTCCAGAACCACCGAGCGCAATCGTTCTAACGGCAGTCGCGTATATTTCGGCAGCCTTACGAATACCCACGGACCCGCGTCCGTTCTCCAGGGCTCCGGCGAGTCTAAGCACGTCGCTGCTGTCGCGGCTACACGGTATCTCGGCTGGAAAGAGCCGTACCCAGGGTTCTTAGCCCGGCCCGGTCCAGCAGGTACCTCCGTGGCCGTGGCACTGATCGTCCGGCGATACCGGCGTAATTTAAAATCATCGGGGCACGAGACAAAACAGGCAGCCGGAGAACAAGTGTGTGCTTTGCCCCGCGGAATCTTGATTATACATTCCACGGATGACGGCTACGGGGTCTTCCACGTCCCGGACCCGTCCCGTCCCGGTACCGTCCCCGACCCCGTCCACCCCTTTCCCCACCTCCTCCTCCTCCTCCTCCTTCTCCTCCACGTCCTGCCGGCCGAAGCAGGAAAATAATCGATCGCCGCGGATGTCCTTTAAGCTGTCTCTTTGATGTACGGCGCTGGATGTTCGCACCTAAAGGCCCTTGCGGTGCGAACAAGTTTGGGCATGAGACGGACAGAGAGGGAGAGCGCGCGCGCGCGCGCGAGAGGGAGTGAGAGAGAGAGAGAGAGAGAGAGAGAGAGAGAGAGAGAGAGAGAGAGAGTAGACGGAAGGAATAGTATTTTTCCACGACACATTGTCCCCGATTCTCGCGTCCTCCTCCGATGCACGGACTTTGGAACGAACAATCGATATCGTAACGTTTCTTTTATAATTGGCGTTAAACGTTGATACGAAGGTATTCCGCAAAACTCGTGGCTCGTGGGTGGTGAGAAAGGAATAAGGAAAGAGCGGAGAGAGGACTTAACGAGCGGTAACGTCGTAAGACCCAAAAGTTTTACCACGGTCTTACTTTCGAGGTCTAAGGTGGAGTACCGTATTACCAAAAAGTGGATAAGTGTGTCCACGTCCGGGTGCAAAAAATATATTCGCCGAGAGAATTCGCACGACCACTTACAACGTGGCAAACCTTTTAGCAACGTTGTTAGCACCGGAGCCAGTACTCTTCTCCTCTCTACTCCTCATCTACCCGTCCTCTTTATGTTCGTTTCCTTTCCACCTGATTCTTAAACGCTCCACCGAGCATCGCCATTTATGCGCCAGTTTAAGTTATATTCGCACAGGCCGCAGTTTTACGGGTCAGATTAAATTAGCCTGAGGAGAGTGTCCCGGCGGAGAAGATTCGAGATTTTGTACCCATCGATGGATGGATGGAAGAATTGTAGAAGCATGTGTCCAAAATGTTTCAAACTCTTCTAAATTGCTTTAACCCTTAAATGCATGTGGTTGCAGAACTGCAGCATATTTATTTTTCCTTTATAAAAATGGTTCTAGGAAGTATAGAAGTGTTTGCCATCAGACGCCAGTACAAAAAATAAACGAAAAGAAATTCCATTTTTAATTAACCCTTAAATGCATAGTGTTGCCATTTATGTAGCAACATACCAAATTTATTATTTTAGAACACGTTGTTCTTTGAACATCCATGCATTAAAGAATTATACGCCCAACCAGCGTATACGTAACTTGGTACGTTAACTTTACAAAGGAATCCTCTTCGTACGAGAGAGCTAGTTTCTTCGACAAATTTAAGAAAATGGCAAGGAGAAGTCAAAGCGAGAGAAAAATAATCGGCGCTACCGAGCGGCCACAGAATCGGCTCCGCTCGGCTCGCCTTCCTTCGAAAAGAGGCGATTCCCGGAGGAAGATAAAGGAAGAAGGGGCGTTACCAAATCGCGATCTCTTCTCGAATCCAGCAGTGGTTAACCGGTGCATTAGTCTCGCGTGTGTCTCGATGCAGTTGCAGAGCTCGCGTATAATCCAGCGGTTAGCGCGAGCCAAGTACATAAATCGAACTAACGGCGGAACGGCTGTTCTCGATGCATTCTATAGGGAAACGAATATCTTTTCTTTGCAATCTCGAAACGATGAAATAACGCTTCGACGATAATATTACGCGTTGTACGTACCACTCGTATTATCGTTTCTATCAAATTCTCTTTCACAAATCGAAAGGTTGGAACGCGGATGGATAATTTTCAACGTTCACGACGTCGACTCCAATTAATATATCAGGTGTACCGGAAAGAAATATAATATTTTATACAACAATAGAAAACTGGGCTTCAATCTAAATCATGGACATCTCTGGATCTTCGGATCTGCAAACTTTTTTTACTCTGTCAAGTGTATTTCGGGTCGCTGATCACTAAATATTTTTAGAATTTCTATTCTACTGAAAATTATTTCACAAAGTATCACAAATGTTTGCTTGCTTTAGAAATAGTTTGGAGATCCGGAGATGTGCAGGGTCTAGATTTGTTCCGAACTGTATTTTCTTTTAATTTTTGTCACAGAATATTATTAAATATAATTTCCTTCAGTTTGTACAACTGTATCGCGACGCTTTTCTAATTGTAAGTCTTTTACACGCTATTTATCAAAACTTACGAAGACGGTTGCACCACCGTGTCCGGGCACAAATTAAGCTCAAACTCTACTATATAAAATAATAGATTTCTTTCCGATATCCCCTAACATATCAACGCATCGCGATCACGTTGAGATGCACGAATCGCGGTCATCGGAGGCTCCCAAGAACGCCGAATCGTCCTCCGTTTCGAGAACCAATTTATCCAAGTGACGCCCCAAGGTCCCGAGTAGTATGATTTTTCAATCGCAAACAATTCCGCTCGAGCGGAATCAAGATAATTCGCCGTAGACGGAACACCGACTATGTCAGTTTTGAACGAGCTTTAAACGTTTCGATGGGCCAAGCAACCCTTCCCGGGCCATTCTATGGGCCCACGAGGTCCCAGAGGTTGCCACGGTGCCTCGGGCCCCGAGTCGAGAGCTACGCACGATCAAAGAGCCCATCGCCGAACCGCCGGAACTCAACGATCGATGATGGCCATCCGCCTTAGGGGAATAAGGAAACATCGATATTTCGCTAAGTAATAAATGGCCATCGCCTCGGTGAGATCACGCGAGTGTCGGATACTTTAACGGTACAATTTCATCGCAATTAGCGCGAAAAAGCGTAGACAGCAAATTCTTTCGATCCTCTCCCCCTTCTTCCCTTTCCTTTTCTCGCGTCGTCGTGTCCATTTAACGCATTCAATGGACCTCGCGGATTCTCGCGCAAGATTAATACCGTCCACCGGGCGGTACGAGCATATGGATCGGGTCCCTTTGGTACATCGGGGCCCTCCCGAGGGAGAAGCGAGAAGAAAAGACAAAATGAGAAGAAAACGAGTGAAACGCGATGCGTTTCCTTTATTGAGGTTCCGCATGACAGATAAGTTTAACCTCCGGCCCATTAACATTATTAACATCTGAACACAACGAACGAGGTCCAAGAACCGAGTCGAATGTCCAGCGCAAGCCGGCCCACGCGTGCGCTTGCCTGCATGCCTGACTGCTTGCCTGCTTGCTTGCCTGCCTGCTTGCTTGCTTGCTTGCTCGCTTGGCTGCTAGCCTGCTTGCTTGGATGCCTGACTGCTCAACCGCCCGGCCGCCCGCCCGCCTTCCCGCCTGCCTGCCAACCACCCGTACTCCTTGCCAACTCCGTAATTCCAGCATGCTTGTACCGCGCTGTGAGGCCCCACGAAAGGGGCATTAAGGCCCCTCCGCAGCCGCGTGCGACTGAGCCACTCGGATAATTAGGGGTACAGCGTCCAACGGCCCTCGCGGGGGTCTCTTCTGGTTATTAATTCGCCCTCTGGCCGATCCCTACGAGCCTTCAAACCCCATTGTCGGGGGACGGTACCCGAGATTTCGGTCTCTCCTGGGAATATGATTACGAATATCTTGCCGGTATAATGATATACCCGATATATCTTGCGTTCGAGGACGCGTATCTACGTGAAACGTTCATAGGAATCTTGAGCGTTGCCAAACTTGCTGAGCCTGAGAAGATGACGTCTCTCGCTATTCTCGATAGCGAAAATCGAATTTGAAACGTAAAGCTGTCGTCGATGGTGCCCCTTAATAGTCGAGTTAAACGCGCAACGATTGTTCTTGACCGTTGGTATAATAATAAATGTACTTTGACCGCACGAAGTAGACGTTGCGAAAGTGGCAAAGTAAAACGAGTAAAGAGAGCAGAGAATTAATTCCAGGGATTTTGATCGTACTCCTCCTTCGTCCAGCGTTTCCGCGTCGGGGCGGTCGAGAGAGCGGGATGGGCATCACGGATCTCGTCGAATACTCTCTACCTTTTTAGACTTGTCGTTTCTCCTTCCTTCCTTCTTTCCTCTCCTTTGTTTCCTTTTCTGGCCACTCGTCTCTCCCTCTCTCGCTCTCTCCCTCTCTCCCCCGGACATGACAGTGTCACGTCCCCCGAAGCAAAAATCCTTATAAAACGAGACACGCCGTGGAGAATGCAACGAGACGAGGAGGAACAGCCGTGCGAAGCAGCTAAGTGGATAAGGTGCTAAGTGTGGCCCGAAGGTAGAGTTTGGCAGGGGTAAGTTGTAAGACAGGCACCACGAACCCATCGTACTCGGCTTCGATTACGGGCTCGTTACAAAACCGAAAAGAGAATAATTCCTTGGTAGAGGTGCACACGGTTACCCGTGGTTCACTCGCATTTTTTCTACCGCTGGCGTGACCGTCCGTCTTATCGTTGGATACCTAATCCTTTCTAGGTATACTCCACGTAACGCTCGTTGACACCTGTACGCGACCGTCGCACACGGGGCCCGATACAGAAGAAGACCTTTTGTACAATCTCGTGGATCATCGCGTCAGTCGAGTATAGGGGTAGCAGATGGCGTCGATTCTGGTGGTAGCTGGATAAATTCGTTTCATCGAGGTGGATCGATAGTTGAAGCAGGCCATTGAGCTAGATATTATTTGGAAGCGATTTCTTTATTCGCGATACGCGCTTGATCAATAACGGGATGATTAGTCATCATCGAGTCGCAACGCGATATCAAATCCTGTGTATTATAATTATTTTACATATTAGCGTTGGTGTAACCATCTTCGCGAGTTTTTACGAGAAGTGTATAAAAGACTTAGAAAAACGTTGAAACTCCGTTCTAACGAACAAAGAAATTATATTTTATAACATTCATATAAATTACGATAATAAATTGATCGGCGTTAATTTGTGGTCGTCAAAATTAATTAAAATCAAAACAGTGAAAAGCTACGAGTCAAGAAACAATAAAATATCAAACATCATGCAATAAAATAAAATTGTGTTTATACATATCTATTTAAACCCAACGTTTCGCCTCTATTTTTGAAGCCTCATTACAACATTCAGCAAAGTGTTGAATCAAAAATTCTTCGAAAACTAACTTTGAACTTTATGAGAAACTTACATATTAATACGAAGGTCCTCTATGACTCGATACGTGTCCTCCCATGGTTGGAAACGGAAGAGGATCATAGCAAGCATCCCTTTAGGTTTTATAATATTCTGTAGCAAAAGTTGAGGAAAAAATACAGTTTTGTATTATTCTACAAATTAATCGATTTCTTTTCGGTACCCCCAATGCGTACATATGTACATCCGTATGTACATACTTTCGCGATGGTCCGAAGAGAGGAACGACGAGAAAGGGGTTCACGGCTAGTGGTAAAGTAGATCAAGCGCACAGGTGAAACCGACAGCTCGATTATCTTTCCGACAGATCCAAGGTGGGGTGTATCTCGACGCACGCGTGGGCGTTTTGCGCAACTTGCCGCGGCGGTTTACCAGGACCATTTCTTTCGATTTTTATGGCTGCACGCCCGAATTGTTTCTCGCTGGTCGTTCGCAGGCGGTATCGAGGCGCGTGGCCAATCGATAATCGCCCACGGTGCGTATTAACCCATGTATTATCGCCAATATCGTTATGCGAGATCCAAAGGGAATCCACTTCAGCAACGACTTTCCAGTCTCCAGCCAGAAGTGCGAACGAAGTAAGGTCTGCGCGAACGATACTCTACCACGAGAGAGTCTGAGACTCAAAATTTAACCGTACGTTAGACGCGCGGGTTACAGGTGTCAACCCAGTCTGCTTTAAAATTAAATTACTGTTATCTCGTGCAATTTACGCCTGCGGTATCTCTAGTACCTCTCGGTTAGACCTATGTGAACCCAAAAGACTTAAAAAAGACATTTTTTTCGATTTTCTGCTATTCCTATTATATTATTCTAATCATACATTTATAAACGAATACATTATTTAACTAAATATATAAATATTGATGTTTGTAAACGAATACATTAATTATCGAAATACATAAATATTGATGTTTATTACAGATAAAATGTGATAAATGCTGATTATTTCTACTTTCAACCAATAATTTAGCGATAGGTATCAGGTGTACCCCATGCCACTAACCACGTAACAAACATCCGCGCGACTAACGTAGGGTCAATAGATACGATTTCAAATCATCGTCGCGATTATCAAAATAATCTTCCCCGCGACAGTTGACCGGTTCCCTTCGATCCAGCGCAAGACGAAAAAGAACTTCATCCTACGACGAGCGCAGCACTTCGCAGATCTTATCTCGAAAATACTTTCTACAGGGGGCACACGACCCACGCGATCTCGATGCTCGATACTTTACGAATGGTCGTCTAGCGAAATGAGTTACGAGTTGACCCGTTAATGCCCGCCCTTCGATCGAGCAACGGAATAAGTCGAATCGCACGACATCGCTACCTTGAATCTTCCAGTCCCGCGTACCTCTCATTGCGTAACGAGGTTCGCGCGTAACGCATGCACACGCGCGGTACGTGTAACTTTTGCATATATACGAAAGTAACGCTCCCGCTGGCACGACGCGAAGCCCACGATATGGCTCCGCAGCGCGGCTATGCCTGCGCTCGCGCGAGCACGCGGGCGCGCGCTCATTATGATTCATTATTAGGCCCCTTTGTGGGCAGTCCGGTTCTCCGCTTCTATTTTCTCCTTTTTTGCGAGCCTCCCTCGCATCCACTTCGCCGTCGTCTCGCGTCCATCTCCGCTCTCTCTCTCTCTCTCTCTCTCGCTCTCTCTCTCCACTCCCCTTCTCTCTCTCTCTCTCTCTCTCTGTCTCTCTCTCTCGCCGAGTAGTAGGTGCGGCCGACACCTGTAGAGCTGGTGGCGCGTTCACCGACGCGGACGAGTAAAAAAGGAAGGTAAAGAATTAAACAATCAAAAGGACAAAATAAAGTCCCTTAAACCGCGCTCCGAGAAAAAGAAGTTGAGGCGGCGCGGCGGGACGGGGGCGGGAGCGGGGGCGAGGGCGAAGGACCAGCCGAACGGCCGTGCCAAGGCGGTGAGGGCGACGGGGAAGGAGGTGGGGGGGGGGGAGAGAGAATGAAAGTCGAAGAAGAAAAGACGCAAAGGACTCGAACGGAGCGGGGCCTCGGGTATCCGACGGTGTGGGTGAACACATCGGGGTCAATCGAGTTCAACCGTAAACGCTCGCGAGCATCAACTTTGCTCTCGCTTCGTTCCGTCCTAGATTTTTCTATGGAAACAATTCGCTCGACCGGCGGTACAATAGAAATCGTTTCTTTTTTTTTTTGCTTTTCACTTTTTGGTCCCGTATCGTGGACCGATTAATCGAACGGAAGCACAATTCGTTTCGTACGTCGCGAAATTTTCCGTCGGCGATTATTATTATGTGCAAAGCGAGATGCTTCTCGTATACACGCATGCGAGGGGAACAGGTGGGGCACCTGTTCGAACCACGGCAACCCGCGCGAGATCGCAACCTGCTTTGGTCCAATTTAATTCGTCCTATATATGTATGCGCTCGACCTTCGTATTCACCTGCGACTACAGGTTGCTCCAGGAATTCTATTTTTACGCTCCGACATTCATAGGCATCCGCGAACGACTATACCTACGCAGTGGGTACGCGTACGCGCAGAGTATTGCCGCGTAATGTATTCATCTTTTGTATCGTAAAGCGCAACGAGAATGCGCCTACCACTCGGCGGAGTGTGCTTTTCTCTTTCGACTCTTTCGATATTTTCCCCGCCAGGGCACGAACAACTTCGTAAACTTTTCTCGGGTTTCTCGATAAACGCGTGTAACGGTGACAAGGTGCGCGAACGTCTCGCTGGAGGCACGCCACGTATGTAGGTACATACACACTCGAACGTTCGCCCCTGCCTCTTCCTCGGAATCACGTAAATCGGTGGCCCGTCATACGTGTACCTACATGTATATATGTATGTACTTTGCCAAGAGCCGAACAGGTGGGGCACCTGCGTTGGATCGCGGCAACCTGCGAGAAGGAGCGAAGGAGAGTGAGAGTCGGTGAGTAAGAGAGGGAGGGGTGGGAGGTGAGGTGGGGGGAGAGCAAGAGAGAGAGAGAGAGAGAGAGAGAGAGCACGAATGGCAGCAACGATGAAACGAACGAGCGAGAGCGACCAAAGGCAAGAAGCAGGTGTATTCCGTGATGTTGCCTGCGCTGTGTATGCTAATTGGGCCAGAGTTAACGCTCCGCTCTCGGGATGGCCAGGACGGGATTTAACGAGCCCCCGAACAGGAAGCTCCTTTTACCTCCTCCACCGCATCCTTCTGCATCGATTTTTTCTTAATTCTTCTTTCTCGTCGTTTTCTTCCTCCACTGCCTCTTCTCGTTACGTTCCTTCCTCCTCCTCCTCCGCCTCCTCCTCCTCCTCCTACGGATCTCGAGCATCGAGTATATTATCGAACCTTTCGGTCCTGTCGTCGATACTGTTACCGATGCTACTACCTTTACCAATCTACCCGGTTATTGGCTACCCACTCCCGAGTACGGGACCCACGGCGTTCCGATTCGTTAAGGTGGAATTGCGCGCCCGTCGCCCGGGAATACGAAATTAGGCGATCCGCCGCGAGTCCGCGCACACGGTATAACGAGGACACAAATCAAAAGTGAGAGTCGCGACTTGGCGCACGTTAACTCTTTTGTTCCTCGTACGACCAGACCAAACAAATTGGCATAAATTCCCGCGCAACTACATCGACTACATAGCGTATAGGTAGGCATTTATGTATGCGCGCGTATCCGTGCGTACCGCACAACTTATCACCGATCGACCGGACCAAGTGCGCGCAGTGCGTGCGCCTGCGCGGTGACGAGGACTCGGAATCTCTTTTCTCTCGCGGACTATATGTATCGGAATACTTGACACAAATATGGGGAGGACAATCGTGACGCGTTTGCCATATCTTTTCTGAGAAAATAGCGCATGCGTGGTTGCGCGCAACTTCGGAGAATTCATCTCGTAAACGCGGTTGGTCCAGCTACGTCAGTCCGACTATGTTAACTCGAGAGTAGGGATGTTAAGTATCGATACAAGTATTTTTAGTGTCAATACCATTGTTTCGATATCTGTATTCGATACAAGTACCAAGTATCGATACTTTCTTTCGATGTCACATCTGTATTTCAGAGTCGACACTGGTTTTTCGACACTGATCCAAAAGTTTCTGTTCTTTCAAATTTGAATTTATCTCAATTCTCAAGCTTCCTCGCTTCGGAGACCACTGTCGCACGAGAGCCGCTCGCAAAGATTTTTATTCCATCGTGCCTCGCCGGTACAGCGACCGGCACTTTGTTTCTGTTTTTGCTCCTTTCTTTTTTCATCAGCGCACGCGGCTTCTTGGAATTCTGCTCGACGTTCCAGCGCGCGTCACCGGATCACCGAGCACTCTCGATTTCGTGCTCTGTAACCCAAACACTCGTGGGGTCTGGTCCGGTACTACTCCTGTCGAGAGTCGAGAGTGCAACCGAGAATCCGTGGACCGCAGCTGTGGTGCGTGGCACTTATTTGCAAGGGCGAGCGGGTATGTAAAACATTGCTCCCGACAAAGTTGAAGAGGAACGGAGTTTCGGAGAAGCTCGCGACGGTAATAATAATGAACTAAACTGGAACATGTGTGCGCGTGTAATTTCAACCGAGATCAAATGCATACAGTGTTGGAAATAATTAATTATCTCGAGCCGTTTTATTGAAAGTGACCTAAGTCCATTTTTTTGGTCACTGCAGTACCGTGTACAAATGGAAGTCTCCTGTCATAAAAACAAGAGAAACAAAATTGACTTACAAACTTACAATTAGATCACTTTCAAAACCGATATGAAAAACCAGATCGATCAAGAGACAAGGTCGTGTACCAGGCCAAGTACAAGTCCACGACAACTAGACCTTGTATCTTTTCCGGTAAGAACGAACGTTGTTTTTCGAGGTGACGGTCCATCTACGAAAAATGAAAGCAAGTGACGCAGGGACTTTCTTCCCGCGAGCTAGTTTTTTCCATCGTCAGAGAGACGAGGTACGAACACGGGTGGTAGTTTCTAGTTACCCGGTATCGAGAGGCCCCAAAGGATAGATTTCTTCTTCGAGCAGAGCTTCGACCTCTATCGTCTCCTCCTCCACCCCTCTCTCCTCCCTCCCGCCTCTCTCTTCTCCCTTTCTTTCCGTCTTCTCTCCGATCATCCATCTCTGAATCCATTAGGCGCGGGCGGGGTATCGCTCCCATCAGAAAGTAGGTAGTTGCACGTGTGTATCAGTTTCTGCTTCTCTTAACCTTCTCGTCCGCATCCGAGCATCGATAGACGAAAATACTAGAATGCTCGTACTGTGTCATTAGCGACTCTCGCCAAATGGATAAACGAGATCGAGGGTGGCACATTTTTTCCCTCGACTTTGATCCCCGCGATATTTCTCGTTCCGAGTCCTCGCGCAATATCGGATCCGTTCGATGGGATATCGGAATAAAGCAACTGTACATACGCTCCGTGGTTACTGCACGAAGAAAAGAAAAAGATCGAGGCGGACACGAGCAACGCTTTGGCTACAGTTGATCTTTGAAGTGGCGCGAAATTGAGTTATCTATCTTTCAACGTATCTTAACAACGTTGACACTTTACTGGCGAACGAATACCACACACCTCGTGACGGTTAACGTTAACGACCCGGCGATTGTCTGCCGCGATACCGCGTGCGATCCAGAAAAGAGCAATTATCGAGACAGAGAGAGAGAGAGAGAGAGAGAGTGAGAAGGGGAGGGGGCGATGGGGGTGGGATGTGGGGGGGAGGCGAAAGAGAAAGAGAAAGGCCGAGGGCGAGGCGAGGTGCCGAGTCGTGAGCTAGTTGTTAAGTGATTCCGATAACCTCTCAATCGTCCGGCGAACGGGAAGGAGGCTCTTAAACGAAGGGAAGAAAAATCGCCTCGAACGCTGTGCCGTGGAATAATTAACGGTGGACCGTCGAGCGACCTGGATCGGGCGAGCGTATCGCTTCCTCGTCCTCGGCGTCGAGACTCCTCTTCGGGGGTTCCCCTCGCGACACCTCGGACACGACGCTAACGGTCGTCGACACGGTATACCGGTAAAGATCGGCGAAAACCGACCGGGTACACGGATCGGGTATCAGCCGGGTGAGGAAAATTCTCTCGGGTCGTTGTTCCCGGTAGGAGAGTGACGCGGCGCCTATCGAGTTAATTTGGTTTTGATGTAATACAGGGGTGAGGCGGTCAATCGGTAATATTTGGAAATAATCGGTGAAAATAAGGAAGTGAATTAATATTTGATTTTTGTTGGTAAATATAATGTACTTGAGTGGAAATTTAAAGCGTACTTGAAAAATATTCATTTTTTGAAGATAGTATCAGTCAAATGGAGTCCTTGATTCTGTACACATTGCAGGGGTCAGAGAGCAAAGTTGTCCATTACATTAAGTAGCATTTCCTCCTGCTACCTTCCAATCGCTCCCCCACCCGTGACACCCCTTCCCAAAGTAGTATCGACTGACTACCCCATACTGTACCTACAGGAGCGATTTAATGGCGCGAATCTAGCTAGAGAAAATGCCACCGAATGTCATGGGCAGCTTTGCTCTCCGACTCCGGCACTGTGTGCAGAATCAAGAACGCCATCTGTCTGACGTTGTCTTCAGAAAACGAATATTTTGCAAGTATACTTCGAATTTCCACTCATGTACATTACATTTGCTCACAAAAATCAAACATTAATTCACTGCCCTACTTTTATCAATTTTCAAAATGGCACCGATCGACTGCCTCACCACCGTACTTCCAAACCACCGCGACGACGCGGAAGATTCTCCGCGTGACTCTCCGGAGATTTGCGGTTCTCCGACTGACTATGAAATAAACAGCTTTCCCGTGACGACGGTGCTCTCGAGTCAAACCGAGATCATCCTACACGATCAACTCCGTGCTTCCTTATGGCGAGATACGAGCGATGTGGGTACCGTCGCTTCGGAATCGAATGGAAAAGTTCCCGATACGCGCAACGATAACGTCACGCGTCAATCCCATTGACCGTAAATCGGTGGAGAAATTATTCAAGACCCGTGAGCCCGGCGAACTTTATTATTAAATCGTCGTCCGACGAAATGTTTTCCACGCGACACTCCTGTTACCATTCGATCGCCGTTGGGAGGGGTTTCGGAAAGCCGATACAAGCGATTCGGTGGACCGTGGTAAGAGAGACAATGCACTCGCGTGCGCATAGAAACAGCTGCACCTACGATCACCAGCTCGCTCGCCCACGCGATGCGTCTCTCGACGAGCTGCGGGAGCGGGACGATATTTTGGGAGGAGATGACAAACTTTCCTTCCGCTTCCAAGATCCGGAGACAAAGAAAAGATACGCGACGTAAAGTGAAATAAAACCGCATAAATAAATAATTGAACCGGGGGAAAAAAAGGTTACGAGGCTTTGACGGTAGGTTATCGATCATTCCACGACGAAGCGTATCAGTTACGCGGGCATGGAATTCCGCGACGCGACATCGGGAAGAAGTTTACCCGTCAACGCTCGCGATTGCCGTCGGACTCGCATTCGGAAAGAAAGGAAGAGAAATGTATAAGAAAGAGACACGGGCGATTTTGCCTCGCGAATGCTGTGTACCATAAAAAATCACCCGCAGCTCGTAAGGTAACGTTAGATCTTATCGCTGCGAATGCCGAAAGACGCGCTCCGCCCCGCTGATCCGTAGAAGCGTATTTCTCTCGAAGCCGCATTCAAATCCGTGTATGCACCAGGTGAAATTTTATCCCGATCGTCAGATTCGGTGTTGATTCTGGGAGGATACGTAATACCAAAGATTTCGCAAGAATCGTCGCAGAGCGATCGTTCGTACCGTGAGCTGTCGGGGAATAAATTTTCCGAGGGTAGGACGCACCGTCGCGTAATTCGAAAAGCTCGTACTTTACGCGTACGTCCTTACGCGTCGCGGAACGTACAGCCTTGTAGGAGGGAGTGTGCGCGTACGCCGTACGTCAGGGCTGTCTTAAGATATTTGGCGCCCGTGAGATGTTAACAACACGGTAGGGGAAGTTTTACCGAAGTTTCATATTATATCGTTATGAACATGAGACCACTACGAATGCAGTATTTTGCATTTAGTATGCTTGAGTTAGCAACGATATCGTTGTTGCGCAGCGGTTATGCATTCGAATCTGTCCGAAGCCGTCTCGAAAGTAACACGTCTCTGTCTAGCTCATAATAAATTTTACTTCTTTAATAGTTCTTCAGTTTCTAATTTATCACCACTTCACGATTTCGTCCAATAATATTATTAAAACATCAAAACGCCGAAATTGAGAAATACCGGGCTAGAAGAACACATCGCAATTCTCCTGGACCAAACATTCGCCAGTTCAAAACTGATTTTAGTGCAAACAGAATTCCCGCCCCAAAAGGACTGGCGCCCCGGAGCTATACCCCATTTAGCCGCGCGGTTAGAATGGCCCTGACCGCAGTACATACACGTGTACTCGGTACATCCACGCATACGAGTGCGAGCAGCCACGGCGCGCGGCAATGCAATAAAGCGCGCGAGCTTATCGTTAGTGATAAACAAAAGAAAAGAAAAGAAACAAAAAAAGAAGCAAAAGTGAGCAAGCGCAAGAGCGGAGACGGTCGAGGCGGCAGCGGCGGCGCGGCGTACCGATCGTCTCGCGGTGTACCCAGGCCAGGGGCCGCATCGTGAATTTCGGAACGAAGTTTCCGCGGTCCGTTTTAATGCGGGAATAAAGTAGCGTCCGGGTCGATGGGGTCGACGGGGTCGTGGTCCGTGGCCCGTGGCCCGCGGCCTAAGGCCCCCGGGGCCCGCGACTCCGCGGTGCACCGACTGCGCTCGTCCGAGACAATGGGACTCGGCGAGCGCGTATCGGCCGTACGGGTGAGCTTCTCTTACCAACTGTTCTCGGTCGGCGAGAACATTGTCTTGAAGAACCATAAAATAAAGCAGAGCCTTACCCGTCCGGTGGTTTGGGCTGTAACGCGCAGCCAACTCCCTCCGCGCATCCCGCCCAAGGAATCTGCTCCCGATGCCCCCCCCCCCCCCCCTCCATAAAATACAAACTAACTAACGTGAGCAAGCATGGTGCACGTTTCTCCGAAATCGACTCGCGCTCGGTACAATTTACCCGGTACGCGATGCGTGCTAGCGAGCGATATGTAAATCGTCAAAGTGAGAACACGCGTTGGGTACTTCGCTGGCTCTCTGCCGCGGACGCTCTTTCGGAAAATTTATATAAGGCGCTTCCACGCGTTATTTATTCGTCGTTTCGTTGTAAATTCTTTAAGCTCAATCATAATAAATTCTCCCGTCTCCGATTTGCTACTCTCTCTCTCCCACTCGGTTAACATTTTTGGATTCCCCATTTGCAACCGATCATCCACGCGTCATTTCAATTGCCACGGAAATAAAGTATGGACTTTGTTCCACCGTACGTCCTGACGTAAAGTGCGCACGCGTTGCAAAACCTCCATGCGAATATCGTTGCACGTGCCAACTCATTCGACGCGTTAAGCTGCTCCTCCGAGATATCCATCTCGTAGTAGGCTCTCGCGCGAACTTGATTTATCGGGTTCTCGCGATAACCCGGTATGGTATGCGCGTGTGTGTGTGTGTGTGTGTGTGCGTGCGCGTGTGCCGTACCGTGGCGGCTGTTTGGCAAAAGAAAAAGAAGTATTTAAAAGAGAAACGAAAGAAGAACGTCCGGACACCCCCGCCGGCCCCCCCCCCCCCTTCCTCTCCCCACTCTTTCTTTCGTGGCTCGATTCCAGGAATCGACATAAATCTCAGCGGTTTATAATCTGCGGTGGAAGGCACGCGAAAGATACGATCGGGTAGAGAAGTCGTACCAAGGAGCGAATAAGAAAGTGGCTAGGAACGTCGGAGGAACGGGAGGTGGAGGAAGCGCGTATTCATGAGCGTTGCGTGGCGCTGGTGAACGAGAGGGACGGAGACGAAGAATGTGCGAACGGGCGAATACGGCGTGCGGCAGGTGTTGGCAGTGGCGGAGTTACGCGACGACCGAAGGGTAGGCGAGTAATTAGATTTATCGGGATCCATCGATGGCTCGATATAATTTCGTGTTTCGTGCTAAATTTCACCGTGGACGCATTGGCGCGGGAAAGTGACACGACCGGCGCATCCGCTGGGAACGACGGAATCCCAAATACACAACTACGAATCATTGGGTAACTATCCGATGGAGAATCGATATTCTTTGAAATTTGATACAGACGAGAAACCCTCGCGTAAACTCTACGCCGGAACTGTGCGGGCGCATCCTTCCACCTAATCCTGGCTGCAAGGCTTTCACGAATTTCGAGGCGCGGGTGAGAGAGGATCGGTAGACGGGGAAACCTTTCGACAAAAAGTAACAGGTAGATATCCTGTTTCCATAGAGCGACAGGTAGAATCTCTCGACGGTGCCTCGTGAGAAGGACTCGTTCGGCCCGTGGGCCCGAAGGATGGCTCTGTGAAATAGATTAATATATGCAAAAGGCTGACTGGCAACCGATCTTTCCCACCGGAACGAGCGAAGTCAGGGCAAAGGAAATGCTCCACCCGTGTGTCCCTACTCTTCTTCCCTTGCCCTCCCCTCCCCATTCTTCCTTTTCTTTCGCCGATCGTTCTCTTTCCATCGATCCTGTGGGATTCAACCGATACGAGAGCCGAGGTACGAATTCACAGGACCAGGCTATGAGAAAATCTGTTCTTTCCGACAAAATTGTCCTTCTCAGCTTGGATGTACCGTTGAAGGGAAGCTGGTGCCTATCGCTCAACGTGTCTCGCTCTGAATATATTCTCAATCTTGAGTTGCGTATCGCTAATATTAAAATCTATTATTTTGCATAATATAAAGAACTTAGAACAACGTTGGGATACAGTTGTAAAGAGTGAAGCAAATTAAATTCTATAATATTCTGTAACAAAAATTTTTTAAAATACAGTTTAATATTGTTGTACAAAACAATAGATTTCTTTCCGGTGCCCTTAATATCTAACGATTCGGACTCAAACGCAATCTAACCGAAGAGCTATCATTGCTCGCGTTAGAGGAGTGCGAGAGCAGACGCGATTGGTAGCGCGAAGAGAGACAAAGATGGGAGGGGAGGGGGGTCGCTTTCTCGTAACCCCGTGAGAACTAGAGGCAGCGGCGGCACGGCTCCTCCGTGCCATTGCCGCCAAGCTATGAGCGATACACTTTCGTCTCTTGGCTTCATCGGATTTCTCTCTGCAGACCTAGAGCTCGGGTCGCCTACTTAAAAAATTAATACACGCATCTATTTTACTCCAGTAACCCTTTGTATCTAAAATTATTTTTAGTTTTCTTCCCAGTAACACCGCGTTTTATGCGTTTTCTTATTAATGTATTTCAGGAGATTTGGTGAAGACGTTAATTTTAATCAATGTTTTCTTTACACGTACATATTATTAGTATATTGCTGGTAATTTTTAAATGTCGACTCACACTTGACATAGCGAGTTGAACGAGGTAAGGGGGAATCTACTTTAGGACACTGAGAAATAGGTGAATTTTTAGAATTTTTTGTTTACAAAATATAAAGCCGATCATTCCGAAACTCCAGGGATGATTTATTGCACCCTTCAGCGATATAAATAAATTTTGTTGTTGAAAAATAAAAATGTTACCATAACATATTTCAGATATCAAAGTCGATATTTCAGGTATCAAATTTCAGAAAGATCCTCTTTATATTTTGTAAAAAAAAAATTGTAAAATTTCACCTATTTCTCAGCGTCCTAAAGTAGATTCCCCCTTAACCCGACGTCTTATCGTTTTCGTCGCCGCGACCCGTAGGTACGCAGAGCGCTCCAAATTAAAATTCGAGTGTACCGTTGTGTCGACGTAGGTGCAAGAGCAGCGATAATCATTATCAACATAAATTGGTGGAAAGTAGGGCGTGGATCGATCCTATTCGACGACTAACAATTCCTTTGCCTAGCCGAGCACTCGAATCGTGGTTCACGTGGAATACAAAAGCGCATCGGTAGGATCTACGGATATAAAGAGACCCGGTTCTCTCGGATTCACCGATGCTCCGCGGTCTCCGCTCACGGCTGTAATAGCCAAGTTTCACATGCCGAATATATATATCTCCATTCGGTGCGAGCAATGAAATTTACCGCGTCAGCCTCTGTGACACGCGAGAAAGGTGCTCGAGACGTTCGCGGGGAGTTAGGCGCAATTATAGGTGCCACGTTCGAACGTTTAAAGCGCCTCCACTTTTGTTGCGAGAACCGGTAGCAATCTGGCGGGGGTTACCGTGGCAAGTGCGGTACGGGCGCACGAACGTATTACGGTGCTGCAATCGTAGGAATACGTGGGAAACTGAAAAAGGATTGGGTAGCTACTCCGATCGTATGTCGTAAGAGGAACAGAATTTAATTAGCAGCCGTTTATCGATCGTAGCCAGGGTCTCTCTCTCTCGAGTGAAACATCCCCCCCCGTCCCTCCGGCCCTTCCCCTCCCCTCCGCTCTTCGTCACAATCCTAGTTTTTCCACTTTAGCTCTCTCGCTCTCTCTCTCTATTTCTTCTTCCACTTCTTTTTCGCTCCCTTTCCGCGTTCAACTGTACGTAGGCCTACGCGGAGAGCTGGTAGGGGACCCGACGCGAAGCTGCTTAGAGGAAGGAGAAGTAAGTTTCCAGTGGGGCGGTGACCGTGGGCAGGTGCTCGTAGGATCGACCCCATGGGAGCCTCGTTCGGATGGAGGTCCCGACGAAGGGGGGCTGAGAAACTCGGTGGACCACCTTGCGGTCACTCCATGGGAAATGCAACCCCATGGATCCATTATGACGACGATGCTGCTTCGTGTATTGGATCTACTTCCTACGGTCGGCCCCCTGTGAGTTACTTTTTTTCTCTCTCTTTATATCGTACGCGCGGTTCCTCTAACTTTGTCTTCCAAGGAATCGGAGGTAGAGACGAGAAATTTGAATGGTTCGCTGAAGGTCTACGTTGCGTCGTAAAATAAGAACGTTAGTAAGTCTACATTGAGCTAAAAGTAAATTGAAGTCAAAATGGCTAGGTACGAGAATTGAAATCTTTCAAGGGAGTACCTGTAGCGCGCGTATCTACCTCTCGACGGACGAGAGAATAATTTCGAGCTCTCCTCTAAATTATCCAGATAGGGGAATCCTCTCTTAAGTAAACATTGCTTCCACCGGTATCATACCGATACGTATATGCTCGGAACAACATAACGCTGTAACATTCCTGCGAAGATCAATAAAGCTCTTCACTCGCTCCCGAAACCAGTCCAACAAAACGCTGCGCATACTCGGAGACTTCTACCAAGTTGGATGCCTAACGCGAAGACAATCGCAGGTGATTACCATTACCGAGGTAATTCATTCCACTCTTGCTCTTCTTCTCTCCCGTGTGCCTCCTCCCTCCACCCTTATGACCCTTACGCCGCCTACTCCAACGATACGAGGCGACGAGAAACGCGCAATTTCATTCTGAGCGATAGCCCTCTCCACCTTCGTTCCCTCCCTTACCGGTTAGTTCTGTTAGCGCGTTTATACCGGCGCGCAAAGCGCCGTAAAGACACTTTTGTAATTGGATCGAGATTCGCGGAGAGGACGCCATTACGATAGGTGATATGGAGCGTCGGGACAAATTGTAATGCCGCCGGTGGTGGACGGAAGCGAATTGCGTCCCGTTTACATTCCCGTCTCTCGCTCGCTAATTTATATCCCTCGTTTCTCCAATATCTTTATTAGCTTCCACCGTCGTACATACCTTTGTAACTAACCACTCGGACGAATTTAATCGGAATGACGGTGAAGTAAAAGGAGCGGAAGGTTATCGACCTTCCACCCTCGCGCCGCTATAAGATCTACCATTCCAAGGTTTCTCCCACCGGGCACTTTTTATCCAGCTTCCGGCTCGAGATCCCTCCGTCCCACACGGCGTCGGAGCACCGGAAGCATTTAGGCCTCGTCACGCTTGTTTTAATTACGTCAAGAGCCTACCACCGGCACCACCACCATCGCCATCGACCTCTTCTCGTCCCTCTTTCTTCACGTCCACGCACGCATCCACACGTACGCAAAGTAGGTGTATCCACCGGTGGGTCGAGAGTGAGCGAGCGAGAGAGAGAGAGAGAGAGAGAGAGAGAGAGAGAGTGAGAGAGAGTGTGTGTCGACACCTGGTACTCCGGGAGGGAATTAATTTTTTGGATTAGCTTATCGCCTCTGGGCGACCTGCTACCTATTCCGTCGGGAACGGGGTTAAGACCGGATAAGCAGCTTTCCGTTAATGATGTGCCGGGAGGAGGTCCGTGGCTATGGCGTTGTTCTTCCTACTCGATTATTATTCCGTGTTCGGGGCCGGGGCAAGCTTCGTACGCGAATAGCGTCGTTGATGCTGACTCCGACGTACGAGCTGTATTGCGGCGTAAAGTAGTGAACGTGACGATTGCCAAATTAAAGTTCGCAACTGGAGAAATTTAATCCTCTTGCAGCGAGAGAATTACATTGGATCGATAAACACACTTTGTTGTTGTACAAACGTGTCGTCTGACTTGGAGAGGGACTTTCTACTTACGTACACGCGTGTCTATGCATTGTACAACTAACTCTTTTTTTTTACATGAATTTGAAGTTACGCGGTCCAGAAAAGTCTTCCTTTTTGACAAATAATATCTGTATACATACATTTACGATCGACCGTGTTCTTTACAATATTCAACGTTTACTTGTTGGCTTATTTTCTAGTCGTATTTATTAGGATGAAAGAATACTACAGAAGAATGACAAATTTATAATAATTATTATAATCATGTATCGAAACTGCGAGAGAATTTTTCGCCTGATACTATCATACGCACGCGCATTAGTACCGAGCATAAATACGCAATCAAACGATTCCATCGGCGGGACAAAAGTAATTTTCTCTTCCGAAAGAAAAGCGATGAAAAGAAGCGATGAGGGATCGTCGGGCGGCCAGTCGATCGGACAGATCATAGCGGTCGGGCCAAGTTTCATTTCGCTCGGTTGCTCGATCGAGTAACGAGGAGCTCCTAAGCATACTCCTCGCTCTCGTCTTTCTTCTATCGTAGTATCGAGATCCTTTGCGGTATTATCCGTTTTACCTACCATTGTCTTCCCGTTCCCTCTTGTCTATTTACACGTGGCCACGCTTTGAAGATGCCGCTGCCATCTTTTCGTTGCTACCGCTGTTAAACTGAGCGAAAGGCATTCTTGCCGTTAGCAACTAGGTTGGGTTCCGCCGGGGTTGGAACACGGTGGTACATCAGACATACGAATGCTGCCCCGCTATACGTCGTTAGGTATAAAACGTACGACGCGTATCGTTGGTAGGCGCGTATACGGGGTCAGTGCGCGTTACTGCAGGTATACGGGTCAAGTTATTCGAGCGCCAAATCGAGCCTTTGTACTTTGTTAAGTTAAAACTTGAATCGGTATTGCTTGTCCGCCGAACATGGTAGTCGAAGCGGGTTTGGATAGCCTTATAGGAATATTGCGCGATAGGTAAAGACCACGACGTTGACTAATCTGTGCATCATGATATTTCGTTTGCCTCAGGTGCTTGGGACGAAAGCACTTACAAGCTGCACCGCTTGTAGCGCTTACGTAACCACGGCGATACCTGCGTAGTACGCGTACAGGGTGTACCATAATTGGTGGTGTACCGTTCGAGGCGCGATACCTGGGATAATTTCAAGCAGGTTTTTCCCCTTATCGTGAATGTCCTTTCCGGATCGCCTTGGTTTCGAGGGATCCTCGGTCTCGTTATCGACGCGCTCGCTCATTTACGTTAGATACGACGCGACGGGACTACTGAACTCCGTTGTCGGAGTTTGTCGCTCCGATCGGCTCCCGATTTTCATTAATAGCTCGTTAACTCTCTGACGCACATGATTTAATAGAAAATAAAAGTTTCAGTAGCAGAGAATTTTTTAAAATATGGAACAATTGAATGAAACGTTCATTTTAATTATTTAATATGATTTAGCGATACAAAAAACTTCTAGATACCAAGTTTGATTATATTGCGATGAACTTTTTTTAAAACACTCTTGTAGAAGAAGTAGAACTCACCTCATACAGCCAAGGGGTTAAACATAACAGTGTCAACAACTTACTAATGATTTGAACTCGTATAAAGTTTTCTTTTCACTCATTTACGCATTTCCCTTTGGTTCATATCATAGCCAACTCAAAGGAAAACTTTAAATAAAATATTAAACTGTATAATTACGATTAACTTCAACTTTTCAATGCCGCGCAATTACAGCTAAACAAAAGATGGGACTAATTTCAACCCACCTAACCACAAACAGTTAATCGTGACATGTTCAGTGACTCAAACATCTTCGACAAGCAAAACACGCCGTATAACCATCCCCGCAATAATTTGCAAACCGATTAATCGTGATAAAAGAATCCATGAATACGACGCGCTGTTACACGTTATATCAAACGTACATCCACCTCCCCCCCCCCCCCCCCCCCCTCGCCACCACCCTCGATCTCCACCTCGTCGCGAGAGGGCACGAACACACATACCGAACACAAAAATGATCCCACGGTCCTTTGAGATCGCAGCATCCTTTATTACGAGACGTTTGATTCAGTATCACGCCTCGCTCGCGAGGTCTTCACGATTCTTTTCACGCGGCACAAGACGCTTAACATATGAAAAAGTCTTCCGAGGGATGAATGGAGGCACGCTGCTTTTGTCGGAATTACTTCTTCTTCTTCTTCTTCTTCGTCGTCGTCGTCTTCTTCGTCTTGTTCTCTTCCTCCTTCTCCATCTCATTTTCTTTCACCTCCTCCGCCTCCTCCTACTCCTTTTTCTTCGCTCTCGTAACGAGACGACAGGTTCGCGCTGTAATACGGGCGAGGGTGGTGCGTGAAATCATGTCTAGATACATGTTTATTGAGCTTCCTCTCCGCGTGTCTTGCCCCCGAGCTTCGAGACCTTTGCCCCCGACGGATACCTCCCTTTTTCTCCTGTCGTACGCGCAACATCCGATCGTCCGAACGACTTTTTAAATCTTACGGCTCTCCACCGCTCGACGCGCTATCCGCGAGAGCAATCTCATCTCGATTTTCAACGTACTTTTTAGTATTCCTACGTTCTGTCGTTCACCGAACCCGAACAATGAAAGCATCGCTTGACTCCCGGTACACGGGATACTCTATCTAACCGTGCTTTCCATTTTATCCCCTCCCCCCGCGTACCCCTTAACTTTTCCCTGCGGTGTCGCCTCGTTTGTGCATCGATCCACAAAGTATGTCGTTCGCACCCTAATACGGGTTCATTATTTTCAACTTCGGAACGCACGCACAATGATCGCGATTATTCAAAGACTTTGGAGTGGTTGGATGGGGTGGCGCTTTAAGGTAACGTTACGAATCAACGTGCACCGAGGATCAAAGGGATGAAAAAAAAAGCGAGAACACTGCTCTACGAGTGACTGGTATTGGCACTTGGACTACGTACAACAGCGGTTTCCAACCTTTGTGCTACTGTGGCTCCAGGAAAAAAAAATTCTTTTCCCATACTTATATTATATTTTATATTTTTAATAGATTTATATTTTATAGGTTTATATTTAATAGGTTTATATTTTTAATAGATATAATAATGTAGGTTTGAAAAATTATCATCCTACAATAATGTTGGATGTAACGTAGAGATGTTTTAAATAATGAAAACATTATTAAAAAAAGAAAACTGAAAACTGCAATTAATAGAATAATAACAAGGTTTTGGAGTCACCACTGGGGGGCGCGCCTCCCAGGTTAGAAACCGCTCCCCTCAGGTATCACGATTTGCCTCCATCGTGATTATTAACCACCTGGCAAAGTTGAGAATAACCCGGCAGGCCCCGTAGCCGCGATGCAAATGAAACGAAACGACGAAGTATCCACGCGAGACACGATCGCGTCTCAACGGTTACGGTCATAATTGCGTACATAAAATACTTACTTTGGTTACTCTCTCTCTCTCTCTCTCTCTCTCTCGATCCTATAGGGTGGTTAAATGGAAATAACAGCGGTATTAGAAAGGACCGTCGGTAATAGTCGAGTATCCTGATTTGTCCCCCCGAGGGGGGGGGGGGGGGGGGTAAAACGTTTGCCTTCCATCCAGCTCTTAATTAACCCCCGTTCCCACCACGTGACTTCTCCTTACCCCTCGTACCGGTGGGGCAGTTCTCGCATTCTAACGTACTTTCCTACGCTCCGTTAAACACCGTCGGCGAATAAGATCCCTATCCCGGGGATAAAGGTACCAAATCACTTGCCAATGCATCACCTGCCGCTTTATTCCGCAGCGACTTACGAATGAACGGCTGCTGATTGGAATTGCGGGAACCTGAGATTCGTTAAACGTCCCGCTATATCCTGCGGATGTGCAGTTATTCTTCTACTTCTTCTTATTATTGTTATATTAACGCGGATAACAGTTGTAGGATGTATTGTAGAGCGTGTATTAATGTGTGTGTCGAGGTATGAGGGAAGCGATCGCGTTTTATTTTTTGCGCAAAGTGTGTATGGTCTTGAACGTTAACGGAAGTCAGTTGTCTCTAGCGTACCAAAGACAGTGAACCTTTTTAAGTAAATTAAAGCTACCTAGTTGCCAAGGAAATCTCTAATAATCTCTAATAAACGTTCTCCGATAAAGGAAATAAATAAAAAGATAGAAATACAATTTAAACAATCTTTACAAAAACACAGAGGAACGTTTAATACCGTCCACAATTACATTCAATACTTACATTAAAAATCAAAAACAGCACACACATCAGATCTAAATATTAAAATCAAATATTCCCTGCACTTCGAATATTTTCAGTACACATCTAACATTGTTCCAAATACCAATCCAATTATTACCACGTCGTATCCAACCATTTCCTCTTCGCATCCATTTATCCCTAACGCGAAGGAGATTCTCGATCAACACGACAGAATTATATCAACGGAGCGCTCATCCAGGAGTTACTTAATTTCCCTTATTTCCAGTTATTCTTCCAGCGCAACATTCCCCATTACCCGAGATCAGAAGATTTTGTATAATCCTGACGCCAGCACGGTAACTAACTCGTAAAAAGCTAATATCGCAATATCTTGGCTAATGTATGATACAAACGATATCTCGAGGATCGTAGGAACGCGCCGGTGGAAGGCAAACACGGTAGGGAAATGCGTTTCCGAGCAGTTACCAGTACACGACGGCTACGGGACTCGCGACCCCCGGCAGATGAGGTGCCGTTCTGGCCTGTAATTTTACCTAACGGGGGCCAGCCACCGAGCTGCCGTCGTCGTCGTCGTCGTCGAGTCGACGGCGACTCTACTCTACTCGACTCGACGACGACGACGACGGCGGTAGCGCCTGCAATCTCAACTTGCTTTCCAGCCCAGTCTAATGGCAGCAGCGCTTTTACCATACCTGGCACTGCAATCGTAGATAATGGAAACCCCGTGTTAGCGCGTTCGCCGCCGACTTCTGGCTTGCTTCGACCCCATGAGAACTCGGCCCAAGGCGAATACGCGACTACTGCTTACGTATGAGCGTTCCGTAGAATGGCTCGAGTCGAATAGTTATACCGTTTGAATTTTCTCAGATTATTAATTTTTACGACGTCGCAACCTGCTCTGGGGATATTTGAGAAAAATTGCGGAAATTACGGAAAGCGTTGCGATCTCGATTACTCGAACCGTCGTTCCTATTCGCGGTACATTCGACGTGATCTCTCGTTCGATCTCGACGAACAATTACGCGAGACAGCAGTGGACGTTGGAGCCTGTGCGATTCGTTAGTATGGGTTCCGTCACACCTGACTGGCCGCGCACATGCGCACGCTGTGCCGCGGCACCGTCGCGGCGTTGCTTCGAGCAACGCAAAGCCTAGCGCCGCGCCGCCGCGTTACAATCGAGTACCTACTTACGCGTGTACGGTACAGCGTGTGTGCGTGTATTTATGCGTACGTACGCGCGCACCGACCCGTACATCTCGTTTTACCCTACCGATTCGTTTCGTAACATCTTCGTCGTTGGTCGATGGAAAAGAAAGACGTCGAATTCCGTTCCGATTGCTCTGACTCGATGACAAAAGAACGAATCGCTTTTGATCGAGCACGATGTCGATAGGTCGCGGAAGGAAAGGGACTCTTACCACATTTTACGATGCGTACTTCTCAGTGTTTCGACACTAAATTCTTTTGTAGGTCTCGATCTCTTTTCTTTTCATCTCATTTGATTTGTCTTTTGGATTCGCGGTACGTAAAGATACTCGAGATCTTTTTATGTATAAAAATAAAAAACAAATGTAAAATACATATAAACATAAGTTCATTATTTTTTTTTTAACAAATAATTAAAGAGTCTCTATTGCCCATTAGGGCTTTCAAACGGTAACACTCATTTCCTCTTAACTTGGATTTCATTACAGTTTCAGTCGCTATCAATGGACATGTGTTCTGTCTATAAAATCTGGGATTAATTTTTACCTACTTCGGCGAAAATTTTAATAAACTTCTTCACATTAATCTTTGAAACTTCCAGGCCCTTTCAGTATAAGAATCTCTGTTCAAAAAATACGTTTGCTATTTTCTTCCTAGTCGAAACCCTTCGCGAATTATATTTGCGTCAAACTGTCCTTCTTCATTGTTACTCTCGTCAGCACTGCGTTCCATAATGACATTGGACAACTGTGCTACCAATTCCCCCAGCTCTACATCAGAAATCAAGAGACAGATTCTTGTCACGGGCCAAGTACAAGTACGCAAAACTAAACCTTCTATCTTTTCCGGAAAGAACGAACAGGGGTTTTCGAGGTGGTCAAACTGTATTAAACAATTAATTAAAAAAAAAACGTTATAGTCATCGAAAAGGCTGCGCCGAGATCTCCTTATCCTCAAGCGACTCCCCAATATCGGAAATTAAATGCAACTGTCCGATTTCGATACCGATGCCGATTAGTAACTAGAACAAGATCATCGTACGTCTACCAACATACATACGATCAAGCAAGACTGACACGTACGACAAAGTATCCCCGCGCTGGCATCTCGAGTACGGGTATAACGTTCCACCTGAGATTCTTTTCTCGACGATAGGATCGTCGCAGACTTTTTACCGACACCCCGTATCGGCCGATTGTTCGCGAACGTTTGATTCCCGATACGAAAGCAGAGGCTGGTTATTAATGCCTCGGTACGGCCAGACGGTCTCGCGCTCGTGAACGAGCTGCTTTTGGCTTAGGTTACCTGCGATTTGTATGACATTCGATCCCTCCCCGCCCACGCGTGCGAGCGTACTCCGTACGCTTCTCTCCACCGTTTCTCTTGTCCTTCTTTGCCCCCGTTCCCCCCTCCGCACGATATCGCGAATCGTCGCCGTCGACGCCGCCCCCCGTGTCTAAGATTTCTCCGACAGCTCTATTTATTCCGGTAATTGGGCTTATTTATCCGCTACTACACCCGATGATCGGCGTTAGTACTGCAATGCTATACCTGTCGCTATCGATAATCAGCGACGAGTCTCGATCTCGAGTTTACCACGGGATGAGAGTCGTAACGCAGAACGGATGCCCGGGCAAAAATTGGAGTTTGAAATAATTTTCAGTAGAATAGAAATTTTATAATTATTTCGTGATCAGCGACCTGAAATACACTTGACAGAGTAAAAAAAAGTTTGGAGATCTGAAGATTCAGAGATGTGCATGATGTAGATTTAAGCCACAAGCCGTTATGATATTAAATTTTAACAAGGGTTGATCTATACGTATACACTAAACTATAAACACACTAAAGTTGCAAAAAAAACTGCCATGACACTAACGAAGGGTTAACTGCATTTGTCGATGATACCAGCGATCACGTCGTACGTCACTCTTGCAGTATGCCCAAAACAGATTATTATCAATTTACGCGTACTCGTTTAGCGAGTCTACTGGTGCGCGAAGAACAATTATTCCTCGCCAATTATTACACGCATCTTCAGTTCCTTTTTCAAACGTCACCGAGTATTCATGCAGCGCGTGCTATTAGCCGCGATACGTATTCGTTGCCAATTGTGTAACGAGTCGAGCTCGTGATTCGTGGATCGGGGAGACCCTAAATTACGCTGATCATCAGCGCTTATATAATTGTCGTTGCGCCATATTCCGTATTGTTCGACGTGTACAACAAAAATACGTCGTATACCGACGGCGGGCGGGCCGTCGTACGGGAAACCCGATATTTCCTGCGTGATGCTGTTTCTCTCTGCGGGTAGTTGCACCCGTCGACTTTTCATTTCTCCACCCCCCACCCCCCCTCTCTCTCTCTCTCTCTTTCTCCGTCCCACCTCCTCCCTCTTTCTTTCTCTCTCTCGCGCACACGCACGCCGTCACGTAGCTCCCCATCACGAACTTTGGAAAATCGTGAATCCCCTCTTCCGGGATATAGGACAGAGGGTCATGTAACAGCGAGATTGCGAGGGGGAGAGGGAGGGAGAGAGAGAGAGAGAGAGAGAGAGAGAGAGAGAGAGAGAGAGAGAGAGAGAGAGAGAGAAAGGCGGGACAGAAAACAGGATGGAGGGTGAAAGGTGTAGGATGGACGAGTACTAGTCAGGTAACGAAAGCAGTTGTAAATAACGCGGTCGGACAATGTTGTAAGTTACGGTGGGTACAAATCCCATAAACGGTATGGTTTTATGTTGACAGTATATAGAGACGCGGGTAACCACACAGGACGATCGTTTCGCTATCGTCGAGGTCCCCACCGATACGTAATAGGTCGGCAGCGGACGGTTCGGTTATTGTTGATCGTTTACTTTCTCCGTACTCACTTGTCAGATGTCGCTGTGGCGGCGTTACATATAGAGCACGGATAATAATCAGGGAGAGATTTATGTTCGAGTTATTACGATCGTGCGCGCGTGGCCGAATGATCGAAATAAAAGAAACGACAATTGGAGCGTATAGAGCGAATAATCTTGACGATCGAATTTTCTGGCGGGTTAGGTGTCTCGTTGTCTCGCCGACGACGCGACGTACGTACCGTTGCCGCCGTACGATCGACGAAGACAAACGAAAGGAGAGAGAGAGAGAGAGAGAGAGAGAGAGAGAGAAAAACGAAACGAGGCAAACGTAGTGTCCAACCTTCAATCTAGGAGCGATAGCGTGATCCGAGCACGGGTGGGATACCTTTATTGCCCGGCGGGGAGTTTCGTATCGCGTCTCGGTGCCGCGTGTCGGGACTCTAAAACGGATAAGTTGGGTAGAGCGGAGAGAATAATGGAAGGACTTTCTACTATCAAATAGATTTATGGATATCCAGCCGAGCACCTACTACCGAGGTTTAGAGTTGCCACGAGACTCGCCATAGTGGTTTTTTAGCGGCCACGCGAGGCGAGGCCACGCCGTTTAACGGCAGACGTACGTCCTACGATCAACGATATTCGCCCCGCGACGAGGCAAATATGTTTATCCACACCGGAGATTCGCGAGATTCACGAGATTCGCGAGTGAATTGAAGCGCCCCGGAGTCACGTGAAAATACAATTTCGTACCGCACCGATCCTATTTCATACGTTTCTGTCGTGAGTGCAATCTGAAAATCTTCGAGGCGAATCTGTCGCGCGATCGGAACCCGCGTGTTTTGAATTACGACGCGAGTACGTGAGGTTTCGCCGGAAGACGGATTACTTTGAAGGAACAATAGCACGAGCGATGCCGCGGCTAGTGGAGAAGTCATCGAGATAGCGGCGGTGGATTCACCGGGGACGGCTTTAGGTCATCGACGATGATCAATACTTTTTTTTTTTTTTCAGAGTCGTCGTCTCGAGAGTTAGGTTGCTAGCCAATTATCGGTGCCGGTGACTCGGCAAACGAGCATTCAAAATTTCAACGAGATCAAAGGAACAATGATGAATATATACTTGTCATCTAATTCTAATTCTCGATTCACGGTTCACGATGGGGTAACGTTGGGGTAATCGGTAGATTCGACGTGGAGCATCTGAATCTCGATGTCTGGACAATTTTTTGGCCCACGATCGATTGACCAATTCGAGTTAACACTGTTTCTACCGACACTTCGTGTATATCTATACCTACCGTGACCTGTCTTTAAAACAACTTATATTTCTTAACCCTTGAATGGATATGAATGCAGAGCTGTAACGCGTTTATTTCTGCTTCATAAAAATGGTGCTAGAAACTAGAGAAGTCTTTGCCACCAAACACTTAAACAAGAAAAAAGGAAAAAATCTCCACTTTTAGTTAACTCTTAAATGAATTGTGTCATTTAGCAACATACCAAATTTATTCATTTAGAACACGTTATTCGTTCAGTCTATCCATTTAAGGGATAATATAGAATGAGGATAATATCCAATTCGGTATTAAAAAAATGTGCAATGACTTCTATGTAGGAAATTCTAGTAAAAAAAAGAAACTAAATTAAAGGAAATTATCATCTTTACGGTCGCATTACTTTAAGTACCTAAATTCCCTTTACTTTTCCGCCATTATGCTCCTAGGTACAAGTCGAATACTATTATTACAAATAGCATTCCCACCCTTGCATCCGGCACCATCGACAGGCACATATTCATACGACCGAACTTGTTAAATTAGAAGCTGTATACGAACGGTTGCGTCACGGCATAATAAATTATCCTTATTTCTAAATAATGCCTAATATTCGTTCGCGCTCGCGTAACGTACGCAACAGTATATTAACGGTAAACGCGGAACCGTGTTACTTATCAATCGTACATTCGTACTTACACGAACACGCGTACAGCATACGCGCGTACATAGAACGTACGCCTGGTCGCTCGCGCCGGGTACGTACAGCCATTTTGAATAACGAAAGATAAGTCACCTGTCCAATGGGCTGCATATCGGCGATTATCTGCCATCCAGATAAACCGGCCGAGGTTCGACCACTATCGAGTACCGATACACATACTCGAGAGCGTCGTCTTATCGCGCCTCGATCTTGATACTTCCGTTTGCTCGGGGGCGTAATCCCGGCCCCGATCACTGCACGATTCGCTCGTCTACGATTACACGATAAAAGTATGTAAACCTGTTCGTGAATTACATCTTCGATGTACTTTACATCTAACTAACAATAAGAACTTGTTTAAGAAGGCCCTCGGGAAGCTGCAGGTTACTACCACCCACTCGCAATTACTTTATCTATCAACGAAAAACGTGTTTCGTTGTGATTTTACGGTTCGCCGGATTATCCTAACATCGGTATCGCGATAGCGGGGGTCAAAGTTGACGGCGATGCCGCGGGCCAATAATACGATCGCTAATTCTAATTCCACCGTGTACACGAAATACACGCGTGTACGCGCAATAATAACGATAGTCATCGTCTTGCTCACGATTTCCAGTTTGTTCGAATTGTTTCGTACATACGGTTTTCCCCGGTCACGCTAAGATTATCTGGAAACATGAGGTGCGTATGTACACGCGTAACATCGAATACACATAACGTGCCACGTGGATTTGACGGGATAGGGGAGGAGACGGACAGTAAGGAGAGTAGACAAGACCAAGGAATAAGTGCCCTGCCAACAAGTGCCAGTGTTTGTTCATTTTCCAACTGTTTATATTCAAATTAACCTTTCGCGTACGTAGGTAAGTTTATGGCGAAGGTAACGACGCGCGCGTGGCTGGCGCGTGTCACCTGTCCGCCACGGTTTCGTGAGTACCTACACGCCACTTTTCCTGGACACCCTCCACGGAGGTGGGAGAGGGAGGGAGGGAGGGAGGGAGGCAGGAGGAGGTGGGGGAGGGGGAGGAGCAGAAGGGGGAGGAGACATGGACGACTACCTCCCAAGTTACCTGCTGCTGGAGGCCCAACGCTATTTTTACTCCCTCCCGCGGCGGTTTTGTACTTTATGCGCACCGTAATTCCAGTACGCGTACAATGCCTACGGATGGAATTTGATGTACGCGTCGTCAAACGGCATCGATCCTCGCGTTGGATGATCGTAGATTCAAATTGGAAGGTAGTGCCTCGATGCTAGATATCAAATATTCTCATCGGTAGTTTCGTTAGTAACAGTGGTGATCGGTAACCCCACTCGGAAATTTGTTTTTCCGTGATCATTGAAAGGAGGTGTGTATCAATTGCTTCGATAATTGAATCGCTTATTTCGGAAACCCCCTAAATGCCAGAAAATATACGTCCACTGCTTTGTGTTGATTTAATTTTTTCCCCTTCCCCCAGTAAGTCATTAAGTTAAAACGACACTGATATCTAGAAGGGTGAGTAGTTTAATCCTTTTTGTAATTTTTGAAACCGTTTTAGTGTCGTGAAACAGTCTTTTTTATCGATCATCACAAAAAGTGAAGAACTGCACTTGGGGGTTCTTGAAATAAACGATTCAATTCATCTTTCCTCCCATTTTAAATTTCTCAGTTTTCACTTGTATCCAACAATACTCGAATACAACTCAAAATGTTGAAATAACAATAATAACAATTAGCGTCAAAGTTATATTCCCAACGGAAGATTAAACACGAAAAAATCGTCAACTACTTAAACCGGATGTCTAATAATTTCAACAAACTCTCATTCCCTGTGTAACCGATTGGCGTCGGTATGCGTCGCGTGTGTTTAGTATAATACCGCGTTGCCAAGGAATCACGCACGGTCGGTGACCGGTGCGTTTGCCGAAAGCACTCTGTCTTGGGGGTTGCAGGTGTAGAAGGTACTCCTTTGGCGGATTCATGGTTGCGCGATTCCAGGTCCTGGCAGGTCCTTGACGCGCGAAGGGCCCCGCCGTCAACCGACCAGTGGGTCCTCCTGGCACGCGCTTTCAGCCGCTACCGTTCCGCGCGAGCGTCGAACATGTGCGAAGGAATCATGCTCGGATGCTTCGCTTTGCCACCCCGCAGGTACCGCGGGGACTTGCCTCTTACCACTTGGCCGCAGGTGGTGGAGACGGTGGTGGTCGTGCACCTTAAACCGCCGACGCCGCCACCCCGTCACCTTGTTCGCAGCAGGTTCTGCCGAATCGTATATGTAACTCGTATGTAGATCGAGTGATGGCGAATATAAACGTGTCTGGAAATTTCAGAAGCTTCCTTAGCGCGATACCAAATTCGTTACGCATTAAGGGTGGCCGTTATGTTTTTTCGTGTATATGTTATGGGCAGTGTAAATAATTGGGCATTATTTATAATGCCCGGGTTATTTGAAAATTGCCCAAAGGGATATGACAGGGGTTTGCTTGCTTTAGAAATTGTTTTTGAATTGGTATCAATTGTAAGATAAATCATAGCAAAGATAAATAAAGGCAGTTTTTAAATTGGCCTGGCATTATGAATAATGCCCAATTATTTACATTGACCGTAACATATATAAAAATAATTGGCGTTATATCTGGTCGTTTTAATAAGTTTAAAATTTGCGAATGGACGAAAGAAACAATTAACAAAAAAGTATACAAAAATATGCATCTTGCACCGATACATTACTTACCAACGTTTCGTCTCTGGTTTTGAGGCCTCTTCTTGGGCAAAAAAGTGTGTTCAATGCTACTCCGTCATTATTACGCAGAAAAATTAGACCCGACGTATCTATCCCATGATGGAAAACGGACTCAACGGTAGACGTTGTGTTACAAAATATAAATTTCATTAGCTATCCCCCTCACGTATAGTTTTATCGTCTATCTGTGTCTCTGCTTAACCCTCTGACTGCGACGCATTCTTACACGGAATCATACAAAATAATTTAAAAAAAAAAATTCTATATCAAATCAGTTTAGTAAAACGGTAAACGTGTCATACTAAGAAAATTTAGAGGACGTATATATGTATACGCCTTTCGTGTGTGCTAATAAACACGCGAAGGCGTATACGCCTTTCATACTCAAAAGATTAATAGTCTATTTAAATCATACGTATCTCCGGAATATTATGTTATTAAAGAGACGCGCGATGTATCCTCCTGGATTTGTACTCCCGATACATAAACACGCGTATTTATCTATCACTGTTCAAAATGACCATATATCAATCGTTCCGAGCATACTGTTATTATATCCGCCTAGAGACATACGCACAATACCTGCACCTTTCTCCGTGTATCTCTCGCGTACTTCTTACCACACATACACACAACAAACGTATAAACGCTCGTAGATACGTCACGTCGGCAGGCGTGGCGCGCAGGTGCATCTAGCCGTAGCGCAACGATGCAACGCTCTTACCCGCACGATTCCAAAGATAACGCGCGTGCCTGTCGTAATTATTGCGCCCCGAAACCGATATGCATTTTTATGGCGGTCTGCGCGAAGCTAACGCCGCTCCTACCCCATTTTCGGTTATTTTTTTTGTAACACCTTTGGCTTCAGGGTTATTTCGTACATGAATGCCGACGAATCTATTGTGTTGGCAACTATGTGATCGCGGATTTTAAATGACGCGTCTATCGACATAATCCGCAATCATTTTTAGTTACCGGTCGAATAATTTTAACGATCGTCGGAGTCAATTTGACTAATCGCCGTTTCGCTTTACTTTATTAGTCATGTCCACGCGCACCGTCCATGTTCGCCTCCGATAAGCATTGATCGTGCAATCATTGGGCGTGGCGCGATTATCTCGTTAACGGTAATTGTCAAAGGCGTTACGATTTCGGTATCCACGTGACTGGAGTCGACGGGAAAACTGCTAGGCTCGGCCGGTCGTGTGGCCGGCACGCGCTAACCAAGGACAACTTCGGGGCCCCTCGTACCGGAAGTTACATATTGCTCGCATGGTAGGTATGTATGTACGGCTGCAGCCTGCATTCTAGATGCACCGGTTTACATGCATACGTGCGCACGCGTGGAGAGTGTGTACATTCACGTCGTACGTTATTGATTTGATAAGTTGTCGAAGGTACAAAGTACGAGTAAAAGGAAGCATCGCGAGTCGATTGTCAGCAAATTTGAATGACCGCGACGCATGACCGGGTTGACAGTCGATACGTTTAAAGGGCAAAATTTGACTTTCTTGTTACCATTTTTAAGATACGCTTTTGAAGCTGCGATGAAAGCCGGAGACACTCATTACCGTATGATGCCCGATTAGTGTGTCGGTCGAGTGTCACTCGTTAAAAAAATTAAAGCAATACTTTTTAAATGCAATAGCTCACACATTACCGTATCAATTCGCGCACTAAATGTACAATTTCTGCTGCAGCCAACATCCGACCGACACATGAATCGGGCATGGTACGGTAATGAGTGTCTCCGGTTTAAGTCAGACAGACCAACCGTGCTATTGTTTTGATCGACGTGTGCGTTTCACAACTATAGTACAGTCGGAGTGCGCGGATCGGTTGAAGCCAGTCGGAGCTTGGAAAATGTACCTTTACACGGCTCCACTTTGGCGTTTAATTTTAAGGACCACGAGGAGCGACCGTCTTTGCTTTGACAGAGAGGGAGAGAGAGAGAGAGTGAGAGAGAGAGAGAGAGAGGGGTAGTGGGGACGAAGGAATCCACCCAACTCCTCCTCCTCCTCCTCCTCCTCCCTCCGTACCTCTCACCTTCTCGCACCTTCCCAGAGAGACCATTCTCCATATTCTCGTGGCCGATCGTTGGCCACCTTGAAAAAGTGCCTGACGCGAGGTTGTATATCGCGACTGGCTAATCTAAAAATACTAAAGTCGACCTTTCCCGTGGCAAGAGTGATGGCCTCGGACGACTGCTAAATCAACAGCGAGATTGAGATGCAAATGCAGCCTCCTCTCGCGGCCAGGCCGCAGAAGGGAGAAAGTTTACGAGGAAAAGAGACTCTGGGAGCAATGCCGCGGGGTGAGAGGACGGGGCCGTTGGGTCCCGGTGGGGCCCAATGAAAAAGGGGGATACGAAAGCGGGTAAAGAACGAGGGATGAGTCCCAGCGATAACTGTGCAATGCGTGCAATTAACATTTATAATGTCTCCATCGGACGTCGCTGACAGGGGAGGGGAGGGGTGGGGAGGGGAGGAGAGAGAGAACGACTCGTGCATAAAACGCGAAATTTAACGCCGATAATTCAATCTGCCACGATTCTCCATCGCCCCCGCCTGCCTTTCTCCCATCTTCCCATCTTCCATCTCGCATCTCCCATCCCATCGTATACCATCCCGTACCACGACCCACCCCATATCCCCCCCCCCGCCCCTCCCCGACGAACGAAATAACTTTATTGAATTTTGCGCGGTTCGCCGATCTGGCAATAATTCATGCGCAATGCTGTTTGCGCGACTCGCGCGCGCGGTCCTCCTGCCTCGTATCGCGAGACACGATCTACGTGGCAGAGAACTGCACGATCAAGTGCGCCGCGATGTACGGCGTCGGCGCGCGCGCGCGCGAGCGCTCTGTTCACGCACACCCATTTCGACTATCTTCGCGGAAATAACAATAAATCATTCGATATCTTTTTGTATTTTCATCGGTGTCAACGGCGTCACGTGGCTTTCTATGTATATTTTTCCACTAGCGATCTTTCTCGGGTTCGTTGAATCGAGTACGATAATCCTTTTGTGCGAGAGATATTGTCTAGGAACAACACGACGATTGTTTGGTGGATCCAACCGTTATCGATTCACTTACGAATTCGGTGAGCGGTAAATTATCTTGGACCTTCTCTCCCGTTGGGAGCCAATCGCAACGCATCTTTTTCGTTGTCTGATGTAGGGATAGAAATAACGGTAGAGATTAGTCGAATATTAAAGGGTACCGCTCGAGGTTATTAACTCACGCTTTCCTCTATTACTCCTTTTTCGTCCATATGGCAGATTTCGTATTTGAAGAGGATGGTGTGCGGTCTGTCGCCGATATAGATTGTCCTCGCTGATTTATCTCTGGTTAACTGAAGTTGAAAAACTTCTGCGACGATTACGCCAGTAATTAGACCGATCCATTTTGCTCGTGACAGATCTATTGCGGAGAGATTTCACATTTTATATACGTATCTGAATGTAAACATTATGGGTAGAAAAAAAAAAGTCCGTGGAGATATTATCTAATATTATCTAATATTATCGATATATTATCTGCGAATAATTTCCTTAATTCGGAGAGAGTCCAACTGGACTTTGCGATTTTTACCTTCGTGGGACGCGCGGTTTATCGTTACGTTTCTTTCGATCGGCATATCGTGCGGCTTACTGAGGAAATAATAATCGTAAGCGGTAAAGATTATGGAATTTCGGCCGTGTTCAGCTATTATCTGCGAATTTCGTTACGACAGTTTCAACGGCGTAAAGCTCCGGTTTATTATCGGATTCATTATTGATGGCAATATAATATAATTAATTACTTGGGCATCCGCTTGATCGCCGCTCGACTTTATCGCCCCGAGATCATCGGTCAGCCACTTAGGATCGGTTTCCGCTCGCACAACGAAATCACCGATAGGACCGAGGACTCTCAGAGCGGGAATAGTACGGAAGCACCTTACCTGATAAGACAGTATTATTTTTTAAGCTTGATTCGTATCAATTTGATTGCCACGAATCGAATGCTGTGCGCGTAAAATGGAGCCACACCTGGGACGCCGTCTGAACGAATATGTGACCGATATTGTACGCATTCGTGTCGAAGCAATTTGGAATTGGCGAATATTCGCCACCGCCAATTTTCTGAACGAGTAATGGTTCGATAGCTTTCCAAGCTTTTCCGATGCTCAGAGACTTGGGGATAGATACTCTCATTTTCTTCTTGTAGACCGGTATTTGTGACTCGCGTTTCATGGTAGTATCTTTGTAGTTTACGGGTGTACGAATATATTACAAATTATCAAATATCGCTGTAAAGATCTTTGGAAGAAACGTCGAACCAAAGGTGTTTGGTTAGATTTAACGCGTTACGATAATCGTCGCGATTATATCGATGCGCTTTCGATTAAATCGATATAACTATCGTCTTAGGTCTTCATTTATATATATTATCTCTCTCCCTCCTTGGAATCATCAACGAAGGGAGAATAAAAAACAATTGTGGACATATCGCACGTGGTCTGATCGTCCTACTATTCCCATCGTTTAATTCATCATTCCGTGAATGTTAAAAGTAATAAAAAATGAAATGTACGCATCGTTAATACGCTTCGATATTACCGTTACACGATCATAGATACAAATTTTCATACATCAAACATTCTCATCGGTCCGCTAAACCACGGAAAACTCGTCAACTAATTAAACCTCTAACGATCGCGATAAAGAGTCGTTCCGTGGAAGGACAATGATAAACAATCGTAGACCCATCGCGCGCGGTCCGATCCCACTGCCATCCCCATCGTTTAATTTATCATTCCACGAATCGAGTCTCGCGGGGTATCTGCTCACCTCCTTCCGTCTCTCAGCCTCGACATGTGCGTCTCGACGGACAGCGCCGCGGTAATCTCCCGTGTCCCTCGACCTTGGCTCGTACCGAACGAGACGAGATAAAGACGCTGAAACGTACAAGGAGAGGGAGAGAGAGAGAAGAGCTAGCGGGGAGAAGATGAATCGCGTTCCAACATTTTTATCAGTCGTCGTTCGAGTCCTCCGCGGGAGGTCGAGCATACCGATAGGTGGTCGCCACGAAACCGAATAACCAGGTGGATTTCGACGCTCGCGAGTAATCTCGCCATCTACGCGACGAACGGCCGCGAGATTAATAATAAATCTCGCGGCTCGGTCTCGTTAGAGCGGCAAACTTTGCTAGCCGGTATCAGGAATTTAGATTCGGCGTAAGATCGTTTTACGATTAGAATCGAGAACCTGCTATCTACCGAGCTACCCGTTATCATCGTTGGGCTACTTGGGTATACCTACCTGCCTCTTCGACGGCTCGAGGAGAGCATGGACTAGACATGCGGGCCTGACGGGAAGCCTGAGCAGGTGAGACACTGCAGGGACGTTACACCGGCCCGGCGCAAGATGTTTCGACGCGAGTCAAACGATTTCGCGTAGAGGGTAACGTAAATCTATCCGCGGTGACAATTCCTACTTTTACTCCTATCCCTACTGGTATTCTAATTCTTAATCATTTCTCTACTAGGTATCGGTATTCGTATCGGTACCTGTAGCTTGGACGGAAAGTAAATCATCTTGCAAGATTTCGTATTTCCTCGAAAGACCTGTTCGGTTTGAAAAATAATTTCCGTGGCATTTCGTCGACTCGTACAAATGGAAGAATGTACTGTACGTCGACCAGGGGAAGTCACCTGAGAAAAATGCGGCCTAATTGATTGTAGCGTTTGGGTGCTACTTATACCAACACAACCATAGGCCGGGGCACGAATTTTTGCCATTGATCAAATTGCCACGCACACTAATAAACTCGCGTAGAAATGCCCCGACGAAGAAAGCAAACGAGACGCTTAGGGACTGAGTGGGACAAAACGAGATGCCTGATCGGCACACAGTACATATACGAAATATTTTATATAAACCAACGTAATTGGCGTATTTTCTAGTGGAAAATAATTTTCGGCTATTTTAAATTAGTTTGAACACGGTCGATTAATTTTTTGAACATATTGATATACGAAATATGTACGAGTCGACGAAATTCCACGGAAATTCTTTTCAAAACCCAACAGGAAAACTCTCGAGAAAATACGAAATCCTGCAAGATGATTGACTTTCCGTCCAAGCTTTAGGTACCGATACGGACACCGACACGGACACCGATACGTGGTAGGGGGCAAGGACTAAGAATAAGAATACGAGTAGGGGGTAGGAGTAGGAGCAGGAATAAACGATACGCGATACCGAGAGCGGCGGCGCGCATCAGAAGAAGAATTAGCATATGGCTGGAATCGAGCGAGGCATCCCCGATGTCTCCATTGCTCGTGAAATGGATACCCCTTGCATCGCGTTCTCTTTTCAGGATTGGTTTATGCCCGAGCGAGACTTACGATCGGTCCGCGTCCGAATAGCCCGTTGAGACGTCCATACGGGCATCCCCTTCGGGCGTGGGTGTTTACGTGGATATTACCCGACCCCGTTTCTCGGGGGGAGATGCCCGGAAAAACGTTGCTACTCGACGCGATCGAGAGGCGAGGGTGAGGGAGGGTGTGTTACATCCAGAGTGGGTGGACTAAGGCAGGATGGTTTGCTCGATCGTTCAAGATCGTATTGTTACCGTGTACTGGCCAATTGTAGTACCTTCCGCGAGAAAAATAATGGATAAGAGGTAGGGATCCATGACAGAGAGAGGCTACTCGGTTTCTTCTTATGTCACGTTTAGATGACGCGAATTTGATGCCCGAGAGAGAGCGGGAGCTCAGTCGCGATCAGAAGATTCGTTTATTTGATATCTAGCCTCGTGTAACTGCGCGATGGTTCTTTTTTATTACCGCTGTCAAAAAGTTTTACTCGAATATTTTTCATGAGTCGGTTCCCATAGGGCAATCCTTGACGAAATAATTCTGAACACCACCAGTGACGTTTTCGTTGAATTTCTCCTTTACTTTTCTTCTTTAATATTAACATTCTATCAGTAACAGGGATGATGAGCAACCCCACTCAGAAATTTTATTTCTGTAATTATTGAAAGTAGAGTGTTCACCAATTGCTATAATAACTGATTCTTCTTCCTATTTTCAGTTCCTCAGTTTCTACTTATATCTAAAAATAGTTTAATCGGCATAAAAATGTTCAAATAATAATAAAAAGAATTGCTATCAGAATTGTATTACCAACGGAAGCTTAATTGTATCGCGATAATTGGAAGCGAGACAGGTGCATGCGGGGGTACTGTCAAACGTGTTGTCGCCATACTTGATTCGGATCTTGTAAACCGTTGGACGAATCAGCTGCCTCGCGCATCAAATTCGCATTGTCTAAACCCGGCTTTACAGGAGACGACTACTCGTGTACACCACTTCCGCCGGTGCTGTGCAACACAGAGAAAAGAGAAGAAAAAAAAACTCCCGAGTATTAACTCCTTTCACGACTACCGAGTTAAACGAAAGTTATTGCCGCGAAGACGCGTTATAATAGAGACAAGCGAGTAATTGTTAGTTTCTGGCTGCGCTCGGTTCTAGCCATCGCCCAGTGATTAATTACAATTTCGCCGATTGCTCCGCGCGACGCGGCGACGATAAGTATTCGTTAAGAGTACTTGAAACACGACGCGGAAACTGTTCGGATACGATATTGTTTGGCCGGCAAGCAGATGCCGAAATAGACTCTTCTCGGTCGTATTTACCTTTCCTTCCTCTAATTAACTACAAAAACACCTATAAAACTAAGTCCGGTCGGGGGAGACCGGCGAGCCGACGTGAAAATGGATAATCGTTGTTTGAGGAGTAAAAAAACGAGTCTCGCGTCTTCGTTTCTCGTCAGAGCTACAGTCAATACGCGCAAGGTCGTCTAGACGCATGGCGATCCAGGATCCTCTTTGGAAGTGGTTCGTCATTTTCCGTCAATTCCGTACATACTTACATAAGTACATACCGTATCGATGTATTTGATTTTCACGTCCAAGCTAGATCGATCCATATAAATTAGCGACAAGAATTAAAAATAACAAGGTATTTTTCATACTGCGCGGAAACGTAAAAGTACAGGTATTTCACTGGCACAAAATTGGCACCGTCTAACATCTGTGAGTAACTGTACAATTATCGATCTAATTGAAATATTCGATCGATTAGCGAACCTCACTTTTACTACAATACGAGCAACCTAACACGATTTTTCCACTTTGAGACAGGTCAAATCCACAATCACGGTATTAGACCTTTAACGTACATAACAATCGTTCATTTATCCGCGATAAGACACCCACGATCCACGCGATCGAATAACATCATAATTAAAGAAAGAAACGACTCGCTCGAACATTGTTGCCACATCAACGAAATAGAATGTGGAGGCGGGGGAGAAGTCAGATATGAAGAAGAAGAAGAAGAAGAAGAAGAGACACAAGAAGAGGAGGAGGCGGAAGGAGAGGAAGAGAAAAAAAAGAGCGCGCGGGGTGAGTAAGGAAAAGAGCCAAGGGGGAGGGAGAGAGACGCTGATAGGATTATAAGTAATGCGCCGCAGCACGTGGCCCCGGCAGTGAGCCCACCTTCGGGTTGTCAAACCTGTTTCTTCCCACATGCCATCTTCGTCTCGCGGACGAAGAGTGCAACGCGAGCGCGGGTGCCACGAAATTCCCTATCGAGCAATTTTAACATTCGCCACGGAAATAGGACTCTCGACGCGGACTACGACGACGGTGCGTCGACGCGACGTTGCGTCGTCGTAGGTGCCGCCGCAGCGCGAATTCGAAAGGTCAGCCGACTCTCCATCTTTTCGATCTGGATCTCTACAACGCCGCGCAAAACCGCTCCACGTCGGGAGGAGCGATGAGATCCACTGTCGAAATACCCAAAGGAGCGAGTAGCTACCATTAGGCGACCAACCTGTGCCTTAATGGAAAAATTGAAGATAACTACCGGTCTGCCACTCGACCACTCAACCGATTCGCCTGCCACGGCATGGGAGGTGTTTTCGTCGATTACGTCAACAAACTGGCCCCGATCGTTTCTCCTCGGTGGGCCCCGGTTACTCCGCGTGCCGAAGCGTTTTAAATTCTTCTCCTCGTTTTTCTCACCCTTTCTCGCTCACCTCTATTCTCTGGCGTGTAACGTCTCGCTTCTCGTTATGGTCTTCTTCTTCTTCCTCCTCCTCCTCCTCCTCCTCCTCCCGATAAACCCGGCTAACGTTTCGCCTAACGTTACCACGGAGGACGGAGGGGAGAATGAGACACGGGCGGGTGGGAAGAGGCTGCGGAAGGTTAAACGGGGGTGGGGTCAGACGGAGGCTTGCATAGGTGTATCATTACCGGGCTGACCCCTCCCGCGACTGATCTTTCAGAATCTGGAGCAGCCCGTTTCACATGTGAAAGGATACCGGTTGTATCGACGCTTTATTATTGTCCCGCAACGCGTCCCGAGACGCGCACCCTGGAACGGACAACAGTTATGCGGCGAACGTATGTATATATCGTTGCTCGAGTGAAACGTCTTGTAGGACACCAAAAGCCGGTCACGAAAGCAAGTTTAGAGCAGAAATCGAGCCGCTACCGGTGGATCCTTCCAGACCTTGCGTAAAAGGAAAAAAAAAGAAATACGGACTCCTCTCTAATCTGGTCCGCGCTGTACGGAATCGTGCGGTACGGAGCGCGGGACGTCGAACGAACGGCGTTTATTCCGACTCGACGAACGCTCATGCCGTAAACTCTTTTGGTTTTTTTTCTTTCTTTCTTTTTTCTCTCATTTCGCGCTCACGTTTCGTCCGGTACTTACGGGGAGAGAAAGAGAACAGCGCCGGCTACCCGTCGACAGTCGTTGCTACCCG
This sequence comes from Pemphredon lugubris, assembly GCA_933228935.1. NCBI lineage: Eukaryota > Metazoa > Arthropoda > Insecta > Hymenoptera > Crabronidae > Pemphredon > Pemphredon lugubris. Next base: position 66,860,367 of record OW121815.1, read on the forward strand.
CTAATGCTCAACGGGAATTACTGCTATTAGCGATTGTAACGTTACGAATGGGCTAACCGGTCAAAGGCCGAATATCGACGCGACGTTACGGTAAGGATACGTTTTTGCGAGATATAAAAACAAATCTATAATTTCGAGGGACGATAAACGTTTTCGCATGCTCGCGCTACGGGTATAACGCGCGGGAGAACCGGCAATTTTACATAAATATAATTATCCTTTTACCGCCTCAATTACTCGACCGGTATCGAGGACCGTTTGCCCGCTCAAAGACCTTTCGAAGAAACGGTCAAGAGGCCTTGACTTTGGAGGATGGCACCGAGGGAATCGCTATCTAATCGATGGGGGCGTGACGCGATCTTACGATCGGTGGCGACGGCTCTGATTCTCGACGAAGGAATCTAAAGTCGGATAAGAACCTCGGAATTTCGAACGGAGAGATTGTAAACAGGACACGGCAATTGTAATAGTTAACCCTACTGTCAAAAACCGTGCACCCGGTTACCTTTCACATTATTTTCATTTATGTATATATTATTGAATTTCCGTTTCAATGTGAACGATATAGATGTTTGTAAATCTGTCCAAGGTATGTTTGTTTTATTTATTATAGTATATTATTGTAGACGAGTTTTATAATCTTGTATAAAATTAAAATGGGCACACGTTTGTTGACAGTAGGGTTAAACGCCGGATGTTTATGCGAAATGCATTATTTTCGAGACTCAAAACATTATCTCATAATGCAAAATAAATTGAACTTGCGAATTGAAACCGGAAACATAGCTACTGATTTTTCCTCCTTTTTTTCCCCGATAATCCCTCGACGTCTTCCGGCGGGAATTGGGAAACTGAGAGTGATTTATGCTTCTTCGGGATGAATCATCCTCGTCGGCAAAGAAGCCGGATAAGTATACACACGTACGTTACTATAACCGCGCGTCGATGGCAGAGATTACCAAGATTCGTGCTCGATGCGCGCTCGATGTCGAGGAAACGCGCGCGTGGGTGCGACCACCAGACGAAGGAGGATCGATTGCGCATTTTTCCTCCGAAACCCTCGCCTCTCGTGCCACGGAGAAAGTGAACGTGTATACGCGTACGCGCGAAAGCGGTCCGTAGAATTTCGCGAGGACTCTCTTTACGTTCGTCCCTATTGCGATCGGGTCAAAAACGAAATATACGCGTTACGGGTATCGTCGCGGTTGTCATCGTCCCCGGAAATGCACTTTATAACATCCAACGAGATTAGCGTTGTCAATTGTAAAAGATATATACGGTTGCTAATAAAATTGAGCGTACGCTAATGCAGCCGGCAGTATGGTTGGGATAATCAACAAACGCGTAAATAATTAAGGAAAACAATGCGATATATTTAAAATTTGTATATTTTACTGAAAAATTAGCAACAAGAACTAAAAATAACATATTGTATTATTGTTTATACTATGCAAAAACGTAAAACCGCAGGTAATTTTACTGGCACAGAATTGACACCGTCTTTATTAGTGTACGCTCAATTTTGTCAGTGTTCATTAATTAACCATTACATATTAATGAACCACGCCAATCGAAAGTGACTGTTTCGCCTCAACGTTCCGATACAAACAACGTCAGAGCAGGAACACCTAATCGACCATATACGATACGCAATTTGATATTTCGTGTCGCAACGAATTAGCAATGTTTCCTCCCGTATGTCTGGCTTCCCGGTCAACCGAGAAACTACCAAAGAATTAAACGTATTTCCCTCGGAGCCTTACCGATCGTTCGATCGACTACAACGAATCGAACGCGCGCCGACCAAGAGACAGATAGAGAACAATATAACGCGCCCAGTTGCTCAGGACCATATTCAAAGGACTCGCTCCGCGCCTGTTTGTGCCCAAGTCCCTTTCAGCGGCACCTGGCGTCGAGTCCTTGAACCTACACGGGGCCGCGCCTTCCGGGTACGCGGGGCCCCATACGTACGTTACATACATACATACATATACGTTTACGCTCTTACGTATAAACGCGCGTGCACGCGAGCGTGTTCTCTCCCCCGCAGCGAAGGTACAGCAGTGGCGTAGCCAGTATGTAAATCAGTTCGTTCTTTGGAGTTTATTACGGCTTAGCCGAGGCGAAACGGCGGCCGGTGCGAGGGAGGAGAGACAGATAGAGAGAGAGAGAGAGATTCGTCCGAGATACACACCTTCCCCGATTTCGATGAGTACGAGTGCGCGCGAACCGACGACAATTCGGGACTGATCCGGGACTGAGCGAGCGCGACGGGGGGGGGGGGGGGGGGGGGCACCCACGAATCGGAAAGACGGAAACAGGGCGTAGGATCGCGACGCGGATAGTAGCGCGGGACTCTGATCTTTTTCTTCTTATTTTTTCGTTCGCGTTACGGTACTCGTTCGCGATACCGATCGTCTCGAAGATGATCGTAGTTGGACTTTCCAGCGACGTTGTCTCTTGGTGCTCGTAGCCGCGAGTGTCTGTCTTCTGCCGAGGTGGAAATCTTTGGCGCAAATTCGAGTAAAAATCTTGTCGATCGGTCGATTCGAGTGGAAGGAACATCGGTGACGCGTGAGTAAGTGAAACAGCTTGCGGCGGCACGTGCTGCTGTCACGAGAACCCTGTCGAGGCTTTCGAGCGAAATTTAGATGTTACGTACGATGCGCGCAGAGGCACGTGTATTGGTGGCGCATACATACGCGCACACGCATCTGGGATACTCTCGTATCCTGGCATCCGCTTCCTGATACGACACGTGTCTCGCGCGCCAGACACGCTAGACGCAACGAATCCGTGGAAGAACGAGGGGAGAATACAGGATTTATTAGAGGCGAGGGATCCGAAAGCACCGTGCGGATCGTGGACCGTACTTACCGGGAAGACTTATTTCTACGCCGCCGGAGAAGCTCAACGTCAAATCCGTAGATAGATACTGGCATGAACGAACCTTCGCTTCCTTTCGTCTTCGTCACCACCCGTTGGTTGCTCTGCGAACAAGCGGGAATGGCGAAGAAATTGTACAGATGGAAGTATATCTCGTGTAATGTATAACTGGGTGGTTTTAGTGGAAATTGGACTTTGAGAGTTTTAACAACCGAAGTTTTATGGCCCCCGCTAACTGCACGCCGATAGTTTAATCGGGTTGAGCTGCTAGCGCGCACACTGGGTTAACTAAACAGTGAAACAGTTTAGTTTGAAGGCAATCTTGTAGTCCATCAAAGTTATTTATCGATTCATACCAAATTGTTATAATGTGCGCACTTGCATACATCTTGAAACTAATTAAGAACCCGACTAAACTATCGGCTGATAAAGAGTCTGTAGTTTGCGGGGGCCTTAACGTTTATTGCTTAATACTAGAACATTTTTGTTAAATCGTACACAAGTTACTCATCCCGGCCGACCTTTCCGAAGGCTATTGCAATTTTTTTAATAATTCAATTAAGATTTTGAGGATGTTCTGTGTTGCCACGTTAAAGGAATTCTGAGGATACTGTGTGACGGTAGATTAAAAAAAAAAACTATTACCATGAGAAAAAGGATGGTGAGTAAGTTGTTTTCGAGTGGAAATTCATAGTTAGAAGACTAGAAGTCTGAATAATACACTCAACGATAAGAACAGGTATACGAGGAAGTAGTGATTCCGAAGATATGAAAGAATTCCCCAGTGTGCAAAATATTTGCCACTAGATTAAGACCAACTTACGATTATAAAAGTAGCAGAGCACGGTTGGTACATTACACTCGTAAACGCGTTCCAATCTAAGGGAATAATAATGTCCACTCTTCCCTCTAACCTCTCCCCTCGCTCCTCAGGGCTGCCGGGCCGCTGTACTCTGTACGGACACGCAAACTCCGTACGAGCACAAATGAGCGCGATGTTCCATCTGGTCGACGCGAATCTTGGTGCATGTCGCGAGCCCACGCCCCGAATTCCCGATCCTCTATATCACCCCGGGGCCACCAGATGATATTGTTGCCCCGAAATCTCGCCGATTCACCGTTACACGCGTACCATACGCGCCCGCGAGTCCATGGATCGTAAAGGAAAGACATAAACCCTCGAGTAGGTACACGAGAAGAAACATCCTCGACGACGGTCCGACGCGACGGTTCGGCATACCGATTTCTTTCTCTCTTACTTCCGAACGATCGTACTGGCATAATGTGCCTAGCTTTATTTCACTGAGATAATATAAGGTGGCATACTTATGTATCTATTTACTGGCATACTTATGTATCTATTTACTTAACTAGTATCCGTCCCATACTGTCTTAAAGTGACACAGAAAACATCTCTATCCCCAAACTCACCGGGATTCTATCACTTTTCCCTTTGTGATCAAAGTTTTATTATAAAAGAATGAGCAGGGCAGACGCGGCAAGTCAGTTAGTCAGTCATCAAGTCAGTAACTCACTCCAGTCCAGTCTAGTTCAGTTCAGTTGCATATCAATTTCCAACCATAAAAATATACCTTCTTATCACCAGGTATTAGACAAAATAAGTCTGTCAGTGTATTATCAGCATCACTCTAAATCCACTGTCCCAACGTACAGCATAACAGTACATTTCTCCTCTTACGCGTATACACAGAGTACTTACCGCGGTCTATACCAAAATTTTCGTCTAGCACGCGAAAACCGATAACAACATTCTTAAAAAGATCCTTGAGAGGACCTTGGACCATATCCTTCGTGCCGAAGGAAAATGCCGTTGGACTTGGGCGAGAGAGCCTCGGAACCTGTTAAGCGCGCATACACGTGTACACGCGAGGGCAGATAGAGCAAGCCGGACAAAGCGAACAAGTTATTTGCTCCGAGCTACTTTCCTTTGCGCGAACATCTACTCGCTTCGTATTACAGGCGAGGCAGGTAAGTGAGCGCGATGCGAGTAGCGAGTAGAACTGACGGGGATGGCGGAGGGAATAGAAGACGGTTCGGTGTACTTTATAGGCAAGCTACTTAACCGCCACGTTGGAACGCGACGGATTTTATCAGTGGCAATTTTGTAGCCACCGTGCACTGTCCGTGACGTCGACAAGGTGATTCGGTTTGCCTAAAATACGCTTGGCTCTGCATCTTCGCTTGCCACTCCTACCCCCCCCCCTTCCCCTCTCTTTTTTTCTCGATTTGCCCCTCGCGTGTATGCCAGCTTCGGCGAAGAAAATAAAGTGATCGCTCGACTCTGCCCCCCACTCGGGCCACCGTCTCTCCGTCTCCGGCGAAGCGTGGAGATAGTATCGATATCCCTATCGATCGCATTCGCGTGCCTCGTCGATTCTCGTCAAGCGTTTCGACAATGTCGTGGCGCAAAAGTCATGGGGTCACTCGGGCGACACCTATGCGAAAATGCAAATAAATTCGGCGACGAGCATGCCTAACGATTATATTGCGCCATGCCCGGGACCGCGTATAACTATCGATTTGTAATTATAATGCCGCAATTAGAAGGTTGTCGTGATCCCGCGAGATCTAGCGGCTCGATCGCAAGGACGATTACGATCGAGTTGGCGTGTATGCCCGATCTAGATCTAATCTCGAATGGAAAGTCTCCTCCCTCGTTTGACCCGTTGCTCGTGGCTGGGTCTTGGGAAACTAGGAAGAGATCTCCCGTTGTCCCTTATTTTTCACGATTATGAGTTCCATTACGAGACGTTGATTGAGAATCGATCGATTTTTCCACGTTCCACCGGCTAACGCTCTTGTATAATATTATAACGGTACACGATCGTTGGGCCGTTGATAGTTCGCGAATTGCATCGTTGTTGAGCGGACGACTGCGCGAACTGACACAATGTACCGTGGGTAAAGAAATTCGCGGTAAAACGAATTTTTTTTTTTTTTTACTGTACCCCGAACGTGTTCTCGATTCCGTACATCGAACGTAAAAATCGTCTACAATAATACACTAATATACTATAATACACATACATTCTAATTTACACTCGACCCGAGTTATTTATAAAAATCGCGACGTTAACTTTATCCACTAGAATAGAAACGATCATACTCTCGCGTACCCTTCAAATCCTCGTATCTATATCTCCCTCCCAACCCTCTCCCGTACCTTCCACGCTAAAATGATTCAACCTCCCACCGAGCTTTTAGGATTCCACCTCGCACGACGGGCCGCGATTCCAGGTTAAGAAACGGCCGTAGCATTATTATGCCCCGCGCTGCAATGCTGGTGCAGAGCGCACTCGGCGACTCGAGGCGTTGCACTTATGCGCACGTGCCTCCGGTGCGTAGGTGATTCGATAAAGGATCCTGCTACGTACGTCTCAATGGTGTTCGAAGGAACGAAAGCAACGCGTCCGAAGAAAGGAGAAAGAGCAGGGGGGAGGGGGCAAGGAGAGGAGGCATAGAAGTTTATGTAAAACGGCATTCCACGTAGTGGTGTCTACTCGATCCTTATCTAAAGCAGTTATACGCATAAGAGCCGTTTGCGAGTCGCGCCTTCTTCAGAAGGTAATGCACGCCCGGTTCCTCTCCTCCGCCACGGACAGTCTATCGTCTCTCCTTCCGAATCCTCTCTCCTAAACAACCGCGCACCTACTCTCGCGCTTAGCGAAACCCAACAAGTACCTTACGTGCGCTGATATTTGTGTAAAGTGCTCCATCGGCTATGGCCGCCGCTCCGCCGCTGCTGCCGACGCTCCACCGCCGCCGTGCGCGCGTCTCTTTACCTAGCGTCTTTATAATGCGCCTTCGGGGTTATCGAAACGTGGCCGAAGAGCCAGCCAACGATCAAGTCGTAACCTGGCTAGGCGGATGGTTCGTCCCGATAAAGATATCTTTGGTTAGAAGGTACGACTCTAACATAGGTAATCTCGGCCTGGCTTATTCCCGACCGTCCCCCCCCCCTCCCTCCTCGCGCCAACCGCCGTATCCGTAGTACCTGTAACCTTGCAGCGGTTCGCATCGTGCACGCGAAACTCGCGTTGTAACGTTCCTACGTTCCTTCGACTGAGCGAAACGAACGCTCGGTTGGTTCGCGTTGAAAGTTCGCTTTAACGCTCGCCTCTAACGATACGATAAACTCTCGGTTGAACGACAATGAGAATAAAAGGAGGAGTAAAGCAGCGCGACGATGGGAATAAAGTAGCAACGCGATACGCGTATCGTTCGTTTGGCATTGTTTTTGTTCTTTTCATTTTTTTTTTTGGTATCGGTAACGTACGACGCTCCGTCGCAGGGAGACAGTACCATTCTCGCGGGATCGATATCTCCGGTACTCTCGATTCGGTTGGATCCCCAGAGTCTCTCTCTTCGTCCGGTTACGCTCCTCTCGACCCCACGAACGCGAGAAGGCGTGTCGGAAAAAAAAAAAAAGTTGTAGATTACGCGCCGAGTGCAACTTTAGTGGCATCGTAAACCGGTATCTTTACCACCCGACACCCACGCGTTGACGCACTATCCTAGAGCGATCTGCCTATCAAGCGGCGTGAAAACTCGGTTTAACACTCTCGCGCACTTACCGTGCCTTTTGTGACGACGAGCGCACCGTAGGCCTGGTCTCTACCTCCCTCTCGTTGCAGCTCCCATGCGGCTCGCGCGGCACGGCGTTTGGTATGCCTCCATCGCGAACATCAAACACCGAGAGGGAGTGAGAGAGCAGAGCAGAGAATTTTGTATATATTTTACACTTGTGCTCATGATTATGAGAGTGGTCTAATTGTGAGTCATAGTTTATCCGGTTTTTTTTATCACGTTATCAGGAGACAAGGTCTTGTCTTGGGTCGAGTACAAGTACGCGACTGTAGACCGTGTATGTTTTCCGGAAAGAACGAACAGGGGTTTTCAAGGTGGTCAAACTGTATTAAAAAAATGAATTTAATTTTGAAGAATGTGATGCAAAATTTTTGATAGATTCATCTTTTTTTTATTTATTGAGTTAGACCACTTTCGTAATCTTGGGTAAATTTGTTTCCTCGACCGAGAGGTTAATGAGAATAAAATTACTCCATGGTGCGTAGATACGTGAAATTGAGAAAGACACGTTTCGTGAAAGGGATGGAAAGGTGCAGAAATTTTCCTCACATATCTCGCATTTGTCTCCTCGACCGAAAGGTTAATGAGAATTACTCCATCGTGTGTACCGAGTTACGTGAAATTGAGAAAGACATGGTTCGTGAAAGGACTATAAGCAGGAAGGGATGGAAAGCGCGTGGGGCTCTGTCTACACGCGGCCACCTGTGCGACCGAACCGGATGTTCCATTGACCATTGTCCAATCCCGTGAGCCGTACCGTCCTGCGTCCTAGTTCAACGAGACTCTAAATAGAGTTTAGACGCGCCTAGACAGGATACAAGATCGACGACTCATTGTCGGTTTGCGGGGTCTCGCGAACCTCGGCTAAAGTAAAGAAAACGAAAAAAAAAGAAAAAGAAAAAGTAGTCGGAAATAGGATTTTCCGCGAAATTCGACGGAATCGCCGTTTATTTTTCGCCTGTTCTCGACGAGAAAGGTAGATACTCGGCAAACTACGAATACCAGACCTTTCTTCCGAGTATTCGTTCCGAAATTCACCTGCCAGCTTCATTGTCGCGCCAAGGTCTTCCTCGTGCATCGAAAATGCCCGCCGATCGTAAACTTTGAAACTCGAGGAGGTACTGGAAGGAGAATACAACGTCGCGCGTAGTAACGCGTTGCGTGGAAGACAAAAAGAACCCGGAGCCGTAAAAGAGGAAGGAGGAAGAGGAAGAGAAGGGCGGAGGAGGTGGAACATTGGCTAATATCGGACACGGTGCTAATGGATTGGTTCTACGCTCGTGTTGTGGCGCATGGACCGTCTGTCGCGGAGGTCGGCACCACCTCTCGCACGAATACCCCCAAAGAGAAAGCGAGGCGCGTGGCCTGTATTTCACGATTAACCAAAAAATTAGCCATTAATTTACGCCAAGGGTACGGCCGAAGACCCAAGGTGTTCCTCCCGTAACAAATAGCTTAGCCGTAACCGCAGTCCACATGGTGTTTCCCGAAGGATTTTCCACGGGCTCTGGGCTCGTGAGGAGATGTTAATAAAGTTGGGTGTATCGGTTGGTTTATATGCGATCGAGTGTATGTACGGAAATGTTATAATATTGGTGTACTCGTATTTACTTGGGGAAGAGCAAATTACGACACGATAAAAATAAGAATTAAAAACGTCGCCGTAGAGAGAACAGTGGACGATTTATGAGGGTGAAGTAGTGTGTAATGAAAAAAAAACAATTTATCTGTCTAAAAAAAAATAAACATTGAATAAGTGTCAAAATTGGAAAAAATAATTTTTCCCACAGCAGAATGTCCAAATTAGTAAAAAAAATTTGTCAACAACTACTTCAAAATATTTTCAGAAAGCGGAATATTTTAGTGTTCCAGAGGCATCACTGGGGACAACGGGGCAGAGAACCGAAAAACGGAACTGTGCCGTCCAAAATGGTACGTATAGTCACCTTAGGCATACCCCCGCATTTGACACCACAAATCGATGTTGGCAAATTAAGTCCTATTCACCCCCCTCCCCACGACCCCAAACATCGAAATGGAGAGATAAAATAAATGACGTCGAAGAGATTCTAGCGCAGGTCCGAGGGTCCCCCCGATTTTCAAGTTTTCATCCTCCGGTCGTTGCGAATACCCTTACCAACGCGCGAAAGAGCCTCGTGCATCGACGATCACCGCACCTTACAGCCAGCATAAAACGAGGATCTTAGAGGGTAGCGGGTGCGTCGCTACGGGACGTTATTGCGCAATACTCGAAAAGGACGAACCACGTCGGCTTAAACTGCACTGTACATCGTATAGCGGCGAGCGTTTCGACCCACCGCGTACCACCCGCGCATCTCCCTTGAACGAAGATAAACAATGCGCCAGAGATTCTCGGACTCTCCAACAGGATATGGAACTTGAGAAGTCGACTGGTCGACGGTCAGTTAAACGGTCGGTACGCGAGAGCGTAGAGGATGAGTACCGACTCATAACCCAGCCAGAGATCCCGGATAAGATGGCGCCGTGGGTGGCCTACTCGGTCAGTAAGTAGTAAACGCCGAAGCAGACACGTAACCGCGGCCACGAAGCGGTGGTACGCTTACACTCGCCTTTTTCTCACCCAATTACCATTCTACAATACGTCGGTCGAACGTTGGGTAGCGTCGCAACCAAACGGACTTTGCCGGGAACTACGGCGGGTGAGGTGGACGTGTCGTTTCGACGAGCGCTCGTTAATCCATTAGTGTTTGGCGACAAAATTTCGAGTTTTATTGTTATACTCGGATAGACGACAGACGCGTATTTTCTGCGTATCGTATTGCACTGAGTTTTCATCGTTCTTTGTATGTGGGTGGCTTTTTACGGGACTCTATGTACAAAATACTATTGATTTACATGAGAAGATTGATGTAATTTATTTTTAATAAATTAGGAATATCTTGAAACCTGATCCTTGTATACTGTGGAAATCACTGATGCGCCAAGTTTTGTGAATTTGCTCGAATTTGCAGCTACCATTGATATATCAATAATAACAAAAAATTAACTATATCCACCTGCCTGAATATCTTTGAAGCATACAATCGATATCATGTAACCTGATCAACATCTGCAACAGCGCGAAAAATTAAAACATGACCGTACCTTACAAGAATCTCTATGCCCAAATATGTAAACAAACCTCGCGTGCCTCCTCCGCTAAAGAGAGCGGAATAATTAAACTTTCGTTCGCGAACCAACACACTGATTTCATCTCGCCGATTCACCAATCGCGAGTACATTCGAGAAACACACGTAAGACCAATATACGCCTTGTTTACACAGAAGAATACCAATGCGAACGCACCCATTATGCGCGTCTCGAATTCCCTCGCTCGTCCGTCGAAAAATTATACCTACGTATATCCAGTCTCTAACCGAGAATCGTCGATAAGCGACGCACAATTACAAGATGTTCGGCGAGGTATTGGAGTGCACCTGCGAGGGAAGTGATTCACGATGATCCGCCTGGAAGGTGAGAGGGGGTTTCGGTATACGAGAAAAGCCATGAAATAGCCGGGCGTAGGCGAGTCTCCGGTTCCCTTTGTGCTCGCTACCTGTCTTAAGAGATCGCCCGCTTCATTCTCCCCTCCATCCTCCACCCGCCCTGCATCCCCCCCCCCCCCCCCCGGTGCCTCCTTCTTTTTCCTTGCACGCGTGCATTTACGAAGAGGAAGGGTATATCGGGGAGGTAGCCAGATCCTTTGATAGCACGGCATTCTTGACCATTCGTCAGACATTTGATAGCTTCACGTGGGAGCCGCGGAATTCTTCGTGGTGGCTTACCTTCGTTCTCTTTCTCCCGACTACTCGGAGAGCGCATCCGAATGTCAGGTACAAGTACGCGCGTCGTTTTTGTCGATGTCGATATCGATAGCCTACTTCTTTTTTCGTTGTTTAAATAATACTGACGCATTTTTTGAATAAGTTTGCACGGAATATACGAATAACATACGTAGGAATCTACGAATTGAGTTATAAATCCGTGACCATTCGAGCGATAATCGAGAAGGCGTAATAACGCGAATCTATCTCCCTCTACGATTACGAGATAATAATTAACCCCTTGCACTATTATTTAACTCGCAAGAATTCGGGCTCAAGCGAAGGGCCCGAATGGTTGGAAAAAAGAGCCGAAGCGGCGGAGACAGAGTGTCGGAACTTGAAAAATGATATCTTGCGACTGAGTGCGAGATAGCCGCGCCTGTGTTTACTTCGCGCGATGGTGCTCTTGTAGAATTCAAATAAATTTGAACCAAAAACGAGTTGGACTCGTGATATTTAAGTTTTGTTCGAAATCTCGATTACGAGTCACACACGTGATAATCACGTTTGACATGAAACTAGACCACAAGCCTGACTCGTAATATTCAAGTTAGACCAACAATTTTCATCGCGAGTCAAACTCGTCAAAGTAGTGCAAAATAGTTAATGACTCCTTCGAAACGTTGTCCATTTTCACCAATTACAGCGAAAATTAACCCCATCAATGATCTCGGTACGCGCGGGGCGGTTCGCGTCAGGTATACGGGATTGGATGTTGCTGCGCCCGCAGGTATTTGCATAGCGGATATCGTACCCCGCGACATATGCTGGCTCACCCGCGACTACCACCGTGTTGCGCCGTTTCGCCGTCGCGCGTTGCATCGGCGGACATGGTCACGGAATGCATAAATAGAAGCGCACGCATAATCTATGTAATATATTTGTAGATGGCAACGATACCAACGTAAACCGGTGGTGTACCTGACCGATGAAACGACGCACGCGCGGTAACCGTGTCGCGCCACGCCGCGCCATACCGCACGCTCTTCCTAGATACGATACGGTATGGTGCGGTATGGTATGGTGTGGTGTGGTATGGTATGGCATACCATGCCACGCCACGCCACGAGCGCAACACCACGAAGCACGCCATGTGGTGGGAGACGGCATATGGGCGCGTGCCCGAGATCTGATAAGAGGCGGCCGCTTCAATTGACCGCAATCATAAGGGTTAGATATCAACTTGGCGGGATTCTTCCAGACTTATTTACAACATTGTCCGGCGACACGTAGCGCGGCGCGTTAAGCCTTGTCCCTCGGTATATCGATTCGCGAATAGCTACGAGGTGCGGTCTTTGCACGGTGGAATCAATTAACGGTCGGAATTAACGTAATACTGGGGTAAAGGCTTGTTAATTGTAGAACGCTAACCATTCGTCGATTCAAGGAATGCTAATATTTTTATGTTAATTATTTTTGACATGCTTTTTGTGTGATGTAGTTATTGAATAAATTTTAATATATTTATGTACGTTTAATAGTAATAGTTGTATAGTCGACGAATGATTTAGAAAAGGTATAGATAGACATGAGTTTAGCTGTCTTGGGTTAATGTCATATTCCGCACAAACCGGAATGTGTACATGTCAATGTTGCATTGCTAGCAATGTAAACTATGCGTTACGTGCCCTTCCAGGATTTCAACTATTTTCACGATCTCTGGAACGCGGAATTTTCACTCCCAATAAAAAAAGAAAGAAAGAATAATTATGCGAATATTATCGAACAATTTACTCATTACGAAAACTTACAATTGACAGCCCTTCGAGACTCATTACACCGGATCCGATAGGAAATCTCCCTCGATTGTTTATTGAATACGAAACGCTACACGCGAATGTCGCGTTGATAGGTCTACTCTTTTTTCGTCTTCTTCTTTATTAATAAGACACGGTTCAAATTACCAATCGAACAACTCGTTCTCAGAAACCGGTCGATCGAGATCGATCAATTACCGAGGAGGACACGCGTCGTCGTCGAATTGTGACCAAGGACGTCGAATCGATCCATTAGAATCAATTTCACGCGCGATAGTTACCACACCGGCTGTTGCTCGTAGTGTTTTTGTCAAATTAATGGATAGGCAATTACCTCATTAGAGGCTCATCGAGCAACGGTAAACCATTTCTAGCGACAGTTGGCTACGATCACGCCCCACGTTGCAACAAACAACCACGACGTTGTATCCCGACGACAGTATACTCGCTTCGGTCGTTCGATCGAAACGAACAAACGTATGGTACTTTTTGTTTGAAATAAATGGCAGCCCCCCCTCGATGCCCGTGACACGTTGACTCTCTCCCTCGAGCACATCCCTACGCCCACATTTTAAATGCGTTTCAACGAGTACGATGAATGCAATAAGGAACAAAGTAAAATTCGACGAATGTCGCGTTACCGGTGGTTCGTTTGGCGTCATCGTTAACCCATTCACTGGCAAGCAAATTTAGAGCGTCTAGCCCTGAGTTTAACAAAAAACATAGAATTTCAGAAATTGTAATAATATTTAGTTGCAGACATAGCACTAGAATGGTATTTACAGTAATTTGAAAAAGGAAAATCATTACCTACGAGATATCTCGTAGCTGACGCCGTTGAGTGAAATTCCTGTGACCAATTGCAGTCAATTATTTACGAGTTACTTTTAACGCAAACTACGAGATTTGTTTTGATCAACGCGTACGTCTTAAAAGAATAGCATAATCCTGCGGCTGGTCGCAACTTGAAAAACATACTTTTAGACGTCGACACGACTATCAATAACAACACACAAAAATTCACGGATAATCTACAAACACCGATAACTATATCTGAACGAGTTTCGAGTTTTCTTTTAAATACGCAAAAAAGTTTCAGCTCCATGGCTCGCAAATCATACCTCTCCTCTGAGCGACTTATCCTGGGAAGAAGCAAGAGTATAGAATGCGCTTGACAAAAATTCCAACGAAACCCCGAGACGTCTCCACATTTTCCCAATAACCCAAAACACATTTAAACCTGCCATTGACGGGAAATAGAAACGGGGGGGAGGTTGTATCTTTGGACAAACAGAACGAGAGGAAGGATGGGGGGGGGGGAGGAGGGCTGCCGCTCGTCGGGAAATGAGAAAAATCCCACAGTTGGCGACACGCCGGACATTATGTTTCTCATTGGTATTGGTCGACGAGTATTGGACGGAGCACCTTGCATTGTGTTTCTGTCAAACCCCAAGGGCCACCGTTGCCCTCGATTCCAATCGTAACGAGATTATTGTGAGCGTCGAGCGACGTAAAGAATGGCCATGAGTTCACAATAAGAATCCCTGGAACCTCTGGAATCTCTCTCGTCATCACCTACCCTCGTTCCTGTAAACGCCGCTTCCTCGTGAAATCCTTCCTTCCTGTTTTCCTTCTTGTCCCACCTCCCCCGCCCCACTCCCTTTTCACCGCCTCACGCCACAAATCTATACTGCCCCAACCACCGGAAGATCGTGTATAACGGGCACAAAACCCATGGGAGAACCGGTACGCGAGTTACGATAACTCGTGGCATCGAAGAATGCAATTTCGAGTCAGTCACCATGAATTCAGCTTACGAGACGTGAAATGTCCAACCAGCAACTTTGCGCAAGACCTTTTTATTGCCGCGCCGTCCGGATTAACGGGACACCGAACTCGTAAAAGAAGCCGTATTTACGCGTTTACGAGATATCGTGAATCGTGGCAATTACCGTGCCTACATTTTTACCTTTGGTCAGTTTGTAAATTGTATCGGTGTCTCTCTTGAGAGGGATGAAATTGAAAATTGCTCTCCCCTCCCCCCCCCCCACCCGCCCGCATCATTCGGCCATTCGTATACATAAATGTTCGCCTCGCGATGATAAACCAACTTATTTTATCAAACGATCGTCCACTTTTTGTCATTACATGCGATTGGTACGGACGATTAGTCTGTACACGTACCAGCAGCCGTTGTCCGCGTTGTCCAGGTGAGAACGCGGTTTACCTGCTCGGTCTCTCCCGGCAGGAGGTCCCAGTGGCCATAATTCCATCTTTACCTACTTCCTCGACGTCATTAAGAAACGCGTGTTGCGAATTAAACAACGGTTACCGCTGGACGAGCTCGTTGGATACTCGTAATCACGACGAGTGCTCTTTATCTCCCGTCACTCTGGGTTTCGAGGCGGATGACAGATTTTTAAAATACTTTTTTTACGAACCTGTCCACAGATTCTGATAAATGATCAACTTGCACTGAATAAGTGATAAAATCGGAACAAATGATTTTTCCCACAGTAGAATGTCCAAATTGGTAAAAATCGGAACAAATGGTTTTCCCCACAGTAGAATGTCCAAATTGCTGAAAATCAGAGCAAATAGTTTTTCCCACAGTAGAATATCCTAATTAGTAAAAATAATTCGTCAACAACATTGATTTTCGTCGTCTTCTTCAGCTATTTTCTGAAAACGGAATATTTTAACGTCCCAAAAATTCCCCCGGGAACAACCGGACAAAGAAGGGAAAAACGGCACTGTCCCGTTCACAACGGGGCGTATGATCACCTTAGATATTACATACTGGAAACGAGATCGAGCTCGCCCGTGAAAGAGGACGCGCAGGGCAGTTACGTAGAAATGAGCCGCAATGCCGAATTAGGTGTGTTCGCTCCAAACGATCCCCTGCTGCTCGCATGTCCGCGTGCGTGTCCAATTAATTCAATGAGTGAATCAGTCTCCCACCCCTGCCCCTCGACTCGCATGTAACGTTTTAATGATGCGCCCCGTCTAGACCAGATGACTCTCGATGGCTATCTACCCTCTTGCCACCAGCAGGCACACCCCTGCAGTCGACCTCGTAACACTCGGCACGTGCGGTCGTCAAAGAAGCATATGCGATGGGACATTACGCGATTCCTCATTACCGTCGTCACCGTTCGCGCAACGTTCGCGAATACTTAACGATTGCACGATTCCCGAACGAACCGACACGTCCGAAAAAACCTGACTACACTCGCGTTAAGGTATGTATGCACATTAGCCTGACCCTTATTTTTCAACTTTGTAAAAATTTATCTATCCTGTTTTAATCTAAATTAAAAAAATCTTTTTGTTTAAATGTTTTATTTAAATCTATCTTAATTTTGAAAAAACGATCTATGCAAAATTTTGGCTCAATTGAAAGACCGTGAGCCAATCCTCGTTGATCATGAATTTTTGATATTTTCGTCTGGAAAGTATAATTTATCCAGAAAAAGATGTTGTATTTTATTTGTAATCATCTGTAAGCACTACTAATTGAAATTAATGCGAGTTTTCATTAATTTCATTAGCGTGCGATTTTTCCCCGTAGCATGTGATTTACTATTACTAAGTTATGAAATATCACCAAATGCGTGAATGCTGCGAATTACTCGTTCTCCGTTCTATCTCCGAACGAGGCAACTGGTAAAAAAGTAAAAATATTAGTGAGAAATATAGTCTTGTCGCAATGTACCGTTCGACTAGCGTTAACCTGAAACTTGAAAAATTAAAAAATTGAAAATCTCTTTCTGACTCCCCAAGGGTTTGATGTACCGGAATCTTCCACGCGCGATGTTATGCGCACACCCGTTATAGTATGTATAACGCGAGTAGAGGATGTACGTAAGGATATACGCGCGAGAGTAAAAGGAAAAGTGGGCTCAAGAGGCACGAGGCGGTGGTGCGGCTTGCCCCGCGGAATACCTATTACCTCGGGGTGTTGGAATTATTACACCGCGAGCCGCGGATGTGCCGCAAATGGGACGGGTTGGCTCGCGTTCGTGGAAACGAGCGATAAATCGCGGAAATTAAATCGATGCCAGTGGCTGTCGATGACCGTACATTTTTAATCTTTTCGCTGGTCTCTTGCCAACAACCGAGACCGCCTTCCGGGACTGATCGACCGACTTTGGAGTTGCTTTTCACGATTGTGGACATAGAGGAGGCCTGTCAAACTGGCGGCTCTCAAAGTACATTTGTGCATTAAATAAAATATATGTTTCAATATAAGCAATTATATATTATTATTAGACATAATTCTCTGAATTACATAATGTGTTTTAATTGCCCTATCCATATTCCTGCATTCTTACTTCAAAATAGAATGTTCAGAAAATTGATAAACAGGATGTTGCCGCCGCGAATCTTACTAGTTGCATTAAATGACCCGTGGTGCAAATAATTTTGACACACCTGGCACAGAATAGAATTTTCCTCAAATCCAACCTATAAAAAAAAAACAAATTACATTTTAATCCCCATCGCCATCTCTTTTCCCTCTCCCCGGTCACCAAGCATTTCCATCGTCACGGCGAAAATGTTTTCGAAGGAAAGGGGTCCCAACGGTCGACCGGGTGCGGTGTGCGTCCGCGCCGCACCGCGCCGCGCCGCTCGGCGTCGGCGCAGCGCAGCGCCGAGCCGAGCCGAGTGGGGCCAAGCTGTGCCACCACGGCGAGCCGCAGCCGGTCCCTAAGATGCGATCGTATAAGGTACACTGGGCATAGCGTGCGGAGTAAATGTTCCAATCGTCGTCGTGCCCTGTCCACAAATTATTCCTCGTGTTCTGCACGATGCGCAGCACGAGCTGGCCTCGCACACACCTACGATACCGCGCACACGGTCGCCATGGCCGTAGGTGCACGAGCTGGTCGCGAGTTCACCGGCACCGGTTACAGCGGGTGCAGCGCTCCTCCACTCATTCCGAGAACTAAGGTGTCACGTTCCCGGTCCGTAGAATCCACGTCTCTTGTCCCGTATGCCACGATCGCCTTAGCTGCGACCCGCCTGCATCCCCCCCCCCCCCCCCCCCGGCAGTCGATGGTGCTCGATTCGAATGGGATGGCTGGCCGGTGGAAAAAAATAAATAAGAGTCGACGGGGAGACCGAAACGGGTAAAAGGATAGAAGGTAGGAAGGGAGGGGTCCTTCGGCAAACGACAACGAGAACAACAGCCACGCGCGTCGAAATTACCTCGTTCGGTTTCTCTTCGGGGCGAGCAGTCAAGAAGTACTACTCTCGTTTGTTCCTCGTTTCGCGAAGTCGTGTCGTCGTTCGCCTCGTCAGGAGGTCGTGCAAAACCGACCACACGATCCACTATCTCTCATCTTACCGTCCACCTGTATTCCCCGTATTGTCAGCACGTGGAATTCTATAGAAATTAACGATTGACCCCCGCCCCGAGCCGCCACGCTCTTTATCTAACTCGTTCGATCATACCTACGGAAGGTACGCCACTGTGGTCCGAGGCCCCGTAGCCTCTCTCTCTCTCCCGTACGCTGCTATTCACGGCTAGCGATCCTAGATATACCATACGACGCGACGGTTGAGCCCGTGGTCGAACGTGACGGTAAAACCTGGGATTTGAATAAGTACATCTTTGCTCGCCGCTCTTAAAGATCTCGAGCTGACGATGGCTCTGTCGTGGCCGTGGTTTGTAACCGCGTCGATTAATAAAGTTTGACTGGGTTCGTTGAGATTTCCGGTTTAATCCGGGGTACGCTCGAAACAGGGATCTTCTATTTTCTATAAGTCAAAAATATAGTTTAGAAATAACAAATGAATAATAAATCATAAATTAATTATATCGGTATTAATATTAATAAAATCAATAATCAATCAATTTGATCGCGAGGCAGACACCAAGGACGATTCATCCCACGTATACCTGCCCCTCGTCAAATGTAAATGTACGCAACAATCTTGCACGTTTCATTCTGACAATGAGTATAATACTCTCCCACTTATCGCTTTCTTAATCGCGCAGTCGTTATTATTAAATCGACGACAGTTATCTAAATAACAGCACGTTCGCACGTTTTCGAGAAAAACGAGAGAAAACGACTGCGTCATGCCCGAGAGGCTTGGAGCCGCGACTCCATCAAGAATCAACCACACCATCGTTCACGGGAATGACAACGTATTCGCGGCATATACGATACGATACGTTCCGTCTCGTTCCGAGACATAACAAACGTAACGGACCTCTCGAACGCTACGCTTTCGCAGGCTCTATCACCCGAGTGCATCTTGGGAAAGGCGTATCCCGTGGGGCGAAGAGCCGATCGGGGTCGAAAGCACTCGCGAGATACGCGAGAGCAACGACGTAAAAGTTGCTCTAATTTTGCGTAAACGAAAGCGTTTTTGTTCGATCCTCTTTTTCCCGAGGCGTTCGTTAATGGTACGAGCGGTCGAAATTGTTGGCAAAGTTCTTCCAGGGTGTTGGAATCGAGCACCTGTCGCGTACTCTAGATAAGCCACGAAGAGGAGCAACGCTATTTATACGGACGAATGTATGCGCCGAGTTAAAAGAGGACCGAGTCGTAACCCCGAAGAGACGACCGCGCCCATACCAAGCGACGGCCCGTTAAGCCCACTCTGAACTCCATCCAGATATCATCGCGAATGCTAAACAGAAGGGAGACGTTGCCTGCACTCGAGAGGAGTCTTTCCCTCTCGAAACCTCGACTTTTGTTCGTGCACCTCTCGTTTCCACTAGCCCCTGAGTAGGCTCTCCCGCGTTAATGGTACGGAGAGTAAGTGTGCGTAGCGAATCGATCGAGATAGCGCGCGTGGAGGAAGTCCCAACAACGATTTATGACGCATGAAATTTTCCAGTGCCTCCTCCGTCCCGTCGTCGTCCCGTCGTCTCGACGTGTCGCGTAGTCGGGGACGTGATATCGAAAGAAAAGTATCGATACTCAAAATACTTGTACCGAAAGAAAAGTATCGATACTTTACTAGTATCGGTGGTATCGCAACGTCCCTAGGTTAATACCAATAACAAATCCACCACGTTTTTGCGCGTAGGTCCCTAACTTAATATTATGATTTATATTTTATGTCCATAGTTACAAGTTGGCACAAACGCGCAAGCAAAATATTAATAAAACTGAAAAGAATTATTCGATACCAGTACGTTTGGATCGATATAAGTAAAATATTAATACCATGGTATCGGTAATAAAAATACTTGTATCGAAAGAAAAGTATCGATACTCTACTAGTATCGGTAATACCGCAACTTCCCTACGCGTGGCGACGCAAAGAACGCAGAGACAAAGAATAAATCGATTAGGAGTCTCGCCGATGCCAGGTACGAAATGAAAATAAAATCGGATCGAGTTAACGCTCGAATTTCCATTTTCGTCCCTTCAACGTTTACTTCGTTACCACCCGCACGAGGATTTTTGCGTTTGCGACTTGGGCGGGCGAGAAACGAAACGTGCGTCCCTTTGTTACGTTTACACCCGACGCGACAAAAGCATGGACTCTCGTTCAATAGCGTACGACGTCTTACGCATCTCCGCACCTTTCCGGCCCACTTATTTACGAGACCAAGATCGGAGGAAGCGCGATCAAGACAATACATATGTACGTCGATACACATTTTTCATAGGTGGGCAAGTCAGGAAACGGGGGCACTCGAGGATATCAGAGAGGATACCACCGTGTCGACTCCCTCTACTTTTATTAATAGCGTAATGCGCAACGTGCTTGTTACGCAGAATGATTCACTTCCAACTTGTAGGAACGATTCTGTATTTTATCCTTAAGTACGTTCAATGTTTAAAGTACAATAATATCTCAAACAAAGAGACTGCTCTTCTTTGAAAACTGTGACAACCTTCGTCGTATTGAAATATACTTTACTATTCGAGTAACTATCGAGACCCGAGGATCGAGAGGATCGGTAGGTTTAAGGGAAACTAGATATTGCTATCCGGTATTCGATAAAAACAGTATACGTAAAAAAATCGAATCCAGTAGTTGTCGTGTGAAACAGGATTAAAAATATGGCGATTCAGGTTCGGAGGGCGATTTCGGCGACGTGCAAAATATTTACTATTTTCAATTGACACAAATGGGGTCGGCACGTTACAATAGGGATAATCGAGCGCCTGCCACGGCCACTGACAATGACCAAGAGACGCGGGCAGACGCGCGCAGGCCAGGGATCGTCAGTCGATACCAGTTTGGTACGCGATACGTGGCGGCACGTACTCTCGTGTGCCTCGCGGACCTACGACCTCGGAACACCTATCTTACGTCACGGTATGGGCATCCGGTGCACCTACCGTGTAAACGGGCCAACTGACTTGGCCCTCGTGCCACCAGTCCCGTGACATCGGCACTCCTACGAAGGAAGTGCCCTCCCGCTTCCCGCTAACGATCCTGACCATTCTCGCCGCCGAGCACACCTTCCTTTTCGGCACACATGGGTAAGCTTCCGCTGAGGAACTCGGCACGCGTTTCACCACCCCACTTGCCAATGTCTACGACATTAATCCTAGAACGCCAACCTTATTTTGACACCTTTTTTTAAATCGTTTGTCGATTTGGCAACTGTAGTGTGAAATGTACTGTATATGTTGAGGATACTAAATAATCAGTAACTGAATTATGTAAAAAACGGTGCTAAAAATAATCAGTATAAGTGTCAGTGTTCGTTGAATCGATTAATGGTTAGAATTCTAGAGTTAGGAACATCGCTTTCCATAAATTCTGCAATATTTTACCAATATAATGTGCCGACACCAGTTATATCGATTCTTTAATATTTAATATATTTCATCAATAATATTTCAAATCATATTTAATTCATAAGATTAGTCATAAGTTAGGATAAAAAATATTTTGTACGCCGTCCAAATCGCCCTTAGACCCTGAACGAGGTTTCCGAGGTGTTCAAACCTCATTAAAATTGAATTAAAAAAAAATGAGTAGTTTGAGTATGATCGGATCAAAATTGATCCAGTCAATCACGATATATAAAATCATAAAAATGGCAGCGTTTATTTTTAGGTACATTTCGTATCATGGCGCATCGTGTCCTCCAAATCCCTTTTTTTTCCCCTTTTCACCCCAAGTCTCCCGTTCGCATCATTTTTATCGCGGCGACACGACTATAAAGATTTTCCGGAACACTCCATCGGTATTGGAGAGGTATCGAGATGAGAGTCGGTCGAACGGCGTGCAACGAGAGCGCATGGCTCGTGTCGCGGCATCTTTGTCGGCAGGATCGGTTCTCCATCATCGCTCCGCCGATGCGAGCGGAGCCGGTGCGAGGAAAAGAGGAAACCGGAGGAGAGGGCGGAGGGGGCGACCGGAGCGAGAGTACGGGGAGCTCCGGAGATAAAGAAAGAAAGAAAGGGGGGAAAAGAAGGAGGAGGCAGTTGCCGAGAGACGAACCTGCTCGACTCTTCTTAACGGCTAATGGTGTTCGTATGTATATTAATTAGTACGAGAAGTCCGAGTTACTATTGGCTTGAAATTAATAGACCCATCCCCGGATAAATAACCGAGACCCCCTGCCTCTCTCCCGAGGTAGCTCTTAACCCTTCCACCTTACGTCACTGCAACCTGGAAAAGGTACAAAATAACGAGAGAGAGAGCGAGAGAGAACGAGGGAGCAAGAGGAAAGAATAAGGGACGTGTTTATTGGCACGGGCTCCTCGAGTCCCCCCCCCCCCCCGCCCCTTTGTCGAACAGGTACGAGCAATTAGTTTCGTTTGGATTTGTGTTTTACGACGCCGTTTGGCAGGGTACCGGCATCCTAGTATCGTGTCGCTTATTTATTACAA